>BTRK01000006.1:15645531-17006467 GCA_036245805.1 Pristionchus mayeri
TTCGAAATGTACATAGGATGCAGGTAAGCTACTTTCTTTCCATAGTCTTTCCGTTTAGACCATGATTGCGTTTAGTCTGAAGACTGACCTACTTATATTTTTAATAAATCCTATAATCAAACCGGGAATTGCAGACCTACGCTTGTCTCACATGTGGCGAACGATTTGATCGGTGCAGAGACTGGAGGTAAATGAAGTGTTATCCTTTATTGAAGGAATACTGTATTATATTTCAAATTAGATCTTGGGAGATTGGAGGAAACAAGGTCAGATGCAAACTATTTCGTCGCGCCACCTTTGATATATATCAAACGCAGTACGGCGTAAGGGCATGACTAGCAAAAAATTTTTTGAGGCGGCATCTGAAATCGAATGAGGGACATCAGGCGAAATATATTCTGGGGGAGAATCCAGATGAAGAAGAACCGAACGATGAAAAGCCTGGTCCTTCTAGAAGTTGCTATTAATAAAGCTGTCTTTATTTCTGCTTTTATTATTTTCTTTGCCCACATGTATCAATACTAGTAAGTTCCTTCTTCAGGATAAGTTGAGTGGCAGCTTTTTCTGTTTACGCAATGGAAGAGGAACCAGTAGAGGTCAAGGACGAGTCATTCGACGATTTCACCGACATCAAACAGGAAGATTTTGATGTGAGTTCTTGCTCAAAACATAACTTAGTTATGCTGAACCTTAAATAAAATTTTTTTTTGAATAATTACTATTTGATAATTATAAAAATTCTGCTTTAGATCGATGGATTGTCTAGTGTGATCGAAGAAGTGAGAGTCGAAATCAAAGATGAACCTATCGATGAATTCACTGATGTCAAACAAGAAGAACCTATTGCCGATGTGAGCGGACTAATTTGTATAAGCTATGAGCATATTTTTAAGGAATTTATTTGATTTGCAGGCTGATCCTATGATGGAAAATGAACCATTATTTGGGACAGTTCCAACGAATGAAACCAATGAAGAACCTCTGGAAGTCAAGAATGAGCTAGTCGATGATTTTGATGATATGAAGCAGGTAGAAAAAGTGTCGTGTCCTTGTCCGGTGTTGATGTCCACGTAGACGGGAGAGGACGGATAAACACACCGCTTATCCACGAATAAATAATTAGGAGAAAATACTACAACAAAAGAGCCGTGAACCAGCTAGGGAGAGAGAGCGAGAGAGAGCTGACAAATTATGGCAACGCAACAATTGCATAAATACGACTGAGTATAAATACTGCGCGTCAGCACTATTTGAATTGCTATTTATGGGCATGCGACCTTAACTACGGTAGGCGCGTTTTCCGGGGCGCACGAAGTGCGCTGGGTAACATACATGAATTCTGTGATAGGAATTATTACTAAAAGTAGGGACCGCGGAGGCCCGTCCTTTCTGCCGTCCATCTCATGCCCACACCACGATTAATGGTGCGCCTAGATACTCTACCATTTGTATTCTGTGTCGTGATGTGATAAAGTTTTTTCAACTTTTTCTTTATCGATTTTGCACTATTTTAATATTTTCTAGGTCAAATTTACCGTCATATAGCTAGAGAAACCCATTATAAACGGATTTTCGAATGGTTGGCCGGTTCTGGTTTAGGGAGAACGTAATTATCGGGCCAAAACCGTTTGATACAATTTCCAGTAATTGTTTCTTCCCTTGTTTTCTCAAACTATTTGCGTGCCACCTCCATTTTCTTGTGCCCTGTGCATGATTAAAACATTCCTTTACCTATTCCACACACGGGCCATGCCCCATTTTCGTTCGGACGACTACTTCTTGGCCAAAAACCGGCCCGAATCTGACGTTTTTCGAGCACCTCCCATTTCTTCCCCCGTTTTCTCATTATTTTTGAGTGCCCCCTTTATTTTCTAGAGTCCAGTACATGCAACAAACCTTCCTTTACCTATTCCACACACGCGTCATGACCCATTTTCGTTCGGGCGGCTACTTCTTTGCCCAAGTACTTCACCTGTCCATATTTGATCCACTTCGTTTTCCGGTCAACTATAAGTTCAGAAGCTAGCACTACTCACTTAAAGCAGTTCACACATAAATAATACAAAAATTCAAATTCTAAAAATATACAAATCAATAAAAACACAAAATAATGCGAAAACCCTGACTCGTGATGCGCTCCAACTCTAATCATCATACGGTAGTCTAGTGACCAAGGAGAAATCTTAAGTGACTGAATTTGTTAAAATTATTTTTTTATTATTTTTGTTTTCATTTCTAAACGTTTCGCCATGGCCAATTGTGTAGGTTCGTAGTGCGTAAACAATTTTATGAAACCTCTTTAAAAGTTCAGCCGCGGTCCCTAACTAAAAGGGTATTAATAATTCCTATGCAACAATAAGTGATATTTGTATTGCTTTAGACCGTAATGATTCTGAGTAAAAATATATTTTCAAAGGCGCAATTCTAAAAGATGCTAACCGGACATTCAGATGAGTCTATTGATAACATCGACTACTCCTCTCGATTTGGGAACTCTCTTTCATGCATCTGCACAGGAAGAATCAAATGAAGTCATTGCTAGCCGAGCTACTCCCCATGTCGGAATGAACAGGGAAACGAAGAGGGAAACAAGCCAGGTAAGCAATGCCTTGACTAGAGAAGGATTGAGTAGCCACGGATGAAGAAATGCAGTAAGTAGTGTATGAATTGAGTGGAGGAAATTATTGTAGGGTTCAGCAGAGACATCAGACATCAAGAGGACAGTGAGCAATCGAGAAGCAGCCAATCGATATCGAGATAAGGAGGTACGGTAGATTCAGGGAATGTTTACTAATCGATATTTGCTGCAGGAAGCTCTTGTCGCTCGGAACGTGGAACTTTTTGTGATGCAGGTGCGACTAATGGAGGAGATCAGAGAAATGAGAAGGATAATGACTGAGACTTTCGGATTCGCACCTCCTTTTGAACATGAGGTGCGTAGTGATACCGAGGGAGTGCTTAATATCACTGTGGTCTATTTTAGTATTGCATTATCTTTAAAAAATTCTCGTATTATCTTTAAATTTTGAAATATTGTGAAAGCTTTCTTTCAAATGTTCATGATGTAAAACATGACTTCCTATGTTGCAATTAATATCTTAAGGTTGGCGGTGCTGGAATATCGAGCAAAGTCAATATAGGCCATGTGGAAATCAAAGACGAGCCTTCCGATGAATTCACATACGACAGACAAGAAGAAACTTGTGCCGATGTGAGTGAACTAATTTGTATAAACGTTAGTAGCATATTTTTAAGGAAGCATCCAGCCATGTGTAAACAATCACTCGTGTAATTTCTTTGATTTGCAGGCTGATCCTATGATGAAAAATGCGCCACTATTCGAGACAATTCCATCGAATGAAAGCAAAGAAGAACCAGTTGAAGTCAAGAATGAGCTAGTCTATGATTTTGTGGATATTAAAGAGGTAGATTATACTGGAGATAAGGTTTTTAAATTGAATGGTGAGTAGTGTATGAATTGAGTGGAGGAATTTTTTGTAGGGTTCAGCAGTGGCATCAGACATCAAGAGGAAAGCGAGCAATCGAGAAGCAGCCAATCGATATCGAGAGAGGATGAAGCAGACGTTGGAAGCGATGAGGATAGACGAGGTATGGTAGATAAACACAATGTTCAGAACGTAAGGCTAGCGAAATCTAGAGCCCGGTGAAACCCCGCCCCCCATCGCTAAATGCCAAAAGTTTTGGCACGATAAATATAGGAAGTGCAAATTCTGCTAGAAGCAGTGACTCTTTGGCAATCGAATAATGGTATTTTAAAGCGTCTTTATACTTCTCCCCAACAAGAAAAAAACAAACGAAAAAAAGCGTGCAGAACCGATATATTTTACTTCGATCGGGTTCTCCGCAAAAAAGGTTCAATAATTTATACAGAAATAGTTCTTAGTGTTACAAATTTATGATTGCTTTACATGAAATTTACAAGATCCATTCGACAGGAATATTATCGGAGAAAGTAGACCATCGTCCGATCCATTGCGAGTGTAGCGAGAGAGATGAAGAGAGGAAGGAAGGAAGGCGAGACAGAACGGGCGACGTCTGCTTCACCTGAAGGAATATAGTGGAAAGGGATACTGTAGTGAGAAGAGCCGTGGATGGGGGTATCTACGAACCGGTTTCTCCTCAATGGGCACCCATTCTAGGAGGTAGTTCGCCCCTCCGTTGTTGTCCCAGAATATTCCCTCTGAGACCGAGTACGAGACACACATCTCACAGCGTGAGTAAGAGGACTGCGAAGAGGGAAGTGAGGAGGGTGGAGGGAGGAACAGGGAGGGAAAAGGAGGAGTACCTGATGGGGGAGTGCGAGAACGAAGGAGAATGCGTCAATGTCATCGTTCCCCGAATAGTTTGCGTGAGAAAGAAGCAGGCAGTTCACAATGGGTACTCCATCCATCCATTGTGTAGCGGATAAAAATCTGAAGGAGAGGGATTGGGTCCTATTCCACATATGGATGATCGGTTACCTTCTTATCGTACACGATATCGAGTACATTGATCTGTCCCGTGAGATGACCTCCACTCGTCGACCTCAACGAGGACATGTTCACGTGTCCTCATCGAGTCCTGCTCATCGATTCAGACTCCGATCGATAGACGAAATTAGTGGGAAAGAGACGATGGGAGACTACCGTAGTCGAGGCAACGGGAGAACACGATGAGATACTGTAAGGGGGACGGGTTAGTCATCAAACTTCCACTCAATGGACACGTGTTCTTGTGATGGAAAGTGGAGAGTGATCAGAACCTTACTTGGGCATCGGCATTAAGAAGAGATTGTCTTCGTACCTTGTGAAGTATGACATCTTCTCGAGATCGAGTCCCAATGAATCCGCGAATAGAACAGATTTTCTCGAAGATGTCGATGAGCGATGCTTCCGAAGGGCCGACGGTAACGTCTTCGATCGTTCTCTGTAAAGATTAGAGATGACCTCGTGCGATTCTATCAACACGAGTGTGCATTCTTGCCCCCATGACTTAAAGTTACCCAACAACCGTAAAAATGACCTATATTTTTATTCCTGAAACTGATAGACATAAAAGAGACTAGTAGAAATGCAATACTAATAAAATCAGAAAATCAATAACTAGTCACAGAATCGACCTCAAAACATGTGTTGCGCAACCCTGATCAAGACCGATTTTCCCGCGACGTTTGAAACATGAATATTTTGAGTGAGGTAATTCGCGTTCACAAGCCCGGTTCTATATCAAATTCATCCTCGCTTCCCGCCCGGTTGTAAAAATATATATTTCAACAGCAAAAACTTCAATATTAAGCCCACATAATCGATTAAACAATATTTAAATAAACCGCGCATTTTAAATTACGGTACTTAGTGCATGTTCATGCAAATTCGCGGTAAAGTATTGTTCAGGCGCGACTTTAAAAATTTTGCACGGTTGTTGGGTAACTTTAACTGTTTCTCTCTCTCTCTTGGGACTTCTCTAGTTTAGGGGGTAAGCCCATTCCTCCCACTCAGACCCTACACAGGTAGGGGGGGGGGAGAGAACAGGCTAGAGCTGCGCATCTTTCTGTGTATATCGCCGGCCTAAACCGGCTTTTAGCCTAAGCGGTAAGCAACAATCGGGTATAACCGCTTTGCGGGGAGACCCTATCGTTGCTTGCGTTGCTTGTCGTTGCTTGCTTATCGTTGCTTGCTTGCAGGGCTCCAAGCTTCGCGGGTCGCCGTTATAGGGAAGGAGGTATAGGTGCGTGCTGTAAAGCCAATTTGCACAGCCCCTGATGGTTTCCTGTGGTACTGAAATTTTTTGAAAATCTTGCCCTGTAGCTTTTCTACCGTTTCTTTCAAAGTACTGTATTAGTGTTATACGATTTTCGAATGTTCATTGACTTGTGTGAACAGGCGATGTTTACGAACCAAGCACATCACTACATTTATAGCCTTGAAATATAGAACCGTCAATAAGGGGTGCAAACCGTGCCGCTAAGCATAAAAATGACCGCACGTGCCACACCATTTTTTGATCAGAAAAGGGACCATGACTTTCAACGGGATTTCGAGAAATAAATTGCCGTGCTCTCGCCCTGTAAACAAGTTGTTTACTAAAGCGCGCGAGTAGTTGTTTACAGGCGAGAGCGTCAGAGGGAAGGGGTAGGAAGGGAGAGGCAGGGTGTCAGAGACGCAGAGGAAAAGTGGGCGGAGTTACCCCCTAAACTAGGGAATTAATCGCTAGTTACCCTCTAAACTAGGGAAATAATCTAGGGAAAGGAGCAATAAATCACAGAAAATATTGTAATTTTTAAAAAAATTTCTTCTGGCACCATGAAAGAGTGGGCACTATTTGCAATACAAAACGAGTAGGTATAAGAGAAGCAGTAATTACTACAGATCGTTTTTTTCTCGCAAACAGAAAATGGGAAAGCGCAATTATTTTACCCACCTCTGCCTTCTTAATGACGTCGATGTTCTTCTGCGGGACTTGTCCGGTCTTGAAGTACTTCACCCTCTCTTCAACCTGCTCCCTCAGCTTTGTAGTCATCTCCTCATTCTCGCCAATCTTGTTTCTGAAAATATATATAATATTATAACGTACGCCTCAATGTGACAAAGAGGTTGCTGTTTTGCTAATCTCCCAGGCGTTGAAAGACTCCCCCTCTCATAATTCTAGCAAGCTACGTGGTTTACAAATTACCTGTCGAGGATGGTGACGGCGCACTTGATGTACTTGTACTGATCGGGCACCACCTTGAAGAGCTCGGGGAAGTGGTAGGAGTACCTGTAAATAAATAAATTATTTTAAATAAGAAGGAAACAAAGCGTTGAACAAAAAAAGGAATGAACAATTACTCACCACTCGCGGATTCTCATTCCGAATAGGTTGATGTCCTTGTCGAGCATGTCGAGGAGGGCGATCGACTGGATGATCATGTTGTCCACACGGTGGACGTCGAACTTTACCTGAAAGAAAGTGTTGCGAGAATGCTTTCGTCAGGTTCTACATTATTGTACTTAAAATAGGTAAAAACTAAACCGAACCTTAGCGCGCGAGTACGAGTGTCCAAGGGAGATCTTCGCCTTGCTGAGATAGTGGTGGGGCAGCTCACGAGCGAGATGCTCGAAGTGAACGCGAACTCCTTTAAAATAATTGTGAAAATAACAGTATATTCGGAGCGTTAATGTAAAAATGCGGAGCAATGAACAACCTCTGAGGATCTCCGTGTTCACTCCGCCGAAGACGGGCTTAATGGCTCGAAGGCGTGCATCTTCACGATCCCGGTGAACTTCTGCACATTCGAGATGGCAGTCTCGACCTGGCAAAGTTCGCGTTCGCATATCATCAATATAATAACAATTAGAGAACGACAACTTGGTGCGAGCACTAACCTAGCTATAACTCATACTTAAATATATAAACCATCTTTCTACACACTTGCATCGAGTTCCGACACCTCAAGGAAGGTCAAGGGAGAACTACGCTTGGGCTCGAGCATTTATACTACTTTCAAATACACAAAACCCACGATAAGCTAAACACATGAGGAAAATGGCTAATCTCGGAGCTGATGAGAGCAGCATCCTCGAATTCCTTGACCTTGAGCAGAGCGTAGCCGACTGCGTGCTCATAGAGCACGAAATATCATTAGAAATTAACCGCCTGTTCAAAACAGTCAGTGAGCAGATATTTGCATGGTTTCAAACCACTAATTTATAAAAACAACAGGGAATTGAATACATCTTTATCAATTATCGGAGGAATATAACGTTGAGAACTATAACACTTGTAAAGCAAGGCCAAAAAAGACAATAAATTCACAAGAGATAATTACAAATACGAAACAGTTATTAAACCACTCACACCCATCTTCTCCTTTCCAAAATGGAACAATCCGTAGCACAGCTTCTTGGAAGAAGGTGCGGCCTCCATTACTCCCTGCGATCGGCCGCTGCGACCTTCCGTCATGGCTTGAAACACTGGAAAAACGAAAGTAAAAATATTTTCAACCATAAAGCTAATAATTCGCCGATTTTATGGCACAATCTACTAACATACTTAATCTAGCGTAATTATACAAAAGATTCGAGCAAAATAAATATAAATAAAACTATTTAAACATGTTTAAAACGCAAAAATAGGCCAAAAAACAATCGATTCTAAATTCGCGTCATCGACGCTGCCCCTGATCAGGGTATGCCCATTCCTACAGTAATTAGTTTAATTCCCTGAAAAAAGGGAACATTTAATTACTGTATCTAAAACTCGGTTCGTATTGCGCGCTTTGCATTTTGACAGCCCGGGCGGTTCAAATTTAATTTCTCGCTAGCCTTCGATTTTGCACTGTGTCAGAACATTGTGTAAATGGAACTGTTGATTAATTGATATTCGCTGCAGGAAGCTCTTGTCGCTCGGAACGTAGAACTTTTTGTGATGCAAGTGCGGCTAATGGAGGAGATCAGAGAAATGAGAAGGATAATGACTGAGACTTTCGGATTCACACCTCCTTTTGAACACGAGGTGCGTAGTGAACAGAGGTGGGCACGGTCCGGCCCAAATTTGAGGGCATTAGATTATCTCATAGGGGCATTTGATTAAGACCAAAGGCATTAGAATTTTAGAACGAACGTTCCATAGCCTACTTTGAGCCACAATTCTGGAAGATTTGAACAACTTCTAAAATTTTGAAATTTTCGCCCCATCCACGGTCATTAGATTTTCTCCTGGGGGTATTTGATTAGAATCAAAGGCATTAGATTTTTAGAATCACTGTTTGCCAGGCTACTTTAAGCTTTGAGCCAAAGTACTGGAGGAACTGAACAACTTCGTAAAAATTGTGGGCCGATGCCTGCCCATGTATGGTAGTGAAGAGAGAAAATGGGGACTGCTGAATATTACTTTGGCATCTTTTGAGATCGTCCACATATTATCTTTAAATTTTAACATACTGGAATTGCAATATTGTAGCAATATAAATTTTCAATTTTTCTTGATATAAAAATATGCATTCCTGTGTTTCAATTAATATTTTTAGGTTGATGTTTCTGAAAAATCGAGCAAAATCAACGTGGAAGATGTGGAAATCAAGGATGAGCCGGTTGGTGAATTCTTCGGGATCAAACAAGAAGAACC
Source organism: Pristionchus mayeri (assembly GCA_036245805.1). Lineage (NCBI taxonomy): Eukaryota > Metazoa > Nematoda > Chromadorea > Rhabditida > Neodiplogasteridae > Pristionchus > Pristionchus mayeri. The sequence goes on from BTRK01000006.1 coordinate 15,654,637, forward strand.
AATTCAAGATGTGAGTATTCTTCCTGATATCAAATGCCCATGGTTTTGTACGTTTTTAGATTGTCTTTGAGTTTTTATACAATATTTTCACATCTATATAATTTTTGAGTTAATTTTGAAGTGACCTTATATTTAAAATTGATCATTTGAAGTTATCAACTATTTCAATTCCATTTTTGCTTTTAGATTTACTGTCCATCCACCGACACTCCTCGTCCATTGGATAATGCAATTGTCATAATTGCTGATGACAACGAATCGAATGCGGATTCTGCCGAAAATCTCGTCCCCGCGAATATATCGGTAAGTAATATTACAGTGATATGTGCAGTTGTTTTAATGAGATATGAGCATTTTCTGGGGAATATACTAAAAGGTAGCGGAATAGCTACGCGGTACCGGGATCGCTATCCTCCCCATCGCCTCTACGAGGGCATACGTTCTTTACGAAATCATCCACTGTTTCAATTCCATTTATTGCTTACAATTAGATGTTCTGTCCATCCACTGGCACTTCTCGTTCATTCGATAAGCCGAATTCAACCTCTGATGGGAAGGAATCGAATAAGGAAACTTCCAAGGCCCCCGGGAGTATGCCGGTGAACTGTGGGCAAAACATGCATGTAAAAAATCGTTTGTTTAGGTTCCCAAGACGAAATATTCAAGATGTTATCCCTACTGCGCTGTATGTCACTTTAAGACAACATCATGGACTTTTACTCCATCCAGTCCAGTGGAATCTCGGCAATTTTTCGACAACCTTATCGAAGTAATATTTTCTTTTTTTATATAAGATTTCTAAATCTTTAAACAATTGCTCCATTACGAAAACCAATTAATTTTAACGGATTAAATTTTCAAATAGAATTCAGCTGAATCCGGAAGAGCGTGAGAGAGCTAATAATTTGGCAAATTCCCATCACCGCATGATAATCTGTAAAAGGCATCACCCAATCGAAATTGTGGATAAGGTGAGTATTTATGATCCTTGTAAACTTCTGTGATATTTAATATGTATATTTTATGCATTTTAAGATCTATTGTCCATCCACGGGCACTTCTCGTCCATTCGATACGCCAAATATCGCAATTGCTGATGAGAAGGAATCGAATAAGGACTCTGATGAGAGTCTCTTCCAATCTAATATACCGGTGAGCAGGATCACATTGATATTTGAGGTGCATTGATGAGACAGGAGAAAATTTTTAGTTAGTGTAGAGAGCGCGTGAAGAAGGTAGATGAATAGCTACGAGATAAAAAAAAAGTTATCTTCCCCTATCGAATCTAAGAGTAACGAAAAAAAAGTGTAACGAAATCGTTTTCGTTATCGTTTGGCCAGCCCCAGTGCAGACATCCTTTATTCAGGGTCGGAATACACAATATTTGCGTTGTTGTTCTCTCTGTTTCAAGAGAACATTATGGTCTACTACACCTTAAAATCCGTCAATATCTCAGCAATTTTTCGAGAACCGATGTGATCCTTGCTTCTCTCACTTTTATAATACTAAAATATTTTTGAAAACTTTATATGTACTGACAATGAAGGATCAAGTAATTCAGCTGAATCCAGAAACACGTAAGAGCGCAAAGCGTCTTGCAATTGACCAAATTCGGATGATAATTTGTAAAATCATCCTGTCAAAGAAAAGATGAGGAGCCTTTGTGAATTTCACTTTTATAATACTCAAATATTTTTGAAAACTTTATATGTACTGGCAATGAAGGATCAAGTAATTCAGCTGAATCCAGAAAAACGTAAGAGCGCAAAGCGTCTTGCAATTGACCAAATTCGGATGATAATTTGTAAAATCATCCTGTCAAAGAAAAGATGAGGAGCCTTTGTGAATTTCACTTTTATAATACTAAAATATTTTTGAAAACTTTATATGTACTGACAATGAAGGATCAAGTAATTCAGCTGAATCCAGAAAAACGTAAGAGAGCAAAGCGTCTTGCAAATGACCAAATTCGGATGATAATTTGTAAAATCATCCTGTCAAAGAAAATATGAGGAGCTTTTGTGAATTTCACTTTTATAATACTAAAATATTTTTGAAAACTTTATATGTACTGACAATGAAGGATCAAGTAATTCAGCTGAATCCAGAAAAACGTAAGAGAGCAAAGCGTCTTGCAATTGACCAAATTCGGATGATAATTTGTAAAATCATCCTGTCAAAGAAAAGATGAGGAGCTTTTGTGAATTTCACTTTTATAATACTAAAATATTTTTGAAAACTTTATATGTACTGACAATGAAGGATCAAGTAATTCAGCTGAATCCAGAAAAACGTAAGAGAGCAAAGCGTCTTGCAATTGACCAAATTCGGATGATAATTTGTAAAATCATCCTGTCAAAGAAAAGATGAGGAGCCTTTGTGAATTTCACTTTTATAATACTCAAATATTTTTGAAAACTTTATGTGTACTGACAATGAAGGATCAATTAATTCAGCTGAATCCAGAAGAACGTAAGAGAGCAAAGCGTCTTGCAATTGACCAAATTCGGATGATAATTTGTAAAATCATCCTGTCAAAGAAAAGATGAGGAGCCTTTGTGAATTTCTGTGAAATCATGATAACTAATCTACATCGGTTTCTTGAACAAAATTAAACTTTTTCCAGAAATCGTTTCCATGTTCGGTGTGTGAAAAGAAGCTCTCCAGCAAGAATGGACTCAAATATCACATGCGCACTCATACTGGTCAGTTCTTATTTTAGAATTATACTTTTCGTGCAAATTAAAAGGCCTTGTATGGCATATCTGAGGAGTATTTTAGATATCTCTTATTGATATTTTTCAGCAATTTTTAATTGTAAATATTGTTTAATAAACGTTTATAACTAGGTGAGAAGCCCTTCAAATGTTCTCACTGTGGTAGTTCATTCCGTTTTCCGGGAAATCGAAACGAACACATCCAAAATGTGCATAATATTCAGGTAAATTCAATCTACCTTCTTTGTATATTTTCACAGTGCCTCGTTCGAATTGTACCATCTATTCGTCACCTCTACCGATGTAGAAATTCTTTCCGTTCAAACATTGTACGGTTGAAGAAGCAATCAAAATAGATTGTTAATGAATTCGTGATTTTAACTGGGAATTTCAGCCCTACTATTGTCTCACATGTGGAGAACGATTTGCTCGGTATGAAGACTGTGGGTGAATAATTATTTCACGTTTGAAAAGATGCATCTTGAGAGGGGAAGGGAGAGGTGGAATCGTTCTTTGAGATGGCATGTGGCATCGAATGAGGGGCATCAGGCGCAATCTCTTCTGGGTGAGAAAGCATCTGAAGAAGAGCCGATCGATGAAAAACCTGGTCCTTCTGGACGTCGCTAATAAGTGAATTGTATGTTATGTATGCGTTTATTGTATTTCTTTTATTGTATTACTTTGGCATTCTTGTTAGTTTTGATAATCTGGCAGATAAATTAATTTTTAGCGTAGCTAACTTTTTGTTGTTCGTTAAGTCGTTGCAAGATCGACTGCTGATTATCTTATCTTTGAGATGTCCAAACAGTCGCTAGAAATGGTGTTCTGGTTGTTCCCAGGAGCAGCTGGTTTTTCTCATTGCTTTCTATTTCTTGTGCTCTATAGATAATGTGATCAATTAATAATTTGCTGATATCAGATACTGCCTCAAAATGCGTTCAGATTTAGCAATACTAGTATATTTCTTCTTCAGGGTAAGTCGAGTGGCAGCTGTGCAGTCTATGCAATGGAAGAGGAACCAATAGAGGTCGAGTATCAGCCATTCGATGATTGCACTGACATCAAACGAGAAGAATCTACAGGGTGCGCCATAATTACGTAGACTGATTTCATTATTCTATGACCCGGCCGCCCAATCGATATGCGCGACCCATATAGCATTATCATGGCGAGTAACCATTGGTCTCTCACTATTCAAGGTTTAGTGAAAGTTAGTCATGTTTTCTAGTAATGACGATGTATAGTATTCTCCAACCCTCATTCTCAGTCACAAGTTGGTGTCACAAGTCGGCGACATCAACGCTGATCGACTCAGCGTTCACAAGTCGACTGCTTCCGGTATCGTCATAATGCACCAGCAGCTTGATACTGATAAGGGTTATCCGGACATAGAGAGACCTGGGTCTGTTTCCACCACAAGGTACCGAGAGCGCATCCGAAAGATGGTGCTTCGAAAGCGTACTCAGGTGGACAAGAGTATTGATATCTCGAGCACTTCCGTTTCTCGTCTTCTCAAGTCCCGGCTGACTCTTCGCCCTTACAAGTACATTAAGTTGCTCGGACTAGGTGAGCGTCAGATTAAGCGTCGCAGAAAACGGAACCGTAAACTGTTGTTGCAGTTTGCCAGGTCCGCGTACTTCAGTACGTTGTTCAGCTATGTAAATATCTTTACCATCGAAAGCATGTTAAATAGCCAAACCAGCATAATCACTGCCTCTGATCCTGAAGTATCTTAAAATTGTTGTGGAATCGTTGGCTATATCAGTCATCCCGTCTACATCAGTGTTATGGCTGCAATTTGCCCAACAGTCAAGTTCCTTCTCGTTTTTGTCACTCCGGGAGCCAAGAACAACAAGGAGTATTACATTATGCACATCCTGGAAGACCCGCCAACACCACTAACTCAATCCAACTTCGACCAGGAACACTGGTCGTTTCAGCAACAATCAACTCCATTCAGAAGGCAAATTCGTTGCCGGACACCCATGAACCCTACTAAACCACTCTGACTGGCTGACCCCCGTATTCCCCGATCTCAAAGCCTCGACTTCAGTATTTGGTGGTGTGGCAGTACAAGATGTCCTCTAACAAAAACTCGACAATTATATCCTTCAAGACTGCCCTTCTCAAAGCACGAGTCGAAATCGATGAAAATTTTAAGCGGGAATCGGCAGGTGGATCTGAGAAAACACTCGAGACCTGTCTCAGAGCAAATGGAGGCCCCATCAAACGTAGATAGTATGTTACTATTACCCATATGACTGGTAAGCTTTGCCAGAAAATATAGTAAAAATATATTTTCAAAGGCGCAATCTAAAAAATGCTAACGGGACATTCAGATGAGTCCATTGATAATATCGACGACTCCTCTCGATCTGGAAATTCTCTTTCATGCTTCGGCAGATCAAGAACCGAATCAAGTCATTGCTATGCAAGCAACTCCCCATGGCGCAACAAACAGAGAAACGAAGAGGGAAGCAAGTCAGGTGAGTAATGTATAAAAGGATCGATTGGTCACAAATGAAGGAATATAATGAGAAGTGTATTAATTGAATGGAGGAAAGTCTTGTAGGGTTCAGTAAAGGCTTCGGACACGAAGAGGAAAGCTAGCAATCGAGAAGCAGCCAAGCGATGTCGAGAGAACAAGGTACGGTAGATACAGGGATCAGATTGTTAATCGATATTCGCTGCAGAAAGCCCTTATCGCTCGGAATGCAGAACTACGTGTGATGGAAGTGCGACTAATGGAGGAGATCGGAGAAATGAGAGTGAAAATGACTGAGACTTTCGGATTCGCACCTCCTTTTGAACACGAGGTTCGTAAGAAAGAGAGATATTCGGGAATTGCTGAATATCACTGTGACCTATTTGTGTTGCGTTATCTTTAAACAATCTCGCATTATCTTTAAATTTTGAAATATTGTGATTGCAATATTATTGCAATAGCTTTCTTTCAAATGTTCATGATGTTTCCTTGCTGCAATTAATATGTTGAGGTTGGCGGTGCTGGAAAATCGATCAAATTCAATGTAGACCATGTGAAAATCCTATAGATGAATTCGCAGGCGTCAAGCAAGAAGAAACTATTTCCGATGTGAGTGGAATAATTTGTATAAAAATTATTAGTATATTTTTAAAGGAGCATCCCGTCATGTGTAGCAATCACTCGCGTAATTTCTTTGATTTGCAGGCTAATCATATCAGGGAAAATGAACCACTATTCGAGACAGTTACATCGAATGAAATCAAAGAAGAACCAGTTGAAGTCAAAGATGAACTAGTCGATGATTTGGATGATACTAAGCAGGTAGATTCTATTGAAGATGAGAGAATTGTGTTGCTTAGAATTGCAAAATTTTCGAGAGCAATCTCGGAAAAGCAGTATTTAAAATTTTCACGGTATAAAATATGTGTGTTTCTCTGTTGCAAGGCCGACCTAGTGTCATTCAGGACAGTACTACTGTTGCATCGAGTAAAGCCATCGTAGACCATGTGGAAATCAAGGATGAGCCTGTTGATGAATTCTTCAACATCAAACAAGAAGATCCAATTCTAGATGTGAATATTCTTAATGAAGATAAATGCTCTTAATAAGTTCATACAGTAGTGGCGAAAATTCTATCACCTTGGTGTTTTTGAAGCATAACTTCCCCCAAACTTATCCGATCCTCACCAAATTTAGAATATAATTATCTTTTATTATTACCAATAGAATCATCCATACTGTGGTTGTATCGTGGCAGGGTACGGTAGGTCACTGAGAAATCGATATTTCGAGCAAATTCGGGTTTTCCAGTAAAATGCATGTCATAAATCTAGAAATAAATTTATCCAAACTTGAATTAGCAGGTTCGAAAGAGAATCTTTCGGGCTTTCGAAAGCACCTTTAGGATGAACTGTGAATCTATTTTTGTATCGCGGTACGTCAATTCAAAATACAGCACTTTTGAGTACACTTTTGGTTGTAACTTTAATTCTAAAGGAGTAATGGAGCTCAAATTTGTAGGATAACATACGCTGGTGGTCCCTATTCACAGATACAAGTTTGGACTTGATTGGCTTCGATTTCGCCAAAATCGTCACATTTGGCATGCTCCCATTTGACGAGCTGTAAGTTCTGGGAAGAATTTTTCCCGCACTTAGAAATTGAGTTGGAGATTCTACAATGAATTCGAAACAAATCTGTGAAATTTGGCACCAATTGGTCACATTTCCTTATATATATGATTTTTTTTGAATTTTGTAAAATTCGTCAAAAAATGGTCATTTTCGTCAATTTTTGACCAAAATGACCAATTTTTGACAAATTTTGCAACATTCAAAGTATCGTATCTATGCGGAAAGGTGACCAATTGGTGCCAAACTTCACAGATCTGTTCGGCATTCATTTTAGAATCTCCAACTCAATTTCTGAGTGCGGGAAAAATTCTTCCCAGGACTTACAGCTCGTCAAAAGAGAGCATGCCAAATGTGACGATTTTTGCGAAATCGAAGCCAATCAAGTCCAAACTTGTGCCTGTAAATAGGGCCCACCAGCGTATGTTATCCTACAAATTTGAGCTCCATTGCTCCTTTAGAATTAAAGTTAAAACCAAAAGTGCGCTTAAAAGTACTGTATTTTGAATTGACCTACCTCATCCGAAAAATAGATGCACAGTTCATCCTAAATGTGCATTAGAAAGCCCGAAAGTTTCTCTTTCGAACCTGCTAATTCAAGTTTGGATAAATTTATTTCTAGATTTATGGCATGCATTTTACTGGAAAATACGGATTTGCTCGAAATATCGATTTCTCAGTGACCTACCGTATCTTGTCACGATACATCCACCGTATGGATGATTCTATTGGTAATAATAAAAGATAATTATATTCAAAATTTGGTGAGGATCGGATTAGTTTGGGGGAAGTTATGCTTCAAAAACACCAAGGTGATAGAATTTTCGCCACTACTACATATTTTTTTCCGTTAAAATTCTTTCGACGCCTCATCGTCTTATGTACAATTTGTGGATACTTGTAGCATTGAACCTTTTAATTTGTGTAATATTTCTTTTATATATATTGTAGATGTACTGTCCATCCACTGGTACTTCTCGTCCTCACGATAAAACGAATATTGGAACCTCCGCTGGGACAGTCGACATCGCGACTGCCAAGCGTTCGAAAGTGGACGCAATAGAGGTAAGTCGTTACTGAATTACAGTATCGACCATAAGTCAGCGTCCAAAACTTCCGAGCTCTGTAATTTTTGAACCAGATGCACATTCCGGCTGACATTATAAATTTAGATATGAAATTCATCGGGGAATAAGGTGAGCTTATTGTGACCTCTTCAAAATTTCTAGCCCTTGCATAGTGATGACGCAATCACAATACACTTTTTTGAAATGGATTATTTCCTCGGATAAATTTTTCGTGCTTACCGAACTTTCTGAGGGTTGAGAGGTGACATAGGACTACTCAGAAAACAATTTTAAAGTTGCTGCGACTTCGCGCCTTTTTGCTGCAGACGCTGCAAGTTGGAGGCTGCAAATTTATAACTCAGCTTCTAGACAAGCTAGAGACTCGTGCAAAGCAGGAAAATGATCCTTACCATGACCCTAGATGATCCTGAAAGGTTGGTATTGATCGCACATCATTTGCATTCATGGCACGAAAAAGTCACTTTTTTGGATGGCCCAACTTTGGCCACTTACCGTCTCAAGGACGAATTTGCATAAAATGTGGTTACTGCATAGTAAGGCTCAGAAACCATCATATAAACTATTCCCAACTTTTGTTGTCGTTAGTTTCACTTTCCGGACCGTTGCGGACGCGCGCTCCTCTAGCGCGCTTGTCATTTCCCTACACGACGAGAGAGAGGAGAGTGAGCGGTGTGAAGAGAGACGCACGCGTTCTTTGATCACCGCGCCCTCTTTTAGCGAACGCCACTGTCCGGAAAGTGAAACTAACGACAACAAAAGTTGGGAATAGTTTATATGATGGTTTCTGAGCCTTACTATGCAGTAACCACATTTTATGCAAATTCGTCCTTGAGACGGTAAGTGGCCAAAGTTGGGCCATCCAAAAAAGTGACTTTTTCGTGCCATGAATGCAAATGATGTGCGATCAATACCAAACTTTCAGGATCATCTAGGGTCATGGTAAGGATCATTTTCCTGCTTTGCAAGAGTCTCTAGCTTGTCTAGAAGCTGAGTTATAAATTTGCAGCCTCCAACTTGCAGTGTCTGCAGCAAAAAGGCGCGAAGTCGCAGCAACTTTAAAATTGTTTTCTGAGTAGTCCTATGTCACCTCTCAACCCTCAGAAAGTTCGGTAAGCACGAAAAATTTATCCGAGGAAATAATCCATTTCAAAAAAGTGTATTGTGATTGCGTCACCACTATGCAAGGGCTAGAAATTTTGAAGAGGTCACAATAAGCTCACCTTATTCCCCGATGAATTTCATATCTAAATTTAAAATGTCAGCCGGAATATGCATCTGGTTCAAAAATTACAGAGCTCGGAAGTTTTGGACGCTCACTTATGGTCGATACTGTATAGGAATTTATACACTCTTCTATCGAGTATTTTAACGAGTGTAATCAACGTTCTCTTATTGCACAATTGCGTGAATTACTCGCGGATTAGTTGAAATAGTTTTTCATTAAAAAGGCATTATTTGTTCTAACGACCGTGTGGTGTTGCTTAAAGTTTCCCAACACCCATGAAAATAATTTGAACTGGCGGAAGTGCCCTGATCACGACAAAACGAGCGAGAGAGTGTGTAAAAGAGAGAGAGCGGGCGTGATCAGGCAACTAAGACAGAAACTTTTCGGCTCTACGTTGTTGCAAAGATTGATTTGCTATTATTTTCATTATTCCAGTTTAACTGATTTGAACCCGTTCTACTACATTGTTAAAGAATATAGAAAGGCATTTTCAAGGGTGTTGGGTAACTTTAACGATCTGTCTGTAAAGCCAATCCTTTGTGCAGGATCTAAACAAAAGAAATTCTCGTTATTGTGCTCTGTGTGGCGAGAGGACATCATCGTATTCTTATACACCTAGTGATCCGTCAAGATATCGGCAATTTTTCGAAAACCTTAAAGAGGTGATTCTTTCTTTTCTTATGTACATTTTGTTGATGAAAACTTGCAGCTTCCTGATAATAAGAAGTAATTATACTAGGCCACTTTTATATCTTGAATTCAGCTCAATCCCGAACAACATGAGAGAGCAAAGCGTCTTGCAAATGACCAAATTCGAATGATAATCTGTAAAAGACATAATACTATCCAAGAAAAGGTAAGGATTTATTTATAAAAATTGACCAATTCTGTAAAATCAGGAAAATTTTTTCTTCTGGCTGTTGGGACCAAATTATTCTTCTTTGCAGGAATCGTTTTCTTGTTCGGTGTGTGGAAAGAATCTCTCCTGTAAGATTAATCTGGACAGTCACTTGCGTATACACACTGGTCACTTATAACTTTATATCATTTTTTCTGATTAATTCTAAATAGTAAATACTACTCAATAATATTCGTACCCAGGTGAGAAGCCCTTCGAATGTTCTCACTGTGATAGCTCATTCCGTTCTCTGGGCACTCTAATTAGACACATCAAAAATTTGCATAATAAGCAGGTAACATCAGCTTTGTATATTTTAATGATGCTTCCTTACAATAGTTCGCCACAAATGAATTATAAAATTCTTTCCATCTGGCCATGCTTGAGTGCAGTCAAGGGAGCCTCCTAAAGGGATATTTTTTGATTGTTCGTTATTCGTTATTCTATCCAGAAATTGCAGCCATACGCTTGTCTCACATGTGGCGAACGATTTGGTCGGAGTGAAGACTGGAGGTGAATTATTGCTTATCGTTTGTTGCTTCGGCAATATTACAGAAATGTGCAAAAGTATGGCCCCAAATTTCAAATTATCATAACTTCTCCTAACTTTATGCTAGACTCTTACGCTTTGTAGCATTAAGTAGGTAAACCTCACAAGATTATAGCCATGTAGTACATGGATATCTTCGAAGACATTACAAGAGACTGTGTACATCTTATTATAATATGTTCGAATTTGTTTTTTTAAACCTCAGACGGAAGCCGAGGTGATCTCACACTAACTGTGGTTAGAGTGCATCCATTAAAGATAAGAATCCACCACAGCACTTGTTTGGTGCTCTAGCAAATAAGCCAGAATATAGATTTTCCAAGATTTTGGACGTCAATTTTCATCATCATGAAATCAATGTTCAACATATTGGGAAAAATCTGATTTCTTGCCACATCATACACGATCTGTTCACGAACAAGTTTGTAAAATTTGGGAGTCAGGCAATTCTCGCTACGCATTTTACGGTCGAACAATTCTCGAGGGTCGGAGGTGCCGGATTGCTCAAAAGTGATATGGGTGAAAAATAAATCGTTATTATTTCGTTCCAACTTTACTCCATATATGTACTCTACCTAGTTATTCACATTTTAAACGAAGCAAATGCCTTGGAAATTTTCCCATGGTGATCGGAAATCTCATGATCCATACTACTTTTGAGCACACCGGCACCTCCGACCCTCGAGAATTATTCGACCGTAAAATTCGTAGGGAGAATCGCCTGACTCCCCAATATCATAAACTTGCTCGCGAACAGATCATGTATGATGCGGCAAGAAATAAGATTTTTCACAATGTGTTGAACATTGATTTAATTATGATGAAAATTACAAATAAGTCCAAAATTTTTGTTTTTTTTACGTTTGGAGCCGGATAATTATCAGACTTCATATATTGGTGTTCCATGTGGTCTGTATAATACCTGCACAATTTGAGCCCCGTGGCTCAATTATGACCTGAGATATGAGCGTACATCGAAATTTTAGGGGTCTTGGAAAATAGATATTTTGGCTTATTTGCTAGAGCACCAAATAAGTTATGTGGTGGATTCTTATCTTTAATGGATGTACTCTAACCACAGTTAGTGCGAGATCACATTGGCTTCCGTCTGAGGTTTAAAAAACAAATTCGAAAATATTCCCATAAGATGCACACAGTCTCTTGTAATGTCTTCGAAAATATCCGTATACTACATGCCTATAATTATATGAGGTTTACCTACTTAATGCTACAAAGCGTAAGAGTCTAGCATAAAGTTAGGAGAAGTTATGTTAATTTGAAATTTGGGGCCATACTTTTACACAGTACTGTATTTTTAAAAAAAGATTCTTTGAGACGGCATTTGGCATTGAATGAGGGGCATCAGGCGCAATATCTGATGGACAAGAAGCCAGTTGAAGTAGAGTCGAAGGATGAAGAGTCTGGTCCTTCTAGAATTTGATGTTATTGAATTGTCTATGTTTCTCCTTTTGTTCTTTTCACTTTGTCATTCTTGTCAGTTTTGATATTCTGGTTGATAAATAAATTTTTGCCATACCTAACATTTATTATTGTTCTCAAAGTCGTTACAAGATCGACTTCTGATTATCTTATCTTTGAGATTTCCGGACAGTTGCCAGAAATGGTGATATTATGGTTCTCTGGAGCAGCTGTGTTTTGCTATCGCTTCCTACATCTGGTGGTATATATAATTTGGTTAATTATGACATAAGAGAATGCCTCAAAAAGAGCATTTAGTTTTAGCAGTACTATTACGTGCCTATCCTTCTATCAGAGGTCTTCTGAGAGAATGCATGAAATCCAGACCTCGTTTGACAAAAAGCTTGAATCCAATACCCATGTATAGGGTTGATGTGTCTAAGGCCAAGGAACTTTAATTTCAAGTTTCGAAGTCGTAAATTGTAAACAACCTAAAAGCCGGCTCGCAAAATTTCGAAAATTTGATAATTCATAAAATGTTGAGTACTTCAATGTTGAGTTATAACGACGATAGAAAAGCTAAAAAGACTGCCTCAACGAGCTGACCAACTTTTATGTTGGACCCAAAAAGATTCGAAATAGATAAAATACAGAAAACGATGAAAACCCGTTTTTGGGGTCATTAAAATCTCAAAAAATCATCGATATCTCAAAAAAGCTTCACATGGACCGGTGAGATCTACACGGATTCGTAATCTACATACTTTTCAACCCTAGGTAAACCTATTCATATCAAGGTAACCGATCGACAACACAGATTTTTATGCGTCAAAACATCAGTTTTCATGGTTAAACACTCGAACAGTCGCGTCCAGAATGAAGATAGATACCGTTTCAAGCCTCCAATGGCCTTAAAATTTTGCATGTGTGTCATTCTGGGGCACATTAACGTGTTTTTAGATCAACATAGCCAAAATGGAAAACTTTTAAAATTTCGATTTTTCGACCATTTTGACCGAAAAAATTTTAGCGAAATAACTTCGCTACTATCAATTCATTTAATTATAATCAATAATCAATAAATCAATCAATTTAAATAATTCAGTATAAATATAATCAGTCATCGTTCAATCCCTTCAGCCAGCCTCTACCGTGTCATTATTTCAAATTACCGCGGAGAAAGTGTCCCACACGGAAGATGCAGGGTAGCCTACCGTATGCCGCGGAGTGCTTGCATTTTCTGGACTCGACTTTCTTTTAGCGTTGAAGAAGTTTTCTCGACGTTCACGTCGCTTTTCCATCCATTTTCTTTATTCATTCATCACATTACTAGCCTAACTTGTCTAGTATTCACTCATATAGCTGAGCACATCGTTTTGCGAGCTATTTCATCGTCATTTCATTCGTTTTCCGTCACAGTTCACTTTCTCATCATTTTCACCATTCAGGCCCGTAACTAGGGCATCATCTCTTCCTCCATCCCACTCGAGACGCCCACCGCATCACGAGCTTGGGTATCATCATACCACTCCCAACCACTGCCATCACAGGTACATTCCTTCCCTCTGATCAATCAATAGCCCATCAAAACAACCCTATTCCCAACGTGTGATCTACCCGTTCTTTCGTGTTTTCCCTTGTAAATCAAATTAAATAAATTGTGTTTATTATCACCACTCGTCCTTTGCATACCATTCTACCAATAGAATTTTTCCATATGGTGCAATCGACCACTCAATTCAAACCCAAGAGCTAAACGTCCGCGTGGCAATCAACTTTTCAATCACTGAACCACTCCCCAAATCAATCCAAACCACTTTCGCTCACTTTCAAACCATTCTACCACCGTTCATTCCACTTTCGCTCACTTCCCAAAGCACTCTTACCACTTTCGTTCACTCCCAAACCATTCTCCCACCAACTTTTCCCACTTTCACTCTTTCGCAACACCCAATTTCGTCACTTAAAAATGGAGCCACCTGTCCATTCACTGTTGCGGAACCTCGAACCTCATTTCGAAATCATCGATCAGGCTACCACGAAATGTCTGACCACTATCTCACCTGGCGAAATCGGATCACTATCAATCAATGTTTTCCGTGCCATTACTGAGGCTCACAGTATACTCCGCACTTTCAGTGAGGCTTTCGCCCACAACGACAACCAGCACACCATGGGAATGCACAGAGCGACCACGATCAATTCACCCAAGGAGCCGATACACACGTGAGTCTTTCGCTCGTCCTCAGTCAGAAAATAGACCATCACGATGCTGCTTTCAATAGCGCAATGTCCCGCGTCAAAATGCTTCTTACCCAAGACCCTTGCCCATCTACCCCCTCACTCAGCAACGCTTCTCACGAGCAGTGCACGCATCTTTCAGCGATTCAAACACCCATGCGCGTTAACCCAAGCGAAAGCGCACCTCACTCATCACCTTCCCTACTTACAAACCCCACTCCTCACATCACACTTGGGCATCATTACATCACTCCTCCAATTTCCTCGCCCAATCAATGCACTTTCACGGCGCACTCCACCTGTTCATCTCCCCTCCCTGGGGAAGCGTTCACTATTCAGAGCAACCGCACCACTTCCTCGCCCACGGGCGCCCCTCCCTGCGCCCCTCTCACCCTCGCGCAACCATCCACGAGTCTCACCAGTCTCGCCGGCCCATGTTTCACTGCTTGCACACCCACACCCCATTCATCCACCGTTGGTATGGCAACTGTCCAACCAACAACCAGCTTTGAGTGCCAGTCCCGAGCGACTGCCTCACCACGATCCGCTCTAATCACTGTCACACTGACGACTCCCGAGGGATCACATTCAAGTCGTGCGTTCCCAGCAGAACACGTGCGCATCACTTCACCGACGATGATGACTACGCAACAGTCACTCGTCACGCATCATCCCTCTTCATCTTCTGCATGCAGCACTGAATCACCACGCCACCCAGAGACTTCCACATTGACGACGGTGACTTCCGAACAGTCCCTCGTCACTCATCCACCCCAGTCGGCTGACATCACTACATGCAGCACTGGATCACATCTGCGCACTGAGGACCCCGCACAGCCAGAGGCAGCCACACAGGCACTCACTACCCATCCTCCCCTACCACCCAGCCCATCTCACTCATCTATGCGCTCGCCTTACAACGCGCCTCGCCTTACAACGCGCCTCGCCTTACAACGCCTTACATCCTATCCCGCGCAAACCCGCGCTTATCCCTTCGACCCTCACGACCCTGCGCGTCCATCTACGGGTCTCACAAGTCCCAGTTCAGTCTACACACCATCACTCCACCATACCGCAACCAGCAAGGTTGTCGACTCTGGATCACAGCCACCCACAGGCAGTGTCCAGATCGTTCCGACGATGGTGACTACGCCTCAGTCACTCGCCACCCAGCATTCCCGAATCCATCCACCATCCATCAGCAGTCATCCCGCATTACCTGCGCATCTTTCCACGCACAATCATGAGGTCCCCACTGAGCCTCCCCCTCCTTCAGCGTATGTTCCTGCGCAATCAGTTGAGTTCTCACACGAGCCCTCCCACAATTCCGTGCACATCCCAGCGAAACCTCCTGAGGTCACATGGGAGCCTACTCATTTCGCTGCGCCCACTTCCGCGCACTCATTCGAAGTTGCAGCGGTACCTTTCGATCCCGTCGCGCTCACTTCCGCACAGCGGCATGAGGTCCCCACGGAGCCTCCCCATTCTTCAGCGTACGTTCCTGCGCATTCACTTGAGGTATCAGTCGATTCCTTCCACACCAGCTCGCACCATCCGCCAATCACTGGTCCACTTGCTGCTGGTTCTAAGGAACCGATACCTGGGAATCATATCATCACTCCTCACTCTTTCGCGCACCATCGTGAGGTTTCAGATGAGTCCTTTCATTCCCTCTCGCCCACTTCTGCACATCCACATAAGGTTTCACATGAACCCTATCATCTTCCAGCGGATGTTCCCATGCACGTGCACGAGGTTTCTATCGACTCCTTGCACACCAGTTCCCATCATCCGCCAATCACTGGTCCACTTGTCACCAGCTCTGAGTATTCCATACCAGGGTATCATAGCATCACTCCACCCCCTTTCACGCGCCATCATGAGGTTTCAGATGAGTCTTCCCATCCCCTCTCACACACCTCTGTGTGCTCACATTGGGTTTCACATGATCCCTCTTACCTTCAAGCGGATATTCCCTTGCACTTGCCCGAGGTTTCCAGTGATCCCTCATGCACCAGCTCGCATCATCCACCAAAACCTGAGGCCACTGCCGACTTATCACACAGTGTGACCATGCTTGCTGCACAGTGCACAACTTTCGATCAGAGCTCATTTGGGATTCCCCACAAGGTAGTTACCGTACCTCCATGGTTTCCTACTCATTCCCAGTGCCCGTCCAGTCAATCCTCGGCTACCGTAATCGCACATCAGGGCAAGTACACCATCACTACATGCGCACCCAGCGTCACTAGTACGAACATTCGCGACCACATGGGCCTATCCCCTCTCAGTCTAGACACCCTTCACAGGGGCATTGCGAGATCCACTCCCAAGTCCCTCGTTCGTTCTCTGATGTGCAAGCAAGCCCATCTCCGTTGTCGGCAGAGGCTCACCTCTCTCAGTAGATGCACATCATCTAGTGCTTGCAAAAAGGAACTCGCTCACAACAGGCGCATTGCCTTACATGCCAAGCCCATCACAAGTAGTGACCTCTCATTAGGCACTCGGGCCCTTCCTCGTTTCTCCCCTTCCCCAGGATTCCAGCGTGACAACACATTGAAATTTTCCAATCATCACACACTCAGTCACTCATTCACTTTCAGGCCCACAGCCATCCAGTCACTCAAGAAGAAGAAGAAGGGTCACAGCCCTCCGCAGTCACCAGGGTATCATTCCTTCCATCTCTCTTCGCTGCCCCCGGCCGATGACGTGAGAAGACCAGTGAAAAGAAGAAAAGATACACGAAGATATCGTCCTCCTCAACTGGAGCCTGGAGGTGACCTACTTAGGATTTCGGCCAGATTGGCAATTGCTTGTGCTATTATTGTCTCCCCTTCGTATTATCTTGCTACTTGATAGTTTCGCTTATTGTTTACCCCCCGCTTCCCTTTGTTCGTTCATTCATGCTTCATATAGCACCATGACCCACCAATCCAGGGTATCATTATCACTCTCATCCATTCCATCACACACATTCCCCTCACTTCTCTTTCTTTTCTTTCGCGCCCTCCCAGTGTAGCGAAATCACTTCGCTACTATCAATTCATTCAATTATTATCAATAATCAATAAATCAATCAATTTAAATAATTCAATATAAATATAATCAGTCATCGTTCAATCCCTTCAGCCAGCCTCTACCGTGTCATTATTTCAAATTACCGCGGAGAAAGTGTCCCACACGGAAGATGCAGGGTAGCCTACCGTATGCCGCGGAGCGCTTGCATTTTCTGGACTCGACTTTCTTTTAGCGTTGAAGAAGTTTTCTCGACGTTCACGTCGCTTTTCCATCCATTTTCTTTATTCATTCATCACATTACTAGCCTAACTTGTCTAGTATTCACTCATATAGCTGAGCACATCGTTTTGCGAGCTATTTCATCGTCATTTCATTCGTTTTCCGTCACAGTTCACTTTCTCATCATTTTCACCATTCAGGCCCGTAACTAGGGCATCATCTCTTCCTCCATCCCACTCGAGACGCCCACCGCATCACGAGCTTGGGTATCGGCTTGGGTATATTTTATATAGCTTGGGTATACCACTCCCAACCACTGCCATCACAGGTACATTCCTTCCCTCTGATCAATGAATAGCCCATCAAAACAACCCTATTCCCAACGTGTGATCTACCCGTTCTTTCGTGTTTTCCCTTGTAAATCAAATTAAATAAATTGTGTTTATTATCACCACTCGTCCTTTGCATACCATTCTACCAATAGAATTTTTCCATAAAAATCGAAATTTTAAAATTTTAAACTTTTGGTAATGTTAGCATACAAACATGTTTATATGCTACAGAATGACTTCCTTGCAAAATTTGAAGGTGATTTGAGACTGGAAACGGCATCTACATCCATTCCGGACGCGACTAGTTGATGGTATAACCATGAAAACTGATGTTTTGACGCATAAAAATCTGTGTTGTCGATCGGTTATCTTGATATGAATAGGTTTACCTGGGGTAGAAAAGTGTATATATTACGAATCCGTGAAGATTTCACCG
Organism: Pristionchus mayeri; assembly: GCA_036245805.1. Classification (NCBI taxonomy): domain Eukaryota; kingdom Metazoa; phylum Nematoda; class Chromadorea; order Rhabditida; family Neodiplogasteridae; genus Pristionchus; species Pristionchus mayeri. The sequence goes on from BTRK01000006.1 coordinate 15,672,896, forward strand.
GTCCCTTTTTTGAGATATCGATGATTTTTTGAGATATTAACGACACTAAAAACGGGTTTTCATCGTTTTCTGTATTTCAACTATTTCGAATCTTTTTGGGTCCAACGTGAAAGTTGTTCAGCTCGCCGAGGCGGTCTTTTTGGCTTTCCTATCATCGTTATAACTCAACATTGAAGTATTTTATGAATTATCAAATTTTCGATATTTTGAGAGCCGGCTTTTAGGTTGTTTACACTTTACGGCTTCGAAACTTGAAATTAAAGTTCCTTGACCTTAGACACATCAACCCTATACATGGGTATTGGATTCAAGCAGTTTGAGCTTTTTGTTAAACGGCACCTGCGATCTCTTAGAAGACTTCTGCTATAGAGTAAATCGAGTGGCAGCTCTGCAGTCTATGCAATGGAAGAGAAACCAGTAGATATGAAGGACGAGCCATACGATGGCTTCACCGACATCAACGGGGAAGATCCTAATGTTAGTTTTTACTTATATCATAGTTTAGATAACCTAAACAAAACTATTTTTAGAATGATTTTTACCTGCGTAAAATATCAGGTTGCATCAAAAGTTTTGCCCGATTTTGATATTTTCAATAATTTATCGACAAAATTTTACAATGCCTCGTGGTTTCTAGAAATAATCACCATTATGATCAATCACCATCTGCCATCTACCAGGTAGCTTATGGATGCCCGCATGGTAGAACTCCTTGGGCTGGTTGGTAAAGAAGTTGGAGAGGGCGGTATGGAGGGATGGTTTGTCTTTGAAGCTCTGTCCCTTCAGGAAGCGTTGGAGCTCGGAGAAGAGGTGGTAATCAGAAGGCGCAAGGTCTGGGGAATACGGTGGGTGAGGGAGAATAATCCACCCGTATCCGGCTAACTCTGCCTTCGTTGCTCTCGCTGTGTGGGGGCGGGCGTTGTCGTGTTGGAAATATATTTTTGCCCCCCTGTGGACGGGACTGTTCGAGGCGGAGCTTCAGCTTTCTAAGTTGAGCAGTGTACACCTGGGCGTTAATGGTTTCCCCTTCATCGAGGAGCTCCCAATGCTCTACTCTGTGAACGGACCACCAGATGCATAAGAGCACTTTTTTGGGGTGCAAACTGGGTTTCGGGACATCTTGTGGCTTCTCACCCTCTCCAACCCAATGTCTTCTGCGCTCTTCATTCTCATAAAGGACCCACTTCTCGTCCCCCGTAACGAGATCATCGAGCCAATTAAAGTGACGATGTAGAGTGAGAAGAGCAGAACTGATGTCCACTCTTCTGTCACGGTCAAAGTCGGTCAGGGCATGTGGAACCCATCGAGCGAGTTTCCACACTTTTCCAATTGAGTGAAGTCCCCGATCAACAGTCATTGGGCTTACCCCTAGTGTATCTCTCAATTCACGAACAGTGAGATACGGATCTGCCGAGATTCAACTCGTGGGGCGACCCGACCTAGCTTCTTCTTCGATAGAATAGTCGTGGTTTTCGAACCTGGCGTACCATCTCCGCACGGTCGTTACGTCGGGAGCATGGGAAGGATACACGTCCTGCAGGCGCCGATTGGTCTCCGGTGGTTTCGTTCCAGCAAGGAATGAAAAGAGCATGACGTGTCGAATGTGGACTCGGTCGGGGACAAACGGTTGCGGCATTCTCACTCAGTTGACTAGCGAGGACTGAATCGAAAACATGTTTACGTTGGTGCTGGGGTCCCCTCTCTAGTGTAAGCAGGAGGGCAAATGGGAATAACAACAGTGCAAGAATGAGTAGAGAGAGAGCTCATGGTTCGAAATCGGGCAAAACTTTTGGTACAACCTAATAAAAAGAATACATACATACTTTAGGTTGATGAGTTCTCGAGTGCGATCAAAGAGGAAATATTGGAAATGAAATACGAGCCTATCGATGAATTCGCTGACATTAAACGAGAAGAACCGATTACCGATGTGAGTAGACAAGAGTTTTCAATGAATATTGACGTATGTGGATTTTGCGAGGTACATTATCCCGATACTTAGGCATACTGTCCATCCACCGGAACTTCACCCACACTCGATCAATCGTCAAATGCATATTCTGAAGGAATGAAGGCGAATACGAACTTTGCTGAGGTACAGATTACCACTTCTTCGATAATTGGTCTACCCCCGACTTCCGACCTTTTCCATAATTCCCCTGGGATGACCTAACCTTATCAGGATTTCTCTCTAACCCTGTTGTGAAGTCAGGAGAGTGATGACACCGAAAAGATGGAAGATTATAGCTAGAAATTAGGAGAACGGAGTTTGTCAATTAACGAAAAAGCCATTTCACCTGGGATGACAATAGTAGTCATGTGTGTGAATGCATTAGTTGTTTTTTTGGTTACCTGTACAAAATTTCTAAATAATTCTGCAGTTCAGTGAATAATTCTACTGTTCAGTCTTCTGTGAAAAAGGAGAAGAAACATAAGAAAAATACCCGTCTCTGTGGGCTGTGTGGAGAGAGGACATCATCATGGAATTTCGCACCTAAAGATCCATCAAGAATTCAAGCATTTTACGACAATCTAATCGATGTAATCCTTTTTTGTAAAGCTTAAATTTTTTTTTAAAATTCAGATACTTGCTTGGGCAATTTATGTTCTATTAGGTTGTTGCATAAGTCCTGTGGAATTTTGAAATTTTGCCTTCCATCTTCTTGTTGGATTGATAGATGAACTTCGGGATATTGATTACTAATGAGGCCTTGCATACTCTTTCATATGCGCACCCTATCAGCATTGCCCAATCAGAGAGGCGAGAACAGGATCCAGTTAAAATTACGAAAATTCATCCATCGAAAACGCAACATTTCTCAATTTTCTGTTTTCTCTGAAGCATGAATGCTCAAACTATGGTGGTTATATGAAGCCCCAACCTTTACCCTATAAACACTTTTTCTCATGGATGCTGGAAGTTACACCCTTTCGAGGAATGCATTGATCTAGACATGACTACATTGTTGCATTTCGGTGTTGATTTTGCATATTTCTGAAAAATAAAAAATTCAAATTTTCTGAAACGGAGAAGAACCAAGCTCCAATATTTTTATGAGAATATAGCCTATTCTCGGGTGCATACAGCGCACAGATGACGGAGCCTGTATGCTTGGTCTTCCATTCAGAAAAGAAGGTACAAGTCACATGCAGCCGAGGTCTGCTCATATTTTTGCAATCATGTAATTTGGTTCAAACCCACTCACATGACAGGTCTAACCTATTTTTTGAAAGAATATCAATGCTACTTCTCAGCTAACAATATGAAGTTGTTTCTTGGATTTTCCTTCCAAATATCTAGGGAAATAAATTTAAAGCAAAATTTGGTCAACTGTTTGCATTTGGGTAAATCATAATTTCTTGCGTTGATGGCAAGATCGGTTTGATTGAAATATATGTGAACAAAGTTCAAGCATACCCCTAAACAATGTTATGTTTGTTGGCGATGAAGATTTGAGACACGCGAGTTACGATTGTTCAAAGTGCGGACACAAAAAACCACAGGACTTTTGCAACAACCTAATATGTAATTGAAATGGGACAATTCAACTCTATTCAGCTTACGCCAGAAGAGATTGAGATAGCCAATGCCAAGCGACGCGCGGCTGTCTGTAAACGACATATCAAAGAAAAAACAGCTATTTGTATTTTATTATCACCATCCATATCCCTTTCTCGTGATCTCTCTGCTTAATATGACTACTAATCACAATATCTCCCGACTTAAGGGTCAAGCTTCTCTTGTTTTCAGCATATGGCTCGTCCACGAGTGAAATCTACAACAACTTGTTCAGTGTGCGGCGTGAAATTCTGCTATCCACAGTCTCTCTTCTATCACATGCGCAGTCACAACGGTTAGACAATGATGATACGAAACATATAGATATTTTATGGCTATACTATAGAACTATGGTAAATGTAGGTCCTATTTATCCTATTATGTTCCAAAATTACCCAAACTAAAGTACCCATAACTAAAATGGTTGATCAGGAGAGAAGCCCTTCCCGTGCCATTATTGTGACTTATGCTTCCGCTCAAGAGGAAAACTTCACACTCACATTCGAATGGCGCATAAAATGAAGGTAACAGGTAAAGTCGTGAGTAGATCATGAATACTTTTCAGCCGTTCTCATGCGTCAAATGTGATGAGAAGTTCGATAAGCATTTCTTGTTGAAGGAGCATGTGGCCAACCACGTCGAATATACCGAGGATCAGGTAAGAATAAAGTGTTATTGGAACTCCTCCAATTACAATTCCTGATTTTGGCAGATTTTTATCTTTCAAACTTTTGGATTGTTTCAAAATAATTAACTAATTCCTACAAATAAATTTTTTAGGTCGAAACTGATGAAATGCCGAATGAGATCAATGAAGAACCCGTGGAAATGAAGGATGATTATATCGATGGATTTGCTGATCTTGATAATGTGTATTTTTATAGAGATTAGAGTTTTCTATCGAAGTGTATATTTCTTGTTAAGTTGTGTTTCCTACAGTTTTCTTTTTTTAAAATTTTCACAAAACAATTCGATATATTCTACCAGGTTGATATGTCACGTGAGCTCAAAGAGGAGCTAATCGAATACAAGGACGAACCACTGGATGCTTTTGAGTTTTCTGATCTTAAACAGAAAGATCTTTTTGATGATGTGAGTAGTTTGCACAACACATATTTTTCCCTGGAGATATATCTTTCCGTTAGTTAGTTCGTGCTGTCTACAATTTTCATTTTTAGAAAATATTCACAAAACTTTATCTCGATATTCTGCTAGGTTGACATGTCACTTGAGTTCAAAGAAGAGCCGATTGATTACAAGGACGAGCCTATGGATGATATCAACCACGAAGAGCCCATTGCAGATGTGAGTACTATAATTCGAGTTGAAACTGTGAGTGTAGAATGTATAGCATCGTTGTTTCGTGATATACCTCTTAACGTGCATTAATAGTCGCGGAACGGAAAATATTTTGCTGTGAAACTGTTCCTGTTCCGCCTGTTTTGTTGTAAGACGAGAAGTTTGCATTAATTTTAGCACCTTCGATTTATTCAAAGTGAAATGCCAGGATATTTAGTCGTGTAATTTAGGTATGCTCTCCACCCACCGGAACTTCTCATCCACTCGATGATTCTGATATTGTACCTTCTTCTGGAAAGGAAACGAATATGAACGGCGCTGAGGTACACATTAAGAATGGCTTGGGGAAAACTATTCTTGTCATTCCGAGTTGTCATTCTCACCTGTTGGAATCGTTTAATTTTGTATATTTTCACACCGATTTTTTTCACAAAAAAGATCATTTTTATTAATTCCTCTCCTTCTATGTGGACCTGAAAAACCAACCTGCCCAGAAAACATGGCTTTAACATTTTTTATTTAAATTTCTTCGTGAAAATAATCATTTGGACAGATTCTAACCAAGAAGAGAACGTATAATCGTTACTGTGTTATGTGTGAGGAGAAGACATCATCATTTATTCTGACTCCTATCGACCCATCGAAAGCTAAACAATTCTGCGACAACATTATTGATGTGATCCTTTCGTTTCTGATATTTTTGGTATTTTCCGAATATGAAAAATCCCATACTTATATTTATCCATAGAGAGGTCGTAGTGTACAATATGAGAAGCTTTTAATAGCAATAATGCGGGCCAATTCAATTGCATTCAGCTAACCCCGGAACAACGTGAGAAAGTTGAGAATATCGCTAAGATGAAATTTCGCGCTCCGATTTGTAGAAGACATATCAAAGCACAGCAGGTGAAGGAAAAACAAATATTTATGGTGTGCTCTCTTATGTTTACAGTAATTTCCGAATACGAAAAGTTACATTTACATTTTAATCTAAGAGAAGTCTAGGGAACGTTGTGTACACTGTTAGAAGCTTTATAATAAAATGGGCCAATTTAATTCCGTTCATGCGGCCCCGGAACAGTGTGAGAATGTTGAGAATAACGCTGAGATGAAATTTCGCACTCCGATTCGTAGAAAACATGTCAAAGTACAGCCGTTGAAGGTAAAGCATATATTTTCGGACAACACTTTTGGGATTGGACTTAAAGTTGGACCATTTTTCGATCCCCCGAAACCTGTTCAATAATTTTGCAGCCCCCCGCTCGGAAACAAAACCTTGAGATCAAGTTATCTCGCGATAAGAGTTGTCATCTTTGCGGAGAAAGAGCTTCCTCCTACTACGTCTTTCATAAATCGTTCTCGGATCCTTTAATTGTTCGACAATTTATGAACAATATTATCGGAGTTAGTATCGTTTTTATGTTTTAATTCAATGTTATATTCAATGTGTTTGCCGTATTAAATGCTAGAATGAGGTTCGAAAACGTACTTCTGAACATTTTTTTCAATATTGAAAGAAAGCTAAATACGATTGCGTTATTTATTATACTGATTAATGTGTTTCTTTTTTTTGATTAATGTGTGCTATTTCTCGATTTTTCCTTTATTTAAAGTTACCCAACAAGGACGAAATTGACCCATTATTTTTTGTCCTCCATCGAATAGCCGATGGTTGAATTAGTATAGAATGAATATACAAAAATGCTAAAAATCAATAATAGCCTCAAGGGAAAGTCGAAAATGATCCGCGCCCTCTCACTTTTGCATACTCACTCGTGCACGCGACGGGATCAGGGTGGGATCAGGGTTTCGTCCTTGTTGGGTAACTTTAAAGAATGGATTCAGCCTTTTTCAGGTGACTTCCGAGCAAATTCTGTCGATCGAGCATCTAATCAAGAACGGCCTTCGAGTAACAATCTGTAGAAAACATTCACGAGACTACACGAAGCCTAAATCGGACTTTGTAAGTTGCACTTGCTATACAAATTGCTACATAATTTTCAAACTCTCGAATAACGCGGACCTATACTTATTCCCTAAATATCGAACCATACATTTGAAGTAGCAAGGGAACCGCAAAAATCGGACTCTCAACCGGTGAAATTCACCGTCAGTACTGCCAAAGGAACCCGAAGGGTGTCCCAAATCCGTTTCAAAAAGTTCCGATATTTGATTACTAAGACCCTAAGCAGACCTTAGTGTTCACCACGTGAAATCCGCACGCGCAATTTGCAGAATAGTGGTCATTATCGAGTGAAATGGAAGGAAGTGAATCGTAGCGCAGCAGGTTGCGCTCTAGCTTTGCATTTTGCAAATCGTGGGTTCGAACTCTGCTTGGTGCAAAATTTGTTGCATCGTTTGTCAACTTCTTTATGTTTATCTACATGACTGTTCGAACCCATGACTTGCAAAATGCGAAGCTAGAGCGCAACCTGCTGCGCTACGATTCACTTCCTTCCATTTCACTCGATAATGGCCGTTATATTGCGCGTGCGGATTTCGCGTGATGAACCCTAAGGTCAGCTTAGGGTCTTAGGAAGCAAATATCGGAAATTATTAAAACGAATTTGGGAAACCCATCGGGTTCCTTTGGCAGTACTGACGGTAAATTTCACCGAATGAGAGATCGATTTTTGCGGTTCCCTGGTAAGACGACAATTTTCGAAAACGTTTTAATTATGCGTTGGCATCATTGAGGATTCTGACTAATGTATTACAATTTTCTAAAAAAAATATCAGTATGAAATAGGAATTTGCAAATCGACCTATGTGTTGTCCAATTTACATTGTATTTCTTATGTTTTAGATATTCTGCCCAACTTTTAAAACGTCCCGTCCACTCGGGCAGAAGGCGACCGCCATCGATTGGGTAGCTAAACGCAATCGCTGTGCAATTATATGCCGAAGACACTACAGGGAAGAAACGGTCGGTCACACGCAACATTTGAAAACGCCCATTGGAATTGGAATTATTAATTATGCTCTTTGCGTTCTGTGCGAAAACTCATGGCAAAGGTTCATATCAATATCAAGTGGCTTTCAGATCTTTATTTTCTTTGCCGCTAAGTTATTTTGCTTTCGGTCTTTCTGTGAAAATACACAAGCATATTTGCATTAAATTTTTCATTTCATTAAATATGTATTTTCAGGCCCATTGCTTCTTCGTAGCTGGAATGGGAAGGAAAGGAATTGAACCTCGGCATGTGAAAGTAGACCCATCGAAGATGGCTGTGAGTTAAAAGAAATTTTAGTGCTCATTGAGATTTTTTGTTTTTGAAGTTAATGCTATTTTTAGTCATTTTTTAGAATCTATAGCGACCCACTGTAAAATGATAACCTCCATTAATGTGGATGGTTTCTCAGAGTGTCTAAATTTCTGAGTAGATCCGATAACGCACCGAGTCTTATTAAGAGAAGATCGAATTAATTTCTTTGTCTTGAGATGATTCCTATTGACCATCGAGCCTATCTGAGCTGGGAGGACTTCGAAGATTTGTACGAATCGAGAGAAGAAGGCACTAGTATGAATGGAAAATGGAATGAGGTGAGTGTGAGTCCACGCTGTGAGATGCTCCCATTTTCGACTTTGAGAATCTTTATAGGATTGCTTTCTAATCTCATTCCTTTTTTCATATTTATTTCGATTGAAGATTTACACGTTAGTAACACGTAAAATGGGAAATGATGCGGGCGTCTGTCCAAGGGGTCGAATCAGTTGGGCTCGCGTCATGAGTATTGGTATTGAATTTCAAATTCGTTCCCAGGGTAGCAGTGCATTAAAGAAGAGACACCCCGATGAATCGAGAGATGAAAAGACTCCCGTCGATGACGTCCATCTGAATGAGGGGAGAATCGAAGAAGAAGAATCGATTGATGAACCCGGTCCTTCCGGAAGTTGGACGTAGATTCTCGTTTTGTTGGCTTTCGAAATGTTCAGTGCGTGCTTTTACGCTTCGAAATTCTTGTTAGTTATGATTTTCTGGCTGCTAAATATAAGTTTGGCATTACAATATGTTTTTGTTATCCTTCAAGTCGTTGCAAGATCGACATTTGATTATCTTATCTTTGGGATGACCGTACTATCGCCAGAAATGATCTTCCGAATTTTATCCGGAGAAGCTGGATTTAGGCGGTTAAAAAGAGCAAGATATAACGTGCAATGACAAGAGTGTGCTGATTGCAGCTGTGCAGTCTATGCAATGGAAGAGGAACGAGTAGAGATCAAGGACGAAGCATTCGATGATTTCGCCGACATCAAACGAGAAGATCCTAGTGTTCGTTTTTACTCAAATCACGATTTAGATATTCCAAAAACTGAATTATTAGAATAATTGAGAGACTATTTGAGAGAACTAGCCTTGTGCAGTACAGCGAAAAATAAAGAGCTGATTTAAGATATTCCTAGGGTTAACTTTTCGCGTGAAGTTCGAAAATCGACCTTAGAAAGCCGTATCCCTGACCCCTCATTTCCGGTGTCGCGCTGTTGCTGGGTGGTCGGTTTTTGTATCTTTTGAACGGCTCATGCAAACCCCATAAATGCATAGTAATTCTGAAAGATCTCGACGAGAAAAGCATTTTTGCTGTTGGAAGTGTGGGGCTAGCTCATCTGTGAAAAAAGTTAAGGCCGCTTCAAATATAATTTTTTACGTCTTTTTGCCGTCTTGAAAAAATTTTTGGGAGGTGACGTTTTTTCATTATGCGCATTAGAATCGTCATGAAAAAATACCCCTAGGGCCAAATTTTCTCAAAAAATTTCGTTCCCCGGCGATGTTTACTGATGCTCGCAATATGCCGCAGTACAGATTCTCCGAAAATTCAAATCAACAACGTTCAACAGAAAAACACCACATTCACTCTCATTGGGTGTCATTGATGTTAATTGCTTATATTAAATATATTTTGAACATTTTGAGCATCTGAAATCGTATCTAAGTGGACATCAGCTTGATTGACGGTCGTTCAATTTTGATTTTACCCTATTGTACACTTTTTGCCTTTGTTTTGACAACGATATCTCAGCAATAAAAGGTACTGCAGGTAGCATGTATTAAATATAATGCATATATGATATTATAATTAATACTAATTTGTTTCGGAACCATTCCTGTACATTTCAAGTATATAGTAGTGCGTAATTTACACATTCCGGATTTCTGCCACATTTATTCCTACTCGAAGCGTGCTCAAACTTATTTTTTAAGCGCTCTAACGTGAAAATTCGTATTCTACGAGTGAAAATGTACCAAAAAAAATGTTCAAAAAGTAAAATTTAAGAAAAAAATATTTTTTCATATTTTTGCCCCTGGGGTAGTAGGGGGTGAAAATGTCGAAATTATGGATACATATGAAATCATAATATCTTGGTGTATTTTCACTCGTAGAATACGAATTTTCACGTTAGAGTGCTTAAAAATTAAGTTTGAGCCCGCTTCGAGTAGGAATTGATGCGGCAGGAACCCGGAATTGGCAAATTACGCACTACTATATACTTGAAATGTACAGGAATTGTTCCGAAACAAATTAGTATTAATTATAATATCATATATGCATTATATTTAATACATGTCACCTGCAGTACCTTTTGATTGTTGAGATATCGTTGTTAAAACAAAGGCAAAAAGTGTACAACAGGGTAAAATCAAATTGAACCACCGTCAATCAAGCTGATGTCCACTTAAATACGATTTCAGATGCTCAAAATGTTCAAAATATATTTAATATAAGCAATTAACATCAATGACACCCAATGAGAGTGAATGTGGTGTTTTTCTGTTGAACGTTGTTGATTTGAATTTTTGGAGAATCTGTACTGCGGCATATTGCGAGCATCAGGAAACATCGCCGGGGAACGAAATTTTTTGAGAAAATTTGGCCCTAGGGGTATTTTTTCATGACGATTCTAATGCGCATAATGAAAAAAACGTCACCTCCCAAAATTTTTTTCAAGACGGCAAAAAGACGTAAAAAATTATATTTGAAACCGCCTTAACTTTTTTCACAGATGAGCTAGCCCCACACTTCCAACAGCAAAAATGCTTTTCCCGTCGAGATCTTTCAGAATTACTATGCATTTATGGGGTTTGGATGAGCCGTTCAAAAGATACAAAAACCGACCAAAATCAGCACTTTATTTTTCGCTGTACGGCCTATAGGTAAAATTGCTCAGTTCTCTCAAGATAGTCACTCATAAATATTACCTAAGTAAAATATGTTCAAAAATCCTTTAGGTTGATGAGTTCTCGAGTGCGATCAAAGAGGAAACAATGGAAATGAAATTCGAGCCTATCGATGAATTCACTGACATCAAACAAGAATAACCTATTACCGATGTGAGTAAACAATAGCTTTCAATGAATATTGAGGTATGCGGTTTCTTGTGAGATCATTTATCCCGATACTTAGGTATACTCTCCATCCACGGGAACTTCACCCACACTCGATCAATCGTCTAGAGCAGATTTTAAGTTAATGGAAGCGAATAAGAACGTTGCTCAGGTACAAATTACCACTTCTTCGATGCAATACAACAATTCTTCTTGGCAAATAATTCAGCTTTTCAGGCTTCTGTCAAGAATAAGAAGAAGAAGAGGCAGAAACTAAGTCATCGGTGTGCTCTATGTGGAGAGAGGACATTATCATGGAATTTTGCGCCTATGGATACATCAAGAATTCAAACATTTTACGACAATTTGATCGATGTGATTCATTTCGTATTTTATTATCATTTTTCGAGATTTGTTTGGCATGTTTTTGAAATAGGACAATTAAATTGTACGCAGCTTACACCAGAAGAGCTTGATATTGCTGAGAGTCTAGCCAATACCAAACGGCGAGTAGCCGTCTGTAAACGGCATATCAATGAAAAACAGGTATGTTTTTATATTCATAAAAATATTCTACTGAACTTCTACTCAGCAATAACCCTTATCGTAATCTCTCTCCTTATATATACGTGGTTAATGTTGTAAAACTAATTTTACGACGTATTGCCGTGTTATGACTGTACTAATACCGCAATCTCATTTCTCAGTGGTCAAATTGCTCATCTTTTCAGCATAAGGCTCGGGTACAAGTGAAAAGTACAACTACTTGTTCTGAGTGCGGCATAAAATTAAGCGGCAAAGAGAAGCTCAAGTATCACATGCGCGTTCACAACGGTTAGTTGATAAGGATGTTATGATACGTTTAAATGCAAATAATAACAAATGGAAATTGCTTATCAGGCGAGAAGCCCTTCTCGTGTCAGTGCTGTGACTTCTCTTTCCGTTCAAGTACCCGTCTTCACAGTCACATTCGAAAAGCGCATAATATGCAGGTACAACGCAAATTTAAAAAAAATGTGTACTATTTTTATATCATCTTAATTAAAAGCGTTTTTGCCCCATAAGAGATTGCGAAACGAGGCGTGATAGTGGGCTTGGTGCGCATAGTTTACTGTCGATCAGCGGAAAGATTTGAGAGGCCTCGGATAGGCATCGTATTGCCATCACAGACGAAAAGCACATCGTCACGATTCATGGCCTAGTGATATAAGGCGCTGGTCGCCTGCTCCTATGGTAGATCTTACAATTAGGAGATGTGGTTCGAAGTCCAACCTGTGCAAATACTTTTGCTTATGTATACCAAGCGTTAGGCTGATGGTGCCTTTTCATCTGTTCATTCGATAGAAATGCGCCGCGTCATCAGTAGATCGTGAATGCCTTCCAGCCATTCGCATGCGATACATGTGGCGAGCGGTTCCATAGAAAAGTCTCGTTGAAGGAGCATATGGCCACCCATGTCGAGTATTATGATGACCAGGTTAGAATTATGTGTTATCGGAACTACACCAATTACAATTCGAAATTCTGTTAGAATTTTTATTTTCCAAATCTTGTATTTTTAAAATGTTTCACTTTTTTACAGTTACAGTTTTAGGTCGATGCTGATGAAATGTCGAATGAGGTCAATGAAGAAGCAGTGGAAACGAAGGATGATTATATCGATGGATTTGCTGATCTTGATGATGTATGTTTTATAGAGATTAGAGTTTTCCATCGAAGTGTATATTTCTTGTTAAGTTGTGTTTCATACGTGGTGATCGGAGTAGAGTGATAGAATGCTTAGACAATAAATATGACGCAATATGATACAGAGGAAATCAGCCCCAATGCCGATTTCATGTATCTACAAGTCGGATATCGACCCCAATGCCGATATCCTAAAATGACTGTGATACAACGATAATGTGATGCACGACAAACGAATAAGAGAAGTAACTTTATTGCATGTTCAGTGAGAGGAAGAGTTGAAGGATCAAGTGTAGAGTGAAGGAGAGAAAAAGAGAGGATCATCCAGCGAGAGGGGGGATACTAGGGGCGGGGCCTAATGACTAAGGGCCCCGCCCCTAGTAGTGCCGACACACTCCGGGGGGCACACGAAAAAAAGACAACAAAAACGAAGTGTTGATTTCAAATACGCATATAATGTGGAAAGAGAGAAGAATAAATACAATAATTGCAAAAGGGAGGAACTAGGACAACTGTCAGAGAAAAAAAATACGGATCAATTATATCCTCTCGTTACTTTGACCTACTGCTGAGTGATCAGGACGGGAGGAGCCCCCACTCTATATCTTGGTGGGGCGCCATCTCACCGAGCAGTAGGAATCGTTTCAAGAGGCATGATTGAATCAAACAGCTAGATTTTTCGATTGGGATAAAATACGGACTAAGACAGAATTAACAAACAAATTGATTGAACTGGGGGATGGGAGGGGGTGGGAGAGGAACCGTACCCCGGGATCGCCAGCGTACTAGGTTCTCACGAAGTGAATTACGTTCTCGCTGGTTCTTCTCATGTCTTCGATTAATTGGGTGTCGGCACGTTCCATGAGGGGAGGGAGGGAAGGACAACACGAGAGAAAGCGGGCCTGTAAGTTGAAAAAATGGGCGAGAAGAATATAGGAAAAGGGAGAAGGAAAAAGGGAAAGTTAAAAGAAGTATAACACATCACCGAATAAGGGACGAATCGCGTCGGTGATGAACTCTTGCAGCCGAGTCTGGAATGGACATCCACTCTGAAAGGGGGGGGGGAAAGAGTTGGGGAAGGAATCATATTAGAGATGGACAAAAGGATTGGTGAGAATGAAAGAGACTTATCATGATGGATAAGTATTGGTCTCCTTCTCATTATTGTTCACTCTTTGACTGTGAACATTTTGTGATCTCGCACAGTTTAGTGGGGAGTGGGGAGAAATTGGAAAAACGGGTAGAACGGTAACCAAATTCATCTTTGGATTTTCGGGATTGGTCCCTCAGTTCTCTGGTTAATGATTCAGAAGAGAACGGAAAATCGAGCTGAGGGGGAAGGGGGGAGAGGGATGATCAGGTGATTTCTCTTAGATAAGAGAAGATATGACATGGTTCACAGTGTAATGGGAGAGAACCATCGCCGCCATCTGATGAAAGATGAGATAGGATCATCTGACTTCAGTTTGGCCTATGGTCTCTCGCAGTAGGAATACGCGAAGCAACGAATTAGTGCACATATCAGGGATGGTAAAACACCATCCATTGCGAAGAAGGGGAAGATCACGGCCCTGGGTAAACTTTGCGGCAGCGAGTGAGTGAGGTGCCACAAAATGTGATACGCAGGGGGATAGGCATCGACCGAATGATAATTCGGCTGAGGAAGGAGTGGGTGAATGGGAATCAAGTTAGAGAAGGAGGACGCATATGATGCCAAATGGAGCAGGAGAGGCTCGATGCTCTCCGATTCATCTCTGATCTCTCAGATGCGAGTGATTGGGAAACGAATGAGTCGGTACGAGAAGGGGGGCGAGTGGGATGCCATTCACCATCGTGATTCGAGGGTGGAAGTGTGAACGGCGATGGGATAGCAAATCTCGGAGTATTTGAGATAATGGAAGAACATGGGAGGGATTGAACAGGGCATGAAAGGAAGCTCGAATTTTCCAAATCGTACTCCCTTTCTAAGCGCGATGTGAACGATAGCGGAGGGTGGGGCACAGGTAGGAGAATCGCTCCGGATTTTAGGCTAGCCGGAAGGAAAAGGGTTCGCGGGAAAACATCAATTGGAGGAGCAGTCGATATGGATGGATCGTGCCTGAGAGATACTCTGTGCAATGGAAAAAAGGAGATTTGTTTCCATTAGCTCCAGAAGCCTCTCATTGCAAAACTCGATTTGCACATCGAAGAATTGAATGGAAATGAAGCGGGAAATCTCGTGACGAATCTCAGGCGCGAGAATGGGATCCACAGAGGCATTTGTGAGCTGCTTGTGGCAGTTCCTCACGTGCGCAATGTGGGAATCAAATTTCCATATGAAATTGGAGAAAAATCGGGCAATTGAGTACGATCGATTGAAGGAAATCCTTTCATCGTCAGAATCACAATTGAGACGAGAAGGAATGAAAGGCAGAACGTAGCTTAGTATTGGCGACGAAAACGAATAATAATAATCGAGCTCAACTAAAGCGGCGGAAGAATCGGTAATTAGCTGGTGAGCATAGGTGGAAATGGGAAGCACGCGGGAAACGGTGGACCGGGGACTTTCGTCCTTTCGATGCACCATGAACGGAGTAGAGTGATAGAATGCTTAGACAATAAATATGACGCAATATGATACAGAGGAAATCAGCCCCAATGCCGATTTCATGTATCTACAAGTCGGATATCGACCCCAATGCCGATATCCTAAAATGACTGTGATACAACGATAATGTGATGCACGACAAACGAATAAGAGAAGTAACTTTATTGCATGTTCAGTGAGAGGAAGAGTTGAAGGATCAAGTGTAGAGTGAAGGAGAGAAAAAGAGAGGATCATCCAGCGAGAGGGGGGATACTAGGGGCGGGGCCTAATGACTAAGGAACTGTGCCGACACACGTGGGCAGGCAACGGCCCACAACTTTTACGAAGTTATTCAGTTCCTCCGGTACTTTGGCTCAAAGTAACCTGGCAAACAGTTATTCTAAAAACTAATGCCTTTGATCCTAATAAAATGCCCCCATGAGAAAATCTAATGCCCGTGGATGGGGCGAAATTTTCAAAATTTTAAAAGTTGTTCAAATCTTCCAGAATTGTGGCTCAAAGTAGGCTATGGAACGGTCGTTCTAATAATCTAATGCCTTTGGCCCTAATCAAATGTCCCTATGATTCAATCTAATGCCCTCAAATTTGGGCCGGACCGTGCCCACCACTGTTGTGTTTCCTACAGCTCTCATTTAAAAAAGATGCACGAAACAATGCTTGGATATTATTGTGTATTTCCTTGTGTTTATTGTGCGTATGGCCGTTGAGTTCTTGTAGCGATTTATCGTGATCGAATAAAGAAGAGAAAACGTAGAAACTGGAAAGAGGTTAGGGGGAGAACAGGGGAGAACCAGCGATAACGACAAATTCAGAAGAAGGCCGGGAAGATAGAGTATATTACTTTGCGTCGGCAGAGTAATCGTGGTGGGATATTTGTCATCCAAATATTACGATAGAGTTAGGGAGTACGGGGGAGCAACTATATAACGGCGGGTCAGACTTATTACTTAATTAGAATATCTGACTTAGTTGCTTATTGTATTATTTACGAGAATATACAACAGATATTCTACCAGGTTGATATGTCACGTGAGCTCAAAGAGGAGGAAATCAAATACAAGGACGAACCACTGGATGCTTTTGCTGATTTCGAGCACAATGAGCCCATTGCAGATGTGAGTGGTATCTGGTTTATTTACTTTCTCATGAAAGGAATGAAATGACGAAGGAAACTGTATCTTGAATTGAGGTATACTGTCCATCCACTGGAACTTCTAGTGCACTCGGTGAATCTACCATTACTCCTTCCGGATTGGAATCGAATATGAACCGCTCTGAGGTACAAATACGGGTTCGTTATGTAAGATACGAGATTATTTTCGTGCTCTCATGTTATTCTAAACGATGAGAGATCAGTAATAACGAATAGAGTTATTTCTTGCAATATTAGCAATC
The DNA here is from genome assembly GCA_036245805.1 of Pristionchus mayeri. Classification (NCBI taxonomy): domain Eukaryota; kingdom Metazoa; phylum Nematoda; class Chromadorea; order Rhabditida; family Neodiplogasteridae; genus Pristionchus; species Pristionchus mayeri. The sequence continues at coordinate 15,689,745 of BTRK01000006.1, forward strand.
TTTCCATGTCTGTCTTTCACATAAATTTTCCCCTAGAAAGTAATTAATTTCTAATTTTTCCAATTTCTAATTCATTTCATTCCATATCGACCTGAGAAAACACTGAGTTATTTTTTTCCAATTATTTTTTTCGTGAAATTTATCATTTGATCAGGCTGCCACAAAGAGGACAACATATCGCTATTGTGCTCTGTGTGAGGAGAAGACATCATCATGGGTCATGACTCCTATCGATCCGTCGGAGGCTAAACGATTCTGCGACAATCTTATTGATGTGATCCTTTCATTTTTATTGAAATTAATTCCTTAATATTAAAAGTTCTTTATTCTGTGCAATTCCAAACGAGGTCTATGGAACGCTGTGCACACCGTTCAAAGCATAAATTTTAATAAAAAACTCAATGAGACAATGCAATTCCATTTAGTTGTCCCCAGAACAGCGGGAGAAAATTGAGAATTTTGCTGAGAAGAAATTTCGATTGCCCCTGTGTAGACGGCATATGAAATTTCAGCAAGTGAGGTTTAAAATAAACATTATTTATTCTAAAAAAATATATAGCAGCCTATTCGCTTGTATGGATACTAATAACCAATATCAGTCACATTAGCTGCTTAAATATGTTTTATTGATTTTTTAAATGTTATCGTAAGAATTGACAGTAAGTTCAATCATTACGACATGCACAAACTAGTTCGTGAATTCTTGACACCATTATATTATGCTAGTGCTAATCATGAAATCTTACTTGCTGGTCATGCTACTCTCTTTTTTCAGCATAAGGATCGGCCACGAGTGAAAAGTACAACTGCTTGCTCTCAGTGCGGCATCAAATTCCTAAGCAGAGACACTTTCAAGTGTCACATGCTCATTCACACGGGTTAGTTTATAAGGAGGGTATGCAAAAGCTAAACATACTGTGGGCATACATTTTCATACCCTCGGACTCCGAGGGTACCCACTTTAACATAATTTAGTCTGCCAGATCTATGAGTAGGCTCAAAAGATGCGTTGTGGGGCGCCGATAACAAATCACCTTATTGGTAGCCACTTATATTCCCATCCTAGTGAACGGGAGCCACTTATATGCAAATACAGTAATTTTTGGCATTTTTCCAACTATGGCCTAGAGATTCGGGAGTAGGCTCAATAGATGCGCCGTGATGTGCAGATAACCAATCACTTCTTTGGGAGCCACTTATATTGCCATCCCAGGGAATGGGAGCCACTTATATTGTTTCCCCGAGGTTAATGAAAATGTATGACTGTGGGTATGGGGATGTATTCACCACCACCACACTTTATATGCTATGAAAAAATGGCTACTGATTACAAATTAAAATTTGTTATCAGGTGAGAAGCCTTTCTCGTGCCATTACTGTGACTTCTCCTTCCGTTCCAGTAGACGATTGTATGATCACATTCGAAAAGTGCACAATATAAAGGTAATAATTATTTTTAGGGAAAACTGTTTAACAATACTATTCAATACTGCATTCGAATTTACATGGTAGTGTGTTTCATTTCACCGCAATTAAATTAAATTTGTGTCATTGTTTGTATTATTGTGCATTGGGGATGACACTTCGAGGCGAGATAGCAAATTTTCATACACCTCTCCGTCCGATCGGAAGAGATGGGGACGTTAGGAAGCCAAGAACAGGCTTCGTATTGCCATCTTTACTGTTCACTATTCACCTCGCTGAATAAGATCGTCTTCCGTACTACTTTTCAGCCATACTCATGCATCAAATGTGACGAGAAGTTCGACAAGCACGTCTTCTTGAAGGAGCACATGACCACCCACGTCGAAGTTACTGATGATCAGGTGTGATCAGGCATTAACAGTATTACTCTAATTATAATTCCCAATTATGATATAATTTACTTGGCACACTTGATATTTATTTCATCATAAATTGCTACAATTACAATTTTTAGATCGAAACTGAAGCAATATCGAATGGGGTAGATGAAGAACCAGTGGAAATGAAGGGAGATCCTATCGATGAGTTTGCTGATGTTAAACGTGAAGATCCTTTTGACGATGTGAGTTTTGTAATACAGATTATAATTATACATCGATATTTATTATATCTCCCGTTCAGTTATGGTTACTGCACTATATAATGCTTTTAAAAATATTTCCTACGTATTCTGTTAGGTTGATATGTCTCGTGAATTCAAAGAAAGACAAATTGAATTCAAGGACGAACCAATGCATGCTTTTGCTGACATCGAGCACGATGAGCTTATTGCCGACGTGAGTGGGGCAGTTCGAGTTGGTAATAAGGCGGAAAAGCGAACCGTGGGATAAGGAGAACTCTCCGGAAAAGTACCATTCTCATGTATTTTGAAAAAAGATTCAAATACAATTCCGTGAAAATAATGGAGAGGGGTAATTTTTATGGTTATCATTCGGTGATTCCTACGTTTCTCATGCAGAGTACCTAAGAATAAAATCCCCATGATATTTTATCTTGTAATTTAGGTGTTCTGTCCATCCACTGGTACTTCACATTCTCTCGACGAATCTACAATTGCACCTTCTTCTGAAATGGAAACGAATATGAACGGCGCTGGGGTACAAATTATGGATCGCTTGGCCAGGAAGGGTTTTTAAGAAAGAGTTTATATTAGTGAAATCAAATTGTCCGAACAAGTGATGTATGCCAGTGTGAGAGCCATGCAAAGTGGTTCCGTGTTTTATCTCCGTATGTCGACCCCGCCCCTTTCCGCGTATGCGCGTGTTTATTTTTTCCCGCTTCCGGCCCAACTATGGGTGCTGGTTTCTGCATAGGGAAGCGTTTATCAAGCGTCGGAGTGTTTATTAAGGGTCCCTGATAAAAGTATGAAAAACAAAGCAAAAGCAACAGAGACATGCCGTTACAGTAGTCAACCTTCCTTATTTAAAGTTACCGGACGAGAACGAAACCCAGATCTGACCCTGATCTGGTCGCGTGTATGAGAGAGTATGCAAAAGTGAGAGAGCGCGAGATCACGCTGAACATTTCCGGCTTTCCATTGAGGCTATTATTGATTTTTAGCATCTTTGGATATTCATTCTCAACTAATTCAGCCATCGGCTATTCGATGGAGGACAAAAAATAGGGGGTCAATTTCGCCCTCGTCCGGTAACTTTAAATTGGGGTGTAATCTAGGTGCGCCATCTCCTTCTACAGTTTCCGCGCTCGAGTATTTGCTTGTTCCGCGTGGCGTGTGACAATTTTTTTATTTCTATGATAGTTCTTCTTGACAGTATTCATATCGTCAGGCACCCGCGAAGAAATGTAATCGTTCCTGTACTCTGTGTGAAGAGAAGACATCGTCATGGATCCTGACTTCTATCGGCCTGGAAAAAGCTCAGCATTTCTGCGACTTATTCTAAATTTGATCCTTTCATCTTGTATTTAAACTGTTTTTTTTCAAATACGAAAACTTTCATATTTCTAATTTGTTTGGAGAAAGGTCTATGTAACGCTGTTACAACGTTAGAAAGATTAACTTTTGACTAATAAGTTAATAGGCCAATTCAATATAATTCAGCTGACTCCGGAACAGCGGGAGAAAATTGAGAATCTCGCTGAAAAATTTCGATTACCCTTGTGTAGACAACATCTCAAAGAACAGCAGGTAAGGCTTACATTATTTTTTGCAAACATTAAAGATATCGGGGTAATATCGGGCTCATATTGTTTAATGAGGATGAGTTTCGATTTTATCATGGAAGAAAGTTATAAATACGTTTAAATAATGCGATGGTAGAGTATAATTTTGAGTAGTGTTATAACATACATACGAAGTGCATCAGTGTGAGCTCATCAAGCTGCCAGATGGTCAAATTTATGTCTATGTCTGAGGTATTACGCCCAATTTCAAACACTTCGAATCGAGTCGGTCCCAGAATTGGGAACAGCACCCATAAGAGACTGGGAGCCGGAGTTTCTCCCACAGTAAACGAACTGGAGCCTCCGCGAATGATTCGTGTCCTACCCACGACATCAGTTAGTTCCTATGTTTATTGCTCTGCTATCTTCTAAGTTGAAAGATTGAAGTGGTTCGAAAAGGTACTGAATGTTTTTTTGACATTTGAATGCAAGGTAAACGTAGTTCTTATGCTCCTAATGTTCACTCCACATTTATGCATACATTTATTGCACTATAGAAATGAGGCGTTCAATTGATAATTTTCAGGTTAATGAAATAAGAAAGGTGGCTTTCTATGGACCTTGTGATATATGTGGGCAATTGGCCTTCCCTTTCCTCATCTCACCCGAAGATCCGTCTGCGGCTCGATATTTCTTCAGTAATCTTGTTGGGGTGAGTAATTTCCGCTATGTAAGCATCATTTCACTCGAAATACTCAATATAACTAAGACCAACTTTATTAAAGCATGTTGCCATATTCGGGCCACTGCATAATATAATTTTTAGCTGACGCCAAAGCAGATGGAACTCGCCGCCATTTGGGTGTTTACTCGAAATCGCCGCGCAATTATTTGTCGAAGACACTACAGAGAAGAAACGGTAGGTCAGGCTCAAGTATAGAAAATAGTCATTGCAATTTTCCATTGCGTTCTACTGAAAGAATCAGGAAAAGTTTTTATTAATGTCGAATGGTTTTCAATTTCGCTATAAGTTTGCCTGTCAAATATACTAGCACGCTTAGGAAGTCAATTATTTAAAGTCTTTTCAGACCCATTGTTTCTCCGTAGCTGGACTGGGAGGGAAAGGAATTGGGCCTCGGCGTGTGAGAGTCTACCCATGCAAGATGGCTGTGAGTTAATAGGAAAAAGTTCTTTCAATTTAGAACTTTTTTTTATTTTAGTGATATTTTTCATACTTTTCGCACACCTTTTTTTCTTATTTTTATTATAACTCTCGTTAATAGTTAGCGGATGATTTCTCCGATATTTTGAGTAGCACTAATATTCATACAAAATGTAAAAATGGATAGCTCAGAAGAGAAAAGACGGATAAGATATGTTCGGGTTTAGGCGCCTCCTATAGATCATCGGGACTATCTGGGCTGGGAGGCTTTCGAAGATGAATCGAGATCGGAAAACTCTAATATGCATGGAAAGATGTATCAGGTTAAGGTTGTGCCACTTCGCTTCCAATATCTAAACGTCTTAGACGATACAACGTTTTATTAAATATGCTTTCTCAGACTGTAAAATTTTCTGATTAGCTCTGATGAAGTTCATGCAAATGTGGAAAATATTGTGAAGTTTAGTTAAGAAAAGATCAAATTTATAATATTTTCCTATTTAGATGCTTCCTATCGATCATCGAAACTATCTGAGTTGGGAATCTTTCGAAGATGAAGACGAATCGAGAGAAGAAGGCATAAATATGAATGGAAAGGAGACGGAGGTTAGTGTGAGTCTAATGCACGCCCTGAGATGCACCCATTTTCGAAACTGAGAATCTTTATATGATTGCTTTATAATATCATCCTTTGTTTCATGTTTATTCAGTGTGAAGAATTACACATAACTATAATAACAAGTGAAATGGGTCATGACGTTTGCCCACGGGTCGAAGTAATTGGGCGAAGTAATCGAAGTAATCTGTTGATATTGATATTTATTAATTTCAAATTCGTTCCCAGGGTAGCAGTGCATTAAAGAAGAGACACCCCGATGAATCGAGAGATGAAAAGACTCCCTCGATGACGTCCATCTGAATGAGGGGAGAATCGAAGAAGAAGAATCGATTGATGAACCCGGTCCTTCCAGAAGTTGGACGTAGATTATCGTTTTCTTGGCTTTCTAAATGTTCAGTGCGTGCTTTTACGCTTCGAAATTCTTGTTGGTTATGATGTTCTGGCTGCTAAATAAATGTTTGACATTACAATATATTTTGTTATCCTTCAAGTCGTTGCAAGATCGACATTTGATTATCTTTTCTTTGGGATGCCCGTACTATCGCCAGAAATGATCTTCCGAATTTTATCCGGAGAAGCTGGATTTAGGCGGTCAAAAAGAGCAAGATATAACGTGCAATGACAAGAGTGACAAGATGCAATGGAAGAGCAACGAGTAGAGATCAAGGACGAAGCATTCGATGATTTCGCCGACATCAAACGAGAAGATCCTAGTGTTCGTTTTTACTCAAATCACGATTTAGATATTCCAAAAACTTAATTATTAGAATAAATATTACCTAAGTAAAATGTTTTTAAAAATCCTTTAGGTTGATGAGTTCTCGAATGCGATCAAAGAGGAAGCAATGGAAATGAAATTCGAACCTATCGATGAATTCACTGACATCAAACGAGAAGAACCTATTACCGATGTGAGTAAACAATATTTTTTCACTATCTATGTGGATATTGTGAGGTACTTTGTCACGATATTTAGGCATGCTGTCCATCCACCGGAGTTTCACCCACACTCGATCAACCGTCTAGTGTAGATTCGGAGGGAATAGAAGCAAATGATGAGGTGCAAATTACCAATTCTTCTGTAATCGGCCCATTTCCGACTTTTGAAATTTGTTATAATTACTCTGGAATAATATTAGGCATACAGGGTTTCTCCCTATTCCTTTCAGGAAGTCAGGGGAGAAGTTGACACCGATAATTAGGAAGATTTGGCCTCGAAATTAGGAAGATTATAATTAGGAGTGCTTGAGGGAATGTGTCATTTATTGAAGTTGTGCCAAACACTCATTTTTGTGAATACATTATTTTTTTGTTAACTGCTTTATTAAATAAATATGTGTTAGGGATGTTAAAATGTTATCAAATTGGCGATTTTTTGCCTGTACAAAAATCATAGGCTGTTCAGGCTTTTGTGACGAAGAAGCTGAAAAGAACCCGCCGCTGCGCGCTATGTGGAGAGAGGACATCATCATGGAATTTTGCGCCTAAGGATCCTTCAAGAATTCAAACATTTTACGACAATCTAATCGATGTAATTCCTTTCGTAGTTTGTTAAGCGTGTTAAGAAAGTTGTTCGTTGCGCTTTCTCAAATATAATAGTATTATTCATTTTCGTTGTCATATAATTGAAAAGGGACAATTGAATTGCATTTAGCTTACTCCAGAAGAGCTTGAGATAGCTGAGGGTCTAGCCAATGTCAAGCAACGCGCGGCCCTATGTAAACGGCACATCAAAGAGAAGCAGGTATTTGTATTTGTTCTATTTTCTTCAGTCAAATGCCTTTCGTTATCTATCTTCTTATATATACATGATAAATCATGTAATCATAGGTGCATTATCATCTCATCCTTTTTCATGTGTACTTTCTATCCACCGGAACTTCACCCACACTCGATCAGTCTTCTAGTGCCGCTTCTGAGGGAATGGAATCAAATTCGAACTTTTTAAAGGGTCTGCGAGTGAAATCCACAACAACTTGTTCCATGTGCGGCGCCAAATTAAGCTGCAGCGAGCAATTCAAATATCACATGCGTATTCACAAGGGTTAGTTAAAAAATAATGATTATATGATAATAATAAATATTAGGTCAATCAAGACCTGGGGAGGTAGCGAGCTCGTTAGCCTCCCCCCCTCCTCGGATTGAGATATGAGGGGAGGGGGAGGCGCAACGAGCTCGCTACCTCTCCTAGTATTGCCAACCCAAATACATATTCTTTTCAGGCGAGAAGCCCTTCTCGTGTTCTTACTGTGGCTTCTTCTTCCGTTCAAGAAACCAGCTGCACGAACACATTCGAAAAGTGCATAATATGAAGGTAAAACAGAAACTTTTAAACAATACTTTTCGATACTGCATTAGAATTTGCCTGGTAGTGGTGTTTCGTTTTACCATAATCAATTAAGTTGTGCCATTTTTTCGTCTCACTATGTAGTAGATAGGCTAGATAGCAGGTTTTCTTACGCTTCTTTCTCCTCCTCTAAGGATAGGATGCTTCGATTACTTGGAGGTCTTTCATATTGCCATGCCTACTCTACAATACAATTCTTGAGCTGAACAAGATCGTCGTCAGCAGTTAATGACTAGATTTCAGCCATTTTCATGTGTCACATGTGACGAGAAGTTCGATAAACACGTCTTGTTGAAAGAGCATATGACCACCCACTTCGAATGTACCGAGGATCAGGTAAGAATATAGTCTTTTTGAAATTAGTCCAAAATTACCCCGAAATTATTTTTTCCTCCTTCTGCTTTTATTCTTCGTAAAGACGTAGTATGGACAAGGGTGTGAATCTTCGGTCTCCCTTGTCCTTCCTACGGCCGTACAAAGAACACAAGCAGTACTACTCACGCATGACAAGGATCACTGAGTATCCCATTTTTTCCTCAATACCCCCTTAGCATTTTACTTTTAAATTTGTTTCTTCATTAAAAATACAATTTAGATCGATACTATTCAAATGTTGAATGGCATCAATGAAGAAATCTTGGAAATGAAAGAAGATTATATCGATGAACTTGCTGATTTTAAAGAGGAAGATGCTGTTGATGAAGTGATTGCTTTTATCCAAATATTGTAATGTTCAAGTTCTCGGCCGAATTTTTTTACAGAATTTATTTTTTCCATCGAAATAGAAACTTTAAGTTTGTGTCACAGTTTACAATGTCGTTATTGTTTCACAAAATTGTTTTCCAGATTGATATGATAAGTGAGCTCAAAGAACAGCAAATTGAATTCTAGGAAGAACCAATGGATGATTTTTCTGATATCCAACACGAAGTACCTATTGATGACGTGAGAAATTTAATTCGATGTATCAAACATTAAAAATGAGTTGCATATTGTAATTTAGCTATTCTCTCCATCTACCGAAACTGCTCCTCCATTCGATGGTTATACCATAGCATCATCCCATGGAGTAGAAACGAATATCAAAAGTGCTGAGGTAAAAATAGGAAAGTCTTGGCAACGATCAATCTATGCTCATAATTCTGCGAGCCCTTTCGCCATTCTGAGCGGACAGAACGCGAATAATTTTTTTTTTCTTCTCAGCTCCCTCCCCTGGAACAAATATGCTTAGAATGGTTCTGTTTATATGCGAGGTCGGGCAATGATTGTGATTTATTTACTTGATGGTTTAATTCTCAGGATTAATACCATTATTAGTAAATACTAGGTTCATTTGAAAGATACTAATAATTAATATCTCAAAGAACTGATGAATTGACAGAATATTTAGCAAAAAGGATTTTGATTTATTCTATTCGGATGCAAACTATTTTAGAGGAGCTGAATTTTCCGTTTTGTTAAAAATGATCTGACACTCTTTTCTGAAATTGTCGATGTTCAGTAATTCAAAATTGAATATAGGTTTCGGAAATTATTATTAATTATACCTACCATCCTTTTCAAAAAAATTTTGATTTTGTATTGTTTGCTCCTTTCCTAGAAACTAATGAAACAAGGGTATTTCTTTAAAACGAGTTCTCTGTAAGACTCGGAGAGGGGTGGCACAAGGCTTCAAAATGATCGTGTCGACTTGCAACTTTGAGGGTGTTATCCCTATGGGTAGGGTATGCTCCCATATTATTTTTGTGTCCCTACCTCAACATTTTGACCTACCAATTTGAAAAATGAAACTCAATATTCAAGGGCATGTTATATACCGTTCGAAAGGGCATGAAAAGTTATGCCTAAATCTATGTTTTCGTAAGAATTTGTGCATGTTCTCACGAGATAATGCATGAAACGTGACTTTTCGAGCAGTTTTCGGGATTGAAGACAGAGATGGGATCATTTCTGCAAAAAGTTTTCATGAACAGCTGATGCAGAATTTAATTCTCTATCGACGTATTTATTTCGTTATATGCATATCGGTTCCGAAATATGCCCTAAGGCGGCTTTTCAAACACGCATTCTTCGACGAAGGTTCAATTCCTGCCCGTTGCAGATGTTTTGCCAATTTTTTTCCTATCCCAATTTCAAAGTTTTCAGATGAAATATTTACTTTATATGACTAATTGCTACTTCTAAACCCAATACTGATAAGAAAACACGCTCCCAAGTGTATCGCTTCACGGAAATTATTTTTTTAAATGCAAACAATCATTCAGTTCAATCATTCTTATTACCAAATAAATGCATCATCATATTCATTCAGAATAATGACAACACAAGAGAGTGATCACGTGAATGTGTGGGCAATCGACTACGGACTAAGACCAGATCGATCTTGCTGTGACCACCATGACTTCCTCGACAAAGTATAGCCTCCCCATCTTCAAGCAAGGGGAGGCGCTTGTCGCGAGGTAGAGATCGCCTGCACATCTTTTCCTTGATCTGAAGTGTCTAGAATGCCTATCTCGTAGTAGTAGAAATAATGCGATTGTATTCGTAGTTCACGATACTCACGTTTCCGGGGAAAACCGACTCCCAAGAGTGGCCACTCTTCTTGGAGATGACTAGGCCTTCCAGAGGCTTGAAGGTCACATACTGAAGTAATAACTATGTGCTACGAGTTGAAATATGCAATAATATGGAGTCCGGGAGACGGTTCAAAGAAATATTCTCACCTCAGATTTAGCCGAGAACAGATTCAGCTTGTCTCTAAGGGCGCAGGACAGTTCGTATCTGCGGACAACCGCTGCCACTCCATGCGATAGCATTTTCTCCAACGGAGTGACTCGGCCTGGCCGTGACATCAGAGGCTTGGAATTGTCCATTTGCTCTCCATCCGTCTCCCGGACTCCATATTATTGCATATTTCAACTCGTAGCACGCTATACTTTGTCGAGGAAGTCATGGTGGTCAGAGCAAGATCGATCTGGTCTTAGTCCGTAGTCGATTGCCCACACATTCACGTGATCACTCTCTTGTGTTGTCATTATTCTGAATGTATATGATGCTGCATTTATTTGGTAATAAGAATGATTGAACTGAATGATTGTTTGCATTTAAAAAATTAATTTCCGTGAAGCGATACACTTGGGAGCGTGTTTTCTTATCAGTATTGGGTTTAGAAGTAGCAATTAGTCATATAAAGTAAATATTTCATCTGAAAACTTTGAAATTAGGATAGGAAAAAAATTGGCAAAACATCTGCAACGGGCAGGAATTGAACCTTCGTCGAAGAATGCGTGTTTGAAAAGCCGCCTTAGGGCATATTTCGGAACCGATATGCATATAACGAAATAAATACGTCGATAGAGAATTAAATTCTGCATCAGCTGTTCATGAAAACTTTTTGCAGAAATGATCCCATCTCTGTCTTCAATCCCGAAAACTGCTCGAAAAGTCACGTTTCATGCATTATCTCGTGAGAACATGCACAAATTCTTACGAAAACATAGATTTAGGCATAACTTTTCATGCCCTTTCGAACGGTATATAACATGCCCTTGAATATTGAGTTTCATTTTTCAAATTGGTAGGTCAAAATGTTGAGGTAGGGACACAAAAATAATATGGGAGCATACCCTACCCATAGGGATAACACCCTCAAAGTTGCAAGTCGAAACGATCATTTTGAAGCCTTGTGCCACCCCTCTCCGAGTCTTACAGAGAACTCGTTTTAAAGAAATACCCTTGTTTCATTAGTTTCTAGGAAAGGGGCGTCCTATTCTTACAGAGAACGCGTTTTAATATTATTTATCAACTTTTTCGTGAACATAATCATATGGTCAGGTTCACACGAGGAGCAAAAAAACTCGTTACTGTGCTCTGTGTGAAGAGAAGATGTCATCATGGATCCTGACCCCTATTGATCTATCGAGGGTTAAAGAATTCGCCAACAATCTCATTGATGTGATCCTTTCATTTCTTGTTTAATTAAATTTCCAAATATGAAAAGATGCATATTTATAATTTACTCGAAGAGAAGTCTATGGAACCACATGCAACCCATGAAAAGACCGATAGTTTAATTTGAAGCAAATATCTCAATTCATTATCATTCAGGTGACTCCGGAACAGCGTGAGAAAGTTGAGAAACTCGCTGAGATGAAATTTCGCGCGCAGATTTGTAGAAGACATGTCAAAGTACAACAGGCGAAGGTAAAACAAATGTTTTGGGATTGGACGTATTATTTATATCCAATTTCACATAAACCGTTTCAATAATGTTGCAGCCCTCCGCTCGGAAACAAAAGCTTCATATGAAGTTGTCTCTCGAGAAGAAAGACCATCGGTGTTGACATCTGTGCGGTGAAAGAGCTTCCTCCTACTACGTATTTCATAAAATCTTCTCGGATCCTTCAATTGTTCGACAATTTATGAACAATATTATCGGAGTTAGTAGTTTTTAAGTTTCATCTTTTGCGTATTCAATGTTAGGAGTCCTTTGAAGAGGTACTTCTGGACGTTCTTTTTGATATTGAAAGAAAGCTAAATGCAGTTGTCTAGTATACATAGTACTTTGCAATTATGTTTCTTCTTTTGCTATTTTTCGATTTTCCTTTATTTGGAGAATGGATTCAGCCTTCTTCAGGTGACTTCCGAGCAAATTCAGTCGATTGAGTATCTAATCAAGAACGGCCTTCGAGTAACAATCTGCAGAAAACATTCCAGAGGCTTCTCGAAACCTAAATCGGACTTTGTAAGTTGCACATACGAGAAAAGTTGTTAGGTCATTTTGTAAACTCTCGAATTTACTTCCTAAACTTACTGCCAATATCTACTTGCTAAATGTCGAACCATACTGTATGGTTCATACTAAGATGATAATTTTTGAAAACGTTTTAATTATGCGTTAGCATCATTGAGAATTTTTTTCACAAGGCCTCCTCTTTCCTAATCTCACCCCAGGATCCATCCGCGGCTCAATATTTCTTCAGTAATCTTGTCGAGGTGCGCGACATTTTTTTTCATTTTAAATCAAACGGACAACATAAGGTTAATTGTACTACATTATTTCGGCACTACGTCGGATGATAACTACGAATATATCAAAGTTGGCATGACGTCATGATTTTCCTTCAACCTAGTGCCCATAATTTCATCCCATTCGCCCTAATATACATAATAGTATTCAGCTGGAGCCGATGCAGAAGGTGACCGCCATCGATTGGGTAGCTAAACGCAATCGCCGTGCAATTATATGCCGAAGACACTACAGGGAGGAAACGGTGGGTCACTCGCAACATTTGAAAACGCCAACTGGAATTGTTGGAATTATCCTCTTTGCGTCCTGTGGAAAGAAGCAAAGATTCTTGTCAATATCACGTGGTGTTCAGAACATTAGTTTCCTCTGCCGCTATATTATTTCGCTTTCAGCATATCTGTGAAATACACTAGCATATTTGGATTACATTTGTCATTTAAAGTCCTTTCAGCCCCATCGTTTCTCCGTATCTGGAATGGGAGGGAAAGGAATTGAGCCTTGGCGTGTTAGAGTCTACCCACCCAAGTTGGCCGTGAGTTCTCATTCCCGGCCCAAGTGTAGCCCAATCCTAGTTATTCTCACCTGACCAGTAAGCGTATGACTCTATCCTATCAAATGATGAGTTTCTAGACCATAAAACATGAACCTCTGGAATTGATCTACAAAGATCGTGCCACTTCACTTCCGCAATCTAACGTTCTATGAGAGACAGCGTTTTAGTGATTAGCGGATGCTTTCTCATTGTCAGACTGTCAACATTTCTGAGTAGCTCCGATGCTCATACAAAGAGCGCCAAATTTAGTATAGTCTAATTAAAACGCGTTCTCTGTAAGAACGGGAGGAGGGTGGCACAATGCTTCAAAATGGTCGTATCGAGCTACAATTTTAACTGAGCAATGCCTATGGGTAGGGTTCACTTCCACATAAATTTTAAGTCGCTAGCTCGACTTTTTGGCCTACCGATCTCGAAAAATAAAACTCATTGTACTTCCTCATGTTATATACCATTCGAAAGAGTATTGAAAGTTACGCTTAAATCTCATTTTTCATCGAGTTTAATGCAAATACGCATGAGTTACAACCGGAAACGCAACAAAAAGTGACATTTTTGAAGGTTTTTGATTTTTCCGATTACGAAGATTCAATTTGTACCCACTGATTTTGTGCTCATTGGATTCGCCATCCATTTCTGCATTTCATATTTTTTTAAAAATTTAAGTATATCGGTCCTCATAGTTGTCGTTTTTCATGATTTATGTCGCCCATTTGCCGACGCGGGTTCGAATCCGCTCCGACGCATGACCTTTTGCCAACTTTTCTTTGACCCAATATTGCTTCAAATTTGTTTTTGGCAAGAATTTTCTTGCCTAATACTCTTTCCTGGTTAACGACATTCAAATATTGTGAATACACATATTCGGTTTTAAGGGAGATTCACTGTGAAACTCCCTCCGTATATGATGCCGTTTGCCCAAGTATAGCTAGAATTTCATGCTGATTACGCCTATTTACTTCAAATTTAACGAATTATTGAAATATTTTTTTTAAGTCAACGTTCCGTTAACAAAATTTCGAGCCAACCGAGTTAAATGGTTGAAACCGCCGTGACGTGCGGATTCGGAATTTCAAATCACTGATTTTGTAAATAGGCTTTGCGAAATTGAAGTGACAATGTGAGAACGTTAATAAACGAGTAGGCACTCCACTGTCCCCCCTCTTCCCTAGGGAGGAAAAGGCGAGTTTGGTAAATATTTTAATAATTCGTTAAATTTGAAGTATATAGGCGTAATCAGCATGAAATTCTACCCCGGAAACCTTATTCGCGTAATTTTAGCACTTTTCGGAAGGGCGATATTAACAAAAAGCTGGTTTCGACGTGACGGCGTCTGGTGCCAACGGCGACTCTAGGAGCAAAATGAGGCCCACCGCTCAGAACCATCAATTACCATAAAACACATTGTTTCGTGAAATCGAGTTTTTTGCTGTGCCGGTCCTTGCTCGAGACTTGGGCAAACGGCCTCATACAGTACCGGACAAAAGTTTCGCAACAAAATTGTCATTGTCGTAACTTCGTTCAAAATTTAGCTAGAGACTTATGGTTTGGACCATTCGATAGATGAATGTCAGGAGAAGATAGTCATATGATGTATGATCTGAAACACATTTATCGCGGGTTTCTGAATTTAATTTTCTGCATCACAATTTTCATGTATTTTTTGAAACTCAGCCGAAAGTCGATGTTATATCGCACGAACTGTGATGAAAGTATAACCATCGATGTTTAAAATCCACTATCTGGCTTGCTCGTTGCTTATCGGAAAGAGCTAATATATCGATATTTCGAGACTTCCGAGATGTGTTTTAACGGCTATATCTTCGCTCCTAGTTGAGCGATAGAGCCCCTATTTCGCAGCTACTATACACTAGTAATGTAGAAACATTTTACCAAGCTTGGTAGTGATCAGACAAGAAATTGCAAAAATCGAAAAATTTTGGACATGTATTTTCATACACGTGGAAACAACCTTTAACGCTATCGAAAAAAATCCGATTTCTTCCAGCTTTATGCAGAATCCATTAATGAACAAGTGTTTGAAATTGCGAAGTCAGGTGATTTCTCCAGCACATTTTACAACCTATTAACCACAGAGAGTCAGAACGGCCAAAGTCGTTAGAAATTATCCCTAACGAAAGTCGACCTAGCATAACGGGAGAGTTTCTTTAAAATTGGCTCCAATTCAATGAGAAATGTGCATATCTTGGACTTGCAAAGCTGTTAGGTGCATTTTAAGCAATTTGAACAAGATTCAATTTTACCTTGTACCGTGTTTTAAAGCTCGTGACTATCTGGCTCTCTGTGATTATTGGACTGTAAAATGTGCTGGACAAATCGTCTCATTTTGCCATTTCGCACACTTGTTCATTAATAGATTCTACATAAAGATGCAAAAAATGGGATTTTTTCGGTAGCGTTAAAGGTCGTCTCCACAATTTTCGACACGAAAATTCGTGTCGAAAATTTTTCGATTTTTCCAATTTGTTGTCTGATCACTACCAAGCTTGGTAAAATATTTCTACATTATTAGTCTGTAGTAGCTGTGCAATAGGGGCTCTATTCGCTCAACTGGGAGCGAAGATATAGCCGTTAAAACACATCACGGATGTCTCAGAAAATCGATGTGTTAGCTCTTTCCGATGTGCAACTAGCAAGCCAGATAGTGGATTGTAAACGTCAATGGTTATATTTCTGCAGAAAATTAAATTTAGAAACCCGCGACCAAATACCATATGACTATTTTCTCCTGATATTTACCTCTCGAATGCTTCCAACCATAAGTATCTAGCTCAATTTTGAACGAAGTTATGACAATGATAAATTTGTTGCGAAACTTTTGTGCGGTGCTGTATACGTACAGTTCGATCTTTTCACAGTGAATCTCCCATAAAACCGAATATGTGTATACACTATATTTGAAAGTCGTTAACGAGGAAAGTGTATTAGGTCAGAAAATTCTTGCCAAAAACAAATTTGAAGCAATATTGGGTCGAAGAAAAGTTGGCAAAAGGTCATGCGTCGGAGCGGATTCGAACCCGAGTCGGCAAATGTGCGACATAAATCATGAAAAACGACAACTATGAGGACCGATATACTTAAATTAAAAAAATATATAAAATGCAGAAATGGATGGCGAATCCAATGAGCACAAAATCAGTGGGTACAAATTGAATCTTCGTAGTCGGAAAAATCAAAAACCTTCAAAAATGTCACTTTTTGTTGCGTTTCCGGTTGTAACTCATGCGTATTTGCATTAAACTAGATGAAAAGTGAGATTTAGGCGTAACTTTCAATGCTCTTTCGAATCGTATATAACATGATGCAGTACAATGAGTTTTATTTTTCGAGATCGGTAGGTCAAAAAGTCGAGCTAGCGACCTAAAATTTATGTGAAAGTGAACCCTACCCATAGGCATTGCTCAGTTAAAATTGTAGCTAGATACGACCATTTTGAAGGATTGTGTCACCTCCCGGAATGCACTGCCCCGCTTTTACAGAGAACGCGTTTTAAGAGAAGGGCAAATACTTTTTCATGTTTAGATGATTCCTATCGATCATCGAGACTATCTGGGCTGGGAGGCTTTCGAAGATGAAGACGAATCGAGAGAAGAATACATAAATATGAATGGAAAGGAGACGGAGGTTAGGATGAGTCTACATAACGCACGCTGTGAAATGCACCCATTTTCGAAACTGAGAATCTTTATAGGATTGCTTTTATCGATTTCGTTATTTCATATTTAATCAGTGTGAAGAATTACAAATAACTATAATAACAAGTGAAATGGGGCATGATACGGACGACCACGGGTCGAAGTAATTGGGCTCAAGTGTGTTGCTATTCGTATTTATTAATTTCGAATTCGTTCACAGGATAGCAGTGCGGTAAAGCAGGGACACGTCGATGAATCGAGAGTTGAGAAGATTCCCGTCGAACACCATCTGAATGAGCAGAGAATCGAAGAAGAAGAATCGATTGACGAGCCCGGTCCTTCCAGAAGATGGACGTAGATTCTCGCTTTGTTAACTTGCAATATTTTCTATACGTACTTATTGACATTCTTGAAGCTAAAATTTGTGTTTTGTGACGTATCTGACACCATTTCGTCTGTAATTCTAATGTTGTTTACACTTTATTATTTTGTTGCTTTGGTAAACGGTGGAAGTGATTGATAAAGTTTATCTCTAATTGCAACCACTCCTCTCTTTCACAATTGCAGTTAGTATGTGAGGAATGGCGATAGAACAACGGTGGTGGAAAAAACGTCGTTTCCTTGTATTTTGCAAAAATAAATATAGCTCGTTCTTCACTTTTTTTCAACTAACTTTTCACTTTGTAGAACGAGAATTAGTGCTATCCTGATCCCCCCCCCCCGCCTTCGATGTCGCTCCTTTCACGATAGACTCTCATCCTCTAATTAACCTACTCTTTTCTATCTACTCGCCCTCTACTCCAAAGTCCTATCTAAGATGTCATAAACAGCAGTTCGGATCTCCTATCTCACCTCATTGATCGAAACAAGTGCACAGCCTGCGGGCATGCCCACATTCTCTCACTCTTCTCTTCTCACACTCGTTTGTTGGAAGAGAGTATGCAAAAAGGAGAGAGCGAGGTCGCTCCACTTCACTCACTACAAGTGGAGTAAGCCAACCGCTCTCCCTGTCTTTTTGCAACCGTTCCTCCACATTCTCAATCAATATTTTACTCATCAGTTATGTCCCGTCCCGACTCTAAGGAGTACGGTAGTGGAGAAGATCGATCGGAGCCAAAAGAAGAATACGATCATGACGAAGGATCGAATAGGTGAGATCTTTTATCAGGGTGTCCGGAAATTTTTAAGAATTTTTTGTTTGTTTAATTTTTTCACGAATGGGAAGCGATAAGTATAGATTCGCGGTGGTAATGCGTGAAGGTAGTTGAAAAGTAATTTTTACCATGTTGATTGAGCAATACTATTAACATGTGATGATGCAATATGTCAAGAAGTCGCTTTTATACCCTCATTTTGAAAATTGTATATGTCAATGGGATTACAGAGTTCAAATCCAAACAGCATTCCACGTAAGCGTGAGTAATTGTACTATGTTTGGAAGTGTTGAAATCATGTATATCTGTGGAGCAATCACAAATTAATGCAACATGTTTGATTTCGGTAGTGTGCATTTTCCTAAAAAAAATGTATTTTACCCTCATTCACAAGCACGGGAGGGACTCCGATGACCATTCCTTGCTGTTGAGAAGAGAACAGATTGAGATTGGTCTTAACGGCATTTGATATGAACTCTCTATAGAGAGGACGAAGAAATCATAGATAATATATAAAAAATGAGTGAATTTCTCTTTTGGGATTTCCTAAAAATTCTCATCAGCGTTTGCCGATCGAAATCTCCCCTCGTTAATAGTGTGCATAATCCCCTTTTATTTCACAGCGATGGCCATAATTATCCGTCGAAATTTGGGTGTATGGCAGAGAATTTACTGATATGCTTAAATCCGTATTTTTGAAAAACTGATCACTAAATTGAATTGTACAACTGGAATACTGAAACACTTCCGGACCAGTTGGCATTAATCGATTGATCAATATATTCTTTACAAACAGAGTTACGAAATCGGGCAAATCGATAATGCACTAAGTTTTTACATGACCATTCTTAAAAATTTCCGGACACCCTAATAATTGTCAGTGTTCAATTATGTTGCTTGCATTTTTCCATAGCTCGGTTTATTTCATAGATCTGTGTCCTTTGGCCTTTTTTATTTGAAAGCGTTTGAAAATGCGATTCTTTCACAGCAGTTCCTCTGGATACAAGGAGAAATCTCGAAAAAAGGAGAGACGTGATCGGAGTGTCGAGATGGACGAAGGAATAAACACTGAAAGTAAAGAAACACTGACAGCAGAGGAACGACTGCAGCGACTTTTCGGCTACGCAGGTATATCGCATCGTCATGTTGCTAACGACATTCTACTTATTACCGTCAACATTTATAATTAACCACTGTCACTGTAGGACAAGGACCATCGCACAGTGGAGATGGAAATGCAGCTCATGTGGAAGCTGAAGAGTGAGTAATTGGATATATTTTATCTACTCCCGAAAGCGCAACGAGATACGAAAAATTGGTAGTATAATCGTACCGATAATTGACTCTCCTAATACTGATGATATAAGTGATAGAGCTATGTGACGGGTAGGAGGGTGCAACACTGAAAATACATAGATCTAGTCAACTGTTCTCATAAATTGTGTCAGTGTCGCCTGGCTCACTAGACCTCATCACCGTCTCCTCATTTTACATTTTCTTTAGATTAGCCGTGTGGAGAGCGAGCATTCAATTAGATACAATTTTCCGAATTTCAAACTCCGTGGGCCACACACCAGCCTGGGAATTTCCTCTTTCAGTATCAATGATAACAAATCGGCTTCATTGAAGCGTACCTTTCCATCGAAGAAAACGCAGCGCCCGCCGAACAAACAAGTCGATTGTAAGTTATTGGTTGATTGAGTATGATGTTTCGAAATGTTTCGATAAAAGCGAAGGCTACAGTAGTAATTTCAGCTGAATACGTACGCAAAAAGCAGGCCAGATTGATTGCCGCCTCAAGAAAGAAAATCGAAAAGTGAGTCGCTTAGTTAATTTGTTCTCACTAGATGTAATAATACCAAAGGAATGCATTTTCTAATGATTTTAAACGCGTTCTCCGTAAGAACGCAGTGAAAGCGGCTGATAGTGGCACAACTCCGGCAAAATGAGCGCCCGGGGATCAAACTTTCAGAATAAGATCCGTAGGGGTAACTAATATTTCCACCGGAAGTAGGAGCCAAAATTTCAATTTTGATCTACAAAAATCGATAATTTCAAACTTGCGAATTGGACCTCGTGTTACACATCATTCGAAAGAGCGTGAAAAGTTATATTTAAATCTAGGTTTTCACAAAATTTGGTCAAGAAGGTCGCGCAAAAAATGTAAAAATATGAAAAAATTCGCCATTTTACTCCAACTTGGTGCCAGCTACCCATCTTAAATTCCCAACTTCATCCCAGATTTGACATATATTATGTAAAATTCATCGTAGAAACCGAATATGTTCTGAAACCGGCAAATATTCGGCGCCCAAGAACCGAAAAGATAGTCCGTATGGTGAGTACTCTACCCAAAATTTCGTTTCAAATTAACTTTTTCTTAGTTTTTAAGAAGTATTTGCACATTTTCGTCGAAATATTGTCTTTACCAACATGCTGGAACATAATGCGACACATCTCGCCTCTTTATGATTTGAATAAAAAAATTCGTTTTCCAGACCCAAAAAAATTCGAGATTTTGAAAAGTTTTGAAATCTTCGAGTTAATAGTCTAGAATGAGTTTCGAGGACATTTTTAATTATTTTAGAGTGCATTAAGAGCAAAGTGAGCACAAATGCAACACTTTTTGAATTTTGTATTTTCAATGCTGTCCAGACAGGGGTAATTTTGAGAAAATTCAAAAATTGTAGAAAATATTCGATTTTTACATTAGAATGAAGGGATACAGGCTCAAACATCAATTTTAAGTCAACATTTCAATGATTTCAAAACTTTTCAAAATCTCGAATTTTTTTGGGTCTGGAAAACGAATTTTTTTATTCAAATCATAAAGAGGCGAGATGTGTTGCATTATGTTCCAACATGTTGGTAAAGATAATATTTCGACGAAAATGTGCAAATACTTCTTAAAAACTAAGAAAAAGTTAATTTGAAACGAAATTTTGGGTAGAGTACTCTCCATACGGACTATCTTTTCGGTTCTTGGGCGCCGAATATTTGCCGGTTTCAGAACATATTCGGTTTCTACGATGAATTTTACATAATATATGTCAAATCTGGGATGAAGTTGGGAATTTAAGATGGGTAGCTGGCACCAAGTTGGAGTAAAATGGCGAATTTTTTCATATTTTTACATTTTTTGCGCGACCTTCTTGACCAAATTGTGTGAAAACCTAGATTTAAATATAACTTTTCACGCTCTTTCGAATGATGTATAACACGAGGTCCAATTCGCAAGTTTGAAATTATCGATTTTTGTAGATCAAAATTGAAATTTCGGGTCCTACTTCCATTGGAAAGATTAGTTACCCCTAGGGATCTTATTCTGAAAGTTTGAGCCCCGGGCGATCATTTTGCCGGAGTTGTGCTACCCCACCTGCACTCTTACAGATAATGCGTTTTAAATAACAAATATCAAAGTGATAAATTTTTCAGTATCATGAGAGCTCGGGAAAATGCGGATGGGAAGATTATCAAATTGGTTCAGCCGCGATCGTCTTCTCCGCTGCCCTCTCCCGATGCTCCTCTGTTCGGCAATACGCGCAGTTCACGCCTCTTCTCGAGATGCTGGAAAAGGTAAGCGGGAACTGAAATTTTAACAAGATTCTAACGAATATTGAATTATACACGTTCTTGTTTATATATTCGAATATTTACGATCGATCAATTTGCAGAAGCCCGTTACCACCGGGGATTTATCGTCATCTTCATCTTCTTCATCGTCATCTGATGAGGACGAAGACGAGGTTGTGAAGAAGAAGGAGCGGGGTCTTTCTTCCCGCCGCTCAAGTGATTCATCTGACGAGGGCCCTAGCGAAGCGAAAGTGAGTGCTAATCACTTTTTTTGGCATAATGCCAGAACAGAAATTTCTGTATATCTGCGCTCTTTCTTTTATAACTCTCGCCTTCCCCTGTAGAATAATCCGTTAATTTAGTCACTCAATATCAAAGATAAATCGGATTCAGATGCCATTAACTGCGTCGGCTGCTGCTGTCCCTGCGACTGACTAGGATGCGGACGATAGGAATCAGCAGGAATACTAACTACTACTATACTGATGAATGAACATGACATATCACGAATTGTTACATTATTTACCCCCACTACATTATTATTTGTTGTTAATGTATGCCTTTTCAGATTACTTTTTAAAACAATCAATTGTCAAAGCTTGCAAAAACCATTTAATCATGATATAAATCATTGACGGAAATTCATCACAGTGCAATTAAATACATTTTTGTTGTTGTGCCCATTCTTATTTTAGTCCAGGGGCTTGATTGAGAACATTTGTGGCGACCTTCCATTCACTACAAAAGTGCCGGTCTGATATTCTCCGATTCGAGCAGTGTGCGACTCGAACACAACTCCATTACCAATGTGGTGCATTATCTGAAAATGAGCAAGTATTAGAAATACGTAATTTTACAACAAGATTTATTACTCGCACCTGTACAAGTTTTTCTATATCCCTAGGAAATGTAAAATAGTTGCTTTCGTTGTCTGGGAGATAACACAGATATTTGCATTTTCGATCAAGGATGCATCGAATGAATGCGAAGGCATCGATATCGCAGCGTCCGATGATATTAACGCTGATTATATCAACGTAATTAGCAATGCTTATAAGGAATTCCAAAGACTCTGAAAAGCACATGTTGTTTTTCGAAACATTTTAGATGATAAGGGATTACATTCCGTCTGAGTGCTTAGGATACATTTCTCAATAATAGCTGATTCACCTTTGGCCAATCCTGGTAAATAACAAAAGACAATGTTCGGTTGGCATTCCTTGATTAGTTCAAGAGCTCCAATGTAACTGAAATATGCACACAGTGCTGGCTGACGTTTTTGATTTGTAACTTACAAATCCTGTTCGGTGTCACTAAAATTGAGCAGTGTGTGCTCAATTGTGATACAATACACATGCTTTCCCTCTAGAAATATAGCAAATTCTTGCACAATCTGTGGCCGGTTATCGTTTAGATTGACCATTGTGAACACTGCCTTCCGTGAAAGATTGCGAAGTTCAAGGAGAAACATTCTCACTTCATTCAAATCCAAAACTACTGTCAGTTTCTAAAAGAGAATTGCTACTGGTAAGTTGAGAGAAGTGAGTAGCATATTGAAAGATTAAATGCAAATTGTTACTTTAAAATCGTCGCAAACAAAGAATTCCATAAATGTTTGCTTGGTCTTCATGTTATCCAAGCACACTTTCCACATAAAATAATTTATGCGAGAACCGAAAAAGTTAATTGAAAACAATACTTCATTTGAGACCTGCAATTTTTTTTGTGTAAACATTGTTAGATTAATGGTCAATAAAACATGCCCTTCTGTTCACTGTAAATTCAACTTCCGTTTTCAGCGTATTTAATATAGAAGTCTCGGCTTCGTCTTTCACAGCCTTGCTGACCTTAGAAGAGTAAAAAGCAATACCATAATCAAACACTTTCGTTAGTACCTCCCTTAATCGTTGAAATGTGCGATCGTACAAGAAACTGCATATTTTTTCATAGGAATTTATTGGCACATCGAACATCATTTTCGAAACACAGTGTACAACAATATGGAAATTAGCCGATGCTTTCTCATTGTTACTTGTTGCCCTCAATCAGCAGCCGCGTCCTGTACAGTAATTATTTTCTGTCGCGTCGAGACACAAGTGTGTTACAAGAAATAGTTCGCTCTTAAAATAAAAGGAGGTTCTCAAAAAATTTTTTATTCTAAATTTGTAATCCATGTGTTTTATGTACAGTATGACTCAACAAGTGAAAATTCGTAGACACGTATTTATAAATATTCGATAAAACACAGCCAGCAGACCTGCTTCATTTCACACGCATGCCTGTAAAACTTTATAAATATCCGGTAAAATAATGCGTTTCTGTTTTCTTTCCTCCTGGATTGAATATTTTAAATTATATAATTGTTGTTTCCGCTCTGATATTTATATGCAATGGTTTGTTTCCGAACTAGTCGGGTTCGAATCCTTGCGGATGAAAGTGGTTGGCACTTAAATCTCTTGAACGTTGAGGCGGTTCGGAAAAACATGCATATCTTTTCTAATTTTTTATGATGTATATTAATGATGGGATCAACAACCTACGAGTGGAGTAGCTATATTTGAATACAACATCCCATTGCACACCTATGCCTGACCTACCTTAATTAGCGTATGCTGACCTAATTAAAGTTGTATGATCAAGCTGCTCCCGTGGTCTTTTCTGGAGGATCCTAAGAGCAATCGAAATTGACTTTGATCGTTCCAATTGGTTGAGAATTCGAGACGCAGCGGCTCTTGCGCATTTTGAGAAAACTCATTGTACCCGAAAGTTGACTTGACTTGCGATCTCCATCTTTGAGAATGAGTCACAGAGCCAGATTTAAATCAGTACTACAAATAGACTATGCCCCATAACATTTTCTATTCATGATCTAATTCATGTATTTGTAAGGAATTTCATTACGTTTATTGACTTCCTTCAGTGTAATTATGTTTACCACGTGTATCACGAGTAAGTGGAGGTGTGCGGGAACATTTTCAAAAAAGTTGCCAGATTCGATTCATATTTTAGTGTTAGAATACATTAGACGTAAGATTTCGATAAATATGGTTCATTGGTCGCAGAGCCGGCTTTTAGGAATTTTCCGGTTTTGCATCCGGCTATGATGTATCTCAGCTCCCAGATGAGCTACAACGATGGCACCGGGCTCGAAATGTGTGGAAAATTAATTCCAAAAACTTTCATGTTTAGTGCAAGTCGATTAGACAAAAAATAAAAATCATACGGATGAAAAACCTGTTTTGTCTTAAAAAATAAATATTCTCTCTATCAAGCGGTATCGTGCTACAGAATTTTAATGCAAATTATGAAAGAAGAAGTATATGTGTATGAAATAAAAACATAAAAACTGAATTCGAAGTGTCTTCAACGTGACAATTTTTACTCAAACATGCCACTATGAAGAAAAAGTGGAAAAAATGACTTTTTCGAAACTCTGATTTTCCTTCTTGTCATGTTCAAATATTGTTGTTGGTGAAAGTTAAGCGTAGAAAATCGTGTTTTGGAGCAGGGTTCTACTCGCAGTTCGACCAACTGCTTGAATTACCCTATACAGAGCTCTCGAATTCTTTGTTGGGGGGAACATTTTCGTTGTGAATGAAGCTGGTGCTCCCTAAATCTTGCTGTAGGGAGTAATCAATGCCCGAACAAAGTGGACGAAGCCTGCGGAGACTAGGTATGTTTTCATATTTGTGATCGGGCAAAAGGTTATTGCAATTCGTATACAGTGGTATTGATATTGTAATGACACACTATTCGAGGTTACCACTTCCAACATTGCATCATTGCTTTATGCATTAGAGTTAATTTTGTTTGCAATATCTAATGTGTGAGCTCGCTGGAGTTATGTTATTATCTCATTCTTCTCTAATCCCACACTTTATTGCACTTGGTGTTTGTCCGATTAGGCGACGCCTTTCCAAGACCTCTCATGAGTGTTACAATACCAATCAAGTGAGAGAGACAGGTGTCTTCACCCTCTGGCACTACCGTTCTCACCACTGTTTTCTATCGGCTCTCCTCTTTTCACGCACTGTCTTGCCTTCTATGACCGGTGAGAGGGCACAATGGACAGACGTAGTCTACCACTTGACCAAACTGTTCACACAGACACACTATACATTCTCATCCTACCACCTACCGGGTGGTTCTACCGCTGGGTAAAGGCAGAAGCCGGGACAAAGGAAGTGAAATGGGGCGGACTGTGAATGGTCCTGGAGAGGGCATCGGACGCAGAAGGAAATGATCAGTATTCAACGAGTTAGTTCCCTCGAGAGGTAGCCCTTCCTCTCTTTAATCCCTCCCTCCTTCCTTACCCAAACCCCATCATGAACTCTGCCATCCGCGAGACTCCTCAGGGGTCCTCCGATAATGTGAGTTGAAATTCTTTCTTGCCGATTTCATCAATAGATGCTATGAATCAGTTCCCCGACTCTTTTAGTCTTTATGATGTCAACTATTTTATGCGAATAGCCATAGGGAGAAACAGTAGCAGCATATCAATCTTTCTTTTCAGTCGAGCAGTCGAGTAGTAAAGGAGCGGGAGCGTCGTGCACGAGAGGCTGCTGCATTTAGGGAGCTGCGCCATGCCCTGGAAGCCGTCGATCCCACCTCATTGTGAGTTATTGTGAATCGAGAAATTGAAGTAATGGTAACGGACGGTCATTGAGTATGTAATTAACGGTGCTCGAATTCTAGAGATGTGAATGTAGTAGAGTTCGAGAAACGATACTCTCTCTCTTCATTCTATACACTCTGGTCGATCGGCGAGAGCGTCTGTTGAATGAAGAGAGCGTGGTATCGTTTCTCGAACTCTAGAATGTAGTGTCGCAGTATGAAAAATGGCAGCGCCCTGAAAGGGAACTTATTGTGAACTGTAAGCCATCTGATCAGTATGATATTTGCAGTTGGCGCATGGAGAAGGTCGATATCGTCGAGGGCGCCATCTTCCTTGTCGAGAAAATCGGAGCAGGTAAGCACAATCACATCGACATTTCTTCGCATGAGATGAAAATATCTAGTGTCCGAAATCGCAATCGTTTTAATGAACCCATTACAGGCGGCACAGAGCAAGCACTGCCGAACAGGGAAGCAATCGAAGTGGAGCAAGATCCTGCTCACGACGAGGTCAGAATCCAAATTAAGAAAAAAAATAAATATTCGTTTAGAAATTATCTCGAGTGGAGGTGGAAAAGCGTCGTCGTGCTAGAGAATCGCGAGGTGTCAAGAAGCTGAAGGAGCTGTTGATGACCTACGCAAAGGGCGCGAGGTGAGTACCACAATTACATTTCTTCATTGCGTGAGGCGTTTCTGCCGTTTACCAAAGCGCACCATCGCTAAAAGAGAATAAACAATTTTTCAGCGCGAAAATGGACAAACTGGGAGTGCTCCTCACCGCTTCTGCCTTTCTGAAAGAGCAAGCGGTTCAGACCCGCTCCCAGAGAACCAGCTCGATCGGGTCCGGTACCAGCAGCATCACCAGCTCGCCATCTTCAGGTACCAGTGCCAGCCCTCCTGGTTTCGTGCCCAGCCCTATAGCGGGCCCCGTTATTTCTCCTGAACTTGTCCTCGCGTATATGATGCAGCCTACGATGTTCACTTCCATGAGGTACAGTATATCGAATTTTTCTTGATTTTATCGTTAATACTCTTTAATGAAAAAGGAAATGCTAATATAATGAGCTATTATAATTATTATATATGAAAAAAGTAATTGTTTCAGCTTCCCTTCGGTCATCCGAACGCATGTCGCAAATTCTGGAAGCGAATCTTCAAGTGCTGCTACTGCAGAAGAGAAAGGACAAGCTGAGGCGTGGCGACCATGGGAGTAATTTTGTATTGTGTGTAGCGCTCAAGCATTTGCTTTTCGGTTGAATCATTCTTATGCTTGCCACAATTTATTTATGTGCATATTCCGGGAAATTGATCCAAAACATTGCTTATATTCAACAAAATATTATTACACTTACAATTTATTGTTTCTGAAAACACCGAAATTATTGTAACTCGCTCAAAATGTGTTCTTCATTTTGCACTTTTCTCGATTAGTCGACCATTCTTTTCATTGCTAATCCTCACGAGTGTCAAACTAAATTCTGTTCAAAAATGCAATACACTGCTCATTCATTTCCATGCATATTTGATTTCCGTATGAGGAACATCATGGTTTGTCTCGTGTCCTTTCTTACACGTGAGCTTTCTAGGCAACGCAATCTCAAGGCCACAGCTAGGTGGTAGAATGCCCGGGAAGTGAGAGAGTGACAAGTGTCCGTTGTCCGAATTGAGTACTCACCCACTGGCCAACCGCTCTCACTATAGAACGAACATATTTGCTCTCCTCAAGTCACACACTTTCTCTCCGGTCAGGAAGAGCTAGAAATTGTGCAAGAATGAGACGTCACAGAGGATTCTCCACTCTCATCCGTCCTCTTTCAAGAACTCTGGGTAAAATCAGAAGCAAAGATAAAGAAAATGAAAGACGTATAATCGGGAAATATCTCGGAAGGTATCAGATGCGGATGGAAGCGATCAATATTCAAAATGTTTGCTCTCTCATGAGGTAGCCTTTCATTCTTTCTATAATCTCCTCCATCTTCAACACATTCATAGTTTACAGTACTCAGGGACACTGCAGGATATGAAGAAGCTAGTAGAAACCTCAATAATAATTAAATTCTTCGATTTTTGTATCTCTTCGACCCTCAGAGGTGTTTCATTGCATCTTGGGATGGAATCGTATAGTCGTGCCAAGTGGGACTGGAAAGGATACGTGGACTAAGCGTTTCTCCCCTCTTTTCGCTTCCTCTTCCCTTCTCTTACCTGGAGATCTTCCCCCGTATCTATGGGGGTGGACTCGTAAATCTGTCAATGACCGTCATAAGCTCGATTCCCCACCCATAAAGCAGGGCTCTCTTCTTCCTTTTCACTCCCCTCTTTCTCCCATTCAGTATCCTCCTACTACTCTATCGTTCCATCGACATCTGCAGATGTTGTGGACCTTTCTTCTTCTGTTCGCCTTAAGGCTCAATGAGGTGAGATCGAGCTTAATATTCACCTAAATATGACATACGCAGGGACTATCATATGCTTTCGAAACCAGACGGCATACGTGAAGAGAAATAAGGTTGGTCGCCCAGCAGCAGTGGATGAATACCACTGCAAGATTATGTGTGTCGAGCGGAATGAGGTTATGATGTACCCCACAAAAATTAAATTAAAACGCTTTGCAGTGCCTGAGCTACATGTTCACAGACTACGAATGCTTCCTACTTGGGACCGGATATACTGATGGCACAAGTTGCTCGCTGCCGTATGATGAATGGGTCAAGAAGACCTCAGATGCGGAGTGTCCCGGTAACAATGATTCCGATGTAAGAAATCAATTCACTTATCAAACTTTTTCAGACTCCATTCCACAGACTCCCGTTGATGAAAACTACAATAATTTGAATACCGCATTCGCTGACAAACCTTACGAGAATGTGTCAATGGCTATCGATGGTCAAGGAAATCAATACTGCCCAGGAACATCAATTATGGAGTGAGTTACGTTTTCATTTTTTTGTTCAATTTTACAAAAGTAATGTAATTACTAAATATTGTCAGCGCATACCTTCCGGACAATTCTCACGAAGTGGAGGGATTCGGAACTCAGGTCCGCTGGGATGGCTCGGCTCGTGGCTATTCTTCGATCCTTCCGATGCCGGCAACGTTACGTACGTGAGAGGAGTCCGTTGTCTCAAGATCGACCTCAATGATTTCAAAGGTTTTCAGTATCTTAATTATGTAACAAATTAGAGCCCAGGAACGGAATCTTGCGGCGGTGGAATTCCAGAAATGGACGTTCCAAGCGTCTACCGATCTGTTGGACGTATCCAGACGTATGGCCTAACGAACTCCTGCACAAGCAAATATATCGGGTAGTAGGATAAGCAATGATAATTGTTCCAATGTTATACGTTCAGCCACTGTCACCACTGTCACCCCTCTCGACTCTCCTCTTTTTACTCACTATCGTGCCTTCTCTGACTGACGTGAGAGTACAATGAACAGACCTAGACCAAACTGTTCTCACAATCACACTTGCATTCTCATCCAACCACCTCCCCGAGTGGTTCTACTAGTGGGTAAAGGCAGAAGCCAAGACAATGGAAATGAAATGGGGCGGTCTGTGAATGGTTCTGGAGAGGGCATCGGACGCAGAAGATCCGAAACCTTCCTAATCCGAAACCCGTCATAAACTCTGCCATCCGCGACACTCCTCAGGGCTCCTCCGATAACGTGTGTACTCTTTTAGAGTAGACCCTATTGTTAGTATCATTCGCCCCCCTTCCCCCCTTCCCATTTCCCCCTATCTGCACCTCGGCTGTCGGTGTCGCTCGTCCCGACAGTGTTAAGATACACAACCTGTCACCGGGGCTGGCAACCCTGGGAACGCCATGGGCCTGCTCACCCCATGGCGTTCGACGAGTGCCCGACAGATCCGTTGCCCATTCCACTGCACGTGTTCCCCATCTCCCCCTTCCCCCTTCTAGATAGATCATTATCACTGAGAGCCCAGCTCTCTTCTCTCTTTTCCAGTTCGATTTCACTCTCTTCCTTTTCATCCATACAGTTCGCTCGTGCTTTCTATTGTCTCGTTGTATAAGTAAACTTCTTGTATCCCGAGCCCTTGTTACTTGCAATTTGCACTGGGAAAAGGAACAGTGGGGATTCGGGGTCACTCGTCTTTCCCTCTCTTTCCTAGAAATGAATTGCCTAAAATGAATTGCCATCAATTTATCATTTTTTGTTATGAAAAAAACAAGCCAACGACTTCGTTGTTTCTCACCTTCATGATAGGCCTAATTTTATGATACTTATGCAAACTTGTATGTTCAGTGCAGCAGTCGTGTGGTCAAGGAGCGGGAGCGACGTGCACGAGAGGCTGCAGGGTTTAATGGGCTGCGCCACATCCTGGAGGCCGTCGATCCTACGGCCTTGTGAGTTGCTGAGTGGGATGCATAGGGACAATGATAGGAATTCATGAGGAGGTAGGATTGGTCTTCCATGATTTCGCCCCCCCCCCCGTTTGTATGCATAGTCTGTAATGTAGGACAGGATTATGATCAGGTCAATATTATGCTTTCAGTTGGCGTATGGAGAAGGTGGATATCGTTGAGGGAGCGATCGCCTTAATCGAACAGATTGGTGCAGGTAAGTTCAGTCAGCTCAAAAAATTCGTTATTTGTTTTGCTCTCTCGTTTGGGACGACATGAATTATAGCGAGTATCAGAGTCGATCTAACAGAGATAATACTGAAATTTTCAAAGTTAGTAAGACTCACAATCAAAATATACCCATCATAGGTGCCACAGAGCAGACACTACCGGGCAGGGAAGCTATTGAAGAGGAGCATAATTTGGCTCAGGATGAGGTGAGAATCCACAACAATTATAATAAACACTCATTAATATATCGTTATTGATTTTTTTATTATTGTAACCATAGCCACTCAAAATAATGATGTATTTAGAAATTATCTCGAGTGGAGGTGGGAAAGCGTCGTCGCGCTAGAGAATCGAGAGGTGTCAAGAAGCTGAAGGAGCTGTTGATGACCTACGCAAAGGGCGCAAAGTGAGTACCGCAATCACATTTCTGCATTGGGTGAGGCGCTTCTGTCGCATCCCATAGCTCATCATTACGCGCATAAGATCTGCGAAACGAGTTAAAATTCTAAATTTTCAGCTCGAAAATGGACAAACTGGGAGTGCTCCTCACCGCTGCTGCCTTTCTGAAAGAGCAAGCGGTTCATACCAGCTCCCCGAGAACAAGCTCGATTGGTTCCGGTACCAGCAGCAGTACCAGCTCGCCTGGGTCCGGTACCAGTGCCAGTCCTCCGGGATTCGTGCCCAGCCCGACAGCTACTGGTCCCGTCCTTTCCCCAGAACAACTCGCGTATATGATGCAGCCAGCGATCTTCACTGCCATGAGGTATAGTTAATTTATTTTAAAAGTATTTTTCAATCAATTTGACATTCAACGGAAATAACAACAATGTTTACAGTTCTCCGGCGATCTTCCAAGTTCCGCCCTTCGATTCTGGAAACTTATTTTCGAGAGAGAGCACAGCAAAGAAGGTAGATATGTTCCGACCATGGGAGTAAATTCTAGTGCCTAATCATATAAAAAGTTTAGTTCAACTACGTTTGCCTTCTGTTAGTTTCACTTAATGAACCATGCAAAATGGGAAATCAAATACTGATGTGCATGCACAATATTTCTTGTTCATTTGTATCGTTTAGTTCAGTTGACTTGCAATTCAGCGATATTGTCAAGCATGTCAAGCATGTATGTGCATAGCAAACCCCACGAGGAAGAGTACGAGAATTAAATTTTATACTCATATTGTAACGAATAATGCACTATCAAGGAAGATGAGTGTACATATCCTTATTCATAAGTTTTGGCTTGATTTCATGTGACTTCCTGTAATTCCTTCATCGGTCTTGGACGGAATCACGCTGATGAGCGTTGCTTTCCTTACTTGCTCTTGCCTCCAGAGTAGAGAGACCACTCCGGTCCTAGAATAATGCAAATCACCTTTGAATTTCCACTGACCATTCACGTTCCACCCAAATTTCACGGATTATGACACATTTATCGCGTGTTTCGGCTATTAGAGTAAAAAGTGAGCAGAGGCATGCTCGAAAACAATTTTACGACTTATTTGCTTAGTCCGTCATTCCTCTAATGATACTGAAAATAAATATGCAAGTCCATTCACTAACCTCAGGAAGGGCGAGAAGGTGACCAGTAGGACGGGTTGGAGGGCAGAGTTGAGGAAGAAGAGGAAACATATCGTCCACGTGGCCCATGGACCGGAACCTGCACAAAAATACATTAATGAGCAGGCGAAATGTCGTACTACCAATACTGTTTCAAATCGCATAAAGTCGTCGTATAATTGTAGTCTTTTTACGATTATCAAATCACTTGACAGCTTTACACTTACCTACACTTTTCCATGTATTCTCACTTACCGATATCCAGATTCACACCATTTTCATTTCTAGCAAGGAATATTACAATAAAGATCCAAACTAACCAGTGCCAATGGTAATCGCCACTTGACCGATCACGAAGACGATCGTACCGAGAATGCAAGGTATAATGAGTCTGAAAAACAATTATGAATAATACTGACATTTTTCACAATCTCTACATACTCAATACGATTTGTCAATAGATGATCGAGGATCCCCAGGGCATAAATGACTTTTTTTTGTTCTTTTCCCACCTAACTCTACTCGACAATTATTTTTCCCAATCCCAAATCTATTTTGATGTTTCGCTGAAGCATATTTGTACTTTTTCGTTTTTTTTAAAAATATTACATTCCACTCCGCTATATTCACTGCTCGCATGTTTACCGTCCTAGACAGTGAATGACTAACTACCGGATCAATTTCCTCACTTGCTCTCCACACTCTGTCTTCTACTTCCGCTCTTCTTCTCTGGTTGCACTGCTCCGACGAAGGAACGATGCTTGATCAACAGGATGATCGTTAAACTGGAAAATACAAGTTAATAATTTTCAATCACAGTTGACATACGTTAATGATAACTTGAGAGAGGATACCTTCGCATGCAATGACTCTCTTCATTCTACATACTCTCTCATCCACTAGAACGCAGAGAGAGCACACATAACTAGGAGACGAGTTTTTGCAACCCATCTATAGTTTAAATTACAAGAGTATTAATTGTGAATTTTATGCAAATGCAGTCTTCCTGTACAAATAAATGGAAGTTCACCTGTAAAATATGAAAGGGAGGACGACGACGAAGATGTGGATGCCCATGAACATCTGCGAGTGGCCATCCCGCTGGTATCTGAATGTACATTTAGAATTGGAGTAAAGAAAACGCTAGGTGGTGTAGTGCGGTGAGGCCGACTACTGAAGTAATTAGAGTGATCTTAATGGAAAACTGTTGTTGTATTTTCGATTATGTTTCAGAGGATATGTATAGCTAATGAGTGATTTTTTTCTAGCGCACCTGAAACTCACCGGATAAAATGACTCAAAACTTCCAATACGAGAACTCTATTTAGAATATATTTGATATTGAATCATTCGTGTTTCTTCTGAACAGCGCCGTCATGCCTATTTTTAATGCTTTTCGAAATGTGTTTTGAAACATTAGTTGTAAAATATGAGTTGACGAATCGATGAAATTGAGTGCTCATTTTATGTGCTGCTACACTCCAAGTGCACGGGTTCTCTCGAAATTGCGAAATCGTGGAAATTTGGGTACGCAGTATCACGGAATTGCACTAACTACGCAATTACACAACGACCAGTTAGGCTACAAGTTCTTGCTCACATCGCGGTCCAATAATACCATCCGCATCTACTCATGAGCCACACTCTCTCAGATCAGAGAGAGAGAGAGGCTGAGTTAAAACAAGATGCAAAGGGTTGACACACACATCAAGTTCCACGCGTGCGACCGCGAAATAGTAATTTTCGGAATTGTCCATACTAAGTTTCGCTTACTTCACGAAATCATCAGCGAGCATTCCGTAAACGGCGGGTTCGAAGTAGAAACGGGCGTAGAAGGGCTGCCAGTGCGTGACGCAGCACTAAAATAATTCTGTAATTTTATCAAGCATCTCGCAGTTAGGAAACCGTTCTTAGCCTCTTTTGGGTGTCGGCATAGCTCAACATAATTTGAAAAAAATTGGCAACTGAAAGATAAATGAAATACAAACGCACGATTCCAAGTGGAAGTAACCAGGCGAGAGAGCCACAGATTCCGTAGCTCATCCACTGCCGCTGCTCCCTGAATACAGATATTTTACAGACTGCTTATAATTTATTTTCTATAATAAAAATAGTCAACACATAATGAAAAACATACCTGAACGTATGCGGCGAGTAGATGGCGTGCAGACGCGACCTGAAACCATTATAATTGATAATACTTATTATTCATAAAGATTCTTTGCGAAGTGTTAGTGGAGTTTGTCATAGAATCGTCTATCATATTTTTAACATTGAAAATGACCGAAGTATTGCCTTATTTCGAAATTGCTAATATTTGCCTCCAATGTGAAGCAAAATTTTTTTCAAAAAATGAGAAAAATGGGAAATTAATTCATCAATTCTCACCAAGCAATGAGCGGTAGGTGAAAGCAGCAGGCGAACCAAACCCAGTCGATGTAGAGCTGAAATTAGTGAAAATATAGATTAATATGGAATTATATTTTACAATCTGTTTCTGTTCATAGGGCTAACTTTTCTTCTCGAGGAGCAACAGACCTGAACTATCAACGATCCGAGGCGTTACCTGAAACAAACTCCTGCCGCCTACGGTAACTAGTGGGCTCTTGGTGAGGATCGCCAGACCGTTGATGAGACCGTACTGAAAAAATAATTATTACGTGCTAATTAATCTAAACAATAATTTTGAAAATTAGCCAAATTACCTGAATCATGCACAAAATATCCGCAAGTGCTGATGAAAGTAAGTAGCGGAAGCCGATTATTTCCTGAGAATCAGTTGAGTTTCACTGTTTTGACAAAAAAGCAGGGGAGATATTGAAATCGATTTTGTAAGGACACATTCTTCATGAAAAAACTAACTTTCGAGGCGTTCCACAGTACGACCATTACGAGACCGTAGAAGATAATGAAGATCACTGTAAGAATGATGGGGAGGCCACCTGGAAGATCAGCAATCATTGTCTTAGCTCAATTACGTTTTTGGAGCAATGGCCTGACTCTCTTCAGTTTGCATGCTCTCTCGCCGGTCAGAGAGACGAGAGAGCGTGCAAATTGAAGAGAGTCAGACGATTGCTCGGTTTTTGAGATGCCTATTTACACTTGTTTTCTCTACTTTTTTAGGTTATTGCAAAAAACGCACCTGCGAGAATGTCACTGCCGGAAAGCGGAGCTCTATACCACTCGTCCATGGTGGCTGGGAGCACTGAAAAAAGGGCATTGACAATTTCAAATTCAATTTGTCTTTCGCGGAGCAATAAGAGAGATAAATTTGAAGATTTCGCGCTGAAATTCTACAGAGGCAGAAAATAGTGAAGAATGTTGGGCACAGAGAATTTTTTTATTTCCAGATAGTATTGTAAATATATCACAAATAAAATCACAAATGATCTAGTTGAATTTAGGTTAGAAAATTGCTAACGTAGTAACGACAACTGATTGTTCAGTTTGCTCAACGATTCCATCCCAGCGCGGCACTAGAAAAATGCATAGCTTCGGGGAATGACTGCGTAATAGTGACGGAGATTTGTTCAGTAAACATTGAAGTGCTCGTAAATCGCACGCGTTAGAGTCAAATGAGTCCACCTCTCTATCCGACAGAGATCGATGAGAATCAGTCAACTCATTGCCCGCACTCGCAACGAGCAGTCCCCAATGCTTGTCTTGCATGTCTTTAGATATTGTTCATTTGAGCAATTGCCAATAATTGCACACGTGCTCCAAATCCTGGTGAATGATTGAAGATATTCTGGCAAGACATAGCAGATTACAATGTCCAACTAGGTCACTAGGTCGGATGATTACTGTCGGTGTTAACCAAAACATGGACACTTCTGTAGGACTTTCGCATAAGCATTTTTGACACTTTGGAAAGCTACTGTAGACATGCTGGGATAGGGTACCAATTTTGATAGTCATCCGACGAGCACCCGACGTCGATCCCCAGCTGTCTATCCCCATGCCAAGTAAACTTCATCATCAAAGACATCGAGACATTGTGGATCTACTAAAGAAAAAGATGATGTGCAATATAGTTTATTTCAG
Organism: Pristionchus mayeri; assembly: GCA_036245805.1. Taxonomy (NCBI): domain Eukaryota; kingdom Metazoa; phylum Nematoda; class Chromadorea; order Rhabditida; family Neodiplogasteridae; genus Pristionchus; species Pristionchus mayeri. The sequence continues at coordinate 15,726,251 of BTRK01000006.1, forward strand.
GAATGATTATGTGATAAACATCTGGTGATTCAGCTGAAGTATTCTCTAAAATCGCATACTGGCGACTAATCCTACGAGCCTGCCCCGATAAATGGAGTATCCCGACGATTTGCCGTTTCGATGATGGAAGGTAGCAGCGAAAATAGTGTCCGATACAGAGCGAGAATAGGATTGCTTGCTTGAATGAGTAACATGGAAATGAGAGAAAAAGCTAGGAATGAACGAGGTAAGTTGGAAAGCACTCAAAGCCACTCCCTCCCAACGTACCCCCATGTGGTTCACAGTTAACGAAAAAACAGGAAGTATTCAATTGCAAATTACGTATATTTTAGTTAGGTTGCGTCCTCAGATTTATGATATAGTAAAAGTGAACAAGGCAAGTCGATATGACGTCTCCCGTGTGGCAGAAAGTTCATAAGAGATAGAAAATATTCAATTTAGCACGAATTATAAATTATCACAGTGAAAAATAACAAGGTAAGTTGGCTTGCACTCAAATCCGCTTTAGCCGACGTCTCCCCCAGGGGAAGTTTCTAAGTGGAAAACACTTCATAGTAGCCAACCTTGTCAGCAATCAGACAAATGAAGTGTGAAATTAGCTCAATTTTCCCTGATACAATACAATACAATACAATACAATATTTATCTGTTATCGCTTTCTGGGCGCAGATCAAGATGTGGGGTCAGAAAAGGTCGTTCTTCTCATTTCAAGATGGTCATTTGCGGTGTGCTTGCGAGAGGATGTTGGATTGCATTGCATAGATAGAATCTCACTATAGGTCGTAAACGAAGCCTTGCGTGTTCTAGAATCTTCTCTGCTAGAATCCGCCAGACTCGATGATCAATCTTTCAACGAGATGATCGAGTCTAGATTCTGAAGGACCAAACATCTTAGTAGGTCATACCCATCACACGGTGACCACTCCGGCTTGGATGGGGATTCTCTTTTCTTGATGAGTCGAAGGCGGAAGCGAGGGGTATTAGGGGAAACCAATCCAAATCAGAGAGAAACGGGAGAGGGACCGCTCGCGACGACTAACAAGGAATGGAATGATTTTCTTGTCACTATGATGATGTGTATTCCCTGATACACATCATCAAAGTGACAAGACAAAAAGAGGCAGGATAGAATGGTCATTGAAAAGTAACTATCTTCATTTTAAGTACTTTCTAACCAACGAGTGATGAAATGCCCACCCTAGAAGACATCAGGCACTCTTTCTTCCCCGAATCACTGAACCTCACGAGTTTGCTTGCATCCGATTCCCACCCTCCGCATTCGCCCCCACATGGCATTTTGAAGCACGAATCTTTCATGCAATCTCACGTCCCCGTCGTGTTTCCCAATCCCGCACCTTCAACTTCCTTGAGAAATGGCCTGATTCCACTCATTTAGTACTCTCTAGCAGGTTAGAGAAAGTGAGAGAGCATGTAAAGTGGAGGGAGTCAGACGATTAACCTCCTTAGCAGCGAAAGTCTCTCGTGATCTCGTTCAAATTAGGTCCCAAGTTGTTAGCAAAGTGCAGTGCAGACCAGTCGGATCATGTGAATGAAGTAGGAAACAAAACGAGAAAGTCATTAATACACTAACTGCTACTTCACGATAAGCCCAACTGTGAGAGCCAGGAATTTCGGAGACAAGGAAGATACCGCTGTTCAATATGAGTCACGAATTTATCAGTACGAGATTCATGTTCATTCATTCTCGTACCAGGCTTAGGCTTAGCTTAGGTTAGGCTTAGGCTTATTCTTATTAGTCTCTCTTGTCCTCGTAGTCGATGAAGTCGATCATGATGGCGCACCCGAGCAGCGTGCACTTCGCGCGCACGTCCAGGTCCAACGGGACTGCAATGCAGTATTCTGTCATTTACCGATTGCGCATAAATCCAGCCATTTTCCCATTGCGTGAGGCCGTTCTGCCGTTTACCACTACACCACCACCACACCACGCACAGTTGAGGGCGAAGTTGTCGCACTTGGTGAACATTTCCTTCATGAAGCCGGGCCACTTGCGCACGATGGCGCCCACGGGCGCGCCGCTCGACGCCGACATCACCTGCGAAAAGTCGGCTTTGCGGGCGCACCCGGCTCACCAAGCACACGCACCGGGTAGGCGCGCTCGTCGTTGCAGCAGTCGCATTCGGACGGGAAGGGAATGACGAAGAGGGGCCTGGAAATGCACGGTTCCGTCGTTTGATTAGAAAAACCGGATTGGATATAATGCGGTTCCCGGCTCTGACACATACTTGTGGCCGGCGTCGAAGACGGTGAGCCCGCCACGAGAGCAGCAAGTCGAGTTGAAAATGACGAAGCCGCACTAAAATGGCATCACAATCACCAAATCGATCAAATTTTCCATTGAGTGAGGCGATTCTGCCTTTCCCCAGACACCATTACACTCACCGGAACTCCGGGCGGCGCCTCAATGATCATCTCGGCGTCCGTCCACAGCTTGGTGGCGCGTTTAATCACGAAGGAGGGCTGGAAGAAGTCGTATGCTAGACTGCACGTCGTGCACCACCACAACACCACGTTACCGTACCCTGCCAATGCCGTCCGTGACCATGAAGTAGAAGCCGCGATCGTCACCGAGCAGCTGCGCTTCCAAGAACCGGCCAACGTCCTGTATCTCCTTCGCGAAATACATCTGCAATTCCAGACGCATTATCCATTGCGTGAGGCGATTTTGCCGTTTCCCAGACTGAACCCCAGTTTTGGCATTTCCCGTCAGCACTTACGAATTGGCCCTTGTCGTTGTAGATGCCGTACTTGTTCGGAGTGTCGATGTCCGTTAGAACTTCTACGATGTCAGTTTTCTGAAATGTATCGGTGCTAAACACAGTATGTAATTAATTTATCAACGCGGCACGAGAAATTTAAATTTCTGTGATAAATAAAGTAGCCCAGAGTGCATTGTTCCGCGTTGATCAAAGAATTCCGGCGGCCAGACTTCCGCAATTTAGCACCGATACCTGTCGGACGTGGGCGCCGGCGCACGGCAGGAGGTACTCGAGGCCGGGCGGGATCGTGAGACCAATGGGGATGACGGGCATGACCATCCACACCTCACCTAACAAGGAATACGGTAGGAATATTGTAGATTTTGGTGAGGGATACGGTATATTCGTGCGGGTATTGTAGCAGGGATACAGTGGACGGGGACGGCATTTATACCTGCTTTCAGCTTGATGGGGCATCCTCCTGGCTGCGGCACCGGCTGCATCTGAAAGGCGCGAGGTATACGGTAGGAAGAATCGCAAACTGATTTACAGTATACTGATGTTCCTGCCTGGAAAGGCAGGTTACAGTACCTGCTGCGGTGGCGGAGCGCCCGGCTGCATCTGCTGCTGGGGCGGCATCGGTTGTTGCTGCACGGGCTGCTGCATCTGCTGCAAGGTATACGGTAGGAAATAGAGTTCCCCCGATTGGTCTGCTCCCAGTCCGCCCAATAATTATTTGAACGTGATGAATATTGCCCAATCTGCCCAGCTCGAACAAAGGAATTGTCTGTGCGCCCATTGGGCGCCCATCCCATTCATTCTCGTTCCTCCAGGGCGGTGCTTTTATATTTCACCCGAAACACATTCCAACAAAATATATCAAAATGAGATTGAGTGAAAGTTCATTACTCCATTTCATTGGTTTTCAAATATGTTTCAAATGACCACCATTATGCTCGGCCCACTGGGCAAACAAAGGATTCGGCCCAACTGGGCGTCGTTCAGATTTGCGCCCAATTGAGCCAGTTGACCGCTCAGAGAAAGCCTGATTGGGCGGAATGGCCCAATCTGGGGAACTCTAGTAGGAAATCGCAAAATGGGTCGCAGGATTCCGAAGCTCCTGCAGTGGATACCTGCTGCGGTGGCGGGGCGCCCGGCTGCATCTGCTGCTGGGGAGGCAGCAACGGTTGCTGCTCAAAAGGATACGGTAAGAATCGCAAAATGAGTTAATACAGTAATCCTGGCAGGGCTAGGGTACGCTACCTGCTGCTGCTGTGGTTGCATCGCTGTTGCAGGACGGGTTGGAGGGGCTGCAAAATCATGGTGTGTAGGGGGAAACGTGGTGGTGTGTTGGGAAAAGGCAGAATCGCCTCACACAATGGAAAAAAAGATGGAAAATGGAGGAAGGAAAGAGCAACCAACCGTCGAGTGCGAGTGAGAAGACGAGAAATGAATGGATAAGGAAGAGAAGAGACCGATGATCGATTTGGAGAACAAAGGAATGCAATTTGATTAGGCAAAATACGAGGTAAACAACGTGTTTTGTTGTTGCTTTCTGGTGCGATTACAATGTGTTTCATTAGTTATATGAATTTTTCTCCATCCTGCATTATTTCATTATTTATGCCGTTAAGGGATAAGCAAGTAATCCACGAGAAAAAATAGGCGGATGTCCATCGACATTGGTATTCGAATTGGGTTTCTTGCGGCGACAAGGGTAGGGTTAGAGGTCTGTAGGGAGTGGGCGAGAAGTTTGAACATAGATCAAACCATGTTTTGATAATGGATTGGGGAAAGAAAGAAGGGGGGTGGGTTTCGAAATGATTCAGGGTGTAAAAATCACGTAGCAATGGTCCGCGATACAACTGTTGGGCGCGAGTAAGTGGGCAGAAATTTCAAAACTATTCAAAGTTAGTGAGAATTCCGAATATGACGTAATGAAGGAACACAATATCCATGACAAATATACGTCGCTCGAGAGTGGTTGGATTAAAGGAGGAGTAAAAGCAAACGCGTGTCCGGTTGAAATATGTTTCAATTAGCTAGAGAACTCTCTTCAAGTCGCGTGCTCTCTCGCTGGTTGCCTGAGCTTTCCCTGACTTGGCTCGCAGCCAACTCCCGATAGCGCTGTTCGGAATGGAGATATGAATGTAAAAATTTCGGATCTTCATATCGTTGGGGAGATCTAGGCAGTGCATATGGAAGATTCAAAAATTTAATTTTCCCTTTACTCCTCCTTTAATGTCAATTATTTGTTGACGAAGAAACACGGGGAAGGTTGCACATCGTCGAGTAAAATGAGATTGTACTCTTTCAATATCTTTTGTGAATTTGGCTGCGTCGAGAAATTTTTGCTGGCAGACAATTAAATACAGTGCGAGCAGTCTTCTCACAACCTCAGAACTGTTATGATCGATCGGTCGCTTTCGTACCACCGGGTCATATAATAAATTGCTAAAATGCTGCCTTTTCCCAACGCACCGCCTATCGTAGTTAGCGCGGGAACGTGGCCTAATTACTGCGCGTGATTTGCATATTTTTTTCAAGCAGCTACTGTTTTGAACAGATATCGTCCAATCTCACGTCTACCTCACTCGACCTTCTCCAGCATGACAGAACCTGAATATATTGTGAGTTTAAGGAAATATTTTAAAATATTTCAATGAAGTATTCGTCAGTTTTTGCCACCAATCGAAGCGCGGATCAAGATATTCGACACTCTGCGAGTTTCTGTGCCGATTTTTCGTAGTGAGAGCATGGATCAGTTTTTCCTGGCTATCTACGATTTGCACATACATGGAACTGACGAGACACGCATCAGTGAGGCGAATGTAACTATGGAAGAGAAGCAAATTTTACGCGAATATTATGATCTTGACTATCTTCTTAGTTGGGCCTCACATGGCTTGGAACATAATCATTGCCGTTTGGTATTCGAGAAAGTGGGCAATTCAAGTTTCGTGCGCGAGATTCTGGCTGGAATTGTGATCTACCGCGTAGAACTAATTCCCATATTCTACTCATTTCGACCTCCATATTCCCCGTCTGATGGATCGTTGCGACGATACATGTCCTTCGATAATATTCTCTACATGGAGCAAAAAATTGCCAAGTAAATTTCTCTAAATGAACCGACAAATAAGCATCCGGTTCTGATTCCATATAATTGGGGAAATAGAGATACCGTGAAAACATTTCATGACATTAGCTCAGAATACGATCTCGAAGACTGATTTACCATTCGACTGGCACTGTTAATAAATATATTCTTCACAGTCTTGCACATATGAAATGAACAGATATTGAAAATCGGTACAGACAACAGATTGCCAAACGCGCATGTTTCTAACAAAATGAATTTTGTTTCTAAAAATAATGCATGAAATTGCAAAATAATGTATATTCAAATATACAATGCAAAATTAGAACTTCGATTCCTGTTTTCTGCACGTACACATTGTATAGTATAGTATGCGGAGTATTGGTAACTTTGAACGAAATTTTAAACATTTTCATGTAATTATATGCGAATAATGACCCATTTTTATAAAATATTCAATCGGATAAGAGTCCAGTGAATTTACAGTGGTTAAGAGCCGAAAACTTTGCGTGTCACAGCAAAGTGATATTGATTTTCCTGTTTACCTGCACTATAGACAGCTGCTAGCGAACATGGCGCAATTTACTAAGTAGCGCGCGAAAAACGAGAAAAAAAATTAAACGTACTTGAACGTATTAAACGTATTACGCATTTGCCAATTTCCCTTTTAAAAGGTTTTGATTAAGGAATCATGAACTTTTTCTCACTCTATACTGAGTCAAGGTCGATTGCCTGCAAGTTTGTGGATTAAAAATCGCTGCTAGATTTGAGGGAGGCGAGTCAAGCTGCGCAAATAACTTCAATAACAACTGTGGTTTGAGGTCTCCCAGTCAGCAACACAAGTTGCCGAACTATCCTTACAGTCAAGGAAAACAACACTTAATTTTTTCACAGTTGAAGTGAGAATTTGCTATTTGAGGGAGCGAACATGCTCACACTTCAGAATAATGGCAAACACACCACAATACAATGGTCATTTACCAACAAAAGGAGTAACTGTATTTGGAAATTATGTTTGTGGCGTTCAAGGCTCGATGGTGTAGAATTCAAATTTATGGACGGCCTTGAAATGATGGTGAGGGTATCAATTTTTTTTCGTATTGCAACTTTTGCAGATAATAACATTTGCAACGGATTCTGTTAAATCGATGAGGTTTCTCTCACGAGTAAAAAATATCTTCCGAAATTCGAAGATTAGGAATTTTTGGTTCACTCCAAGTTCCCGTCTTAGTACATTTTTCTTGGACGTGGTCGAAAAACATTCTGTTCAATCGTTAGGGATTGATCCTATGGACGACTCTGAATTGTGAGTTTTATATGTACATTTTCCGCATAAGCCTGACTGGGGGAATTCTTGACAAGTTAATGTGGGAATAAAATAATTGGTCATACAACTATTAAATTTTCCACTTCCCTATTCAGAAATCGTAAGAGCTGAATTTTCCAACTTTTGATTCGATAATTCCCAAACTATCTAGTCTTAATTGACACATTGTCCTGAACAACATCATCGTTTTCAGTGGGGATCATCTGCAACTTTTCAAGAAAACTGAGCCATGTATTGTGCGCTGTTCTTTCGAGAGAGTAACCAAAGGTGAATAATTTAATTCAAAGCATGAAGAGATGTTGAAATTTAGGCTCAATCAAATGTTTGATGTTAATGGCCAATATTTCCACTGAAATTGATGTGCTTTTCACCAGCAAGCGATAAACTTCCTCAGTTCCAAATATGGTTGCTTTTGTTCAAAACATTCTGTCTCTGAAATGCACAAAACTTTCATTATATAGCGAAAGTCATGTATCAACAATAACCATTGAAGACGCAGAGAAATTAATTCAGGTGCAAAATTTTCACAACCTTCATTCATTCATTCATTAGTTTACACTTCAGTACTTACACCACATTGGCAAGAAAGTCACGTTGAGATCATCCAAACTTGAACAACCCATTAATGCTCAGCTTGGAGAATACGAAATAGGAACATCAGAAGTCGGTTTCGGCAATTATTTCATGATCAAGCATCTGGAAAGCAGTTGAATTGTTTATATTCTGCAATATTATAAACGGTTTAATCTGATCCGCAATTTTTTTTGTACTAATATGAATATTAAAACATCGACGGGATTGCAAGCCAACGTGTACTAAGTAAATACAGTAATTTAAATTTATGTATGTTTCTGACAGCTGCTTATGCATTTTGAAAGGTACTGTAATAGAATCCAAAAAATGCGGAAGAAAATACATATACATTTTCTTTCATACGACCTAATCAGCCCCCTCTCTCTGGCTATAGTCTTATTTTGTTGTTTTAATTGAGCATAATGACCATCGATCTTCAATCTCTTACTCCAGCTTCATCCGGAAATATTTGTAAGTTTCTGGATGATATATCAATGATGCGAATGAAAGAGGTGAGACATCGGAAATTTATCATTCACACGAAAAGTTTAGGTTTGCAAATCAATAAACTCAATAGTTGATTTTTCAATTTTACAAAATTCAATTTCAAATGTGGATTACTTCATAATCAAAGTAAGAAGTTGTTTTAATGAAGATTTTAGTGTAATATCGTATGTTTGACTTTCAGAGCGTGAATAATCATACTCAAGTATCAGTAGCATTTTATACTCGCAGTAAAATAGACCATTCCAATTGGAAAACAAAATTGAATTACGTGAAAGTGGTATTTTCCGAATTGGATTTACCAGCTTATCAACCCAACAACAAAGTAATATTCATCAATCTCTTTGATTTAAAATTTTTCATCAGGCCATTATAATTTACATGAAGTGGAACATAGCGGCACAGTGTCTGGAACGCCTTCAAACTCTTTTACACAAGACTTCAATTTATGACCTTACGTTCTCCAACAAATGCAATGATCTTATCGATCTGTTTTCTAACTCATTTCAAGAAAATTCTATTATTCGCTTAATAATTAGAGAAATGCACATTGTCAACAAGTAAGTACGCAATCATATTTGAACAACAACATATTTATCCTGGGAACATAATAGATAAATTTTTCGAAAAAAATACGGCCGAGAGGTGTAGTGTGTTCATTCGATCACATTGGAAAAGGTTTAGAATTCTCGAAAGGCACATCTGATTTTTATAATGTTCAGGCTCTACAGAACTTCTCGTGTATCTTGCGGATAACGTAGAAATCATCGAAATCCAATCAAAACGTGAACAGGATGTGCCTTGGGATATTAAGATTGACATAGTTGCCATTTCCCGGCTTATGCTTAGTCGCAAATGTGCAAGATTAGGCATCGATCTCCCTGGATCATCTATTTCGAAAAACGATGTTGAGAAATTGCTAGAGGTATATTTGTTCTCATTTTATATTTTACATTTGCTTCAGTACTTCAACTACACGGGGAAGAAAGTGTGGTTTCGTTTTCGCGCCGACTCCAATGTGATCGACGGGCAAATAGGACAGTACAAAATTGAAATATTCGAAGTTCCTGACTTAAAATTACTCACGATCACACAATTGGAATATATTTGAGTCGGTGTCTTTCTGCCAGAATGTCTTTCAAAGTTAGATTCTCCGCATTTATGTACATCACTTCCATATAAAATACAATACTTTGCATATCGTTAATGAATAATTAAGTTTTTTTTTTCGTTTGTGCAGTTAATCGACAAATAAGATATTATAGAATACTAGAATTCTTACAACCAGGGGATTCAAAGATCATAAAAAGCGCCATGATAGATTGACACTGGTGCTATCATAGATTACTTTCTAAATTTGTTGTTACAACATATATGTTGCCGTTTGAGAAACTCTACAATGTTTTCTCTCTCACTTGAATTTTTCAATATTTCTCCAATTGTTTTAGTAGCACACACTTAAAAACAAGGGATCCACGCACACTCTTTCCATCTTCTCTTATTTCTCCTATGCACTGAGATGGATGAGTCATTTTCCCCATTCGCTGTTCGCTCTATCTCTCGCTACCATCTATCCACTCCTTCAATCTCTTCTCCTGCAAATACCCCTTTCCTTCACCTCCCCTCCGTTAGTCATTCATTTAGGTTGTTTGACCTCACTCAGAAAGGCTGAGCGCTCCATCGCTCGATAAATATAAGTGCCGCCCGTGTTAGTGATAGTGCGGATTCAAATAATTATCTTTCCACCAGCATGCTTCTCCATGATGCTACCAAAGTCCCTTGACCCATTACTATTCCATTCCATTGTAAACTATTTATATTCTTAAAGGAAGATGCCCTCTGCCCATCTCTGCATTCTTCTCTTCGCTCTCGCTGATGTCTCTGCTTTTGTTGGTACTTAAATATTTGAATATCAATAGCTACTTATGTCATTGCAACTTTCAGCCGTGCGCGGAAAATGTAATGGCCATCAGAACGAATTGTGATGACTGTGGAGAGGTATGATGATATCAGGACATTATTTACTCAAACATGTTCTACTTTTCGCCCATCCGCGCAATTCTAGGAAGCCTATCTCTTATACTCCTTTCTAGGCAGATCTCAATTTTTATTCATTATCATTACATTTGCTTACTTACTTATTAATTATCGATCCAAATTATGTAGATTGTTTGAAAGATGAACAAACAATCCAAAATCAGCCCTGTGCGTGCACCGCTCTGAAGTGCGTGTGCATAGAAGGCTACGTTCGATCGAAAGATGGACTGTGCATCCGCAATACGGTATGTTCCAAAATATCGTACCGAACAAATATTGCGGAACGAATTCGGTACGGTTCAGTATCATACCGAATCTGTGTTTAGCGAGTGGAAAAACATTCAAAATTCAACTTCATGAGTCGTTATTATACTCATTGCGTACCTTATCGCTTCCATATTGCGATTTGATTTTTTGAAAAAAATAAAAATCAATAATTTTGCCAGAATTTGGCAAAAACGATAAAATTACGGTAGCCGGTGTGTGCAAATTACAATTTGCCAAAGAGGATTTGTCAGCATTCAGACTTTCCCATCATTTTTCCACAATTTTCGGTTGTTTGTCATGTTATATTGTTCGAATTGTCGATTTTTCTGCTTCAGCGAGCTGGAGACCCAGCGAGAGGCAGTTGGGATGCTGCTGCTCCGCCTGGAGCAGCAGCAGGGACGATTTTGGACGATAAGTTTTCTTTTCACTTCTTTTCTTTTAAATTCTTTTCTTCTCTTGGCATTTTTTCAGGTAATTTGCTTCGAGCTGGCGTGGGGGTAGCCCCAAGTGGCCCCCACGCGGAATACGCACGTGGCAGATAGTGGATAAATTAGGTTCGCATGTTTTTCCTCTTTTTGTTGCAAAATGTATTGTTTAGTCGCTCGACAGTTCATTTATAATGATTAAAAACGAGTGAATGCGAATCTGGAAGGCGAATCCATGCCGAATTTTTAATTTGACTCCCGCATCTCGCTGTTTTTCAAATTGCAAAACGATGAAACGCGTGCGTTCGTAATATCACTGTTACTGCTTCGTCACTCACTTTACTTTTGGTTCAACTTTTCGATTGCAGTCGCGTCGGCCCCCCTGGCTCGCATGAGCGTACTCGCCGATGCTCTTAAGACCATCAACAATGCCGAGAAGCGCGTCCGCCCTTGCTCCAAGGTTCGCTTTCTTTACTTCTTCTCGTGTGTTCTTCACAGGGCACGAATATTAAATCTCTATTTGGACAATTTATGCTCTATTTTATTTTGCTTTCCTTGTGAACTCGTGTGAGAACTGGTTTATTATAATTAAATCGTGCAAATCTGTCTCTTGGAGGCGAAGCTATGGCGGATTTTTAGGACTCACGCATTTCGCTTTTTCTTTAAATTCATTCCAAATATATCCGATCAAACACGCATGTTCCACCTATTTTTGTCTAGAGATGGTGTAGGAAATTTCTGGAACTTCCAAGTGGTTCACTAATTACATCTACAGGTCATCGTCCGTTTCCTGACCGTCATGATGAAGCACGGATACATCGGAGAGTTCTAGATCGTCGACGACCACCGCGCTGGCAAGATTGTTGTCAACCTTACCGGACGCCTCAACAAGGTTTTTTGTGGTAGTTTCTTTGTAATTTTTTTGCGATAAATTGTTTTAGTCACAAATAATCTTCTCGTTTATCTCTCAACAAAACAGGGGTGAAACAATTAGAAAACAGGGGGAAATGGGAGAAGGAGAAGGGGTCTAATCGTAGATTGGTCCTCCCTTAGTTTTAACCACCTTTTCCATTTGGTCCTGCATCCTAAGGATCAGTTTCCGGCAGAGTTCTTTGGTCAGCCTTGTCTCCCACCACTCCTTGATTCCCTCACGGAGACTCTCGAGTGTGTCGGCCTTATTCTGGGACTGGAGCCATTGCTTCATGATGGCCCAGGCCATCTCCACCGGATTCAAATCCGGCGATTCTGCGGGCCAGTCGAGGGTCTGTCATGAAGGTGTGTCATTTTTTTAAAAAAGTTTAATACCTTGATTCCTTCATTCTCGAAGTAGGCTCGGGTCGATTGGGAGGTGTGGCACCTCGCGTTATCTTGGACCAGGATGACCTTCCCGCCATACTTCTCTCTGAAATGATTTAATAATAAGATAGGAGCATTGCAGAACTGACTTGGACCACTGTAGATAGACGGAATGCAGCATCTTCTGGTAGACTCCTCCATCTACCGTGACCCCTCGACGGAGTATCACGAGTGGCGTAGCTCCCTGCCAACTGATTCCGCCCCACACCATAAGCTAAATATATGGAAGTGTTAAGGAGTGTCTGCGGTATTTTGAGAACTCACACTGGGAGGATGTTTGAATCGGGGCTTGACCCGACGGGAATTGTCCCCTTTGAGGATGTAGACGAATCGCCTTCTCACTCCCGACTGCACCATGGACTCGTCGGTGAAACAATGATTAATAAACATTGTTCCGAGTGCGCGGTGGTGAGTGCAGAAGGAGAGACGAGGAGGACGATTCGCCAAGCGCACCGAGTGACCGTAGCGTATCGTTCCCTTATCGATTGCCTGCTCCTTCCTGATCCTCTTCACCACGGACTGGGACAGCTGCAAATCATATGGGTACGGTAGCGAGTATTACGATCATTCCATACTACGGTAGATAAGGATGATGTGAGAGGGTGATCACTAACAGTCTCGTTGAAGTTTATCTGAATCTCCTCCACGAGTTCTGATACTGGCTTCTGGCTGTCTTCCATATAGGCATGGAAGATGTAGTTGAAGATCGGCCTGATCATCCCCTTATTGACAATAGAGGATGGGGTGTAGGGCCTTCTCGTGTCGTACGTCTTATGAACGATGCGGAAGATCGTCGATTTGGATACCTGATCTTCTGATTATGAACATTCGTGTTAAATAAAGTGACCTTTGTCTTTCCGATCTCGTGACACTTCTCTACGATTCTCCCGTAGGACATTCCTGAATCTTTCCAACAAATCACTTTGTCCTTCCAGGTTCGCTTCGACATCTGAAACAACGAAATGTGATAAAGTGAACACAGAATGACAATTTAAAACAGAATAAATGAAGATTGAATAAAATCGGGGTGAATAAAGATCGTGTGCAATCATTTCATCAGAATTTCATGGGTAGTGCAGTCTCGAGAGTAATGTAATTCAGAGAAAGGAGATCATTATGCTTCCTCGGACTGCTCTCTGCATTGTTTATCTCTTCATGTTAAACTCTTGTGCCACCATTTCGTATCTGTTCGTTCGCTTTATCAGGGGGTGTCGTACTGTCCAGTGAAGATAGATGATCACTACGATATTATCGATCGCACCCTGATCAAGGGCCCGGCTCTGGCAAGGGAGGACATTCAAGTGAAGATTGGGAAGAATCTAGTCGACGCCGTGTACATCAATGGAGGGAGGAAGGAGGAGATGAATGATCTTCTGAAGACGGCTCTAGAGGGAGGGCTGAAGCCTCCTCGGAAGAGAAAGCCCTTGGTCAGAGTTGTATCACTTGGTCCTGTAATCTGTAATCACCTCATATGTATGCAGTTCGATGTTGTTCATCCGCTTGACGAGGGAGAAGAGGACGATCGGTCATCTCGCCCTACTCGTGCAGCTGCGAGAGTGCCCCGTCTCGATTTCTCCCCTGTTCATCCTTTGAAGAAAGTGAAGACTGAGAGACTGAGAGGACACTCTCTTCCCCCGGTGGAAGCAGACATTCCTGTTGTACCCCCCACCGTATTCCCATCTCTGGGGAAGAAGAAAGGTGACGCAGCCACGGGATCTCTGAAAGCTTCCAAAAAACAATCGCAGTTCATCCCTTCTTCCTCAGGCGGTATGCATTTCACTTGTCATTCTCATTCATTCTAGAAGCTCTTTGAAGGGCAGCCGTCAATGGGCATGATCTACGACTTGCTGGTGGGACTGAAGAGAGACTTCGAGAAGTTGTCCGATAGGCAGGAGAGATTGGAAGAGACTTGTCGTGAGATCTATAACGATACTGTTGGAGTACGACACGAGGTTAATTAGTTTTTGTCCACTATTTCTACTACCTAAGATTTTTACTACTTCATCTCTCAGAGTCGTCGCCTAACAGAGTGGACAAAGGAGGGATTGGAGAAAGTGGAGCAGCTAGTGAGTACGGTAGCTGATCTGAAGGAGCGCCTTCCCCCTCCCGAGAGAGGTCAGTCAGCCCTACATCTACAGCAATTCCTAATCGATGACCAACTGTTACCTCTGCAGCTCCTCTCTACGGAATCTACGAGGGAGTCACTGAAGAGATGGTCGATGCCATCGACGACGAGAAGGAGAGCATCGAGACGTTCGGGGGGAAGCTCGATGTCCTTCTCTTCCATTCGACTACTACTCTCCACCAGCATCGCGATCAGGATATGCTGGAGTGGCTGATCAAGGTACTTACACTTAATCGATTAAGTCTATTGATGCATTCACTTACCTCAGGTGGTCCTCTTTCGTCGTCGCATTCGAGTGGCGACACAGAAGGAGAGGTGGAGAGGGTTGATTCTCGGTAGGATCAGCCACAATGCCAGAAAAGAGATTGCGAAGCAACAAGAGATGCGTCTACTGTCCCAGTCAGGGGGATCATCGACCTACTCCCCTCCTGTTCGACTCTCCTCATCCAGACCTTCCCGCACGGACACTCCTTTCCCTACCACTCCCAGTACCTCGTCCTCTCTCACTAGGTTTACCCAGTTCCAGTCCACTCCTCATGCTCCCTCTGCCCTATCTAGACAGAACTCGGTCCGTCGTACTTCACATGCTATTCGTCCCTCTCCTTCCCCCTCTGTTCTCCGTGTCACCTCTTCCGTTAGAAGACCATATTCATCTTCATCAATGTTCTCATCCTCAGAATATCATAATCATGAGTTCCATAACCCTACTAGTTACATGAATGCTTCCTCCAGTAACTATCTCATCGATAATCGACCCAATCTCGATGAATACCCCGATGAGTACCCTGACTATGACTATGATGAATAGATATTTCTAATCCCCCGTATTTTTCTAATTGTTTCACCCCTGTTTTGTTGAGAGATAAACGAGAAGATTATTTGTGACTAAAACAATTTATCGCAAAAAAATTACAAAGAAACTACCACAAAAAACCTTGTTGAGGCGTCCGGTAAGGTTGACAACAATCTTGCCAGCGCGGTGGTCGTCGACGATCTAGAACTCTCCGATGTATCCGTGCTTCATCATGACGGTCAGGAAACGGACGATGACCTGTAGATGTAATTAGTGAACCACTTGGAAGTTCCAGAAATTTCCTACACCATCTCTAGACAAAAATAGGTGGAACATGCGTGTTTGATCGGATATATTTGGAATGAATTTATAGAAAAAGCGAAATGCGTGAGTCCTAAAAATCCGCCATAGCTTCGCCTCCAAGAGACAGATTTGCACGATTTAATTATAATAAACCAGTTCTCACACGAGTTCACAAGGAAAGCAAAATAAAGTAGAGCATAAATTGTCCAAATAGAGATTTAATATTCGTGCCCTGTGAAGAACACACGAGAAGAAGTAAAGAAAGCGAACCTTGGAGCAAGGGCGGACGCGCTTCTCGGCATTGTTGATGGTCTTAAGAGCATCGGCGAGTACGCTCATGCGAGCCAGGGGGGCCGACGCGACTGCAATCGAAAAGTTGAACCAAAAGTAAAGTGAGTGACGAAGCAGTAACAGTGATATTACGAACGCACGCGTTTCATCGTTTTGCAATTTGAAAAACAGCGAGATGCGGGAGTCAAATTAAAAATTCGGCATGGATTCGCCTTCCAGATTCGCATTCACTCGTTTTTAATCATTATAAATGAACTGTCGAGCGACTAAACAATACATTTTGCAACAAAAAGAGGAAAAACATGCGAACCTAATTTATCCACTATCTGCCACGTGCGTATTCCGCGTGGGGGCCACTTGGGGCTACCCCCACGCCAGCTCGAAGCAAATTACCTGAAAAAATGCCAAGAGAAGAAAAGAATTTAAAAGAAAAGAAGTGAAAAGAAAACTTATCGTCCAAAATCGTCCCTGCTGCTGCTCCAGGCGGAGCAGCAGCATCCCAACTGCCTCTCGCTGGGTCTCCAGCTCGCTGAAGCAGAAAAATCGACAATTCGAACAATATATCATGACAAACAACCGAAAATTGTGGAAAAATGATGGGAAAGTCTGAATGCTGACAAATCCTCTTTGGCAAATTGTAATTTGCACAACCGGCTACCGTAATTTTATCGTTTTTGCCAAATTCTGGCAAAATTATTGATTTTTATTTTTTTCAAAAAATCAAATCGCAATATGGAAGCGATAAGGTACGCAATGAGTATAATAACGACTCATGAAGTTGAATTTTGAATGTTTTTCCATTCGCTAAACACAGATTCGGTATGATACTGAACCGTACCGAATTCGTTCCGCAATATTTGTTCGGTACGATAAGCGTCACTTCCGATTATTCATTCTATAGCTTGACTATCAACTGTACTGGTGAAGTAGTGTGTAAAAAGTCAATGATTTGAATTGTGATATAGATGTGCATAGTAACTTATGGAATTTTCAAATGGAATGAAGCTATGTGTAGTGAGCCCGAACTAATATTCCATATTTCAGGAGGCAACCAAGGGAACATCACATCGTGATTAAAATAATCAATATTTCGAAAATGTATTTCGTTTTTCGACAAATAAATAAATTATTTGTGTAATTATAAACGTCCACTTTATCCCTCGTTTTCATTTATTCTTTTCATTTTATTTCTGACGAGAATTGAATAATTTGTAGTATTGTATAATTGCGCTCAGCAATAGCACGCTCAGCAAAGAAATAGAGGTAGTCTCAAATTTGTGATGTTATTGTATGTAATACACATTTATTTGTTAGTGACAGATGCTTGTGGAAAGGTGCGCGTTATCCTTTACTGTACGTTGCTGGCTTATTGAAGAAAAGTGTTTGCAAAACGTATTTTGTAATTGACGTATTATCTCTCTCGTACGTTCATGATTTATCTTACTTAGGACGATGGACATCGATTTTCCTTCTCTTTCTCGTCAATCATCCGGGCATATTTGCAAGTTTTTGGAAGAAAAAACACTGCTACAAATGAGAGAGGTTTGTTCAACTATATTACGGTGCATATCAGATTTTTTAGGTCACAAAATCGATTAGATATGTTTCCGAAAGATCAATTATTGACAATGCAATTTCAAATTTGTCTTTTTTCATAGTAAAGGTTCGTACCTGTCCATTGAAATAACTAATTACTAATTTTCCTGACCTACAGATTCACAATAATCAAATAGAATTCGTATGGAATTTAAATAACACCAATTATTCAATTTGGAAGATATGGTTAATGCATTCCAAGATTGGGAACGTTGAATTGGAATTTCAGGACCACAGTAAAGTATATTAGTAGTATCATCTTATTATTCTAACTAACGCAATTATCAGAACATAACTGCTAAAATGCACGTGGACAGAACATCGATTTTTCTGACGCATCTTCGATCCTATTTCAGTAGAACGAGGATATTTAATCTATATATTACAAATATCTGTGATAGAGGAAGCAAACTTATCGGTAATTTCTTCGAAGGAATCTCAGTATTCCGCGTCATATTTTATCTAAATAATACAGTTGAAAAGTAAGCATTAATTTACAAGTTTTGCATATTTACTTTTATTCTCAGACGACCAATTGTCGATTTTTTCGAAAACGTCAAGCCTATGTGTATAGAATGTATAGTAGAAGAACTTGCAAATGGTTAGTATTCTTTTTGAAGAAAAAAAATGTTTTCCTATTTCTACTTCAGACACTGCTAAGCTTCTAGTAGTTCTGGCGAATATTGTCAAGGTGATCTACATATCTCTTCTCACTGATCTGGACGCACAATCGAAGCCGTACATTCCCAACATCCTACGAGCACTTCTGAGCAAGGAATGCGAAAGACTTCACTTTCACTTTACTGAAACACTCAATGATGCAACCATTTCCGTTTCAGATTCAGAGAAAATATTTCAGGTATATTAGAACATTGGAATGAACAATTCAAATAGTTTCCATTTCAGTACTTTCATCACTATGGAAAGAAATCGTATTTCATCTCACCAGTAACTGAACAGTTGATTGATACGCAAATCGGACAATATGAAGTAGCAAACACAATAGAGCGAAACATTAGATACATCAGCATTCGCCATTTGGAATATTGATGCCTACAAATGAAGTCATGATCTTTATTTTTACTGATAATGTATTTTTAATTGACTGGATATACCATCCGAGCCGCCTGATTTTTTTCCTATTTGTATTGATGGATTTTCTCTTAGTTATCACATGTACTTGGTGAGATCGGGAGAACAGTATAAAAAATTATTGCCAGCTGCTTGAGAAAAAAAGCGTATTAGTTTTCATCGCCCAAATACAATATTTAGTGGATGCTGTGACTTACGTTCGAGGAAGGAGAAGATGATAATTATCTACTATCTCTGTTCCCTTGCCTTGGCTTCATTATTTACATATTATCTCACCTCCAGACAGATTAGATACATCTTTTTCTTGTCAAGCCATCAAAAATATATGCAATTTTCTGGATGAAAAATCATTGCTGCAAATAAGAGAGGTGTGATTGGCTTTGATTGTTTCTTGAATACTTTTTTTATAGGTCCACAAGACGATGAAAAGGATGGTCGAGAATTCGTTTCTTAGCAAATCTATCACGAAAATTTCTTATTTCGAAATCAAAGTAAGTACAGTCCTGGATTCGCAAACTCTTGAGTTTCAGCATATTTCAAACACAACTAAGCTAACTTTGGTGTTCTTTGCAAATCGACCGTAGTATTTGATTTGGAAAATACGTTTGGAGCTTGTCAAGGATGAGGCTATTGACATTGCATATTTTTATATGAGTGTAAGCATGATGTGTTTCACGTTATTTACAAGTTGTTCTCTCTTTAGCACATCTACATAACAATGAATTCTAAAGAAACAAACAAGTTTCTAACGCAACTTCATCCATTATTTCGAAATGCAAAATTTGACTACATATTTCCTGGGGAAGCATGCGATTCTGATCTGCTGGATTTTCTTTCTCAATTAATCGAAAATAATTCTGTTCAAAGCATTAATCTACCTCTCTTGAACAACTTGTAAGTGCTCTTCAGCATTATTCTATTAAAGGCGCGTCAATTCCAGTAATGCAGTGCTCAATCTGTTCACTAGAGCCGAGCCACAAGAATGTACCTGCTATCTAGAACATCTAACAAGAGGCGAATTAGTAAACTCTTGTTTCTGTACATAATTCCAAATTTAGAATCTGTTCAACTTCTCGTTTCATTGGCTGCAATTGTGAAAAAAATTCTCAATCACTTTAGTGAGAATGGAAACGGAACTAAACATTGCTTCCCTCGCTCAAGCAATTCTTCAACTGGAATGCCAAAGACTTTGCATTCATACATCGGACTCGATTAAAATCGTAACCATGGAAATTGTAGAACAATTAATCCAGGTATATTAAATGCATTTCACACACAACATTCGAACATTTAGTCCTTCCACCAAATGGGAAAGAGCATTTGCTTCATTTCGTCTTTGATTAATGAACGTAACCTTGATACCCACATAGGCCAATTTAAAATTTTAATTGAAGAACTTTTCGGAAGCAAAAGTATCACTGTCGAACACTTGGAGCAACGATGAATTGTTTTTACTATTATGTGTATCAGTGACTTGTTTTTTTGGCTCATATTTGTGCATAAAATCATTGCCATATAATTTTGAGCTTACTGAATTATTTTCCATTCGCTCGAGGTACACTGCCAATATTTTCGTTGTTTTGTTGTTATATCCAGTAAGAAGCAAGGCCTACGGGTTTTGTGAATTATAATATATGTCACCTTTAACTCGTTTCGTAAAAATGTCTAACTATCTAGACTATCGCATGCCTTTCCACAGCGGTGGTATTCTTTTCCCCACTTCTCTCTTCAGAATCGAAATATGCATCGTTTGAGTGCAATAGTACGATAGACAGCACGTTTCCTGAAGTTTAATGACGTTAAATATACAGTAGCGCCGGAAAGTATTCATACGATTTGATTTTTTCATATAACTTTTTCTGCAGTTGACTTAGCAAGTTAAATGTTGTAGCGCTATATATCAAACCCATCAAAGAATACGATGCGAGTATTGCGTCATCATGTGCACCTTAACGGATTGCGTAGTGATGACGCAATCGAATTTCACTTTTTCAAACAGGCGTTATTCTTATACAGAATTTTTCCAGCTTGCCAAACTTTCTGATGTTGGAGATAGGACGGAGGTCTATCCAGAATAAAAATTTGAAGTTGCTGCTCGGTCGCACATTGGCTGCAGCCTTGCTGCAAAATCGATGTCAAAAATTAAGATATCGGCCCCTAGTCAAGCTAGAGACTGTTTCAAAGCATTAAAATGATCGTCATCATGAGTCCAGATTTTCCTGAGAATATGAAAACAATATCTCAATATTTGCCCTCAGGGCATGGAAAATTCACTTTTTCACATGACCAATTTTTGGAGATTCATAACTTTTCGGGAAATCTGTATAAAAATCTGATTTTTGCTTAGACATGTTCAAAATTTCTTATTTTTATGATTCCCAAATTTTTGGAGTGTTTGGATACCTTTCCTGGCCGCGGCGTGCGGCTTTCGGAGGTGCGCCGTGGTCCTGAATGCATGACCCTTCGGAAACAAGTGTGTGCGAAAGTTAAGGAAATCAATTGTTACTGTGTGTGCCTGTCCAACATGTCCTGAATAACCGATTCCCAACTTTTTGAAATGTTTTAATAACTTTGGGCACAGCTGTAGAGAGAGTGCCGACGAAAATAGCGGGTTGGGGACTCGAAAGCGCCTCTGAAACCCGCACGCCGCGGGCAGGAAAGATATCCAAACAATCTAAAAAGTAGGGAATCATATATATAAGACATTTTGAATATGCCTAAGCAAGAATCAGATTTTTATACAGATTTGCCGAAAAGTTATGAATCTCCAAAAAGTGGTCATGTGAAAAAGTGATTTTTCCATGCCCTGAGGGCAAATATTGAGATATTGTTTTCATATTCTCAGGAAAATCTGGACTCATGATGACGATCATTTTGATGCCTTGAAACAGTCTCTAGCTTGACTAGGGGCCGATATATTAATTTTTGACATCGATTTTGCAGCAAGGCTGCAGCCAATGTGCGACCGAGCAGCAACTTCAAATTTTTATTCTGGATAGACCTCCGTCCTATCTCCAACATCAGAAAGTTTGGCAAGCTGGAAAAATTCTGTATAAGAATAACGCCTGTTTGAAAAAGTGAAATTCGATTGCGTCATCACTACGCAATCCGTTAAGGTGCACGTGATGACGCAATACTCGCATCGTATTGTTCGATGGGTTATAGCGCTACAATATTTAACTTGCTAAGTCAACTGCAGAAAAAGTTATAAGAAAAAATCAAATCGTATGAATACTTTCCGGCGCTACTGTATATGCCCTATCATCATGTTTTTCATCACAATCAAATGGCGCAAAAAGTTATGCACTTAATCTACCTTTCCGATCTTGTATAATGCGAATTTTACGCAGACAAAATTTATTCAACTATCCTTTTTTATATGGATGAGAAATATACAGAGGCATTTGTTGAAGCGTAATTTACAGCTGTTGGGGTTAGCATTGTTGGGGGTCAAATTTATGCTACTGTGTTATTGCGCGGGAAAAGATACAAATGACAAATGTTTTGTTTCTTCATAATTCCTTTCTCGATTGTCTCCGTTGTGTTTATTACAGGACACGATGAACGCCGAATATTCTCATCTTCCAATTGAATACATTTGCAAATTCTTGGAGGTGAAATCTCTCTTGCGACTAAGAGAGGTGGGTAACAGGGGTGTGCAAAAAGTTTCCCGCACTCCTCATTTCCCATGCTCTCTCGTTGCTTTGCCCGGCGAGAGAGCATGGGAAATGAGGAGTGCGGGAAACTTTTTGCACACCCCTGGTGGGTAGCCTATTTCAGTTCGCTGTTTCAACATGTTCTTAGATCTGTCATTCGACGAAACCGTCAGTCGACGCTTTTATATTCAACACATCAACCACCAACTTCCATAGCATCGGGATTGACGTGAGTTGTTATCACTATAAAATAGAGCAAAATCCATCTATATCGATTTCAGATGTCTCAAAATGTGTTGAAATTATCAGTGTTCCGGCCCGATATGAAATATTATGGAGTTTGGCAAATATGTTTCAAGCAAGCGCTTGGAAATGTTGAATTTGAAAGTCGTCAAAGCAGAAAAGTAATAACTTTATTATAAATTTTTTAAATAATGTAATTTCTATCTTAAGGTGGTCGTCGCAAAGGTTAATGTAGACGATGGACTTAAGTTTTTGGAAAGAATTCAGCCTCTTATTAGAAGAACTAAATTTTCCATTCTCTACCTTCAACATATTACTCAAGCTACTGCTCAATTCCTCTCGAACTATTTCGAAATGGATTCTGTCTCGTACATATCACGCCTCTCACCTAAGAATCGGCCTGATTCTCAATTTTCACGGATTAGGCCAAATTGTTGAGTCTGATGTTTTTCGAGATTTGGATAGGTCTATCTCCTTATGGGAGACCCTGAAGATCTCATATCCATATCATCATTCCCAATGTCTCGGCACCATGTCGTTAGTGTTGGTGCCTCACTTTGATCAGTATTTACTCGATTCCTGCGCAATTTTAGACGAAATGTTCCTCTGGGTGACCCCCACTCATTTTTCGAGTTCTATCGATCTATGCAAACTAGACCTCATGAAAGTGAGTTTTAACAGCGCTATGATTAAGGACGCGTTTCTCGAAAGTGTAGGCAAAGGCGCAAATTTATTTTTCAAAGCGAAAAGATCTTGACGAGAGCTTTGAAATGAGTGGTTTACGGTTTTTTTACATCCAGGCAAAAATGTGTTATGCCCCTTTCCAGTTCCGAGATGATTTGAAGTCATTTTATTCGACGTAGACCGCCCGAATTTTCAGGCGCAAAGCAAAATGAGGGGAGACATTTCAAATTCAACTGCGTTTCAAAAGTTTAAGAAATATGGTTTATTGTGGGAGCATATAAAATATTTTGCATTATTTCTGAAACACAGATTTATTTGAAATGGCTCCCCTCATTTTGTTTTGCGCCTGAAAAAGCGGGCGGTCTACGTCGAATAAAATGACTTCAAATCAACTCGGAACTGGGAAGGGGCATAGTACATTTTCGCCTGGATGTAAAAAAAACCGTAAACCACTCATTTTAAAGCTCTCGTCAAGATCTTTTCGCTCTGAAAAATAAATTTGCGCCTTTGCCTACACTTTCGAGAAACGCGTCCGTAATCATAGCACTGTTAAAACTCACTTTCATGAGGTCTAGTTTGGATAGATCGATAGAACTCGAAAAATGAGTGGGGGTCACCCAGAGGAACATTTCATCTAAAATTGCACAGGAATTGAGTAAACGCTGATCAAAGTGAGGCACCAACACTAACGACATGGTGCCGGGGCCGTATAACTTGAGATGGTTAATTCATAAGTTGTGGATGTGATGAAACATGCTATTGGATGTCAAAACTGATGGAAACTTGTTTTTGATTTTTCTGCTAATCCGACACGTTGATCGATCCTTACGTGAGTGGCGTGATATTCATCCGCCATAGCGATGCTGTTGAATTGTGAGTATTTCATTTAACTAACAGAAGAATACCCATTGATTATAGCAACCCAATTTTATACTTGATCGGCAAGATGAATCCTAAGCGTGTGAATTGCACAGTTGAACAGCTCACAAAAAGTACAGTATTTTCGAATATAAATTAAACATGAAAAAAATTTGAATGGGAATAATTTATAATGCTAAACGATTCTGCAAACTTATTTTCAGACTGTGCTGAATCTCTCTTTCTATTGGCGAATATCGTAAAAAATATTCAAATCGATGTAAGGAAAAAACTTGATACACAAGCGAAACTTAACATTCCGTCCTTTGTTGGAAGAATTTTGAGAGGAAAATGCGAGAACCTGTTCTTCGGTGAATGTTACAATGGAGTTCAAATGTCATTCGTTGATGTAGAGAAAGTTCTTCAGGTATATTTCTCTTGTTTTGTAAATACATATCTGAATTTATAGCACTTCAACCACATAGGGAAACAAGTTGCGTTCGAAGCATATATTTGCGATAGAGTTGTGAACGCTCAGAGCGGAGAATTCACTGTGAATCAAAATCCTATGTTTAATGATTCAGCATCGATCAAACACTTGGATTTTTTTGCTAAACTTGCTATTTATCGTCTTTCTCATCAATATTCTCCAATAAATGCTCTACTGGTCATAACATCTTTTCATCCCTAGGGATGAACTTCGATCATCTCCCCAAATCATTGAAAAGCATAGTGAAGTACGTGTCAGCTTCATTCCCCGTTGCTCTGGAAATATGAATTTTAATGTCTTGAATAACGAAACACACGTGGAGACCGATTTCAGTCGACTGCAGTTTAGAACAGAGATTTATTCGAAAAACAACTTTTCTCTTCATTCTGCTAACTCTTTTGAGGTTAGACAGATAAGAGAGCACGAATAAAATCATGAGAGCCGTTGTTTGAGAAGCCATCTCTATTCAAGAAGAAATGATTCGTTCACCAACCTTTCAATGGTCGTTGATCTTTCCATCACTCTCCTCCTCCTCCTCAAGATCGGCATATGCATCGTCGTACTCCAGTAGTACGGCAGACAGCTGATCACAACCAGACTCGCCCTGGAATAAATATTAACGCTATTTGTTTAGCAATTTGTTTGTTTACTACTTAAAGCAGGATTATCAGCAAAAAACGCGCCTGGTTGACATATGTTTCAAATAGGGAGATAACTCTCTTCAATTCGCGTGCTCTCTCACTCGTTGGCTGTGCGTCAGGGACAATTTTGAATGCCTTAATGGAACCTTTGAAAATCGGAATTTCGGAAATGAGTCACGGTTTTTCGATTGTCTGCGTTGTTAGTAGAGACCGTCTAACGATTGATCAATCGAGTAATGAAATTGATACTCGATTGCCCAACCGAGTAATCAATCTATTGGGAATCGATTTAATTCATCAATTGATTAATTTGTCACTCGATTTACCGGTCAATCAATTGACGAAGGGAATCGAATGAGTTTCATTTCTCGTCAATCGCCAAATGAGTAATTCAATTGACGGTCTCTAGTTGTTAGTTTGCCCTGGCTAGTTTTGCTGATAGTCCCACTTTAATATAATGGCTAGATTTGCTATTCCGCACTACTCACAATGAAAATTAAGAAGGAAATGGCTTTTCTTGTAGCGATTCCAAACTTATTGATTTTCATCGAAATTCAAAAATTACTTATCATTGATCGTTTCGACTTACAGTGATAGCCACAGGTCGTACATGGATGCGGAGAAGAATCGGAGTCCGTCCCATCCAATGTTCGGAGGGACGTGAGTGAAGATGGGATAGAAGGCGAAGGGAGGAATGCAGACGATCACTAGAGGACGAGCGATTTGACTGAACACCTGCAAGAGGAACAAGGTTGGACTAGATAGTATCTTTATTATTTAGCATTCTCCCTATAGTATCGTTCTCGTACTAGATTATGTAATGACGCTTTAATTCTGTTTGTACCCCCTTTGTCAGACACGCCGTGTTGCGTAAGTATCCCCATTTTTCACCTGTTGGGCCAATTACACTCCAAATAGAAGGAATTCAAATGCAGAAAAATCAATGCAGTTAGTGAGGACAAAATTTTCGAGAGTTATTTTTCTACATGCTCGCAGTAGAAAATCAGAATAGCAAGGCAACAGTTTAAATAAAATTACCCTGAGCAGGGTGATATTTTCTCTGATCTGGTAGGTGCGCGCGACTGAGTATTGATTGACGACCGCTCCTCTCTTCATCTTTCTCATAACTCGAAGGTTGTGGCGATAGACGATCATGAAGCACTGCAACATCACCATCATGGACCAGTCAGTTTGGCACTAGGCCGGATGAGAACAATTCCATAATGTGGCTTTTGATTGACCTAAGACATCATTGAAACATTATTGCGCTATGTCGAATGGAAGAAATCATCAGTCAAATTATTTTTGAAGAAAAAAAGCTGAAAATCAACGCACAGATGCGCCGAAGACGACGATGACTGCGAAGTAGTAGATGGACTCCATGTCGGTGATGTATTCTGAACTGTTATTATGTGCCAGGTCATACTCATGAAACGCGAATCCCTATCGAAATACAGTATCTGCTCTATTGTTATTCGGAATTGTCTATTCTCATGAACTCTCTAACCGGCCATATCGAAGGTGAAAGCCGATAAATGCTATGAGAGCCACTAAGCATATCGTAAACACTGTTCACTTTTTGACTTTCAAAGAGAAACAAGTAATTCCTTGATTACTCGTTCCCTTTTGTTTTGTAGAGGAAGGAACTAGTTGTTCGACCTGGAACTGTTTCATTTCACAAAATGTGCTGACTGATCACGAACATGACACAACACGATATGATTCGTTTCAATTATGATTTTATGATTCCGATAATTCGTTCTCAGAATAGTAGGGAACCAGGGACCTAGTTCCTTCCGCAGCCCATTGTGACGGTTAATCGACGAATGAACATGTATCAACAAAGTTAAATTAACTTAAAAGATGTAAGTTCTTTACGGCGAAACTAAACATTGAAGGTCTGCTCACCATTCACAACAAGCACAGCGACTGCAGCACAAATCGAGAAGAGAATCGACTCTTGAAGGGCGAAGAAGATCAGTGTCGATCGGGCTCCACTCTCGTACCTTTAAAGTTATACGTTTGATTTTTTTAAAAATTGAAATATGCTACCGCAAGCATACAATGAATGCACATGCGTGGGATTGAATGGTAATTACGTTGCCTACGTCACCCATGTTTACTTATTTTCCATAAATAATCTCTGTGATCAGGTGTAACAGTCTTAGAGATCTTTAACGGTCTTGTGATACTTCAAGGTTTTCATTTGCCCTTTCTAGACATACACTTATCTGGTAAATCATATGGGAGATCCATGGTTATTTGATTAAAGCCCACACATCAACAGGTTGCTATTGTTATTCATGCCAACCACCTTGGTGAGTAATACTCACTGAGTATAAGTTATAATACCTGACTCGTTCCTATGATCAGATGTGAACAAATTACAATACTGAAAAGGTCGATAGTTCAGCTTTTCCAGCTTGTATGAACTTTCTAGACAAACACCTGCCAAGTGCCTGTTCAGAGATATAATTAAGTTATTTGTGGAAAGTTAATTCCTAGTTTCCTTAACTTGTTGATTATTATGAAGCGAAATAATTGGTTATTGGTGCATTAGTCAATCAATCAAATTGGTCAATCAAATTCCAAGAAACAATGAATCTAAATGAGGAAACTACGGAGATTAGACAACATGCTACATATGTTCTCACGAGGTTCGTGATTCAATGAACAAAATGGGCACAACTCCTCAAGCGGTTTCGAAACTCGAATATCACGCCTCTCACCTAAGAATCGGCCTGATTCTCAATTTTCACGGATTAGGCCAAATTGTTGAGTCTGATGTTTTTCGAGATTTGGATAGGTCTATCTCCTTATGGGAGACCCTGAAGATCTCATATCCATATCATCATTCCCAATGTCTCGGCACCATGTCGTTAGTGTTGGTGCCTCACTTTGATCAGTATTTACTCGATTCCTGCGCAATTTTAGACGAAATGTTCCTCTGGGTGACCCCCACTCATTTTTCGAGTTCTATCGATCTATGCAAACTAGACCTCATGAAAGTGAGTTTTAACAGCGCTATGATTAAGGACGCGTTTCTCGAAAGTGTAGGCAAAGGCGCAAATTTATTTTTCAAAGCGAAAAGATCTTGACGAGAGCTTTGAAATGAGTGGTTTACGGTTTTTTTACATCCAGGCAAAAATGTGTTATGCCCCTTTCCAGTTCCGAGATGATTTGAAGTCATTTTATTCGACGTAGACCGCCCGAATTTTCAGGCGCAAAGCAAAATGAGGGGAGACATTTCAAATTCAACTGCGTTTCAAAAGTTTAAGAAATATGGTTTATTGTGGGAGCATATAAAATATTTTGCATTATTTCTGAAACACAGATTTATTTGAAATGGCTCCCCTCATTTTGTTTTGCGCCTGAAAAAGCGGGCGGTCTACGTCGAATAAAATGACTTCAAATCAACTCGGAACTGGGAAGGGGCATAGTACATTTTCGCCTGGATGTAAAAAAAACCGTAAACCACTCATTTTAAAGCTCTCGTCAAGATCTTTTCGCTCTGAAAAATAAATTTGCGCCTTTGCCTACACTTTCGAGAAACGCGTCCGTAATCATAGCACTGTTAAAACTCACTTTCATGAGGTCTAGTTTGGATAGATCGATAGAACTCGAAAAATGAGTGGGGGTCACCCAGAGGAACATTTCATCTAAAATTGCACAGGAATTGAGTAAACGCTGATCAAAGTGAGGCACCAACACTAACGACATGGTGCCGGGGCCGTATAACTTGAGATGGTTAATTCATAAGTTGTGGATGTGATGAAACATGCTATTGGATGTCAAAACTGATGGAAACTTGTTTTTGATTTTTCTGCTAATCCGACACGTTGATCGATCCTTACGTGAGTGGCGTGATAAACAATATTCCCAAAACCAACAAAATGTTGTTACTACCTGGTGATCTAAATACGAAATACCGTAACAGGTTAAGGAAAATAATAGCAAATTAATGGCTCACCATGCCCAAGCTTTCGTTGCCACCCAACGGTCTAGAGCGAGAATAGCGACTCTGACAATGCCATGATTTATACATTTATATATTTTTAAGATTCTCAAAATTAGGAAAACGCTCAAAGCTGTAATGTAGCCCAGGAAGATCTCCCTCATCACACTGCCAAAGATCAGGTCTGATGACTCGACTACAATATTTTCAATTAATTTATTAGTTGTGATGTCATATCCACGCCATTCTCCTTCACCTGCTCCTCTCAATGAAGTAAAAATACCCCTATTCCTCGCCCACTGGATCCGTAGTAGCACGGCGAATACAATACATTTAATTTTACTATACCGTATTCCGATGGTCCGTAGTACTGATGATGAATGACGCCGATACGTGAGCACAAATGTACAAAATCAACGAGAATCGCAGAGATAATTCGAAGTCGAATCTGTAATTCGATGTATTCAAGGTGTTCTTGGAAGTACCCTTGTGATATTGCAAATTTACCGTGAGAGGCAGCTTGGGCTCCCTGGCTATGTAGAGTACAACAAACGTAGCAAGAACGAGTGCGAGAACGATGAAAATTAGCTTAATTAAATTAATTAACAAAATAAAAAGTTAAAATCCGAATGATAATTTACCTCAAGACTGTAAATTATTTCGAACATGGGCACGAAACGATCTGTATCATTCCGCGTAAGAAGGTTAACGAGAAACATCGTCGTTTTATTGTGAGTGATTCATAGAATAAGAATGAGGGAGGGAGTCTCTGAGGTAGGAATGCTCCGCTCGGGTGTTGACAGCGATAACCCTTCTCGTTAATAGTAATATCTCGTGGGCAGCTGCTTATGCGCATTCGCAGAAAGTAAGGCTCAGAAATCGTAGTGGCACTTGAGCACCTGCTAATTCATTAAGTTCAGAAAACGACTAAGTACATACTAATTATACATTTGTCGCATTTGCGTAGGCAATTGTTTCCTATACTACGTACCATTGAGGTTACGCAAGAAGTGCTTATTATGCACCGCACAATTCTCGACCACAGTGGTCAAGCACAAAACGACGTGTGATATTCAAAAAAAATCGTACGATCTCCGAACTATTATCAATAGCGTCGCTCGGTACATTTTTTCTGAGCATTTCAAAGCCCGAGCACCACTTCTTGTTGTCATAAGAATCGAATTCGGAATGCATTATTTTATTCGATGCATACTACATTGTACTTTACAATCGCTTTTCCGTATTTCTATGAGATCGGTTCATAATGGGATAGTAACGTAATCAATTAGAAGAAACGGGATGAAATTCGTACTAATACGAAAAATATCAGCGACATTACTGCAAAGTTACAGCAAGCAGAGATAAATGAGAAAAGGATAACGGCAATTCGGAATTGTCTCAGAAATGCGTGGAATTTGTAACATTGTTGACGCAACCAGTGCAGTAGGGTAAATACAGAGAACGAAAATAGTAAACGACAGGCGAAATCGAGGAGAAGCAGAAGTGTAATGTACTGCACAATGCTTCTGAGCGAACAGAAATCGAGGAAGGAAGCAAACAGATGGATTGGGACCATGAGAAGACGAGAAAACTTGGAAACGAGCGCGAAGAAGACAGCAAAGCCAACGACGGCCTTAGCAGTGGTCTCGTACAATCTTCGATCGAAGAATTCTGGTGATCTCTTCACGATCGCTTCTACCTTCTGGGCAATCATCTTTCCTTGAGAATTTTGCACCATTCCTTCATTTCCATTTTGGTCAATCGCCTTTCCTTCCACTTGATTTCCTCCTTCTTTCCTCCTCTCACAGCAGCAGAACCAGTAGGAAACAACGAGGACTAAGGAGGTCACGAGTGCAGACAAGTGGAGCTGAGAGGGCAAATTATTGATTAATTGGAAGATTTGGGCATACGGAATAGAATGGAATGAGGTGGATGAGAGATCGGAGTGTCGTTGTGAGACCGAGAGGCGGGAGGTGATGATCCATCGAAAGAAGCGTCTCGTTGGCATCCAGGGAGAGAATGAATCTCAGCTGAAATACTATTTTATAAAAAAAAATTAAGGAGAAAACGAAACAAATACAATATTTGAAGAACATATTTTTTTCTAATAGTTCTGCTTTTGTCACGGAACAAATTTCAGACTGTGACAACTCACGTGCTTGACCAGCTCATCCTTCTGGTTTCTGTACCCCGCCAGATGATTCTTGAGTCGCATTGATCTCGCCTTCATCGAACTGAATACAATAATTCTCAAGAAAAACTGTTTTAAAAATCTACTGACCCATCATTGAGTGCTTCCTGGATCGCATGCTGGAGTGTGTCTTGTGAATAGCGCAATGAAGCCTTGTCCACGAAACGGGTGATTCCCTGAGATTATGAAGGTAAATGGAACGGTTCTGCCTAGTCAAGCGAATGTACAGCCGTCAAGACGCTAGCGCTCTGTTATGTTGAAAATGGATTAGCTTATCAACTTACGAGTCTCCTTGCACATATGTAGTTGTAGTGCTGATCGACGAACAGTGGGATCGAGACGAGGGGAACTCCGCTGAAATATAGAACGCGATTGAGTAGATATGATGTGTCGGGTGACAATGGCTCCTGTTCCCATTATTCTTTAATCACTTCCCGCATCCCTTTCCTCTCAAGATGATCAAATTATGTTCTCAGTCTATCTCGCACTTAAACCACTTGTATAGATGAGAATAATACCCACTGGTAGGCAGCCTCAGTCATGGATCCGATTCCCATGTGGGAGACGAAGAGATCGACCATGCCAGATGCTGCAAGTTACGAGTGATCGGTATCTAACTTCGGGGAATATTTCAGGTATCATGAGCTCTTTGGTATAGTCTAGCACGTTTAGAATTTTCTGTGTTGTGAACTGTTACTCAATAGGAGCATATCCGGGATAAAGCGATACAGCCAACGATATCAGACCAATAAACAGTACCGAGAAGGTAGTTCTGGGGCAGCCACTCGTGGATCTTCACGTTTGCCGCAGGTGTGGAGATCTCATGCTTGACTCTCCAGTAGAACACCGCGTCAGTCACATTTCCCATAGCGTTGATCACATTCCTGAGATAAATTGAGGTTCCTTTAGGAAAGGCGTCAGATTCATGAAGGGAAGTGGCAAAACCTTTTAAAATGTTGAAGGATCATTTTATTCAAAAATAAATGTTGTAAAGGCGCACATCCTTGTCTCTTCCTTCATCAGTTCCGGGTTCATCACAGTGCCGAATGAGACGAGTACCACCTTCTTGCCCTTCTCCTTGTAAGCTGCGATCTCTTCCAGCAGCACTTGAGCATCGGCTGCTTCCTAAATAGGAAAGGCCCTTACAAGAAATGACTCTATTAAATCTGAGTGCTCAGTCGTAAAACCAGCGAGAGAACATAACAGTGATGATTGATGATTCTTCTTGCAAATATGTGAGTTATTTTTTTCTCATCCACCTACCTCTTGACTGAATTCCTGCTTGACGGTGATGCCTCCGACTGGAATGATTGCATTCAGGGTCGGCCTGGGCAGGTCCAGGAGGGGATGGACGTTCTCGATCAGCGAATGGGCGGAGCGCATCAGTTGCTAAAGAGCCCATTTTCTCGCAATTTCTCTGATTGAACTTACTCTAATTCCAGGGAAAGGCGGACTTGACAAACTGTTGTAGAAGGAATCGAATATTCGGTTCTCGGCCTCCTCCAAGTATCCAAACATATTCCTGCAATTTAGTTGTAAAATCTTCCCGTATGGTATAGTCTCGCAAAAAATGACGCTTACTAGCTAGAAGTTAGAGAATATGCAGAATAATGATAGTTATTTGTATGAAGCCGTGTCAAATACTCACTGGCCGAAGATGGCGGATTCGAGAGCGTTTGCGATGAATCCTCGAGTGGAGTACTCCACGTACTCCTCCCGATTGTCTTCCAGAGTCCGCAGGCTGAATCGGGCTGCAATTCAATCTTATTGAAGTTTTAACTTACATGGAAATAGAGATGGCTCAGCAAGAAAAGACTCTTCATTCTGCGATATTTCTCACAATACCGAGAGAACAATACGTCGAGCGCTTTTTGCGAAGCTATTACTAACACTAACTCGGAATATGAAGTGCCTTCGGAACTCCGACCATCTCCCCGATGGCTTCGTGGAGAGGGACTGATGAGGCCAGGATGACCCTGTCGGCCTTGAGGAGGTGAGCGATTCCTGAAGATTAAAATGAATGATAGCACTAATTGAGGTCGCCGGAAATTTCCCTGGATAAAAAAAGAGCGAGCGGAACTCTCATTATCTCGCTGTCCATTGAAATGCCCACCAACCATAATTAGTAAAACTTGAAGAAGAGGAAGCTTACCAAGGCCGCAGAAGTCAAAGACTTCAGTGATTATCAGATCGAAATGCATCCCAGCCAGTGATTTCATCGCATCAGAGTGAAGAGTATCTGATGAGAGGAGTCGCTGTATAATAAAACTCTATCTTCGCACTGCTTATCTCACAGAAATGATGAGCGATAAAGGTCGAAAAATGGATATAAGATTTGCAAAGCTATCCCTAACAGCTTGCAGAGGCAACCGATTCTATTCTCACCGTTGCACTGATGACTCATCATCATCGAGAAATTGCCTCTTCTCTGATAAAACGAGAAGAAGCCCAAGACCTGAAATTTTGTGCGTGGTGAAACTCTTCATTGATTCAAACCTTCTGGGAGGTGGGCAAGTCATCCCAGAAGGCCTTGAGGCCTGAATCCATCGTCTCTCCATTTTCCAAAATCTCCTTCGTTACGGCGTTGAGGGGCACTTCGAGGGTCTGTAAATTAATCTGGAATTTCATATATCATTGAAATTGAACTCACCTCGATTCCCTGACGAGATTTTACTTCGGTGAGGTTCGGGTTCACCATTGAATTGAGGAGGGTCTAGGAATACGGGTCGGTTAATTCGAGCATGATTGGCATTCGAGGCCCTAGTTAGGAAAGCCCTATTCTACCTCCGTTTCTCTCTTTTCCAATATGGTAGAATGCAGTCAATTTTCACTCACAACATTCATGCCATCTGCATGAGCCAGGTTGGCGACTTCGACCATGAACTTTTGATGATAGTGCCCCAGGCCGGGGTTGATGATCAGGACTCTCGGCTTGCTCTGCGACTGTCTCTTTCAAAAATTACAAAAATTTCTAGATCAATTTGCATCTGAACAGGGGACTATACGAATGCTAACTAAATTGAATAACTATTTTTCTCATTCATTATCCCATTCCGTACCTCAACTGCAGGGATGGTCCTATTGGCGACTCTCTTGGTGGTAATCTGAATATGATTTCACTGTATCGAATTCAATCATTTTAGTCGGTAAATGTTTTGATTTGTGATGGTTTTATATGCGTCATATTCTACCTTGACGGAGTTCATATCCACGTCATTGAGTGTACAGATCGGTCTTTCATTTGCGATCGTAGAATGACACTCGGCAGTCTCTCGCACAACATCCATCTGCAACGAGGCTTTTATGAACATTTTGTATCGTGAAACTTGCCATTTTGGCCGTCGTTCCATCGTGTGGAATCACCCCGTCCACTGCTGCCGGAGAAGCGATTGACTCTCGACCCTGACAGAGAAGAGGCTACTTCATTGCTAAAATCGCAAACATTTTTTTCGTGGGCTCTATTATATTCCGTTCTCCTCTTGCACAATTCTGGAATTCCGGGCAACACACGTGAGAGACACATTTACTGTATTCAGACCAATAATCAACTCGAGAAAATAAAAAGGAATTCACATGCCTGGACTGCATTTAGTAATGCAAGAAGGAGAAGGGAGAGAACGAGCATGAGCTTGCGAATCATCCTGCAATAAGTTCTAATAACTGAATGGCAAAGGTTATGCAAATTCCACGATTCTACACTACATCGCGAAACGTTTATTTTTGCTCGAGAAAGGGTAATCTATGGAAGAGAGGACGATAACAATTTCAAGATCTGCGCATAATTCCGCGCAAAAAGACTGGTTTCACATGTTGAGGAGAACGTCGGTACTAGTGATGTCAAAACGGCGCGGACTCTCCTCGTTTCACACGCTCTCTCGCTCTTTCTGACCGGCGAGAGAGCGTGTGAAACGAGGAGAGAGTGCGCCGTTTTGGCATCACTAGTCGGTACGATAGAGGCTTATTGAGCTTTAAACATGAGGTGTTGGGCAAGCAAAGTCTCCAACGTAACACAATTTCCTATGAACAGAAATACACGAACTGTGGTTCTTTCGACTGGGCATGGACCATGGGAAAATAACAATTAGGAAGTGTGCGAAATCAGAGACCACCCCCTGTATTTCCTCGTTGCGTGCGGTAGAATTAGCGGTTCCCATGAACACAATATGGGCAAAAAAATGGCGAAAATAGTGTCAGGAAAGTTATTAAAGAAACAAATTGTGTGAAGAGGCATGCAGAAAAAAAACGAAAACAATATTTTCGCAAGCATCTACATAGAGAAAAAAACGCGACAATATCGAGAGGCCATTCAGTATGTAAATATGCTTAGTTTCTAGTCACTCGCGAACTAATCTCCGAAACTTCCTGATTGATAAGAGAACATGGCGACTCTCGTAGGAGTGATCACTGCGGCTTATCGCCCGATTACACCAGGGTCGAATATTTGTCGCTGGCATGAAAGATCGCCCCATGTCATGCTTGAACCCAGATTGTACCCGATTAAATATCCCAATCATTTGCTAAATTTTAATACATTCAAATTCCCATGTTCGAGATCGCCTCCTGTCTCTAAAAATTTGGTCGCCGTTTCTCCTTTTATCGAGCTCTCTCGGCCGATCGAGCTTCGAGAGAGTGTAGAGAATGAGGAAACCGTTTCTCGAATGGCGGCTTTATCATTTTAGAAATGTGTTTCGAACTTAGTAATGGATCTGTAACACTTCAATTTTCACCTTCTATAGAGTTCTAAAATGGCCAGGTCTAAACTGATACAGCCCCCTCGAATGGTTCCTGCCACCCTCGGAGTTACTCTCATCCCTAGCTATCTCTCTTCACTCTGCTCGCCTGCGCCCTCTCATCTTTACCCGCTCTCTCATCTCAAGTAAACAACATTCTCCGTTGCTTTCTGACGCGAGGGGAAATGACCATTCTCTCCTTTTTGCGCTCACTCTCGCACTCACGCCGGATTAGCTAGCATGGGCGGCCAAACACCAAGCATGGGAAGAGTTCGATATGTTGTTTTGATGGAATAAAAAGGTGCTGATACCGCATGAGATCCTAACTTCCTTGTTTCATTTAACAATACGGTCAACGGATGAGAAAAAAAGGGATGAGAAACAATGAAGTAATGCATGAATCATAAATATACCAAGTCAGGGTGAAAATTCGCGAGACTGTCTCGCGGTCGGATTTATAGCGTTTAAACGGCACTGCGCAACGAAAGGGGGAGCGATAATGAGAGGAATGCCGAGCTAATTTTATTTGCAAATCCTGGGCATGCATAAATATAAAATATGATAGAAACTGAGAAAATGCCTCAAAATGCTGCCAACATTCATGGAATAGAAAGATGAAGCAGACTTTCAGAAGGATATGATAACACCCTGATCTCAGGATGGAGTAGCTGGTGCCATGAGAATAGGCAGGGCGGGATGAGGGAGAGACAAGCGGGGGTCTAACTTCATTTCATCTTCTTTCTGGACATCATAAATATCAAACGTGAAAGAAACTGAGAAAACGATGAAATCTAACAACAGTGAATTATCGAGATCTATGATGAATTAGTTTGAACGCTGTAAACAGCCATGGATAGATGAGGGAGAGATGGAGGGGGCGACTCGCGAGAATGCAAGGGTTGCAAAATGCAGCGGAGCAAGAGCTAGAGGAGCAAGGGAGGCATATCGCGTCCTTGACGTGCCGGGGAAACTCTATTTCTCAGCCAGCTAGGCTTAGTAAACAACAATTCCGGCCTTCCCAAGAGTGTTTGCTGAGACCAACCTATGAACGGGGCAGGGAAAGGAATGCGAGAAAGAATCTTTCGTTAGCCCTACGGGAATGCTGCTTCTGAATCAGCGTCTCAAATGTTCAATTCTCTAAATTTTTGGACAATGACTATACAATAAATGATCTGCCAAGAATTTTAAGAAACTGCCAAACTTGTGAAGAATAGGCGTGGGAAAATATATCAAATTCGTTTTCTATTATCAGAATAATGAAGTTAGGGGAAAGTTTATCTATCATGTGAATGGCCAAAAAAATCGAACAACATAGATTTTCCCACCTATCATAAGCCTCTTTACGCATGTTGTTCCCTAATTCAAAAATTCTCGTCTTCACGCCCAAAACAGGTGTTTTTCCAGGTGCGAGGTGTTTTTGACACTTTCAAAATGATGTTTTTGCATCTGCACAGACGGATAAAGAGAAATGATCACCAGAATTCTAATCCGGCAATTATGTACGCAATTCGTGAAATGGTGGAGATCGTGAACTGAATTTCGTTCTATTATCTGCTTTTTGACCAAACTAATTCGAACGTAGGGGAGAGTATGGGCGAGGGACGCCAGAGGGTGCGCCAAATTCGAAACGGATTATTTTTGAGTTTTTAATGTCATAATCCAGGCATATTAGTCACGAACGACGTCTATTGTAGTTTGATTTAATGACGCTGTTCACATATTTATACTCGTATTTATAATATTCACTTATTTTTTAGTAGGAGATGCGTCTCGACTTTATTGGCTTGTCTCCAGCTTCTATCGGCAAAATCTTGCACAACTTGAATGATCGGCATTTTATGCAACTGAGAGAGGTAAGCTTCTGCATTTATTATTTCGTCAAATATGCTTTATTAGGTAATTAATTGGTCATATTATATGTAGGTATGTAAAGCTTCCAAGAACGTCATTGACAACTCAACGTGGAAAACGTTCCAACGACACTTTTACTGTGGATAGATGTGCTTATCGATGGGATCCACCAGAAATACAAATAAGCTTGTGTTTTGATAGTATCAGAGATTATCGCACATGGAGGCGTACGTTCATATCACAAATAATGAATCTTGGAGTTTCTGCTCGGCCGAATGTGGAAGAAGCCCTGAACGAAGAGGAAAATGCCAGTAATTGTTGTAGTTGATTATTTTGCTTTTCGTAGTAGCACTTTCTCCTCATCTAACTTTCCTTCAAATTTACATTGAATTACATATAAAAACGAAATTCTCTCAGGTTCTCTCGGTCATTCTTCTCTCATACAAAGAATTGTTTAGCAGGTTTAAATGGAGCTCTCATATACGGAGCGCGGAAATTTGTGGCTTGGAATTCCCACCAGACCAACGAACTTTAATCAAGGCGTGTTTGAAATTATTTCAAGGAAAGACAATTCCAAGCGTCACGGTAACTCATACTTATGGGACATACACAAGATGTATTCATCTGTAAGTTTTTCTTTCGGTTAACGGTATCTAAAAGTCAATGTTTCGTAGTGCGCACTCATCTAATCGGATTTCGTTTGTGTATGTCGTCAAAATCAGAAAAATCGCCTGGCACAGAGTAAATTTAGATTTCTGAGTCATTCAGAGCACGCACATTTAGAAGCCGTGGTTGTGCTCGAAGTTTGTTTTTGGTCGATTTGCTGGGTCGGTCCGGACATGAACGGTTAATATTGGCTAGAAATTGATAAATCCAATGCAGGCACATATATGTCATCAACGTCATCTAACTTCTTTGATCGAGAAATTTTATAAATTGGTTGAACTGATCGATCGAAATGATAAATCTGCGAGATGAGAAATTTTCAAAATTTGATATCTCATTTTTTCGAACTTCGGAGCAAAAATGCGAAAAAAAGTCCCCCCTAAAATTTCCCATTACTATTTTTCCTACATGCATATGAAGTTAAACTTCCATAATCTGCAATAAAATTCACTGGGTTCGCCACTCACCGAGGTGGTATGATTTTATTTATAATCGAAATTTCAGTTTTTCGTTCATAGTTTTTGAACTTGCAGTCCCACAGCTTCGCACTCAACAGAAAAGTTGTTCTTCTCATTTTTCTGCGTATTTAGAGCCCAATCCCACGTATGTAGCCCAACTTGGAGCTGAAATACGGTAGAGCCGGATATGAAACCGGAAAATTCCTAAAAGCCGTATCTGGGACCTGTGACCTAGATTTTTCGGGAAGTTGTCTCTAGTGTATGCTACCACCATAATATAAAGCCAAACAAAAAATAAAAGTTAGAAATTGTTCCCGTACACCTCCACTGGCTCATGATTCCCGTGATATATGTATGGGTGATATATGGAGCGATTACGGTATTTTGTAAAGCCCAACGTGGGTTGGGTGGTCAACGTTAGTGAGCTTGACAAAATAATCGCACCATCGTTTTCTACTTTTGTTTGATAGCCATAATTAACCGGGCACATTCGTGCCGATTCCGGCAAATAAACCATGTTAAAAAATATCAGCACAATTACAGCTTCTATTAGGCTGGTGCAAAACATTCTTTCTTTTCCTCCCCAGGCATTCGTAAAGATCCAATCAAATAATTGTTTTTGCTGTTGATACGGACATGGGTGCACATTATAGCGAATACTATATCACATGTATCACGAGTCGGTGAAGCGAAAAGTGCCCCTTCGCGAACAATTTTTTTCAAACCCATTTAAAATCGATCAAATTATAACGATAAGTAAGTCTAGGGACAAGATTGCGAATGAACAAGGCCATTTGTCCCAGAGCCGGATAATAGGTATTTCCCGGTCCCAAAACCGACTATATTGTATTTCAGCAACCAGATGAGCTACAAAGATGGCATGGTGCTCAAAATGCGCGGAAAAATACGGCGAATAACTTTACTGTTGTTTTTGACTGGATTCAGACCAAAAAAGGTGGCGCTGAAAAATAAATTTATGTTCGAAAAATAAATATATTTCCGTATGATGGAGGTTCGTTGCAGGGAATTTTATTGCAGAATATTAAACAAGAAGTCTACTTACATCTTACATAAAATAATCGTTCAAATCGAGGATGGCTTCAGTTGCCAAATAGACGATCAACTGTTGCCAACTCGATGTGGGTAGCACAACATTAAGCCGTATTCGAAATGTTTCGTTGAGTCATGATCAGTTTTGATTATTTTATAGTGATTTTAGAATGTCTACACCTAATTACACTAAAACAATCGCCAAAATTAAAGTTTTGTAAAAATCGATTTCCGACTTACCATTTTGTTTGGGACCTGAAAAAGTGCGATAATCAAAACGTTCTTCCCAACATTTTTTGTGAAGCTTTCAGTACTACTGGTATTCTCTCCAAATTACTTAGAAGATGCCATCTCTGCAGGCGTTCTGTCAAGATAATAACCTCCAAAAATGCGACATCGAAGGGTCGCAAAAAGTTAAAATTCGATTTCGTACTGAAATAAGAATGATTTGAACATAACCTGTTGAAAAATCGAATTTTAACTTTTTGCGACCCCTCGATGTCGCATTTTTGGAGGTTATTATCTTGACAGAACGACTGCAGAGATGGCATCTTCTAAGTAATTTGGAGAGAATACCACTAGCACTGAAAGCTTCACAAAAAATTTTGGGAAGAACGTTTTGATTATCGCACTTTTTCAGGTCCCAAACAAAATGGTAGTCGGAAATCGATTTTTTCAAAACTTAAATTTTGGCGATTGTTTTAGTGGAATTAGGTGTAGACATTCTAAAATCACTATAAAATAATAAAAACTGATCATGACTCAACGAAACATTTCGAATACGGCTTAATGTTGTGCTATCCACATCGAGTTGGCAACAGTTGATCGTATATTTGGCAACTGAAGCCATCTTCGATTTGAACGATTATTTTATG
The DNA here is from genome assembly GCA_036245805.1 of Pristionchus mayeri. Lineage (NCBI taxonomy): Eukaryota > Metazoa > Nematoda > Chromadorea > Rhabditida > Neodiplogasteridae > Pristionchus > Pristionchus mayeri. The sequence continues at coordinate 15,767,108 of BTRK01000006.1, forward strand.
TAAGATGTAAGTAGACTTCTTGTTTAATATTCTGCAATAAAATTCCCTGCAACGAACCTCCATGATACGGAAATATATTTATTTTTCGAACAGAAATTGATTTTTCAGCGCCACCTTTTTTGGTCTGAATCCAGTCAAAAACAACAGTAAAGTTATTCGCCGTATTTTTCCGCGCATTTTGAGCACCATGCCATCTTTGTAGCTCATCTGGTTGCTGAAATACAATATAGTCGGTTTTGGGACCGGGAAATACCTATTATCCGGCTCTGGGACAAATGGCCTTGTTCATTCGCAATCTTGTCCCTAGACTTACTTAACGTTATAATTTGATCGATTTTAAATGGGTTTGAAAAAAATTGTTCGTGGCTTCCTCCACTGACTCGTGATACCTGTGATATTGTGTTGATTCGATCCATTAGAAAAGCATTTTAGTTCGGAAGTAATCGGACCAGGTCGAGCAATCCGGCTTTTCAATTGCTCTAAGCTCCGAGGGGAATAGCGCAAAGGCTACATTTAGCACATTATTACAAAGTACTTTGACTGGGTTTGTGATACGACATAGCCCACCAAACCTGCCATGAAAAACCTACTATTGTAGAAATGTTGGCCCAATTACAGAACTACTGTCTTTGAAAATCATAGTTCGCAAATTGCTGAGCGCAACTTCCTTACACAGCATTGATGATTGCTCAATTTCGATGGGTTGTGAAGTACTTTCCCCTGTAAGTATGCTAACACATTTAGGAAAGGATAGAACTTCCCGTTGAAAATTTCGAAATAATCGTGTTCTGATTCATCCCCTGAAATCAACACTTTTTGGATTCCCCTGTCTCCCACACACGTTCGAATCCGGATTTTTTGTGCTTAGTAGAACAAAGAACTCCTGCCCAAGTTTACCTCAATTGGGTAGAATGAGAATCCCACAAGTATTCGATTACATGAATTTATCCGAAAATGCTCAAAACGGGCGTTTTCCGATGTTAATTTTCTAAGACTTATCAACTTCTCACGATGATGCGTAGATCCAAATCAAACACATGATAGTAATCTTCCGTCATGGCCATAACAAAAGGTATACACAAAATCATGATAGTCTAGGTACGCCAACAGAAATTTGAAAAATAAAAAAGAAAGAAACTTATGCAACAACCTAATAAATTGGCGTATTTGACTCAGAAATCGAGATTTGCACGATACTCCACGGTTGTCGCTCTGATTTCTCCAGTATGTTCGATACTGAAATAGGGCGGAAATGTTTAAAGAACAATTGCCGCAATTACTTACTATGAATCCATAACTTATTTCAGGATTGGATGTTATGAGTTGGTACATCATCTAAACCCTGAAGTTGTCGAAATCAAAATCTCTGACCTACGTAAAGGTATTGTTTGGCTTTAAAATAATTAATTATGATAAATATTTTACTTTCAGAATATATTCCGCTGGTAATAAAAATTTCCGAGACGGCAAAATCAGTCAGTATCGGGGTTGGAGAATTTACAGAACAAAATGATCTAACTGATCCCAACTCTAGTCATATTCTTATATCACTCATGCAAGAATTGCTGAAGCGCCAATGCAAGGCACTATCCGTGTCTATTTACGATCATCTTGCCTTATCAATCGATAATATAAATTCAATTCTTCAGGTATAATAATTTATAAGCAAGGTTTAATGCTATTACCTTCATTAATTCAGATTGTTCATAATTCGTCGAAGGAAGTCTTTCTAGCCATCAAAACATGGTCTTTTCAAAAAGGTTTGTAACAAAAGCGAAAGTACACACTCAAACACGAGTGCGGAACATTTTTTGAATCTGGTATTTTTTCAGGTCAACTTGTTGCTCAAGTTGGAGAGTATCGTGTTGATACTTCTAATAACTATGTGCGAATCCTGCAGATATAAATTATATTACTCGCTGCGCATTAGTTTCATGGAAATTAATTTGAAAATTATCTTTTTGCATTATCAATTAATTCTTAATTTAGATTATTTTGTATTACTAGTTAGTGTGATTCTTTTCTTATGAGATTTTCACATAATTGCACACGATAAATTCTCCATACGATAAATTCTTATTTTGATAAAGATTGTCCTCGAAGATTTTATGCAGATTTTATTCCTATTCAGCGGATCGTAATTGATGTGAGTCCATTCACTCTAAATTTAGGATCCCAGAACTGTTTGAAATATTTGAATTTAACTTTAGATTTGAGCTAACATTACTGTCTAAGAGATTACCGCGCACTCATATGAGTAATTATCACTAAGATACATGTTGGGTCTTCTAGTACGCCAGAATTGTTGTTTCAATAACTCAATGCAGCATTATAAAATATGATAGGGTCTTTCCATTAACACCAGTATTTACTTTCTCCCCGCCATCGCAATGCCTAGTCCGACTTGTCTCAACAAAATCAGACAAATTTTTTTTTCAAATTGTCACAAAAGGTTCCCGTTTTCCTACGTCTTTACAGGAGATCTGTGCTATGGTGCATACCTTCGATTTTTCCTCAATTTAAATGTAATATTTGAAATGTCTGACTGACGAGGGATGCCAGGGGGTGCGCTAACCTTGAAACCGAATTAGAATCAGCAAGCCTACTAGGGAAGCGTTGAGTACCATAATCCGGATTATTTGCAATTGTCAATAAAGACGCCATTGTGCGAGTTTACTATTGTTTGAAATAAGGGACGCAAGTCGTATATGCTTATTACTTTACAATTTAAATATTACTTGATTTACTATTTTACTTAGTAGGAGATGCCTCTCGACTTCCTCGGTCTATCCCCAGCTTCTCTCGACAAAAATTTTTGGCAACCTGAATGATCGAAGTTTCATGCAACTCAGAGAGGTACGTCCTTTCATTAAATAGTTCGTTAAAAAAGTTAATTTGTTCCGATGTTAATATCGTATTATTAAATGTTTAGGTGTGCAAAACTGTAAAGGGTGCAATGGACAATTCAACAGTGGAGAATATTATTGAAACAATAATTGCACATTTTTGTGTACGGAGAGATGACTTTGGGTGTTGTAAAGATGAAATAGAAATAAGCTTGAGTTTTGATAGTATGAGAGATTATCGCGTATGGAGACGTGTATTTATCTCACAAATTATGAAGCTTGGAGTTGCTAATCTCCCGGAAAAGACGGAAGATCCCCTAATGGAGGAGGAAAAGGCCAGTCATTGTTTTACTTGAGTCTGTCGATATCAATATTTATCACTAGCTACTGTTTAGTTGAATATAATGGGGCACTTATAAAAAGTTTTTTCAGGCTCTGGTGATTACTCTCCTTTCATACGAGGAATTGTCAAACTTTTTTGAGAGCTGGAAACCTCTAATACGTTGCGCGAAAATTTTGCACTTGGAATTCGATCAAAATAAACCAATCATAATCGACGCGTGCTTGGATTTACTCGACGGGAAAACAATTCCAGGCGTCACAGTCAATCAGAGATACTCCCGATGAACGGACGCGTACGTTTATTTTTTTCTGAACACTCAAAAATAAGCAATAGGTGGTAGTCTACAAATAGTGAGAGGAAATTCACTGTAATTCCCGTATATTACATTGATCGATTATTAAATGACTGCGGGAATTAAGGGAAAATATGTCTGATGAATACATACCGTCTCTTCAATGATGTTTATTATAATTTCAGCTTGCCAAGTTTTGCATTGGTTCGTAATCTTAACCCTAAAGATGTCTATTTCCACATCTCTGAACTATTTAAAGGTAATTTTCCGTTTAAAACTTTAAAAAGTCATTTTCTACTTTTAGAATATATTCCGATTATCCTGAAGCTTTCTGAGTCGGCAAAAACAGTCCGAATTAGTGTTGGAGAGTTCAATGATGGATTCTCCCAAACTGATGAAGATTCTAGTCATATTCTTATCTCGCTCATTCGGGAAAAGCTAAGGCAAAGATGCGAGGAATTAATCGTCTTTGTTTTCGATCGCATTGCCGTATCACTTGATACCGTGCAAAAACTACTGCAGGTAATCAATAAAGTCATTTAGCGGCTATTCTGTGTATTAAATTCAGATACGGCATCATTCTTCGACGAATGTCCTTTTATGCGTGAGACATGCATCATCTTTACCAAACGGTGAGTACTGTAAGACAGTGTTGTGTTCCATCCGCCACGGAAAATTGTCATCGCTTCTTAAAATTTAAAATTCCGCACACCCATAAGACTGGTAGTACGGTTTCTCGTAAACATATAAGACTGAAAATGAGCAAACGCGTCCGTTTAGCCAATATTTTTAGCCTTCCCGCGTAAGCGGTAATTAATAGGCAAACATGAGGCACTATACGACTTTTTTTGCAATAATTTTTGTCTTCAGATTTTCTTGTTCAAGTTGGAGAGTGTGTTGTCGAAACTTCAAATGAAGATCTGACACTCAAAAATCTGTAAGGTATTCGATATACGTATCGAATGTGTTATAAAAGTCGTTCAATATACAGTTCACTTTATAAAATTTTAAATTGCAATTCATATTCGCGTTTGTATCAGCATGTTTCTTTTCATATTACTGAACGATTGTGCTCTCTCTCCTATACACACCCGACTCACAAGTAGCCAGGAAAAACAAGGATGAGGCACACCGTTACAACTCTCAGTTCCAGGAGGAACCTACAACACTCAGCTCCCGAAGGAACCTACAGACACTCAGCTCCCGAAGGAACCTACAGACACTCAGCTCCCGAAGGAACCTACAGACACTCAGCTCCCGAAGGAACCTACAGACAGACGACAATTAAGTAAAAGACCAAGTTGAAAAAGAGAGTGCATGAACAAGAAATGTGAAAGGAAAATATAGAGAGAGAAAGAGAGAATCTTCAAGAAGAGACGCCGGACACGAAATGCAGAAAACTACCCCGAGTTAACCGATTCCCAGCCCTAATTGATACTCGAAAGGCGAGGCAGAGTGAAAGGCGAAACTTTATATATTTTAGAAGCAAACAAACAGTAAACAAACGGGATAAAAACGAACAGAACGAACAAGCAACTGGCAAAACCGTTTCGCAATTACGTGGCAGAATAAACGAGTCCGACAATATTATTAACGACCATCGGGGACTAAATGTCGTAACTTCTATAGATGAAGGTAAATATTAGTCATAAAATATGTTATGATAAATGTTTTACCTTGAAAATATTTCCCGCTTCTAATAAAAATTTCTGAATGTGCAAAATCAATTCGTATTTGTGTTGGGGAGTTCATAGAAGGAGATGACGAGACTGATCCTAACGATAACCTTGTTCTTATCTCGCTCATTCGTGATTTGCTGAATCGCCAATATAAGAATTTATATATATTAGTTGACGATCCTATTTCTTTATCTACTGAGAATGTAGATACAATTCTCCAGGTAAATTATGGACGAATGTTAAAGATATAAATGACAATAGTTCAGATTGTTCATCATGCTTCCAAAGAAGTTAATCTAGCCGTGTACAATCCTTTTCGAAACGGTTAGTAAGAACAGCGAAGGACTATAAAAGGCGGGGTTGGCATTTTCTATAATCTGATATTTTTCCAGATCAAATGTTTGCTCAAGTTGGAGAGTATCGTGCTGAAACTACAACGAACCACTATGTATTAGGTTGGTGCAAAAGTTTCGCAACAAAATCTCGATTACGGTTTTCGAGCTCTATCTTGTTTCGGTCTGAGCAACTCTCATGTGGTTTCTTGTATAATTTTAGTACATGTGTGCTCTATATAGCGCACACTACATCGCTTCTCATCAATCATTAACACCAATGATAGAGCATTCCAAAGTCTGAGAATTACAATTTCTTTTGAACTTTTCGATTGATTACTACTCTTTGCACGGCAATAATGGCACCGCTTCAAAGCCATTTTCCAGAAGTATGATGACTATATATTCTACTGTGGCGAGTGATCCGCATCAGCCTTAAAACAACTTGCCAAAATAGGCACGTATTCAGGAAATGCTTGGTATTGCGTCTGGCAGATTTAGAACATATTCACAGGAATTGTTGCTCGGTGAGCTCGGGATCACAAATTAAACATAATCAGAAGTACATATCATGAGAATGCTACAATTCAAATTTGGTGAAGATTCACCTTTCCATTCGAGAGATTTCGTGATTTTGGTTTTTAAACTCAAATTTTATAGACGAAATCGGCCTTTTTCGCCTCACAAGTTATCTGTGGAAGCTCGAAACTCCCATTTAACGTGTTCAATAGAAGCATCCACCCTTACTGATTAGTTTTTTCTAAAGGATGGGAGCTGTATGGGGTTCGTTTAGTTTTAGCGATGGTTTGTGATAAAAACCCAAAATCATGGAAATTTTGCCAATTTTCATTTATCTTTGTTTTTCTACTGAATGACTTTGGATCGATCGAGTCTAAACTAATAATTGTAATGACCTATCACTACCTCAAATAATGCCCAAACGGTATGTGATACATGCAAAGCATTCACAAGAAAATTTCCAAAATCTCTTGTTGCGAAACTTTTGCACCAACCTAATAACAATTAAGAATCTATAAATAATTCGGCATTTGAGCTGCTAGCTGCACACGAATAACGTATGCCAATGTAACCTCAATAATTTAACTATCGATTAATTCGTAATTTCGATCCTTTCGCTTTACCATATAATTACTAATTTGTCTTCGCTTATTAGATTTTTTTCAATACTGTTCTCGAGTTTTGATGAAATTTGTCCTATAGAAAGCTATGACTCCGCACAAAACTATATCACATGATGTTATAGCTGCGAAAGAGTTTCATTCACTCATTATTTGAATATGAAATACTTGGTAAAATCCATCCATAAAACGTATAATACATCATTCGAACAAAGATTAAAATCACAACAAGATCAACGGTTCAATTGGCGAAGAGAAGAGTGAAATCGTCGCTTCCATCACCATTTCCTCCTTTTCTTCATATTTGACCTCCTCTTTAACTTATTTCTTCCTCTCTTTCTTAGCCATGCGTGCCTCTAGTCTAGCCAGGGCCTTTGCCTCATTCTTCGCTTTCCTCACTGCATTCTAAACATAATTATTATATAATTTGTATGATACAAAATAATAAAAAAATATGCTGTAGTAATAATGTATATGACGCTTTACGCGATAGGTTCAATAACTTCCGCACAGCTCAAAAAATGAAATTGCTGTAAACTCGGTCCTAGGGGTTATTTTCGATTCTGAACAAACTACCTTTTTTGGTTTTTCGAAATTTGACCTCTGGGTACCGGTATGGTACCGGGTCCGGTTCTTCAAAAATCGGGTTTTCAGCCATATCTCTGGTGAAAGTGAAGCTAGAATCTTGAAATGTGGATGCCTTATGCAGAATTTCACGCTCATCACGCCTATTGCATTCATTTGTTATGAATTGTAAATTGTGGCCTGCAAAATCAATATTTTGAATGAAGAAAGTGTGGACGTGGACATTAGATTCGCCATGCAATTCTGATCATTTCATCTACTGGGTGTGAAACAATTAAACTGTGAAACAATTAAACCGAAAGATGTTGCTAGCGTTTTTCCGAGCACAATCGCGCTGAACTGCTTGCACTGCGCACGCACGCATGCTCTGTGAAACCACGTGTGTTCTAGACCCAGGAACCTGAAGTCATGGGTTCGACTCCGCATCGATGCAATCTCTTTTGCTACATTTATCGCCATGTTATTGACCTTATTTAACACTAATTTCATCGATTATTGTGCTATAATCTATCAATATTGACATCTATCAGTACTTCGTGTTATTTTTTGTGAGGGCAATCACTATTATTTTGACCGTCATTTTTGACCGATTTTGTTGAGACTTTTTGATTTTGACCGACTTTGACCGATTTGCACTTACATCGCATGTACACCATCTTCTTTCTCTAGAATCAGTTCCTTCGATAGAAGATGGCGATATGAGTTAACAGGGATTGTCGTTATTGCGATAAGGAGAATGAAATGGGGTAATATTTTCCTCATCTGGAAATCAATTTAGGATGAAGAAAATCAAAGGTCCGGCAAATATTTGAAAAAAATAGTAAAAAAGAGGAAGAGAAGTGGCGCAAAGTTTGGCTCTGTCTCAATTTAGAGGTCCCAAATCAAATTTGAGGTTCCAAAAAAATCAATTTAGTGATTCCAAAAAATCAATTTAGAGGTTCCACTCAATTTTGATATTAGAAATCGATTTAGAGGTTCATACGAATTAGATATTCCAAATCAAATTAGAGTTCCATTCAATTTAGAGGTTCCATTTGAAAAGTTGAGGGCATTATTTCATCTTGAATTTTGTATTTCAATTTAGAGGTTCGAAAGTGTGCAGAAGTATAATTTCAAGTTAGGCATTTTCGTAATGGTGACTTTTAGTCGCCTTCCACCAGCATTATCAAACTGTACAAGGACGGCATGTCACAGCTCATCGACTTTCAGAAGTGGACTGAATCCGATACCGAATGGATGCACCAAAAGCGTCTTACTGACAAGCATCGATGTAGCTTGTTATTCAGCGATGCAAATATTTGTATCATCGAAGGCAAGCTGAATATCCACGGTATAATTACTGCCCCTGATCAAGAAGAATCCACTAATAGTTGTTGTACCACTGTTAATACCTATTGTTCTTCCCTCTTGTTGTTGTCACTCCGTTCGCCAGGATCGCTAATTGTAAGGAGTACTACATCCCCCCACCGAACTCCCCCGATCTCAGCTCCTATTTTTCAGTGTTTTGGGGTGTCGTAGTCCACGATATTCAATAACAAGAACTCGACTTAAATCTCCCTCAAGGATGCCATTCTAAAATCATGAGATGCAATTTACCAAAATTTTGTAGGTTCATGGCAGATTGGTCTGAGAAGAAACGCAAGGTCCGTGTCAGAGCCTTTCACATCTGGCAGGGAGAAACAAAGAAACGTCGCCACAGAGCAAATGCTATGGTAAGAGGGACGCGACCGAGGGAGTCAAAATGAAAATGAGGAAATAAAGGGACGATAGTGAAAGCAAATCGTTTCCGGCGACTGTGAAAATGAGTATATTGAAGAACGAGACAAAACTTGAAAGTGTTGGGGCGGTCAAAATAATAGTGATTGCCCTCACAAAAATAACACAAAGTACTGATAGCTGTCAATATTGATAGATTATAGCACAATAATCGATGAAATTAGTGTTAAATAAGGTCAATAACATAGCGAAAAATGTGGCAAAAGAGCTTGCATCGATGCGGAGTCGAACCCATGACTTCAGGTTCCTGGGTCTAGAACACACGTGGTTTCACAGAGCATGCGTGCGTGCGCAGTGCAAGCAGTTCAGCGCGATTGTGCTCGGAAAAACGCTAGCAACATCTTTCGGTTTAATTGTTTCACAGTTTAATTGTTTCACACCCAGTAGATGAAATGATCAGAATTGCATGGCGAATCTAATGTCCACGTCCACACTTTCTTCATTCAAAATATTGATTTTGCAGGCCACAATTTACAATTCATAACAAATGAATGCAATAGGCGTGATCAGCGTGAAATTCTGAATAAGGCTTCCAAATTTCAAGGTTCTAGCTTCACTTTCACCAGAGATATGGCTGAAAACCCGATTTTTGAAGAACCGGACCCGGTACCATACTGGTACCCAGAGGTCAAATTTCGAAAAACCGAAAACGCTAGTTTGTTCAGAATCGAAAATGACCCCTAGGACCGAGTTTACAGCAATTTCATTTTTTGAGCTGTGCGGAACACTGTGGAGGATTTGTTGAATCTATCGCGTCCAGCGTCATATGCCACTGCAAGTCACTGCAAGTTCCGTCGATTTATTTCCGCCCATTCGCCGGTTCTTTAGTGCTGCTGAAAAAATATTTATTATAAAAATACTCCATTTTCTAACATGTTTTATATGGTACATACCTTCAATATTGTTTTCCTCAATATTCGATTTTTCCTCAATCTAAATGTAATGTGAAATGTCTGACTGACGAGGGATGCCAGGGGGTGCGCTAACCTTGAATCCGAATTAGAAGCCTACTAGGGCAGCGTTGAATACCATAATCCAGGGATTATTTGCAATAGTCAATAAAGACGCCTACTATTGTTTGATGTGAGGGAGGCAATTCATATATTACGTTCATTACTCATTACGTTACAATTTAAATATTACTTGATTTACTATTTTGGTTAATAGGAGATGCATCTCGACTTCATCGGTCTTTCCCCAGCATCTATCGACAAAATCTTTGGCAACATGAATGATCGAAGTTTTATGCAACTCAGAGAGGTAAAAAGTTAATTTGGTCCGCTGTTGATTATTTATCATTAAATGTTTAGGTGTGCAAAGCTGTAAAGGGTGCAATAGACAATTCAACAGTGGAGAATATTATTGAAACAGAAATTGCACATTTTTCTGTACGGAGAGATGACTTTGGGTGCTGTAAAGATGAAATAGAAATAAGCTTGAGTTTTGATAGTATGAGAGATTATCGCGTATGGAGACGTGTATTTATCTCACAAATTATGAAGCTTGGAGTTGCTAATCTCCCGGAAAAGACGGAAGATCCCCTAATGGAAGAGGAAAAGGCCAGTCATTGTTTTACTTGAGTCTGTCGATATCAATATGTATCACTAGTCCCTGTTTAGTTGAATAAAATGGGGCACTTATAAACCGATTTTTTCAGGCTCTGGTGATTACTCTCCTCTCATACGAGGAATTGTCAAACATTTTTGAGAGCTGGAAACCTCTAATACGTTGCGCGAAAATTTTGCACTTGGAATTCGATCAAAATAAACCAATCATAATCGACGCGTGCCTGGATTTACTCGACAGGAAAACAATTCCAGGCGTCACAGTCAATCAGAGATACTCTCGATGCACGGAAGCGTAAGTTTATTTTTTCCTGAAATCTCAAAACTTAGTAATAGCTCGTAGTCTAGAGATAGTGAGGGGAAATTTCCTGCATAATCTATTGATAGATTATTGAGTGACGGCATGAATTAAGGGAAAATGTGTCTGTAGTAAATAGTGAATCATAGATCAATCCATGCCATCTCTTCATTGATTTGTAATTTCAGCTTGCCAAGTTTTGGATTGGTTCGTAGTCTTAACCCTAAAGATGTATATTTCCACATCTCTGAACTATTTGAAGGTAATTTTCCGTTTAAAACTTTAAAAAAGTCATTGTCTACTTTAAGAATATATTCCGATTATCCTGAAGCTTTCTGAGTCGGCAAAAACAGTACGAATTAGTGTTGGAGAGTTCAATGATGGAGACTCCAAAACTGATGAAGATTCTAGTCATATTCTTATCTCGCTCATTCGGGAAAAGCTAAGGCAAAGATGCGAGGAATTAATCGTCTTTGTTTACGATCGCATCGCCATATCACTTGATACCGTGCAAAAACTACTGCAGGTAATCAATAAAGTCATATAACGGCTATTGGGTGTATTAAATTCAGATCGTGCATCATTCATCGACAAATGTCCTTCTATGCGTGAGCCATGCATCATCTTTACCAAACGGTCAGTACTGTAAGACAGTGTTGTGTTCCATCCGCCACGGAAAATTCTCATCGCTTCTTTAAAATTTAAAATTCCGCACACCCATAAGACTGGTAGTACGGTTTCTCGTAAATATATAAGCTTGAAAGGGAGCAGTTTAAAAATACAATACCACGTTGGACAAACGGGTCCGTTTAGCCTTTTTTCCCTTCCTTCGTAAGCGGCAAGTACTAGGCAAACATGAGGCACCATACTAATATTTTTGCAATAATTTTTGTCTTCAGATTTTGTTGTTCAAGTTGGAGAGTGCGTTGTCGAAACTTCAAATGAAAATCTGACACTCAAAAATCTGTAAGGTATTCGATATACGTATCGAATGTGTTATAAAAGTCGTTCAATATACAGTTCACTTTATAAAATTTTAAATTGCAATTCATATTCGTTGTATCTGTATGTTTGCTATTTTCATATTACATTTATTCGCTTTGATCATTGTGTTATAATAATTATTGATATTGTTCTTGTTCACTGCGAAAATTCAAAACAATTTAAATGTTGTTCGCATTCAATTCAGCATATAAACATCATGATAATAATTATTATCAAATTTAATAATGCATATGAGGCCGGTTACCGAAGAATCGGACAACATTGTGTAGGGGTTGGCACACAAAAATTTCGAAAATTTGTAGAAAGGGGTTATCGAGGGTGCTGATCATCATAGTATGCTTCATTTTGCACCAAACCGACCGGTGCAGCCGGGCTGCAAGTCGACCTATTTTACATTTTCGTAAATAACTCAAAAACTAAATGAAGAAATGGCATGAAATTTGTACATATGGTTCAAATGACTATGACCAATAAGGTCAAATGGATATAACATAATATATTTTATGCAAATTGGTCGAAAATTCAGTTCTCGAATACCAGGGAAAAGCGGAAGCTGATTTTGGTCTAGAAAGATGTGCCTTTCCGAGAGGATCATTTTTCGAACACTATGTGTGAGGTTACGCCGAATCTCTTTTTTGCTATCAGGCGTTTTCTGAGTCGTTTTACTGATTACGCCGCGCTCCGATGCGCGAGCAATGAAGAATTGAAATATGTTTCATTTTGAATGCAAAATGATGAAAGTGAATCGTCAACAAGTGGTTATTGAAAGATGAATCACATGTCAATTCTTCATTGCTCGCGCATCGGAGCGCGGCGTAATGAGTAAAATGACTCAGAAAATGGTTTACAGCAAAAAAGCGATTCGGCGTAACCTTACACATAGCATTCGAAAAATAATCCTCTCGGAAAGGCGCACCTTTCTAGACCAAAATCAGCTTCCGCTTCTCCCTGGTATTCGAGAACTGAATTTTCGACCAATTTGCATAAAATATTTTATGTTCTATCCATTTGACCTTATTGGTCATAGTCATTTGAACTATATGTACAAATTTCATGCCAATTCTTCATTTAGTTTTTGAGTTATTTACAAAAATGTAAAATAGGTCGACTTGCAGCCCGGCTGCACCGGTCGGTTTGGTGCAAAATGATACATACCATGATGATCAGCACCTTCGATAACCCCTTTCTACAAGTTTTCGAAATTTTGGTGTGCCAACCCATGTTTGATTCTTCGGTAACCGGCCTCATATACAGTATCGCCGGAAAGTATTGGCCAGCTTTTTCTTTTCGTCATAGTTTGTGAACCACTCGAGATATTGAGCTAAAAATTGAGCTAGGTATAGCAAATCTAATGGGGAACAATCTGATGTTATTGCGATCTTATGTAAATTTCTCATTCTTGCGTAGTGATGACGCAATCGCACATCACTTTTTCGAAAAATTCTATTTCGTATAAGAAAATTTTCCTACACCTGAAATTTCTTGGGTATTGAGACATGTCCTAGGACTACCCAGAAAATAATTTTCAGGTTGCTGCGACTCCGAGCCTCGTTGCTGCAGCGGCTGCAAACTGAAGGCTGAAAACGCATAACTCTGCTTCTAGAGAAGCTAGATACTAGTCCAAGGCATAAATAAGGTCGAAATCATGACCCTAGATGATCCTGAAAGTTTGGTATTGATTGGTTTTCATTTGTCTTCAGGGCACAAAAAAGTCACTTTTTCGTATGTCCGAACTTTGGCCCATTACCATTTCAAGAGCTCATTAACATAAAATGCGGCTCCTGGGCAGGAAGTGACAAATAAAATTCAAGAATCGATTCCCATCTTTTGGTAGACTTGGGTTCTCGTTCCGGTCCTCGGTGAGTGATTTACGGACGCGCGCTCCTCTCGTGCCCACTGCATTTCCCTACACGACGAGAGAGCGGTGGGCGAGCGGCGCGAAGAGATATCGTGCGTTTCGAGAAGGGCGCGCGTCGGTAAATCGCTTGCCGCGGACCGGAAAGCGAACCCAAGTCTACCAAAAGTTGGGAATCGATTCTTGGATGGTTTTTGCAACTTCCTGCCCAGGAGCCGCATTTTTTGCTAATGAGCTCTTGAAATGGTAATGGGCCAAAGTTCGGACATACGAAAAAGTGACTTTTTTGCGCCCTGAAGACAAATGAAAACCAATCAATACCAAACTTTCAGGATCATCTAGGGTCATGATTGCGACCTTATTTATGCTTTGGACTAGTCTCTAGCTTCTCTAGAAGCAGCGTTATGAGTTTTCAGCCTTCAATTTGCAGCCGCTGCAGCAAGGAGGCTCGGAGTCGCAGCAACTTGAAAATTATTTTCTGGGTAGTCCTAGGACATGTCTCAATACCCAAGAAATTTCAGGTGTAGGAAAATTTTATTATAAGAAATATAATTTTTCGAAAAAGTGATATGCGATTGCGTCATCACTACGCAAGAATGAGAAATTTGCATAAGATCGCAATAACAGCAGATTGTTCCCCATTTGCTTTGCTAAACCTAGTTCAATTTTTAGCTCAAAACATCGAGTGGTTCAAAAACTATGACGAAAATAAAAAGCTGGCCAATACTTTCCGGCGATATTGTATTCGTGCATAAATAATGAAATATCAATATCAAACATAGCTTATTATCAGGTACTATAAAATCATAAATCTTCCTTATTCGTGTTTAGGTATTAATTAGGGACAATTCTAATGCAATAGGAAGGGGGGGGGGGTGTTGAGTGACCCGGATGGAACGAATTTCATTGCAGAAAATATGATATTTACATATTGACTACCATTGTGAAAATGTGAACAAAAAAATTAGCTATTTTTAAACTCAAGCGAAGTTCCCATACACGCCTCTCGTGTCAAACCTAATCTATATCACTAGTGTAATTATAAACTGAGGTACCAAATGTCTCTCATAATACGTAATATTGAACTTTCTTTATTCGGAACGCATTTTTAAAACAATCGATTATCTGCAAATCGAACGTATCAGATGGTCCGAAAATCATAACCGAACTCGATCCGCCAACCTTTGAGAAGAGAATATTGACTACCATAATTCATGGATAATTTACAATAGTCACTAACGACGCCATGGTGTGAGTGTACTGTGGCTTGGTGAACGGACGCAAGTCATATATACTCATTTTATTTCCATAATTTGTTAGTCTAATATGCGTCTCGACTTTCTTGGCTTGTCTCCAGCTTCTATCGGCAAAGTCTTGGACAACTTGAACGATAAGCATTTTATGCAACTGAGAGAGGTACGTTTCTTCAATAAATAATTTGCTAAATTTGGTGAGCTGTAAATTCGGTATTATTAGTTCAGATGTGTAAAACGACGAAGAATATTATTGACAACTCTACTGTGGAGAGTATTTCGACGATAATTTCATATTTTTGTGTGGATAAAAATGAAGTTCTTCCAGAAATAGAAATATGATTAAGTTTTGATAATATACGAGATTACCGTATATGGAAACGTGCGTTTATCTCGCAAATTATGAAGCTTGGAGTCGCTGCTCGGCCGAAAATGATCGAATCAGCCCTAGACGAAATGGAGAAGGTCAGTCATTGTTGCAGTTGAGTATCTCGTTCTTCATTATCACCCCTTCCTCATGGCGGTACTTTGTATTTGAAAAAAAGGAAATTTGCGATGATGGTTCAAGTCAAGTCATTTCTTTCGTCAATTATATGAAAAAGCTGCATTGCATCTGAAGTATTTCCAGGTTCTGATGATTACTCTCCTTTCTTCCGAGGAATTTTCAAACATTCTTGAGAGCTGGAAACATCTTATAGTTGGTGCGAAAATTCTTATCTTGGAATTTCAACAAGATCAATAATCAAAGCGTGCTTGGATTTGTTCAAAGAGAAAATAATTCCGAGCCTCACGGTTAATCAGAGATACACCAGATGTACGGATGCGTGAGTTTGTTTTCTTTCTACGGCACTATCCCAATTTGTCAATTTGATTTCGGAAAATCAATTTTGAGAAAGAACCGTGATAATGTAACAACCGTGTTGGCAGCATCATATCACGGGTATCCTGTAAGAATGTAGGAATGTAGAAATATTTTGTGTCTCCGATTTCGATGTAACTTGGTTGGTGGACCCTATTAGGGGTTAGACTAAGGTCCATCCGATTTGGTCGAATCTGCTCATTATCGATTTTTTTGATCTACCTGCTACAAGAGGCATAACTCGCTCAATTTTGATCGTACAGCGAACTTTTTTTTTCTCATTTTACTCGTCTTGGTGAGTCCTACAAATGTCTCAACATCTACAAAAGGGAAGGAAGTCGTCTTCATGGTCATTATATATATCGTACGCTTACCTATAGACATGAAATAACTGAAATTTTCGCCAATTTCTAGCTTTTTGCCTTTTTTAATTTTCTAAAAAAATTTCCGAAACGTCGGTTTTTCAAAATACATTATCCCAAATTGTATATTCCGAATTCATTATTACAAGTTGTTTATTCCCACTCGAACTATTCTGATTGGTCGCCTTCCACAAAGGGCAATATCAAAAAACCATTGTTTACGAGAAATGAGTTTTCAGAGTGAAATTGATGAAACATATTTGACAAATTGGGATAGTACCCTTTCTACAAACATAAAAATCAAAATTATGGACGAACTCATCAGATAGTAGGGTGAATTGTCTATACGTTTTTGTTTCACTTTTGGCACCTGTGTAATGGGAACCTGTTCTCAAACATAATTTTACTATGTTTCGAGCTTGGTACCGGGATGTTGAAACCGAAATTATATTATTGATCAACATTATCAGTCTACAGCGAATCGATATAAGTTTCAGCACGCTATGTATTGAGTTGGTACACCGTCTACGCCCTGAAGCTATCGATTTCAACTTCTCTGGGCTATTTCAAGGTATATACGGTTAACACGATACTATTAATGATAAATACTTTACTTTTTGAATATGTTCCGCTTCTAATAAGGATGTCTGAGACGGCAACGTCAGTGCGTGTTGGTGTTGGGGAGTTCACAGAGGGGGAAGATCAGAGTGATCCCAATTCTTACATTGTGCTTATCTCGCTCATTCAAAAATTGCTGAATAGCAGAAGCAAAGATCTAACCATTTTTGTTTACGATCCCCTTCTCTTATCGATTGAGAGCATAGAAGAAATGTTAATGGTAATTTGTTCTCGAAATTCTACATATCATTAATTTAGATTGTTCATCATAGCTCGAAGATTTTCCATCTACTCGTACATCATGGAAAATCTTTCTCAAGAGGTTTGCAAGAAGAGCGAGGGTGGATTCAAATATGGAGTTTCGAAATCTGACATTTTTAGGTCAACTTGTCACCCAAGTTGGGGAGTATCGTTTTGACACTTCAAATAACTATTTGACAGTCAAGAATCTAAATAAACTTTAGACCAACTCGTAGCACATGATAATATGATGCCTGATTAATTTCAATATTTTCGTAATCCAGTCTTAGTTTAGAATCGTTTGCATTTCTACTAAGTATGAAAACTAATGATTCGATATTTTTTGATATTCACATTTGTCGTATTTGTATCAATAAAATATATTTTGATAAAAATTTGGAATTATGTATAATTGCAATGGAATTTCATGATCATTCTCACAATATTCCATAATGTAATGCTCGGCAAAAATCTATACGTAAAGTGTTACGTATACATCGATCACAAAATATGATCACATACAAAATAAGTCACAACAGGATCAACGGTTCCTCAATTGGCGTAGAGAACAACGAAATAGTCGCCTCCATCACCATTTCCTCCTTTACTTCCTCTTTGACCTCCTCTTTAACTTCTTTCTTGGTGTCTTTCTTAGCCATACTAGCTTCTAGTCTAGCCAGGGCCTTCGCCTCCTTTTTAGCTCTCCTCGCTGCTTCCTAAATATGGTAACTACTAATAGCAACAGTAATAATAATAAAGTAAAAAGGTAAAAGGTAAAGTTGTAGCCACATAAATCGAATTTACAGGCGTCAAGAGACGACAACGCAAGGTAGTGTTGTGCGACGACTACTGCTAGGTTATAATAATAAAAATAATAAAAAAATTCTAAAAAATTTTAAATTATCTAACCTTTGCCTCTTGCTTCTCCCTTTTCTTCTCCGCCAATTCCTTCAATTTCCTGCCTCCCAGTCGCCGCTTCTTCAGTGCTGCTGAAACAATGTTTTAGGGTATTTCAGAATTGTTTCTTGTGTACTCTGTATTCGATTTTCCATGTCGAGTATCCCTCATTTAAAAGTAACGCTTGACCATGTTAAAGTGACAAGCTATCGGAAAGATTCTCTGTACACTGAAATATGACTCGCTCACCCTTGCACTTCTTCTCCTGTTCCTCGATCTTCCTCGCCTTCTCCTCATCTTTCTTCTGAGCTGCCGCCTCCATCAGTTTGTCTGCGAGTGTACGGAGAGCTGAAAGTGATCTAACGATCAATTCGGATATTATTACAATTTCTATCAAGGAAGTCATGGCATCTTCAAATATGGCATCGCGTTTGTGTTTATCAAAAAAAATTCATAATATTTATCGTTAATTCTAGCAATGCATACTAGAATATACCTTTAGCCTGCACAGGTACTTCCTCCTTCTCGGCCTTTTCCTCCATTTCCTTCTTATACTGCATACGCCATTTGGGATCCGCTTTGCGCTGAAATCAGCAAACTGTCCTATTTTGTACCCCAAAGTCTTATTGTTACACTAATTTCTAGGAAATTTTTGTAATATTTATATTTCATTATTTTCGAAAAATTTATGTCTTACATTCCAGGGTATCTTCTCCAACTCGTCCTCTGCCAATTCCACCTCTGTCTCCACGTACACCTTCCTCTCCGTGTGGCGAGCTGAAGCCTGCAAGGAAGCACCGTCGAGAGAGGAATGACTAATATCGGGGATATTACGAAAGCTTTAGCGTTATATCCGTCAATTTTAACTTGATCACATCGGAAAACAAGATCTCGGAGTGTGCAATTAAGAACTTCGATTCAGTTATGTGTCTATGACTCGGCCGATATTCCAATTTTTGCATAATCAGTGACTAAAAATTCGGAGACATTCAAAGAAAATCGGCTTACCCTAGTCGGAAACTCGTCTTCCTCGTAGCGCTGAAATAATACAATAATAAATTTATGTCTCATATTTCATGTGGAAATATTTTTTTAACGAACACAAATGCCTCCAGGCAAGTGCTAGGGCATAATGAGAGATGAATAGCTCACCTTGGGTGCCACCGTGTGAAGTATCGATTCATAGTTCTGCGCCGCGGGTCGGTCGGAGCGCCGGAGCTACAAATAAGTCTTTGAAAATCCTTGTTGGATGACCTTTTTAAAATTTCCTATCTTTCGTGAGAGAGTGTGATACACTCTCAGAAATTTAGCCTTTTCATTTTTGGAACTAAATAGAGAGAGAGAGAGAGAGATTGGAGTAATATAAACTATTGGCTTTCAAGAAATGTTACCATTGTTGGATCGACTATCAGCTTCTCACGGGGCTTCATAATACGAGGAACCTTCACTTTTCGCTAAAAGATATGACGTTGGAATTTTAAAAAAGGATGTGGAACTCACAATCGCGGGCGCAATACTCTTCTGAATCGGCCAAGACCCGTCCTTCCTGGGACGGCCTCTGCCTCTCTGAAAAGATTGCCGGTTTGGCCTCAGTTGAAACTCTGATGCACCTCTCCGTTTGGTCGCCACTTGGAAGCTGTTGGGTAGCCACTTGGAAGCTCTCTCTCCTTCATAGGATCTCTCATGTCAGACGGACTCCCAATTCGGAATCAAGTTGGGGACAAACATGGATGACGATGAACTGTACCTTGAGAGAGGCTGCACCATTGATAACGGTTGAGTCGACAGCATCAACTTCCATTTTAATGAGGTACTCCTCCCCTTGTTCCTGTTCTACTTTTATTTGCTGTTCGTCATCCACTCGCACCTTCTTCGGACGACCTCTGCCTCTCTGGAATTGTTCAAAATTGTGAAATTGAAATTGGGATAGTTAAAAATAGTATTTTCAATTTTTTACTCTCCGAAGCTCCAACTCGCGTGCTAGAAATTTTTTAGAACGTCCAGAGAGATCCTATTGGTATGCTCTTCAATAATAAATAGATTCGACGAGAAAATTGTTCAGATATTCTATTCACCTTAGGAGGAGTTGCCAGAACTTCCATAGGCAAATCTGCCACCTTCGGGGCAAGGGGAACCTCCTCCATACTTATACGATGATTTCCTGTTCTAAATTATACTTGTATACTAGATAAAATGCGATGTTTCATGAAATATTAACAAGAATGGTACTCAGGAGAGAAAGAAGCGGAAAGTGGAGAGATACGACAATCGGTCGGATTGCAAGCCCTGGGTGGGTCATATTCCGCCCCGTGGCAACACCTTCTCAATAGCACAATATGAGCCCGTAAAGGAGAGAGTGTGGCAGGCAGAGAGAGCTTTGACAGAAGTACGAAGGTCAGGAAGAGAGGAGGGAGGGGGAGAGCAGGGAGATAAGGGAGAAAGGGGGTAAACAAGCGAAGATTAGGAGAATCTGTTCTCGTTTTCTTTGTTCTCGTATGCAATTTGACGACTTTCCCGGAAATGTGGAGTTTAAATTTTGAAACTAACAAAGGAATCGAAATGTGAGCGCGTTTCCGCCCCGTGCTATACATCAAAGTAGAGCCAATTAATTTTCCCTCTATGTCAGCGTCTGGAGCAATTGCTAATTCAATTTACGTTTTCCCTAGTTGGAGTGAAATGCCTCATGTTAGGTAAGTGTTCGCAGAGGTTCTCAATACGAAATGCACTCGAGAACCGGAATATTTAGAGATTTTCAGAGGCAAATAGCGAAAAAACGATGTTTTTCACGGGTGACGAGGCACTAGTAGAGAGAGAGAAGGAGAGAGGAAGAGGGAGGGCAGACGATGAAAGAAAAATACGAGCAGCAGAAAGTGGAAGGGAAGGGTGGGATCGATTTGTTCGCATTTTATGAAAAAAAATACTGAAACCTCTAGTGCCGGGAAGCCAAAGTGAACGCGTATTTGGAATCCCCGTTGTGTGCCGCGCATTTCCATAACGATTTTCGCTTTCCTTCTCTATTTCCCATTTATTGCGATTTTTTAAATTATATACCCCAATTTCGAGATAAATAAGAATAAGAATGATCGCCATTAACGTTTGTGTATGCATGATTTTTCATGCAATGTTTGCTCTAACACGAGAAGAGAATTATGGCAATTATTAAAGGCGAAAAGTGGGGAGAACGAGAGCGAAGAATGAGAGGAGAGGAGAGGAAAGAGGGGGGGGGGGGTCGCGGTCACACTGGCAAGACGAGCAGAGGAATAGAGAAGAGCGACAGGGGAGAGAGCGAATGGGGCTAGAGCAGGAAGATTCAACAAATCCGAACGAGTATAGCTTTGAGAATCAACATTATCGGAATTATTAGTGATACAGCAATAGATTTTACCGATTCTTCAAAAAATATATTTCACAAGCATTTCAACTGTGGCAGTAAATAAAGATTAGTTCTTAGTAGAAATATTTGATTGCGAACAAAAAAAATTATTCCATGGGAAATTTATTACACTTATACACGTAGTGATCATAAAATGAATGAGAATGGAGATGATGGGTGAGCTGTATTACATGGAAGCCGTAGTCTATTAGGAGATCTTCGTCTCCTTCTCCTTCTGACTCGCCATGGCCATCAGTCTGAGAGCCATCTCGCGAAGGGCTGCAAGGTTACGGTATGGCGAGGATTATTGATTTACGGATGAATAAATAACTGCCGTTACATATTTTATTCGATAATTTACCATGTGCCTGAGCCTGGCCGTCGTCCATCGCATCAAATTCCCTTTGCCAACCCTCGTAACTCTTCTAATCGCCCTGCTTGTGCTGAAGAGAATGATTCGATAGCAACATGATGACGTCATCAAATTTGAGTAGTAGATACCTCACCAGCAGAGTTCGCAGGCATCTTGTCCACTCCTCGTCCTCACAACTCTTTCCATTATCTCCTACGCCATTGTTGTCTGACGAGGCTGAAAATCTCGAAAGGATCTCAAAAAATGTTATGTTTCACACTCATTTCATAGTCAAGTAATAGTAATTTTTCCAATTGAGGTATGGGCTTTTTGGGTTAAAAACAAGAATTGTATTCGTATCTATAGATTAAAACAAGAGGCAGAAAATCAAAGACCAAAGACCACTCACCGCCCTCCTCCATTAACCGCTCGCTGAGGTGAAAGTCTTCGTTTAGACCATCGATAACGGCGTCTGAAATTTAGTAGTTACAATTATTGTTGAGTTTCATCATCTGTAAGAAAGAAGAATCCAATTAATTGCAGTTAGAGTCTCATTGAATAATCTGTGTTTCACGCCCATGATATCATGAGCTGAGTGGAACATCACAGATGTTTCTCCATCTACCTCGTTAAAAAATAATCTTATTCGAAGACCACCCACTTGCCAGAGTCAAGTCGCTGCCTCTATTCGCATCATCATCCTCAAACATCACAGTAGTTGCCGCATTGTTCTCGCTGAAGGCCACCCTGATCTGTCCACTGCTCTTCGGCTCGAGATTCACGCCTGAAATAATATCATTGGTTAGAATTTGACTAAAATTATTCGATAAACTTCTAAAATGCATTGAACTGTCACAAGGATAATTCGTCTGTCTATCCTCATTTTATATACTATCTCTCCGAGGTCTGAGGAGTCGAGGGGCTGAGGCAAGGGCTGGAATTCAGTGGAATTGTGTTGGAGAAGCCAATGGCCAAAAATCTGTAATGTAATTCACTTCTGAATTTTATACATCCTTGAAGCATATTCAGTTCAATGTTCATCCGATAGTTTGGCGTTACCTCACTAGGCGGACAAGCAAGCCCGAACGTCTCTTGAGGGATAGAGCAGAGGGATAGAGAAGAGCGAGAAGGAGAAGAGGAGGAGGAGGAGTTTGGGGCTAAACGAGGAATATACGGAAAATCCGAACGAGTCTAGCTTTCAGAATCAACATTATTGGAAATGTTAGTGAAACACCGATTGATTTTGCAGAATAATTAAAAATATAATATATGTTTCAGAAGAAATTCAACTGTAACAGAAAATCGAGATTAGCGATTTCAGACTTTTTCATTGTAAACGAAATATATCTTTCCATCGAAAATTAAATTTATTATGGTTGTATACACGTAGTGATCATAAAAGTACGAAGACGGAGATGAAGAGTGAGCGATATTATAACCGTAGTCTATGAGGAGATCTTCCTCTCCTTCTCCTAATGCCTCGCCATGGCCATGAGCCTCAGTGCCATCTCGCGAAGGGCTGCAAGGGATTATGATATAATTATTGATCGCCGTCTGACTTTCATTGACCTACCGTAATCTACATTATCCAACACTCAGGCTAACCTATCGAAAATTCACCCAGTGCCTGATCTTTGCCGTCATCCATCGCATCAAATTCAGACAGTCATCCCTCGTAGCTCCTGAGATCTCCCTGCTTGCGCTGAAGGGAATGATTAAATTGCATTAGTGGATAATCTATGTTTCACGCACATGATATCTTGAGCTGGATAGAACATCACAGATGTTCCCGAGCCTACCACTTCAAAAAATAAAAATAATTGTAATCGAAAACCTCTCCCTTGCTATAGTCAAGTCGTTGCCTCTGTTCGCATCATCATTCTCAAACATCACAGTATTGTTCGAATCAGTATTGTTCGAAGTATTGTTGCCTCATTGTTCGAAGGCCAGGTTGAGTTGGCAGCTGCTTTTGAGCTCGATGCTCACGCCTGACATAACATTTTAGGTTTACTTATTTACATGTCATATTTGTTTCGATAAAATTTGAAAACGCGTTGCTCTCTCACAAGGAACAGTCGAAATATTCTCCAAATATTCTCTCGTCGACGCTAACACTCTCAATATAAGCGAGGAGAACATGAAGAGTGCGAGACCATTGCATCATCACTAGGCTTTGCTAAACGAGAGGTGAGACACTCTCGGCAAAATCATTTCACAAATTTCCCTCTCGACTCTCGGTTGACTCTCAGAATTAATTTATCCGAGAGTCGACTCTCGTCGAGAGCTCTCGCGAGAGATGCAAATTCATTCCTCTCGTCGAATTCCTTTGTGGTGGTCGATATCTAGCTCATCCTAATGATAGAATTGAAATGTGTTTCAAAAATCATTATTAACTTTTGTTCTCTCTCGGAGGCCTGTCGCTCTCGCGAGAACTCTCGCCTCTCGACCGAGAGATGCAAATGAGCTCTCGCTCGAGACGACCGAAATGAGAGTTGTCTCGACCGAGAATGAAAGACCGTTTCGCGAGAAATCTCTCGTTTAGCAAAGCCTAATCATCACTAGGCAACTCACCCTTGAGCAGACTATGTCCAGTCTCCTCTCCGCCTTCACCCTGCTGTATCACTGCCTCTCCTGACCCTGAGAGACGATCGATAATTGAAGGTTACAGTAGACCACGACTGAATGTGAGAATCATAGATATTTCACTCACAGAGATCAACGACAATTCTCCATCGCTTCGCAGTGGGATGCAGATCGATGGGGAGTACTGTAGATGATATCGATTAGGTGGTGACCTTGATGTGCATCTACCGTAACCCCTTGATCCAGCAACTTATTTCGCTGGAAGACGGCTTTCACAAGTCACGGACTGAGCGACATGTGGAGTTGGGGGGGGGGTGACAATTGCCCAAACGAGAATTGCCCAACTCGTTACCGTTCGCTTGCAATTTGGCGCAGCGACATGGGAGTTGTTTCATTGCAGCCAGTATGCGCTCCCATACATTTGCATATAGAATTCTTGTTACCAGGCGAATTTGAGTTATCGCGTATAGGGGTTCGTTGAAATCACTAAACCATGAAGTATTGGAGTAAAACGTCGATTTGGAGTAAAACTCAAGTTCGCCTGGTAACAAGACTAATATATGCAACTGTATGGGAGCGTATACGAGAGACTTTTTGTGAGAGTGAACATGTGCTTGGCAAAGTTCGAAAAATCGAAATCGCCCATAATGTGCCTACATGTAGTACTCGACGAGCATAGCTCGGGTGCCCCATCCCGAGTGTTCTAGATCACTCTCTGCGAAATGGGACACATTTAAATCTTAAAGAAGGACTGTCAGCAAAGTTGAAATTTTTACGTTGTCATAACCATGACCGACCTTTATACAACCAAAAGAGATTCTGAAAATTTCAAATGTGTATCTCTATTTTGAACCAAGTTATCATTAGTTGGCAGAATGCCAAGGAGGGCTTGAAGGGAAGGGATGTGCGGGAATTCGAATATCTAGAAGATTTTTCAAAAACTGGTGGGATTCGAACCCGCAACCTTCCGATTACGCGGAGACTGCTTTACCACTGCCTATCCTCTTAGCTCGCGCTATGATCGTTGGATGATTGTCTGGGCCATGGTTATGACAGCGTCAAAAACTTAACTTTGCTGACACTCCTTCTTTAACAGTGAAATTTCGAATTTCGCCATTTCGAAACCGATTTGAATGGTTGATGTCTCAAAAAATTGATAATATTCCATGGATTATATGCAACAAATTCTAGAATGATGGGGCATCAACTCGTGAAGAAACATCGAAAAAATTTTTTTTAAGTTTTTCATTTATTCATATGGTTGGGTAGCCACCAGCATCACCCTTCACCTCAGGTGAAGGGTGATGCTGGATTTTCCTAAGGTTACATGAGTCACACCATCCAGTGCGTCAGCTATCATTTGTCGGCTACCGTAGTCTGAACTACTGTAACACCGATATTGTTGACACACCAAATGGTGCAAATCAATCCGTAGTGGCACAATAGAGGCCGGAAAAGGTGGAATGAATTTATGCAACATACAGTAATCCTTATACCGTACCCTGACAATCGTGATCTAAATTCGTGTAATGGCCTCTTCATTCTGTACACTCTCTCATCACTTGAGTACGGTAGTTTGGCGTGATCACGAAATGATTTTATTTCAATATCTCAAAAACTGTATTTTTGATTTTTTTAAAATTTTTCTACTAATAGTATGCATAAAGCTCGAGATAATAAAACAATAAAAATGGTGGCTACCCACCCATCTGAATAAATGAAAAATTAAAAAAAAATTTTCGATGTTTCTTCACGAGTTGATGCCCAATCATTCTAGAATTTGTTGCATATAATCCATGTAATATTAGCAATTTTTTCAGACATCAACCATTCAAATCGGTTTCGAAATGGCGAAATGCGAAATTTCACTGTTAAGATTTAAATGTGTCCCATTTCGCAGAGATTGATCTAGAACACTCGGGATGGGCACCCGAGCTATGCTCGTCGAGTACTAAATGTAGGCACATTATGGGCGATTTCAATTTTTCGCACTTTGCCAAGGGTCTTCACAAATATGTTCACTGACTCAAAAAGTCTCTCATACTGGTTACAATGAAACAACTCTCAAGTCGCTGCGCCAAATTACAAGCGAACGGCATCGAGTTGGGCAATTGTCGTTTGGGCAATTGTCACCCCCCCCCCCCCCTCCCGTGGAGTTGGCTTTTGCGAGCTACGACTGCAGCTCTATGACGGAGCTGCCGGAGGACTCGGCTGACTGAGGGAAGGACTAGAATTGAGAAAAATAGAGTTGTTGAAATCGACATAAGAGCCAACAATCCGCTATGAATTGATCAACTGATTTTGAAAGATCCGTGAAGCATATTCAGATCAACAGATCGGTTTGACGGTACCCCTCCAGGCGGGCAGACTGGACCGAAGGGTTCTTGGTCCATGGCAGCATCGTCATCGGGACTCTTCAGGATATTTCTGATCTCATCATTATCTTCGGAAGCGGAAACGTGAAGTTCGGGCGATGATGAGGGGGCTTGCGGTCACAATAGCGAGACGAGCAGAGGATAGAGAAGGGCGAGGAGGAGGAGAGGAGAAGGAGTGTGGGGAAAAAAGAGGAATATACTGAAAACCCGAATGAGTCTAGCTTTGAGAATCAACATTATTGGAAATGTTAGTAAAACACCGATTGATTTTAAAGCTTCTTGGAAAATGTATGTTTCACAACCAATTGTAAATTAAGAGGAGTGATTTCTGTGCATCATCTATTGAAAACGAAAATCATCTTTCCACTGGAAATTTATTACGCTTCCATACACATAGTGAAGTAATAGTGATCATAAAATCAAGGAGAACGGAGTTGAAGAGTGAGCGATACTAAATGAACAGAAAATGAACAATATGGAGGTCTGGAGTGGGCGATTTTAGATGGAACCCGTAGTTTATGATGAGATCTTCCTCTCCTTCTCCTTTTGACTCGCCATGGCCATCAGTCTGAGAGACATCTCGCGAAGGGCTGCAACGGATTACGTTAATCTAATGATTATTGATTATCTGACGAATCAATAGCTGTTCTTTAACCCGTATTCTGCAGTACCCAACACTTAGTCATGTATAAAGATAACTCACCCAGTGCTTGAGCCTGGCCGTCGTCCATCGCATCAAATTCCCTTCGCCAATTCTCATAGCTCTTGAGATCGCCCTGCTTGTACTAAAGAGAATTGTTGGATTGCGTTATGATGACATTAATTTAAGAACAGCCTAGCGACTCTCTTCATTCTGAGTGCTCTCTCACCGTACAGACAAGCGAGAAAATTCAGAATGAAGAGTTATTTCTTGCGAAGAAATTCCCACATAAAATTAGTAGAAAGGCTCACCAGCAACGTCCTCAAGCATCTCTTCCACTCCTCGTCTTCACTACCCTTCTCATGACATCCCTCGATCTTGGAGTCGGAAGAAACTGAAAAGTTTGTGATTCACTCGCAATTTGTATATTGCACTCTCATGATGTAGCTTCGTGATTATCACTTTTCCAATGATTTGCTGTTTTGTGGGATTTGATTCGTATATATCTAAACAAAATTCAAAATATTGAAAGATCAAAGATCACTCACCGCCCTCTTCCATTAACCGTTCGCTGCGTTCAAAGTCGTCGTTGAGGCCGTCGATAGTGGCGTCTGTATAATTTGTGATTTGCAATCAGTATGGAGTTTTTTATATTTTTTTTCGAAATCAGTTTGATTCGCACTGAATTATCTGTGTTTCGTCCGCATTATATTTCGGGTCGTTCTTAGCCTCACAGATGAAAGCCACGGTGTTTTGTTCAGATAAAATATTATTTGTAATTCAAAATCCCTCACTTGCTAGAGCCATGGCGTTGTCTCTATTCACACCATCATCCTCTAACAGCACAGTAGTTGCCTCCTTATTCTCGTTAAATGCCAATTTGAGTTGGCAACTACTTTTCAGCTCCAGACTCACACCTGAAATAAAATAAGACTAATTTGTATATTTGTATATTCCCAATAAATTTCCCAATATAAAAAAATAAAATAAGACTAATTTATATATTTGTATATTCCCACACTCTCCTCTCTTCCCTCACTCTCCTCTCTTCCCTCGCCGCGATAGGGTGACCTCTTCCTCTCTCTCGCGCGACCCAATCGATACTACGTGACTATTTAGCACTTGTTTCGTTTTTCTTCTAATTCTATTGTATATTTTAACTCCCTCTTATTAATTAATGACTAAGCGTAAGTTCCCCTCCCCTTCCTCTGCCCTGGACGAAATGCTGCCGGTCTCTGTTCCCGATCCGGGTGAACTCCTTCGAGGTATTGGCAGATACCTCGATTCCCTCTCTCATGATGAGAAGGGAAGTTCCCTCGCTCTGCTGCTCGGTACTTGTGCCCAGCAGATGAAAGAGCTAATGGCTAGATCGACCACCTCGATCGATGATGCCATTGAGAGGGACAAGAGGATTCGCTCGGTGGTGGTTCAAGGGCTCCCTGAGTCTACTGCGACGAAGGCCAGTGAGAGATTGTCGGATGACACTGCCAGAGTCATCGACATGCTAGACCTCGCTGAGCTGGAGCATAGACCGGCTGCTGTTTTCCGAATGGGTGAGAGAAGGGATAACCGCCCCCGCCTTCTCAAAGTAATGTTCCATTCCCGCTCCGCCCAGATCTCCTTCCTGTCCCATTCCCGCACCGTTACTGCCAACTTCCCCAATGTGTATGTTCGCCCCTCTATGACCAAGGCTGAGCGTGAAGCCGCCTACCAATTGCGAGTGAAGAAACGGTCGATGATAGCAGACGGAAAGGACATGATGATCTACGGGGGCTCACTCATCGAGAAGTCACAACTTGAAGCAATGAAGAAGTCTCTCCGCCACCCTCGCTCCCAGAACTACGATAAGTCTCGCACTTCCGCCCATCCCACTCTCGTTCCCTCCGCCACCACTCAGTCCCTCTTCCCCAAAATGCCTTCCCTCCTCGATTCTGCTCCCACTACACCCATCACTACTACTCCCAACTCAGTCGACCCTCCTTTAAACTAGCTCAGCCCGAGCCAGCGATGGCCTCCTTATCATGCCACTATTTCAATATCCGTTCAGTCGTTAATAAGCTCGATGCTTTCCGCTCATTCCTCATGGCAACCCAACCTGATATCGTATTCCTAACTGAGACATGGCTATCAAGCAAGACCCCATCATCTCTCATTATCGGATCTCTACCGTACACCATTATTCGCTCTGATCGATCCTCCCGTGGTGGCGGAACCTGCATCATTCTTCGTGATTACCTCTCTTTCTCCACAGTATCCCTTCCCTCCACCGAACACGAGATTACCTGTATCGACCTTTTCCACTCGAGTGCATACATTAGATTATGTCTAGTCTATCGTCCTCCAAGCTATTCCATTTCCAAGACCGACTCCCTCATTAATTGCTTATCAGACATCCATGCTTCGTCTCCACACCCCATCATTATTTCCGGTGATTTTAACTCAGATTCCCTTTGTACCATTCCTACTCCCGCTGATCGTACATTTCGTGATTTCATTATATCTGCAAATCTCTCTCATCTTCACATGTTTCCAACGCGCGGCGTTAGATGTATCGATTGGGTCTTAGGTAACGATCCCACCGTAGTATCGGCCATTTCCGCTATTCCTCCCTTCCCTTCATGCGACCATTCTGGTATTTCATTCTCCCTCTCGTCTCCTCAATCCCCACCTCAACCTCCCTTAATTCGAGACTTCTCTCGTGTCGATTATCCAGCTGTGTCCAACCACCTTCTATCTATTGACTGGTTATCCTTATTTCGTGACTGTCCTGATATCGATTCCGTGTATAACCATTTCTCTTCTACAATTCATTCAGCTATTGACCTCTTTGTCCCCTACCGTACTCCTCGACCTCCCTCTCTTTCATATCCAAGCCACGTTACTCGCTTAATTAAGCATCGTGATCAATTATTCGCTAAGATTCATATCCCGGCTGTTAGAACTCTTTTTGACCATTGTAGTAAGAAATTACTTTCCGAGATTGACAAATGGACTCGTTACTCTACCCGTAAGAAATTAGCTCGTTCTAAAGATTTGTACCGCCATATTTCTTCTCTCACAAAACCTAAGCTATCTATACCTGAACTAGTTTCATCTGATAATGAACCAGTTTATGATAGTTCTTCTAAGTCTAATTTACTTGCTTCTGAATTCGCTTCTCATTTCACCTTAGATGATGGCCTTCTCCCCCCTCTCTCCTCCTTACCCATCTCTCCTTCACTCTCTCTATTCACTTTTTTCCCTCATGCAGTTTGCAAAGCATTACGCAAATTGTCCCCATCTTGCTCTACAGGCTATGATGGCATTCCTCACAAGGGAATGCCGCGGAGTGTCCATGAGCTTTCGGAAAACGACCGATACAGCCGTGTGGCGGACCATGAGAGTATGCGATTCCACTTGTCAAAAGTTGCCAACGGCTCCTGAGGGCAGAGAAAAATCGATAAATCGGAAAATCGCGCGAGACATCATCGCGTTTCAACGCCCCCCTGCCAACTGGTCTGGTGGTGCAGTGGGTAGCGAGCTCGTCTTCACATCTCAAGTTTTTGGTTAAGGGCGGGTTCGATGCCGCTCCTCGGCATTGAATGTTTTTTCTCATTTGCCTTGATCGTTGTTCTCATCACGAATGTCTGTGAGTACTGTATTGTTCAATATTATCATTCTGGCCTAAAATTCATTCGAATATTCGATTATTCAGTCGTCAGTAGTGCCCTGTATCCTCCCTGTATGACCTTCTCCCCTGCCCGTGTTGTTGCCTGCTTGGTTGCAAGATTCGGTTCGGATGATACCTCTCCCAGCTATCAAGAGCAAGAAGTAGTCAGTTATCTGGAGCGAGTTCTGGACGATGCTAGAATCGGGAGATTCTACATCGAATCTGACTCGGAGCATGAGTGCGAAGAGAAGGAAGCTGACCCTGACTGGAACCCATCTGACCAGCAATTGACCATCAGAAATATTCCCGACCGTGCCACTGGCTTCACCCAGCCTCTAGATATCTTCTTTTTCGGCCCGTTCAAACAGATGGTGAAGAAATTCACAAATTTCATCAAGTGTCATAGACCGGAAATCAAGGTGTACGTCAGGGACACGTCGCTAAAGGTAATTTAATGTTTCAGATTCATGAAAGCAATGAATTTTTTTTAGATGCTCTCCCTCATTTTCGAGATCTTCAAAGCCCCTTGCTTCAGAGGAATGCTCGAGTATCCTTGGAGAGCTGGTGGATACATCTATCAAATCCCTGCCCCTTTCCTCACGCCTTTCCTCACGACTCGACGAAATAACAATCGAACCTCCTCACGACGAAATAACAATCGAAGCAGTACACAGGATGAGGGGCAATAGATGAAAGATTGCTTCGAGGTACACTGGGGGCTCTTGCAAGAGGTCTGACCAATGGAAGTGGGGAAGCACTTCTGCTTCGGCGTGAGGAAAGGGGCAGGGATTTGATAGATGTATCCACCAGCTCTCCAAGGATACTCGAGCATTCCTCTGAAGCAAGGGGCTTTGAAGATCTCGAAAATGAGGGAGAGCATCTAAAAAAAATTCATTGCTTTCATGAATCTGAAACATTAAATTACCTTTAGCGACGTGTCCCTGACGTACACCTTGATTTCCGGTCTATGACACTTGATGAAATTTGTGAATTTCTTCACCATCTGTTTGAACGGGCCGAAAAAGAAGATATCTAGAGGCTGGGTGAAGCCAGTGGCACGGTCGGGAATATTTCTGATGGTCAATTGCTGGTCAGATGGGTTCCAGTCAGGGTCAGCTTCCTTCTCTTCGCACTCATGCTCCGAGTCAGATTCGATGTAGAATCTCCCGATTCTAGCATCGGCCAGAACTCGCTCCAGATAACTGACTACTTCTTGCTCTTGATAGCTGGGAGAGGAATCATCCGAACCGAATCTTGCAACCAAGCAGGCAACAACACGGGCAGGGGAGAAGGTCATACAGGGAGGATACAGGGCACTACTGACGACTGAATAATCGAATATTCGAATGAATTTTAGGCCAGAATGATAATATTGAACAATACAGTACTCACAGACATTCGTGATGAGATCAACGATCAAGGCAAATGAGAAAAAACATTGAATGCCGAGGAGCGGCATCGAACCCGCCCTTAACCAAAAACTTGAGATGTGAAGACGAGCTCGCTACCCACTGCACCACCAGACCAGTTGGCAGGGGGGCGTTGAAACGCGATGATGTCTCGCGCGATTTTCCGATTTATCGATTTTTCTCTGCCCTCAGGGGCCGTTGGCAACTTTTGACAAGTGGAATCGCATACTCTCATGGTCCGCCACACGGCTGTATCGGTCGTTTTCCGAAAGCTCATGGACACTCCGCGGCATTCCTTGTCAGATTATTTTCTCTAAGTGTGCATATGCTCTATCTACCCCCTTAGCTGATATTTACAACCTCAGTCTCATTTCTGGGACTGTCCCATCAGCTTGGAAACATTCCCTTATTACTCCCATTTCTAAGCCGGGCAAAGATAGCAACCTTCCCTCCTCTTATAGACCCATCTCTATCATTTCTCCTGCTGCTAAGACCATGGAACGTCTCATCAAAGACCACCTCAATAGTCACCTCTCTCGCTTCAATATCCTCCCTTCCAACCAGCACGGTTTCCGTTCTGGTGCTAGTGTTATTACAAATTTATTGACTTGTCAAAATGATTGGACTACTTCTCACTCTAAAAAGCTTACAACTGATGTAGTGTACATTGATTTCACTCGCGCTTTCGATGTTGTTCCGTACCCTAAATTAATTGCTCGATTATCTCACTACGGTATCCATGGTAATCTACTATCATGGATCGACTCCTTTCTATCCAACCGCACTTTCTCCGTTCGTTTGCCCTCCGTGACTAGCGACCCCTTCCCCATCCTCTCAGGAGTACCACAAGGCAGTGTCCTAGGACCTATTCTCTTCTCCATCTATCTAGCTGATCTTTCTCGTCTCCTATCCAAGCTTCACAACGTATCCGTCCAATGTTATGCTGATGATGTCAAATTGTATATCTCCTACAATAAGTCGACCAAATCTGCTATTACTTCTGAATTTCAATCTGCCCTTGATTGCCTCTTTGAATGGACCCAACTCAACCAATTGTCTCTGTCTGCTTCTAAATGCTCTCATCTTCGTATAGGCTCCAAACAATCCTCCCCTCGCTACAATATTTATTCCATTCAGCTACCCCTCGAGAATAACGTCCGTGATCTAGGTGTTCAAGTCCGCTCTGACCTCAAGAATTCTTGCTCTATTAGAAACCGTGCTCAGAAAGCCACCTCTAAGTTATTCCTGCTTCTCAAAGCCCTCCCATTCAACTGCCCCACCATCCTTCTTCGTAGTTACAAAGCGTATGTCCTTCCCCTCCTTGACTTTGCTTCTCCTTTTTGGAATCCTCATTACTTATCTGACATTGAAACTCTTGAGAAAGTTGAACATATTTTCACCCGTCAAGTCTTTTATCGTTGCTTCCCCTCTCCTTCCTATCCTCTTTCTCTACCCTCCTACCCTGATCGTTTGAAACTTCTTGGCCTGCGCCCGCTTACTGAGAGGAGAGTCATAGGTGATATTTGTATGACTCATATGATTATGACTGGATCCACTATTATTCCCCGTTCGTCATTCTATGTATACAAACCTCAACGAGACCAGCGAGATCGAACATCAACATTTGGTATCAATATCGAACTGACCACTAGCACTTCTAGATTTCATTCCTTTCCTGTTAGAACATCCAGATGGTATTCCCAACTCCCTGAAAAAATTCGAACCGCCCCCAACATACGAGTATTCAAGCGCCGATTACTGAACCACCCCTTAATCGCCATACTCTCTCACACTGAATAATTACTGAGAGTCAATTCCCATTTCCTTGCTATTTGATCACTCATGTACCTTACTGTTTCGTCGCGCCTCGGGCGTAGATAAATTATTATTATTATTATTATATTTGGTTCCAGATAATTTGTAAAATGCATGTGAAGTAATCGTCTGACTCTCCTCATTTTACGTTCTCTCTCGCCCACTCTAACCGATGAGAGAGAGAGAGCGTGGAAAGCACTAGGTCGGAGGAGAACTATGACGTCATGACGCCTTTGATATGTGAAAGGCGGCATGAAGTCATAGTTCTCATTCGACCTAGTGTCGTATGGAATGAATAGAGCAGACCATTGTATCATCACTAGGCAACTCACCCTTGAGAACAGTATGTCCTTTCTCCTCTCCACCTTCACCCTGCTGTATGACTGCCTCTCCCGACCCTAAGAGAAGATCCATATTTGAATATTACGGTTGACGGTGAATGAGAATCGATTGATATTTCACTCACAGAGATCAAAGTCAGGATCGCTTCGCCGCGGGATACAGATGGATGGGAGTACCGTAAGAGATATTGAGTATACCGTAACCTTCGAGTAATCACTACAGTATTCCTTCGTTCACCCTGAAACATACTTCGTCGAAAATCGGCTCTTACTCATTGAGAACTGTGCGTCATGTTCAGTTGGCTTTTGCAGCTTCGACAGTTGTCAGAGCAGTCGAGTGATTGAGGCCAGTGCTGGTATTGAGCGGAATAGAGTTGAGAGTAGGGTTCTCTTATTGGAATCGTTTGTATCATTTTCAGATATGTTTCATGTTCGCTATACATAGGAGCTATATAGTGTACATGAAACATACCTGAAAATGATGCAAAACCGTTCCAATAAGAGAACCCTAGTTGAGAGACGAATTGAGGCAATCATCTGTGATGCAATGAGCGACTGGTTTTGAGATATTCGCGAAGCATATTTATTTCGAGTTTCAGCCGAGTTTGGCGTTACCTCTCTATGCGGGCAAACAGGCCCGAAGGTCTCACCGTCCATGGCAGCATCGTCATCGGGACTCTTTGACCTGCTTCTAATCTCGTCGTCATCTTCGAAAGCGGAATCGTGAAGTGCATGTGAGGAGGAGGAGTCGAATTGGCATTGAAAAAAGAGGGGAAGGAAGGGGTCTACTGGTCACACTAACGAGATAAGCAGAGGGGTAGAGAAGATCGAGAAGAGGAGAAACTGCGGGGCTAAACGAGGAACATTCGGAAAATCCGAACGAGTCTAGCTTTGAGAATCAACATTATCGTTGATGTTAGTAAGCACCGATTATCTTTATAGCCTCATTAAAAATAAGTTTCGGAAGAATTTCAACTGTAGTTGTAAATTAGGAGTAATGATCTCTGGTAGTGTTGGCGTTTTGACTCTTTGAAGAATCTCAGACAATTTTGGATCTTTTCATTCTGATCCATTCGGCTCTGAGAGTCGGTGGATCTGAGATCCATTGGATCTGAGATCCTGTGGATCTTTGGATCATATCTCGTTTCAGAAGTGTCGAATTTGCTTCAAATTTTTTGGCATTAGTCCTAGAGATGTTACATCAGGCCTGTCAAGTCTCATCGACGATTTTTTCAGTGTTTCCTTTTTTTGATTTATTTTCTGAAATTTATTTTTAAATTTAGTCAATTTGGTGGGAAAGAAAAATTATCAAAGTCAGTTATGCTTCAAGTCATTCTCAAATACGGAAAGCGAGAGAAAGGTTCGAAGAACACTGGTAATTTTGAGTCAAAGAGTCAAAATGCCAACCTTAATCTCTGGGCATCATTGATTGAAAACGAAAAAATCATCTTTCCACAAGAAATTTATTATGATTCCATACACGTGGTGAACTAATAATGACCATAAAATAAAGGTGAATAGAGATGGAGAGTGAGCGATACTAAATGAAAGTCGTAGTCTATCAAGAGATCTTCCTCTCCTTCTCCTTCTGACTCGCCATTGCCATGAGCCTCAATGCCATCTCGCGAAGGGCTGCAAGGGATTACGATATTTATTTCTGATAAGTCAATAACTGTTATTCTAACTACAGCGACCTACCGTAATAAAGGTTCAGTCAAACCAATCGATAACTTACCCAGTGCCTGAGCCTGGCCCTCATCCATCGCATCAAATTCCATTCGCCAGCTCTCGTAGCTCCTGAGATCGCCCTGCTTGTGCTGAAAGATAATGATTGTATTGCGTCCAGATGAAGTCATCAAATTTGAGTAGTAGAAAGCTCACCAGCAGAGTTCGCAAGCATCTTGTCCACTCCTCATCCTCGGTCATTTTGTCACTGCTTCTCTCGGACTGACATTCTAAAGAAACTGAAAAGGCAGCAATGAACTCCCAATATTTATGTTTCAAACTCATGCCATAGCTGAGAAACAGCAATTTTTCCAATCGCGATTTGTTTTATTTGGGAAAAACAATGTAATTTGAATTGATCTAACGACAAGAAAACAAAGATCAAAGATCACTCACCGCCCTTCTCCATTAATCGCTCGCTGAGGTGAAAGTCGTCGTTGAGACCGTCGATAACAGCGTCTGTAAATTTTGTTAGTTGCTGTCAGTATCGAGTGTTCTAGTTCTTGCACGAAAGCAGTTTGATTTGAATTGAATTATCTGTGTTTCATGCGAATGATATTTTGGGTCGATCTTAGATTCAATGATGAAAACACGGAGTTTTAGGCAGATAAAAATTATTCGCAATCAAAAATCTCACTTGCGAGAGCCAAGTCGTTGTCTCTGTACGCATGATCATCTGCAATAATCGTCGATCAATTATTGACCAATATTACCGTAATCCGTCTGCCTAGTCTACCGTGCCCACTCACCGATCGATTTCTGATCGAATGCCACAGTAGTCGCTTCCTTGTTCTCACAAAAGGACATCCTGATCTGTCTACTGCTCTTCAGTTCAAGGCTCACATCTGAAATAAAATTTGACGTATTTCACAATTTTTTAGAAAATTCGAAAATGCATCACACGATCACAGGGAAACTCACTCTTGAGCAGACTGTTTCCGGTCTCCACTCCTTCTTCACCCTTCTGTATCACTGCCTCTCCCGACCCTGAGAGACGATCGATAAGTGAAGGGTACGGTAGACGATGAGACTCGATGATATTTCACTCACAGAGATCAACGACAAGTCTGGAACGCTTCACTGTGGGATGCAGATCGATGGGAGTACTGTAAGTGATATCGATTAGGCTGTGCTACGATGTATCACTACCGTATGTTCTCAGAAACTTACTTCGCTGGAAGACGACTTTCGCTCATCGCGGACTGAAGGACTTTCTGCAGGAATCGCGGAGATTCGTCGCAGCTGTCAGAGGTGTCGAGCGACTGAGACAAGGGCTGGAATGGAGTGGAATAAAGTTGGTTGAACGAGAGGAGTTCCTAAAATCTATGATACCATGATCAACTGATTTTGAAACATCCGTGCAACATATTCAGTTCAAAGTTTCATCCGAGAACTTGACGTTACCTCACTAGGCGGACAAACAGGACCGAAAGTCTCTTGGTCCAATTCTTCATCTTCGGCGCCCTTAGATGTGCATCTGATATCATCGTCATCTTCGAAGGCGGAATCGTGAAGGGCATGGGAGGAGGAAGAGTCGAATTGGTACTGAAAGGGAAATGTTGAATTTTGATCTCTCTTTTTGAAATAAGCATCTTAGCTGAATGAGTTGACCTTTCCTAGTATTTATATGAAATTACAACATCTTACAACGAACCGGTGACAGATCCAGCTCGGGTTCCTCTTCAGGGTCCATGTCTTCATGAGATTCTTCAGAAGCATTAACAAGCTCAAGCTCAGGCTCTTCGGGATCCATATTGAAGTCTTCATAACTGTCTTCCGCGGTCGGCACAGGTTCACGTTCGTTCTGTTCTTCAGCATCCATGTTGACGTCATCCGATGTTTCCTCAGTAGCTGGCTCAGCTTCTTGTTCGGACACAGTGGAATCGGGAAGTACGGCCTCCGTTACGGTAGTTTCTCGACTGGCAGATCTCTTTCGGGTTATGGTAATCTTGAGAGGTGATCTGTCTCGTGAGGTAGATCTCCTTCGAGTTACGGTAGTCTTGCGAGGTGATCTTTCCCGAGATACGGTGGACTCTCTGGATACTGTATCCGGGCGGGACGGCTTTCGAATTGGGGAGAGCGAGTATCGATGGCCTTTCTCGTTCCTCTTCTCTCTTTTTTCTTTGAGGCGATCCTTTGCGGACCCGACGCGCACGTGGTGGGGCTGGAACGGACTGAGGTCCCTGCAAGCACTTGATCTTTGGTCTCTCATTAGTATCATTCGCTGCAGTCAAGTGCACTACTTTCCCACTAAACGAATCATGATGTCTAAGCATCAGAAACAGAAGCGGAATCTAAATCAGAATATATCAGGTGGGATATAGATACGAGAGTGGTGAGCGAGTAACTAGTAGATCTGACCGCGCGATGTCTAAGGTTAATAAGTTGCTCACCTTGGGAATGTTGTGCTTCTCTCTCGATCCTCTCTGCGCATTGGCTTGAACTGAGACTTGTGAGAAGGTTGACGATCCCTGAAATAGTAATTAATAATACTAATTAAAATATTGTACATAAGCAAGTTCGATGAGAGCAAGGGAAAAATTGCGCTAAATTCAAGAATGTAAATCAATGCAAAATATCTCACTGCTTGTAGACCCTCCTGCCGTCTTCTTTGCTACCGAACACCTTTCTACCGTTTCCTTTCTTCATCGATCGATCATTCTCGCGTCTACTGTGCTTGTCCGACCGATGATCTTTATTTCCGTGCTCTTTTCTCGAGCTGTGACGGTGATGTTTAGAAGAATGGTGAGACCGTCCGCTCATGTCTGGAAAATATAATGTATTGTCAGGATTTTAATAACATGCAGCAACAAAATTTCGAGGGTAAGATTGAAATAATTGAATGGGATATCTACAGTCGATAAAGTACAGGAAATGATAACTTAGGAGAGTAAAGTGGTGTCAGGAGCTTAAGAAGGAAGGGCTTGGAAAGACGGGACGCTTCCGATCAGATAGAATGAGGCTGGCCAGAGGGGAAGTCATCTGATCTGTACATCGAAAGAAAGTAGCCGGTGCGAATGAGCGTTGCCAGAGGGATATTAGGCGGTAGAGGCGCCGAGTTTGCGACCCTCACCTACCATAAATCAGCACAAGAGAACGTACAATAAATCAAGTTAAAATCTTTCCAATCACTCTCTCTCTCACACATGCGAATCACCGGGTGGCATATTGAGGAACACACAAAGATATTGAAAGATGATTAACAAAAATCTCATAATTCATTACGGGGAAAATATAGTGTACACTCTAAACTTCCACCGAACAGAGTAGATCTACGAGAGGTTGTTAAGGTCAGAGCGTGAGAGAAATGAAAGAATGGCGCAGTAGTTAGTAATCGATTAGCCAGCATTCCCGTAACAATGATAGATTTAAAAGGCGATGAGAGTGTGAGATAAACTGCCGCTGCTCTAAATGGATAGGAAAATGAGTTAGTGTTGCGAAAGAGGAGGGTCCCTCTCTTATTCCTACACTCAATTATTATTTTTCTCTGGACTTCTTATTTGATAGTATCGTCGTGCTTCTGGTATTACCAGCGTAATGTTCAGATTATAACTTCGTAAAATCAATATCACATTAAACGGCCATGTAAAAGAACAATAAATCGGTTAAAGATCCAGAGATTGTCGAGTCCGCTTTAATTTAACTGCGCGATTCGTATACTCAAGTGATGGGCAGCAGATCGAACTACGTCAGGGATCGGTGTTGCGAGTCGTACAGCGCAGGCGCGATGATGTCTGAGTCTGGTTTGTAAACAAATATCGATATCTCGTTTCTCAGCCCGGCGAGAGAACAGTGCGAAATAAAAGATCGACAAACTTGCAGAGTTCAGGTCAGAGTCGAGGTGGGCGACGGAGCGGAAAATGACAGGAATGGAAATGGTTTGGATTGAAGAATGAACTAACCATCTTAGGAGTGCTGGCACTTCGAATTTGAAATTCGAGTGAAACATATGAAGAACCACACTGGAAGGAGGATCGATGGGTGAACACGAACGCAGAGAAAGTTAGTATTAGACCAATGCATGTGTGATTTCGAAACAACAAATGAGATTGAAACATGTCAAGAAAAAAATATATTTATCAAAACGCATAATGCATGCTTATTGAAAGCCGTTGCATTAAAAATTAATGCAGATGTTGGACACCACGGCGACACAGAATAACAATACAGCCAGTTTACGATCGAGAAATGCGAATGACGAGTCCGCCCTCGCTCATCTGCACTGTTCTTCGAGGTAGGGTAGTGTGCTCCAGAAGCTGAAGCTTCTCAGCCTGCTGCAGCTCCTTCTGATCCGGCGACTCGTGCAGCACCTGCAGCACGGCGCTGCCGCAGTCAAGCATGGACGTCGGCGAGGGAGAGGACTGGAATAGAGAAGATTTTGATTGGTTAGAAAAAAAAGAGCCGCAGATCGATGAAGCGCTAATTTAATTTATGTTTAACAGCGCGTGAAACAGAGGAGAATGAATTTGAAAAACGCTGGCATCGTATCTCTGTTAGACTCATGGTTTATCTCGGGTCAGAGACCATTAATCATGATTATATAATATCCAGAGTGAATCTATGGCTTGTGGAGCATGTTGGGACGAATTGCAGATTTATACAATTGCTGTCACACAATGTGGGAATCATCCGCGAAATTCAAAATGGCTCATTTTCGTGGCGATGTGAAACATATTGACAAAAATATTTGTTTCTCCATTTTTTGCGATTATTTGTCTATCGATGCCAAAATTGCATACCTCTTTGAGCTCGCCTCCCGATATGATTTCAGATTTCTTGGCTTTGACGTCACCCGGGCTCGTCGATCGGCTTCTCATCTCATCGTCATCTTCGAAGGCCGAATCGTGAAGGGCAGAGGAAGAGGACGAGTCGAGCTGGTGCTGAAAATTGGTGATATTTGGCCATTTTCTCCGAGACAAAGATCACTTTCGAGAAATAATGATAGTCCTAACACCAAGTTTCATGAAATTTGTAGAATTTATTGTCCTCACCTGGGAATGGTCCAATTCGCGCTGATCTTCTTCATTCATCTTTGTATCTTCACGTTCTCTTCCCGCCTCAGGAACGGTAGTAGCTACAGTATCTTCGCGAGGTACGGTACGCTCCCAGACAACAGAGGCCTCGCGGGATACGGTAGACTTTCGGGATACTGTATCCCGGCGAGACCGCTTTCGAATGGGAGATATTGAGTATCGATGAGCCTTCTTGTTTCTCTTCTCTCGTTCATCTCGTTGACGATCGCGTGCGGTTCCGACTTTCACATGTCGAGGTTGGAAGGGACTGAGGTCTCTGAAATTGATTCGTACCATTACTTTAATGATGGCTTATGAAGACTCTCATTATCTCTTATCGGTATTTCTGATGAGAGAAGACTACAATTAAGAGATGCTGGCTTGACTTTTCATCTTCATTATAAATTTTTTTGTTTCAATTTTGTCTCACCTTGGGTAAGTTGCGCTTCTCTCTCGTTCTTCTCTGCGCATAGGCTTCGACTTGTAAGAAGATTGGCGATCACTGAAATACATTTGTTTGTAGGGTTGACGACTGAAGAGATTACATGCATTGCTGTTCGAAAACTAAATGAAAATTGCTCACTGCTTGTATTCACGTCGTCCGTCTTCCTTGCTACGGTACTCCTTTCTACCGTATCCTCGTTTCATCGATCGATCTTCC
Organism: Pristionchus mayeri; assembly: GCA_036245805.1. Classification (NCBI taxonomy): domain Eukaryota; kingdom Metazoa; phylum Nematoda; class Chromadorea; order Rhabditida; family Neodiplogasteridae; genus Pristionchus; species Pristionchus mayeri. The sequence goes on from BTRK01000006.1 coordinate 15,808,987, forward strand.
TCGCGTCTTCTGTGCTTTTCGGAACGACTATAGTACGTATCCGAGCTGTTATCTCTTCGTCTCTCATCCTTTCTCGACTTGTGATAGTGTTTGTTGGACGAATAGTAGCGATCGCTCATGGCTGAAGAAATGAGTGTTTGATGTCAATTTGAGAATCTTCGATAAGAGAAACTTACTTTAGAGAGGTTGATGCGAGTGAAGGAATGGATGAGGTGAATGAAAGACGCGAGCAGGGAAGAGTGGCGTCATCCGGTCATCGAAGAGGATGGCCACAGGGAGCATCTGAGACTGCAGACTGCCGATCAATGGGGCAGCATTCTGATTCTCTCTATTCATCCAACTCTGGCTTCCTCAAATCAGGGGTCAACCTGTATCTTGACCAGTGAGTGGGGAGTTGTTGATCAGGGAACTTCTAAACTATTGGTTGACCCAAATGCAGCCCTTTCCAACTGGTCAACCACTGGTTGCAAACAAAAGTGTTGTCTCGTGGTCAGACAGATCGATAGACTACGGGAAATGGAGAAAGACGATTGTTCGATCTACACGATCAATGGGTTGGAGCAACAAGGCTGGAAAGGCCATTAACAGCGCAACAAGAAAGTGCCGTTGATCCTAATGGAACTGAAACAAGAAACCTGGAAAATTGATGCTTGAAAAGAATAGTCTCCTCCAGAGATAATTATCATAGTTGAAAATGGAGAGAGATGGTGGGAAAACTCAGTGTGCGATAGTTCTCTATGAGTAGCGCGTGCAATACGATAGGCACAATCTTCTCTCGTTCTATTTCGCAGTCATTCCTGTCGGTTTCCCTTTTAATTAATGAGCTACTGTTTTAATGTGATGTATTCCGGTTTTATTTATATTTGAGACTCTTCATGCCAATGTTCGCCCTTTCTCTTCATAATAAGTTGTATATTCCAATCAAAATGGTCAAGTATCGGCGATATTCCCAGAATGAACAACTATTTGCCTACTTTCTTTTCCACTCAAAAAATTCTTATGACACGTCTCAATTTGACTTTCCTGGTAGCCCCTTTTCCTCAATATCTGTCTCGAACTCTGAATCGCTTCACAAGGTATGACACTCCCCATACTTCATGCAATCTCACCTCACAGTCCCGCGAACAAACACGCATAATGAGGAGGGTCGGTTCCTGAAAAGCCCATCCTGCAAGCCTCCCTCGTCGACAAAGATTTCGCGGGGCGGCACGAGATCACGGGAATCGGAGACTTATTACCCTCTTATCAGAAGGAATGCACCCATAAGCGACGTGGTCAATCGGCGGTCGGGGGAGATATCAGTGACAGGCAGTTGTTGTCAGTGAGTGTCGTCGACTAGTGTTCTTCCTACCCAGGCAGTCAATCCACGGGTATGTATGCCCTACTCTATCATTTTCAAATCTCTCATTTTAAAACGATACTTTTTCGTTACCTTCTGGATAATTCTAAAATGACAGCCCCTCCTGACACCTATCCCCATTTCTCGCGTAATTCACATTGAGATAAACGACGTAGTGCGAGATATAGGAACTATGAGATAGATTCATCTCTTAGAAGTGATGAGGCTTCTCTCCACTCTCGTCCTTCTCTGCCTTCTCCTTCACTCGTCAGTAGCGAAGAAGAAGCAGGAGAAGAAGGAGGGAGGATACTGGGAGCATGTGAGTGTTTTCAATTGGCTGATTTCAATTTGTTGATTAGATTATCAAACAGTTTTTATGAGTGTCTAAAAATAGCATCCTTTCCGCCGCGTTATCAATGAGTGAGACAAAACATCGCTCGAAAACGGACTTTGAAACATAATTGGGTTTGTATCCTAGTCAGAATGAAGTCTACCCATTCAGCTTGCCTCCGAGGTCTACGAGCATGCATCGGAAGCATCACAGAAGCTGAGCAAGGCCTCAGCCGATGCTCTCAAGCGCGTCAACGAAGTGGTCGACACGGACAAGGCCCGTCTCTTTATATTTATATTTATCTTGATTCAAATAGTATTTGAGTGAATATGTTTCAGATGTGGGCATTAAGCCGTTGTTGAGAATGAAAAACAGTAACGAGCGCGCTTTATCACGAGAAAAATAATAGATACATCAATGTGCAGTGCTGACTTTCTCTACAAAAAAAATCTTTCAATTTTTAAGGTTGCTCTCTACGCCTCGGATGCATACGCGACTGCAGCTACAGCCGCTGGCCAACTAGGCAAGAAGGCTGTCGAGGTCTCTTTCTCTCTCTCTCTCTCTCTAAATTTCTCTCTTTCTCTCTCTCTAAATTTTAATTCTTAAATGAACACCCTCTCGAAGACGAGAGCGAACTGCTGAATACTGACGATAATGAGAATCAGATCAATTCTGACTCAGAATTGCTGAGTTCCCAATGTTGGATAATGCAATTCGCATGTCTTTCCAATTCTATCAGGTTGGTTCATAAGTCTTTTCCCTTTTCCGCAATTATGTATTTTTGGATTTACGAGCCCTTACTTTCAACCGATTCTCATATGGTTCGATGCATTCAGTGAGTACATCGATACTCTCTTTAGCGCACATTGGGTCAAGCCTCTATTGACAGTATTGCTATAACCATATAAATTCAAGTGCTCCGTCGTGCGAAAATAGAGTTACTTTTGTTTCGACTTGTGCTCTACGCAAGACAGACATTTGACTACTATCATATCATCATTGTATAGCGTGGTATTCGTAGTTTTCAAAACACTATTGAACCCTGACATCCCATGAACGATGGGGTCAAACTGGTGCTGCTTAAAAAATTGCAGTTCTGATCAACTTGACGATCATGATTTTAATTCAATATTTGTTCGAACCAACATTCATAGGAACCCCAATTCTACGCATACGTGAAGTTACATCTATGTTGAGTTTATATTCTAGTTTTGGCGGATGTAGCAATAGTCCTTTCAAAATCTATATATCTCAATGTTACAACATGAATATTTGGTTATGGAAATGTCCATTTTCGAAGCATCTTTGTTTTCAGCATCGATAGATGATTCGATATTTTAATGTTGAACACACATGCTACCTTTCATCTACCATATATTAAAAAGGCAAAATTCGGGAATGCCTCTTTCATCAGGAGATTGGACCTTTTTGAACACTCGAGAAGTTGAATTTTTGCCGTTTGAAGATTTTTTTCAAAATATTGCTGCATTGAAATATGAATGAGACCTGCGCTTAAATGTTTTTATGATAGTGTGCCCCAATAGTGATTGAATGTAGCGCCCCTACATAGCGCCCATTATCTTCGATCTTTGGATCAGGAGTTCCGATCGTTTGAGCAGCATTGAATCGCTCATGTTGGGATTTGTAGGCCTGTATTTCGGAATTCCTCAAAGTAAGCACATGTTCCTACACACTTTTAGAAAGAGCACCTAAGGGGCTTTACATTCATGCAAAAGATATGTTACCACAATATTTCTCAGCTGAATGACAGCTGATCAAACAAAATGGAAAATTTCAACGAAAATATGTTTGGAAACAAACCTTAGTTTTTCGCAAACTCTAAAGCCATGATGCAATTCTAATGAGTGAAAATGAAGGTCGAGCGTACCCTTATATAATGCCTTGGAGACAGGTAATTATCTTTTACTGGAGCAATTTTAGATGAAATCGAATTGTACACTCCAAAAGGGAAAAGACTTATGGACCAACCTAATATATCCAGGTCTCCTCAGCAGCCTACGAAAGCGTGAATGCAGTCGTCGAGTCTGGAGAGGTAAGTGATTGTTTAGCAAAACTGTGAAATTCGTAGGGCACTAGGTCGGATGCGAACTATGCCGTCATGCCGCTTTGGATCCTTTTGACGTCATAGTTCTCATCCGAGCTAGTGTCAGTTATATTGCAGTGACTGCGAGCACAAGTTCTCGATGGAATGAGCTCATAGCCGTTGTTAATCGTATTTTTTCACATCGGGGATCCAAAGAAAATAAGATTCTGCCTTTTCAAGTCACGAAATCTGCAGGCGTCTAGGACAGCATCCGATGTCTTCAATAGCGCTGCCGCTGCAGCTAAGCAAATCGGACAAAATGCTGCTGAGGTATGGAATTATCGCAAGCAACATTCCGACACTTTTTCAACGTTTCCGTCCACAAGTGATGAAAGTGCAGGTATCCTCCGCCGCATACGCCCACGTCAACGCGGCGCTCGAGGAGCGTGACTGGAAGACGCGTGCGTCTGACGCCGCCCGCGACGCGGCAGCAGCCGCGAGCAGCGCGGCTGTTACGCTCGCTCGCGGATTGTCCGAGGCGGCTAAGGTAAACACTTTATGTGTCCATCATGTAAGGTTTATCTCAAAGGTGCTACCTCGCAGCATAGCGATCGTGTTCATTTCTCATGCTCCATAGAGTCATTGATATGGTTGTATAATATTTCATCGAATTCGAGGGAAGAAGTGAGGATGAGACGTGGTCCGCCTATATCTCCAGAGTCGCACCGGCCCTTGCCTATGGAGAGGGCACGCAAGCAGAAGGGAAGGCAGAGACGGTAGAGTTCTTTTGCATAATATTTAAACTGCATGATAGATTTTCATGAGACCAGTCGTTATTGATTAGGCTGCAAACGCTGCACAGAACAATCGACTAGAGTTCTGGAATTGGGGGTTGCCCAGTCCGCCCGATAATTAATGCAACGTGATGAATATTGCCCATTTTGCCCAGTTGAGAACAAATGGATTTGTCCGGGCGCCCATTGGGCGCCCAATTCATTCCGTCTTTTCTCTGAAGCAAACGTATTATTGCGCGTCTGAAACATAAGTCATCAAAACGAAATCCACTCGACGGTTGAAGCCTATTGGGCGTAATTGGGCGTTAAAGAAATATGTTTCAACTCACAATAATAAAGCCACGTCCACTGGGCGCAAACAAAGGATTTTGCCCATTGGGCGTCGCTTCAATTTCGCGCCCAATTGGGCAAATAGACCGGCAAACAAAAGCCTGATTGGGCGGAATGGCCTAATTCCAGAACTCTACAATCGACCTGGAAATTGTTCACGCAATAAACAGTCTCTGAAACTTATTTGATTGCTGATAAACTTTACCAAAGTAGGCGATTAGATATTTGATATTGAGATGTGTTTCAGTCTACGTTCTTCTGGGTAAACTACTAGCCGTTTTCAGTAGGGTTTTTGCCGGTGGTGAATACACAAATAATATTTATTTTTGTCTAATTTAAGGATAACGCGGAGGCTGCTGGAGCAAAGGATGGAGAGGAAATCAAAGATCAACGTTCAGTCGAGAAGAAGCACCACTCGTTGGAGGAGTACTTCCTCTTCTGGCGCGCCCTGAATGGTACGAGACAGACAGAGTGAGAGAGTGTGTCAAACAGAGAAAGTGTCTGCCTTAACAGCCGCATTCGCCGCATTGATTCCCTCCGTCGACACGGAACCGTACCAGAACATCTGAAACATAACATTTTTGTCCTCTCTAGCTAGTATTAATAGCACCCGCAATGACTCTCTTCATTCTGAGTGCTCTCTCACCGGTGTGAAAGGAGAAAGAGAACGCAGAATGAAGAGGACATTTTTTGTGACGAAAACCTACGCCAACTACACCTTCTACACTGGGAATTTCACAATATTCAAAATAAAAAAATCGATTTTTCACAGCTACAGTATCCCTATCCTCAGGCTCGTCGTGGCGGGAGTCGCTGACCGAGTTCGCGCAGCGATTCTACTACGAGAACGATGAGAATGAGAAGCGGGCTGTTAATAATGTAAATTTGTTTTAATTAAAAAATTAAATTTAAAAATAAAAAAAATCCAGGGTTACGCGGCAGCGATCAACACGCTTGCGGGCTCCTTCAAGCAGATCAATCAGTACGGACGAGGGGTGAGGACTTTATTTTCTTGAAGAATCCTGCCTAAACCGATGCTAAAATCGAAGGGACCATAGCTCAGATTACTTTTTTAGGCAATCTACAGTCTCTCAGACGGATTCGGTTGGGGAATGCGCCAGATCAACACAGCTAGACCAAAGGTGAGATTGATCTTTGATCTTTCAAAGTAGTGACTTCGCAAATTCAGGCGATCTTCAAGCCATCGCTCTTCGGCAGTGCATTTAGTCAGGCCGGATCGGTGAGAGATTCCTACTGTAGTCTACAGTAGTTTAAAGTACCGTATAATTTGACTTCTCGGATTTGGATTCTCTCTCAGATGTATCATGGACACTCTTTTCAGCTCTTCTGGTACGGTTCAGTTGCGGCGGAAGGAATTAATGTTGCTAATGCGGCTGTCAAGGTAGGCACTCTCTATATTTTACACTCTCTCGCTGTAGATGGGAGAGGAATGTAATGGAATGGGAATTGAGATACCGAGAATATCAGCAAAATTAATAACCTAACATCTCACGCAAAATTCTATTACATTGGAGCGCGGAGGTTCTATATAGCAACGATATGTTTCATTGACAGCAGATATTCGGTAGCTTCGATATACAAGCAATGGGAGAGGAACTAATGAAGAAAAAAATATGACAATGACAATCGTAAAATTTGCGTTAGCACTCATACGAGGGGAGTATTCAGGACCTGGATGAAGGCACTTCAATCAACACGGTAAGAGCCTCGTCGAAAGCAGTGGCCAGTTGGACAGGGGCAGCTGTTGGTGAGTTATTGATCTTTGATCTTTAAAATCTTGGTCAGCTCCTGGAGTAGTTGGGCTGGAGAAAGTTGATAGCAATTGACCTGCCGAGCCAGTTAAATCGAGAGAGATAGACTTGGATTCATATCGATGCATACCACTCTCAAATTACCAATAAAACTAGAGTATGCGAAATGAAAAGCCGAGATCTCTTCGGGGCATGACTTTCTCCATTTCTTCCGCTTTGCCCTTCTACCAGACATGCGAGAGAGCGTGAGAAAGTAAGATAGCATTTCTTCAGGAGCCTCAGCTGGCGCTACCCTCCTCTCCGTCGTGCCTGTGATTGGCCCATTGGTCGGAGGCATTGCTGGAGGTGAGTAATAAGTGTGTCCGACTGTCTACCGTTCCCCAAAGTGAGAAGAAAGAGAGAAGAGGAATTAGCCGGAGATGCATCCATGGATTTTGCAAATTTTAATCAAAATTGTAGCATTTTTAATATTATATTAAATTATGAATTTGCAGGAATCGCTGGCGCATATTCGGGAGAGATTGCGGGAGAGGCTGGGGCGAACGCCTACGTGCAAGCATTTAGCAAGGAACATAATATTACCGACCCCCAAAATTAGTAATTAAATTAATTGTTGTTTTTTGTATTGATAAAATACTAAAATTAAATTGTGTTACAATTAAAATAATCAAAACACGGCATTTCACGGTCCGAATTGTAGGTTGACGAAACGACTTACAGACCCCCAAACGCACGCGCCGACTTTTGTGCACACCACCGTGGGAATAATTAAATTTTTGAATGTTACCGTATCCATTAACTTTGCGCAAGGGATTTCGGCATAGGACCAAAAATCAATCGATATCAGGGTTTCTGCAATGACTTTTTTCCGGCTCCGGTCTTGTGTGTGGCGGCCAGGTGCGCGCACCATGCCGCAACCTGGCGGTGGTGTAATGGGCGGGGTCTTGGTTTTGTGTGTACGCAAGATGCCGTGCAAAAAAACAAAATTTGTGAAAAGTCAGTTCCCGATCTCTCCTGTCAGATCAGATCAGATACGGTAGTTGTGAAACTTGTGATCACCTTGTTTTGTTTTCGCATTTTTTTCGCAAATTGTCGCGGTTTATCGCCTATTCTCTATGTGTTTTCATTACTATTGTTGTTAATATTGTCGTTGAAGCCTATTTGTAGCATGATCAAGCTAGAGGGAGGCACCGCAGTGCTGATCCAGTCGGATGAGATGGACATCATCAACTATTTGCGAGGTGGCCACTCATATTTTGCCGTTTCTCCTCATATTTAGACTTGTTAGCGTGTGTTTTAATTAATATTCGTTTATTAAATCATTTAATATTAATTATGCTAATTAGAATCGGAACGCCTCCGGCTGCGTCGCGCCAAGATCGAGGAGATTCGAGTGAGGATGAGGGAGGCGAGAGAGAGGGAGGGAGGAGATGAGAAGGGAGAAGGTTAGTTCAACTCTGGGATTGAAGTGATAAGTAGTGGTAGTTTGTTTGAAATTGTCGAGAAGTCGTTACGAATTATCAATGCTACAATGATGTTTATGGTGAAGCTGTGGCATCAACCTGTAGTGTTCTGTTTGTCGGCGTTTCTATGTTGTAGCTCTGATGAAATCACTTCGATGCATTGACTGGGCTTCTTATCCATCAGGAGGGAATGGATACTGGCTGTCAATCACTTGACGAAATTTGTGTTGAAACTGTAACGTCACAGTGACACGGCCTTCCAGCACCTTAAAATTTTACGCGCTTGCTTTGCCTAAGAGCGCCCACCACACCACGAGAATGCAAATTGCAGAATATTGCGTAGCAAAAACTGCCCACATAGCTTATCACAAGAAAAGGTTGCTACACAATTTTGCAAAATTTTAGGAGAGAAAAGACGCGAGCCCGAGAGAGCGCAGACACTGACGCAAAAAATAGAGAGCGTGGAAAATGAAGAGAGTACGACGCCACAGTTTAAATCGCGCGCGTTTAGTAAAACGCACCACCTTGGCCGCACGTCGTGCTGGGGAGTAGAAGGGCGTGCAGTGACAGGTTCTTTCGAATGGGTGCTCATCTCACGTAATTTTGCTGAAGTAAACAGTGATTTTTTCTATCATGAACGATACTATGACTAAAGAACTAGAACTGCACGAGATATGTGGGCACGTTGAAACTTATATCTCCAGGCCCTTTTTCTCGGTTGCTCTGACTAAATGGCAAGGGTAGATAACACTATAGATCACGGTGCAAATTGTAATAAACTGTTTATGATAATCTCAAGTCGACGATTTTTTCATCCCTAATGTATGGCCTTTCAGAGAATGAAACGAAAGTCGATGAAGGAAAGGAAGGAGAGGAGCAAAAAGAGGAGAATCAGGTAATCAGGTTGCTTCTGATCGGATAGCATGTTAATCAATGCACGTGATACCGTGATGCTGTCGTAACATACATACCGTAACCTAGGATGCTTTTGGATCTCACGAGCTGCGATACTCGGCCTATCGTAATCCCCTTCTTTCAGAAGAGCTACATCCTCAGCATGGCCGGTGACGTCGCCTCGGTTAGTCTACTGATGTTATCAAGATATATTCTATATTCCGTTAGCTTTATTGGTAAACTGGTTTCAATTACCGTTATTTGACAATGGACATTTATGCAATTGAGTTACTGTAAGCTACTGATATTCAGATACTTTAAGATACTGTTCAGGTAAATATATTTCAGGCAGTCGGAAACGGGTGCAAGAACGCCTCGGGCGTCTTTCGACAGATCAACAAGAAGGGAAAGGTTTGATTTAGGCTTCTTTAAAAGGTAAAAAAAGGTAAAGGTGCAGCCACGTCAAGCGATTTTACAGACGTCAGGTGACGTCAACGCTAGGTGGTGTAGTGCGGTGATGCCGACTACTACAAAATATATTTAACCGCTGAACAGTTCCTGTTTTTCTTCAAAACTACTCATTGTAGCCCATCTTCGAGCACATCTCGGGCGGAAAGATGGGAATGAGGCAGATCAACATGAAGGGAAAGAAGGTGAGCAAGTGTTGCAGCAGGGGTATTATCCGCGGTAATTGTCGGTGTTCAGAGGCACCCGGCACTGTTGTGTTTCAGTGTTGAAATAAATAAATTTTCGATTTATATTGTCAATCCGTATCCGCCCACTATGAGTCTATAAAAAATATGAAAATGCCTTTAAACGGAAACCCATTACTGCCTATACAACATACCCTCTCCACCTCAGGCGATCTTCAAGCCGTCGAAGGGCGTCACGAGCAGCGTCGCCAATGGAGTCGGAAAGGTGATATCGATACCTAATTTTTCGAAAAAAAAATCTGGAGCGATTTTTATAAAGGTGGATGTTCTTCTTCTATTATCGAGAACTGTACCAACTCGAGTTTTGGACTAATAGTGAAACAAGAATATGGGTAGCATTTAAGTTAGGAACAAAAATGTTACATTTCTATTTTTTCGATTACGTTTCTTAACCTATGTGAATTTGCAATGGCCTTAACTATGCCTATTGTTGTTTTGTTTTGTTTTAAATTTAAATTCCCTTTCAGGCGTGCATGGTAGCCGCGGTGGCGATGGATGTCGTCGAGATCGGGCTAGCTGTTAAACAGGTCAGATTGCAGTTTCACAGAGTCGATTTCTCATGTACTTCATGGGTAAACCTAATCGTGCGGCAGTATTTGAGGAAAAAAATCCAAATTAGATAGCTTAACTAGGTGACTACAGCAGGTTATTGCGCCTTTCATTGATGGTATTTCTCCACGTCCTTTATCAGTCAGACAATTGTGTTCCTTCTCGTACCACAAAAAATATACTTGTTTGTTTTGTTTTCGACGATTTTATCCAATTGAACAACTATCTATACCTATATATAAAGCGCTGTGTGCGTCTGTGCGTCTGTCCGGATTGTGAAACTATTGCGAAACAATCGCGAAACATGGAGGGAGAGAGATCGCGCGTCAACTAGTTGCGAAACGAGTGATTGCAAACCTACTCCGCTAGGACGGGCCCCCGCCTTCGGCGGAGGGGCAGCTAAAAATATAAAAAAGTTAATTAACTTTCAGGATTACGAGGGCGGAACGATGCACAACACGGTGCACACCTCATCTGGAGTAGCAGGAAGCTGGGCTGGAGCAGTGCCTGGTGAGGGATGATCTTTGACTTCTGATCTTTGATCTTTACAATCATTCGCTATATTTTTTCTGGTTCTAAAGGGAGAATAATCAGTGCCAATTAGTTGTTAGCAACTAGAATTGACCTTGAAACCAGTTGCAAGCGTGTGCGCTGACCTGAAAATGTGGGTGGTGTTTGTATGTTTTTCTCTCTGAGCGATGGATTCGATACTAAATTGTACTCGAATGATTAACAATTAGATGGTGTTTGAAACGTAGATCAAATTGGCTAGTGAAACTGCATTCACTTGAGCAGTGCCACCAACAACCGATGTAGAGTCGAGCAAAATCCATGTTACGGGCGGTGCATATAATGATATCATAGCTTGACGTTATTTTTAAATAAAATAATGTTATTGAAATTGAAATTTAAGGTGCGATGTACGGTGCCTCGCTCGGGTCGGTGGTGCCTGTTGCGGGATCGCTCGTTGGAGGAATCGTTGGAGGTGCGGTAGATGTTGATCAAGATTACGGTATTTCTCGGTTTTGGTAATTACTGTTGGTAGTAAAGTACAGTGACATTGAAAATAAATATCGCTACCACATTATTGCGCGTCGATTCAATTTGGGTAGCAGGTGAATTCTGGCTTTAGCTTTGTTACGTAGCATCTTGGTTTTGAGTACCTCAGTATCAGTGACGTTGTGAATCTACAAACAAATTTGAACTCTATGAATATCAAGGATGGTGATGCTTTCAATATACTTGAGGATACAGTACTATCACGGTTATTATGGTATCATCAGGATTATTTCAGTAGCGCTCTGCAGGAGTCATCGGCTCTTTGGGCGGTGCTTTCCTCGCGCGCAAGGCAGCAGAGGCGGTGATGCCTGCGCCTGAAGAGAAGAAGGAGATTGAGGAGGACCCTGAGGTGGTCGAGGAAGAGGTACGGTAGTTCAGTTTGCGATTCGGCCAAAGCTCCAGAGGTGGTGAAGGAGGAAGTACGGTAGTTCAGTTTGCGATCTAATCGCAGCGACGCTTGTTTTGACTCACAGTAAGACCTCTTAACGCTGGCTACTTTGGTTAGTCAAATATTGAGGGTTCGAATCTGCCACACCTGTCTGATTTGAGTTTCAGAGATAGGTGACCTGGAAAAAGTTCCTTCCGCATCCAATGGATGATTGAAAAGTTTTGCAATGGAAAATATATGGTTGAATAAATCTTCTCAAATATGTTTGAGACGTTCTTTAGCACAGTTTATATTTCAAATCAATAGTTTAACAATGTCGTTCAGACTCCGGGCCAGTGCGTGATCTGTCGGCAGTCGCTCGCCAGCTTCGACCTCTTCTACTCACACTTCGTCGAGGTAGCCTTTTAATTATTTAATTAATTATTTAAGCAAGCTGAACATCCTAGAGCGTTTCAATTAAAGGCTATGCTTTGTGACTCGAATATTCTAATATAAGTATCATTTATGTTTCAGTTGGTCCTACAATTTGGTGCAATCGAGAGTTTTGATAATATTACTGCAATTGACTGTTCAAATAATTCAAAAATCTAGCCTCATTTATACGGTAATGGCTCCTTCGCTTACCCTTATTCTCTCGCCTGCCCTGTCATACCGACGAAAGAGCGCGCTGTTAGAAAAATATTCAATGATTATCATAGGTGGGCACCATCGAAGCCAGCTGTGAAACACCCCCGGTTTTCGGATTGGACACCCCCGGTTTTTAGAAAATTTAGCCACAAAACCTATCATTTACTATCACCACCCCCCCCCCCCCCCTTTTGACCCTAAACACCCCCGGTTTTCGGTTTCCAACTTCAACCACCGCCCACCTATGATGATTATGCTCGCTCAGAAATTGTGAACATTCAGAATCATCCCGACGAGCTGCTCACTCTCTACTGCGCAGTGGTCGCGCGCGCCGGAGATGAGAGGGCGGATATTGAGGTGGGGATTGAAAGGCAATTTGTATTGGAAAATCGACGAGTCCCCCCTAGTTTGACACGCTCTCTCGCTCTGTCTGACCCAAGTGAGAGATGAGGAGAGCAAGAGCCGATTTACTACGCACTATTGGAAATATGTCCTGAACAATTTGAATTTGGATAGTTTTCTTGTGATTTTATTTGACGCCCAGAGAATTGGTGCTCCCAGGTGGTTTTGGGTTTCCTCGTGATGTTAACTTTAATCCGAATTTACTACAAGTAATAATACGAGGGACCCTTTGCTGTAAAACAAAATGAATGATCATCAGTACAAATCAGTTTTTGTTAGTGGTTGCCATATCAACACTAATTATTATCCTTTCTTTTAGCCATACTGAATATGTTGTCTTGTTTAGAAGTAAGTAGTGGTTTGACACAATTTATTTTTTTCGATTTTCAGGACACTTGGTTCGTGAGCAAGGCCTTCGTGTGCAGAGAAGAGGAAATCGAGTGCTGGGGAATGGTGAGTGGTAGGGTTGGCCATTCGATACGAGGTTGCGATTCCGCCACGCCTCTTCCTCCTCGAATTGCGAAATCAGGAGGATTGCGAAATCGCTACGCCGCATCCAATGGCCATCCCTAGTGAATAGAAGTTGGCGCAGAAACATGATAGAATCTAGTAATATTATCGCGGTGATTTTATGCTTCCACTAATCTTGCTCTGCCAGTTTTGACTTTTCTGCTTCAAGTGAAATTTGTGTTTCACCAACAAAATGTACTTGTCCTTACTAGGCCAACGTCGATTTTGCCATCGCACATTTTATTACAATAACAAATTCGTATGTAGAGTAGTATCGTAAGATTCAAATGCTAAGCTTCGCTATTACGGTGTTTAGTGTACTATTGCCCCAGAGAGGAACAAAATATCAGCTGCATCTATATAATGATTTATACTAAATTTTCCAGTTTCTCTCTGTCCCGTACTGAGCGCAATACTGATTGATTAAAGTTACCGGACGAGAAAAAAATTGACCCCCTATTTTTTGTCCTCCATCGAATAGCCGATGGCTGAATTAGTTGAGAATGAATATACAAAAATGCTAAAAAAAATAATAGCCTCAAGGGAAAGCCGGAAATGATCAGCGTAATCCCGCGCTCTCTCACTTTTGCATACTCTCTCGTACACGCGACGAGATCAGGGTTTCGTCCTCGTCCGGTAACTTTAAGCAAAAACAATTAAGTCGTAGAATCCTTTGTCGGCGTTTGATAAATCTAGAAATATTAGACGATAGCAATAATACACGGAACTGATTATTTCCTTACCATACGAGTTTTAAAAAAAACTTAGAATGAATAGAGTTTAAGAATACGATTTATAATCTAACATGAGGAGAACGTCGTCTCGTTCACAGGTTAGAGCGTAAAAAATATTTGCAGGACGAAATTCTCGTCTTCAACGATCGAATCCTCGTTTCTCTCGGATGGGATGGGGAGGAAGAGCAGGAGGAGGAAGAAGAGGAAGAGGAAGAGGAACGTGGATGGGAGGAGATTGAGGAGAAGATGAAGGAGGTGGAGATGGGCCATCCTATGATGGAGAAGATTCCGCTGAAGGTTGGAGGAGAAAGAGAGGTCTGTACTCGCAGTCAGACTGGTGAGAGCGCGCGTGGAATGAAGAGAGGTGGCACCAGGTCGGATGAGAACCCACCGGATAAGAACCAAAAATAAGACCCATTCCAAGTATTTTCGCAGAAGACGTTTTGGCAGTGTGGGAATCTAATGTGAAAATTCTACAGAGTGGTACCTTGCCAGGGAAGCACTTCTCGCGAGGCTATCCCTATTCAGGACTATGTGCTTTCGAAAAATAATTTGAAATATGTCTGAAACAGTGACACACTACACTACTTTATTCGCACATTTTAGCTAGTATGCCATAAATTTTAACCATTTCCAGCCAACTAACCCCCTTGAAATAGTGCTAACTTTTGAGTCTTGAGGAGCCGGCTCATCTCGGTGGACTGCTCAGCGTGCTGTGAAGATTCCCGGTTTTCCCCTCCCTCCACCATACCGGATACTGTAGATAGTACTGTATTTAGTGCTAGATATGATATAAATGAAATTCTGGTTTTATGTGTTTCAATTATCGTCCCTTTGGAGATTAGAGTTGTTGTATACTTGTGCAATGGTTTTCCTGTTCTTTATGACCCGGAGTAATATACCTCATCTTTCGTGTTTCTCGATAGAATCGATTCATTGTTCTAATAAAGCCATGATTATTCAACAATAATTCAAATATGGCATGAAAGGTCTCAGTTCCTTTAAATCGTACACTATTTTTATACCTTCTATGATTAATTACATCATGTACGAATTTGCCTGTAAAATTGAGTCCTGATATCGTATTATTGAGCATACTTGTTGTAGAATTTTAAACCTTCTCCTCTATGTAGCTCTGGGCTCAAACTGTGAAGAAGTTCGAAACCTGCCTTTTTGAGGCGCTTTGTTCATACATTTCACAACCACGCGGATGTTCAGAGAGTCCTTTGACAAATATGAAATACATACAAATTCAGATTTTAATTTTATTTGTTTCTTACGATCGTGTTCTGTCTCGTTTGAAACCTCCAACTTATCCACGTGCCCCTCCTAATAAAATCGCCTGCCTGTTGAACAACAATTTGACCTGCAAAAAGTGCTTGGACGAAATTCTCTATCTACCCGATTTACGACTATTTTACAAATCGTAATTTTTCAATTAATTATTTTTAGGATGAACGACAATTCCACCTTCGTTCTTCAATGGGTGATCAATAATGCAACTTCGACATGCACAGCGGAGAAGGCCGTATCGAGAGTATTCAGAGAGGGAGGATTCAAATGGTTAGCTCCGATTCACGTATAGCACTATTAATACATTCCGAAAGCAAGTACTTAGGTACGATATGCACACAAAAATGGGCGGGGCCAGACTCCCGCGCACGAAACGCGCAAAAATACAACGTGCGCGTATCGAGTGCGCGAGCATTTTCCTAAGTTTAGAAACCTCGCTAGACGCGCACCAGGAGTGGTGCAGGACTTATTTTTATAATCCAATATTAAATCGTAATCTATATTATGTTAACAATTCCAGTTTTACTAGGTGTTAGAAAGCAATACGTTCAGTATTTCGGTTCTCTTTGTATTTTTGAAGAAGCTCTAAAGTCTACCTGGTTATAAATTATTTTTAACTTGGAAATATATTTTCAAGAGCTAGCGAACTTTTTGTTTTTTTTATGCGATATTTTCAGGACCGCATCCTTTGAGCCGCGCCAAGCATATGGTGAGCTGGCAGCTTTCTATCTTCGTTGTGGTGTAGATCACAATGGATCTTGGAAGTGTGAAGCCGATGTTAAGTATTCCCTGCTCAAAAGGGGTGGATCGAAGTTGTCTTATAATAAGGTATTTCCATCCCCTACTTGGAATGATTAATCATAACTTTACATTTTTTCACCATTTTTGGCGTTATATATTAGGTTGTTGCAAAAGTCCTGTGGAATTTTGATATTTTGCCTTCCATCTTCCTGTTGGATTGATAGATGAACTTCGGGATATTGATTACTAATGAGGCCTTGCATACTCTTTCATATGCGCACACTATCAGCATTGCCCAATCAGAGAGGCGAGAACAGGATCCAGTTAAAATTACGAAAATTCATCCATCGAAAACGCAACATTTTTCAATATTCTGTTTCCTCTGAAGCATGAACGCTCAATTCATGGTGGTTATATGAAGCTCTACCCTATACATAATTTTTCTTATGGATGCTCATATTTTTGCTATCATGTAATTTGGTTCAAACCCACTCACATGACAGGTCTAACCTATTTTTTGAAAGAACATCAATGGTACTTCTCACCCAACATTATGAAGTTGTTTCATGAATTTTCCCTTCAAATATCTAGATAAATAAATTTAAATCTAAATTTGTGTTTTTTTGCAATTTGGTTAATCAAAATTGCTTGCGTTGGTTGTACGATCGGCTTGATTGAAATATACGTGAGCAAAGTTCAAGCACATCCCTAAACAACACCACGTTTGTTGGCCATTGAGATTTGAGACACGCGAGTTATGATTCAAAGTACTGACACAAAAAACCACAAGACTTTTGCAACAGCCTAATAATTCATGAAATATGTTCTAAGTTTAATTCTTCACATTCCCAATTTGCTTTTTTATTATTTTTGGATTATTAGTTGGTCCATATGGTTGTGCGAGAACAGGTGTATTTTTATTATTATGAACTTATGTTTTCAGGAACGTTTCTGTTTCGATGCAGACAACAGCGTTTATAAATTTAAGAACTTTCAATATTGGGTCCTCTTGAGAACTGGAGTAAGTTTTTGCATTTGATACATTTTGACTATTTTAGTAATTTACTTTTTTTGTATAGTATCTGATTAATATTCTCTATGCGGTTTTGTGGATGATTAAAAAAATAAATCGAGACTGATAATTGCTCAAACGTTAAGAACTACAACATCAATGATGCATTCACTGTTGAATTCGATGTTCATATCATCAGTGCGGAGAGGTATCATTTTTTTCTTTATTCTAGGCGTTTAAATTTAACGGTTCAATGTGTGATTCTTTTTGTGTTAATAATTACGAAAAATTGTTTTATATTTCATTGTCTGATTATTTTAATATGAACATTCGAAAAACAAATGCGTTTTAAGAGGCCAGTCTATCGTTAGCCCGAGTATCTTCGCTGCACCGAACGGAAGAAGTGATGTCATTCTGAAGATTGGCGAGAAGAACCTTCATGTCTCCAAAGAGGTGTCTTACTCTCAACATACCCATTTTGTTAAACGTACAAGCCGTAATATCAAATGACAGATTTGTCATTCTCGGTTATGTTTCAGCTCTTGGCTCTTCAATCGCCCGTCTTCGAGGCTCTATTCTTCGGAGATTTCGCTGAGAAAGGCAAGGAGGAAGTTGAGATCAAAGATGTCGTCTACGAGGTCAGTACTATCGAGATGCATCCGAAAAATACTGAAAGTTGAGGAATTCGTCGACCTTCTGAATGTGATCTACCTCGAGATGTCCGGGGTTACAGGTATTTTTTTGTAAATGTGTGATTGCCAATTCGTATAGAGAAATGACAATAAAACATTAATGAAATCTGGAATTTTCGAAAAATGAAATCGATCGGCATGGAGTATACAATCGTGTCTAGTTTATTTTTTCGAAACTGAAAAAAGATCATGACTTGGCTTGTCGTTATAGGGAAAATTCCAGTACATATTTTTGTTTGATAATATTGAAATATTTCTTCAGACCGCACTGTGTCCCACGTGCTGAAGCTTGCCGATAGATTCCAGATGGAGGTATGATATTTTTGTGAAATTCCCGATATTTAAATTCGCAACAGCGCTTGCTGAAGCTATCGGCGAATCCTCGATAAAACTCCCCATCAGAACAGACGAAGACAGATGAGACCAGCCGATTGGATCTTCGCATTTTACGATTGCACCTCCTTCCCCCCCATTCCCCCTTCCTATCGTATTCGACCTCAGTGTGAGGAGAGTCAACTCTCTTGTATCATAACACATAAATAATTATTCGTCTTTCGTTGCGCCGCCGAGCGTAGATAAATATATATATATATCTCAAGGAGTCAGTGGCATTCAATGCAGCAGCTGGCAGACAAGTACAGACTCACTGATCTCACGGTACGGTATTGATTATTAACCACGAGTAGTCATTTTATTGCTCAAAGTAAACCACAAAGGTAATTGTTGATCTAATGTTTCCGATTTTCTCAGGATCACTGTCTCAACTCGTTCGCTCATGTAGCTGATCTGACCAGGGAACTGAAGGTTTTATCGCCGTAATTGACTCTGAACTGGAGGTTTCTTTTCAGTCATCTCCCGAGTGCGATAGCTTCTCTGATGGAATGAATTCGGCGATCTTCAAAAGGATCATGAAATTATCCTGAGATTATTTGGCTAGCCGGGTATATCGCTTTAACCACTTATCTTAATCAAACTGGGTAATGAGACTTAGACTTCGCTAGTCTCTTTTTGATAATTTTTCCCGTGTTCTTTTTTCACAATGTTTTATTCGGCTGCAAGTTTCTGAAGGAATATAAACGACTTGTTCGTATTACGTGATGTAGTTGTAAGGCATGACATAATCTTTTCTCATTGGGAAACCTGCGATATTCATGAACGGGACGATCGGTGTTGTGTGAAAAGTGCATTTCACAATTTGGAAGTGTACTTCTTCTCCAGTCTGTCCATTGCGGCCGCGGCGCCTGTTGCACCGGCTACGGCGCCCAGCACTCCTGGCAATTAGAAACTTACACAGTGCGACAATGCCTTCTCTGTATTTCAGCTACAAATATTGTTCATATGAGAGGAATCGCGAGAGAATCGACCATTTGAGGGGTGTGGGCGGCACTAGGAAAAAAGTTTGTCCTATCTGGAAACAATTTTTGTAGTAGGTACTTCAAATGATGCTCTTTCAAACTGCGTCGTCATAATTTTGATATTGGTCGTCATCGTCCAGATTCAGAAGGCCAAACTTGGTACTGTCACTTTTCGTCATTCAAATCTGGCGCATTCAAATGACCATATTTCCGTTTAAAATGACGCTAGAAAGTCGTTCTTTTTTTAGAAAGAAAGCTGAGAACATTCTCTACAACTTTTCTGTTGACGAATTCATTCTTGGTGCTCATCCTGGTGCGGCGCGGTCTGGGGTACCCAAAATGACGTAACTTTGCAAATCGTAATGAAAATCGGAAATTTCATCAGAGGAATCCAAGGAAATGCGCTAAAGTGTACATCTGGTCAAAATAGACATAGCGACCTGGCGTATGGCTAGAAATGTAGAGCACGATGAGCTAAACATTTTATCTGCAGAAAGTGAGTCTCTATCTTCTCGTTGAAGCGCGTTACAGAGCCTAGAAGTTTGCTAAAACGGGCTAGAAACGGACCGAGAGCGCGCGCTCGAACCGTCTGGCGCTCTCGCCGCCTGACCTCCGTCTCCCCTCCCCTCTATTTAGCGCTCCCCCACGCGCGTCTCCAGTCGTTTTTCCCAACTTCTAGGCTCTGTAACGCGCTTCAACGAGAAGATAGAGACTCACTTTCACCAGATAAAATGTTTAGCTCATCGTGCTCTACATTTCTAGCCATACACCAGGTCGCTATGTCTATTTTGACCAGATGTACACTTTAGCACATTTCCTTGGATTCCTCTGATGAAATTTACGGTTTTCATTAGCCCTTTTTCTTTGAGCTGTTTCTAGGAACGTATTCACATTATTTGAAATCCATTTAGTGCATTTGAGCCCATCCCGCATGTTGAAATTGGTCAAAATACCGTTTTTCAAATTTTTGGTCACATGACCATTTATGACCAATGAGAGTGCTATATCATAGCGGGAAAGAACTTTTAAGGTTGTTTTTGGATGTTTTTGAACGATTTTAAGCATACATGAAAAAAAATTGAAGATACGGAAGTACACTTTTCCGGAAGTCATTTTCAGCGCGTTTTACGAAAGTGAGCCCTTTTTTGTGTTTATATTACGATTTCCTTCATTTTTGGCGAAAAGCGAGGGACATATATGGACTACAACTTACGCACGAAATCTCAGAAAGTTTTTCCGATTTGCAAAGTTACGTCATTTTGGGTTTCCCCGACCGCGCCGCACCAGGATGAGCACCAGGAATGAATTCGTCAACAAAAAAGAGGTAGAGAATGTTCTCAGCTTTCTTTCTAAAAAAAACGACTTTCTAGCGTCATTTTAAACGGAAATATGGTCCTTTGAATGCGCCAGATTTGAATGACGAAAAGTGACAGTACCAAGTTTGGCCTTCTGAATCTCGACGATGATATCAAAATTCAGATGATGCAGTTTGTAAGAGCATCATTTGAAGTACCTACTACAAAAATTGTTTCCAGATAGGACAAAATTTTTTCCTTGTGCCGCGGCGTGGTCGATTCTCTCGCGATTCCTCTCATATGGATGTGCAAAGCATATAAAACACACTATCTGAGATAATCGGAATAGACTTGGCACTGGCCGAAAATTCGAATTCCTGCTATCTTCACCAGTAGGTCGGCCTCCACGAGGGAAACCGACGAGCATCGGCAGAATGTCGATCCGCATCCGCGCGGGCGGGGCGCGGAATTTGAAAAATTAACTACGGTAGCTTCGAAATTTTAAAAGCGACTCCTATGACTGCGGCGGTAGGGGCGCTGCATCCCTTGACAAATTCTAAGACTTTTTTACTCCGCAGAGTTTTTCGATCAGATTCCATCTAACGCCTGAAATCGATAATTCCACTTTTAGTTCGTACATGAAAGCAGTTCCCCAGAAATTTTTCAAGAACTCCCCTAAATATTATTGGTGATCTAGCTTCTGCTTGACTCGATACATTCTCCCGTAGAACAGAGCGATTCAACAAGACGCGTAAGTTGGTCAACATGAATTTTGAATGAATTATGGTGTAATTTTTAGGTTACGGTATGCGAGTGCGAAGTTAGGGCGACATTTCCCAACAGGTGTTAAATGGTCTGAAAATCAATTTGAAGCTATCCTACACCAATTGGGAAAAGTCGTCCAACTTTGTGCACTCACCTACAGTAACCCAAAAATTACACCATAATTCATTTTGACCAACTTACGCGCCTAGTTGAATCGCGCTGTTCTACGGGAGTAGGTGTCGATTCAAGCAGAAGCTAGATCACCAATAATATTTAGGGGAGTTCTTGAAAAATTTCTGGGGAACTGCTTTCATGTACGAAACAAAAGTGGAATTATCGATTTCCGGCCTTAGATGGAATCTGATCGAAAAACTCTCCGAAGTAAAAAAGTCTTAGAATTTGTCAAGGAATGCAGCGCCCCTACCCCCGCAGTGATTGGAGTCGATATAAAAATTTCGAAGCTACCGTAGTTAATTTGTCGATATCCGCGCCCGCGACCGCGCGGATGCGG
The DNA here is from genome assembly GCA_036245805.1 of Pristionchus mayeri. Taxonomy (NCBI): domain Eukaryota; kingdom Metazoa; phylum Nematoda; class Chromadorea; order Rhabditida; family Neodiplogasteridae; genus Pristionchus; species Pristionchus mayeri. Next base: position 15,830,600 of record BTRK01000006.1, read on the forward strand.
ATCGCAAATCTGGCGATGCTCGTCGATTTCCCTCGTGGAGGCCGACCAATTGGCGACGTCAGTAGGAATTATAATTATCGGCCAGTGCCAAGTCGCTGAAGAAATATGTTGATTCTCTCAGATAGTCTGTTATAAGATAGACATTGAACGGAATATCATACCTCCTATGGCGCTGCCAAAGTACCCGAGAACAGTAGTGCCAATCGATGCTCCTGAAATGTTCCCGCTAGTTAACATTCAAAACCCTTTATTGGGAAAGCATTCTTGCCAGTATTTCAATTCCAAATGATATTTGTGTACCGATCGCAACGCCGCTCCATCCACCGACTATCACAGCCCCATTTTGTATCGTGCTACTCCAAACGCTGTCTTCGTAGTCCTCCAAGCAGTGAATTCAACGAATCAATTAAGGATAACATGCCTCAATGATCAGAATTATGACGTCATGTCGCCTTGGAAATACGAAAGACGGCATTAACTCATAGTTCTAATCCGACACAGTGCCGATACAATGAATTGTTCTTGCCTTGCTCCTCATTCCATCTTTCTCTTCCTACCGTTGCTTTAGCTGTTTTACATCGCCGTAAGTGTCGGAGGGTGCCTGGAGAAGATATCCTACTTTATTTTAATTATCCTTCCAGAAAGCACAAATAATGATGGGAGGCGCAATTTGCAACAGTAAATACTGCGCAATTAGCCTTGTCTCTCCTACTTTCTCACGTTCTCTCGCTATTGTGGCGTGTTAGAGAACATGAAGAGTAGGAGAGTGAACAGACTTTCCCTTCCCCATCCTGCTCGAAAGTAGCAACTATGATGAGTGCCATCATTGTCAACAGCTACTGGGAAATTTCTCTCGCAAGTCTGATGTTTCAGAGAAAAAGCTGAACATAGCGAGGCGTAACATAGCGAATATATATTCTGCGTGAGTTTTTAATTTTGCTAATTTACCAGGGGAGAATCATGTTTATTGCCTCTGATGTCAACTAACTACCACATGACGAATACCCTGATACCAGGAAGTGTAAATGTGAGAGTTAGATACTCTGTCTTGTGAATCTCGATAAAATTTCTGAAATTCTGCCAAGCAAACGCCGTGTACACGCATAAATTAGTGACTCACCGAGGTGGCTACAGCTGTCCAGGATCGAGGCGATTCATCCATTGAGAAACAGTTGACCGACTAGATTAGCGATGAGAGGGAGAAGGAAGTGATAAGTGCGCATTATTCGGTGAAAGTTCTGTCTTCAACCCTGGCTAATCTTGGTATCTTTAGTACTATTTCTGAAGCATGAGTGGATGAACCACTTGAACCTTTCCATTCAATGTCATTCAGAATTGAGTATTGGACATAATGAAAATCATCTTGCTGATATCTCTTTTCCCGAAACCCTGACTCAATCCTGTCGCATAAAGAGATCGCACGCCCACACGATTGCTATAGATATCAACGTGAGAAAAAATATGTTTAGACGGCGTGAAAATTGTACTCTGTGCGAAAGAAATTTTGCTCAACACTTTATTGGAATTGCAAGCCAATTTTGGATACAATCTGCCTCTCGGAAGGATATTTTCATCAATGGGAGAGTGTATGCCGATGTAGAGAATGAAGAATCAAGTGACGAGGAGTAATCAAGGGAGAGAATGACAACGGGCACTTCTAAGATTATTGGCCACCCCTCATTCTCATTCAGCTATCTATTCAATTATGGTTATGGCTCCGATTCACTTGAGTGGAAAGGGGGAATGTCGAATGATATTATGATGAGAAGGGGGATGGTCAATCAGTAATCCAAGAAGTGCCTTAGAGAGTCTGGTGAGAGAGGTGGGAGATGGGAGAGATGGCATCTACTCCTGGGCAGGGGCACGAGTCATGAATCCATTGCAGAGGGAGGAAGTGCAGCAGCAGGTGGAGACGTCAGCGGTGAGGGACTTCTGCAGACAGTTGTGCTTGCTGCACTGCTGCAGATCCGCCTGAAAAGCATCAATTCATCCCCTTTAACCTTACCATTCCCACACAGTTACCGTACCCCTTCCAGTTACTGTATTCCATCTCCAGCTACCGTACCTCTAGAGTAACTACAGTACCCCTCCAGTCAACTCACCGCGGTCACATCCAGGCAGGTGTGCATATCTCCCCTCGGGGTCTTGATGACCATGCACGTCGGATATTCGGCGATACGGCGACGAGAGGGCTGGAATTGAATAAACTTACTGCATTTCAAATAAATCGACCTCTACTAATTTTAGTCAATACAATATTTTGCTGGAACAGACGATACAGAACATGTAGAGGTACCTTGGACTGAAGACCGACCATTCCACACTTCTTCACAGTGAACTCAGTATCCTCGATCTCCTTCAAATCAAGAATTTGAGATTAAGATCAAAGATCAGAGACCCACCTTGACGAAGCAGTCGATTTGAGCTGGATGGCCGACTTGGGCTTCAGCAGCGACCATGAGGGCGAGCGAGAGAACGAGGAAGAGATGCATCGAAGAGAGAAAGAGAGGTAGTGTCGATCTAGGAATGATCTTTGATCTTTTAAATCAAAAGCATATCTGCAGATGACAAGGAAATGGCGTGCGAACAGCTATCAAGAGGTATAATCAAGAAATTGTTTTGTTTTGACTATCTATTGAATTTGAAATTAGTTGCATAAAAACGCAGAGAATGAGAGTCGAAAGAAGTGCACAAAAGGAAGGCGACTTCCAGAATCATCTCATCACCCGCAAATTAATTCCTTCTCTCATTCTGCAGAGTGGAGTAATAAATGCGGGCATATAATAGCCATAGTATGCCCTTAACTAGATCGCAAAAAGATGCCGTAAAAGTGACGATTGATGTATGATGCGGGGATGACTTTTGGACGAACCAAAATGCTTCAGAAGTGAAAAGGCGCCTCGTTGAAAAATGCGTGTTCATTGCTACTCAGTTTGTCTGACAACTGCTCTTGTGAGTGTGGATGAGGGAGGAGTCGAGTGAGATTCTGATGGAATGCGAAACAAGGTCGGAGGAGAGAATGCAATTGCGGAGATTGGGCTGAATTTGTTACTGAGGGCGGAGCTACCGTAATCCTTTCGTTGGAGCAAACATATGACGTCGACGGGTGATCTCAGTCGAGGACGTTGTCGTCGACTGCATATCGGAGTCACACGAAGCAAAAAAAGACGAGACGCACGAAGAAACGCACGTGAGAAAGCAATAAAACAGCCTTCATTACGATTGGCATACTCTGGTATAAATATCACGTAGATACAGCTCAAAGTAGCACGTTGATCTTAGAAGCACTTTGGACAGCAGGGATGCGTAGTCCTAGCCGTAGTCGGCCTCACCGCATTAAACCACCCAGCGTAGTCGTCTGACGACTGTCAAATCACTTGACGGCTGCACCTTTACCTATACCTTTTTTACTGCTCTAAATTGGGGCTGCTAGCTCCGCAGACCTCTCTTTCCATCAAATCTTAGAAGACTCGTCGTAATCAACTAGTGAAATTTTGATGCATTTCTACTTCTTCCGTACGCGAGTTGCAATTTCGCTGCAATGAATCGGCAATCATAATGTATTTGAATTGACACCGTCCTCACGAGCTCCCTTTTTGCGTGTGCCCCGTCTTTTTGCCTCGACAGACTCGAATTTGTAGTCGACAACAGAGTCCTCGCCTGATATCATGTGTAGTCTTAACGAGTTTAATCCAAATAGGCGGAATACGGTAACTCCGCCCTCTCACGAATTCCATCCAATCTCCACAGTTTAAAAGACTCTCAAACTTCACTTAGAATCCCATCAGAATCCGACTTCAACCCCCCCCCCCCCTAGTAGAGACATAATCATTTCGATGCTTACTGCGCTTTAGCTTTCAAAAATCATGCCTAGGCTGTAAGTTCTCGTGCTCCGGAAGGGCATTTGGGTGCTTCCAAAAGTCATTCCAGCATCACTTTTACAGCATCTTTTCGTGAGCTTCTTAAGGGGGTACTATGGCCATTCTCTCCCATTGTTTCATTACTCCGCTCTGCAGAATGAGAGAATGAATTGTGGCATGAGAGGATTCTGAATTTTCTTTCCTCTGGTGCACCTATTTCACCCTCTCTCGCATGTTTTCTACAACTTTAAAATCCATCAATAAAATTTAAAAAACACCCAATTTCTAGTTTGTTCTTCTTGATCGCGCTTACCTCGACTTTTGTTCCTTGTCAAGGAGCATTCCCAGATCGGTACTCTCTCGGTCTTCGATGAATTTCTTCCTCGTTCTCTCTCTCGCCGCCCTGGTCACTGCCAACGTCCGAATGCGACCGGGGAACAAGCACTTCCAAGCCGAGTGAGTACCCTTATTCAATTCCATTTGAGTAATTACATAAATTATTAAATGAAGTAGTCTAACTACACACAACTTCAGGCATGATCGTGTGGTTGACAGCAAGCTGTACGAACCTGGTCCGTTCTCGTGCTACATCAAGGTGGATTCCTGATCTTTGATCTTTGATCGCCATCTCGTGATTTGAAGGAAGCTGGAGACACGGAGTTCACTGTGAAACTGTGCGGAATGGACGGATCGAGTCTCCTATCCACGGTATCCTCTTCCTCTTTCCTATGGTCTAGCAGGATTTGAAAATGAATTGAGTTAATTGCAGCCCGAGCGTCGCCAGGTCGCCAACTACCCTGTGTGCATGGCCATCAAGACCAAGTTGGGATACACTCACACCTGCCTCGACATGCCTGGAGGGGTACGGTAACTGAAAGAGTTATACGGTAGCTTTAGGAGGTACGGCAACTGGAGGAGTACGGCATCTAGATTGGTACGGTAGCTGGAGGGTTACGGTAATTTTTTAGTAAGTACCATAACTAGAGGAGGTACGGTAACTATGGGGGCACGGTAACTGGAGGTTTACTGTAGCTTTAGGGTTACTGTTTTTTTAGTAAGTACCATAACTAGATGAGGTACGGTATCTAGAAGGGTACGGTAGCTGGTGCGGGGAAGGACAATGGATTGCAGAATGAGCTGCACCGATGCAGCAAGGAGAACTGTCTGGAGAAGGTCCTCTCCGACGAGGTCTCCACCTGCTGCTGCACTTCCTCTCTGTGCAATGGATTCATGACTCCTAACCCTCACCAGCAGTAGATCCCATCTCTCCCCCCAGTCACACTCTAACAAGGGGAGGTCGCACAATGTGGAACGTCCAAAAACAGGCAAATTCTGGTCTCGGTCTCGTTTAGAATTTCCATATACATTGTGCGACTTCTCCTTGTAAGGCACTTCTTGGATTACTGGCCATGCCCTCCCCTCTCCTCCCTCTAGCATGTTCCATCCTCCTCTCCAATGAGGTGTTATGAAACCGTGAATAAGGGGATAACTAGAAAGGAATAGACAGATGAGGAAGAGGGAGGGATGGGGATGGCTTTGAAAGAAAGGCGTCTCTTCATTCTGTACACTCTCTGACCAGCCGGACGATGAGAGAGTGTGGAGAAGGAAGAGAGTCATTTCGTGAGAAGCCATCCCTAGAGGAGGGGGGGGGGAGTGGCCAATAATCTAAGAAGTGCCCATTGTCCTCCTATTCTACTCGCATTCATTACTCCTCGTCACTTCCTGCTTATCCATTCTCTACATCGGCATACACTCTCCCTCGATGAAAATATCCTCCCGAGAGGCAGATTGTATCCAATTCCGATAAAATGTTGGCCAACTTCTTGTGTATTGAGTACAATTCACATGAGATCTAAACAAGTTTTTCTCGGAGAGAAATCCAAGTGTGGTGCAGTGGGAATTTGCGTCATCGCCGCATTCAAACACGCAACTGTAGCGTCGAGCTATGCTTCTCACAATATCACGCCTCTCACGAGAGAATCGAGCTGAATTTGCCATTCATGGGAATGGGGGAAAATCGTGAATTGAGTTCTAACCGGTTTTGGCCATCCTAAGGCATGCCTGAGCGACCCGCGAAATCTTATTGGGCAGTCTTCACTTTGGAGATTTCTCGAAAACGGTGATAGATTGAGTAAAATTGACTCTGAGTGACCCCGACTCATTTTTTGAGCTCTATCGATCTATCTAAACCAATTTCTCTAAAACTCATTTTCAACAGTGATCACTTCAAGCCAATTTTCTCAAAAATGTAGGTGCAGAAGCAGCTCAAATTTTCTGAGTGGATGCAGCTCGGCGAGACCTTTCAAATGAGTGGTTTGCCAACAAAATACGGACACTTGGGTGAGAGTTTCGTTCCTTTTACGCTGTTCGATAATTTGAAGACACTCATTCCTCGCACACCGCGCGTTTTTTGGGAATGAGAGGACAATGGGAGAGTGAGGAACAATGGGCAAATTTCATTCTTCCATCTCAAAAGCTCGCGGTGGGGCGAGGAATTAGTGCCTTCAAATTATCGAAAAGCGTAAAAATGGCGAAACTCTCACCCAAGTGTCCGTATTTTGTTGGCAAACCACTCGTTTGAAAGGTCTCGCCGAGCTGCATCCACTCTGAAAATTTGAGCTGCTTCTGCACCTACATTTTTGAGAAAATTGACTTGAAGTGTATCACTGTTGAAAATATGTTTTAGAGAAAATGGTTTAGATAGATCGATAGAGCTCGAAAAATGAGTTGGGGTCACTCAGAGGTCAATTTTGCTCAATCTTTCACCGTTTTAGATAAATCGGCCCTTGAAGTGAGTGATGCCGAATTGCGACCCGGTGTAGGAAGCTCCAAAATGAAGTCTGCTCAATAAGACTTCGGGGGCATTCACGCATGCCTTAGGATGGCCAAAACCGGTTAGAGCCAATTTCACCATTCCCACGCTCAGCTCGATTCTCTCATGAGAAGCGTGATATGAATGGCTGCTTTGGAAATGACTATCTTCATTCTGCGCACTCTCGCATCGGTCAGGCTGATGAGAGAGTGTATAGAATGAAGAGAGACATTTCTCGCGAAGCCATCCCTACCACACAACCCCGGAAACCACAGAATTATGAGGGCTCCAAGTGGATAGTTCTTCATTTTGAAAACAACTTTATAGACAATCAACCGATGAAGCAAATAACATCTGCGGGTAATAGAAAATCGACAACAATTTCAATGCACCGTATACCAATTTAACCGATATTCCTCTCGGGAGCCGGCCACAATTCCTCAGCCGCAGTTCGCGTTAAGACGCCTCCGATGTGCGAACCGATGGAGGCTGCAAGTCGCATGCAATGACAAATGGTAAACTTGGCTAGGATCGCCGTAGAAATAGTTCTAAATCGTTCGGAATGTATGTGCAACATTTGCGTGTGGTTTTGACACATAACTGCAACTTAAGAGCTTTTTCACCTCCAATAAAACCTGCGATGGTTGTTCCAAGCGGATGCACCTTAGAGCCCAGAGACGCACCGAATTCAGCTGCTGGAAAAAGATGGATTCAATATTTTAATTGATAAATTATCTTCTATTCAACAATTGGCCTTTCTCCACATTATTCATTTCGCTATTTCTTGTGAAATATGACCCAGAGATCAAGGAACATACCTGGCATGAGGAACAACCAGTTGCCGACAACTTCGGCTATCTCGTGTACTGAGTGGTGTGTCGTACCGGCATCATAGTCCTGCAAGAGTGATCTTTGATTTTTCATATTTGATCTCTGATCTTCTTCAATGTCACAAATACAATGAAATTACACATGAACTAATGCAGACTACGAACAGAGAGCATCTTGTTCAGCGCGGGAAAGCGAAACAGAACTTTTTGAGCAAAAGTAAGAAACTTTACCTTTTTGAGGGCGACGCAGACGTCATAGGCATCCGTAGTAGCGGTTAGTGCGATCAAGGCCTGGAAATGTTTTTTGCCAATCAGAAGATGTCGAGCCGCTAAGAACTTACAGAATTTCCAGAAGTACCACTAAATATTTTGTTTCCAAGTAGGCATAGTAAACAGTCGGTTTACCCTCCAGTATCCTCTTCCCAGGCTGCTTGTAACGAACTGAGGAGCGAAAATCGACTGAAATTACCATAAATAATATATGAATAAACGATTTTTTGAATGAAAATTATTCAGCAGAGTTGAAAAAACACAGTTGGTACACAAGACATGCTTCAAAAAGAAAATGCAAGGACAATTACATACTGAGGTCGCGCAGCCCCATTGAATCTTCTCAAGCATTGTGAATCGGCCAGAAATGAAGCGACTGATAAGGGCTTTGGCGCCTATCAACGTGAATGGCAAGGAGATCTTTGTTTGCTCTCTTGATTCGTATCTTCGGAAGTTCAATACAACTTTCAGTTTAATCCATTTATCGGGAATCAGTGGTTGCACAACAGCTCATCAATTGAAAATCTGTTTAAAATGGACAACTTGAAAGCGCTTAATAATCTTGTTTGTTGTAGAGTGCTTTGGGTTCAACTTAGCTGCTCTGAAATTAAGTATTTTAGCGATTTTTCAACTCGATTATTTTTTCCTTCCACACCTTCTCGACCTTCTTCCTCCTCTCGTCATGCTCTAGATACGTTATCTCTGCCACTTTCCGAGCCAGAAACCGGCCGCTGTAAGCACCGACGACGCCTAAAAAGCATGAAATAGCGGCGAATCGGAAATTAGGTGAGCGCGCGGGAAGTATCTACATGAAAAATAGTAAAACGTGCTTCCAGTGATCCCTCCAAGTAGTCCGCCGACATCTGGCATGCTTCGACCAGCCAGGACACCGCTAATTGCACCTGAACACGATAATGCGGAAATTTTGTGTTTGATTATACGGGTGCTAAGATTGACTAAGACCAACAATGACAGATTAGCCCTCTCACCTGCACCCATGCCCACCCAGCTGCCGGCGACCGCTACAGACGTATGCACGGTTTTGTGTCTCGTCCCAGCTTTGTAGTCCTGCATTTCCGGGATTTTTCAGAGTGACTAACTCATTCCCCTTTGCATTACATCTTTCACTGCGCAGCCGATTTCGAACGCATTTCGAGCCAGTGCAACGGCAACGCAGGCCTGTAGAAATATTTAAAATATATATTATACTTTTTTCTCCTAAAGATCACCTTTACAACACTCACGCCAACGACTCGCGTAACGACTTTGAAAGGAGAAACGACGCCCTGAATTGTAGAAATATACTCGACATATTTTAAAGTCTATTTTCGTAGTATTTGAGGATACTGTAGGTAGATCAAGAGGAGCAACTCACAGAAAAACCATGGAATGTCGAAGCGAATTGTGAAACACGCGCGATTGATAACGTGAGCGCGCCTTTTAGCGCCTAGCTGATAAAGCTAGACATAATTTGACAGCGGCATTTCTACGGATCGAATAGATTATAGTGTGTTTGGTTGTGAAATAATTCTGAGGAGATGTATTGCGAAATGGAATTGTGCAGACAAAAATGGACAATTGCACGTTTTTCAAGTTTGCTCTAAATGTATGAAGGCGCGTCACAGACTGAACGATCTAATTGGAACTGAGGAACACACAGACAAAAAATCACGAGAAAACTCTAGCAAAATTTAAATAATTGTTTTCTAAAATAACACCTATTTCACTCTCGAAATTGGTTCATTTGCATTCACTATGATCCTGAAACTTCTCACTCCTTCCCATTCACGTGGCCCTCTATTTTCCCTCTCGGTCGTCTGATTTCTCATCTCATCTTCGAAAGGGCAACTCACTTCGTGATGAAATAACCCCGCCAAATTATTCATTTATTATACCAGTCGATGAGAAATACCAAGCACTAGAATGAGCCCAAAGAACGAACAGGTAACATCTTCCAGAGCATGAGAATTTTGAGCGGTAAAATGAGGCATCACTATTTGTCTTGTTCTTGATTCCCTGTGGCAGACTCAGGAACAAATTTGGAAGCAATAGTACGAGCCAAATAGTCTCCAACTGAAGATCCTATCGTACCTAAAATGATTGAAATTTTATAATTGATAGTAAAAGCGTTCGCGTACCTCCCACCGTTCTGGCAAGACAGTCTCCGATTAACAAAAATTGTCCCACATTGCGCATTGAATTACTGAGTTCCTTGAATGAGTGGCATGGTATTGAAGTTCCAGGTAGCAGATTGTAGATTTCGGCCAGCCATAAGTCAAAAATATTAGCCGAATATTTGCAGCCTGAATGGACTAGGGGCATTGCATTGACCGATCTGAATGCGAGTCCTTCAAAACCAATTTCAGTTCGGAAAAACCATTATCATAGTTCAAGATGAGTCATTGCTGAAGAGTTCTAATTTAAAACTTCCAATTTCCTAGATTTTTAGCAACCTTTACACCAGCTGTGACGATATCGTACGCATCCCACACAATGGCGACGGGAAGCGAACCCTGAAACATGAAATCCGTTAAATTCAGAATTTTCACATAGCTTATTCACCTATAATTTTAATAAATAGAAAGCGTCGATAGGTATTCGCACCAGCGCGGAAAGCGACGTTGATCTAATGAGGCTCCGAAGAAGCAGACCTGAAACTAATAGCTTTTCAGCAGAATACTTAGAATCATACTTTTCTAAAGAAAAATAGGCTCGCCTCTGTTCAGAAAACTTGAAAGCGGAGCCACGTCCGTGTCTGCATAAATTTTTGCGTCTTTTCCTCCAAACATTTTTATGCCGGCTATCGTAATTGTTTCGGCCAGCACTCGCGCTACAGATTGTCCACCGAAATAGCCCATCGCGCCTAGATAAAACGGACTAAATTGCTGAACAAAAGATTGTGCAGGTCTAATCGTAGTATGAATAATCCATTGAAGCAACTACCGCATGAAACTCCGATTAGCAGCGTCGAGTCGTCGGATAATGAACTGGGACACAGCGACATGCATTTCACAGCACCTGTGAAATAGTCGAGGCTCGAAACTGTACATCAAGTCAATTATCACAATTAAAAAAATAAATCATACAATAAGCGGCTCCTGCCCATCCGCCAATTAATCCCACAGAGACACAGACGACATTGCGTAAGGAGATGCCTTTGTAAACCTGCATTAGAATTCTTGAGCATCGAGAACCAGCGTAACTACGACAGCGGCATGAAAGGAAGAGTGGTAGGTGATAATTCAAGACAAATTCACCTTCGTAACTTCCCAGCTATCGATTGACTTAATCAGATTGAGTGGTGAGGCCATACTGAAAAAAAATGAAAATAGCTTTCTCTTTCTGATGTACAAAAATGGGTTTGCAACTCAGGGAAGAATTCATCAGTGGGTGAATCTCACTGAGTATTGTGAAATGAAGAGGAAGGTCAACTGATAAGACCAAGCACTAAGCAGACTGAAAATCTGAAGGGTGAAATAGCTTAAGAGCACTTGAATAGAGCCATGTAGTGGAAATCAACAGTGTAGCAACATCACACTATTCGGAAGATGACTACGCTCTTCCTCCGTCTCTCCCCTCTCCTATCCCCTTCGACTCGCACTTTCATGCATGATGAACCCAGGAGTGCACGATAAATAAATAAAAGTGCGTTTATCAGTACACACTTACAAATGAGAAAACACAGAGCACAACCAATATACGAGAAGGTAAAGCTCTGCCTATTCGTCCTTCCAAAGCTTAATTTTTCCAACACGAGCTCTTCCCCCCCGACTGATCATGATGTTGCGAAAGAGTCTCTCTGGCTGTATCTTCTATTTCAGTGACCTCTGTGAACTGCTCTACCCTTCATTCCCCCTTCCTCATTGCGCTTGCCTTCCCTCTCTTTCGCTTTCTCGTTCTCTCTGTCTCCCTATCTCTATCGCACTTTTCTCTTTCTCTCCCTCTCTACATCCCTACGTATCGCCACTTCTCATTCCTACTACACTCCCATGTTTCTGACACCTTTCTTGATTTATATAACATCAATCTCTTTGAAAGGTACTTCTGATGTTTCTGATGAAAAATATTAGAATAAAATACCGTATAATTGCTTCTGGAACTACAGTGATTCATCATCCTCCCGTGCATATCCATTCCTCCTCAACCACTCTTATTCCCTCCCCATCTGCTACTCCTTACTCCTCCGTTACGTATCCCGTAGCACCTCCTGTGTTCTAGTTTACTTTATCAGACATCCTCAATCATGCCCAGCATACCTACCTCTTCCCTATTTCTCGATTGCGAAATAAACCGGATAGATTAGATCAAATCAACAACGGGTAAATGAGTATTGTGAAATGGGGAGGAAGGTCGACTGATAAATGACAGCATGCTCGCAAGTGTCGAACTGATGTGACCCTGAAATCTGAAGGAAAAAATAGATTGAGTGTACTTGAATAAATGCCATGCAGTTGAAACAACATTAAGGCTATATCACGTCTATTCGATCGGTACAAATTTACAAATGAGACAATGCTAAAATCACAGAATATAGTATCGCTTTATCGATATGAGCAAATATCTTATCATTCGTCATTCGTTCTTCCAATGGATATTGCTGAGCGCAAGATTGTTTGTGTTCCTCTTAACGATGTTATTCGTGTCCAGTTTGTTCTTGGATTCGAAGTATTGAAGTGAATTATCAAATGTGTTCCTCTCGGACTCGTTGGTTGAATGCGGTCTCGTGACTGTCTTCGAGGCTTGAGGAGGCTTGACGATTGGGGTGAATATGAATTCGCCACAACACAGTCCGAGTAACCCTGCATACGCAATAAAATACATCAAATCACGTAATATATGACAATAGTCTCATAAAATCCCATAATTCACGATAAAAATATTTCAAACATAAGATAATTTCAAAATAAGAGAAAGCCAAGTGCATACACTTTTCGATGCACAATGTTAGGGGAAAACAATGCAGTTGTTGGATTGTATTAACGTATATTTTTCAAAATATCTTATGCAATCAAACCGTTTCAATACAAGCATACCTCCAGCCATTTTGAAGCTTCTTTGATTCTTCATAACGACGCTATGCATATGTCCGGGATAATTATGTGTTAACAAAGACGGAACTAAGACGCCTGTTACATGAATTCATTAATCTCATCTAAGGATAACTCTCCAATAAACAATCCAATCCATCCCAAAAAAACTTCTGCAGCAGTTCGTATTGAGTTAAAGGAGTGCTGCGGGGAATGTTCCGTCACCCATAGTGACAGCTGGGATATAGTAGAGGCCACTCACCCGGTCAGAAATCACTTTGTACGAAGTTCCACAAACGCCTCTGAGGCTATTTACATACGCGCAAAGTTCATTGAGAGCGCAGGGTCGCGCCTGATTTGTTTATGTTTCACTCGATCAACAAAGCTATCGCCTCTTTATCTGTGTAAATTGCCTACAGTTGCCCATTGAGAGCGCAGAATTTTCGTGGTGGGACTCCCTAGCATTCATTCCCCGGAGCACTCCTTTAACCCTCGTACCTTTCCTGTGGTCCTATAACGCCTATTATTATATACAAATTAATATAAAGTGGCGACAAACACGAATAGAAGGTTGCTTACTCATGGGCGTTCATGCCAACATTTTCTCTTCACGACGATAAGTTGGCTACCATACCGTCAAAATGAAACACTCACGGCATTTTGCGGGATTTTGAAGCAAAAAAACTGTCACATGAGAATTAATAAAATTCCACGATTTTTGGAATACATGATTATTTAAAACCAATTTTAAGGATTTTTTCTCGACTGCTTCTGAGCTGCTCTTTACGGGGTCTCCTAGTGACATCAACGCGTTCACTTGGATCACCCCTGACACCAGAAAATATTCACCTTTGTAGACTACTACATAATCAGAGTTGTGGGAACTAGTGAATTCGAATGTCTGTATTTTTACTCATTACTACATATCATAGCGTCCAATACACAGTGAACGTTTGTCTACCACAAAGGGATCCCCCATAAAAAGCATCTTAGAAGCGACCGACCAAAATGTCCTTAAAATGTGTTTTAGATAATCGCATCATATTCCAAAAAAAATCATGGGATTTTATCAATTCGGTCTCATGTGACAAACTTTTTGTGTTTTGAGGCAAAAACATCTCGCAAAATGACGTGAGTGCTTAATTTTGCACCTGCTTGACGGTATATTACCGTATATATACATCTCAAAATGATCTTTGCCAAACAACTTTAACAATGCGTTTTCTACAATTGTAATTTACTCACCCTGCTTACAGCAGTGATTATGTCGTGAGCATCCCACGCTAAGGCGACCATAATAAAATCAGCATCAATCGACGGAGGAGGGGAAGCAAATAGAACATTCGCAATCAACTAAATAAAAAATTCCCGATTTATAGGCGATGCCGGAAGGAATATTTCGAAAAATGGCGATTTATTGAAGGTGCCTTTTACAACCCCTCTTCATTTGATTAAAAATTGGCATTTATGTTCAGGGTGCTTTGGGAGGTTTCGTGGTAGGTGTCGTTACGGTACAAGCATTGACCGTCGGCTTTGCGATCAAAGAGGTAATCTAATTATTGGTCTAGAACTAACGAGAAAGGGCGCATGAAATACATTGAAAATACTTCGGAAAAAAAAAGATTTTTGTAGGATTTACGGCGGGAACGGTGCACAACACCGTGAGCTTGTCGGCTGACGTCCTCGCAACGTGGATTGGAATATCTGCAGGTGAGATAATCTTTGGTCTTTCGCAATATGGTAATTCGCGACATGTTCGTGAGACTCCTTCTCGGATTGAGAAATATTGCGCAAGTGAAGAGCAGTTTCGCAATATCGTCTCGAATTTTCAACCCTATTTCGCATCTTTTGTTTGAACAATCCCATCTTTAGGTTGTAATATTGGCGCCTCGATCGGGTCCAAATTCTCGGATAATGCTGCACTGATTGGGATGCTAATCGGAGGTATACTGCAGTTGTGACTTACTTCGACATTGCATGAGGGACAATTTTTGCATTGCTGAACCGCCTTAGTCGCCATAATCTTTCAACCCCAATAATCATTGGTAACTTCCCATTTCCATTCTCAATTATATTGTTTCGTCGAGCTCGACCTTAGATAAATCATTATTGTAATTTAGGATGTTAGTCATTGAATCCATGACAAACTTGCAGGATTTCTGGGAAAGTTCGCGGGCTCAAAAGTTGCTTTACCGATTGAAGAATTTATCTACGAGGCACTTGAGAAGATAAGAGGAGGATAACGAGTAGAGCGACCCATACATGTTTACAATCTTACAATTCAAATAAAGTTAAAGTTTTGTGTACAAATTATATTTATTCACAAAGGATGTACATTGATGAGGATGAACAAAATTCAACATATTTATCACCATACCATCCCTCGACTTATAATAGTAAAAAAATCACCACGACATTGCCAAATGTTTTTCTGTGCAATGATACCAAATATCTGAAAAAAAAACTCAGTGTGGCATGAAAAAAAAATCACAAATACAAAAACGAAACATATTTTATCAATTCGCTCATTTTCAAAGGTAGTACACGTCTGCGAGCCATTTTGTCCCTTGACTGTTCTTTCCCGTGACAAATTCGAGAGTGAGCGTCGTTCCTGTCGATGAGAACTGCAACACTTGAGTACTCGTTCCTGTCACCCTGCAAAGGTCAAAAATTAAACTTTATATCAAGGATCTAAGATCCTTGGTATCTGCTCTCTTCCACACTATCCCCAATCTCCAGACGAATAGTCGTCTCTCGGATCACTGATCTGTAGGCGTGGTTTTCCGATTGCTCCGACAATCGGGGATTCAACGGTATTTCCCCAGAGACGAGAAACGAGCCGGTTGGCCCTTTCCCCAACTGTCCTCATTCCCTTTCCCTATGAAGCGGTATCTGTGAGTTAATGTGCCTATAATGTATTCTACCGCTATGTGTATTTGTCCCTCAAGCAACCTAAATATTGACTTTTAGATGGTTTTGAATCGAGAATAATTTTGAATCGGTAGTTGTATAACTACCAAATCGGCTAAAGGTGTGTCATGGCCAAGCTATTTTGCAGTTGTCATGAGACAGAACGACTTTAAATTCTGATGAACTGACTTCCCGAGGAGTTTCGATGTGTTGTCCGGACCGTCATATACGTAGATGGCATCCGTCTCAATGTTCAAATCCACTGGAATGAATATGTTCATTCAAAAATATATGTATTCGGAAGATTTCACGAATATTTGGCTGTAGTATTCCGCCATTAACTAGTCGTAGTCAGGCTTGGAAGAATCCCGAAACAAACCAAATTCGAGCATCATTCTCCTGCCATCTTTCGATCGAATGAAATAGACACAGTCGGAATTCAAAGGATATGGGTCAGGAGAGGCTATCTGAGAATTAGGAATTCACACATTTACTATTCATGTTGTGGGAAAGGTGACTCTATGTTTTCGAAATGTTCTTGTCTACTTTGCGAAACTATTTCGGAAAAGGAGACAGTGGTGCAATGCTTATATACAGTGATTCTAAAGACAGATTCCTCACATAGATGAATGGATCGGGAGTGAAGGTCTTGGACGTACATAGAATATGATTGGGAGGAGCAACTGTTGATGTGAGAGAATCGTCTGAATAGATTATTGATTCATATACGATCTTATATTGTGTTGGTATGTTCTTGTCAAAGTTAGTATGGAGAGAAGACCAGGTCACTGGCAAATGTCAAATCTCCTGGTTTCCTTATTTTAGTAACTTACCTTCGGCAGTGATGAATTCGGCCTTCCATCCCTGCCCGGAAGGAGTTCCAGACCCAGTGAAAATCATCTAGGATAAACCACATCATTCTAGACATTCGCAAGACAATATGTGAAAGCATGAAGAAATTACGATGATTCAAATCTCGACTAGCAATGCACTAGCACGTTTGCCGAGTCTCACATTCAAAGACATGAATTATTCGCCTTTACATCATCTTTACCTTCATGATATTCGTATCGCTCTCGAACCATTCAAGTGGATTAACTGATATGGAGAGCCTGAATTTAATAGCCGCTTGATGACCTTGTTTTTGAATTCTAATTACACCGAAATGTTAGATTTCCTATGGTTGTTGAAAAAATATGTCAAACAAAGTATTGTTGTTGTTATTTAGGAAAGTAGGCATTTTGCACAGCACAAAAATCATAATTCACTTGCATTTTCTTGGGAGGATCGTCAATTCCATAGGAGAGGGAAAGGGAAGAACCGGCATCCGTTGAGAAGATCGGAAAATTGACTGCCACCTGAAATGAAAAAGTGTGTCTCATTGATGAATTTTAATTCGCAATTCACTTCTCACATTGTCTGAATTGAGCAATATTATAATAATCCATTACAGAGCCTTTTAACATGCGATTGGGAGCAATATGTGATTTATCTTTTCGCCGTAAATCAAATATTTTTGAGCAAAGCCAACTCACTCTTGTTCCAACGTCCGTGGCGAGAATATACATGCATGTCTGACTGGCGGGGATGGAGACAGGAAAATTGGGAGAGTAAATCTGAAATAATGCTATAATAAAAGAGTGAAGTTTGTCTAAATTGAGGTACCCAAGTTATTCAAAAAATTACGCACAGTTCCGTTATCAGTGAAGATGAAGTTTGATGGGCACTGAGCAGGAGCGGACGTCATACCTGAGATCGATAATGATAAGTATCTGTTTGCACACGTTTTAATATCTTTGCCTATTCTAAATCCGTGCAATCCATAACTGACGCAAATATCCTTTCAACGTCCACTTTTCGAAAAATAGTGCTCGCCTTCTCTGAAGCAGGCATACGCTAACGGAGTGGAACATGCAATGTTCGTCCATTGTCCGACGAGACTAAAGTCAGTGGTCAGCATCATTTGAACGCAGTCACCCAAGTACGTATTGGGGAATTCTACAATCAAATTGATTTACATTTCAGAATTCGTATAGTTCCCTCAAAAACGCAAGGAACATATCATATATAAACTCACGATTAGCGAATTTATTGTAGTCATTCGGCGTGCCATCCGTCCATGCGTACGCTTTTCCGGCGGCTTAATCAATAAATATAGAACAATACTTGGAAGATACACTACCATTCCAAGCGAGTCCTAGGTAAATATATGACGTGATGCCTTGATCAGATGCCAGTTGCGCGAAGAATGAGTTGTCCTGAAATGAGCGCAGCCTCTTGGAGTTGTATTCTCAATTCAAGCGTGACAAGTCTTCCCTCTGGGTGCTTCCTTTTCCCTATTCTCATAACAATCCTTAATAAAGGCTAATCGGAC
Organism: Pristionchus mayeri; assembly: GCA_036245805.1. Taxonomy (NCBI): domain Eukaryota; kingdom Metazoa; phylum Nematoda; class Chromadorea; order Rhabditida; family Neodiplogasteridae; genus Pristionchus; species Pristionchus mayeri. The sequence continues at coordinate 15,848,683 of BTRK01000006.1, forward strand.
GATTCGATGTGTAAAATACGGTTCCGCAAGAGCAAGAATGGAAGAAAAATAACGGCTTCAGAGTGTATGCTAGCCAGATGCCCTCCCTCCTGAACGCACGACAGTTCCGCGTCAGCTTGAGTTCTGAAATCAGAATTGTTTCTCTTTACTGTAGCCTAATGATTCCATTCTTGGCATTCTCATTTCTCCTCATTGTTCCATCTAGGGTTGGCAAAATAGTCTGACCAGACCGGTTCATCGCGCGCAGTGAGCCCGGAATAAGTCGGAATGAGAAATGTTCTATCGCTTTCTGGAATTCTCATAGTCCCAATCATTCCGACTCTCAGAATATAAGACTCGGCGTCGGACTATTTTTGCCAACCCTAGTTCCATTTATTAGACAGTATGAGTAATCCGCATCTCTAATCGTGCAAGAGTGCGCTATTCGGGTAATCGTCCCTTCATTTCCAATTCTCTCTTACCTCTCGACCGGTCGAGAGCGCACGCGAAATAAAAATACTTACCCGAATACACCGAGCGGCTCCCAAGTTGGAATCACTCCTGTTTTATCATTAGATGCCTCCCCTCACGAAAAGTCAATTACAAGTTGGAGCCAGCCCTGAATCCAACTTGTAAAGCCACTTTAACGTAGGGGGGGGACATACAAGGATAAAATAAGGCTGATTCCAACTTGGGAGCCTCCTGCTGAGTATTCGGGCAATAGTCTCTTCATTTCGCGTAAGCTCACGACCGGTCGAGCGGTCAGAGAGAATTGAAAATGAAGGGACGATTACCCGAATAGCGCACTCTGCAACAGTCTTTTTTTCGTACTTCGCTGTTTTCTTCAGTGCCGCGCAGCCTCCATTGTAAACCTTGTAGTCGCCAGAGCAAACGACATCTCAAAATTCAAATGTTATTTAAATTGACTTTTCCTTTTCAGTAAAGTTCACAAAACGGTATCTTCGTCTCGAATCTCTACTGATAGAGAATGTGTGCCCGAATTTTGACTTCTACTGCCCACCTTGAGTGCTCCACGATACCCTGCATACAAATCCGACGATGGGAGAGGCGCAATTCCAAGAGTACCTTCAATCACCAATCTTCTCTTAGTGTTTGTTTTGCGGATTTGGGCGTGACAGGTGACTGATAATGCACTGACAACTGCATAAGAATGCCGACTAAAGTTGAGAATTTATCATTGACTCTCATCATTGCCCACACTATCTCGCAGATCAGGAAGAGCGAGAGAACACTCTGAATGAGTAGTCAAGTGACTTTGGACAGTACTGTCGACTCGCTTACCATAATGCATCCACAGAGGAGAGGAACGCGCACTGGCCATACATAGGCACTGGACCTGCTTAAAATTGATATTTTATTGCATGGAAGAGTTAAAATGAGTGACTGACTTCCTTGGAAATTGTTGTAATCGTTAGCGCTTCCGTCAATCCACGTGCAATGGCCAGCAGTGTCATCGGTGCACTTCATTCCGATCAGAGGATTCACTCCACCAAGTGTGGCTATGAGCGCAGTCTGCTCCTAAAGATAAACCAAATCCAGGAATTTTGCGGCAACAAGTATGTATCGGCACTTCTCTGGTAGATGGTCAGTTGAAGAGTGACTGTGCTCATGCAAAGGGGCAAAATAAACAGAGATACATTTGGTGAGTGGATGGACGCCAAGTGTCCTCCGTCCAGCACACATTGCGCCTCTGCAGTGTCGAATGTCTGCTGGGTTGTGAAGAGCTGAAATACAAGGATCTGTAAGTCCAATTCAGGCACCTGTCTTCCTCGTGTTGCATACAACTAAAAGCATCTCGATATTTTCACACAGATCCACTTTTTTCTTTTATTTTGTCGATCATTTCTTGAAACAATGATTTGGTGCAACTGACCTTGAAGCAGTCTCCGGCGTTGATTTGTTGATATCCTACTGGGCAGAGGGCCAATGCTGCCCCGACGACGCAAAGGAGAGCAAAGGGAAGAAGCATGGTTCTATTCGCAACGTGACGAGTCAACTGCTACAGGTGAGGCCGCTTTCTTCTTATCAGCCATAGCCGTCACTTTTAGCGAGCGGAAGCGGATAAAAAGACTGATTAATGTCCAGAAAAGGCACGCCTGATGATACATCAGAGCAGTTAGTGGAGCTTCTGATTGACAGCGTAATGAGAAGAATAACCTGGGGGGACTATTCGAGATTTTCTTCACTAACACGTGCCGCATCCTTTAGATGCAACGTGAGATTTTATGTCCTAGAGCAAGGACGAGCAATAAACATCAATTCACGCGTCTCACAAATTTCATGCGCACGATTTAATAAATGATCCATAAATGAGTACTCGACATTTTCCACCATTCTAAATCGGGCGTTCTGTTGGCCTGACAACCCTAAAAAAACTAAACAACTGTTGCCCCATCACTCGCGTGGCATCAAATGTTAGTCTAAAAAATACAAAAATAAAGTATTTTATCATGTTGACAATTTTCACAATTCGTACACGTACGCTAGCCATTCCGTCCCTTTGCTGTCCTTTCCGGTGACAAATTCTAGAGTGATCGTCGGCCCTGTCGAAGGGGAGAATTGCAGCGCTTGACCGCTTATCGACCCTGTCGCCCTACAAAGAACAAGATTACAGATTTGAATGAGGAAAAATTGTTTTTGTTATTGGATACTTACTCAAACAAAAGGTAAAGGTGCAGTAAGCAATTATTACGTCGCCAAGAGACGACTTTGCTAAGTGCTCAAGCGCGTGCACGTAAACTGACGTTCCTAGGAGCTTAGATTTGTTATCCGGACCATCGTAGACGTAGATGATATTCGTATCGATGTCCAATCGAGCTATAAATCAATTTTTTGAATAATAAACTTTTATATGGAATATTTCATTACCACGCGTACAAAAACAAAAGAGTCTTAGTTAGGCTAAGAAGAATGGTAAAACAAACCCATTTTGAGCGCCAATCTCTTGCCATCTTGCGATTTGATGACGTAGAGACAGTCAGCGTACAGAGGATATGGGTCAGGAGAGGGAATCTGGAAATGAACAATTTACATTTTTAACGATGCGCATGTCTTACGCAGACACTATGAACTGTGATTGAGTTATATTATTGATTTTCAACAAACATTGCATTAATAACCCAGAATGTTTTTCCTTTCGTTCATATTGCAGTTTACAATAGAGGTCAACAGCTCAGCATTTTCATAGATTTATCATCTGTCTCTCAAGATAGTATTTGCGAAAATAAATTACCGTATTTCGATTTTAGTCAATACCAAATCCTCACATATATGTTTGACTCGAAGGTGAAATTCTTAGCCGGGCACAGTCTCGGATCGGGAGGAGCGACTGTAGTGAGTGAGGGAGAATCGTCTGAATCGTCAATAGGTCAAATGTGATTTTTCTTACCTTTTCCATCCTGCCATTGCATATCGTGGTTTGTTTCATGCCTCCTAGCACAACGAGTACAAGTGAATTTGGTAATGTACCTCTGACAGTGACGAATTGTGCCTCCCATCCCAGCCCGGAAGGACTCGCAGAGGAAGTAAATATCATCTAGAATTTTACGTCGATAGATGAGCATCAATTTCGTTATTCAACTCATTTTCCATATTCGAAAGAAATGAAAAGAAATTTATTCAAAATTATGTTAACAAACCTCATAAACACAGATAGCAATGATAAATTATTTTATATAAATTATTTTATAAATTATTTTAATAAATTATTAATACTCAAACTCACTTTCATGATGTTCGTATCGCTCTCGTACCATGCTATCGGATCCAATGGTTCGGTGAGCCTCAAATGAATCGTAGTTTTCATCGTTAGTTGGTTTTTGATTACATAGAGATCTAGATTTCCAATTTAAAAAAAAGCTGATAAACAATATATTAATGAAATATTTGCAAAAAAATTCTAAAATACACGAATATTTCGCTCACTTTATTTTTGGAGGATCATCAATTCCATAGGAGAGGGAGAGCGATGAACCGGCGTCCATTGAGAAGATTGGGAAATTAACTGCAACCTGAAATTTGTGCACTCATTTTATTATTTATTTTATTTATTCTAGTTGTCGATTCGCCTTTAAAAATTCAGATGTGCATGATACAATTTTTTTAGTCGTTTTCGACAGGATATGTGGAAGTTCTCCTAAAAAACGTTCCGGGTAGCAAATATATTTTATAAATAAATGTAAAGTTTGCTTACTCTCGTTCCATATTCCGTAGCGAGAATATACACGCAAGATTGGCTGGCGGGGATGGACACAGGAAAATTAGGAGAGGAAATCTGAATAAAATACACGAGTAAATGACATGTATGCTGATAAATTCCCGCACAGTTCCATTATCAGTGAAGAGACTGATGGGATCGCACTGCGCGGGGGCGGGAGTAACACCTGAATGAAGAACGGCATTACTAATACACATATCATTTCCAAGACATATCTAGACGCAATGATTGTTGGTGAATTTTGAGCCACAGTGAAGCCGGAAATATGATCTCATGTTTGGTGTATTGTCCGGGTCGTATAGAAGCAATCGTTCTTATTATGAATTTGGAAAGCTATTCAAATTTCTGCAGATGCTCTTGTTCTCACAGTTGTAGAGGTGAAGGGACCATTTTTTCAGAATCTATTTCGAAGCCTATCACGCACCTTCTCTGAAACAAGCGTATGCCAGTGGAGTGGAGCATTCAACGTTAGTCCATTGCCCGAAGAGTCCACCGCCAAAGTCATTGGTCAGCATCATTTGCACGCAGTTTCCCACGTACGTATTGGGAAAGGCTTCAAATTCATCGATTGCATACTCTTCAAGTTCCCCAAAACAATTAGAACTGCAGCAAATATATATAAACACACTATTAGCGAATTTATTGTAGTCATTCGTCGTGCCATCCGTCCATTTGTACGCATTTCCAGCAGCTGAAGCAATGAATTCGGATCGAAAATTGGAAGATACACTACCATCCCAAGAGAGTCCTAGGTAAATGTATGACGTGATGCCCTGATCAGACGCCAGTTGCGCGAAGAATGAGTTTTCCTGAAATGAACTGAGACTACTGGGATTGTAAAACAAACTCTTAGCAGGCTTTCGTTAACGCAAAAGGGATTGACAGCTAAGCCAAATATGAACAGTGATCTCGCTCTCTTAATTCCATACACTATCTCGCCCTGTCTGCCGGCGAGCGTGTTTGTGGAATACGGAGAGTCTAAGAATCACTCAAATACGTTTTCTCAAGAGCAACTAAACTGGCCTCATCGGAGTGGATGCTAGCCAGATGTCCCTTCTCTTGAGCACACGACAATTCCGCATCCGCTTGAGTTCTGTGATCAGAATCAAATGAATTTATTCCTAATACAGCACGAAGATATTCAATTTTTGATCGATTCATTATTCTTTAGCGTTCAAGCTATTGGATAATATAAGACATCTCGAAGGCTGCAAATGCCGCACTTAGCCGTTTTCTTAAGTGTCGCACATCTTCCGTTGTAATGCTTGTAATCACCAGGGCAAACGACTTCTCAAAATTGCATTGAATGGCATGGCAAATGGCAATTCCTGCTTACCTTGAGCACTAAACGGCACTCGGCACAGAAATTCATAATGTCACACACTATAGTCAGACAGAGCGAGAGAGCCAAAATAAGGGGAAGCCATCGAATCTCTTACCAGAATCCGTCAGATGAGGAGAGATAAACGCAATCGTACCGAGTTGTGATGACTAAATTGAAACGTATTATCCATATAAGCTTGCTTTCGGTAACGGATAATCCATTAACCGACCCGAATTGTCATCCCTAGCCTTGCTTAAAATTGCTACTGTGTTCCAGCAAAGAGTTAAAAGGAGATTACGGCAAAGATGGGCGACTAACCTTTGAAATTGTTGTAGTCGTTGCCACTTCCATCAATCCAGGTGCAATCTGCTGCTGTCTCGGTAGTGCACTTCATCCCGATCAGAGCTTTCATCCCTCCTAGTATGGCATCTACGAGCGCAAACTGCTCCTTGAACCAATCACGATAACGCATCATGCGGAAAGTATGAATATGATTAATTCTGCTTTTTGCAAAGTGAGCCAAGAGTAGATGATAGTAGGGAATATGAATGGAGACAGAAGGAGACTTAGCGGAAAGAGAATTTCTTTTGAAAAGCCATACATCGACTGAGTGGATGGAAGCCAAATATCCTCCGTCCTGAATGCATTGCAACTCCGCATTCTCGAAGGTTTGCGGAGTTGAGTACAGCTGAAAGCGGAGGATGGATACGCACAGGTCGTGCATCAACACTGCATAAATAATATGTCATCACACTTTACTTCTTGTATTATACAACAATACATCCCTGTTGTCATAATGAAGCCGTAAAATTTTGATGCAAAAAGCAACTGGCTTTGAAGCAATCTCCGTCTCCGTCGGGTATCTGTTGGTATCCTGCTGGGCATATGGCTGCTGTAGCCCCGATGAGGAGGTAGAGACCAAAGGAGAGAAGCATGCTTCTCCTCGAAGAGTGGCGATTCGACTGCCAGAGGGTGAGGCAGAATTCGTCTTATCAGCCTATTCTGCTAACGCCGCGCTGGGTTTAGTGAGCGGAAGAGGAGAAAACACGAGAGATCGAGAAATTAGTGTAAAGAAAAGGCACGTATGATGACACATCCGTGTGCAAAATTCTAGATCGTACAATTATTAGTATACTAGGAATCGCAAAGTTCAATGTGAGAAGTTGCAGATACAACCACACACACATACACACGCATGCCAAATGAGTGCAGTTTTGAAGAATACTGATAAGATTATTTTTGGGATGAACTCTGTCCATTTTGCTTCAGTACAGTTGATACCGGTACTCCCCATCATCGAGATTCACGAAAGATGAGATGTGAAATCCTAGAGCGAAAACGGTGAACACACATCTGGTCTACTTCATTGTGCACTGATTGATAGCAAATAATTCGAAAATTGCATGATAAATGCACACTCGACAGTGCACAATTCGATAAATGAACACGTGGTAGTTAACTAGCCGATTGAGGGAAAGTCGATATATTTGAGCCGACCGACAAACACACGACAAGATTACTTTGTTTATTCTTGAGGTATCATGAATTTCGATATTTAAATTAGAAATTTTAATAAAGCAAAGTGATGAAAAATTTTAAGCGATTGCTAGACGGTGAGCAATGTTCTACTCGTCTCCCTCTTTCTTCCCCGTTGGAGCGGGAACGAGTGTTTCGGCAATTTTGCGCACCACGAACCCACCAACGAAATCACCGATGAAACCTGAATAATAAATTTGTTATACAAATTTTTAAAAATAATTATTGAAAACTCCTAAAAATACATCGATATAACTTCGTAAAAAGTTATCCTTCGTACATTCAAGATTAGTTCCCATAAATGCTAACTAACTTTATCGAAGAAATCGTCCCACCTCCAACAATGTTTCCAGGCAGCCATCCAGAATCCGAGACCTTCGATCCTATCAAAGCGCCGATTTTTCCACCTGCATGTGTCAAACTTGCGCCTTCTCAGAGATCAAAACAAGAGAGAAGAAAGATAAAAATAAATATCAAAGATCGCACCCGACATAACTCCAATCCAGTTCCCCAGCACCTCTGCTGTCGCGTGAACAGTGCAGTGTTTTGTGCAGGATTCGCGGTCCTAGAGATCGACAATTAATTTGGTCTAGTGTATCCTAATCAAACTAGGAAATAGCTCTGAAAAAATATGTCATTTGCCATTAACTAAAACTCAAAATCTGATAAGCGTTTTATTGCACAAGGACATCATAACGACTTTGATATATCAAAGGCGGTATGGCGTCATAGTTCTCATCCGGCCTAGTGGCCGATTTATCTGGATTTGCATCAAACGAGAAAACGAATTTATTGTATAATGGTGACTGAACTCACCTGTTTGATCGCTTTGCCGATTTCCCACGCGTCACCCGCTATGGCGACAACCACGCAGGCTTAATGATATATTTTAATTATAATTTGCAAAATAAACCTCACCTTCCGCGCATTAATGGCAACATCTGATGTGATAAAGTCCGGTTGAAGTATGGCCTTAAAGAGAACAAAACTGGCTATTTGTAGGTTTTCATATCAAATTCCTAACTGTCTTGACGGAGCTCTTTCACGAACCTCCTAAACTCATCGAAAATTGAAGACTGATTGGAGAAGCAAAACTAAAAGCACAAAATCTCACTGAGGGATGGAGCCACGACGGAGCAGATTCTGCCATTGTGAAACAGTGAAGAACGAGAGGTAAAAAGAAGTGAATGAAAGAGCGATAAGAATTGCGAGAGCACACGCTATATAGTGCGCTTGATCAGATCACTGACGGAATCAAACGAAGATTAGCAATTACTATTTGCATGCTGCTTGCGAAATTTCGTGATCAATTTCTAAACTGAACCACAACTCTCAGATTCGGAATTCTCATTCAGAAGGAAAGTTTGGGCAAAATTGATCGGGCGACTGGAGTTTAGAACTCCTATCAAGGAATGCACAGCAAAAATTACATGTACGAGTCATCCAATTGTCTACTCCCATTCCGTTGTCTTCGATGCGGGAGTTGGAACGATGGCCTCGGCAACCATGCGAGACATGAATCCGCCACAGATGACTTTTGCCAGCCCTGAATCACAGTTCACCTTGTGAATTACGGTTACATATAATAGATACTTCACCTACAGTGGTTGTCAATCGAAGTGAGCTCAATTATGGCCTGAAAAGCACCATGTCTTGAAACTGACTATGTCAAAGAATGATATTTTTCTCACTTAACAATGACAAAAAACAATCATGTTAGTGATTCTTTTAAATGTATTTCTTGTTTGTGAAACCTATCTCGATTTAATGGGTCACGCAAAGAGATAAGGAAAAAGCTAGAAAATTATGAGATGTAGGAACTAAAGTAAACAAATGAAGCTCACAGAAGGATGCAGTTATGAGCGAGCATTTTCAGCCATTATGTGATGAAATATTAAGAAAAATAAACAAAAAGATATACAAGCGCAATGTGCCGCCAATATAAAAACGTGATAATTTTACCACACATTTCAACAAACGCGCTCAAATTTATCTGATGACATGTTTGACTGTACATAGATGTGATTTGCAATGATGACATTAATGTTATGAAAGTATATGAAAGTACTGAATATGAAAGTTGTATTTACACCACATGAGGTTCCAATGCACTAATGTACTTCGAATCGGTTGAGAAACCAGAATTTGTGTACGTTTTTCATTGGCAGCTCGACCTAATTTATTAAATAAAAAATAAAAATTTATACAATTACTAAGTACTAGAAGACGATGGAGGAAGGATGGCCGTCTGTATCATATCGACGTAAAATGAATTAAAATTAGAGGGTTCAGGTTCAGGTTGTTTCTCCTCTTGTTGCTGCTGTTGCTGTTGTTGTTGTTTTTCTTGTTTTTCAAGTTCTTTCAGTCGCTCTTTCTCCATGTGTTGATGTGTCAGGAAGGCTGCGGCTGCGAGACAAACAGAGAAACAGAATAGATAGGAGACGATTATATTCCAGAGAATCAGTTTCGCAGCAGCTTCGAAGCATTTTGACCCGTAGATAGCTCCCACCATTCCTGAAAAAAATCGGAGGTTGATTTACATTTGGTTTTCATTCGTATAGATTTAAACGACCGCAGTGGACAAAACTACAGTGATGACCAATCGATCGCAAGCTGGAAAAGTACAGTACCTCCGGCGATTCCTCCGAACAGACAGCCAAATCCGGGAATGAAAGCGAATGCAGTGCCGCCTATTGCAGCGACTGAAAAATTAGTTTCTCATCGGTTTCTTACCCGATTTTTTCTGAGAATTTTTGTGATCAAGAAGTCAACCCTAGGTCTAGGGATGGATTCGCAAGATCTCTTCATTTTACTCTTCATTTTACGGACTCTCTCAACGAGCAGAGAAGTGAGAGAACACGCAGAATGAAGAGACGACTTTTTTTGCGAAGCCGTTCCTGATTTCACAGTGTTGTTCACATACAGATGATGGAAAAATATGGAAAAGGAGAGCTATGGAAAAATAGAATGCAAAACAGATACATAGGTCACCGATGGATACTACCTAGGCCTATAGATTGGTGTATTCTCGGTTTTAAAAAAATTTCCAACTCACCAGTGTGTCCGCCAGTCCACGAGCCGGCTATTGAAGCGGTCCTGATTATCGTATTTCGGTAGGTGCCCTTCCTGTAGTCCTGAAGAAAAAAATTGAATTAAAATGAGATGGAGTAGGATAGACACAACATGAGACATTATGAATTGAATTTCTTTGAAATATCTTACTTTGATAGCCATAGTTCCGATCTCGAAAAGGTTAATCGCGAGTGCAGCAGCAAATGCGCTCTGAAAAGGTATTGATAAGAAATAATCGTGCAGCCACGAAAAATTTTTTTTTAGATTTCAACCCTACTATTCTAGGTTATGCAGTCCTGTGGGGCTTGCAACACCAATCGTACTTGTCTCGCCCTCTGATTATGTAAATTTGTTCCCATTGTATCCAGATTAAACATAACACGTCTATGGAACTTCTGTTAAATAACGACTCCGAGTTGGGAGTGGAATATAAGAAATATCCCAAAATCGCTCAGAACAGTTATCAAACGTTTATCTTTTTTTCTTTTTGTGATGGTATCACGTTGAATTAATAATCAGATTACCTCTCCCAGGCGATCAAATGGGTCTTTGTACATAGCAGCCGTCCAAACTGGCTGAAATATAGACATGTAAATGAACGATTATGTAGCTAAATGTGGTGTTGAAATGCAATATTGCAATAAAACTACTATAAGACTGACTGATCCATCCTGATCCATCGTTTGTCGCCAACCGAAAGTACTCCCTTCCACGTGCTTGAAAATTGGCTGAAAAAAAATAAATTTAATTTGTTTTTGCATTTCTTCATTCTGATTATTTAATCGTTGGTGAGTAAACACTTTACTTTAGAATTTTCCCGAGTCGAAAATAGTGAGTGAGTTTTTTTATCAAATGCATGATGATTGTTTCCCATATCATGCGAATTATGTTCCGCAAAGAAAGAATAATTCCACTAACATCTCCAGTACCATCGATCCGCCTGAATTCGCCTTTCAATGCCCACTCCACTCCTTTGGCAATTCCCTGTAAGGATATTCTTATAGTAATATAAGATCCTTATTTTTATTCTAGCCAACTTTCAAGCGCGTAGAAGGCAGTGCTTTAGATTTATGGCAAATCAAAGAAAACGGACCAGACGTTGAGTATGGGTCGTTGAACACAGCGAATAAAGAAAGAGGAGAGAAATATAACCCACAGTGGCAGCATTCCTGGCGTCCACTACTATGCTGCCGCTGCCCGGTCGAATGAACGCTTTCGCTGTATTGAGAGCACCTCCAGTAGCCTGCAGAAAAATCTCGTTGGTTAGGGCCACTTCAGGAATAGACTTTTAAAGTAGAAAATATGCCAGTTATCACCTTATTTTTCACAATTGAAGTGCTCATAACGAATCAAACGAACCGACGGTTTAGGTTTAGGTTCTATATTTATACTCTTGAATCGCATAAACGCCTTTGCAGCATTGAGCAGCCGATTCGGGCCCTGAAGGTGACATAATTATTGTGAATTACGTGTCAGATTGTTTGATAAGTATCGGTTAGTGGTCTCGTTTCGGCTCTCTATTTAAAGCAGAAGGAACACTGACCATGGCTGCATTTTTAACACTCTCGACAGTTCGCACGCTTTTTTGAGTCGCACTAACAGTTGCAGCACCGAGAGCCTGGAAATAAATGAACGCATTCGAGCGATTTATTAATCGAAATTAGCGTACAGTGGCTGCATTTGTGGCCCCCTCTACTGCTTCAATACTCTTCTGAGCTAGACTCGACGTAGCATCAGTGAGAGAACGACCCAGAGCCTGAAGAGAAAACCAGATGAACAGTTTTGGATTAATTTCACGCCGAATTTTAAGAGTGAAAGTTTACGATGAAGAATCAAGTTTGGGAAAATAGGGAAAGAGAGTGGAAAAAACGTACAGTGGTTGCATTCTTCGCTTCCTCCACAGTTTCGACGGTCTTCTGAGTCAAATTGGTTGCCGCATCACTGATGGAACTGCCGAGTGCCTGGTTGAAGGAGCAATGATAAAAAGAAACAGGTTCCTTTTGAATACCCAAACCTGTTACTGGTAAATTAGAGAGATTTTGATCTAGGTACTAGATGGAAATTAAACGAACGCTTGTCGCCTTTGTGGCGTCTTCTACAGCTTCAACGCTCTTCTTACTCAGATTCTCAAAGGAAGAACTGAGGGAACTGCCGAATGCCTACGGAGAAAAATAAGAAAATAATACGTAAGGCTGCTCCTACCGAGCCACACTATTTGATCATGTAATCACAGTATTTGATAGCATGAATATATTACGATCGGATTCAAGCGATCACAAACTATCAGCAGTTAGAGATGATGAGAGAAAACGTACAGTGGTAGCATTCTTCGCGTCTTCTATAGCTTCAACGCTCTTTTTACTCAAATCCTCTGCGACATCACTGAGGGAACTGCCGAGAGCCTAGAAGTACTTCACGGTTGGAAACTTCATACTTCTTGACTTATCATGATAGACAATGCATCTCGTTCTAGCATTATTTCAGGAATTGTATGAATGTCACAATCAAATCAAAACAATGAGATTAAAAAAGAACGAACAGAAGTAGCATTCTTAGCATCCTCATACGCTTCGACGCTTTTCTTACTGAGAGTATCCCAAGAAGAGCCAAGAGAACTTCCGAGAGAACTTCCGAGAGCCTGCAGAAAATATATGTGAAGAAATGGTTGAAGAAATACCTTCTAATTTTTATTGTTCACCTAACGGATACCAACTAAAATATTGATATTATTGCACTTCTGCTATAGAACTGGGAATAATCAGAAGGAACGATAACGGACACTGGTGGCATTCTTCGCATCCTCAAATGCTTCAGCGCTCTTTTTACTCAGATCTTCCACTGACGAACTGAGAGAACTTCCGAGAGAACTTCCCAGGTCCTGCAGAATAGCAATGTGTATGAAATTATTGGAGATATTATATCTGTCTCCATCTATCTCTATCACGTGAAAAATTGATGCTACACCTTCAACATTGTTAGATAAATATTAGCGTTCGATAATCTTCTCTTCAATGCACACACTCCCTAGACTGGTCGAAAGGTGAGAGAGTGTATAAACTGAACAGACGGTGGAATAATTTCTCGAAATATTGTGGGTGTTATATGTCATCTTTTAAGATAATATTGAGAATTGGAAACGGACAATGGTTGCATTTTTGGCATCCTCAAACGCTTCAACGCTCTTTTTACTCAGGTCTTCCATAGAAGAGCTGAGAGAACTTCCGAGAGACTGAAAATTTGAAAATTTTGAATCAAAAAGGACTTAGTGTATCCTCGAAATAAAATTTAAAGGAAATTTACACTAGTGACATTCTTGGCATCCTCTATAGCTTGGACGCTCTTTTTACCGAGATTCTCCATAGACTCACTGAGGGAGCTGCCTAGAGCCTGGAGAAAATAATATTTCAATCTGGACTAAATGCCATTATAAGTATTAACGAATGAATTGAAGATATGGGGAAATATAGAAGACGAACAGTTGTCGCATTTTTCGCATCCTCCACAACCTCAGACGTTTTCTGGCTCAAGCTCGAAGTAGCATCACTGAGGGACCGACCGAGAGACTGGAGCAAACAGTTTCAAAATGGAAAATCGAAATTTCAAAATTACTAACTGTCTCTCTCCGGATGCAATTGTTTGATGCGACATAATTGTTAGATAGAAAATTCATGTGTGAGATCAAGAGAGGGAAAAGAAACGAACACTTGATGCATTCTTCGCCTCCTCTACAGCTTCCGCACTCTTTTTACTAAGATTTTCCATAGAAGAACTGAGAGAGGATCCGATAGCCTGAAGAAGACGATTCTTTGATAATTCCAGGTACTAGGTCAGATGAGAACCCACCAGATGAGAACCAAGAAAGAACCCTCGTCGAGTACTTTTTAGGTTCTCCTCCGACGAGTACTAGATTCCAGGACAACTTGAAACCAAACGAACACTGGTTGCATTTTTCGCTCCCTCCACTGCCTCAGAACTAGTCTTGCTCAGCACCTCCTTAGTCGCATTGAACGAACGACCAATACCCTGGAGGGAGGGAGGTTTGAAGAACAGTAAATATTTTTAATTCTTTGAAAATTTTGTTTTTTGCATTAATTAAAATTTGGTGAATTCAGACAAATAATCATTAAACTATTAGAAAACAGATTACCTTCCACATTTTTAATTCAGTTTTTCACTTCATTAATTTCTGAAAAAGCGATGATCTAAAAATATTTTCAATACATTGTTTATACATTGTGTAAGGAAGAAATGCGAGAACAAAAAGTGATGAGCCGGAGGGAAAAGCATGGTAAAAGAGAACACACGTGTTTGTTGGCTTTCAAAAATGATGATTTTAGAGGGGATTTACTGTCTAATCCTGAGAAACTTGCGAAGTTAGCTTGAATAAAAATTTAGGAAGGAGGAGTACCAAGACAGGCACCAAATGAATTGCGAAATGATGAGTTTGAAGTCAGATAATGGGTGAAAAAGCGCGCGATTGAAAGGTATGGCGAGAAGAATGGGCCAACAAACTCCCGCCGGGGCAGAGAAAGAGAGTAGGAGAGAGATTCGAAATGCGACGCGTCCTCTCTCGACCAGAGAAAGAGAGCAGCCACGGGATGTAACGGAGGGAGTGTGTTGTGAGTGTTGACGAGTCAGCAGAGTATCTATCTTCGTTCCACATGATCTCTCGCCCTGGTTGATGGGTAAACGGGAAGTGAGGAGAGGCTCCTGTGGTCCTCTCAAAACATTAGAGGTATAGCTACTCCAATGCAAAATTAACGGAGCGAGATTGAAGAATCGAGGAACTATGCTATCAATAGTCTACTGTCAATCAGAGGCTAGAGTATGTAAGCTGAGGAATTGAAGGTTCAAGAAAATACTCTAGTACAGACAAATACTCCAGGCGAGCCATGACTTCAGACACAATTTCAGACATAAATACTCCGGATAAAATTTTAAAGGAAAATGATCTACAACAGCATGGAAAGGGAAGGAGACACTTCCGAATATATTCCGACATTTGCGATTAGAGTGGCATCTCTCATCATTTGCAGGATGTGACAGCTTCTCGGATGTCCCAAGAAATTCGAATAATCCCCTCTGGCATTGCTTGACCATAACCTATCCATCCGGTTTAGCATTTTCAAATTGTTAGTCATTTTGTATATACATAACATTTTATGCTCACTTTCTCTTCTAAAACAATAATTTGAATAAATACAGGAAATAACAGTTAGATAAACGTTGTCTAAACGTTGGGAATGTGGAACATCGTTGATACAATTTTGCGAATATCATATCTTCGAAACAAAGGTTGGAATGGGTTCGGTAAGTTGTCGCTCCTTGTGTTCTTCATCGACTGGAAGTAGCTTCCTCGCAGCCATCTCACCACCATACGAACCGTACACCGCACCGAGAACTCCTGCAAGTGCGAACAATCGGCGCTTCTTGTATGCATTGATTAATGTTATGAGGTTTTTTTGAAAAATCTAATCCCCCTATCCTACGATAAAGTATCATGACTATAGTACCAACTTTCAACGAAACTACACAAAATTTCAATAGGTTCAAAGATATGTTCTGTAGATACATAACTGTATTCCTATTTTCAACAATAATAGTTCCTGCGTACCTCCAGCAATTCCTCCGACCAGGGTACCCACGACAGGGACAAAGGAGAAGACCGAGGATCCAATTGAGGCGGCTGAAAAGATCATTTAAAATGCATCGACACTAAAAGAATTCATATGAAAAATCGTGAAATGACAAATCTTCGTGATTGAATACCCTATACAAACACTAAAATGCCAGATCAGATGATTTCTCGAAACCGCATGTGCCTTTCTGACTTCAGGTTGGGAAATAAACCAAGTAAATCAGATCATCTCCCAATATTCGCAGTTCCCATCCATTCGAGAAACCGTACTCACCAGGGATGGCTCCGGCCCAGGAACCGGCGACTGAGGCGCTCTTCAATGCTGTCTCACTGTAGCTGTCCTCGTCGTAGCCCTGCAACGAGATTACGGTATTCGAAAAATCGATTGATCCAAACAAGAATTAGCCAAATACGGTATAAATTTTGTATCACAAGTTTGAATGAATTGCACCAAGAAAATCAAAAAAAAAGTTACCTTCTTGGCAGCCAGGCCGATTTCGTAAGCGTCAAAAATTACAGCACCAGCGAACGATGCCTGCATTTATTTCGAATATTTTAGTATATCGAGCTCTTCAATGGAGTGTTCCGCCGCATTATTTCGTTTCGTCAGAGCTACCATGTAAATAGCTAATGTACATACAGATTCTTTAAATTAACGAGATAAAACTCACATTACTGAGTCCTGTAAAGAACTGATTGTAGGACGTAGGCTTGAAGATGGCCTGTAGCGATTGATGCCAGTATTACAATATTTGTATTCCCCTCACCATATCTCAATGGGGAGGTGATCTAGAAAAATTCAAATAGAAAGGAGTAAGGATGGTGGGATAGAATGTGGGACAGAATCCAACCTAGTGAAAATTGTGTTTAGATCTATTTTATAAAACAATATCAATAAAAAAAACTGAAGAATTTCTGACGCTCAGTCATAGTTGAATGGTTTCTCACTTTCTTTCCTGCCTCATTGATCTGTCTCCACCCGAAGGTCCCTCCACTAACATGAGAGTAGATGTTGGGCTGAAATTTCCACGGTGAAAACTTTTCAAATAATAACATCTATAATTAATTGATTCAAAGCTAGATATCAAAATATGCTATTCAGGCTACAACGGGGATCAAACAGACGAGAATAACATTGAGCCAATGTTGCATCCCTTTAGATATAACAACACAACTATTATGACGAAATAAAGCATTATTGAACCTTATATTAACGAGAAAAACGGAAAGTACCTTGCCAAACGTGTTCAACTGCTTGAAAACGCCCATGGCGTTTTTGGTTCCCACGGCCACGGCCTGGAATGAGTAGAGCGTAATGATAATAAATAAAATGAGCAAAAGTCCATATAAGCAGACTTTCAATTTAGAAAATATTTCAGATATGATGACTATCGATGTATGTGTGTGATATGTGATGCTCCTTCAAGTCATATTCGCCGACAAAAATGCTAGGTAGAATACGGCTCGAAGACAGCTTTGAATGAACTTTTGTTATCCTTAGTGTGCATCGAATCACAACCACAAAAATTTTTGGCTCTATAACTAAGCGCGATGTAGTAAACTGAGTTCGCCCCTTCCACGCCCAGAGGTCTACCCATACCAAGGGAGTTGGTAGTGATTCAAAAATTACTATCATATAAGGAAAATCCCCAACCACGTGCACACAATACGGGCGGTTTGAAGTCTCGCAACAGACCACTGGTTTTCAGGATAGGCTCTCGTTGCTACATAGACGCTGGGGTGGCACAGCCCGCTCTTGCCTGGAACAAGACCTAACACCTTTGCCTTTACCTTTTACGAGAAATCATAGTCACTCCTTAACATAAGAAAAAACCAACGGTGGTGGCGTTCCTCGACTCCTCCACGTGATCTTCTCCACTCCAGACAGCATTCTTTACTGCACGCGCCGCACTGCCGACACCCTGAAGGACACACTTTAGAAGCATACAATTACCATCATTTTAAAAAGGAATAGCTAGGAAAACAAGTTCTGCAAACATTTTTAAGGGAAACATTGCAAAAGAATCATTTTCTTTTCTAAAACATCAAATCCTTCGCAAAAATTTTAAATGTATATTATAAAACGATTGATAAAACTTATGTAATTGGCTTTCGAAAAACAAATGATTGGCTCACGGAAACGGCCGCGCCCGTCCACGAACCGATCGTTTCGCCGACGACTCTGGAAAGGACTAGGATGATAAGAATTTTGCCACGAGTCAATGTACACAAATGGTACGAGAATGGAGAAATATTTGAGAACCGTCCTTGTGAAGGTTTAGTGGTGATAACGAGCGATGGAAGTGCCAATCAAAAGCATGTGACATTGGGAATGTCAACAGTACACTACGAATTATAAATGTCGATAATAACAAAAGTCACATATTCCTCATTTACAAATTACAGAATGCGAATTTATTTAGATTGTTTTGGACTGTGAATATTTGAAAATGAGCAAGAATGCACGAACCTCGTGTCTCTCGCGTAGTCATGATTCGTAACTGCATCCTGTGACGCGAAGAATGCGCTTGAAACGCCCTAGAACGCAAACATATGGATATGGTATTATAAAAACAGCCCCCATACGAAAATCGTTAATGGAAAACATTCAGTTAACCTTGCTTCCGTTTTATTAACGTGAATGGATGCGATCGAAAAAAAGAAATTCAACTCACTGAAGCAGCGTAGCTCGCCCAAGCTTTCGCGGTTTCGGCCATCACTTAAAATGAGGGAAATAAGAATGTTGTACCTCATGAATTAAATGTCATTAACGCAAATATTAGTGCAGTGTCCCTATTTGTATTGTCCGAAATTGAATATGGGGAAGCAGCGTACATCACTCAATGGGAAAAGGGAGACTGTCCTTGTTCAAATCAATTGCTGCCAGCTGGCCAGTACTGGAGAGAGAGGGAGAGAGAGAGAGAGAGAGGGAGGGAGAGGGAGAGAGAGAGAGAGAGAGAGAGAGAGAGAGAGAGAGAGAGAGAGAGAGAGAGAGAGAGAGAGGGAGAGAGAGAGAGGGGGAGAGAGAATGCGCGCGAGATTGTAATAGAGAAAGGCGAGTGGAGAGGAATCAATGGGCAATCAGTAGGTCCCCTCGGCGATGTTATCAATAAACGATGAAATCGACATATCGGGCATTATCGAGCAAAATTTTAAGAAAATTACTTGATCAACTGAAATCAAAACACGGCTATTCGGCGAGATCAAAAGCTCGACTACAGTGTGCAATGAAGCTCTTCCCTATCAAACATAAACTGGGTTTTTATAAGAAATTTATTGAGCTCTTGCTTTAGATAAATTTGTAATGCAAGAAAATTCGGGAGAAAAAATTCAATACTTTCGAAAGTCAAATTTAAAAAATATTAATTCGAATAACTCAGTCACTCGGCAGAAAAATATTTTAGCCAACTGAAACATACGGAAAGAAGATATCGGAAGGAGATACACGTAAGGTGATACAACCTTTCAGCGGAATGAAAAGATTTCTTTATAACAGACTTTATTCAAATCAACAACAGTAACACATGCAATAAGTAACAAATCGGTACACTCAACAACAAGACGCACAATTCTGAATCTCTCTCTCAATATGGAACTTCGCTCTTACAGTTCAGGTTCTCGTTCGCACCTCATAAGTGAAAAGTGTCTGAATGCTCGAGTATCGACTCTGACAAAGGTACTATCGTTCTTCGCTTTCCCAAGCGATTCTTCAGACTCATGAAGGATGATTTGCATCTTTCCTTTACCGTACTCGCGGCAGATTTCGAGATTTCCATCGAAGAAATGGAAAACTTTCGTGTCCCCAACTTCGAAGACATGGAAATGCATAGGTAACATAATTTCAATCCTGTGATAAGAAGTTGACTCACATCAATAGTTCCCCTTGTGAAGATCTCCACATCATTTGGCCCTCTTCTTACATAATCAATAGAGATACCAATCAACGAGAAGAATTCATCGATAACATAACGTAGACCGTCCATTTTAAATGAGCGAAGCTTCATAGAGCCGTTGCTCATGATCGGAAATGAGAATTAAGCGACTGCATCAGTCCACTCTGCATTATGTTTAGTCGGTCAGAGTGTTCGTGACAGTGCGTGGAATGGAATGGAATGAAATGGACCACTGCTCGAATTTCGAGCCTCGAAATAAGACAGCAATTCGATTAGGGATTAAGAAATATATTAAAAGCAAAAAAAAACTAAATTCATGCGGATTCACCTTGTACAATTCGTGCAAATCCCTAGGATTCACACTATTGACAATAGACGAAATCTCAATCTTCTTACACACTTTCGCCAGATCGAGGAGGAAAGGACTTTCCATCAATCTAGGAGCTCGAACTGGACCCTGCAGTTGTACTCATTCATGATATAAATCGAGTATTAGCTGATCTAATTGAGATCTAGTTTATTATTCGCTAATTGTCTCGCGGCTAATTAATTGTTCAATGAAAAATAAGTTACCTCGCAATCAAGAATGAGATCATCGACATCGAAATTCTTGATTATACTGTAGACTTCACGAGTAAATGGACGGAAAGGCCAGAGCTGAAAAACATTGAAAATCGAGAAGAAAATGTTCCCGCACTGACTTTAATCGAGAGTTGTCCGATCGAAGCATTCTGAGAGATTCTTCTTAAGCCATCGGTCGAATTATCTTTTGTCCAGTCAACAATGATTTCTTGATCACTGAATAACGGGTTGGAAAGAAGTAGAAAATCAACATTACTCACTATAGATACTTCTCATTCGAAATTTTACTCTTCTTAAAGATCACCAGCTCTTCTCCAGTAAGCTGGAATGACATTATACATATAATTTGGACTTACATATATGGAATACTAACCTCTCCAATGAATAGGCTCTGCACAAAATACTTGGACTCCATTTCGATTGCATTCAGCTTTTTGTTCACTCGAGCTTTCAGACGATCTTCGATAGAAAGAAACGAGAGGACGTGAGTGATAAGCTCTTTAGGGAGCGCGAGGATCGGAAACTAAAACACATTTTTGTTATTAATTTGAATAAATACATTAAAAAGAAATAAATAAAAGAAATAAAATGACAAACAACGAGGAAAATGAAACTCACACAATCTCGTTGTCCTAAGTCTTCGTCACTCTTTCTTTTCCTCGATTGAATCGGTTGACCACGCGATTTCTGAAGAAAGGGATCCATTATTTGGAACACAAATGGAACACCGTTTGCTAATTGACGATCATTCATGCGAAGAGTAAACTAAGCACACATTATCAAACCTGTTCAATCTCCTTCATTTCCTCCACCAGATCGTCCACAGGACCTCCAGCCATTTCCAGTCTTGAATTATTCTGGCTATAACACGCGTCTTCTGAGAGATCGCAGGTGAAGTTTGACAAACTGTTCAAAGTGGTCCAATCTCCATAAAATTTTCAGGGTAGATAAGCCTAAGGCCCAGTAACTTCCAGGAAATTTTGTAGAGCCGGGAATTGAAAAGTGCCTAAAATCCGGCTCCGGCGATAATGAAAATTCAAAAATTCATAAGTTTCTTCAAAGCTGAGTAAAAAAGTCGTTCAAAAAAGTAAATTATTCGGATTGTTAAGATAAACAACTTTTATGTTGAGCACTTTTGATTGCTTCAAAAGTTGCAAGAGAAAATGGCGAAAATTAGTTTTTCACCCTCGAAATTTATGAACTTTTACATGTCGTGAAAAAAATCGTTGCATGTTCTAACGAGATCTCTACGGAATCGAAATCTACAACCTTTTCTACCCTGGGTAGAATAGTTTTAGTTTCGATTAACGACCCTATTTTTCTGTAATTTTGCCTCAAAAATGGAAAATGACGTGATTTTTTCACAAAATCATATTTTCAGATTTTTGCAGAAATTGAATTTCAGCTTCAGTCGTGCAATATTTCACTTAGAATAGCTAGGAATCATCACTACTTCATTCGCAAGGAGTTTGAAAGGCATCCGAGAAAATTTTATTTTTTCGAAAAAAATTGTCCTGTCTGTCGATGCGTGAAAAAAAATAAATTTTCTCGGATGCCCTTCAAACTCCTTGCGAATGAAGTAGTGATGATTCCTAGCTATTCTAAGCGAAATATTGCACGGCTGAAGCTGAAATTCAATTTCTGCAAAAATCTGAAAATATGATTTTGTGAAAAAATAACGTCATTTTCCATGTTTGAGGCAAAATTACAGAAAAATAGGGTCGTTAATCGAAACTAAAACTATTCGACCCAAGGTAGAAAAAGTTTTAGATTTCGATTCCGTAGAGATCTCGTTACAATATGGAACGATTTTTTTCAGGACATGTAAAAGTTCATAAATTTCGAGGGTGAAAAACGAATTTTCGCCATTTTCACTTGCAAATTTTGAAGCAATCAAAAAGTGCTCAACATAAAAGTTGTTCATCTTAACAATCCGAATAATTTACTTTTTTGAACGACTTTTTTACTCGACTTTGAAGAAACTTATGAATTTTTGAATTTTCATTATCGCCGGAGCCGGATTTTAGGCTCTTTTCAATTCCCGGCTCTACAAAATTTCCTGGAAGTTACTGGGCCTTAGGCTTATCTACCCTGAAAATTTTATGGAGATTGGACCACTTTGAACAGTTTGTCAAAGGGAGGTCTCGATTTCATGTAATCTATCAGAAGATATGTGATAAACTAAAAAAAAGTGATATAAGACTAATTGAATCTTATGTCTGTGGCCCTAGGTATCCAAGCGTTCTCTCGATAGTGTGAGAGAGCCGAGGAGAGTACCAGAGAAAGAGAGGGCGCGCGCAAGTCAACGACATGTAATGATACCACGTGGGCCCAGAATACCTGAACAAGAAAAGTATAACAAGAGCGGGCCTCGGGCGGGAAAACGGGCCACCGTATCAGCACCTTATAATTAAAGAAATCGTTGCGAGAGATAGTCATGCATAAAGTGTGCAAAAGTCACAGCTCACAATGTGATAAATCTCTTGCCTGAGTATCGACTCGCGTACGTGCTAACCACCTACGCAGCCACACCACTTATAGCGAACAACTCTTATAAATGGTGTGCAAGTAACTTTGAAGAAATTATACGGTTTCTCCCGCAAAAAAACTTTTGAACGGTCCAAGCTGTCCCGACTTTTTGTACTAGGCTGAGCCCACGTGGACACGTAAACAAGGGAATGACAGTAATCGTACTAGTTTTCAAACGAGTGAATTACTAAGTGAGTTGTATACACATAGTGATGCCAAAGAATGCCGAACCATTGAGGCTCGAAGAATTGGGTACAGGAGAAAAAAAATCGCGTGACACCTAGGTGTCAAGTGCAAGGCTCTTTGTTCCATACTTAATTGTATCGACAACGCCTGGGTACTGTCTTAACTGTCACCACTTTTAAATAGTAAAGACAAAACAGCAATGAAGGGAAATATGAGGAGCATACAGTGGGAACAAGATATATCAAAAAGGTTACTGAACCTTTCAGTGGATAGAGATTGTACATAAAACATGCTTTATCGGGATCAACAGTCAAATAGTCGGATGGAACAAAACAAGGAAAGGACGTACCTATCTTCTGAAACAAACATCGGGGTGGGAAATATACAATGTGAATTAGGTGCGCAACGTGGGAAAAACTATCAGTATTCGATTTAAAAGAGAAAAGGAGAGAACTTTCAAAAACTTTAGGAAATTTCTTCCATCTAAATATCAACTCTGACCAATTTCCCACCGTACTTCGCTTTGTCGAGTGACTCGGTAGAATTGTGGCGGCAAATATGTACCATGTGACCTTTTTGACCGGTCTTTTCAGCAGACCAAATCTGCATATTCCCATCGAACAAATGGATGTGTGATGTATCCATGTCAATAGGATCTTCGAATGTCTAGTAATCAAACTTGCATATTTACGATATGAACAATAAAATGCGATTTGAATTTGTATGAAGCTCACTTCGATATTTCTGTTCGAGAAGAAAACTCCATATTTCTCAATGATGCCAACGCGTTCAAGGAATTCACAGATGTCACCCTTTTTGAGTTCCATTTCGAAATAACGAAGTTTCGATGAACCATCGGTCATGACCTATGTATATTGTTGAAATATTTGCAAGAAGATATCTACATAAGTATTTAAATTACTTTCGCATTTGGGTTGCCTTCTAAGACGTCCGTGAAGACACGTTCAACTAATACAAAATAATATTAGGTTGATGCAAAAGTTTCTGACTATTCCATTTTCGAAGTTTTTTTCGGCTTATTTCGACTATATGCCATTCCTTCATGGTTTTAGTAAAGGGGTTATAAGTGGACAACAATAGTATGTTTACATCGAATATATCTCGTAGGGTGCCTGAGAAAACCGCTTCTGCATCAAAACATGAAAAAATGAGATTTTTAAGTGTTTTCGATTGCACCCTGCTCGCAGATCTGCGCCCTACCTAAGTAGCCCACTATATCAGTGGTAGGGAAAGAGCTGCCTGTTCAGATAACGTTGATAAGACAGGTCTACAACGCTCTGGGGGGAACTGAAATAGTTAAAGGTGTCATTTTCGGTGTTCAAATATCTACATCACGATTTCGAAACATCGTAATACTAAACAAGTAGATGAATAATTTCCAAAATGTAACTGCATACTAGTTCTGAAGGGTACTTCAGCATGCGCAACAATTTATGTTTATTCATCGATCCGCACTTGTAAAATCACGTATATATTCTCAGAATTATATTCTCAGAATTTTAACTAGTGGGATTGAGAGCCGTGTTCAAGGGGACGTTTGAGGCCAGCACTCTTATGCTAAGTTCTTTAATATGCTAAATAGGGGTCCTTAAAATAATGAAATAGTTTTGCTGATGTCACGGTTCTCACATGAAATATAATCAATTCAAAATTCGGATTAATCGCGCACTGTGTAGAATTTGATTGTGAACAGTGTTATCCCTATTGATCGAATTGGCCCAGTATAGCGCTATTTATAAAGTGTTCCCAAGGCCACATCAACTGTTGAAACCATTAGTTGATTGATCGATTTCTAAGAATTTTTTACGTTGTTATGTCCGAATATGAAAATAGTCAGAAACTTTTGCATCAGCCTGATAATTACAACATAATTAAACAAACAATAAAAGATCTATAAAACAGAGATTACCTTGTACAATTCATACAAATCCGTGGGTATCGATCCACAATGGTTAAGAGATAAAATCTCCAACCGCTTGCACGCTTTAGCCAAATCGGGGAAGAATGGACTTGTCACCAATCCCAGCGCTCGAACTGGACCCTGAAATAGTACTCATGCGTGATATCAATATAGCAAATATAATCGATTTTAACTAATCAGGATTGGTTACCGAATATTCGTCAATTATCTCACAGAGTATTGCATAACTGGATCAGTGAAAAAATATAGTCGATGTTATACCTCGCAATCAAGAATGAGACGATCGATATTGAAATTCTTGACGATATTGTAGACTTCACGAGTGAATGGACGAAAAGGCCAGAGCTGATAAATATTGACAATCGAGAATAAATAGTTAAAACACTGACTTTGATCGAGAGCTGTCCGATAGAAGCATTCTGAGAGATTTTTCTTAAACCATCAAGCGAATTATCCTTTGCCCAGTCAATCATGATTTCCTGATCACTAAATCACTGGTTGGCGCAAAAATGTTAAAAAATCAAATTGACTCACTTCAGATACCCATCATTCGAAATTGTCCTCTTCTTGAAGCTAATCAATTCTTTTCCGGTGAGCTGGAATGGCATTGAAAATAGAACGTGGACTTATATATATGTGAATACTAACCTCTCCAATGGTTAGGCTCTGCACAAAATAATTGGACTCCAACTCGATTGCATTCAGTCTCTTGCTAACGCGCGCTTTAAGTCGATCTTCGATAGAGAGAAACGAGAGGATGTGCGTGATGAGCTCTTTAGGGAGCGCGAGAATCGGAAACTAAAAGACGAGTTTGCTATCAATTTTATAAATATTATATTTGTCTGGAGTTCGATTGTTTTTTAGAAACTTGTCAAAGCATCTTCACTCACAAAATCTTCAGAGACTTCTTCAAATTTCCTTTTCCTCGATTTAATGGGTTGATCGCGAGATTTCTGTGAAAATAAATGTATTATTTGGAAAATATGAGAGACGATCGGTTACGCTAAGAGTACATTATTAAGTATCAAAAATATGGTCTCATTTTAGCAAACCTGTTCAATCGCCTTAATTTGCTCCACCAGATCGTCCACTTGACCGCCAGGCATGTCGTCTCTGAAATAAAAATCAAAAGTAAAAATAGCATTAAGACAGCTAAAACACAGGAAAAGAATAGATCGGAAGAAGGTACGGGCAAGCTGAAACGCGGAGAAAGAAGATAACGGAAGAAGATATACGAAAAGGTGATCAACCTTTCAGAGGAATGAGTGATCCTATTCTCGTTAAAATACTTTACCTGGAGCAACAACACAAACAAATGAAACAGATAACCAATCGGAACACTCAACAACAAGATAGCGAACAATATAACGTCAAAGTCAGTTTTTAAGGAATATGGAGAACCAGTCCCGAAATTGAGAATGGCCACTCATAGTTCAGGTTCTCGTCCTACGCACGCAATTGTAAAGAAATTGAGTTCCTGAGTATTGACTCTGAGAAAGGTACTATCGTTCTTCGCCTTCTCAAGCGATTCTTGAGACTCATGAAGGATGATTTGCATCTTTCCTTTACCGTACTCGCGGCAGATTTCGAGATTTCCTTTGAAGAAATGGAAAACCTTCGTGTCCCCAACTTCGAAGACCTGGAAATATCAATCGCAAGCGTGATATATTTTCAATTATGATTAGAAAGTGACTCACTTCAATAGGTTCTACCAGAAAGATCTCCGCAGCAAAGGGATTAATTCTTCCATATACAATAGCGATACCAATCGAAGAGAAGAACTGATCGATAAAATTACGCAGACCGTCAATCTTGCATGAGCGAAGCTTCGTAGAGCCGTTTCTTATGATCGGAAATAAGATAGAAATTCGATTAGTCAAGACAAATAATTATACTATTTTTCGTGCACTATTTTTTTTCTTTCGAACTATTAGGTTGTAACATAAGTTTTGTCGCATTTCGGAGGTTCACAATAGTTCCATGAAGGATACTTCTCAAACATTATCAATGCCTGACCTCCTAGTATATGTTTGGGGTGTTCATGCACATTCAAACCATAGGGTAGAGCTGAACTGCGCACGCTGGCTATGCGAAAAATATTAATATGAACTGATTTAAATTTGGTGCAGATTTTTTAAATTCGTTTGATCAGGTGCTAGTTCGCAGAGATGAATAATGAACCAAACTTCTACAGCCTGGTGATATACCCCGTCAATGCTCTTTCAAAATATACGCCAGATATGGTGCTATGTTGAGCGGAATCAAAGATATACTTCACTGAGTGTAAGGTTAGCCGCTGATTCGTAGCCAACTTGACCAACTCTTCTGAATCCAGAATTGCAACAACAGTGACTAACATAAGTGCGTTCCAATTACCACTCATGGAGGTATAATTTATCATTAAACAAGTGAGAGAAAGAACACTCCACTTGTGGGAAATTTGAATTTTTATTAATTCAATTCGCGCACAATTTTACCAAAATATGCAAGTTTAGGTGTTTCGAATTAAAGATTGTCATTCAAAAGCTATTTATTTCCAAACTTATCCCAAGTAGATACTAGTAAGGGAAGGGTTTATGGTTAGGATGGACACAACAAATCAGATATTGAACATGTGTGCGAGGTAGGAATATGAACAAAGTGCCGATTTCATTAGTTTAATTTACATACCATCGTTCTGAATGGAGCCACTTATCTCAACAGAACCCAATCTACCCCAAACTTTGTCTGCATACTGACCACTTTGGGTGAACTATATTCCACCACTATTTGGATCTGGATATCTATTGAGAAGAAAATTCGGCTTGCGAAAGTTTTCGCGACCGTCACCAACCATCCACATTATACAAACTCGTCTGCATTTCTAGAACGATTTTCGTTTGTCATTATCCGTGAGTGGTTCAAAATTATGCACATATGTAGTACTTTACGCAAATAACACAAAATCGGCATAAT
The DNA here is from genome assembly GCA_036245805.1 of Pristionchus mayeri. Taxonomy (NCBI): domain Eukaryota; kingdom Metazoa; phylum Nematoda; class Chromadorea; order Rhabditida; family Neodiplogasteridae; genus Pristionchus; species Pristionchus mayeri. The sequence continues at coordinate 15,876,556 of BTRK01000006.1, forward strand.
TTATCCTTTTCAAGAAGAGCTGATGCGTGAAAATGATTTGTAATCCTTATCTCAGTACAACTTTGTCTGACTAATGTGCCTCCTCAACTGCCTTGACAGGACTGAAGTAAAGCGCGTAAGAAAGAGTACGAAGGCCCTCACTGATGATGAATAACGAAATTGAGATTAAATTAATTCGAAGAATTTCTGAGGTTAAAATGCATAAGAGATTGGAGGCGACAAAACTTATGTTACAACCTGATATAATGTTTCATATCAAATACTATGTTGTATTTATTACATGTGCGCGTGTACTAAATTATTCCGCTATCATATTCTGGAAACACTATCCAGTTACGCTGAAATTAGCTGAAAAGTCGATTTTCGGGCATGTCGTTTTAAAATTTCTAACTCAAATTAAGACTATTATGTGAGTCCCAGATTGAAACCAAAGAAGGAGATGGGTTTATGGTTATTTTTAATATAGTTAGTCAACAGCTAGCTTTAGTGATAACTGAAGTAAAACAAAACTTTCAACTTTCATTCATTTTGCGGAAGTCGATTTTTTAAATTTTTAAATTTTGTACTCTTTCTTCGAATGGCAAGCTACTCAAAAAATAATAATTATAAGTTTTAATTTATTATCAATAGTTTAGAACCACGTTTGGTATGAAATTTGCAACTTTTTAAAATTTTTTGAGGAAAATCACGAGTTTCGTTGAGATTCTGCATTGCGATATGGGGGATCGGGATGATGGGCAATTTGCTTAGAAGGAACTGCCAACTCACATGAGCCGATAATCTGGTTTATATCTCTTCAAATCAGAGAACTGGAAATATGGTTATTCTATAGAGATCAGGAATAATTCTATTAGTTTTGTGAAAATAAGAGGATTGCAAGCCCTGAAGTATGGTAATTGAAGAAGAGTAGATGCCCTATCTAGTGCAGCTCACTATTACCTTACAAGCTTGATGGAATTTGTAAAACATATTTTCAAACAAGTAGTGCACGAACTTTCGGAACACCCCAATAAATGGGAAGTGAAGCTGCATGCGGATTCAACTGGTACAAATCGTACAAATCCAAATCAGTCACACTATTGAGTCTAGATGAAATCTCAATCCGCTTGCATGCTTTCGCCAATTCGAGGAGGGATGTACTATTCATCGGACCCTGGAAAAGCACTCATGAATGATATCAATGGAATAACTATAATAGAATTTTAGCTGATCAGGTCACCAGGTTACCGATTATTCGCTAATTCTCTCATGGTGCATTACATAACTGGTAGGGTTGTCAATACGGAATCAAGAGGGTTTAGGTGGTGTACAAAAAGGAGACCGCATTTTTCAAATGAAAATGGGGCACGGTAGGTTCTAGTCGCCGCGGGTTACAGAAAGGGTGCAGAAGGGTACTACAGGGAGAGGGAGATGAGCAAAAGAGCATAGTATATCCCCTGTACACTTTTAATGCATAGAGGTCGCCGTTTTCAGCCCTAGTCTGAATGTGGAACTCCCTCATTTTCATTTCTAATTTCCATTCATTCCGCATTGCTGCCGACAGCCACCCAATTTGCCTTGCAGAATGAGCTATTCAGTAATCATTCCGCAATTCCGCATATATTTTCTACTCGCTCTCTCTCTCTCTCTCTCTCTCTCTCTCCCAGCCAGGTAGTCGTGTTTCGCTTTTATTTCGCGTTGTGTTTCATAGTGGAAATATAATTTGTTGTTGTGAAAACATTCCTCAATAATTCGGAACGATTGCGAAATAGAGACCGGTTCGACGGAATTGCGGAATAGAGAATGAGAATGGAAATTGATGCGGAATTGGATTCCTCGTAGAAAAACCTCATAGTATATGCTATACCTCTAAATGAAGAACGACATGATCTAGATTGAAATTCTTGACGATATTGTAGACTTCACGAGAGTACCGCCGGAAAGGCCAGAGCTGAGAAACATTGAAAATCGACAAAAAAAATTAAGCACTAACTTTGATCGATAGTTGTCCGATAGAAACATTCTGAGAGATTCTTCTTATGCCATCAGGTGAATTATCTTTTGTCCAGTCAACCATGATTTCCTGATCACTAAATAATGAGTTTATGAGTAAGAAAAAAATAAAATCAAAATGACTCACTGAAGATACTTATCACTAGAGATTTCCCTCTTCTTGAATCTCTCAAACTCTTCTCCAGTGAGCTGGAATGATAATTAAAATAGAACGTTGACTGAAAATATGTATAATATATATAAGGGAATACAAACCTCTCCAATTTTCAGACTATGAACAAAATATCAGGTTGGTGCAAAAGTTTCTCCCTTTTTTCAGAAATTTACATTTTTGCTTCCCCTGACCTCCAATGTTGATCAATCCTCATATGGTCTTTTGCAGTATAATGGTACGTGAATACTCTTTATAACAAGCTGTGTCTCAGTTCTCCACAGTTAACAGTATCGATACAGCAATCTGTCCAATTTCGTAAAATTGCATTTCAAACTGAATTTTTATAAGGGCATCGCTAAGTGGAGAAAAGAGATAGGGGTTAGTCATGCATACCAGTGTAAAGTATGCTATCTGGGCATGCTCGTGAATGTAATTCAGTATTAATGTGCCGTCATACCAAGTTGAGATGAGCGGTTAATTAGATATTTCCGCGAGATTAGTTTCTGCAGAATTACATATCATAGCCCCGAATGTTTAGCCATTGTCTCGAAAAGTCATATTGTTGAGGACAATGAAGTTCTCGCTAGCCTTAATATTACCCTTAAATGTGAGGTGGCTAAAGCTATCCATTTCTGAACAGCAGCATGATACAGCAAAATTTTAACGAAATCAGCACTTTTTCTAATTCCAAGCTTCCAACGCCTTTTGAAAGTCGGATATTGTGTGATATTCTGAAAGAGCAACATGAGTGGTATTACTCATCAAGTGGGCAGAATCAATTGCTAGATCGTATTGAAATGGTAGGGTCCAGAAAAATAACCTCATAATCGTCATATTTCGAAATTTTGACTTTTTCATTATTTATTCCCGTAATGTGCTTTCCAGAATTGAATTGATCCTGCACATATAATGTGCACATATAATGCCCACAACTAATGTTAAATGGAAAATAGAGTCAGGCAAATATGGCTAGAGAAAGATTAAAAAATATATTAGGGAGAAACTTTTGCACCAACCTAATACTTGGACTCCAATTCGATTGCATTCAGTCTCTTGTTAACTCGAGCTTTCAGTCGATCTTCGATAGAGAGAAACGAGAGGATGTGAGCGATGAGCTCTTTAGGGAGCGCGAGGATCGGAAATTAAAAGAGGAGTTTGTCATCAATTTGAAAAATTTTATGTATATGTAGTTCGATTGTTATTAGAAACTTAGTCAAAGCATCTTCGCTCACCAAATCTTCGGAGACTTCTTCAAATTTCCTTTTCCTCGATTTAAGCGGTTGATCGCGAGAGTTCTGTGAAAGAAATTAATTATTTGGAACATATATCATGCGTAGTGTAAACTTTTATGTGTTGAAAAATATGTGCGCAACTTAGCAAACCTGCTCAAACTCCTTCATTTCCTCCGCCAGATCGTTCTCTGAAATGAAATGCAAAAGTTAAAAAAAAAAGTGACACATAGAAGGAAAATATCGGAAGAAGATACAAGTAAGGTGATGCAACCTTCCAGCGGAATGAGTGATCTATTTCTTGATAACAGACTTTATCTGGAGCCACAACAAATACAAATGAAACAGATAACGAAACCGTACATTCAACAAACAGGCAGCTAACACTCAAATCATAGTCAAATTTTAAAACGGCTTTTGGAGAACCTCTCCCTCAATTTAGAATGGCCACTCATAGTTGAGGTTCTTGTCCTCTCCACGTTAATGAAATGCGATTATGTTCCTGAGTATCGACTTCGACAAAGGTACTATCGTTCTTCGCATTTTTAACCGATTCTTCTGTCTCGTGAACAATGATTTGCATCTTTCCTTTACCGTACTCGCGGCAGACTTCGAGATTTCCATCGAAGAAATGGAAGACCTTCGTATCCCCAACTTCGAAGACCTGAAAATACAAGTTCAAGGCATAATATAATTTCATTCCTATGATATAAATTTGACTCACTTCAATATCTTTCATTACAAAGATCTGAACACCAAAAGGATCAGTTCTTCCATATGCAATAGTGATACCAATCGAAGAGAAGAACTTATCGATGATATAACGAAGACCGTTAATCTGGAATGAGCGAAGCTTCGTAGAGCCGTTGCTCATGATCGGAAATAAGACAGCAATTCGATTATTCAAGATAAATAATAATACTAAAACGGAAATGAAGCAAAATTCATGTGGGTTCACCTGGTACAAATTGAGCAAATCCAGATGAGTCACACTATTGGCTATAGTAGAAATTTCAATCCGCTTGCAAGTTTTCGCCAATTCGAGGAGGAATGGCCTATTCATCGGACCCTGGAATAGTGCACATGAATGATATCAATGGAATAAACAGAAAATTAGCAGAATAGGGCATCAGGCACCGATTATTCGCTAATTGTCTCATGGCGCATTGCAAAACAGGTTCAACCAAAAAATAGTCGGTGATATACCACGCAATCAAGAATGAGATGATCGACATCGAAATTCTTGACGACATTGTAGACTTCACGAGAGAACGGACGGAAAGGCCAGAACTGAGAAACATTGAAAATCGAGAACAAATTGTTAAAGCACTGACTTTGATCGAGAGTTGTCCGATAGAAGCATTCAGAGAAATTCTTTCGATACCATCAGATAAATTATCTTTTGTCCAGTCAACCATAATTTCCTGATTACTGCATAACGGGTTATAAAGAAGAAAAAATCAAATTAACTTACTTGAGGTACTTATCATTCGAGATTATCCTCTTCTTGAATCTCTCAAACTCTTCTCCGGTAAGCTATAATGAAGGCAAACTTGAATTTTCGTTGGTAGTCAAACATTGAAAATATATCGTTGACATACTATACAATATAAGTGAATACAAACCTCGCCAATGGTTAGGCTCTGCACATAATACTTGGACTCCAAGTCGATTGTATTCAGTCTCTTGTTCACTCGAGCTTTCAGTCGATCTTCGATAGAGAGAAACGAGAGAACGTGAGTGATGAGCTCTTTAGGGAGCGCGAGAATCGGAAACTAAAATACATTTTTGCCATTGAATTGAATAAATACTTTAAAAAATAAATAAATAAAAGAAAAAGATGTAAACTGACATAATCTCGTTGTCCGAAGTCTGCGTCACATTTCCTTTTCCTCGATCGAATGGGTTGACCACGAGACTTCTACAGAAAGGGATCCTTTACATCGAACAAAAATAGGATATCGTTTGCTAATTGACGACCATTCATGCGAAGAGTAAACTTAAAACAAATTATCAAACTTGTTCAATCTCCTTCATTTCCTCCACCACATCGTCCACAGGACCTCCAGGCATTTTCAATCTGAAAAAGTATCATAAAACTATTGCTCCTGAATAAATATTTTCCTGCCATATTTAAATTAATTATTAAACAGGATCAATTTGAACTATAATTGCAAATATCATTGATGAATTTAAAGATAAATATGATAATAGTAAGGAACATGAACCTTTCAAATTTAAAATATTAGCAAACAAATTTATTTTATCGGAAGCAAAAACAAGAAAAATTGCGATAACAATCTAAATCAATCCAGTAAATAACAGTTTGAGAAACGTTGTCTAAAGTCGGGAATGCCAAGCATCGGGAAACAATGTTTTGATGAAAATATCTTGGAAATAAAGGCCGGAATGGGATCGGCGAGGTGAACTTTACTCCTTTTGCCCCTCATCCGATGGAAGTAGCTTCTTTGCAGCCATCTCGCCGCCATACGAACCGTACACCGCGCCGAGAACTCCTGCAAATGGAAATATTCTCGCCTTCACAAATTCATAATGTACAGTAATCAAAAAACATTATATTCCAAAAAAACGATCACCTATAATCAACCTGAAAGGCTGATTTCCTTTTTTTCCATTTTTTAAATTTCTTCAAGGTTGATTTCATGCATTAAGCAATAGAAAATCATATCCAAAAAGTTGATATGAATTAGATATTATCTGGCACTACAGTAAGTAATGCCAACACTCCATACAGTACACCGTACCTCCAGCGATTCATCCGACGAGAGTGCCCACCACGGGGACGAAGGAGAAGACAGAGGCACCGATGGAGGCAGCTACAAAAATGATAGGTATTACCGCATAACAAAGTGTGCTAATCAGCTCGTTAGAGAAAGATACCGTACTCACCAGGGATGGCGCCGGCCCAGGAACCAGCCACTGAGGCGCTCTTCACTACAGTCGCACTGTAGGTGCCCTCATCGTAGTCCTGCAACGAAGATAAGGTAGAATGTGTTATATCGAGAGGAATCCCTCCCCTCTGTTATCATATTATCGACTGACGCCTTATGCCGTCATTCCCCTTTTACCTATCTGCCTGAGTGCAGTTGTTGACTCGCTTCCCTTCATCCCTCCCTATTCACACGAGGGTAGATCAGTGACCCTCCGCCCTCTTCCTCGATCTGTATTGATTACCTCTCACCCTCTTCCCTTCTATTCTGGCAGTGTTGTCTCGTTTTGGAGTTGTTGAGCGGTGCTCGCATTTGACTCTTGCTTAGATAAAGCTTCTCCCTCTATGCTCTTGGAGTTGGGGACAGGCCAACTACACAATAGAATGGGGATACAATAGAAGAAAGAAGTCGATGTAAATCAGATAGAGCGCTTCTTGAATGTTCAAGCTCTCGATAACTTGAAAAATAAATATTAACCTTTTTGGCAGCCACTCCAATCTCGTACGCGTCCAGGGCAACCGCGCCTGCGAGAGACGCCTGAGAAAATCCAAACGTAAATACACTCTTCGATAGCGTCCTTCACAGATCAATTTTAATTTTTTAGAAGAGACATTTACATAGCACTTGCTAATGCACTCCCGTGAGACCCACCGCAAATACGGGGTGAAAATTCACCGTTACATTTTTTTTCACATCTACGTTTACCGGCTGTAAATGCTTCTAATAAAAATTTAAAACGTACATCTCCGAGTCTCCTGAGGAATTGATTGTAGGAGGTGGGTTTGAAGATGGCCTGCAGCGATTTTAATTATCTATATTTTTCAATCTTTAAACATAATTAGTTGATCAGACTGAGAAGGAGGACTAGACGCTGACGAGGCATTTGATTGACAACAATATAATTCGGACTTATATTATAAAAACATGGCAGTCTTTATAAGCTGTTCACCTTTTTGCCAGCCTTGTTGATCTGTCTCCAACCCAAAGTGCCTCCACTGATGTGCGAGAAGATATTGGGCTAAAACTTGCCCACGATTATCATTTTAATAAAACAGACATCGCAATTGGCAAACAGAATTATGGGATATGGCACATTTATAGAGTTTTGACCTCCTTCTCACATTTCATACTAAAATTTTTTCTTGTGACTGCTAAATAGTCGCTCAGACATCACTACAGTACCTTGTTAAATGTGGTGAGAACTGAACACACCTTTCCGAACTTGTTGATCTGCTTGAAAACGCCCATGGCGCTTCTCGTTGCTGTGGCCACTGCCTGGAACAAGGAGATGAAAGATATGCGATTTTTAGGAACAATTCGTGAGCAAGAGAAGCACAGAAAATATAGACCTGACGATCCTGCAATTATCATTCACTGTTTAATATTCAATTTCAGAATGGGCTATCGCGTAATAACGACAAACAACTATTAGAAAACAAGTAAAGGCAAGTGTGGGCATGAAGTCCAACCGTGGTCACGTTCCTCGACTCCTCCACATGTTCTTCCCCACTCCAAACTGCATTCTTCACCGCACTTGCCGCACTGCCGACGCCCTGAAGGAATAAACGTTATGTTGTGTTCCTGCCTTGTACCCGACAACTAGGGTGGCTAAAAAAGCAAACGGATATCCGTCTTGTGGACTTGTGGGCCCTATCTCACGGCTAACCCGCTTTCGCGTGCGTGAGCCGTTTTTCAACCGTAATTGCGGATCGATAACGGGTCGGTTGACCCTCTTGCGCCCTCTATTATGTCTGCGCTCTCTCTCTGATCCACCTGTTCTCTCGCTTTTCCTCTCGTTCTTTAGCTCTCTCGCTCGAGCCGTATCCAGCGCAGTGATGTGGTCGAAAGGGTATGGGTAAGGGGGGTGTTATGGGAAATAGGTGTCGGGTTTACGTAAAAATGGGTCCGTTGGGGGGAAGGGAACGGAACACATGGGCGGTCTCCACGGGTTTACGGGAAGGCCACTGGTATCTCGGGAAGGACGTAAACGCGGTATACGCCAATGCTCAGGAAGCTGCGGGGGGAGGGGGGGTCGGCGGCAGCTCGCCAGGAAGGTTTTGTGACGCTCCAGGCGAGGCTTACGGTCTCAGGCGCCGGCATCCCGAGGGCTGAAGGGTTTACGAGTTCCCGAGAAACCTGCGCCTGCACCCTTCCCATGCAGGATAAGGCGGGTTTACGGATTTTCCGAACCGAACCCTTTCTCAGCACATCACTGATCCGGCGGATCATAGGTCAACCCGTTTCCGAGCCACCGAACGGCTCAACGGCCGACCAGTTGAGCTGTTTTCTCCACCCTACCTACAACACATGGTAAGAGATACAGCTAAACACAAAATAGTCGAAAATACAAACAGGGGAAAGGAAGGAACTATTCTCCACACGGGAGGGAACTCGACGGGATAGGAAGAGGGTAGAGTGAGGGAGATGAAGGGAGCGCGAGGTGGTAAGCAAGGGATCTGAGCAAATGATTTACTCACCGAGACAGCGGAACTCGACCAGGAGCTAAGCGTGTTGCCGACGACTCTGGAACGCAATAGGATAATTAAAAAGGGTACTGAATCAGTGGGTTTTTAGCAGTGATAAAAAAACGTACAGATGGATCTATAAACGGCTTGTGGCTCGTGAAAAAGGCTATTGAAAAGCGAGAGCGCGAGAATTCAGAAATTCGACAAACGAAATAAAACTATTCGATGGCGCGCTTTTAACAGAAGTCGATAAGTCGGATGAGAACAATAGCGTCATGCCGCCTTTGATATTTCAAAGGCGGCATTACGAAATAGTTCTTATCCGACGAAGTGCCGAGTAGATTATGGAAAAAATAACAATAAACAATCCAAAGATGCACAAACCTCGTGTCTCTCGCGTAGTCGTGCGTCGTCACGGCTTCCTTCGTCACGTAGAATGCACTTGAAGCTCCCCAAAACATAACAAATATATTCAGATAAGTGCAACTAAATAGGCTCACCGAGGCCGCGTAACTCGCCCATGCTTTCGCTGTTTCAGTCATAACTGAAAATAAAATAAATTAGAACGTGCGAGAGCAATTTAGAAATAATTAACACATAAGTTGGAGCTTTGAAGTTTTGAGCGATATAGGATTCCTAGCAGATTGTTCACTCTCCACAACTGACTATCACTAAGCAAAAGGAGAGCGAGACGACTTAAATTTAACTCCGCTAGAAGGACTATTTACGGAAAACGTGTTCAATTGCAAGAAATCAATGAAGCTGTGACCAAGAATACGACAGAATCAAGTAATCGTGTGGAACTCAAGAAATGAATGGACTAAAACGATTTGATAAATTGAAAATAACCATGAGTTGAACAAAAAATTCCGACTCTGGTTTTTCAACGCTGGATTCGCGCCACTTTTCCGAATCGGCGCCGCACTCCTCGTTTCACACACATTTTAGCGGCGAGAGTGTGTATCTCGGCGCGCATGCGGAGTCGATTCGCAAAAGTGGCGCGCATCCAGTGACGTAAACATAGAGTCCGCGGCAGCCATTTTAAAAAGGTTTCATAAAAATATTTTCGCGGTGTTAACCTACGGTATTGGCCATGGCGAAACGTTTAGAAGTGAAAATTTCAAAATAATAAAACAATTTAAACAATTACTGACACTTTTAAAATTTGGCTTTGGTCCGTTTGACTACCGTATACCTATTAGAGTTGGAGCGCATCGGTTGTCATATTTTTACACTGGTTTTTGCATCATTTTGACTTCTTATTTATTTTTATATTTTTTATTATTATTTATCATATTTTTTTATTTCGAATTGCTTTAATGGTGGGGTACTTGCTTCTGAACTTATATTTGACCGGTAAATGATGTTTATCAGATATGAACAGGTGAAGTTATTAAATATATGACGAAGTAGTTAACGATGTAAACCGGGAAATGACAAGTTTATGTAGTGTAAGAAAAGTAGCATTGGAAAGGAATTGTGAGACATATGAGGGTGGGGGTGAGTGGGAAGAGACGACTAAATGGGGCAAATGACTTCGTCCTCGACGAAGTCTTCGAAGATGCGAAGGCCGAGGTAGACGAGACCAGAGGATCCTTGAAGGTGGACGATTGATTCTCCATGCACATCTGAAGTAGGATACCGTAACCCAATTCTTGAATTGATTTTCTTTGCTGATAATTCTTGATCGAGATGATCTGACCGAGAGAGAGGTCGAGGACTGTCTGGGGTCCACTGAGCACGGTGCCGTCGGAGAGCTCGATGTCGGTAGTCAGCTGGCAGATGCGTCCGAGGTAGTAGGCGCAGAACTCCTCCTCCTCGCAGGCACCTGAATCAGAATCGCAGCGGACCAGTTCTTTTAGATGCGACACCAGAGTTTCGAGAGAGTGCCCCTTCCCCCCTACACTAAACCGGTAGTATCGGGGATCTGCAGGCTGCTCTTTCACTTGCTTTCGGTATCTCAGCTGGGCCTTTATCAGATCGATGGCGTGTGATTGCCGCAATCCATAGATTGCACGATCGATAGCTCTCTCAGTTGAGAGAAGACCAACTGCACCGAGCTCTTTAGCAATTCTGCCCTTTCGAGCCTTGAACTTCAATGCTTCCCGTCATTTACTATCTTGCGCTCTTCCATCTTTTTCACGATTTCCTCCCCGAGCAGATTAGCCTTCTCCTGCTCCACATAGACTATCTCTTTTGTGCGTTCGAGAGCTTTCTGGAGGATCAATGTTCTCTCTCCAGTGCTCTTTCCGTCCAACCACTCACCAACGTGGTTCAGGACAAACAGCGTGATTGCTTCAAGACGGAAGAAACGCATGTGTGGAGCTTTACGATAGAGATAATCCATATAGGCAAAAGCCGACTCCACTGCTCGGTTCGTAGTCGGAGCAGATTTCAGACACTGCGCAACTGGTTCACTAGGGTTACAATACTCACCTCCGTCCAGAGACTGGCTGAGGACGTCCCTAAGGTAGGATGCGCAAGCTTGGAGGACTCTGCGAGCCATTCCGATAGCGAGCAGGGAGGGGGAGGGGGTCACTAGGGCCTTCAGAAGAGCACCATCCACCTTGAATAATTCGAAAGTGGGAGGTATGGTGGTAGGAGGGCACTCTTCTGAGAAGAAGAGGGCAGGGTCATCGATGCAAGCATCAATGAACACCAGGAAATCCCTAATTGAAAGTGGAGTAGATAGAGAAACTGGAGGAGGGAGGGATGATGATACAGTGGGTGCAAGAGAAGAAGAAGGAGTACTAGGATGATGAGGTGCGAATTTGATGACGAAAGGGTAGACAGGGGAAAATCGATTTTCCTAGAAAGGAAGTCAACAACCTGTGAATTGTTCCTTTGTTCGATGCCCTCGTTAGGTCGACCTCCCGTCCCCGCACCTTTGAAAGCTTAGCTGAGAACCACTTCCCAAATGCTCTGTCATCGACGACACCTTAACATTCAATTAATTCGTTCTCCCTCGCCCCGTTCATCATGTCCTCTTCCTCTTATATCTTATGAAAAGAATTTTAAAACATTGTGTACTACAGATTCATACCTAATTTAGTGGCTAAGTAAGCCCTAGCTAGTGTCGGATTTGCGCCATGATCGTAGTAGGCGAAGAGCAGGTGGCCATTGCAGAACTCATCTACGCTTGGAAAGAATGCGTAGGACTGAAGCCTTCTAACTTCCCAGGGTGGCTTAGAGCTAGAGCACTGAGTCATCTAGAATGAAAGTGATTAAATCGAATCGAGAATGACTTTGGAAGCAGGGTTAGATCACGATAGCAGTGGGGATTGAACATAATCGTATCCGCAAAAGAACTCGTATCAATTTGTGAATGTATCGCACATATGATAGAACGAGTCCAACTGGGGATGTTCACGGATTTCAGCCATCCATGGGGGGGAACAAGGGAACAGAAGGAAGGCAAGAAACGGAGGTGGTCGAAAAAAAATGTCAGATCTGGTCCGGTTTTGGGCTAAGAAGTAGTTGTCCGAACGAAAATCGAGCATGACCCGTGCGTGGAATCGGTAAAGGAATGTTTGAATCATGCACAGGGCACAAGAAAATGGAGGTGGCACGCCAATATTTTGAGAAAACAAGGGAAGAAACAATTACTGGAAATTGTATCAAACGGTTTTTGGCCCGATAATTACGTTATCCCTAACCAGAACAGGCCAACCAGTCGCAAATCCGTTTATAATGGGGTTCTCTAGCTATATGACGGTAAAAACGACCTAGAAAATATTAAAATAGTGCAAAATCGATAAAGAAAAAGTTGAAAAAACTTTATCACATCACGACACAGAATACAAACGGTACAGTATCTAGGCGCACCATTAATCGTGGTGTGGGCATGTGATGGACGGCAGAAAGGACGGGCCTCCGCGGTCCCTACGTAAACACGACGAAACTGGCCTTCCGGCATTACGAAACACTCACACAAACGACTCATATAACACGGCCTTGACGTTCCTTTTCCCCGGCTCTGTTAACGGTTCTCTCCGAGATACCGTAGTACATGCAAGTGAAAAGTCAGTTCGGACAGTATTTTTTTCAAAAGTGCTTGGAATTAATCTATCCATCAATCAATTTATCTTGTCAGGCAATATACGATCAGAAGATTATGGGTCGGTGCTCTTCAAAAGTTGCACTCCACCAGTTTTTGCAAATTTCTCGGGTTAGGTCGTCTCTCCATCGTGCGCGAGGCTTTCCGGGGGACGATTCCTATCGTAGGGAGTCCAGACTGTTGTCGAGCGGCTCCACTGTTCCAGTCCCATTCTTCGGATCTTGAGTGCCCAGTTTCCTCTTCAGTCCTTCCTCAACCCAATCCCGCATCTTCGTGATCCATCTCCCTTTCCATCTTCCTTTGAGTCACTGCCAGTCTCTCTTTCTCAATTGCTGGCAACGCCCATACTTCGCTCCCGCAGAGTAATGTAGCCGTAATGCAGTTGTCAAAAACGCGTCTCCTGATCTTCATAGGAAGAAGGCGGGAAGAAAGCAGATGTTTGAGCCCATGCAAGCCATCACAGTCTGATCCGGTCTCGATTTCGTCGGAATAATGATGGGGAAGCCTGATTTTCCCTCCGAGATAGGTTGCGGATTCGACGAAATACAACTACATGTTGCCAATGATGATGGTGGTTCGAGTAGTAGTACATGAAGTGAAAAGGGTGGTCTTGTTTGGGTTCGCTTTAAGTCCCACTCTACTGCACGCTTCCATCAATTTCTTCAGCATAAGTTCCAGTTCTGACCGAGATTTCGCGATGATGGCTACGTCGGCAGTATATTCCAAGTGGCAGAGATTCCTTCCGTCTATTCGAACGCCATCCGCCTCCCAGTCAATCTCGTTCATCTCCGACCGAAGCACTGCATTGAAGAGGCGACGGGATAGTATATTCCCTTGTCTCCTCCCCGCACAGTCACTGGTACGACCCCGTCACTGGCGAGGGTAGAGGAAGACTCGTAGAGAAGACGTAGCCGGTGGAAGAGGGGTGGATGGGCTCCGAACGAGAATAGGGCTCGCAAGCAGGCGTTCCTTTCCACGAAAGCTTTCTTGATGTCGACGAATGCGAAATAGACCGAGATACCGTATTCCGAGGTTCTTTCTCCGATCTACTTGATGGCATGCAAGTTGTCGAGTGTGTTTTACCCGCGCCGTAATCCGGTTGGGTGGACAATTCAGTCTCTTCAAGCAGATCATCGAGTCTTTTTAGAATCACCTTGATCATGGTCTTCAGGGTTACGGTAAGCAAGGAGATGGGGCGGTAGTTTCCGACGTTTGTGGGATCTCCTTTCTTGTGCAGAAGAGTAACCACTGCTTCGGTCAAATCGCGGGGGACGGCTTCATCTTTCCTACCAGATAGTTGAGGAGATCAGCGATGACGGGGGCGAGGTGGTTCCGCGAGTGGTGTAGCATATCAGGGACAATGCCATCCGACCCGGGAGAATGGCAAAGCTTGAGTAGGGACATCGCGAAGCGGGGTAGGAAAGGCTGAAGGGGATCGGATGGATGAGGGGAGATTACGAGTGGGATCTGAACTGCAGGGCTGTAGAGGTCTCCAAAGAGGCGCTGGACAACTGTCTCTGTATCTGCTTGCGAGAGAGCACCATTGGCAGGGTCGGGAACGAGGAGGCGCTTCTTTGAGGTGTGCATACTCTGCATGCTCTTCACGATCTTCCTTCCCATCGTTACTGCTTGCCGTGCTTCCTTCTGCCTCCTTTCGCTTCCTGTTTTCATCGACGAAAATCGTCCGGGCAGCCCCGAGTAGTTTCCGCGTTCCACTCGAGATCCAATGAGGGGATTGGCACTTCCTACAACAGTTCGTTGCCGCGGTATCCATGAAAGCCTTCATAGTAGTGTATGCATCGGTGGCAGAGCTGGGGCGGCAAGGGACAGTGACGCGAGAAGGGATGCGTTGACTGTAACAGCGGATCGATCGAAATCTAGCCTCTCCTTGCACCTTTTCTGCCTGGCCTTGCCAGGGAGGGAGAGGCACATCCGGACAAGGCGATGGTCGGAGTCGAACTCAAACCGACCAACGATTCTAGAGTTGACCACTCTCGATGTGGCAGGCGCTGCAACGTAGTCAATTTGCTGGAATGCGGAGCCGTTGGGGGATCGCTAGGTCCAGATTCGACCGCGCCTTCTCCTGGGGAACGTGGTCACGATGCACAGTCTGTTCCTCACGCAGAGCTCAGTGAAGCAGCGTCCGCGTGAGCTCAGTGAAGCAGCGTCCGTTCGGTGCGGTAGAGGCAAGTTACCGACAAATCTTTCAGTGCCAGGTTCCCTCGCCACTCGACAGTTGAAATCACCAGCCAGAACAGGCATATGACCTCTTGGGCATTATATAAGGCCTCTTCGGGCACTCTGCAGGACGGTTCTCAACATGGTCTAAGAAGTCCTCGTACGCGTCGTCATCATAGGAAGACGTGGGGGAATACGCGCAGACCAGAAAGAGACGTAGATCGGGGAGGAGCAGAGTGGCCAGACGAGGGGAGATGCCATTGAACACGGATCCGCGCGCGAGGTGCGGTCGAAGCCAAAACGCCACGGGAAGCAGTTTGCCCACCCGAATAGTAGACTACAGTGCCAAGGAATGTACCATTACATTTTCATTTTTATGTTGGTAATAAGACGTTTAGGAAACAACAATTCGGAAATGAAATTCCGAAAAAATTGGCAAAATTCCAAGAGCGCGCACCTGTATTTCAAAGCGATTTCCTCCTGACTAAAGTAATATTTTGCTTTTTGATTTATCAATTTCTATGTAAATCATGTAGACGTATCTGAAAATAACACGAATAGTGATCGAAAGTTGATTTTAAATGTGATGTTTTCGTTACATTCTTGTCGGATTTGACATTTCGAACGTGTCCCATCATCTTGGAAAACATCATGCCGTGCTCCGGCTTCACATTGCAGGATGCGTGCCGCTTCGCAAGCGAGGCGAGCAACCTGCGTCGAAAAACAGAAAGTGTCATGATGAAATTTCCCTCATAGTATGTTCATCGTCGCTGCGTATCTAATTATTTTGAGAAAGCGATTCAAATAATAGTGTTGTATTATCCTATATTATGCTTATGGTTGGGATTATTATTTAAAGAAAAACTGTTTAAAAATCAAAAGTTTGCTCGCTCGAGCACTGTTTACCGCGTCTCGCGCTCTCTTCCTCTCCCTCTCCCTCTCCCACCCTCTTCCCATCTCAGTCTAGCTTTCTCCCGCGCGGGGAGTAGCTGCACCCTTTTCCTTCTTAGTATTTCCTCGGCTTATTTATGGATAAACCTATTATCCTTGCGATTCGTTGTCGGGTTCAATGCACGGACACAAAAATACGCTGTTGTTCCACTTGTTCCACGCTTTTTTCGTCACCAAATGTGTAACTGCGTTGGTTTACAGGCCAGCGAGCGTATGATGGAGACTCCACCTCCACTCGATTCAGTTGATCCTAGGAAAAACCAGGACATTATCGAAAGAAAAGACGAACCGATTGACGATCTAGCTGATGACAAACAAGGGAAGCCACATGCCGATGTGAGTGATACTCTTATTATTATATTTACTTAAAGTTACCGGACGAGGACAAAATTGACCCCCTATTTTTTGTCCTCCATCGAATAGCCGATGGCTGACTTAGTTGAGAATGCATAAACAAAAATGCTAAAAATCAATAATAGCCTCAAGGGAAAGCCGGAAATGATCAGCGTAATCCCGCGCTCTCTCACTTTTGCATACTCTCTCGTACACGCGACCAGATCAGGGTCAGATCAGGGTTTTGTCCTCGTCCGGTAACTTTAACAGTGCATATTTTGACGGTGATAACCATTACTTTAATCTCTTATAGATAAGCTGTTCATCCGCTGAAACTTCTCGCCCACTCAATCACTATACTCCAGAGCCCAACGATAAAGAGACATCGAGATCAAAGGTACATTTACTGCCCGCATCATTTAATTTATTTATCCAAAACTGAGTAGGTTGCTCCCATATCCTGGGCGGGGCTACTTGTTTACTCGCTCCGCCCCTCTCTTTTCGACCAATTTCGCAATACGCACAAACAGAACATGCACCCAGCGCTGTATATATAGTACAGATTTTTTGCTGCAAAATGTTGTTCGGGAAGGGATGCAAAAAAATGGACCGCATTTTTTCAAATGTGGCGGGATACCGTAGTATAAGTAAGTCACACTATTGCCCATTATCTCTCACCGGTCAAAGAAATTGAGATAGTACGAGATACAGCTGTCCATCAGCAAAGGAGAGGACGACGGTAGAGGAGATTGTGCGCTCTAGTCGTCGCGGGTTGTAGAAAGTGGGGCGCGAGAGGGAGAGAGCGTGGCCCTTCTCCTGTACACTTTTAATGCGCAGAGGCCGCGGTTGTAAGTTCTTCTGAGTAGGTTATCCATTTATCTCGCTCGCTCTCTCTCTCTTTTAGGCGTTCTTTCCTCTCGTAGATAAATTTGTTAGTTTATCCCGACTTCTCTCCCATTGGCCGCTGCATCACGGGGAATTCATGCACAATACTTTGCGGGATATGAGCCACAGTGGACTTTGGTGTTCCTTATTCATCTTCCGTAGTGCTGGCAATTCGAGATTACGAGCTCGCTAAAGCGCGCCTCGCAATATAGGTCTCGTGACCTCTGAGGGAGAGGCAGCGGTCTCGCTATCTCTCCTTACCTCTCGCTACGTATCGTGCTCACTCGAGGTTTCTTGTTTACTTGCTTGTTTATCGCCTCGCGCCTCGCGTCTTTGCCGCCTTGTTTACCTCCTCGCGCGCTCTTCCTCTCCCTCTCCCTCTCCCTCTCCTTCTCCTCACCCTCTTCCCATCTCAGTATAGTTTTCTCCCGCGCGGGAAGTAGTTGCACCCTTTTCCTTCTTAGTATTTCCTCGACTTATTTATGGATAAACCTATTCTCCTTGCTATCCGCTGTCGGGTTCAAAGCAGGGACAATAAATAAGTTGTTGTTACACTTGTTTCACGCTTTTTTCGTCACCAAATGTGTAACTTCATTGGTTTACAGGCCAGCGTCCGTATGATGGAGACTCCACCTCCACTCGATTCAGTTGACCCTATGATCAAGGAGGACATTATAGAAAGAAAAGACGAACCGATTGACGATCTAGCTGATGACAAACAAGGGAAGCCACTTGCCGATGTGAGTGCTACTCTTATTATTTCTTTCTTGCATTGAGTATTTCAATTGTATGCTTGAAAATCGTTTCGATTTTCATGTTTAATCCCACTACGTACTTAACAGTGCATATTTTTTCTCTTATAGATAAGCTGTTCATCCGCTGAAACTTCTCGCCCACTCAATCACTATACTCCAGAGCCCAACGATAAAGAGACATCGAGATCAAAGGTACATTTACTGCCCGCATCATTGAATTTATTTATCCAAAACTGAGTAGGTTGCTCCCATATCTTGGGCGGGGCTACTTGTTTACTCGCTCCGCCCCTCTCTTTTCGACCAATTTCGCAATACGCACAAACAGAACATGCACACAGCGCTGTATATATAGTACAGATTTTTTGCTGCAAAATGTTGTTCGGGTAGGGATGTAGTAGCACGAGGGTTCAGGTAGTATGAAGAAAATCGGACCTAATTTTTTCAAATTTAAAGAAATGGGACACAGTATATGGCGGGATACCGTAGTATATCGTCACTCTATTACCCATAATCTCTTGTTTGTCAAGGAAAGTGAAAAATTCGCGATGCTGCTCTGCTTCAGGAAAGGAGAGGACAACGGTAGAGGAGATTGTGCGCTCTAGAAGTCGCGGGTTGTAGAAAGGGGCAGAGCCGCTGTTGTGAGCCCTCATCTCCTAAATTATTGTCAGTTACATTTCTCCCTCTCTCCTTTAGGTACATTTTCCTTGCTAGTTTGTCTCGACTTGTCCCCCATTGCCCGCTGCATCACGGGGAACTCATGCACAATACTTACCACCGTTTTGCGGGACATGAGCCACAGTGAACCTTGGTGTTCCTGTAGCCTCACTCGGAGTTACTCCTCTTGCGCACACCACACACTGCAGCTCAGGCTCTTATTCTGCCCGGGTGGAACAGAGATCGGATGAGTGGTTGGGGGGCTGCCAGGATGGGGATTGTCATCGAGGCTGTATTCCCGTAGATTAAAGTGATAGTACTGGCCCTCGCAGATGCGAAAGTAGAAGCGTATCTGTCGAGCATTGGTGGCGACCCCGCAACCATAAACCCCGGATCATTGTTTTTTTTTCACAGATAGTGGGGAATCTTTGGTAAATGCACATCAACATAAGGTACCATAACCTTCACTAGCCTCGCGTCTTTACCGCCTTGTTTACCTCCTCGCGCGCTCTTCCTCTCCCTCTCCTCACCCTCTTCCCATCTCAGTCTAGTTTCCTCCCGTGCGGGGAGTAGTTGCGACCTTTTTCCTCTTAGTATTTTAATGACGAGGAGTAGTTGCGACCTTTTTACTCTTAGTATTTTAAAATATTTTTAGATACATCTTTACCCCTTGCGATCCGTTGTCGTGTCCAAGGCAGGGACACAGCAATACGCTTCGTTTCAATGCACATGTTCCTCGCGTTTCTGGTCGCCAAACGCGTAACTTCGTTGATTTGCAGGCTAGCGCTCGTATGATGGAGACTCCACCTGCATTCGATTCAGTCGAACCACCTGAGATCGTAGAGGACATTATCGAAAGGAAAGACGAACCAATTGATGATTTAGCTGATTTCAACCAACAAAAGCCATATGCCGATGTGAGTAGTTCTATTCTTATTTTTTTTACTTGTATTGGGTGTCTCAAATTGATATTTGAAAAATTGTTTTGATTTTTTTTGTTTAATCCCACTACGTACCTAACTAGTAATGTGGCTAAAACAGCTTGCGGATATCCGTCTTGTTGACTCTCTCTTACGGCCAACCCGCTTTCGTCCGCGTGAGCCATAATTGCGGCTCGAGGACGGCTCGGTTGATCCTGCTGCACTCTCTTTGATCTACCTGCTCTCTCGCTGTTCCTCTCACTCTTTAGCTCTCACTCTCGAGCCGTTTATGAACCGTATCCAGGGTCAGAGGTTAACCCGTTTCCGAGCCACCGAGAGGCTCGAAAGGTCGACCCGTTGAGCTGCTTTGACCACCTTACTAACTGCATATTTTGACTGCGATAATAATTAGTTTGATCTCTTATAGATAACCTGTTCATCCATTGAAGCTCCCCGTCCACTCAATCCGTCTACTTCAGAAGAGTCCTACATTAACGAGACTTCGACAACGAAGGTACATTGATTATCGGCTTCATTGGATTTATTTATCAAAAAACAGGCCGATTGCGCCCCTATCGTGACTGTAGTCGCACGAGGGTTCAGGTGGTATACTAAAAGTTGGATCGCATTTTTCAAATTAAAGATGGGACTCGGTAAGTGGCGCGCGCTCTAGAGAGAGAGGCGAGTAGGAGGGAGAGAGTATACAGGGTGCGCCATAATTAAGTAGACTGATGTTTTCAAATGTTTCCTACCTTTGGAATCGAACTTGAGGGATATATTTTATGGCAAAGATTACCAGCCATATGGGTAATAGTACATACTGTCTTCGTTTGATGGGGCCTCCATTTGCTTTGAGACAGAGGGCAAATTGCAACAACAGTTTACGGTGCCTTTCTCTGCGACACTTAATCTAACGCTTACCTAGTCCGAGCTACTTAATGTATTGGGGTGTCCGGAAAGTTCGTATAATTTTTTGTTTTTATTTTTTATTCAATGCTTTACAATTCTCAGTGACCAATGTATGCCCCCTTCTTTCTCACTACCTCCCTCCAGCGATTGGGCAGGGTCTCGATTCCTCTCTTCCAGAATGCGGGTTTCTTCGAGACCGCCCAGTTCACGAAAGCCCTCACAACTTCATCTCGATTCTTGAACTTCTTTCCTTTGCAGAAGTCAGAGAGAGAGAGCGGAAGCAGTGGTAGTCGCATGGGGAGAGATCCGGGGAATACGGTGGATGGGGAATCCTCTCGATCTTCAGCTCGTCCATTTTCGTCTGGGTCATCTTCGCTCGATGTGGGCGAGCATTGTCCATCAGAAGAAGAATTTTGCCCTGGTTCAGGAGTCTGGGAGGGACTCTGATCGCGACATCTTCCAGTTGTTCAGAGAAGAGGTCGGCATTGATGCTGGTGCCAGGGGCGAGGATCTCCCAGTAGATGGGACCGAGCAGTGAGAAGAAGAAGCAGAGGAGTTCCTTCTTTCCGTGATCTTCCTTCTTCGGGACGGGCGTGGGCTTCTCATCTGCATCCACCCATTGCAGTCTCCTCACAGGGTTATCGTACATGATCCACTTCTCATCTGTAGCGATGATGGAATTGACCCATCGAAGATTGGATCTACGATGGAGTAATTCCCGACAGACTTGAACACGATTTTTCAGCTGTTCGGGGGAGAGGTCATGGGGAATCACTTGTGGGAGTTTCGGCTTCTTCCCAGATCGATGGAGGATATCGGACACCGTTGATCTGGGAGTACCAGATTCCTTCTTCAACTCACGCACACTGGCCATGGGCTTGCGCTTCAGTGTGCGGAGAACGAGAGGCTGATGGAGGGAGGGAGGGCGTCCAGAGCGGGGTTGATCATCGAGACCAAACTCCCCTTTCTTGAAGCGGGAGAACCACTTATAGCAGAAGGGTATGGAGGGGGCGTCAGCTCCTTCCGACTGGGCCAGGGCAGAGTGGGCCTCCTTCACGGATCGGCCAAGACGGTAGTAATGAAGTAAAACTGCTCGGAGGTAGAGATGGGAGTCCATCACAAGAATCAATGTAGCAACTAGGAGACTGATTAAATCCTCTCACTACTCAACGTCAGAATGATGCAATACATTGTTGACAAACAGATTGCGCAATCACTGCATTTGATCGCGAACTGAATTTTTTCCGAAGCATTATACGAACTTTCCGGACACCCCAATACTTGTACGGGCGAAGAGTCAGCCGGGAGTTGGGAAGACGAGAAATGGATGTGCTCGATATTTCAAAACTGTTGACCACCTGAGTACGCTTTCGAAGCACCATCTTTCGGATGCGCTCACGGTGCCTTGTGGTGGAAACAGACCCAGGTCTCTATATGTCCGGACACCCCATATCAGTACCAAGCTGCTGGTGCATTATGATGGGATCGGAAGCAGTCGACTTGTGAACGCCGAGTCGATCAGCGACTTATGACACCTACTTGTGACTGAGAATGAGAGTTGGAGAATACTAGACATCGTCATTACTAGAAAACCTGACTAACTTACACGAGACCTTGAATAGTGAGATACCAATGGTCACTCGCCATGATTATGCTAGGGGTCGCGCATATCGATTGGGCGGACGGGTCACATAATAATGAAATCAGTCTAATTATGGCGCACCCTGTAGACGATTAGAGGAGAAAAGTGCGTGGGAATTCTCTGGTTAATAATCGCGCATCCTGCGCATATATTCACGCTCGCGCCCTTTGGCTCCGCCTCCTTTCGGTCCGATCTGGCCTTCTACAGGAGTGCCGGAATACCGTATTGTATATCTCGCCGGTCAATGAAAGTGAGAGAGTGCGCGATACAACTGCGCATGGGAGCGAGAGGGAGAGGGAGAGGAGGTAGAGAGCGTGTCCCGTCACTTGTAAACTTTTAATGCACAAATACCGCTGTTGTGAGCCCTCCTCTCCTAAATTATTGTTAGTTTCTTCTCTCTCTTTCTCTTTAAGTAGTTTCCCTCGTCTTGCCCCCCATTGGCCGCTGCATCACGGGGGGACTCATACACAATACGCACCAACCTCTAGCGGGATATGAACCCGAGTGTGTTCCAATATCCCTTCTTTATACTCTTTCGTCTCGATATTTGATGTCGCGTCCGGGCTTTTTCGGCCAGTCCGTCTCAGAAATCGGTCAGAAATGTGTACCCTGCGGTCAGAGGGAGGGCTGCAAAAGACAACAGTTTGAGACCTCGCCTTCTTTCGTGGTTAAGTAGAGGCGAGAGGGGGGGGGGGGTGCGAGTTCAGCGGGGGGGGGGTGTGGAGGGAGAGCGGGGAGGAAGGAAGGGAAGTTGGTGGGCGCTCGGGGGAATGGGGACTGAGGGGAGGTGAGGGAATGAACGGAGGTGATAGGGCAGAGGGGATACAACGTTATGAGGGAATTGCGGGTAGCGTAAAATCATTTCGAAGTAATCCGAAGGCAAGTGAGAGGGAGAGCGGAGGTGAAATGGATAGCGGAGGAGAGAGAGGGAGGGGAGGTGGGATAGGAGGTTAGATAATCTAATGATGGAATGACGGGTAGCGTATCATTTTGAACAACAGTAACCCGAAGACAAGTGAGAAGGAGAGCGGGGGTGAAAGGGTGAACGTACTGAAAAGATAATGGATAGCGGAGGAGAGTCGGGGAGGGGAGGTGGGAGAGCGGAGGTTAGATAATGTAATGATGGAATGACGGGTAGCGTATAATTTTGAACAACTTAATAACCCGAAGGCAAGTGAGAGGGAGAGCGGGGGTGAAAGGGTGAACGTACTGAAAAGATAACGGTATGAGGGAATGACGAGTGGCGTATTTTCAGAACAACAGTCCCGGCTAGCGGCGAGCCCTGACCATAGGTGGGCGGGGGTTGAAGCTGGAAATCGAAAACCAGGGGTGTTTAGGGTAAAAAAGGGGAGGGGGTGCTCGTAAATGATCGTTTTTGTGACAACATTTTCCAAAAACCGGGGGTGTCCAATCAGAAAACCGGGGGTGTTTCACAGCTGGCTTCGATGGTGCCCACCTATGGCCCTGACTGAACTTGGTTCAAAGGCGAACTGCCGCCGAAGGCGGGAGTGAGCGTCGGGGTTATCAGAAGGGTTAGACGGGTTAACTGGTGGTCGAATAAGCTCGGGTATATGAGCATTTAGTGAGAATGGTAGATCGTTTTTACCTCATCTGGAGTGGAGGAGGGGCAGTATTATGAAGGAATAACGGGTATTATTCTGAACAACTTGATTAACGTATTATTCAGAATTTAAAATCTTTCCACTTGGTCGATTTTAAAGGCGGTAACTTAGTTATCTAGTTCCTATTCCTCTTGTGCACACCGTAAACGGCTCGGGCTCGTATTCTCCCCCGGTAGAATGGAGATCGGATCAGTGCTAGGTGCTTCCAGGTTGGAGACTCCGGTATTTCAACGCAGGATCCGCGCCACGCGGTCACACACTCCTCGTTATCACATTCTTTCTCTCTGAGTGTTCATGACGAGATAGTATGTAAAATAAGGAGTGTGTGGCCGCGCCGCTTCGCAAAAATGGAGTATAGCCTGAAAAACCAGAGAATGGAGGCTATATTCCCCTAGAGAGTGAGATTACTAGTCCTCGCAGATGCGAAGGTAGACGCATAGCTGTGCAGCACTGGCGACGACCCCGCAATCATGGGTTTTTGGCAGGTAGTGGGGATCTTTGGTAAAGCCAGATCGACATAAGATACCATAACCCTCACCGTCTACAGCAATCCAACTTGTATTTGTCGGCTACTGTAACCCGAAGTACTGTAATCTGTGAACTGTACGCACACCAGAAGGTGGAGAAACAATCTGAAGATGGCATAAATGGATCTGAAAAACTCCGCTATCATACGTTTTTTTTTTCCTAATTACAGTAACTCAATACACTACCCTCATTAGCTATCCTGGACTTTTCCGGCAACGTATAGGGTCATGGTGAAAAATCGATAAAAGGTCATTGGTAGATCAAGACTAAGTACAATAACCAATCGATAGTACATTATCGACTGATACCGTATATGACTACCGTAACCCTCAATTATCGCGAACTAACTTTTTTCATAAAAAGTCAAATTACCATAACCAATCAATAGTACAGTACCCCCTGATACCGTATATCACTACCGTAACCCCGAATATCGCGAACTGACTTTATTTTTAAAAAGTCCTGAAACCGTGTCCAATCGATTCTACAGTACCCAAGTGACTATCGTAACACGGTTCCGTGGGTCAGATCCAGTTCCTTGGGTCAAACATTTTTCTAAAAAATCAAAATTGATCCTAAAAATATTTCAAAGTATCCTATCGTATTTCTAATAACTGTGGAGTCATGATACCATACACTTAAGATTTTTAGAAAAATGTTCAGGACTTAGTCTTGATCTACCAATGACCTTCTATCGATTTTCACCATGACCCGTTGCCGGAAAAAGGGGGGGGGTGCCCACCGCCGGTGGGCACCCCTCGACCGTGTCGTGCAAAGCTATGCCAGGGTATGATATCCAGACCGAATTACGCAAATTAAACGATACCTACATATTTGAAGTTATTCCGTATCACGGTTACTGTACCTTGGGTTACGGTAATGGAAATGTGTATGCCCAGTTGAAATCGATATTGAAGGAACAAAGGCTTACGACTTACAGACCCCCAAACGCACTCGCCGACATTTGTCCACGCCACCGCGGGAATAATTATAAATTTGTATGATACCGTATCCATTCACGTTCCCCAAGGGCATAGGACCAAAATCAATCGATATCAGGGTTTCTGCGAAGACTTTTCCGGCTTCGGTCTTGTGTACGGCGGCCAGATGCGCGCACCATGCCGCAACCTGGCGGTGGTGTAGTGGGCGGAGTCTTGCTTTGTGTGTACGCGAAATGCGGTGCCCCCCATTATTTCACCCATAGCTTCTAGGATTCCCTCGTTTATAGGATTCTCCCGCTGAGCCGAGTGAAGAACACGAAAAGCTGCTTGATATCGAGAAAGAAGAAGTGCAGCCAGTGACGAACGATCTCACCGATGCCAATTTTACTGAACCTGAACAAGAGGAGGCAAGGAAGCCAATTGCTGATGTGAGTTTTTTACATTTTTTTTCATTGTAGGTCGTGTATGTGGGACCCTCTTTCAAAAAAATGAGTCCCTAGTTGATTGTGTCATTCGTTCATATAATAACGTTAACTTCATGTTCTTATATTATTTGTAGAAATTTACCGGCTCTAGAATATCGAATCAAAAAAATTCTCTCACGAGGCTATTAGTTTGTAGTGTTGGTAATTCGATAATAACGGGCCCGCTAAAACGCGCCTCGCAATAGCGAGCCCGTGACCTCTGAGGGAGAGGTAGCGGGCCCGCTACATATCGTTACGTATCACGCCCCTACGCTGCCTCTCTCCCTCGCCTCCTCCCGCTCTCTCTGACCCGGTTAGAATAGAGCGCGCGGCGAGGAGATGACCGCGGCCACGTCCGCGCGGGAAAGCTAACGTAACGATATGTAACGATAGGTAGCGGGCCCGCTACCTCTCCCTCGCTTGTTACGGGCCCGCAATATCGCTATCGTTTAGCCTACCCTATAAGTCTGTAAAAACGGTTAGACTGCGTACATTTAGTCCTCGTTTTCTTAGATATCTACGGGAACTTCACAGTCACTTGATCAGTCGACCCCAAGTGCCACAAGTGTTGTTCCATCCAAAAGAAAGGTGAATATTTTCATGGGTATTTTTTTCAGTTTGTATCAAAAATAACTCCGAGACATAGGGGAACACGACGAAGAACGGGAAATTATTTGAGCTTTTATATTCCTGGAAATAGTAGTAGGGTGAACACTGAATGGTATGCATACTTGCCCAAGCCGGCGGCGAGTGAACGGGGAGGGAAAAATGTGTTCAGTCCCCGTGCATCCATGAACCCCGGGTCTTGGCGGGTCAATGCAAATTTCCATCCCCAATCGAATTCAAATATTTCGTCTTTTCCTTGGCTTTTCCGCGCCATAAAACACACTCTCTGAGAAAATCAAAATATTTCTTCAGCGACTTGGCACTGGCCGAAAATTCGAAATTCTTCTGACTTCGCCAATAGGTAGTACTCGACGAGGGAAACCGACGAGCATCGCCAGAATTGCGATCCGCATCCGCGCGCGCGGAGGCGCGGATCTAGAAAAGAACTACAGTAATTCTCGAAAATTTTTATTTCGATCCCAATGACTGCGGGGGTAGGAGCGCTGTGTTACTTGAAAAATTCTAAGACTTTTTTACTCCGAGGACTTTTCCGATCAGATTCCATTTAACGCCGGAAATCGATAAAATCAAATTTTTCAAGAACCCGCACAAATACTAACTTCCGCGTCCTGTTAAAAGGCGCTGTTCTACTGAAGTATGTATCGACTCAAGCAGAAACTATTTCATCAATAATATTTGTGCGGGTTCTTGAAAAATTTCTGGATAATTGCAGACATGTCCGAAATAAAGTGATTTTATCTATTTCCGGCGTTAGATGGAATCTGATCGAAAAAGTCCTCGGAGTAAAAAAAGTCTTAGAATTTGTCAAGTAACACAGCGCTCCTACCGCCGCAGTCATTGGGATCGATATAAAAATTTTCGAGGATTACTGTAGTTCTTTTCTAGATCCGCGCCGCCGCGCGCGCGGATGCGGATCGAAATTCTAGCGATGCTCGTCGGTTTCCCTCGTCGAGTCCTACCTATTGGCGAAGTCAGAAGGATTTCGAATTATCGGCCAGTACCAACTCTTTTTCGGTTCTGTCAGATAGTGTGTAAGTTGATTCTTGGTATATGTATGCCGTACCCATTGCGATTGACCGCCATGGTGTGAATTACGATAGCAATTTCACACTACAATGTATGATAATGTATTACGGTAACGATATACGGTATTTGGGGTAATGTAGTCCCTATTGGGTACGGTAAGTAATCTTGGCCTACCATGAGCACCTATCGATTTGGACCAAGGCGCAGCCAGAGCTGAGCAATTATGATGTCGTGACAAAATACCCAACACTAAACTTAGCGATGTTGGGTAGATTTTGCATTTATATTGTAGCATGACTACAGGGTGGCACAAAAGTATTGGCCCAACTTTGATTATATCTCATTTCTAACGGGCAACACTTTTCAGCCACGTCTTTTAGCATAGGACAGCTAAGCTAATTAACAATATATTTGCCAATATTCAAATCTCTACTCGAAACAATGTACGAGTTTCAACTTCTGAAAAATATTATCTGTAAATTTAGTGAGATTTCTTTGGAAATTGATTTTGATTCTTCTTCGACGCGTTGCACGAAGACCAATGGCGTAGTAATCATATTTTTTGGTGATAAGAGCAACCATCAGTGAATCAAAATATGTCATTCATTTAATTCAAATATCTTCCGAATCGGACGAAACGGACGAAGTACGGGTTGAATATGAACGGCGCCCAACCAAACGTTTCAGATTAAATCGAATGTATTCTCCGAATTCAAAAGCTACCCAATCATTTCATTTTTCAACTATTCAATCGCCGTTTTCATCCATTTTTATGCTTCTAAAATTCATACTTCGACACTGTTAAAAGACACAGAAGTTTTTAGCCTGATATCGATATGTTGAACGTAAACTCCAAAAATGTGAATTTTATGCCGCCAAAAGTACTGTATCGGGCCTATTTCTCTGCCTGTGGAAGTCATGGGACCATTTCCTTAAAAGTTCCTAAAAGTGGAATGGTTCCTCTCTATGATCAACTTGATTAATCGGAATTTGCTTATATAGTTTCTCTCACAACGAATTTTTCGCGAAAATCAGTTGTGAGTCGAGGTGACGCACAACTGAGTTACATTTGACAATGCTCCAGCATATCCAATCAGTTGATTTGGACACGAGGCATGGGGATTATAGGTATTGCATGGAGGAATAGTCAGGCATGAGCAGAGATAAGAACTCTTAAATGTTCGAAAGATATACGAGGTTATACAGTAGCGCCGGAAAGTATTCATACGATTTGATTTTTTCATATAACTTTTTCTGGAGTTGACTTAGCAAGTTAGATGTTGTAGCGCTACATATCAAACCCATCGAAGAATACGATGCGAGTATTGCGTCATCACGTGCACCATAACGGATTGCGTAGTGATGACGTAATCGAATTTTACTTTTTTCAAACAGGCGTTATTCTTATACAGAATTTTTCCAGCTTGCCAAACTTTCTGACGTTTGAGATAGGACCGATGTCTATCCAGAATAAAAATTTGAAGTTGCTGCTCGGTCGCACATTGGCTGCAGCCTAGCTGCAAAATCGATGTCAAAAATTAAGATATCGGCACCTAGCCAAGCTAGTGACTGTTTCAAGGCAACACAATGATCTTCATCATGAGTCCAGGTGATCCTGAGAATATGAAAATAATATCTCAATATTTACCCTCAGGGCATGAAAAAATCACTTTTTCACATGACCAATTTTTGGAGATTCATAACTTTTCGGGAAATCTGTATAAAAATCTGATTTTTGCTTAGGCATGTTAAACAAGTCATATTTATACGATTCCCAACTTTTTAGAGTGTTTGGATATCTTTCCTGCACGCGGCGTGCGGTTTTCGGAGGCACTTTCGAGTCCACGACCAGCTATTTTCGTCTGCACTCGCTCTACAGCTGTGCCCAAAGTTATTAACACATTTCAAAAAGTTGGGAATCGGTTTTTCAGAACATGTTGGACATTGACCCACAATAACAACTGATTTCCTTAACTTTCCCACAGACTTGTTTCCGAAGGGTCATGCATTCAGGACCACGGCGCACCTCCGAAAACCGCCCGCCGCGGGCAGGAAGGATATCCAAGCACTCTAAAAAGTTGGGAGTCATATTTAAGACATTTTGAATATGCCTAAGCAAAAATCAGATTTTTATACAGATTTCCCGAAAAGTTATGAATCTCCAAAAAGTGATCATGTGAAAAAGTGATTTTTCAATGACATGAGAGCAAATATTGAGATATTCTTTTCATATTCTCAGGATCATCTGGACTCATGATGGCGATCATTTTTATGCCTTGAAACAGTCTCTAGCTTGACTAGGATCCAATATCTTACTTTTTGACATCGATTTTGCAGCAAGGCTGCAGCCAATATGCGACCGAGCAGCAACTTCAATTTTTTATTCTGGATAGACATCGGTCCTATCTCAAACGTCAGAAAGTTTGGCAAGCTGAAAAAATTGTTTGAAAAAGTAAAATTCGATTACGTCATCACTACGCAATCCGTTATGGTGCACGTGATGACGCAATACTCGCATCGTATTCTTCGATGGGTTTGATATGTAGCGCTACAACATCTAACTTGCTAAGTCAACTCCAGAAAAAGTTATATGAAAAAATCAAATCGTATGAATACTTTCCGGCGCTACTGTATGTACTTTTTTTGTCAATACTTTTGTGCCACCCTGTATAATCGCGGGTACTCACAGCATCTCCATCGGTGTGTGGTCTGTCTTCGACGTGGTTTTCTGTCTGAGATGCGTTCCTTCACCTCCAATCACACCAAACGCAAAACATGGATTAACGCTGTCCGCTGGACTCCCGAAGGACGGAGATCTCTCCTGACCCGGATAAGCACAATGACGGGTCCAGTTCTGTGCTCAAGCCACTTTTCGTCCTATTCTTTCATCCTGAGGGGAAACCGCCTCCAGCTCAGGGATGACGCCGTTCCTTTCTACTGGGTAAGTGAACTATATCATCACACTTCATCTATGTTTAATCCACTATCCACATTTCACAGGTCATTATAGATCAAAGGTCAATCAAAGGAAGATCTGACGAGCGAAATGGCTGATGTCAAGCAAGATGAGCCAATTGATGATGTGAGTCTACTGGGTATATTATGCTGCTAACTGATAAAATTTCATTGGTGTTGTTGTTTCTAGACATAGTTTCAAAGAAGATAATTTGCAAAAAAAACGTTTGAATAGCTTAAGCATATCGTTTCAGCACCGAGAGCACAAAAGAACAATTGTTTTATTTTCTGTTTTCGCTTGGTTCGGACGAGTGTGTTGTAAAAACATGATTCCAACTCGTCATTCCACATTTATCGGTTATTTTAATTATTTTTTTTCAAGGAACTAATTGATGTCGAATCGATCGATGAACAGCCCGGTACCTCCAGAATTGATCGCGGATCTCCTGAACTTTGAATTAAATCAATTTTGTTAATTTTGGTTCGCCTCAGTTCAATTTGCTTAACGCGCTGCCTTACTTTATTTAATCTGTTGTTATTTCGTTCTACCTGCTAATCTGATGCTTGTCAACTTTTTTGTTATTCATCATAACTAATGATAAAGAGACGTTCTGAAGTTTTTAGAATTTGACTTGGATGGTAAAACGTTGTATACTCGACTCGTTACTTATTCTCAATACCGAGTAGTATCGGAACAAATCGTAAAACATTTTCAGTGTAAGGTATTAACGATGAAGATTCCACCACCATTCGAAGCAGCTCAAACAACTGAGATCCATGCGGACGTTAAAGAAAGCAAAAACAACCCGATGGAGGAATTAGATAGTGACAATCAAGGAGAGCAACATGTCGATGTAAGTTTAATTTTTTTTTTGAATTTATTGTTTACACTATGTTTTTATCATATTATAGTTTTTATTTTCACCGTTAATCCCATTCGTCACATCAACTGAATGTATATTCTTACGGTGCAGGCACTTGAACCTATTTTAGAAATGCTGTTCGTCCAATGACACTTCTCGTCCACTCAATCAGTCTGCTCCGGAAGAATACTACAGTAAGGAGACATCGAAATCAAAGGTAATTTTATTTTGCTTCAATAGATTTAGTGAAATTTTTTTCTTTTTGTTTAACATGTTTCATGTAAAAACAGTGAATTTTTTTTGATTTTTTTTCGTTTGTATGTTGCTATTTTGTTGTTTTCCAACGAAATCAAGCATGAAGAACCTGTTGTTGACGCGAGTCTTCTTCAAAAACGAAAAAAATATGCAAAATCGGAATCAATGGCGCACGTAAAAGTCGATTCTTTCAACTTTCACCTCTCCTTGCAGTCCTCTCGCTCGACCGATTCGATGCAGGGCCGAGTGACTGCAGCGTCTGCAGCAACTGCAGCATCAGCTGTTCAACGTTCACAGCCACTCTGCATTCGTGAGTTGTCAATGCAACCTTGATGTTTCTGGATCGCATAGTATTCTTTCCCGAGAAAAATCAATATTAGTCGCATTTCATTCATGAGATAAGATGTTTCGGAAATACAGCAATTTATATGCCTATCGCGCATTTTTTTAATCTCCATATTTTGTGATGATCAAGTTATTCTTCTTGCAGCAAACATTGAGGAAATGAAGATTGTTGCCGATGCCGTTCCCTTCCTCGAGGTAATTTATGCAGCGGTAATTATGTTTATTCTAATAGAATGTTTGTCCAAAGCTTCTTGACACACAATAAAAGTTACTCATTGAATTGGGTGTGCGTCGCGTGTATGAGAGGGTGCGCAAAATTAAGAGCCCGCTGGATCAGGCAACTTTTGCTGCTTGATCCTTCCCTGCCGTTCTCTGATGATTCATATTTTGCGTATTATTTAGAAA
The DNA here is from genome assembly GCA_036245805.1 of Pristionchus mayeri. Taxonomy (NCBI): domain Eukaryota; kingdom Metazoa; phylum Nematoda; class Chromadorea; order Rhabditida; family Neodiplogasteridae; genus Pristionchus; species Pristionchus mayeri. The sequence continues at coordinate 15,908,662 of BTRK01000006.1, forward strand.
CTTAAGCGTCTATTCAATTCAAAAATAGTAGTGAGGGGGCAATTTCATTATTGTTAGGAAATAATTATTATTTAATGAAATATGGATTCGTTCAGAAAATCGAGACCGTCGATGGTGGGAAGTCGAATAAAGCAGAGAAGAAAAAGGAAAAGGTTGCGAGGAAGGAAGAGGTTCGCTCACTCTGTTATAATTTGTCTAATGTTCAAGTGGAAATATGATATTTACCAGTAACTTCATTATTCTAAGAAACGCAATTCTAAGAGCAGCTTATAGGGCTCCTTCAATTGTCTAAGGAGGGGATTTCTGAACAAGGGAGGTCAGAGCTCCCGCAAATACAGCCTCGATTCGGGAAAGGTACTGTTATAACTGCCTATCGTTGGAATTAAGATTTGTTTATAGGAGTGGTTGTAATGATGATTTTTAAGAGTGCGAAGAAGAAGAATGTCAAGGAGCAGATGAGTGACGAAGAATGGAAGGAAGAAGAGCCCAGAAGGCCCGGGAGACTTCGCGGAAGGGAGAATCTCGAAAAGGATATGAAGGAAGAATCGCCAAAATGGGCTGCAAGACCGTACGAGAGCTCAGCCGATAGCGCAGCCATCGAGTGAAGAAGAGGGTATTTTTTTCGCCATTTTTTCTTGTTGGTTTGGTCTTTGAAGAGTTGTTTTACCCGAATTAGAGTCCTTTTAATAGAAATTTTAACAAAATATTTGAAGTTGATCGGATGTCAATGAGTGTTAGTCGTGCAGTCGATATATTTCGCAGAGCCTGAGGAATCTCCACTGCACAAGAAGGTGATAAAAGTCTGCAAGGGCAAGATTAGGGTAGAGAAGGCGATGCAACAATTGGAAGCACTTACGGAGGGCCTGTCTGTGGATGAGATCACATCGGAGTGTTTCAAGGCGAGTGAAGAATTAATGGGACTATCTGAAGATAATGTTTTTTGCCTGCTTTTCATTAATAAAAAAAGAAGCGAACATACTCTTTCTGATGTAAAAAAATATAGTAAAACGTTGCAGGTGATAATGAAGCTACCTGTCTCGAACACGTGGAATATTGTGAAATCGATTATGAACAAAGAGAATCTCGATGTGTACAAGCTAAGCGAGCGACAGGTGGTGAATCATGTTTAAAGTTACCCAACACCCGTGAAATTATTTGAATTTGCCCGCGTGCCTGATCACGGCAAAGTGAGTGAGAGTGCATGCAAAAAGCGCACAAATCGAAATAATTTCACGGGTGTTTGTTAACTGTAAAAGATATGCCTGGGACAAGATGGCGTTCTGATCAAACTAGTCTTGTGAATGGGACTCCTTACAGATTGTGCCACAGGCGGAGACGAATCTTTTCAATCTTCTCGTCGCCATTCGAGACAGTTACCCAGAGGCAGAAGTACCCGACCGTTCCACTGTGTGCGTTTCTCTGTTCTCTTTTGCTAATACGATGTAGGTACACATTACTACATCGCATTACAGATTTCGCATTACAGACTTTTCGATAGCCGCGAAAAAACGTTTTAGTATCGTGCCAAGAATATATTATAAAACCCCTGGACGATTTTCGCGTGCTTTTATTAACATTTGTTCATGAGAAGAGTATTTGGGTTGCAGTGACTGGAGTACGATCGATTGGATGGATTCGAATGTTGATAAGACGACGGCCGAAGTGACCAGGAATGTCCGCTGCCTGTTCTTGGCCCTCACTCTGGCTAACGTGAGTGACTCTTTTATTGGACACTTGGTCGGATTATCACCCTCGGATGAAAACCAAAAAGTATACATTCTGCAGTATTTTCGAAAAAAAACTTCTTGACAGTGAGGGAACATTCTTTGTTACACAAGAGTGCGATTTGGGAGATAGTGATCGGGAGAAAAAATGGGATGCAATGAGTGACAAAAATGCTGAAGGGTAAAAATTGAAGCATAATTTTATTCAAATTTAGAGGAAGCAAAACATTTCTGGAGGTATGGGGAATCGAACCCCAGACTTCTCGCATGCAAAGCGAGCGCTCTACCCCTGAGCTATACCCCCGCGTGCTCACTTTTAATGAGACGGTGTACACGAGCTTTCGTTTCGAAGCCATGGGCAACATGATGGAGGAATCACAGCATTGTCATTGATTCTTCTACGAACAATCCGGAAAGCTTGGGTGTAAGAATCGAGTGTAGTTGCGGCGATCAAGGAGTGTTGTTTTTATAATTCTGCATGTATATAATATTCTATTTGAATATCCATTGCCCATACTGTTTTGGCTCATAGATGAACATTGTTTCTCCTTTTTTCGACCAGTGGGCATGCTCCATTTGCGCAGTTGGTTAGCGCGTGGTACTTATAATGCCGAGGTCGTGAGTTCGATCCTCCCATGGAGCAGGTTCTTTTGTTCATAAATATATAATGGAAAACTAGAATAGCAAAACTCACAATTTGTGTTTGCATAAGTTTGACTAATAATATGTGAATGTGAGCACAATATAGATGAGAAAATATTTTGTAGTACCTCTCCATTAACAGAACTCATTTTCTCGTGCATTTATTTTTCTTGATAATTATATAAATGCGAATTGTTCTATCTGCATGCACATTGCCTATTTTGTTTATTTCTCAAATATGAACATTGTTTCTCCTTTTTCGACCAGTGGGAGTGCTCCATTGGCACAGTTGGTTAGCGCGTGGTACTTATAATGCCGAGGTCGGGAGTTCGATCCTCCCATGGAGCATATTCTTTTGCTGTTAGATATATAACGGAAAAGTCTAGAATAGTGGCACATTTTCTTCCATTTAATTATTTCGTTCAATAATTTCTGTAAATCGTCAAACATTGGAATAAAAAGGAATAAAAATGGTACTAAGTAGGGATGGCAATTCGTTTCGGATTATCCATTTTCACATGGACGCGCGTCGCGACGATTTGGATTGATAGGGAAGAGGGGCCACAACGTTATGAGGGAATGCAGGGTAGCGCAATATCATTTCGAATAAACTAAGTAATCCGAAGGCGAGTGAGAGGGAGAGCGGAGGTGAAATGGAAAGCGGAGGAGAGAGGGGAGGGGAGGTGGGAGAGCGGAGGTGAGATAATCTAATGAGGGAATGATTGGCAGCGTATCAATTCGAACAGCTTAGTAATCCGAAGGCAAGTAAGAGGGAGAGCGGAGGTGAAATGGATAGCGGAGGAGAGACGGGAGGGGAGGTGAGAGGGTGCCCTCTCGGACTGGGGAAATAACGTAATAAGGGAATGACGGGTTGCGTATCATTTCGAACAACTTAGTAACCCGAAGGCAAGTGAGAGGGATAGCGGAGGTGGGGAGAGACGGGAGGGGAGGTGAGAGGGCGAACGGACTGGGGAAATAACGTTTAAGGGAATGACGGGTAGCGTATCATTTCGAACAACTTAGTAACCCGAAGGCAAGTGAGAGGGATAGCGGAGGTGGGGAGAGACGGGAGGGGAGGTGAGAGGGCGAACGGACTGGGGAAATAACGTTATAAGGGAATGACGGGTAGCGTCTCATTTCGAACAACTTAGTAACCCGAAGGCAAGTGAGAGGGATAGCGGAGGTGAGAGGATGAACAGACTGAAAAGATTACGCTATGAAGGAATGACTGGTGGTGTAATTTCAGAACAACTTAGTCCCGGCTCGCCGCGTAGCGGCGAGCCCTGACTGAACTTAGTTCAAAGGCGAACTCCCGCCGAAGGCGGGAGTGAGCGTCGGGGTTACCAGAAGCGTTTGACGGGTTAGCTGGTGGTCGAATAAGCTCGGGTATATGAGCATTTAGTGATAATGGTAGATCGTTTTTACGTTATCTGGGGTGAAGGGGAGAAAGTATTTAGAGGGAATAACGGGTATTATTCTGAACAACTTGATTAATCTATTGTTCAGAATTTAAAATCTTTTCACTTAGTCGATTTTAAAGGCGGTACACTTAGTTAACTAGTCCAATTCAATATCCAAACCGCCGCGACGAGCACGTGATGCACCGAAAGACCTTTGGATTATCCATACCGAACGGATTATCCGATAAAGAGAACGGGTAGTTCGGATTATCCGTTCGACCGCGCGCGAGGCGACGCGTCTAAATGGATCTTCTGTTTCCATTTGGCCATACACAGTACTAAGGTATACGGGCATGACCACCGTCCGATAATAGCCTCCCAGATGAGAACCAAAAATAATTCACTCCAAAGAATTTCGGGAGGAAACTTTTCAAAAGTGTATGAACGTTCTGTATAAATTCTACGCAAAAGTACATTTTTGGTTATCATCGGAAGGCTACCACGGTAATCATCCGACTAAGTGCACATATTGTTATCCTCTTCATAAGTCAATATCTTCTTATATCTCCGTGTGTGAGCCTAGTATCAAAGACGGATGTTCCTTGCAAGTCGATGTGCTCGTTTCAGAAAGGAGAACAGGAGAAAGTGAAGAAAGCTCGTTGGTATTTCCATCGTATTCTCATGAAGGGCTCGTCGCAAGCTGTCTGCCAGAGTTTGGTCAGTGACCAAGAGTCGGCACTTCTAACATGAATAGCTTCCCCCCACCCCTCCCTCCCTCCTCTAAACAGCTCAATTCTAGGTTTTTCGGAATTACTGTAGCAATGCCCTCAGTGCTGGGAAGAGTTGGGAAATGATAGAGGGGATTGTGTTTAGCAATGCACTAGTACTTAGTGGTCCCGAATGTATATCTTCTTTTTAAAATATTGCTTAATTTTAAGATAGAGCATGATCACTAAATTGAATATTGTTTAGGTGTTCCTACTCTGTAATCCTCTAACGGCCTCGCTTGCATCAGAGATTCTGAAGACTGAGTTGGATGATGGTGAATTCGGAGGACGACTTATCTCCATGCACATGAACCATGAGGTATGCTTATTTTTAAAACCACTTGCAATCTGAAGTATGCTTCGAAACTTGAAATAGTTGTGAAGCATAACTCGATCTCGTAATGGAGAACAACGATTTATCTCCTGAATTGAGCACACTAAACAATCATAATTATATTTATTAAGGATGCGGAAGTGCTCAATTGGGCAATCGATCGATTCGCGGATCCTTCGTGCAAGAACCTGCCGAAGGCTGCATTCAGAACACCCGCTACGCTCGAGATGGTATTAGAGTTCGTTATTCGGGTCACCGTCTCTTCATTTTACACACTCTCTCGACCGGTGGAAGGGCGATACGTGTGTAGAATGAAGAGACCGTGGTTTAATTTGTCGAACTCTAGATGGTACGTATTAGGGATGGTCATTCGGTTCGGTTAAGGGATTATCCACTTTCAAAAGCACGAGCGTCGTAGCGGTTTGAATTAGGCAAACCCGAATTGACTATTCAAAACGATAACTGATAGTTGGATTATCCATTTGACCGCGCGATGCGATCTGTCTTATGATAATCCATAATCCATTTTGCCATCCCTAACGTATGCAAGCAACGAAAACAACATTATGGCTTTAACCTGGACGTAATTTTCTAAATGTGAGGTGGAGGAATGGTGGAATTCGGATATGGAAGTATTGGAGACTGCGATGGATCAGCAAGACTTTGGCTATTGCATTACAAGAGATATGCCGGTGAGTTCGTGTTTTAATAGATTTACTAGATCGTTTTCCATGCTTATTTTCTGATGCAATTTCATATTTTTAATTGGTAGTATTTCACATTACACATTTAGTACCGAGGCAAGTCGTACAATATAATTTTGACTTTTTTCAGTTCGATCCCTTCTATGGGGATCTTGTGATGCAGATGTACGGATTTATGTGTGCGAAAATCGCGATTGAAGGATTGGACAGAGTGAAGCTGCTGATTGAGGTGAGTCGCTCTGATATGAACAATCAATAGCTATGACTTTCGCAAATATATGCAAATGGAATCATTGTTTGAAGTGCTAGGTTAATATTTGGAATCATTGTTTGAAGTGGTAGGTCACATAACTCTCGAAAAGTGCATACGTTCACAAATTTGTACCATATAATCGTGTAAAGTTAATATTTTTTATAATTGTAATTGATAAACTACTGAAAAATGGCACTTTTTTACTTTTTTTTATTAATCATGATAGTGAAACTGGTCACGTTTCATCCTTATCGACCTATTTTTTGGGAACTGTTTCGAATATTTTAACGAATGGAATTCAGATGGACACGTTTGCTATTGATTCGATCGATAATGCGACTTCTGCTGAAAGTCCTCTGAATGGTATCCAACTATTTCGTGATTTAGATATCTAATCAAGTGCATTTCAAGATATCGAGGGAAGAGTCGTCATCCTCAAGCTTCATCTCTCCAACAGAATCCTGCAGTCTTGGGCCAATCGTGAGTTGGATGTATCAGCTATTTCACGAACATATTCTATTTATTCTTAATACACCAACACTTTCATGGGATGGAAGTGACGTTATGGGGAGGTTCGGTGGTATTTTGGCTCTGGCGATTTTGTAGGATGTGGGGATTCGAGGTAGTTCTGTGCTACATTTTTATATAAGAACTGCGACAAATATAAAAATACATTAGGATGTCCCATAAGTCCTGTTACCGTTTTCGTTCTTTAAAATATCTCCTTGCTACAGTACCAAAATTGAAGGTCCTTCGCAATAGTCTCAAGCACTCCGTAGTATGAAAGAATTTGATTCCCAGATTTTATGAAACATTTTTTTTGAAAGGGTCACAAGAATTATGGGACGCCTATTAAAAATTCATTAGTATCACATACATTTCCTCCAGGAATGGTGTTCTTGGATCAGAGAGAAGCCCTCCGACTTCATCTGACCACTTCGATTGAAAAGGTATGATGCAATCATTTATTGTCTCGAATTATAATCATATTCTAGATCAAATCGATCTTCGGCAGACCGATCTGTAAGGAAGATCTCTTGAGAGGCTTCGCTCCTCCAGACGCTGTAAATATATTCTTTCAATTTTTCTCTATTCACCTCAATTCTTTCTCCGAAAACACTAGTTATGGGTAGATTGTTAACACAAACTTTTAAGCCTAACAGTGCCTTAAATTTTCTTATTATCTAGGAATTTCGTTAAGTTTTTACGAATCGGTGTCGCGAGAGGGATATAATAGAGATATTTATTGTCATGATATAGAATTCCGTATGTATCACTTTACATTATACCTCGTAGAATATGCCTTCTTTTATGGAACAGATTGCAATGATTCTCGTTCAGAACTATCAAACCCTCTGCATTATCGAACTCTAGAAATATAAGAGCAGAGCAGATACAGTGATGGACAAAATTCAATCTGCATGATCCGTCGAGTGACCGACCAGTCGATCATCTGTCTTTGATTCGTGTAATGATCATCCTCTTTAAAACCATTAATTTTATCGTTTCCTCCATTATTATCGCTTCACCAGATGGTTAAATTAAATCAATTGGTGTTTCTTAGAAGTTTTGCCCCATGCTCATTGTATTTATTTCATCATCTGTTTTTTCCCTCGGATAAAGTGAGAAGTTCTGAATCACGAAAATATTTGTGAAAAACTATGGTCTATTCCCATTGCCAATATCTACTTTCGTATATTTACTGTGAAATATTTACTTCATCATTTTTCTTACTTCAGAAATCTCAATTTAAAGTTACCCAACAAGGACGAAGTTGACCCCCTGTTTTTTGTCTGACATTTAGTAGCCGATGGCTTTATTAGTTGAGGAAGAATATACAAAAATACAAAAAAAACAATAATAGCCCCAGGCGAAGGCCGGAAAGGATCAGGGCGAAGTTTCCTGATCCAAAACTCTCACTTTTGCATACTCTTTCATACACGCGACGCGCGCACGATGCGTCGTGTCTTGGGATCAGGGTCTCGTCCTTGTTTGGTAACTTTAACACGTCGTTCAGGTTAGTGCACGCGTGATGGATATTCCACCTCCAGTCGATTCAGCTGAACTAGCTAAGATCAAGGAGGAAGATATCGAAAGGAAAGACGAACCGATGGATGATTTAGCTGATGGCAAGCAAGGAAAGTCACATTCCGGTGTGGGTTTTATTCTTATTATTTTTTCTTGTATTGATTATCTGATACTAATATTTGAAAAAAATAGATTTTATTTGCTGAATAAATCCATCACCCTAATTATGAATGTATTTGAATTACCTATTTTTGTGTGCTATCAACACATTTTTGGACCTTTTTTTGTGTTACTATTTCAGTTATAGATTACATGATTTTCGTTTTATAGGAATCTGCTGAATCAAACGAAGTACACGAAAAGCAGAATGATATCGGAAAAGAACCAGTGGAGCCAATGACGGTCGATTTCATCCGAGCAGTTCTTGCTGAGTGCGAGCGAGAGGGAGCAATGAAGGAAATGGCAGATGCGAAGGTTTTACAATTATTTGTATTATTATGTTCAACTAATTTGAAAATATGTTATCCAAATGTTTTTGTATCTCTTAATTTTACTATTTTAGCCATAGATTATAGGATTTTCGTTTTTTATAGGAATCTGCTGAATCGACTGAAGTACACGAGAAGCAGAGTGATATCAGAGAAGAACCAGTGAATCCAATGACGAACGAGTTCATCGATCTCCCTGCTGAAGTGGAGGAAGAAGGAGCAATGAAGAAAATTGTTGATGTAAAGTTTTTGCATTTTATTTATTAAATAATTTTGCATTAATTAGTATGAATTACATCACTTTAAAGGATTCTTCAACGAAAGCTGAGAATGCAGTCAGATCCTCTTTCAAAGAAGGAGAAGATGAAATAAATGATTCATCGATGGATGAACTTGATGAGTTCAAGGACGATCAGTATAGTGAGCCAGCTGTGAGTATTTCATTAGATTTGATAGGGTATTTACTGTGTTTGACATTACGGAACATAATCAAGCTCATCCGTGGAATTGAATTCCGATTTAACAATGCCCTTATAGGAGAAATCATCGAATGAGGCCACGGAAGAATCGGAAAAAATCAAGGACGTTTCGATCAAAGTACAGCATGAAGAATCCATTGCTGGCGTGAGTTTGATTCCTCGACGTTTTAAGTCAGTGATACTTGAGTGCTAAACAAAATTGCCGCAAATGAATCGAGTTTTTTATATTTATTAATGGAGTATAAATTAATATAGCGATATGAAAACATCAACGTTTGACACTTCTCAGTTATTCTTTTCTCTGTAATTCCATTTATATTTATATTTACTTCTTTTTCTCTTAGATATCCACTGGAACTTCTCTGTCTCATTCTCAGCCGATTCCGATTACCAACACTACTCTTTCATCCAAAGGAAAGGTAAATAATGTTGCCATTACTTTTTAAGTTTGAATCAAAATCACTTCGAAATGTTCTCTTACACTGGAAATGGAGTTGAGATTTGGGATTTATATTTATCTCACGGCTTTTTAGATCACACTATTCTACTTATCCGTACTTATCGGTTAATGTGTTCATTGCATTTCGTCGTTGGGTAGCACTGCATAGGATCATCTTTCTCTATTAAATAACATGCGATATTGGGGCAGGCTGAGTCACATGTACGGTAGCTTTATCATAATTGTGGTTATTCCCAGCCTACCCGTCGTTGTGTGGTCTGCCTTCGGCAAGGTGCGCATTTTGAGATGCGTTCCTTCACCTCCAATCACACGAAACGCAAAACGTGGATCAACGCTGTCCGTTGGACTCCCGAAGGTCGGAGATCTCTCCTTACCCAGATAAGCACAATGACAAGTCCAGTTCTGTGCTCCACTCACTTCTCACCGTCTGCTTTCGTTGAAAAGGCAAACCGTATCGAGCTCAGAATTGATGCCGTTCCATTCTACTGGGTAATGGAACTTTTTTTTAAATTCCACTTTCCACTCTTGGCAATTCGTTGTAGAAAGGTCAAGCAAAGGAAGCTAAGAAAGATTCGATGAATGAACTGACTGAAACCAAGAATGATGAATCAGTTGCTGATGTGAGTCGATTGGGTTTGGCATTTGCTTAGATGTTGATGTGAGTATAGAGGAAGACAATCTACAAATGAAAAACCTCTTGAGCAGTATTCAGAGAGATTTCAATTTATTTCGCTTTTTCTGCTAACGGTAACAGTATAATTCTTTCGCAAGTGAAACGTAGTGAAGTTCTGAAAATGTTTGCATGAGTTTTGTTTACATCGCTTCGAACGTTTATCCGAATGGTGGAACTAGCTGTAACCATATCTTTTTCGAAATGCACGCTTCAAAACTTAGAGAACACTTACAAGGGAACCGCAAAAGTATAACTTGCAACCGGAGAAATTTGCATTCATAGGCTTCAAGGGACTCCTATGGAGATCCTATATCCGCTCTGAAAAGTTGCGAATATTGTATCCTAGACCCTAAAATGACTTATGAAAAATAGAGGGCTCACCGCGTAAAATTTGATTCAGCGGTTTCTAGAATAGTGAATGATTTCGAGAGTGATCCGAGGAGGTGACTTGTAGCGCAGCAGGTTGCGCGTTAGCATTGCTTTTTGAAGGTTGCGGGTTCGAACTTTGCCAACAGCAAAAGCTTTTTGCAGATCTTTACAAGCGTTTTGTGCTTATCTTATGCTTTTTACCTTACAAGGTTTGACATAGCGCACTACTTTGATATACGAGTTTCAATAAAATTGATCAGTTTGTCAAGCTATGTGACGTTTCATCGAATTCAGATATTAGGTTTTTATTTTAGAATACGACCATGATGCTATGCATAATGCTTGTGAAAATCTGCAAAACGCTTTTGCTGCTGGCAAAGTTCGAACCCGCAATCTTCAAAAAGCAATGCTAACGCGCAAACTGCTGCGCTACAAGCCACTTCCTCGGAACACTCTCCAAATTATTCACTATTCTGGGAACCGCTGAATCAAATTTTACGTGATGAGCCCTCTAATTTTCATAACTCATTTTAGGGTCTTAGGAAACAATATTCGCAACTTTTCAGAACGGTTATAGGATCTCCATAGGAGTCCCTTGAAGCCTATGAATACGAATTTCGCCGATTCTAAGTTATACTTTTCACAGCGTTCTGACCCCCATTGTTCTCTCCAGATAAGGGTAGACAAAGGGTTTAATATTTTGAATTTTCCCGCGAAAACCCAAACTGCAAATAGGCTGTTTGAAAGCTCTACAATATTTGAGAATCCTTTGAAACATAAAACAATGCGCAAAATTTGATCACTCTGAGCACTTTTGCGTTTCATAGTTGGAGTGAAACACAAACCAGCCTGGTCAGTTCCGTTCAGCCTGGTCAGTTCCGTTCCGTTTTTTTCGTTCGCCTGAGTCCAAGTTGCTAAACATGCTGCCTCACTTTATTTATTCGTTTGTTATTTCGTTATGCCTGGTAATCCGAAGCTTTCCAACTGTTTTGTTGTTCATCGTAACTAATGATAAAGAAAAGTGAAGTTCCTAGAATTTGACTTGTTACAATGTCGTTCTATACTCGACTCGTTACTTATTTTCCATGCGGAAAAGTAGTGGAGCAAATCGGAAAATGTATGCATGGTTAGGTACGTGTTGTACCATGGATCCTCCGTTGTTCGAGGCAGTGACACCCAGTGATGTCAAACCAGTGAAAATCAAGCAGGAACCGATTTCTCATTTCGTCAGTGTCAAAGAAGAGCCTGTTGCTGAGGTGAGTTTTCCATTAGCGTTCTTCCATTGTTTGTTGTTGACGATACAAGAGATTACTATTGTTTGTTTCTGTTAGATATACTGTCCATCCACTGGAACTTCTCGACCACTCTATAGGGCTACTCCAAAGGGCTACAGCAACAAAAATTCGATAACAAATGTGTATTTACGGTCTGTTTCTCCTGATTAGATGATCAATTGGTATGCGTTGGTGTAAATTGACTGTGGATCACTCCCTAATATATCTCATTAACCATAATTAACACGAATGAATATGTATATCATATTTTCAGGCAAACTCTGTACGTACTGTAACTTCCCCTTCACTCGATCAATGCGATATAATCGATAATGTGACCATGAAGGAGAATATGGAAGATGACCCATCCCGTCCTGTTGAGAAGAAGAACGAACTGAGAAGATCGGGGAGACTTCAGGAGTGAGTAATACCTTACCCTTCTAAAGTGGCTAGTTATGTTTTTTATACAGTATGTATTATCGTGTGTGACTATATCGCGAAATCGTTGGGGAGAGTGGGAGAGGGGGCACTTAAACTAGTGACGTCACAGCTGATTGCGAAACATACTTTGCTAGCACGGTAGCCTCTCCGAAAGTGGGGTCACGACCGGGCTAGTTATATGATAATTTAGTATTTTTATTATTACTTCACATTTACATAATTATTCAGGAAGGCTAGGAAGCGCTCGATAGAGAATGATAATCGTCCCAATGAACCGAAGAGAAAGGTTGGCTAAAATGCATCATAGATTTCATCAAGTTTGGAAGGAGAGTGAAACGAGAAGAGTGATTCTGAAGGTGGATGAAACCCACCACGATTTCTATGTCTTCTGCGCTGTCTGCAGCCTTCGTTTCCTTGCCAAGCATAAACAAGAACTGGAGGAACACCAGAGATCGCACAACGGTTTGCTTTTCATTTTTTTTTGTTATGGCTGAGTGAAGCGAACCGATGCTTCTCTTTTTACCAAATTGCGAACTACTTCAGATATTAAAATAGCGTACGATTAGGTAAAATCCCAGGTAACTTTCAAGAGTTTCTAACACTGTTTAGAGTATGGATATTATCCTACTTGAGAATGCGAATATAAAAAAACGAGGCATGCTTCATCGTGGAACATCGCAGGTTTCGATTGTCTGCTGTGTCATATTGACCGTGGAAGTCGCGAGAAACTCGAAATCCACATGGCTCTCATCCACTCGAATATCATCTCGCCGGATTTCAAGGTTCGATGATTAAGGCCGATGATTCTGGTCCATTAGCTGTTGTGTCTAATTTTTAGGTATTGTGTCCTCATTGTGAGTCATTTTACATAATTTCTACAAAAATCATGGTAATTTGTTTTCATCGAAATCATGTTGGTTCTATTGCTTTCGTTGAAATTCAGTCATATCGATAATTACAAAATATTTCAAATTAGTAAAAGTTGTTATAGGAAAAGCTGAACTATCACAACGAGAAGAGATACCGCGAAGGAAAGAAAGATGAGAAGATCGATTCCTCCGATATCTCTTTCGGATTTGATAAGATGATTGACGAACCTGGTCCATCTAGAAGGAACTAGATGCATCCATTCACCTCAATAACATAACATAAACCGTTATTTTATTTCAAACTGCAGTTACTTTGTTGGCAAATTTATATTCTATTCGATTATGCATTCCGAAGTAATGCAACTATCCGCCGATAAAGAGTTCGCCTTATTGATATTTTATTGAAATCCATTCGTATTTTTCGGCTAATATCTGACATGACGCCATTTGCTTACTGTTTATCGCCTGCATAGGTAGTGGAATCAAATATTTCGTTTAATCTTCGTTTAGGTATGTTGAGTGACTTCTTTGCAGCGGATAAGATTAAAGAGGAACCGGTAGAGGTCAAGGATGAACCTAATGGTGATTTGGCTTACGTCAAGAAAGATGAATCAGTTAATGATGTAAGCCTTTTGCTCATAATTGAATTCTTTCTAAATTAAATATTGTTTCCCGTTTAAAACGCATTCTCCATAAGACTGCAGGGGGTATGGCACAACTCCGGCAAAATGATCGCCCAGGGCTCAAACTTTCAGGATATGATCACTAGGCATCACTAATCTTTCCACCGGAAGTTGGTTTCGAAATTTCGATTTTGATCTACAAACATGTTCCAAATTGCCAGAAATAGTTCGTATACCTGGAGTAAAGTGATTTTAAATTATAATATGGATATATTTTGGAACTTTTAAAAAATCGAGATTTCATGGGTCGAAAAATCGAAATTTTTAAATTTTCTCATAGAGCGCTAAAAAGTTCCAAAAATGTGTACACTCAATATATATGATGTTTAGAGTGAAAAATGCACCAAATTTACCTCAAAAACTGAAGAAATGGAGCAATCAATTGAAAAAGTTCATGAAGTCATCACCATTCGGACGGCATGGAAGGCAATTTGGCACTGAAAATATGCTAATTTTATAAAATATACATATTACTGGATGGATTTGGTAAGATATATATCGGAACTGGAGGGTGGGCGCAACTTTGAGATGGGTAGATACGCCTACCATTAAGCAAAGTAGCGAAAAATTGCACATTTGAATGTATTTCTTGCGTCAGAATAAATTATTTTTGGCGAAAGTAATGATTTTAACATAACTTTTTGCGATCTTTCGAATGATGTATAGCACGAGGTCGAAATCCAAAATTAGAAATTATCGATTTTTGTAGATCAAAATCGAAATTTCGACATCAACTTCCGGTGGAAAGATTAGTGATGCCTAGTGATCATATCCTGAAAGTTGGAGCCCTGGGCGATCATTTTGCCGGAGTTGTGCCACTATCTGACCCTTTCCCTGCGTTCTTACGGAGAACGCGTTTTAAATCAACTTATTAAAACATTATAATTTTGCTACTTCCGAGTATTTCGCATTGTCTCTTTCACTATCAGGTCAATACTATCGATGCGATGAAAGGGATCAAAGAAGAACCACTGGAAATAAAGAATGAGTCTACCTATGATTTGAAACAGGAGTAGCCTATTATCGATGTGGGTTCTTCAATTTGGATCATTACGGAACTGCTTTGTTAGTCATCGCTTCTCCTAATAACTTAGCTGAGCTGATTTCGTTTTTACATTTGTTTTTTGTTCTACTATAGTTGTTGAGGTTCTACTATAGTTGTTGCCTCTTGGGGTGAAAATTAATTTGATCTTTGATTTTCTTTCAGATATAGTGTCCATCCACCGGAAAATCCCGTCCACTCGATCAGTTGACTCCATCGATTAACAGTGAGATTCCATCGAAATCAAAAGTGAATCTACGTTATGAGATATTTATCAATAGTTGCCTAAATTTTTCGCACCGATAACTATTGTACCGATACTCAAGTTTTGTTGAAAAGGATTAATGGCGCTATTCCATATTCTTTTCACCAGGTGCCACGGCACAAGTGCGTTGTCTGTCACAGCCTCCGTAGCCAGACTGAGATGCGTATATTCACAAGAGATTCTGAGAGGCGTTCAGTGTGGATAAACGCTGTTCGTTCAACTCCAGAAAGACGAAAATCTCTCGCCGAGCAACTGAGGGCAACGACGAAACAATTTCTATGTGAAAGCCACTTCTTACTTTCCGATTTCTATCATTTCCCATCTGGAACCAGACTCAGACTTCATGCCGTTCCCTTCTTCAAGGTTCGTTTTTGCAGCATCTAAAAATTGAATCATTTTATTTTGAATTTTCTACACATCAAACTCAATGGGTTTTTCAAGGACAATAAATACATTAACCCTTTCGATAAAATTTCAGGATGTTCCTGCGACATCGAATGATCAGGAGGATGCGCCCTTAGTCTGCTCTCTGAATGATATCAAAGTAGAACCGACCGAGCTTTTCGTCGAAGTCAAGCAAGATGAGCCAATTTTCGATGTGAGTGTACAATTCTGGATTTTTTTATTACATCTGTCTCCTATGTCAGAACTACTGCCCATCCACTGTAGCTTCTCGCACTCTCTTTCCATCGATTCAACTGGATTGCAATGTTGTGGACAAGAAAAGGCATGAGTGCTCGAAGTGTGGCAAATCGATTCACAACAAAGTAAGTCTCAAGTATCACATGAGAGTTCATTCGGATTAGTTCAATGAATTCTTATTGTCTATACCGACTTTAAAAATAAATTTTATTAACGACGAAATTTTTAAGTTTCGTATGGTTAACAATGAAAATAAATAAAATGCGTCAGAGATATTTTATCCAGATGGGAAGCCATTCACATGCCCTTACTGCAAGAACTTATTCCGAGATGGCAACACACGAAATAATAACATTCGCCTAGTTCATGGAATGAAGGTAAGCCACAAACTTTCGAAATTAGTTCATATTCATGTTTCAATTTCTTCTATAGCAATAACGAGAGAAAAATTATGACGCTTCACTTCGAGCAATTAATGTGCTTGAAATGAAGCTGATGAACTCTTAGACAAAAGTGTTGGGTTAACTCTCTTAATTTCTATCATATTCAAAATCTTCTGTCCTGAGGAGAGAGTAATCGAAATGAGGGGGGTGACCACAGATTGATCCATTAAACTCGTAGCTGACAGTTGGTAAAATTCGATAATTAAATGTGAAAAATATGTTTGAGCTACATTTCCTAAAATATTTGTTCACCTCGTTGAATTTTAAATCTTCAACAACCCGCCTCTTTTTCACTGATCTTTGATCTTTGATAATGGTTTTTGTTATTTCCTTTAGATGTCAATTACCAATTGCGTCGTCTGTCAACGTCGATGTTCCGTGAATGGAAGATGCCGATTCGTCACAGATCCAGTGAGGCGCACTGTGTGGATAAACGCTGTTCGTTCAACTCCTGAAGGACGGAAGTCTCTCACGGAGCTATTGGATGCATCCAAGACTCCATTTCTATGCTCAAGCCATTTCCTTCCTTCCGACTTCTGTCAAGCGTTTTCAGTTACACCACTCCGGTCTGATGCTGTTCCCATCTATGATGTGAGTGGTATTAATAATGTATATCTTCATTTTCGATCACTATCAAATCTTCATTATCAAATGTAGATGTAAGTTTCATAGTTTTAATTTATCAGATTTAATCGATAAATCACTTCAGAAATCGTCATCCACTATTGAAGAAAAAAGATCGGGAACTGAGCCGACTTCTATCAACTTTGGGCGGTCAGGTCATGATTATGAGAATGAAGAACTGATTGATGAACCCGGTCCATCTCGTTGTCTCTAGAGGTTTTAGCAATTGCAAATAATCTCATTTCGATTAAACTTTCTCGCTTTAGATATTTAAAGATAATTCATTTCTTTTAGGGTAAAGTCGGACCTGAATTGAATCCATTTCCGCATTGTTATTGATTTTTCGATAAATTCTTCCCTGTTTACGCGTACTTTTCGTGTATTTTCAGTCGTTCCATGATTGGCGTATACGTATCTCATATTTCAGTCCATACTGTTACATAACCGTAGGTTTTATTTTCTAGTCATCGTCTAAATTCAACATTGTATTAGGCCTACTAAGCATTCATTCCAGGCATTTCGAGTGACTACTACGCAGCAGTTAAATTCAAAGATGAACTAAGATATGTCAAGGAGGAACCTGTCAATTATTTCGACGAAATAAAGCGGGAAGAGCACATTATCAAAGTTAGCACTGGCGAACTTTATATTGAAAGTTGCGACTATTTTATTTACACTAATTCCAGGAAGACTGCCTTGTAACAGCAGATGAGATCAAAGGAGAACCAATTGAACTCAAGAATGAGCCTATTGGTAATTTCGATAATCTCAGTCAAGGAGAACCAATTGCTGATGTGAGTCAGGATTCATTTTTGGCATTATGTATAATATTCGTTAAATTTTGAATTTTAGTATATTACTATTTTCTGATTTTTCTCACACTTTTAACTCATCCATGTTTTTATTTTCTCATTTATACTGTCCGTCTATGGGAAATTCACGACCAATAAACCACAAACATGCTAAAGTTGGAATGCCCACGCGAAGAAGGAAAATTACCGAACCTGATCAGTCAGCCGGTGGAGTCTACAGTGTTGCATCATCGAAAGCAAAGGTGAATCGAAAGCTGGTTTACTTAATTAACTCATTTTTAGGAGAATTCGTGCGATTTGTGCGATGACCCAGTTCGTCCCTTCATCAAAGCTCCGAGGTTGCGAGCGGATCGCAATCGCTTTTTCAGTAGTCTGGTCAATGTGCGTTTCTTCGAGACGTTGTTCCACTAATATGATTACACATCAACGGACTCTTTACTATTATCCTAATAGTATTGTCTATGCATTTTGAATCCAAATTGTTGAATCAATCCTTGAAGACGTGTACGTTGTTCCGATTCTATACATCACTCATTTTAGTTTTCACCATATAAGATAAGATGTTCGATTCTTACTATTTTCAATCAAGCATCTGCAGTAAGCATTTCTCGACTTCGCAAGTTCGTTATTTTTAAACTTTCTGTGATACTTAGCTGCACTATACTCGAAATGGACAGTTAAAAAGATATTTATATATAAATATCTTTTTAACTGTCCATTTCGAGTATAGTGCAGCTAAGATATATATTTAGATATATTTCGAAAGATTAAAATATCACAGGTATAATGAGCCAGTGGAGGTGTGCGGGAACAATTTCCAACTTTTATTTTTTGTTTTGCTTCATATGATAGTGGTAGCAAACACTAGAGACAACTTCTTGAAATTTCTCGGTCCCAGGTCTCAGAACCGTCATTTAGGAATTTTCCGGTTTTGTACCCGGCTCTACTGTATTTCAGCTCCCAGATGAGCTAGAGAGCTGGCATTGGGCTCAAAATGCGCGGAAAAATCAGTTGAACAACTTTTATGTTGAAAGGTAGGCCGTAGGGTTGCAAGTTCATAAACTATGAACAAAAAACTGAAATTTCAAATAAAAATAAAATCATAGCATCTCGGTAAGGGACAAACCCAGTGAATTTTATTACAGATTATGGAAGAACAAGTCCATACGCGTATAGAAAAAAATTTAAATAGGCAACTTCAGGGTGGCCTACGCCCGCTGTAGCTCAGAATGTTGAAAACCATCAATTTCAAATTTTGGAAAATTCACAGCTCGCAAATTTATCATACAAATCGATCAGTTAAACCAATTTCTAACATTAGTCGATCAATGAAGTTAGATGATGTTGAAAGAGCGCGAAATTTCAGCACTTCAAAAAATTCGATTTTCAATACATCTCAATGGCCAAATTCGAGCGCATCCAGCTCACGATTTAGCGTTCCCTGAAAATGAAGTCAAATCGTTCTCAATACATTCCACAATCATGAACACATTCTGGCATTTTGAGTGTTCCATCCCATTCCAGACCTGTGATTTCAATTGTCGAACTTGCTGGGTCGTGATGTGAGAAATGTAAAATAATTATATTTCAATAAAATTGTAATGAATTCTAGGTATTTTCCACCTCCAAAAATAATCATGAGAGCAATAGAGATGAATAATGTTAAAAGTTATGTCATTTTCAAGTGTATTCCAAAATTCAAAATGTCAATGTTCACACATATTTCGTATTTTTTAAACGATCACCATGTTGTCATTATCAGTGTTTTCTATCTCTTCTGCTCACAAAATGATTTTTAGTGATCGAAAAGAGCCGAGATCCATTGCCATTTAGTCAAAATATAATTATTTTGAATTTCTCACATCACGATCCAGCAAGTTTGAGAATTTAAATCACGAGTCTGGAATGGTCTGGAACACTCAAAATGCCAGAATGTGTTAATGATTGTGGAATGTATTGAGAACGATTTTATTTCATTTTCAGGGAACGCTAAATCGTGAACTGGATGCGCTCGAATTTGGCTTTTGAGATGCCCTGAAAATCGAATTTTTTGAAGTGCTGAAATTTCGTGCTCTTTCAACATCATCTAACTTAATTGATCGACTAATGTTAGAAATTGGTTTAACTGATCGATTTGTATGATAAATCTGCGAGCTGTGAATTTTTCAAAATTTGAAATTGATGGTTTTCAACATTCAGAGCTATACAGCGGGCGTAGGCCACCCTGAAGTTGCCTATTTCAATTTTTTTCTATACGCGTATGGACTTGTTCTTCCATAATCTGTAATAAAATTCACTGGGTTTGTCCCTTACCGAGATGCTATGATTTTATTTTTATTTGAAATTTTAGTTTTTTGTTCATAGTTTATGAACTTGCAATCTTGCAGTCTACCTTTCAACATAAAAGTTGTTCAACTGATTTTTCCGCGCATTTTGAGCCCAATGCCAGCTCTCTAGCTCATCTGGGAGCTGAAATACAGTAGAGCCGGGTACAAAACCGGAAAATTCCTAAATGACGGTTCTGAGACCTGGGACCCAGAAATTTCAAGAAGTTGTCTCTAGTGTATGCTACCACTATAATATGAAGCAAAACAAAAAATAAAAGTTGGAAATTGTTCCCGAGGGTTGGTTTTTTTCCTACACTGACTCATGATACCTGTGATATATATTTAGAAAGAACCTCTGGCAACCAACGAGCAAAGGATCAAACTTGCGAAAGTAATGAGCCTCGAGGTGAAATATCTTACAATGATTACTACTGATATGCTACAATCAATTCCAATTTCATCAGCTGAGACGTCTTAAATGCGTTGCCTGTGATGGAATGTGCAAGAATGCCGACATTCGTCAATTCACTTCGGATCCTAAAAGGCACGAAGAATGGGGGAATGCAGTCCGATATACTCCTGAGGGGAGAAGATCTCTCATGGCATAGCTTAATACGGCCACGACGAAGTACTTATGTTCAAGCCATTACTCCTCTTCCGATTTTTATCGTTCTATCTTTTCTGATCTTTGGATCCTCCGACGTGATGCCGTTCCCTTCTTTTCGGTAAGTATAAGCTTTGGTTTTTGACTATTATATAGTAGTAGCTATTCAGGACTTCACTTTGAAACTGAGATTTTAATCGTGTTTTTCATTAATAGTTTTCTGCGATTCTCATGCAATGGCACATTTTCAGTTTCGTCGGTGAAAGTTAATGGGATGGGAACTTCACAAATATTCCCAGTTGATATGCCGATCAACAACGAACATGAGGAAATCAAAGATGAGTCTACCGATGATTTGGCCGATATCACTGAAGTAATTGTCGTTTTCCTAAAGCCTGAACAACATTTTTGATATATTATAATATGACTGAGCTTACATTGCGATCACAAAGTTTAACAATGCGCAATTTCTGAAGTTACGCTGCGGTCTTTTTGCTGACTTTATAGTTCGAAGTCAAAGAGGTTCCCCGAGATTCGGAACCCTATCTTTCGCTATTCTTAAATGGTGGGGTAAGGAGGAAGAAACTAATGTAAAAATAAGACTCCTTATATTTTTGGCTAGATACGTGATATGCTATGACACTCGGGCACCAATTCAAGGTTCAGCCTGTCATGAAGATATTAGCGACATCTCAGAAGAAAGAGTCGCCTCGGTGTAAATGCGATCTGTGCGGTAGACTGGTCAATTCATTCTGCCTCTCTCCTAATGATCCCGCACTTTCCCAATTGTTCATAAAAAAACTCATCCAGGTAAAGAGATTTGTAGCATCTCACTTGTTTGCACTTTTGTTATTTCAGTTGACTAAGATGCAACGCGACAAAATCGAGACGATTATTAATCACGGAGAATGCGCGGTCGTTTGCTGGAGACACATGAGATTGTTGCCTCTTCCAAGGAAGAGATTTGCCCCTGACGAAGAGGTTCGCATTTACGGCACGTTTATGATTATTTATCTCGGTGGTTAGGACTTTTCATGTGAAGATAAACAACAATAGATCCCGAGCTGAGAAAATCGTTGATGATGAATTCCGTCCTGGTAAAGATACAATCTAACATGAATTTCGTGTAGATGAAAATACCATCCAAGAAGAAGAGGAGTTTTATGAACCAGATCCTTCCAGACTTTGGAGATATTTTGATACAGTTTTATAACTCTTAATTGTTCTGGTAGTGTTTTGTTTCTTACCCGAATTGTTGGAGAACATATTCTTTTTAAAAGTATAATATTAATTTAATATCAGTTTATTTCTCTGATGAGCATATTCATTGTATGAAGAGTACAGATAAAGTTTTATTTATGTATTGCGCAGCTTCAACTTATTAAATCGTCTCTTGCGATGCTTGTATCTGATTTTAATGACAACAATTTTATCGTTACGGTATTCACTAAAGGTGAGAAAAGAAACGCAGCACTCACTAGTGTAGACCTTTTATAATATCTATTATGGAATGGTGTGCTGCTATTTATCTCCGTTTTTGTCAGACATGTCGAGTGACTTCTATGCAGTGGATGAAATCAAAGAAGAATCAGTAGAGTTCAAGGATGAACCTACAGACGATTTCGCTGATGTCAACTTGGATGAACCAACCCTCAATATGAATCTTTTGTATACAATTCCATTCTTTGCTATTTATATTTTTGTTGAAGTTGGGATTCTCTTGGAATTTTCACAAGAAGTGCAATCTTATAACTACAAATTATTTGCATTTCTTTGCGAGTTGCAATTGAGTTAATTTAATTCTCCTAGTTTTTATTGTCACTATCATTACCAGGTCGCCTCTCTCAACACATCGAATGATTTGAAAAAAGAAGTGGAGTTTAAAGATGAATCTTTCGATGAATTTTCTGACATCAAGCAGGAAGAGCCTATGGACGACGTGAGTTTGCCATAATTTAAATTCTTTCGAGCAAAACTTAAATTCATCCTCTTGATAATGATCTTCTTGCTGAATGTAAGAACTATACTAGTATTGTGCAATGTCGAATATATTACAAGCTTAATTTTAAAGCCGAAAAGGTGAAAATTAGTTCTTACACACCTATTTTTTCCTGTGTTCCTTCCCCTCTTTTGTGGTTAATTTCCTTCTGGCGGAAGGTATCCACTGAAGCTGCTCTTCCTCTGACTCAATCGATTCCCACGGATATTCCCGGCAATGGTATTGCTGATAGTTCGCATGTGTGCTCGGAGTGTGGCAAGAAATTATCAAGCAATAAATCTCTGAAGAATCACATTCGAATTCATTCAGGTATGTTCTGTATTTGGCAGTTATTGGGTTTCATGACAGCCTTTCCCTGATCATTTACCATCCCTCGTTTCTACTGAGGGGTTAGGGGAGAATATTTTGCATTGCGTAGGGTAGAGCAGGAGTAGGGAGTGGCCTGACATCCAATATGCGTCCTTTGTTTCATACATCATCTCAATGCATGCCTAAAGGGAGGACATTCGACTTTTTTTATTCTATTTCTTAGTGGTAACATTATGTAAATACAATTCATTTTTCGTCCTTTGCATTTATTAGATTTGCGAAGAATTCCTACCACTTGTTTTGGTGCAGAATCTTAAAAATATCATATTAGTGGAATGAAAGACATTGGTATGAAATAGTCATTGTTTATGGGTTCGAGAGTGTTGAAGGATTCGAGAAACTTTATCGCGGTCTCTTCAGTTTATTATATTGACTCGACTCTTACGGGCAAGAAGTGTAGAAGGTTTAACCGCATTTAGCGTTATTGTGTTCTGCGACTTACAATTAGGAATAACATGCAATCCAGGTGAGAAGACCTTTGCGTGTGCATACTGTGACATGTCCTTCCGTCATCGTTCCAATCTATACGCCCACATTCGCTTCGTCCATAAGATTAAGGCAAATCGGAAATTTCCAATGAATAATGCGATTGTAGAGATTCTTTAAAAGAACATTTTTCTTTTGGGTTCTCTAATTTATTTAAATCTAGTGTACACCAGTGTTCATAACATTCTGTGCGATACCCGCATTGAGTCAATAAGCTCTGTCAAATTCTTCTTTTCAGCTCTATTCTTGTCGTACATGCGGCGAACAATTCGATGTGATTCGTCAATTGAACCGGCATCTGAATGAGGAACACACTGTTTGTGGCCTGTGTTCATCTTTCTCTGAACCTGAACTCAACCACTATGATTTGTAGAGGCTTTTAGACGATTGAGATTTTTAATTCTTTACACATTAATATAGTGACTCGGGATGCTGAGTAGCATAGAATCTTCCCAATTGACCGGCTACAAGAATCTCTAATTTTCTACTGTTCCATGTTTTTCCAATTTAACATGTTCCAATTTAATTTTCATGGATTCTTCGTTATATCGATTTACCTAGATAGGGATAGTATCTTCATTGCATAACTCATTCGTTTACTATATCATAACTTTAACAGAGCGAGTATATCAGGGGAGCCTTCGTCAGTGCGTCGTATGTCATCGAATGTGTGCGGACACTGAAATATTAGGTTGGTAAGAAAGTTCTGTCGCGTACTATTTTTCCATTTTTTCTTCACTGAATACATTGTCTGGAAAACCAATTTAACATAAGTTGAAGTGATGTAAGTTGTATACATCAACAGATTTAAGTCGATTCTATTTCGCATAAAAACGATAAAATATATAAAATCTCAAAAATTCGGAAATGAAGATTTTATGGTTCTATTTTTTGGACTCAACTATTTGAATACGAACTAACAATTGAATATACTGCTTTGAACGGTGATAACACTAGAGTTGTACATCCAGATTATCACATAACAACCGTCATTCGATATGTTTGGAAAGATGTAGATTGCAAAACAGGCAGATTTCCAAGAACAATTTTCGGTATCGTCGTTTGACAAACTGTAGCTTACGAACAGTTAGGCGCGCCACTTTCCAATTTAAGGTAAACACTAATCATGCCGAGTACTTCACTACTCACTACAATAGAGCTTACTTGGTCAATCTTCTAAATCTTCAGGGATGAGAACTGCTTATCAACAAAAATTCAATTCAGTGAAATTTTCAGAATTGGCGATGATCCCAAGTTGGCATAATGGGGCGTTCTTAATGTTATGCAATTAAAAACATGTCCACTCGTTGCACTTTACAATGACATGTTAGATATGCCCATATCGCGTTTCTTATTTCAACCATGAGCAAATAAAAAAATATGGTTTGTCATCAATTTCGATGAATTTGGCAGTTGACTGTGCCAGAATTAGTGATTGGAGAAAACTGTGAAAGCGTTTTCTCGAAACAGTAACCAAGCACTATTAGATAACTGAAGATCGTATGACGATTGTTCAACTTTGAAGGACAGGATAAACCAAAATGTAAAATACTTAAAACGCGACAGAACTTTCTTACCAACCTAATACGTCAATTCACCACGAACGAAAAGAAAATGCCTCTATGGGTGAATGCTGTCCGTTCGACCACAGAAGGAAGAAAATCTCTCATAGAGCATCTAAATCAAAGATCGACTGCTTACTTATGTGCAAGTCACTTCTCACCATCAGATTTCTTTCGTTCATTGAATTCATCAAGACTCCGACATGACGCCGTTCCCTCATTTGTGGTGAGAATAGTTATCTTCAATTGTTGACACCTTCTCGTGTTTTCCAGTCTATTCGAAGTCGAAAATGTTTTCATTCCAGTCTACAGAAGAGTCTGTGCCGTATCCCGGAGAGAATGTGTTTTCGTGCTCATCTTGTCTCAAGTATTGGGATGTCCGGAAAGTTCGTATAATGCTTCGGAAAAAAGTCAGTTCGCGATCAAATGCAGTGATTGCGCAATCTGTTTGTCAACAATGTATTGCATCATTCTGACGTTGAGTAGAGAGAGGATTTAATCAGTCTCCTAGTTGCTACATTGATTCTTGTGATGGACTCCCATCTCTACCTCCGAGCAGTTTTACTTCATTACTACCGTCTTGGCCGATCCGTGAAGGAGGCCCACTCCGCCCTGGCCCAGTCGGAAGGAGCTGACGCCCCCTCCATACCCTTCTGCTATAAGTGGTTCTCCCACTTCAAGAAAGGGGAGTTTGGGAGTTTGGTCTCGATGATCAACCCCGCTCTGGACGCCCTCCGTCCCTCGATCAGCCTCTCGTTCTCCGCACACTGAAGCGCAAGCCCATGGCCAGTGTGCGTGAGTTGAAGAAGGATACTGGTACTCCCAGATCAACGGTGTCCGATATCCTCCATCGATCTGGGAAGAAGCCGAAACTCCCACAAGTGATTCCCCATGACCTCTCCCCCGAACAGCTGAAAAATCGTGTTCAAGTCTGTCGGGAATTACTCCATCGTAGATCCAATCTTCGATGGGTCAATTCCATCATCGCTACAGATGAGAAGTGGATCACGTACGATAACCCTGTGAGGAGACTGCAATGGGTGGATGCAGATGAGAAGCCCACGCCCGTCCCGAAGAAGGAAGAGCACGGAAAGAAGGAACTCCTCTGCTTCTTCTTCTTAGTGCTCGGTCCCATCTACTGGGAGATCCTCGCCCCTGGCACCAGCATCAATTCCGACCTCTTCTCTGAACAACTGCAAGATGTCGCGATCAGAGTCAATCCCAGACTCCTGAACCAGGGCAAAATTCTTCTTCTGATGGACAATGCTCGCCCACATCGAGCGAAGATGACCCAGAAGAAAATGGACGAGCTGATGATCGAGAGGATTCCCCATCCACCGTATTCCCCGGATCTCTCCCCATGCGACTACCACTGCTTCCGCTCTCTCTCTGACTTCTGCAAAGGAAAGAAGTTCAAGAATCGAGATGAAGTTGTGAGGGCTTTCGTGAACTGGGCGGTCTCGAAGAAACCCGCATTCTGGAAGAGAGGAATCGAGACCCTGCCCAATCGCTGGAGGGAGGTAGTGAGAAAGAACGGGGCATACATTGGTCACTGAGAATTGTAAAGCATTGAATAAAAAATATAAACAAAAAATTATACGAACTTTCCGGACACCCCAATATTTCGCTTCCCAGGACGATCTCATTAAGCACATACCAACCAATTCCTGTTAGTTTTTGTAAAAAATTAAACGTCATTTTAGAAATAATTTGTCGAGTAAAGTAGTTTTTGCATTCTTTCTGATTATAAAAAAATTTCTGATTATTCTCATTTTAAGGTAAGAAGCTGTTAAAATGCTCATACTGCGATCAGTTATTTGGATCAATTGATCATCGATATAATCACATCCAATTTGTGCATCTGATGCAGGTATGTTTGCTCCGAAGAAAATGCTTATTTGCAATTCAGCTACCTAATTTCATCTTATTGCGGTCCATATTTACAATTATAATGAATATCAATCATATGTGTACAGATTAGGGATGCCTTCATGTTGAATTTTAATCATTTTATGACCTATGCGTAATGATTATGCTATATAATATCATCTGAAATGCTGAATTTGGCTTTGTAGTCCTACGCTTGTATCACATGTGGAAAGGAATTTGATGGAGACGTTGAGTTGTGGCAGCATCTACGAGATAATGAGGGCCATCGGAGAGCAAGCTCAGGTACTTGGTTTTGCTCTATTTCAAAATCATTCTGGGGCTTAGAGTTTGCTATTCGAGAAAGTTAAAATTTATTATAGCAATGTGATTCTGCTGCTATTTCGTTCAGCATGATCTGTTTTCGGGCCAAGCGGGTTATGGCCTTTAAAAATCATTCATTTTTGAAGCTCTGACTGACAATTTAGGAGTTTTTACTTCTCAAAAAATGCCATTCATTTTTTTAATTTTTAGGTCTCTGAATCGATTCACAGCTCTCTTTTCGAAGATTCAGTGAAAAAATAAGAAATGGAATACGAAAACCCAGGCACATTTGTTATTGTTTATATCTACTAAACTAATACACTCAGGTCCGTCATATGCTCGTTACTAAACTCCCTCCGTCTCTCGTTTTATTCTCTACTTCTGATTATTATGCGCAGGCTTGAACTCATCATGAATATATTCTACGTTCTAGAATTATTGCCAACTGCATTTATTTCGTTAAATGGTTTATTTGATTTATTCTCTTCGCCGATAAAGTCTTCTTAGCTGCTACTACTTCTTGTTTGCTATTTCAGTCGTCAGTATCGGCTCAAGTTTACCTTTTGTTTAGAGTGTCTTGATATTTCAGTGAGGAATTTCGCATTTATTTGTCCACTTGGTTCATTCCAGAAATGTCGAGTGACTTCAATGTATCGGATGAAATCAAAGACGAACCAATTGAGTTCAAGGATCAACAGATCGATTATCTCAAACAGGAACACCCATTTCTCAATGTGAGGTTTCTATATAATTGCAGACTCAAAATTTTTTTACATTGATGTGTTTTGTGATTAAAATTCACGAATGATCTTTCAGACAGGATCTGTTGACACAATGAACGAGAACGATCCTCTTGATATACCAAGTGAGGTCAAAGAAGAACTGTTGGATGTTAAGGATGAGCCTATCGATGATTTCTCTGATATCAATCATGACGAGCCAATTGCCGATGTTAGTTGATAAGTTTATAAGGCATTAATTTTGACCGAGTCGATTCTCTGACCAAGTTCATGATACATACAATTCCAGTTTTTCACACGATTTTTTTTAGATCTTTTGTCCATCTACTGGAATTTCGCGTCCCCTCGATCAGTCTACTGCAATGATCTCCAGTGATTCCCCTGCGAAATCAAGTGTTAATTAATTTTATGTTACAGCAAACGCGATTGAATTTTACGATATTTAATCGTGTTTAATTTTACGATGTTTAATCGTGTTTAAAATCCATCTTCCGGGATACATCCTACCACTGCATAATTTCGAATCAGGTAAAACGAAGTCGATGCGTTGTCTGTCATCGTATGTGTAACCGGTCTGAGATGCGTTTGTTCACTACGAACATGAGCAAAGGCGCGACATGGGCATTCGGCGTCCATTCGACTCCGTAAGGAAGGGTGTCTCTCCTCAGCCAACTTACCCGTCGCTCACGGCTATGCGCCAGTCACTTCTCCACTTACAATGACGTTCCCTTTTTCGATGTAAGTGAACCCTTACCACGTTCGTAGTTTCTTAAATGCTTTCAGGACTCTATTATCGGTGGGGCAGAACTCGATGTGAGTTCACAAATTACATCTGTTACTACTAGGCTTAGCACTTTATTACATTTTCGAAAGACTACAAATCTGTATAAATATATTATTTGGATATTACTTTAGCTACGTAAATTTGAATCAGATTACCGGAATCTCCAATCTTTGAACAATTTTTATTGTTACAATAGTTGCGTTTCATACGAAAGAATACTTTCGAAATTTCGTCTTAGACGTACTGCCCTTCAACCGGAACTTCTCGTCCATTCGATCACTCTGCACAGCTGAGCCTGTCAAAAAGAAAGGTTATTATATTCCCCACTTTATAGAATGAAAGAATATCATTCTCTCTGTTCGTTTCTTAATAGGTTCGGATTGTGGAATTCGTACCAACAATGCTCAATATTAGATAACATTTCTAAACATCAGGAGCAGCGTTATAAGTGCATCGTTTGTCATCGAACTCGTGATCGATCTGAAATGCATAAATTTGCCACAAATGAGAAAAGACGCGCATCTTGGATAAACGCTGTTAGTTCGACTCCGGAAGAACGGAAATCCCTCATGGAACAACTGAATGCATCAAAATGCCCACTATTGTGTGCAAGTCACTTCACTCCTTCCGACTACGTTCATGATCCCACTCATCGATATCTACGGAAGGCTGCCGTTCCTTTCTTCGAGGTAAACGAAACAATATGATCGCATGAGTGCAAATATTTATGTATCTTTATTCTTCCTATAACTGACTGCTCAAATTATTATTTTGGAAGAAAACGAATGTGTATGAGAAGAACACATATTTTAGGATTCAATCTTATTTTTTAGTGTTGTTTATGATTCGAATTCAATGCAGATGCACTCTGATGAACCCAAGTCTGTCGATCTTCCAGTATATGAAACCGCTCCCTGCAACCCAGTCAATCCCCGTTCTCGTCATCAAACAAAGGACGAACAGCTGGCTGCTTCCTATGGTTTGCCCCCTGCAGAGATTGCAGAGGTGAGAGGGTGTACGGTAGTCAGCTTGTATTCATTATCGAGCTATCGTGTACGTAATAGATGCGTGCGAAGATGATTGTGGAGGGGTGGGAATCAGTAATGCATTTGACTGCGTAGAATGGAGTGGGGGCTTGTTCATAAACATAACAAGAAGTGATATGACGAATGATTTTATCCAATAATAAAAAGGAAATGAAACAAGTTTTTTTGGGCGGAACCGGTTTTTGGGGCTTAGCATCTTCGGCAAACATAAATGAAAATTTGTCATGAGCTACAGCAGGATCGAAGTTTGCGAGCTTGGTTAGTTTTCTAATAGATGCTAAGATATTTGGAATAATTAATACGTGATTTAGTTGTCGCAGTCGGTGATTAAGAAGATACTAAAGAAGGACTCGCTTACCGAGTCGCAGCGCCAACTCATCCGCAAAATCCGTATAATGTGGTGTTAAAATCCCGGAAAAGGAGTTGGAAAAGGTCAAAATTGTGTTAATTTCTTCATGCGGAAAAGCAGCGGAAGTTGAATTCCCGCCACGACATGGTCGGA
This sequence comes from Pristionchus mayeri, assembly GCA_036245805.1. Classification (NCBI taxonomy): domain Eukaryota; kingdom Metazoa; phylum Nematoda; class Chromadorea; order Rhabditida; family Neodiplogasteridae; genus Pristionchus; species Pristionchus mayeri. Next base: position 15,938,687 of record BTRK01000006.1, read on the forward strand.
ACAGCTCCAAGATTTGAATTCCCGCAATTTCTGTATCTCGGTTCCCAGTGGAGCTAGAGACTTGAAATGCGACTTTTAGGGTTAAAAGGGGCAAAAAATCTTATAAACCAAATTTCAAGTCGCTAGCTCTACAGGGAAGCGAGATATAAAATTGCGGGAATTCAAATCTCGGTGCTTTTCCGCAGGAAGAAATTAACACAACTTTGACCTTTTCCAACTCCTTTTCCGGGATTTTAACACCACATAAGAGGTAAGCAGCATGTTACGAATAGAGGGAACTTTCCTATAAGCCTATCAAGACCCGCCCTCTTGGCCCAACCCCTTGCTAGAGTACCTTGCCTTAAAGTTACCGGACGAGGACGAAACCCTGATCTGACCCTGATCTCGTCGCGTGTACGAGAGAGTATGCAAAAGCGAGAGAGCGCGGGATTACGCTGATCATTTCCGCCTTTCCTTTGAGGCTATTATTGATTTTTAGCATTTTTGTATATTCATTCTCAACTAATTCAGCCATCGGCTATTCGATGGAGGACAAAAAATAGGGTGTCAATTTCGTCCTCGTCCGGTAACTTTAAGAAATCGGAATCCTAGCCTACGCATATAAGCAAAACTCTAAGCAACATTATCCTATGTTCTATGTTGATCGCAAAGGATGAGCGCTCGCTTCTCTACCATTTCTTCTCATATAGCAGCAAGTTCTCAGTCGAAGCCACCTTGTATATTATAAGAACAAATTGTCTTTGTGTTTTATAGGAGAAACTGAAAAATATTTAAAATTCTATCATCCTACTGTTTGATCATACAAAAATTCAGACTGATAATGATAAAATATTTTGGCAAAACTTTTTCTCTAATCTCCGGTCTATTTGCAGGCCAAAAAAGGGTATATGCGCGCGCCTTCCGCGAGCGTGGCTTAACCTCCCAAGATGAACACATGACTGTGAAAGAGGTGGATTTTGTCTTTGATCTTTTTTGGAACAGATCGGTTAATACCCTATGCGCACATTTCGTCAATCATGATGTTACTGTATGAGCGAACTGTGGAGTATTGTTGAACGGGCCTGCTCCACAACCATAATGTATTCAAAAAAATTGAACAACAACACTTGAAAAATTGGTTATTTATTTAGTAATTTCCAAGCTGGTCTCAAGCATATTTCCGATGTGTGTGCGTTTTAAACGAGTTTTCCCGTGCTAATAAAGCTAGTAAGTAGAAATATACCATGCGTCCGATAATAAAATATGATAAATTTCACAAAATGAGTTCGCATGTCTTGATTTAATAATTTTTTCAGGCTTCTGAAGTGGAATCTTCTGAATTGGAAGAATTTCCATTATTCGAAACAGTTGCCGAATGAAATCATAGAAAACCCAATGGAGTTCAAAGAGGAACCGATCGATGATTTCGAACAAGATTTCAAGCAGAGCCCATTGACGAAGTGAATCCATTAGCCATTGACTATTTCTCATCGCATTATGCCAAAAAAATGCATATCCGTAAATGAAATTCTGTTGAATCTATTGTTGGAACTTTATTAGTGAATGTTCAAAAAATCACATAATTCAAATTTGCTATCATATTTCTCAAAAATTTGATCCAAAGTCGATACATATCTAGATATTTCCGTGTAAGCTGGGAAAAAAAGAAAAAAAACAATGTGATGGGTTTATGTCCATCTTATATCGTTGACTTTTCAGATGCCCCAGTCATTACGACACCAGTGCGTCGTGTGTGGTCGTCTGGGTTTCCGGAGAGAGATGCGTCAGTTCATCAGGGATTCCAAGGAACGAAAAGTGTGGATAAACGCTGTTCGTTCGACTACGGAAGGACGGATTACTCTCATGGAACTGCTGAATTCATCCGAGGCATCATATCTATGCTCAAGCCATTTCCTCCCTTCCGACTTCTATCGCGTGTGTTCCGTTACACTACTTCGACCTGATGCCGTTCCCTTCTTTCTGGTAAGCAAAAATTAAAGGCATATTTACTCTCGTAGTAGATTTACTATTGTCAGGATTCTCCAGCACAATATTGTGGAGATAACGATGATATAAAAGAGAAACCAATGGAGCTCAAGGAAGAGCCTCTCGATGAATTATTTGGTCCCTGAGGAGAGATCCATCAATGACAACCCTTATATTGATAAGGAGACAGTCGAAGAATCTCCTATCAACGAACAACCTGGTCCTCCTAGAAATCACTATTAAATCCCTGATTATTTCCCCGCTAAGTTCTTCTTATTTCCATGGAATTAATAATTGTCTCGTTATTGATATCGTTACTCGTTAAAATATCGGGAATGAAGGTTTTACCGCATCAAATACAATTCGTCTATTTTTCACCGTTTGTATCGGTGTATGTACATGAATTTAATGGTCATGTCTAGGAAACTGCATTCAGAAATGGTTGATGCAAGCGATTTGTGGCGGAGATTCGAGATCTCTATTGCTTCGGTTCAGCGTCGCACAGGCATGATCGATGGATTTGTAGGACAGCATCTCAATCAGTGAGTTAGATTTAAATTTAAAATTTCATTCAAATGAAATACAATGTTGGATTTTTTTCATCGCTCTCTCTTTTTGTGTACGCCAATTTCATGTAATCTGCTTTCAATTAATAACTTATGAATATTTTTTTCAGAACGAGCAAACTGATGTTCGAGCTTGGCAACAGTTTTCATACGAATTTTGCTGACTCATGGGAGAAACGAATCGGAGGGAAATCAATTGATATGCAGCAAGCTTGTGCTATTGTGAACAAACTTTGCATAATGTTGATTCTTATTTTTATAATTACGGCACTTCTGTGGCTTCTGGCCCATAACCCTCCATTCACAAGGGAACCGCAAAAGTACGCGGAAGTCAAACATAAATCTGAGTTGCCAAGTCGAAACTGACCACCGAGGGAGGTCCATTCCATATATAACATCATTGCATAATTGTTTCCTAAGACCCGAATTTTAATTTTTGAAATTTGTGAAAACTTTTGGTGGTTCCAGCCTAGACTCGTATTCGATTCTTGGAGACACTCATCCATCAGCTCGAATGGCTCAGTCGGTAGTGTGCCATTGCTTTTTGCAAATCAAATAAAGGTCAGGGGTTCAACCCCTGCCGCAGAAGACACCTTTTGTCTATTTTTCCACCTCTCATGGACTTTTCCCTTGACTGTACTTCCTCGATTTACATGTTTTTACATTTATTTGAAAATTGCAATGATTGATCTGGCGTCTCATTCAACACATACATAGACAAATAAGCAGTGAAGATGCAATATTTTAATGTGACATAAGTAATTAAAATGCCAAAGATAATGATAATTTCACCAGCAATGCTTCCATACATTTCACAATAACGAGGTATTGGGGTGTCCGGAAAGTTTTCGGAATTTTTTTCGAGGTAGCGTATACTCCACAGTAGCGATTGTCCATCACAAATGCCAACACTATTGATATAGATCAACCATTTCACGGTCACACATACCATGAGTTTTTCATCAGCTATTTTCTCCTGTTTTTAACAAACGTTATGTAAGGGGTACTGTAGTGATCCACCTACACGTTTTCAACTTTAATTTTTTTCTTGTTCAGGAGCGTGAAGATTTTATTCCTTTCTAACTTTTCCTCTAACTAACTAATGTGCAAATACACGATACCACAATTAGTTCAGTATGCTTCACATATGTCATTGATTTATATTTAATGATCGCTATCATTTATTACTGACAACACTTAAAATTGAAATGACATGTTCTTTCTTTGTGCAATCAAATTAAAATCCAAATTTAAGTCTGCACCAATTGGATATATTTCGTGGTACTCCATATTAATTTGTTCATGGAACATTTGGAGAGCTTGGAAGGAAATATAATATCAATTATTTATTTGATCATGACATTTCATCGAAATTGTGGAAAAATGATTCAATATTTTTGAAATATTTTATTGTTGCAGATGGAGCAGTTGACCGGTTCCTTCCAAATTTTGTATATATATTTAGTAATTCATGTATTATAAAAATGTGAAGAAACTGGGATGATTTCTTTAAGAATAAGCCTATCGTAAAAAAGATAAAAATTTTCGAAAACGTGATTTTGGGTGACTACAGTATCCGTTACATAAACGTTTGTTAAAAACAGTGTAGAACAGCTGATGGAAATTACATCGTACGTGTAATTGGGTAATGGTTACTCCATTCAATAGTATTGTCATTTGGTATGGAAAATCGTTACTGTGGAATATACGTTCCTCCGAAGAACAATTCCGAAAACTTTCCGGACACCCCAATATCAGAAGATAATCCAGGTACTGCATATATCGTTATACATTTTCGACAAATAAGCATTCCCTAGCATCCCTCCACAGTCCTCGCTACGAGGAGTGATCAGCTAGAGTGCAGTTTGATCGTTTTGTTTCGACTGTTTTTGGGTTCGAATTCATCGTTGTTAATCGTTATATTGCTTCTTAACTGCTTATTTGTCTCTGTTTGTGTTGAATGAGACACCAGAAGAAGCATTGAAATTTTCAAATAAATGTAAAAGCATGTAAATCGAGGAGGTACAGTCAAGGGAAAAGTCCATGAGAGGTGGAAAAATAGACAAAAGGTGTCTTCTGCGGCAGGGGTTGAACCCCTGACCTTTTGCAAAAAGCAATGGCACACTACCGACTGAGCCATTCGAGCTGATGGATGAGTGTCTCCAAGAATCGAATACGAGTCTAGGCTGGAACCACCAAAAATTTTCCCAAATTTCAATAATTAAAATTCGGGTCTTAGGAAACAATTATCCAATGATGTTATATATGGAATGGACCTCCCTCGGTGGTCAGTTTCGACTTGGCAACTCAGATTTATGTTTGACTTCCGCGTACTTTTGCGGTTCCCTTGTCACGCAATCATTTCTCCCACTTTTGAGTAGTTTTTTACGCGAAACCTGGTAGATCTACCTACAAATGACTGGGGAAGAGCCGAAAGAACCAGGCAGAAGTCAATTAATAGATACAACAGTAGTCAAGGCAATGTTTCAGGAAGCTTTTCAAGAGCTTAAACGATCTCTCGTTCTCATTATGGAAATTCAGCTCTCCAAGAGCAACCATGTGCAGCATAGTTCAGTGAAGGTTTGTTGTGGGACTTATTTGATTTGTGTAAAATCACGTGCTTCTATATGGACTCATGATTTTATTGCAACATAAAATTATGAACTACAATTTCTTTGCAATAATGAAATTTACTCATAAACTAATGGTTAGATCACATTCGAAGCTATTACGATATGACAGTCGGCTTGGCGATTACAAAGAATCTCTTTAAGGGAATGTCCAACGGTTCGAAAGCCGTGATCGATGTTGACAAGCCATTCGATGTCCAGAATCCGTCCAATTTCAACGAGGGACTATCAGGAATTATGAAGGATTTGGTTGCCAGTTCTCTCTTATTCGACAATGGCGCTCCGATCAAAGAGGATCCGATGGTTATCAAAGAAGACCTGTTAGACGAATTAGCTGATTCCAAGCAGAAAGAGCCAATTGCAACAGTGAGTGTTTTATGCCTATCTGGGTGGGGTAAAATATTATGCATAATATATCAATTGTCAGATGCAAAGGGATAAGATAATTCGGAAAAACAAAATCAGAAAACACCAGTTCAGAAAAACCCAACTGAAAAATTTGAAACTACCAGTTCAGAAAATACGTTACTTTTGAAGCCATTTGCACATGATTTGACGATTATTATTTACTTTCTATTTTTCAAATATTCTTCAGGTGATGCTGAACAATTCATAAATATTGATAAAAATACAATGAACTAAATACTCTGACACCGCATAATTAAAATATCTGAAACGTCCATTTTTGAATTGACATTTCTGAACCGGTTATTTCTGAAATTTCTGAAACTTCTTTTTTCTGTGGTAATTTCTGATTTTATTTTACCGAAATGTCTTATCCCCATGCAAGGTCTTCAAATGTTATCATGAATGTTTTTGAATTACTTTGAAATGTGGTCTAATATGATACATATATTCATAGAAATATGGAAAATTTCATTTATCTCAGACCAGTATTAGTCTGCATGCCTGATTGATGCCTATACATGTGATTTATATTTATTTTCTTTTTTCAGATGAACTGTACAACAACTGAAATCAAGGATGAACCTATTAATGAATTCGCTTATATCATGCAGGAACCCCAAATTAATGAAGTGGGATCATCATTTCGTATTAATGCACAAAGTTTTCTATATGTAGCTGATATATGTAGCTGATAAAGCTTATAATATCGAAGCATATAATAAACTTAAAAACTTATGGTTGTTGCTCCTATTTATTTCTGCCATGACTGATCTTAATTATTCAGATGCTCTGTCCATCCACTGGAATTTTCCGATCATTGGTTAAGTTTGCTCCAATGGAAAACGATGTTATGCGCAAGAAATTTCTGTGCTTTGAGTGCGGAATGAAATTCAATAAGGTGTTTAATCTCAATCGTCATATGCGAATTCATTCGGGTCAGTTGTTCTTTATTATAATAATTTTCTTTACATGCATGATACTAAACTATATTCTTACATTCATCTTCAGGTGAGAAATCATTCTCGTGTCCTTACTGCAACAGTTCCTTCCGCGCAATTTTCAATCGACACAGACACATTCGCCTTGTTCATAAGATACAGGTAAATCGGTGGCTGTTCGTCATGCTATAGTAGAATTTGCTTCTAAATTTCAATTATTGCCTTGCATTTTTATATTCCATCTCGTATTCTTCTATTTAACATTATATTAAATTCAATAATATTCAATGAATTGACAGTTTCCTACTACATTATATATACATTCGATAGAGTGCAATTTGAAATAGCGAGGCTGTTTCAAATTTTATTTTGCAGCCGTACTCATGTCTATTCTGGCCCTCAACGCTAGTCGCGAGCGGTGTGGTGCGCATTCCGTCCCCCCGTCTCCCTCTCCCTCGGCCAGTTTCCCTCTCCCAGCAGCTCTGGCAAGCGGGAGTTGTAAGCCGCCTCGATGGGTCGTCCATTCAACATCGGCACGCTGAACGCCCGGACACTCGCACCCAAGGAGAAGCTCCTCGAGATCGAGCTGGCCCTCTCAAAGATCAAGTGGGACATCGTAGCTGTTCAGGAGGCGAGGATTGTGGGTTTAGCTTCCTTCAATCTTGCGGCCTCAGGCATCGTCGTTTATCACTCAGGGGGTGCCACTGCAAGACATGGTGTCGCTTTCCTGCTGCAACCGCATCTTGCAAAAGGAGCCGTGTTTCGAGGTCTTTCGGATCGTCTCGCAACCCTGCAGCTACCACAACAGAAACTCTTCCTGGTCAATGCTTACGCCCCAACATCGGCTTATGATGATGCCGTCTACGACGACTTCCTTGACCAGATCGAGAACGCGCTGCACGACGCTCCGGCAGGATACATGCCAGTTTTGGTCGGGGATTTCAACTGTAGAGTCGCAAAGGAACCTGGCAATGAAAGATTTGTCGGTGAATTTGCCTCTCCGACCCCGAACTCACGTGGGCGCTCTTTTGCAGAGACCTGCGTGAGGAACAAATTGCGCATCCAAAACACCTTCCCCAAGCGACGTCGAGGAAGAATCTGGACTTGGCGTTCCCCTAACGGCTCCACATTCAACCAAATTGACTTCGTAGCATCGCCCATCACAGCGAGAGTTGTCAATTGTGGAGTCGTCGGCCAGTTCGAATTCGACTCCGACCATCGTCTCGTCCGACTCACCCTCTCTCTCCCCAACAAGGTGCGGCATAAAAGATGCAGGGAGCGGCTGGATTTCGATAAAGTCGCTTTTACTGCCAATGCGAACCTTCTCGCATCAATGCCCCTTGCTCGTCCATCCTCAGCCACAGACGCCTTCCACAAGATACAAGCGTTTGCAAAGACAGCAGCAACCAACTGTTGGAGAAAGAGGCAATCGCCACCTTGGATCTCTCCCGCAACCCGGAAACTCCTTGCTCAACGCCATCTACTTCGATCATCCCTGCAATCCAATGTCGAATATGTCATGCAAAACAGCCCGAAGCAACCTCGTAGACGATATCAAGAGAAGGAAAGAGAACCAGGCAAAACAAGCTGCAATGAAAGGAAGAAGCATCGTCAAAGAGATGCTCAAACTGCGCTCGTCTCTTAAACGACTTCTCGTTCCTGACCCAGTCTCTGGCGCCCTTTCCCAAGATGCGACTAAGACTGCCGTGCAAGTTTACTACGGGGAACTCTACAAACGCGCAGTGAACATTCCCTTGGCCGTGCCTCCTTCTCCCGAACCATTGCCACTCTTCCTTCCAGATGAAACGAGGCATGCTCTCTCGCTTCTCAAGTGCGGGCATTCCCCTGGATCCGATGGTATCCTCCCTGACATGTTTTACCACTCAAGAGAGCACCTTGCCCCATTCTTCGCTGATCTACTGAATCGCCTCGTAGCAGGAGACCAAGTACCTGGAGATTTGGTTGAAGCAGTTGTGTCCCTTCTTCACAAAAAGGGCGACCCAACAGATATCGGAAACTTCAGACCAATCTCGTTGCTTAACGTATCCCTCAAGACAATCACTCGCGTTGTTCTCAAACGAATCGAATCATCAATTGAAGAGGCTGAATCGCACACTCAGACCGGATTCCGGAAAGGTCACTGCACTCTCAACAATCTTCACTCGATCAAACAACTCGCAGAACGCACGCACGAATACGGAATGCACCTCTACTTGGGATTCGTGGATTTTCGGAAGGCATTTGACTGCGTGGAATGGAACTCTGTTTGGCACGCACTGTGGATCGCTAGAGTGCACCCGACTCTAATCCATCTCTTGCGTCGCCTCTACGAATCTTCCTCTACTCTCATCCGTGTCAACGAGGATTTGGTTCCAGTTGAAGTGCGGAGAGGAGTTCGCCAAGGAGACACTCTCTCCCCATGTCTCTTCAATGCCGTCTTGAGATACGCTATGAATGAAATCGATTGGGAGAACAACGGAATATCGATCGATGGCCGCAACCTGAGTCACTTAGAGTACGCAGACGACATTGTTCTAATCGCAAAGAGTCGCCCCGAACTGGAGAACATGATGAAGAAACTTATGGAGGCTTGCGCGCGCGTTGGTCTTGAAGTAAATCCATCCAAGACCGTACTTCTAACCTCGTGCACCTCCACCCGAGCACCCATTGTCATCGACAATCTGAAGTTCAACTTTGCCGAATCCACCACCTATCTAGGCGGAAGAATCTCACTTCCCCTTGACTACTCAGCAGAACTTGAGCACAGAATTCGTCTGGGTTGGTTCGCATGGAGCAAGCTCTCGTACCTCCTCTCTTCACGCATTCTACCGATGAAAACAAAGCGGCGCCTTTTCAACAGTTGTGTCATGTCTACGATACTCTATGGCAGCGAGCTATGGGCCCTACGAGCAAGTGACAAGGAGCGACTAAGTGTGACTCAACGTAAGATGGAGCGGAAAATGCTCGGAATCAGCTTGCGAGATCGATGGAGGAACATGAACATCCGCAACGCAACAGGAGTCCGTGACTGGAATCAGGAGGCTATGAGAAGGAAGGCAATTTGGGCGTTGAAACTGCGACGAATGGATATGGAAGAATGGAGCAGAGCGACTACTATGTGGATACCTTACAACAGGACGCGCTCACCGGGTCAGCCTAAACCCCGATGGAGAGATGATCTCAGAAGAACTATTGGAGCGAGATGGTGGAACGCAACTGCTGAAGAATACCGACCCTTCCTCATCTTGCGTTAACGCATGACGTGATAAATATTGATTGATTGATTGACTCATGTCTAACATGTGGTGAGCAATTCGCTCTGAAGGTCGAATTGAACATGCATATGCTCTCCAATCCAGGACACATCGATCAAGAGGAGGTATCTGGCCAGAATAGTCGAATATATGTTCAAATATATTTCTTCCATTACTTTGTTCAATTATATCGATAGTTTTGAGCTAAAAAGAGATGTTTCAGGGATCGGATGTCAACGAATTGTCCCCGGGAAATGAGGTTGGTTCGTTCCATAATGCGAGCGGATTGAGCAACATGGAACATGATACAGAAGAGGTATGGAGAGGTTTCATTCGTCGATCCACTATTTGCGAAAATGATATTTACACCAAGCAGTTGAAACAATGTATTAATGTATTCTCAAATGTATCAGGTTGTTGCATATTTCTTGTCCGATTTTATCCTTTACAAATTCAAGCTTCTACAGGCATTCATGTGAGCTTTGGCAGCATGTATCTTTTGTGATGTATAAAGGGTGTAATACACTTTCTAGCGCACTATACTGTATCCCTGTCATTTAAATAAAATGGATACGAAATTAGACGAAAGTAGTGCACTTGAACGTTCTCGTTTCGTATTTCCCCAGTCCCTTATTTCCTTAGGAACATATAAAGTACCAAACTCATAGCATTGTCGTAGAGTGTGATGAATGTACATCAGATCGAACCACTAATTATAATCAGTGCTTGAAAGACATGGCTAAAAATTTACGAAAATCTGGAAATGCGCTCAGATAGTTCTTTGCCAACCGATATGAACCAATGCCATTTTCGTGCGGTACGAAATTGATATATATTTTGTTTTTAAAAGTGATCAATATGTGGGGTTAATATCCCAATTCATGTAAAGTATTGAATCCAGTTTCATTCGACGTGATTATTCTTCCAGGAATTAGTGGTGAAAATTTGAATGCCGAATTTTGCACATTTGGCTAGTTATATATATATCTTTATCGCAACAAGTTAATGCGCGAATACATAAAAACCAGTAGCTAGGAACTGGCATGCACAATTTAAAATGACGGTGTGGCAGGTGAAGTGAAGTGTAGTAGCCGCCGCGATTCGACGACCCGAACGGAGTCCATGGAGAAATAGAGAAAATAGGAATATATAGAGACAGTTAAAACAAGTATGAAACGGGTAATTTAGGGGAAAGACGCTTGATGAATAATTTGGAAGAGAGGGAAAGGGTTCCTTGAGGTAAGGAATTAATAGTGGAATAGGTGCGATGGTAGATAAAGTGTTTAGATAAATTATCGGAAGCTCTAAAACATGGGAATAATTTACGAGACGAACCTCGAGTGCGAGATGCTCTGAAATCAAACAATAAAGATGGGGAAACAGTTGACTGTGGGCAAAATAAAGAATGAACAAATTTGAAGGATGATAAATTTCGACGGCGGTCGAGAGGCTCCAAATTGAATTTCTCACAAGAAATAGAATAAGAGATAAAGGGAATTTTACAGCGAAAATGTAATTTACGAATGAATATGTATTGAACTTTTTCAAGTAGTTTTCTATCCTTGAGAATGTGAGGAGAATAAACTACTGAGCAATACTCAAGTATAGAACGGACGTATGTTTTATAGGCATGGACAAGTACGAGAGGGTTAGCGGATTTAATATTGGGGTGTCCGGAAAGTTCGTATAATGCTTCGGAAAAAAGTCAGTTCGCGATCAAATGCAGTGATTGCGCACTCTGTTTGTCAACAATGTATTGCATCATTCTGACGTTGAGTAGTGAGAGGATTTAATCAGTCTCGTAGTTGCTACATTGATTTTTGTGATGGACTCCCATCTCTACCTCCGAGCAGTTTTACTTCATTACTATCGTCTTGGCCGATCCGTGAAGGAGGCCCACTCTGCCCTGGCCCAGTCGGAAGGAGCTGACGCCCCCTCCATACCCTTCTGCTATAAGTGGTTCTCCCACTTCAAGAAAGGGGAGTTTGGGAGTTTGGTCTCGATGATCAACCCCGCTCTGGACGCCCTCCGTCCCTCGATCAGCCTCTCGTTCTCCGCACACTGAAGCGCAAGCCCATGGCCAGTGTGCGTGAGTTGAAGAAGGATACTGGTACTCCCAGATCAACGGTGTCCGATATCCTCCATCGATCTGGGAAGAAGCCGAAACTCCCACAAGTGATTCCCCATGACCTCTCCCCCGAACAGCTGAAAAATCGTGTTCAAGTCTGTCGGGAATTACTCCATCGTAGATCCAATCTTCGATGGGTCAATTCCATCATCGCTATAGATGAGAAGTGCATCACGTACGATAACCCTGCGAGGAGACTGCAATGGGTGGATGCAGATGGGAAGCCCACGACCGTCCCGAAGAAGGAACTTCTATGCTTCTTCTTCTCAGTGCTCGGTCCCATCTACTGGGAGATCCTCGCCCCAGGCACCAGCATCAATGCCGACCTCTTCTCTGAACAACTGCAAGATGTCGCGATCAGAGTCCCTCCCAGACTCCTGAACCAGGGCAAAATTCTTCTTCTGATGGACAATGCTCGCCCACATCGAGCGAAGATGACCCAGAAGAAAATGGACGAGCTGAAGATCGAGAGGATTCCCCATCCACCGTATTCCCCGGATCTCTCCCCATGCGACTACCACTGCTTCCGCTCTCTCTCTGACTTCTGCAAAGGAAAGAAGTTCAAGAATCGAGATGAAGTTGTGAGGGCTTTCGTGAACGGGCGGTCTCGAAGAAACCCGCATTCTGGAAGAGAGGAATCGAGACCCTGCCCAATCGCTGGAGGGAGGTAGTGAGAAAGAAGGGGGCATAGATTGGTCACTGAGAATTGTAAAGCATTGAATAAAAAATAAAAACAAAAAATTATAGGAACTTTCCGGACACCCCAATAGCAATGAACATGAAGTTGACACGCTTAGACGCCTTTTTGACTATATCAACAATATGGGGTCGAAAGGAAAGATTTCCGGAGATAAGCACACCAAGATCTTTAGCAATATCAGTGATTGAAATAACAGAAGTATTGAACGAGTAAACTATTCTGGGATTGGATTTCCCTACATGGAGAATTTGGGATGTATCTGGGTTGACAGACATTTGCCATGTCATACACCAGTCATAGAGTAAATCAAGAGATGATTGTAAGGGAGAATGGGAAGGAGGCGATTTACGATTAAATGAGAATACTAACTTAAGATCATCTCCGAAGAGATAGGAATCAACGGACCATGAATCGACAATGTCATTAATATAAATTAGAAATAGCAATGGACCAAGCACACTCCCCTGGGGAACCCCAGAGGTTACATGAGAAGGATGCGATAGCGTAGAATCAACACGGACTTTTTGTGATCGTCTGCAAAGCCATGAATCAATCCATCTATGGAGATTTCCAGAGACACCATATGATGAAAGTTTAAGTAGTAGTTTCCTATGGGACACGGAATCGAAGGCCTTAGAGAAGTCGACGTAGGCAACATCAGTAGACGATTTGGAACAATGCTTATTAATGAGTTGGGAGAGGAAGAATACTCATTGATGGGTTGTACTTCTACCCTTACGGAAGCCATATTGATTGGAAGTGAGGAGTTTATTAGAATTGAGAAAGTATGAGAGAGTGCTTTTCACAACTTTCTCAAAAAGCTTGGAAACATTACTAGTTGATGAAATGGGCCTATAAGCGGAAGCGTTCTCACGTTTCCCTCCCTTCTTGAACAGAGGGCAGACAACTGCCTCAGTCCATTGGGAAGGAACGGAGCCGGTAAGGAGAGAGGATTGAAAAATGAGGGAGAGGGGGAATGCGAGGGAAGTGGCACATTCTTTAAGGAGAATAGAGGGAATGCGATCGGGGCCGACTGAGCACTTTCGAGGCATTTTTGCAAGAAATTTTTCTAGGATGAATGGAGAAACATCTATAGAATCTAGGGTGGCAGTGGTCCGAAGAGGGAAAGGTGGAATTATACCGTTATAAACAGTGAAAACGGAATTGAATTGTGCGGATAGGGCTTCAGCTTTTTCGGAAGGGGAGGAAGCGAATGAGCCGTCAACACGCCGAAGCGCAGTAACGGATGCTTTTTGTTTGGAAATACTTCTCATGTGAGAGAAGAGACCTCCACTGGATGAAAGAATTCGTTTGCCCTCCTTCCTAATTGCTTCACGTCTAATAGCTACGCGGACCTTCTTAGAGAAGGCTTTATAATTGGGGTCGTTATTGCAATACATTTTATATTGAATACGAAGGAGTTTTAGGATATGTTTAGAATAACTCGGGCGATTGGGAGTAAGGGGGATTGTTTCTACGATCACTTGCTGGACAATTTCTACAAATCTGTCATACATTTTCTGTGTCGCCATTGATTAGGGCTGTCATCCAATCGATCCCCGAGAAAAGGGAGTTTGATTTCCCTTCCTCCAGGAGCGAGAGGCTGACTCATCCCGATTATGAAAAGAGATAGTGCGCAGGGAAAAATTGATGTTGAAATGATCAGCGAGACCAGGGGAAAGGGAAATAGATGACAAGAAATGAGAATCAGTAGAAAGAACTAAATCAAGAATGTTTGCATTGCGAGTAGGAGAAAGAACGTGCTGTGTGAGACCATGAGAGGCGCAGAAATCGATGAAGTTACAGAAAATTGTGCAACTGCGAGAGAGTTTGGAATGAGGCCAATCAATGTGGGGGAGATTGAAGTCTCCCATAACAAATGAGGGAAGAGATGTGGAAACAATTAGATCAGAGATGGAAGCGAGGAGGGGACGGGAGTCGCAATCGTGATTAGGATTATAGATGGAAATAACGCGGCAAGGGAAAGGTTTGACAATATCAATAGCGAGTAATTCGACACCGGGGGGAAGGCAGGGTTCAAGTTGAACAAAATCAATGGAGTGGGAAAGGAAGAGACAAACACCACCTCCAAGAGTTGGTCTATCTAGACGGACAATGGAGTACGAAGTATCACGAACAAGAAATGATTCGGGAATTGTCTCATCCAGCCAAGTTTCACACACGGACGCAATGTTTATGGAGTGGAGCGAAAGGAGAGGGGAATGAATCAACCTTATTTTTAATTGACTGCACGTTACATTGAATAAATTTGAGTTCGGAATTAACCTCGTCACGACGTCTCGGGGTTTGGACTATACCACCTCCCTGAGCATCGGTAGAGGGGGTATTGAGAGATGGTATGGAATGAACGAAATTGTGAGAAAAGTTGTTATTATATTGAATGATTGATGCACCCTCTGCGCGACCGCTCGGGGATTGAAAACCTTCACCTCCCCGAGTGCCGGCAGAGGGGAAAGGCAATGAATGAGACAAAGGAGAGTGTGCAAGAGACGGGAAATGAGATGATGAGATGTCAGGAGATGAGAGATGATAGGAGAGAGGAGAGATTGGAGAGCGAAGTAAAACTGGTGAATAATGTTGACTCACTTCTTCGCCGGGCGAGCTCTCGCCGTCCATTCTCCCGGCTTCTCCAGTTTGGTGAATTTCAAATTCTTCACTATGTACTCCTTGCGGCCCGCGGAGTCGTTGCGAGAGCAGGCATCGGCCCACGCTGCTTTGCGGGCTTTCTCCTCCTCGGGGGAATAATTGGCTCGAGCGACGAGAGAGGGGAAGAGGGGGTTTGGGTCTCTCTTGCTCCTCGCAAGACGACGAATGAAGTCCACTGCCTCCTCGGCAGTAGTGAATGTCAGTATGACTGGGCGGATTCCTTCCTTTCCCCTCAAGCGGAAGAACTTCACGGGAAAAGGGGCCTTGATCTTCTCGCAGATCTCCTTGATTTCTTCTGCGTCGTCCTTCTTCGACTCCAGGTTTCTCAGAAACACTTGGAATCGACGAAGGCGATCGTTGCTGTCAGTCTTGAGGGTATCCTTCACTGCCTCTTTCACGGTGGAGGTGACGATGGTCGTGTCGAGAGGTGGGAACTGGGTCGGGTCGAGGAGGTCCAGCTTCTGCTTGACTCCCTCGAATGAGGACTGATTGACCTTTGCAAACGGCGGAACACCGATTATTGGAGTCGAGTTCTGATCGATACGAGATGAGGTGGATGAGCAGGACAAATCCATATCCTCTTCAATCGGATTCGTGTGGTCGATTGGTCGCGAATTTCCCGTAGATGGATAGAATATCTGAAAATAAAATAAAAAGAGAAATGGTATATCATTCAGTATAGTGAAATGGTATTTTACTCTGATTCGTCTTAATAAAAATCCTAGTAAAAAGTTTAAAAAAACGAAAACAATGTTTTGAAATCTATTCAATTATAAATATTGAAATATATTTCTGTAGCTCACATCTGCAATCGGTTCTTCGTGCTTGATATCGACGAAATCACGTATTGCTTCGTCCTTGAATTCCAATGGTTCCTCTTTAATATCATCCGTACTACCAAGAACGAACAATGGAATATCTCCCACTCCACTAGAGTTTACAGGAGAAAACTAAAATAGCCGATATTATACAATGAAAATAAATAAACAATGGCAGTTCCAATTAATAGGCTCATGTACAATATAAAGATTTTAGAAGATGTGTGAATTCTTGTATCCTATTAATTTGTATATATTAAATTTTTCTATTCATTGTTTCACTATGAATGAAATTGACTTGAAATTCTAAAATGAATATTTCGCCACAGAGAATACTGGGTAAATGCTGAAATGAGGTCAGAGAGAAGACTTACATTGAGAACTGGTTCGACCTGTTTGATGTCCTCAAAATCATCGATTGGTTCATTCTTGAATTCCATTGGTTCCTCTTTTATCTTAACCGCTGCACAGCAGTCACTCGACATCCTTTACGAAAGAAGGTAATGCAAAATAAGATCGCTCGTTTTATGGGAATGAAAAAAGAGGTATATCCATCGGAAAGGACGATTGTGCATTTAGCATTTTTACGTATGTTCGAAAACTCGTTATCTGGAAATAACAACATAATTTATGCGTGATTGGCAACATCAAAACATTCAAAGATTGAAATCAGTTGAAGTTTGCGAAAAATGGTCAAAGACTGAAGAGAACGACTTAACTTATAAGACGATTCACTAAAGTTGTAATGAAACAAGTAGGTTAAGTGGAGATATCATTATAATATTGATCGTGGCCTGAACGTAAAAGAGAGACTTCAAAGACTGATGAGAACGAAACAATGGACGGATTCTATAGTCTGGAAGGGAGACAGACGAGGAATGATAGGCACACTTCTACTCTGCAACGAAGAGCATCGTCACCTCACCGGTGTGAGTCTTGCCATCGAAGGCCATTTGGGAGTCCAGGAGCAGGCGCGAACTGGATGACGAATTCTCCCTCCTTGGGGGGATTGGAGAAAGTAATCGTCTGCTCATTCGACGAGTCAGCATTGATGAATCCGTACACAAATGGTTTGAATTGTACAAGAATTTGTACATGATCTTTTCGCCGCCCGAGTTGAAGAGGGTGTGTTTGGAGAGTCCACCAGTGATGGGAAAAGTGGCGATACCAGGAACGACTCCGAGAACATCCGATTGTTGCAGTCTCATAATCTCCTTCACCAATTTAGCAGTCGTTTCTGCGTTCTTTGTCTTCTCGTCGGCTTGCTGCTTCACTAGTGACTGCAAAGGTGAGGACACTTAGAAGGTGAAGACATTTAGGAGAATTTACTCACATTGTATTGGTCAGAGAGAATTCTCTTTTCGCCGACCAGTTTATTATTCTCGGCGGCCTTGTCATTCTTCTCGATGACCCAACGAAGTTCCTTCGTCTCTCCCGTCTCAATTTCGCCATCTTCTCTTCGTTCTTCGCCTTCTCTTCTTCCTGTTTTGTTGCCAGAAACTGAAAGAGACAAACATTTTAGATTGAAAACCTAAGAAATGTGCATTTCTTAAATTTTTTCCATTATTTTTATCATTACTATCTTTACCGTCACTTACTTGAAATAAAAAGTTAAAATATACTAAATATTAAATATTGAGAGTGAGTAGCAGGGAAAAAATGCGTCACGAGACGAGGTCGCTAATGAAATCAAAAAGAGTCGAGAAAATCACAAAAAGGATGGGATCGGAAAATTTTAAAAAAACTTAATGGCCAGTAGCAGAAACAATACACCTTTAAAACTACCTGACCTGGAAGAAGAGTGACATATGAGGAGTGAAAGAGGGACCACAACTCTGAGCAATTGCAGTTAGTCCAGTAGTCGATTGACAAATCTCGAAGATCCAGCTCTGAGTATGATATGTATTATTTTTTATATACAAGGGCAAGATTCAGAACCACGCGAAAATAATGATAATATTATCATCTAAGGTATGAGGGTCCTAAGTTGATAAAGGAATTTTTAGAAGAGTTAAAATATTTTTAAAAAATCTGCTCACCATAAACTCTCCGTTGTCTCTGCATCTTGCTGAAAGGCTGGCGAATCGTTTCAACGTATTGAGAGGGAGATTAAGAGATTCAGTCTTGAGAAACGATAAGATGTGCCTATTCACGTTGTTCATGCAGAATCGATCCGAAATGGCAAACTGGGATCCGAACTGATTCCGAGCACCTTTAAGCAATTTTAATACAATTGAAAATGTGCACGAAAACCTCTTTACTGGCGTGTACTCGAGCTGATTTCACAACCAAAGAGACAGAGTTGATCTTTCTTAGAATTGGAAGAGAGGTAGCGCTATAAATCACATTCTCAATAATGAATATTTGTTCAAAATGTGCATCGTAATTTTGGAAGAAGCTAACCCGCCACAAGTCAACTTCACTCGAAGATTATATGTCCATCCATCAAAACTCGATAGTTGATCAGAAGACTACAAAATATTAGCTTATTTTCCGCGACATTTTTGAACAAGATATACGATTAAGAAAATATGAAAAAACTTACTACAATCAGCACGAAATTGATCGTTTCCGACTGTCCAAATACGAGCGGAAAGAGAGCATCCACTCTCACAGAGTTCATGCGGCCGTTTCGATTGCATGAGAAGTCGAAGGTGTGCATCTAAAAATGAATGATTACATCATAATACTTCGCGTTGTCCCTTTATTGCCAATTTTGAACTTCCACACCAGGCTCCAGAATCGCCATATCAGGCCTCTCGCGAGAGAATCGGGACAACGAGTTGACATTGAAAATAAAAATATTTAATTTTCACAGTTTTTTGGTGCGGGTATGGAGTCTAGAAGATTTCCTTTGTTCGGTTCGACCCGATTTTTACTTGCAGCAGCAGCAGGCTGCTGCAAACTTGAGACGAAGGGCATTGGTTATTGATGTTTTTATCAATAAAGGTGGTGACATTTGCACACAAAAGTGTTTCTATGATCAAATGATCGATTTTGGCGCACGTTGTTATTTTTTCACTTTTGCGACCGATGCAGCAGACGCATGTTAGACCAGTTTTTAATTACTAAGTTGAACCCTGATTTTGAGCCGCAAACCAAACTTTCCCAGTTTGTAGAGCTTGAAATTCTGCATATACCACATTTTTCCTTGATTTTATCTCGGTGGTCTTGGCACATTCCCAAGCCGACGAAAACCTCGTAACGGGATGCACGGCCCACCGGCAGTGGAACTGGGTTCACCAAGTCGCAAGTTCGAACCCCAGCCATAGCAGACAAGTTTTTTGCTATGTGATAACATCTAGAAAGCAAATCTGAAAGCATTACATGTCATATGAAAGATAAAAATTGATGGCAAAAAACTTGTCTGCTATGGCTGGGGTTCGAACTTGCGACTTGGTGAACCCAGTTCCACTGCCGGTGGGCCGTGCAGCCCGTTACGAGGTTTTCGTCGGCTTGGGAATGTGCCAAGACCACCGAGATAAAATCAAGGAAAAATGTGGTATATGCAGAATTTCAAGCTCTACAAACTGGGAAAGTTTGGTGTGCGGGTCAAAATCAGGGTTCAACTTAGAATTAAAAACTGGTCTAACATGCGTCTGCTGCATCGGTCGCACAATTGAAAAAATAACAACGTGCGCCAAAATCGATCATTTGATCATAGAAACACTTTTGTGTGCAAATGTCACCACTTTTATTGATAAAAACCTCAATAACCAATGCTCTTCGTCTCAAGTTTGCAGCAGCCTGCTGCGGCTGCAGCGCATCTAAAAAATCTGAAACGTCGGTTTTAGTCTAATCAAGGCATATACTAAATAGAAACATAATAAGCAAGATTTCCCAAAATTTGGGTGTCAACTGAAAATACCGATTTGTCCCGATTTTCTCATGAGAGGCCTGATATTTACACTCCTACACTCCCCGCAATCGTTTCAATAAGTCATCTTGCCTTTACTTCAAGAAGTATATTTCCTTCCTAAATGGTTCCAGTAAACCTATTTTTTCACATGGTTATAGCAAATGTTATGGGTTAATGCTAAGGTTGGATGCCAAGGGGTTTTTATAATCAAACATCGAAAATAGTTTTTGTTACTTGCCGTATTACTCACCTTTTTTCCTTCAGAACTCAACGGTAGGCTGAAGTTCGAAATCGAATCTTTTTCATCGAAGAACAAAGTGGAGTGATCTTCAGAGATCGAGAATCCGCTGAATTGACAATCGAATTGTGCCATAAAAATAGTAATAACTTATGTAAAATAGGAAATTTTTAAAAAGTTAATAAAAAATACACGCTTGACTCACGAATCTGTATTGTGGATCGAAATGAGCAGTCGCTTCGACTTTGAGATCAAGGCAATTACCCGACGTTTCAGATTTTTTAGATGCGCTGCAGCCGCAGCAGGCTGCTGCAAACTTGAGACGAAGAGCATTGGTTATTGAGGTTTTTATCAATAAAAGTGGTGACATTTGCACACAAAAGTGTTTCTATGATCAAATGATCGATTTTGGCGCACGTTGTTATTTTTTCAATTGTGCGACCGATGCAGCAGACGCATGTTAGACCAGTTTTTAATTCTAAGTTGAACCCTGATTTTGACCCGCACACCAAACTTTCCCAGTTTGTAGAGCTTGAAATTCTGCATATACCACATTTTTCCTTGATTTTATCTCGGTGGTCTTGGCACATTCCCAAGCCGACGAAAACCTCGTAACGGGCTGCACGGCCCACCGGCAGTGGAACTGGGTTCACCAAGTCGCAAGTTCGAACCCCAGCCATAGCAGACAAGTTTTTTGCCATCAATTTTTATCTTTCATATGACATGTAATGCTTTCAGATTTGCTTTCTAGATGTTATCACATAGCAAAAAACTTGTCTGCTATGGCTGGGGTTCGAACTTGCGACTTGGTGAACCCAGTTCCACTGCCGGTGGGCCGTGCATCCCGTTACGAGGTTTTCGTCGGCTTGGGAATGTGCCAAGACCACCGAGATAAAATCAAGGAAAAATGTGGTATATGCAGAATTTCAAGCTCTACAAACTGGGAAAGTTTGGTTTGCGGCTCAAAATCAGGGTTCAACTTAGTAATTAAAAACTGGTCTAACATGCGTCTGCTGCATCGGTCGCAAAAGTGAAAAAATAACAACGTGCGCCAAAATCGATCATTTGATCATAGAAACACTTTTGTGTGCAAATGTCACCACCTTTATTGATAAAAACATCAATAACCAATGCCCTTCGTCTCAAGTTTGCAGCAGCCTGCTGCTGCTGCAAGTAAAAATCGGGTCGAACCGAACAAAGGAAATCTTCTAGACTCCATACCCGCACCAAAAAACTGTGAAAATTAAATATTTTTATTTTCAATGTCAACTCGTTGTCCCGATTCTCTCGCGAGAGGCCTGATATGGCGATTCTGGAGCCTGGTGTGGAAGTTCAAAATTGGCAATAAAGGGACAACGCGAAGTATTATGATGTAATCATTCATTTTTAGATGCACACCTTCGACTTCTCATGCAATCGAAACGGCCGCATGAACTCTGTGAGAGTGGATGCTCTCTTTCCGCTCGTATTTGGACAGTCGGAAACGATCAATTTCGTGCTGATTGTAGTAAGTTTTTTCATATTTTCTTAATCGTATATCTTGTTCAAAAATGTCGCGGAAAATAAGCTAATATTTTGTAGTCTTCTGATCAACTATCGAGTTTTGATGGATGGACATATAATCTTCGAGTGAAGTTGACTTGTGGCGGGTTAGCTTCTTCCAAAATTACGATGCACATTTTGAACAAATATTCATTATTGAGAATGTGATTTATAGCGCTACCTCTCTTCCAATTCTAAGAAAGATCAACTCTGTCTCTTTGGTTGTGAAATCAGCTCGAGTACACGCCAGTAAAGAGGTTTTCGTGCACATTTTCAATTGTATTAAAATTGCTTAAAGGTGCTCGGAATCAGTTCGGATCCCAGTTTGCCATTTCGGATCGATTCTGCATGAACAACGTGAATAGGCACATCTTATCGTTTCTCAAGACTGAATCTCTTAATCTCCCTCTCAATACGTTGAAACGATTCGCCAGCCTTTCAGCAAGATGCAGAGACAACGGAGAGTTTATGGTGAGCAGATTTTTTAAAAATATTTTAACTCTTCTAAAAATTCCTTTATCAACTTAGGACCCTCATACCTTAGATGATAATATTATCATTATTTTCGCGTGGTTCTGAATCTTGCCCTTGTATATAAAAAATAATACATATCATACTCAGAGCTGGATCTTCGAGATTTGTCAATCGACTACTGGACTAACTGCAATTGCTCAGAGTTGTGGTCCCTCTTTCACTCCTCATATGTCACTCTTCTTCCAGGTCAGGTAGTTTTAAAGGTGTATTGTTTCTGCTACTGGCCATTAAGTTTTTTTAAAATTTTCCGATCCCATCCTTTTTGTGATTTTCTCGACTCTTTTTGATTTCATTAGCGACCTCGTCTCGTGACGCATTTTTTCCCTGCTACTCACTCTCAATATTTAATATTTAGTATATTTTAACTTTTTATTTCAAGTAAGTGACGGTAAAGATAGTAATGATAAAAATAATGGAAAAAATTTAAGAAATGCACATTTCTTAGGTTTTCAATCTAAAATGTTTGTCTCTTTCAGTTTCTGGCAACAAAACAGGAAGAAGAGAAGGCGAAGAACGAAGAGAAGATGGCGAAATTGAGACGGGAGAGACGAAGGAACTTCGTTGGGTCATCGAGAAGAATGACAAGGCCGCCGAGAATAATAAACTGGTCGGCGAAAAGAGAATTCTCTCTGACCAATACAATGTGAGTAAATTCTCCTAAATGTCTTCACCTTCTAAGTGTCCTCACCTTTGCAGTCACTAGTGAAGCAGCAAGCCGACGAGAAGACAAAGAACGCAGAAACGACTGCTAAATTGGTGAAGGAGATTATGAGACTGCAACAATCGGATGTTCTCGGAGTCGTTCCTGGTATCGCCACTTTTCCCATCACTGGTGGACTCTCCAAACACACCCTCTTCAACTCGGGCGGCGAAAAGATCATGTACAAATTCTTGTACAATTCAAACCATTTGTGTACGGATTCATCAATGCTGACTCGTCGAATGAGCAGACGATTACTTTCTCCAATCCCCCCAAGGAGGGAGAATTCGTCATCCAGTTCGCGCCTGCTCCTGGACTCCCAAATGGCCTTCGATGGCAAGACTCACACCGGTGAGGTGACGATGCTCTTCGTTGCAGAGTAGAAGTGTGCCTATCATTCCTCGTCTGTCTCCCTTCCAGACTATAGAATCCGTCCATTGTTTCGTTCTCATCAGTCTTTGAAGTCTCTCTTTTACGTTCAGGCCACGATCAATATTATAATGATATCTCCACTTAACCTACTTGTTTCATTACAACTTTAGTGAATCGTCTTATAAGTTAAGTCGTTCTCTTCAGTCTTTGACCATTTTTCGCAAACTTCAACTGATTTCAATCTTTGAATGTTTTGATGTTGCCAATCACGCATAAATTATGTTGTTATTTCCAGATAACGAGTTTTCGAACATACGTAAAAATGCTAAATGCACAATCGTCCTTTCCGATGGATATACCTCTTTTTTCATTCCCATAAAACGAGCGATCTTATTTTGCATTATCTTCTTTCGTAAAGGATGTCGAGTGACTGCTGTGCAGCGGTTAAGATAAAAGAGGAACCAATGGAATTCAAGAATGAACCAATCGATGATTTTGAGGACATCAAACAGGTCGAACCAGTTCTCAATGTAAGTCTTCTCTCTGACCTCATTTCAGCATTTACCCAGTATTCTCTGTGGCGAAATATTCATTTTAGAATTTCAAGTCAATTTCATTCATAGTGAAACAATGAATAGAAAAATTTAATATATACAAATTAATAGGATACAAGAATTCACACATCTTCTAAAATCTTTATATTGTACATGAGCCTATTAATTGGAACTGCCATTGTTTATTTATTTTCATTGTATAATATCGGCTATTTTAGTTTTCTCCTGTAAACTCTAGTGGAGTGGGAGATATTCCATTGTTCGTTCTTGGTAGTACGGATGATATTAAAGAGGAACCATTGGAATTCAAGGACGAAGCAATACGTGATTTCGTCGATATCAAGCACGAAGAACCGATTGCAGATGTGAGCTACAGAAATATATTTCAATATTTATAATTGAATAGATTTCAAAACATTGTTTTCGTTTTTTTAAACTTTTTACTAGGATTTTTATTAAGACGAATCAGAGTAAAATACCATTTCACTATACTGAATGATATACCATTTCTCTTTTTATTTTATTTTCAGATATTCTATCCATCTACGGGAAATTCGCGACCAATCGATCACACGAATCCGATTGAAGAGGATATGGATTTGTCCTGCTCATCCACCTCATCTCGTATCGATCAGAACTCGACTCCAATAATCGGTGTTCCGCCGTTTGCAAAGGTCAATTGCGTGGCGTTGTAGGTGTACTGGGTAACGATCGCGAACTTTTCTCAAAATTTCTATTTTACCCTGATTAATTTTAAATTTAATTGTATGTTTGTTTGTACAAATCATGTAATTTTGATCAGCAATCATATTTATTTTTTTAGAAATCGAAATGCGTTTTGTGTTGTGATCCGGTTAGTCCCTGCATCAAATCTCCGAAGAATCCAGCTTTTCGAAAAGGCTTCTATGAGAAGGTGATCGGTGTAAGTTCTTAACTATTTTTTATTATCTAAGTGTAAGCGCTTAATATGTACATTCATTCATTCATTCATTCATTCATTCATCTATTCATGTATCATTTACTGTGTCACGTATTTTTTCAAAGGTAACTATTTCAGTTTACTCCAAAACAGCTGAGCAACCTTGAAACGTTTGTCGCTTCGAGGAAACGTCAAGCAAGCATCTGCGCAAAGCATTTCCCGAAAGTTCATGTATGTATAATCATTCAAGTTCTAAAATGATTACTGTAATTAGATATTATGTTCTTTATTCAATGAAAATATATCACGCTTCAGCTGCTTACAAACATAAGAAAAATTGTGTTATGTATTATCGAATTGATGTTAAACATATATCTATAAAGATCTAGATTAATAATCTCATTCTGACAGGTGTATAGTTCATCCAGTGGTGGCCATCCTTCTCTCAAACAAAATCTCCAAAATCATATGCGCTCTTATTCTGGTGAGACAGTTTTTCCTTCACCTCAACTTTTTTCCTATAATGCTATCAATATTTGAGTATCGCTTTAAAATTCAAATCTGCTATCTTGATTTAACGATTAGGAAAATATTTAGATTACATTTTTTGTCAAATCAGGTGAGAAGATCTACCAATGTCCACACTGCAACTGTTTCTTCCGTTTAATTTCCGATTTAAACAACCACATTCGCATTGTGCACAAGAAGGTTTGTAAATCTTTTTAAATAATACGATTAGTAGCTCATAACATTTTTATCCAATACATTTATTATGGCTGATTCCATTTGATTTCATATTCCCTCATTTCGAGGTATAGGCGCTCGAAAGGTGGGATGTTTTAATGCATTTTTAAAGATTACTTCAATCGCAAAATACTAACTTTTTTATAAGCGGACCGGATAAGTGTAACGGATAGTAAATCTGGTTTCACGAAATCTATATTGCAGCACTATGTTTGTCTCACATGTGAGAAGCAGTTTGACTTAAAGTCCTGGTTGAGGGAGCATCTCATAATCAATAAAGGGCACATTGGAACAGAACAGGTTAGCAATTATAACATTATGAGTAGGGCGGCAAGAACGGATCACGGTGACCCGTGTTGTTTACGATTCCGCCGGCTCACCAGATTTTATGACCATGACCCGTTTCTGACCCGTTATTTCGGGTTAGAAGCGGCTCTCTCTCACTCTCGCGCCCTCTCATCTCTCTGCGCTCTCTCCCTTTATCGCGCTCTCTGGGTATTCCCCTTCCTTTCTCGCTATCACTCTTGACTCGTATCTGACCCGTCGAACGGGTCAAATGTCGACCCGTTGATCTCTTTTTACCACCCTAATTATGAGGTTCGTACCTATGCTCTATGTACCTCTAGCTCCCCATTCACATGTTGAGATCTTATTTATTAATATATGACCGCCATCTGTAACACTATCTAATCCTTCGACTTGCCGAAAGCGTTTATGAAAAGAAGAAACGACGACCCGTTGTTAAGGTTACGGAGAACATCTGACGCCTCGCCCGAATGCACTCCAACGTACACCGGGATCACAGGGCAGACGATTTCCGCACCTCACAAACTGAACGCCCGCAGGTCCACCGGAAGTAAATACAAAATGCTTCCTCGGGCATAGCCTTCGGCGGGCCCCAAGCAAATTGCATTCACAACCGGGCTAACCTCACGCGCACCCGCACTCAGAAGGGCACGACTTCCAACCAGAACGCACTCAGAAGTCTGGTTGGCATAGCCACGGGACAAGCAATAAAGATGAAAAAGGAAAGAGAGAAAAGAGAATCAACTAGAAGCACCAAACTCTGTGATAAACTCCAACTCACTTGCCTTGTGAAACGACGATGAAATAATAACTCCTTTATTGAGAGAGAGAAATCCATTCCGCAAACAATCTTCTAACGACGACCATCCTCTATGCCCGACAACAACAACAACTACTCGCCATTGGCGAGGCAACAACAACTGATTCGAAAATAGAGAAAACTTGACGAGAAACTCGGGGATACTCAGCGAGATAGTGTGTAGAATAAAGAGGGCGGGAAAATACACTGAGCATACGGTAGATACACATTATACATTTGACATATTTGACGGATATTAATACGGCTCTGGTGAGAATTACGGTAACTTGGGGTAAATATTATAATAAATCGCATTTACAGAATATGGGAATTGCTAAGGGGGCATACCCTCTTCACCGTTTATATACAAAAAAGATAAATAATTTTCAGATATCGGAGATGAAAGAGAAAACGGGAGTGGACGATTCTCATAATGGAGAGGATATAATCGAAGAAGATCCGATGAACGAAGACCCGGGACCTTCTCGAAGATGATCATAATGAACCATATCTTCCTTTTCTGCTTTCCTCTTAACGCATATTTCAAATTCTTTGTTAGTGCTCCGATTTTCTGTGCTGCCGATCGCGAATTTGATTTACATTATTGTGATTATCGGGATAAATTTGTTGGAAGTCTCTAACCGTCTCTTATCAGTATTCAAGCCGTTGCTTGCTCGGCTCGTTTATAGTTATTTTTAAGCATATTATCTATTGATGTTATTCCTAAACATGCCTTACCTATGGGGTCTCCTGGCTGTATCCCAGGAGGTGGGCGCACTTCTATGTGACGCATCACAATGACAGTACAGAAGGCGTTCGCGTTAAAAACGCGTTAGAACACTCGCGCCTATGCAAACCGCAACGCCGACTACAATGACGACAATGAAAGTTTAAGAGCTATTTAAATATAATTTCGAGGTTTCCTGAGGATTGTTAAGCGTGCTACGTTTAGCGAAATCTATTTCAATGAATATGTAAAATCAACAAATTATCAAATCATTCCGGAGAAATATGTGTTGTATCAGATTTACATAAAGTACCCAAAATTTGGATAACATACCGAATTATTTTTACCATATTTAGTGTGACCGGCAACCGTATTTTAGTGTGATTTAAATTGATTCACCAATTTTGCAGGACTGCTTTAGGTTGCGCGTCCTTTTTATCCATTCAACTCCTTCATGATCGTCCTATAAATTTGTTCACACCCTTCTTTCACTAATCGTTCATTCCAGACATGTCGAGAGACTACAATGCATTGGATGAAATCAAAGAAGAACCAATGGAGTTCAAGGACGAACTAATCGATGAATTCGATGAAATCAATCAAGAGGAACCAGTTCTCAATGTGAGTTTATTTACTCATAATTACTGTTACTTGTTAATTATTTGTATTTTCATACCTTAATTAGCTGTTTATGCAATAAATCCTACTGGAGTCGCACTCAATATCTTCGAGTATAAGCATTTCCTTTACTTCTTTCAGGTCACCACTATAGACGCATCGAATGACATCAAAGAAGAACCATTGGAAATGAAGGATGAGTTAATGGACGATTGCAAACAAGAGGAACCAATTGTCGATGTAAGTTCTTCAATTCAGGTAAACGAAAAACTCTTGTTATTCCCAGTTCGACCCTGTTTGGATAGTTTAAAATATACTATGCCCTTATCACACTAACATTCTAAATAATGATACCTCATAGCTTCGGGCATCTTTCAAAATGTGTATTTTCTATCAGATCTGCTTTTCATCCACCGAAATGTCTCATCCACTCGATCAGTCGACTTCATCGATCTCGACTAAGATAAAATCGAAATCAAAGGTGAATTCGACTGATTACCTCGATAATTCGAGACAATCTAATAATAAATAATAAACTGTTATACGCTATTTCGCATTCTTCCCACCTGATGCCATTTTACAAGTGCTTTGTCTGTCATGGTCAGTATAGCCAGATTGGCATGCGTGTTTTCAGCTCGAATTCCAAGAAACGCTCCATGTGGGTAGATGCAGTTCGTCAAATCTAATTTATTTCACTCTTATTTTGTCTATGCTCTTTGACTTATGTTCAATGAGTCTGAATACTATTTCTCTTGTTTTCATATATTTGCATCTATTCTAAATCCAAGGGATTTTTTGAGTAGGTGTATGTGTCTCTTGGATATTCTCTCGAAAATTCGAAAAACTCTCTACAGTTTCCATTTTACCAGGTGCGCCGTCGCATTTGTGTCGTCTGTAAACAAAAGCGGAATGAGCGTGATATGTGTCAGTTCACCAAACATCCCAAGAAACGCACAACATGGGTGAATGGAGTTCGCTCAACCCCAGATGGACGTATATCTCTCCTGACTCACCTGATTGTACTGAAGAGTCCATACTTATGCGCAAATCACTTCGCCCCTTCCGACTTCACTCATAATGCTAAGGGAACCGGACTCAAATCTGATTCCGTCCCCCTCTTTGAGGTGTGTGATTCCTTTTTTCATCAATTGCATTGTCATTTATCAGTAGTAGCTTTGATAGCGTTCTGAAGTCAGATGAAGAAGATGTCAATATACACGATATTTTGAGAAAATTTGAACGAAGACGAAGTAAAAATAAATACAATATGTACTCTCAAAACGCATTTATATTTTCAGGATTCACCTGTGCAACTACCCTTTCGAGGCATGTCGAGTGATTACGGTACAATGGATGATATCAAAGAGGAACTTGCTGAGTTTAAGGAAGAACCAATAGAATATTGCCCCGACTTAAAACATGAAGAGCCATTTCTTAATGTGAGTCTGCTACACACAATTGCTTATTCAATACCTTTAGTATTGCTGTGCAATTTTATTTAATTTAATTTTTCATCTAATATTAGAATTATTGAGAATTCTCTGAAATATGGTTGGGTGCAAAATTCATATTACCACAAAGAATGATTTTTGAGACGAACCAGTTGAAATATAATGTAAAATGGAAGTACTTATTTGTCTGATTTGAGATTAATTTAATTGCAGATTGTCTCTCCATCCATCGCAACTTTTCCTCCTCTCGATTAATCGACTCCAACCAAACTTCCCCGCAATGTTATTGCTGAAAGTTCACATATTTGCTCTGACTGTGGCAAGAAGTTAAGAAGCAAGCAAAATCTCAATATTCACATGCGAATTCATTCTGGTTTGTGATTTTTTTGTTTTTTTTGTCTATCGATTCTTAGATTGAGTATAATGAAGTATTATCATCAAATTTACCCAACAAGGACGAACTTGCCCCCCTATTTTTTGTTCTCCATCGAATGCTGACTTAGTTGAGAAAGGATGTAAAAATGCAAAAACTCAATAACAGCCACAGGGGAAGGCCGGAAAGGATCAGGTTGAAGTTTCATACTCTCATTCATGCGACACGCGCACAATACGTTGCGTCTCGGGATCAGGGTTTCGTTCTTGTTGGGTTAACTATGAATTTTTTAAAAAAATTTGGAACTGGTTCTCGAAATGGGCATTCAGTACTATAATTGTTCGGGGTTCCTGCCAATTATTCATCATTGATAATGAGTAATAATAATGCAATTCGAATCAGGAGAGAAGCCCTTCACGTGTGTATATTGTGATGCGTCCTTCCGCAGTGTTTCAAATCGATGCAGCCACATTCGCCAATTCCATAAGACGAAGGTAAATCGATTATTTCAATTGAATATTTTATTATAAAAGATCTTTAATTTAATTATAAACTAATAATTTTCCTAATATATTCAACGTGGGCTATATGATTTCATAATACTGCAATCGATTATAGATGTCAATATAGTTTTTCAAGAAGTTCCCAGTCCCATGCAATATATTATACTTTTTAGCTCTATTCTTGTCATACATGCGGTGAGCATTTCGATCTGAAGACTCAGTTGAAACAACATCTAATCGCCTACACGGGGCACGTTCAGCAGGCAAGTGGTCGGAAACGAATTCCAATATATTTGTTCGAGTAAAAATTTGAAAGTTTCAATCCATTTTAAGCAATAGTGCGTTTTTTGCATGAAGCATTCGTTGTAAGGTCAGTTGATTTTAGCCTATTATCATGCTGACTCACCAAACGTTCGCGCATAGTGGCAAGAAAATGCTTATTATCTTCATTTGTTATTTTAGATGAGCTTTCCAATTTCTAGCAATTCTCGTCCATTCGATCAGTGCATTCCAACGATCAATAGTACAGAAAATTCGAAAATAAAGGTAGCCGTCTGATAACATTATATTAAGATTTTTTAAATGTATTTGTTGTTAGTCGAAGGAAATCTATATTTCCTTCTTCTGTCTTTGTTCTAGCTGATAAATCTCCCGCAGATATTCAAACTCAAATTTGTCGTCTTGGATCAATATGGGGTTTAGAATGAGATGCCTGAATTCATAAATACAAGTGTTCAGGAACAGTTCTCTCATAAGTTTAAAAATTATAATTTTGTTTTGTACGAAATTGAACACAAAATTAAAAATATAATAAACTAGGAAAAATTCAAATTTGAGTCCGTAAACTGATACTGTGAGAATAGAGAGCGTAGTCTGTGGTGTGGAGAGCGAGATTTGGTACATTTGTTTCTAAATATACGCGGAACGCGGAGGAAAAATGTTCCGCGTATACTTAGAAACAAATGTACTAAATCTCGCCCACCACACCACGGACTACGCTTTCTATTCTCACATTATCAAATTGAAAGATATATATGTAAATTTTGATCATAAATAATTACAGGACGGCCTCATTACGAAGCACCGGCGTCGATATATTGTAACGCCCTTACGCCAATCTTTCGTTTCCGATCCACGTAGTTGGACTGAGGTTACAGCAACTTACTTAGCTCCATATATTTTGTAGAGCTACATTCCAGAAGTTTATTGTTTTGTAATAAATAGCAGAAATATATTCCGGAAATATTGCTGTCATATTTATTATGATTTTCATCTTGACTTTTTAAGTCCCCTCAGGTGTGCTACCTTTGCAATCAACGTTCTTCTAATTTCTGCGTGTCGCCGATGGATCCGTTGCAGAGATGGGATTTTCTGAACAAAATTATCGTTCCATCTTCGAGAGACAAGGAACGAGCTGTGGTAAGATAAAATAACTATTGCTGAAATAATAACTATAACTAGTCTGAAATAAGAAGAATTTGTGCAATTACAAAAATAAAATAATTAATAAATAAATTAAGACGTTGGCAAAAAGCGGAAATCGTGCATACTTCTGTTTGGACCATTTCCAAAGAAGAAGATCAATTTTTCCCCAGGTATGAAAATGGGGCATTTTTATTTTTAAGTAAGGAGTACTTGTCCTCATCATATGTGCTGTTTATATATATATGTATATTTGTGGCTTTAATCAAGATGCTCTATTATTGTGGAATGTCAAGGAGGGAGAGCGGCAAGGTGAACTCTAAAAGACTATATTTGCGAAAATCGAGATACTTCAGTGTCCGTACAGAGATTTTGTCATCTATGCTCTAAATTTGACCCCAGGGTTATTTTTTAACGTAGATACCGTATATCTCCCTGAGAAAGCATCCCGCCCAGTCAATTGGTTCGGTCGGTTCCAAACCTACTACAAATATAGTAAATATGAAAGAACTCTACGAGATCAACATTTTTACAGTTGGAAGTGTAAGGCAAGCTTAACTGTGAGAAAAGTTAAGACCGTTTGAAATGCTATAAAGACAGTCCTGAAAATGATGTTAATGTCCATGATAAATTTTATTTTTTGTTCACTTAATCAACGCTACCCCAAGAAACTAAATTTTAAGGATTTGTCTCTTTACAGCATCTTCGTTTTAACCGCCGAATCGCGTATTTTTCTCAAAAACCTGTAAACCCCAATTTAGGCACAAGCCGTATAAATACGTTTTAAAAAAATTACTTTATTGTGTGCATGCTAATTCCCTTATTACGCACATTTGAATTCAAATGTACGTAATAAAACTTATTATAGTCATCTAGACAGCGAATTTTCGTTTTCATATGGGGCACTTGTACTTTTAAGACTCGGACACAGTGACTTTTTTGAACAAAATGAGGGTGGTTAAAATTCTTACAAATTTAACTATTCACCTTTAAAAATTCAATGTGAAATTTACCATCAATTGAAGGTTCATGACCAGCAATCGTATCCACTTTTCGAGCAAGCAGTGGAGAAAGAAGAGATTGAAGGTGAAGAACCAGGCGCGTTGCTGTTTTTACTTGTTTCTCTAAAATGAAAGATTAAGGACACTCACTTGCTCAAGTTGTAACTCATCTCAAATTTGTTTCGTGCTCGAAGTGCAGCAAAAAATTCATCTCTCAGGACTATCTCAATATGCACATGAGACTCATTCCAGTTAGTTTTTTAGCCTCATACCTCATTTCAAAAATCGAATTATTTTTCGTGGGACATTTTTAGTAGA
Source organism: Pristionchus mayeri (assembly GCA_036245805.1). Lineage (NCBI taxonomy): Eukaryota > Metazoa > Nematoda > Chromadorea > Rhabditida > Neodiplogasteridae > Pristionchus > Pristionchus mayeri. The sequence continues at coordinate 15,971,741 of BTRK01000006.1, forward strand.
AGGAATGCACCGTTTCTCCTTCAAGCTTATGCTGTTATTCATCGTTCTACACACTGTTATTGTCACAATTATTAATATTTCTAAATAGGTGAGAAATCCTTCACGGGCCCGCAGCCACAGCGCCATCCGATAGTGAGCTGTAATGAAGTAAAGAAGGGAACCAAGGTTTTATTTTATTAATATTTTGTCCGATTTTCTCATTTATAAATTGACGGCGAGATATTCCGGACGGAAATAATAATAATAATAATATATTTATCGTTTGTGGCGGGGTCAAAATTTGGATTAGTGAAAATAGTACAGAGAAATGCGGCATCACATTACGATTATACGATGTCAGAAGAGAGATAACGTTTCTAATTAGATTCAGAGAGATCTAGATTTTTAACGTATTTGTGAACAGTTGAAAGATTATTACTACTTATAATGGAGACATCAAGACAATATTACTTTCCTATTTGTAGATCCCTGAACAGCAATCGTTTCCTATCTTTGAAAATGCAGTGAAGAAAGACGAGGTGGAAAATGAATAACCTGGTAGATCTAGATGTTTTCGCAATCATAAACATAGAACTGTTTACAGTTATAAAGTCAGTCCCGTCATCTGATCTTTTCTCAATTCCCTCCGTCTCTCGTGCATCCTCAACTATTCTTTATTGGGAGTCCCCTGATCTGATCTGGAATGTGTACTGTGGTTTAGCGATTGTGTGTATCTACTATTTCGTTTTCTGTTCATTAAATTGATTCTTCGATAATTTTTTCTCATCCACTACCACTTCTTGTTTGATATTTCAGCCGTTTTATTATCGGCTCATGATTACTTTTTTTTAATTTTCTTACCGTTCAGATTTTTCAGGGGGACACAATTCATATTTATTAGTCTCCTTCATCCTTTCTAGGCATGTCGAGTGATTACGGAGCAGTGAATGAGATCAAAGAGGAACCATCCGACTTCAAGGAAGAACCTATCGATGATTTTCATGAAATCAAAAAGGAAGAAGCATATCTCCGTGTGAGTCTTATGCATTTACTCACATTCTACAGTAATATATCGTTTTGCTAAATTTCTCAAATACCTCTTGAGGCTGCTTCTTTTGAAGCAATTAAAGGGACCTGGCACTCTTAGAACATTGACGCTCATATGAAATCTATCACCTTTCCAATCATTTTTGCAAAAAAAAATAAAAAGAAAAATTAATTGTTAAGTGGAGAATGAAGATCAAAGTTCAAGACCGGAGCCGCGTTCTAGACTGGGTGCAGAAACTGCGGAAAGTTGAGGCGCACGCTCGCTCTACACCAATTTTCCGTATTTCCATTTTTACCGTATTTTCATCGATTTTTTGTGTAGTTTCAAGTTTTTCCATTACCCATATTTATCGAACACACAATATCTGATTCAGCATCATGGAATTAGCGAGATATAAACGGTGTTTCTTGTGCAACGAAGTTGCGCTATGGACCAAACGATTTCCCCCCGCTAGTCGTCCTGTTAAACAGAGGGAATGGGTTCTACGATTGAACAAAGATGATGAGGAGACGGCGGATCTGCTCAACAAGCATCGACAGAAAAAAGATCCCCGATGGTGTGAACGCCATTTCGACAAGCAGATCGACGACCTTCCCATTGACGTGAGTTCCCCTACCTTTACTGCCTGCTATCTAGTATAAATACAACAAGATTCATTCACAATGTGGGCTTCCAGCATAGAGCTGTTCCCGCAATATCTCTCACTCTCCCTACCGTACCCCTTCGAACCACGAGGCCAGCTGACCTCCATCCCAAGGCAGAACACAACTCTCGGTTGCATGAATCAGCATCATGGCATGAGCGGGCGAGTCCTGTTCAACAATATCCTTACCCACTTGGCCTTACTATCATTCGTTACTAAATATATCTCAATCATCAGCTAGAGACATTCAGAGTGAGACGAGATCCCCTCGTGCTCTACTGTCGCCACTCTCATATGAGGACACTCTCAATGTCAGTCTTTATGCTATATTTTTCAGAAATTATATATTCTATTACTACAACGAGTATTGATATGAAAACAAATCACTGGAAAAACAATGTGATAATATACAAACGAAAAGAGAACAATGAAAAACGAAGAGAAAAAAAATTCAGCCAGTTTGGTCGACCGCCTCCCTCTCCCTCAACGATTCAATCGATGTCGATTCCTGAAATGATACTGATGAAGTTGTGCCCAAGAAATTTAAAAGTGCTGTTTCCACAGCTACTATGACTACTGTGGAACCCGAGGTTAGTGGGCTATGAGGGATACGCTAGAATAAATAGATTCTAGGATACGGAATATCGGTATTCCCAAGATAGCATGCATGAGGAGGAGGATCATGAGATTGATGAGGAAGAGGCCGAGAGTATTGATGTAGCCAGGCGCTATGGAATTATTGAGCATAGCTGCCTGATGCGCTTGTTTCAACGGTGTGAAGAGTGCGGGGCTCGGCTCGATCGAAGTCTAATCGAGACGAGGACAGAGGGTAGTGCGCTGATAGTGAACTACGATTGCCTGGAATGCAAGGCTAGCATCAAATGGGAAGGACAGGAGAAGGTTGGGAGACGGAAAAGCCAAGTGTACTCGGCCAATCATTTCATTCCCATCGCATCTTTCATCACAGGCATGAGACCTGCGGTGAGGAAAAATACTATGAAAAAATCTAAACTAAAAACTTCAGAGATTGCATGATTGGGCGAATTTGTTAGGAATGGATATGTCGTCGGAAAGACAAATGCGGAAAGTAGTAAGCGAAATAGGGAGTGTTGCAATTGAGCGAGTGCACGAGGAGATGCAGGAAATAGTGCGGGAAGTAGCAGTGAACGCATCGGCGGTAAATAGGAAGCTATAAAGCATGATCATTAAATTGAGCGTTTAGGGTAAGGGGCTGCAAGTTTCAATAGATGGTCAGTTCGACTGCCCCGGCTTCACCTCGACGAATAATAAGGATACCGTAATTGATTGTCATACGAAACTGGCTTTGGCAGGAGTTGCGATGCATAAGAATATGCCAGGGATAGGTATAAGGGATTGTGAATTCCGAAAAAATAATACCTATTCTAGATGGAATTTCGATTCGTATGGAGTCCGAGGGAGTAAAGAGAGCTCTGGTTGAGCTTATCGATGCAGGGATAGAGATAACGTGATCTAATGTTGTATCTAAGAGGAAAGACGTTGTATGCTCAGCACGCGAGTTGGTGACCAAAATGCAATGGTTAATAAGAAACTGCGAGAGGAGCCCAAGACTGCACATATTGAAGTACTCAATGATTGGTGGCACGTCCAGCGGCCGATAAGAAAAGAATGGTGGAAGGTTGGGACGAGAACATATATTTCTTTTTTAAAAAAATGACTATTTAGCTCGTAAAGGCCAATCCCGCACTCGCTTCAATTTATCAGAAGTTTTTCAACCATCTATATTGCGTCCATAATAAATACCCTCTATTGAAAGATCGAAAACTTGCACTAGAAGTAGTTAGGTCGTTCGTCATGCACATCCAGGGGAAGCATAAATGGAAAAAGGTGAACAAATAGTGCGATAGCAATAAAATAATTCAATAATAGGGCGATGGCTTCGAAATTGTTACCAAGTGCGAGCATGGTAGACTAAAGAAGCTGAAGAAGGGCGAAAAGCGAGAGATACTGCTGGTTAGTCAATCTGAGAGACCGTATTCGAAATTATACCATTTTCCTCAGGCAAATTCGGATGAGCTCGAGTTGATTCGCACATTGGTCTTTGCGCCAAAGTTCGAAAAGGCCTTTTTGACTGCTGCCTCATTGATCGATACATCGATCAATGAGTGTTATCACTCACTGAGCTTGATATATGCCCCGAAGATGCTAGCATGGTTAGTAAAACAATGGCCAAATAGATCAGCGTTAGGGTGTAATAACTGCAGCTCGCCCCCGTACTACAAGCTCAAAATGCTAGTATCGATGCTACATTACAACGGCCTTATGCTCGATGACCTACTTGGGCAGAGAGCCGAAATAGGGAACACCGTTCTCAAGAGGAAAGGACGATTGGTGGGAGCAATCAAAAGAAAGAGAGGAGCGGGTACCCATGTTTGGAGGGGCGAGGTGAATAATTAGCATTCCCGAAATACAACTAAAATAAATTCCACATATATTTATTTCCAGATATTGGCGGAGAGCTTGAAAGTGCGGGAGGAGCTAAGCGAGGCGCGTGAAAAGGTCGCGAGATTGGGAATCCCTGAGGACGATGTGTTTGACGAGCTTGTGAACTGGTGGGATATGAAGGAGAAGGCAAAGCGAGAGTCGGGATACGACATGTATGAAGAAGAGCAATTGGACTTCGGGGATTCTAGCGAGGACGAAGAATTTGAGGTTTCCCAGCGCAGTGTTGAAATCTAGTTATTACTGTACCCGCAATTTGTTATATTTGTCAGTAAATAAAAAGAAGCATGTTATTGTCAATGTACACTTTTCGACCAACCCAGCTAATACTTTTTTTGTCTTCACAAAATCAACACTAGCCAACCTATATGTCCTTGGCGAGACGTCCGACCTTGGTCACGGGCATCCACTCCTTGTCTCCTTCCTTTCCTCCGCGTCCACCACTGCATAAGAAAATATTTTTATGACACAAGGAAGAAAAACTTTTTCAAAATACTGCAATCGTATTTTTATTTTTAACTCGCTCGAGGCACTTGTTATCAGGGTTTTAAAAAAGTATTCATTCGGGATAATATGGAATTTCTAGTCCCATTCGACGGTCTGGTACCTCGTGGTACTACGTGATACATTCCTGGTACCGGTACTACTATGTGATACGTGTCTGGTACCGACATGCCGATTTCGTCCTAAATGGTACCAAAGCAGGAATGTTATGGTGCTGACGTGATAAAGAGCACTCACTCACCAGGATCCGCCAATAAATCTTCAATAGCGACGAAGGCCTTGAAGCGGGTGCAGTATCCGGCTCTACAATAACATAAATGTCGAGCATATCGATATTGTTCGAAGTACACGAGTACAACAAACGTCCTTGAACGCGCATTGTCAATTTTGCGTTATGTCGGACCAGGCGATACATCTTTTTTCATCTATTCACAATATTACAAACCTGGTCTGCTTCTGGGCATGATCTTGAGACCCTCATCCTTCAGGTTGGAGCAGGAGTAGTCGATGATCTCGAACTCCTGAAATGATATAGGCACTGGGGCACTTCTGCAGTATGTCGTACTAGAATGAGCGGGGTACGAATGAGGAGGAGGTATGATAGGATAGGGTATGACGGTATAGCTGAAGAGTACCATACGTTACGGTTAGTTAGTAATTTTAGTAAATAATTTTCGACCATCACCTATCCTATCCTGTCATACTTCCTCCTCATTCCTACTCCGCTCATTCTGGTACGACATAATGCAGAAATGCTGGCGCTGGTAATACGCCCTCGATAAAATAATTACTAAAATGGATCCGGCGAAGTGTGCCTAAGCCTATCATTTCCCTTCACGGCCCATTGTTCTCACCACGAAGCAAAACACAATATCTAAAATCATCCCAAATGCCATGAGTATGAAGGCAAAGCATATTGCACAAGTAGCCTGAGGTGAGCGTGGCTTTAGCAAGTTGTAGAACGAAACAAAAAAATAATCGAGAGAAAAAATGGAAAAAAACCATGTGAAAATTATTCTTCAAATCAAGTCGCCGTCTAAATTTATCTCTAAATTGCTTTATTTTTCATATTATATTGCTCACAGCACCATTTTCGAACGGCAAATATAAGGAGAATATTTTAAAGCTGTCGAAATCCATAAGGACAACCAATCAAAACATTTAAGAAAAATCGATAATCGTTAAGCGTATTTCGAGCTGTAAATATTTTTAAAATAAACAATTTAATATTTATAAATCAATATAAATATTTATTGTATAGTAGAGATAAATAATAACCTATTAGTGAGCTATGGGCGTTGCTTTGAAAGGCTCAAAATTAAAACATGAAATTCGCGTGGCTATTTAGAAGTTGGGGTGAAACAGTTGGCCATGAACGATTTGTACCAAAGTATTCCTTTTTTTCAAACCAGGAACGAAATCAAGACACATGATTTGATCGAAAAAAATAAGCGTACCTGTCAATGCCCATGAAGGCCTTCTTTTCGGCAGTGGTCTGGAAGCGTCCGTGGCCGAACTTGGAGGAAGTGTCGATCCACTTGAGGGCAAACTTATCGCCGGTCGACTCCCTGAACGGAATAAGATGAAGTACAGGACATGTTTTCTACCTACAAATCCTGCCCACTAAACACATGAATATAGTACACGAAATAACAATGTCGCAGAGTGTGTCGAAAAAACCTGACTCTTCTTTTTACATGCTCCTTCGCCAGTCATGAAGCAATAGAGAGTGCGATAAGGAGAAAGTTGGGCAATTTTTCCCAGGAAAGATGAGTCAAACTAAAGAATTGAGAACCAAAGTAAACGGGACAAACCTTGCTGGGAGGAAGGGGCGAAAGGGATCATCTTGTTCCCATCGATGTTGGTGTTCATCACACGATGGATGTGCTGGAACTTCTCGGGCATGGTGAGGGACGGTATGACCCTCTGTAATGCGCACAATATTATAGTTTAACAAACAATAAAACACACGCCACGGTAAAGAGACGAAGGTCATCAGGCTGGTTCAACGAAACAACATTCTAGCGTGATTGACTGGGTTCGTGTCGTGAATTTGAAGCGGGAATGTTCAAAATAGTGATTAGCTTGAAGCAAATTAGAAAATAAGTACTGAATGAGCCAATAATACAAAGAAAATGCCAAGAGACGTCGGAAAAGAATCAGAAGCTCCAAGAGGAACTTGGCAAACTGCCAAATCCCACCATATCGCTGTTTAGCGGACCATAGCGAATCAACGTTACTCTCGTACTGGGTATTTCAATACCGTACTTTTAACTGCATAAAAAAATTATTATATTAATTTGTATTATTTTTTATTTACATTTATCATAATATTTGGTCATTTAAAGTGAAATGAAATAAATTCATGATATAATGCCAAATCCCTTTAATGAGGAAGAATCAATGGAAATCAAGGATGAGCTTGTCGATGATTTTGCTGATGTCAAAGAGGAATATCCTTTTATCGATGTGAGTTGATCAGTTTCTTACTTGGGCAATTACACTCATGAAATATCTCGCATAAAATATCATTTGTTTGAAGTATCGGATGTTAGTTGGCCAATTCGATTTACTTTAAATATTGTAAACGATATTGTTGTTTGATCAATGTAATTATGGATTCATGCTTAACACGTATGGTTTCCAGTTGTGTTTCTTGTATTCAGTTTAGAAAAATCTGGGATATTTTAATATTGAGCAAATGCAAATGGTTTAGCAGAGTCCGTGTCTTGATGCATCGAGTGAAATCAAAGAAGAATCGCTGGATATCAAGGATGAACCGATCGTCGAATTGTCCTATGCCAAGGAAGAAGAACCAAATACAGATGTGAGTAAACGAAATAGCAGCTCCTAAAAACGGAAATGCGTTTCCATCAAGATATACTTCTTGTTGTGACACTTACAGGTTGTTTTGGATGTACTACGTATCCTACATAATTTCGAGTATCCTCTCACACGTCATTAATTAATTTGCTAATCACAGCTCTCTCACGGAAGTGTATCCCTGGAGGCGCCCACTAGTGGGATAAACTCAACAGTTGCCCTACGTCATCGTGGCCCTAATTGGAAGTACGATCAAATGGCATTCTCCAATGGATTGCCTCTCTCCGCTGCAGAAATCGCTGGGGTGAGCGGTATACGGTTGCCCTGATGGGTCATATTCATTATCGCGCTATGGTAAAGAAATAGTAAGTCGATGCGTGCGAGAAGGAACCTCGATTGAAATAACAATAATAATATAAGATAGACATCACGAGAGAATAACCCATTTGGCAGGGGTCCGCGGCGGTAAAACCAAACGTTAACCTACCCAGATCTAAACTTGGTGTGAGGTATTTCAAATGATGCTCTTTCAAACTTCGTCGTCAGAATTTTGATTACTGTCGTCACCTTCGAGATTTAGAAGGCCAAACTTGGGACACTCACTTTTCATGGATCAAATCGAGCACACTTAAATGATCGTAATTCCGTGTAAAATGAAGATAGAGACTCGTTCTTTGAACAGAAGAAAGCTGAAAACATTCTCTACAACTTTTATGTTGAGCAAGTCAATCCACGTGCACGCCCCAGTGCGGGGTGGTCGGGTCGACCAAAAATGTCCGAATTCTGGAAATCGGAAAAACTCACCCCAATGAATGTGCGCGATTGATAGACACTATGTGTGACTAACTTGACGCCAAACAATAGCCAAATTAAAATATGTAAAACAACGGCGTAACTTTTTGTACGGCGACGTCTGACTGGGTCCCAGACCAAAGTACTCTCTGAGCTCTAACTGACAGCTATTAGACTCAAATCGGTCCAAAATCATCCAAAACAACATTTAGAATCGTTTCCGGACCCATTACAGTACTCACACTGAGAACAAATTACGACAGAACCAGAAAATTGAAAATCGATTTTCAGTCAAAACCCGACCTGAGAGATGGGCTCATATGCGCTAAATCACTTTCAAATAATTTATAAATGTGCCTCTACACTAATCAAAGAAGATGTGCACCTATAAATGCGAAATGTCATCTGAGTGAGGATCTGAAAAGCGCGAAACTGCACTTTGGGTCAACATTGTCATAGCGGTCCGGCTCATAGCTAGAAATGTAAAGCACGATGAGCTAAACATTTCATCTGTTGAAAGTGCGTGTCTATCTCTTCGTTGAAGTGAGCTACAGAGCCTAGAAGTTGGTAAAAACCGACGGAAGATACGTGCGGGAGAGCACTAAATAGAGGGGAGGGAGAGGGAGGTCAGGCGGCGAGAGCGCCAGGCGGTTAGAGTACGCGCTCTCGGGGGGATTCTATTCCATTTCAAGCCAAGTTCTAGGCTCTGTAGCTCACTTCAACGAAGAGATAGACACTCACTTTCAACAGATGAAATGTTCAGCTCATCGTGATTTACATTTCTAGCTATGAGCCGGACCGCTATGACAATGTTGACCTAAAGTACAGTTTCGCGCTTTTCAGTTCCTCACTCAGATGACATTTCGCATTTATAGGTGCACATCTTCTTTGATTAGAGTAGGGGCACATTTATAAATTATTTGAAAGTGATTTAGTGCATATGAGCCCATCGCTCAGGTCGGGATGGGACTGAAAATCGATTTTAAATTTTCTGGTTCTGTCGTAATTTTTTCTCAGTGGGAGTACTGTAATGGGTCCGTAAACGATTCTAAATGTTGTTTTGATGATTTTGGACCGATTTGAGTCTAATAGCTGCCAGTTAGAGTTCAGAGGGTACTTTTGTCTGGGACCCAGTCAGATGTCGCTGGACAAAAATTTACGCCCTTTTTTTACATATTTTAATTTAATTTTTGGCTAATTTTTGGCGTCAAGTTAGTCACACATAGTGTCTATCAATCGCGCATATTCATTGGGATGAGTTTTTCCGATTTCCAGAATTCGGACATTTTTGGTCGACCCGACAACCCCGCACTGGGGCGTGCACGTGGAATGACTTTCGCAACATAAAAGTTGTAGAGAATGTTTTCAGCTTTCTTTCTGTGCAAAGAACGAGTCTCTATCTTCATTTTAAACGGAATTATGATAATTTAAGTGTGCTCGATTTGACCCATGAAAAGTGAGTGTCCCAAGTTTGGCCTTCTGAATCTCGAAGGTGACGACAGTTATCAAAATTCTGACGACGCAGTTTGAAAGAGCATCATTTGAAATGCCTTACACCAAGTTTAGATTTGGATAGGATGATTTTGTGTTTTCCGCCGCGGAGAAGGTGATTCTCTCGTGATGTCTCTCATAATATATCTTCGTCCGATTTGGAGTGGTTTTCCAATCGGCTCTTAAATGCTCAGAATATGAGATGCCATTCAGTTATTGCAGTCGGACCTGGTGAAGCTGCTGATGGACGACTTGCTCACAGAGTCACAGCGTGAGATCATCCGCATAATCCGCAAAAGAGGTGAGCGTAAAGTAGGAAGGAATTCGAAATTAAACTGATCGCTGAAGATTGCCGAAGATTAACGATTTTGATTATGTGTTTAGATTTCAGAATTTCATTTTTCCTTTAGAATTTTAGGTCACTCAGAAGTCACTTCTAAGATGGTTTATTGAGTCATGTCTCCAAGTAATGTACGGATTGATTCAATTAATGACTGGAATTAATATGTACACATTGCCTAATATTTCATGAAGCTCATGTTGTATATATCTTGAAGTTCAATGAATAACCTCTGATTTTTGTGCAGGCAGGGACAGGGTGGGTGCGCCCGCCGCCAGCGTCAAGGCTCCTCCCGCGCTGCAAAATCGAGTGCACACGAGGTTACAGATTGATCTTTGATTTTTCTTGTTTGGAATGTAGTGCCTCAATGATTTAGAGTGATCTGATTACTATAAGGTAAGCACTTTTATCTATCAGTGCGACCATTTTATAGTGGTTTAAAGTTACCCAACAAGGACGAAACCCTGATCTCACCCTGATCCCGTCGCGTGCACGAGAGAATATGCAAAAGTGAGAGAGCGCGGATCATTTCCGGCTTTCCCTTGAGGCTATTATTGATTTTTAGCATTTTTGTATATTCATTCTATACTAATCCAACCATCGGCTGTTCGATGGAGGACAAAAAATAATGGGTCAATGTCGTCCTTGTTGGGTAACTATAAACGGTTCCGTCTTGTCTGGATCACTGCTGAGCCGCAAAATTACGGTTTAATTGACATAATAGGGTTGTGTTGCTTTCTAACTACCACATCCTGAATATTTGAGTTCGAAATATTGGCCTGCTATTTCAGACACGTGCTTCTAAACTACCGTAGCTTTTAACACTATTTTACTGAATTCCAATTTATGAGGCGCTAAGCTAGCTTGCTGAAATAGTTTTATAAATAGTATTTTATCGCTACAAATACAATCTGAAAATATCAACAAAATTCAAACAGAAGCATCTATTCATGCGAATAGAGTGAACGAAAATATCGTTGTTTTCAAAACTTGTAAAATCCTGATTTTCGCAGAATGTTTAGATCAATTTATTACCCTTTTCTCAGAGACGTCGTCGTTATACATGTGTCGTCTGTAATCGAACTAAGGATGCACCAGAGATGCGTGGATTCACCGAGAATCAGAAAAGACGCCTTATATGGATAGAAGCTGTTCGATCGACATCGGAAGGACGGAGATCTCTCATGGAAAAACTTAGCTTTGCCGCTCGCTCTTATCTCTGCGCAAGTCACTTCTCTCCATCCGACTTCGAACGTACTTTCACTTCTATCGTAACAAGACCCGATGCTGTTCCATTCTTTGTGGTGAGTGAAGGCAAATAATGGTATTTCCCAAAAGTATGACCGCGACACATTGTAATTGTTGGAAAATACGAGACCATCGTGCTATTTTCGTTTAGATAGTCTCGTACTGATGAATTGAGGGGATTGAAGTGCATTACTCGATCATTTGGTCATTTTGTAGTAACATGATCGTAATACATTTTCTTTGAAAATATTTGCACAATTTCAGGATTCTCCTACGGAATCGAATGAACTGGAGAGTTCGCCCTTACTTGGGTCATCGAATGAGATCAAAGAAGAATCATTCGAATTCAAGGACGAACAGATTGATTCTTTCGTTGAAATCAAACACGGAGAAGATAAAATTGCTGATGTGCGTTCATTTCTGTGCTCATTGTGAAATCTTTTCACCTATTCTAGTAATAGGGTGTCCCATAAGTTAATTTGTGTAAAATTAAGTGTTTCTATAAGGATTCATGATTTTATTGTAGCATAAGATTGTGAATTCCATTTTGTTTGCAATAATGGTATTTACTTATAAATTAATTGTTCGATAACATTCGAAGAGGTGATGATTTGGTAGTCGGTTTGGTGCTGTCAGTGCATAGCTCGTTAAGGGAATGTCTAACGGTTCGAAAGCCGTGATCGATGCTGACAAGCCATTCGATGTCCAGAATCCGCTCGATTTCAACGAGGAACTACCAGGAATCACGAAGGATTCAGTGCTTAGTTCTCTCTTATTCGACCATGGCCCTCCGACTGAGGTTCCGATGAATATCAAGGATGAGCTGTTCTACAAATTAGCTGATATCCAACAGGAAGAGCCAGTTGCAGATGTGAGTATTTTATGCGCTCTATTTAGTTAAATATTGTGCATAATATATCATTTGTCAGATGCAACGCATTAATCATAAATATTTTTGAATTACTTTGAAATCTGGTATAATTATCTATGTTCCTAGAAATATGAAATAATTAAGAGACCCTCCACCAGAGAACGTAACAGGTCCTCGGATGGCCAAAAATTCGATAATTCTCATACTTTTTTTCTAAAGTGGGGGTCCCGAGTGCTGATCGCCGGCAACAATGACTAAAGCTAGGGGTCGATTTTGAAAAAGTTTCTGGCACCCCTCATTTTTGGGGTCGAAAAATTGACTTTCTCAAAATCATGTGGAATATAGTTTTTCTGGATTGTTTTCACGCGTAGAAACCGAATTTCGATGTCCAGAATCCGCTCGATTTCAACGAGGGACTACCAGGAATTATGAAGGATTCAGTGCTTAGTTCTCTCTTATTCGACCATGGCCCTCCGACTGAGGTTCCGATGAACATCAAGGATGCGCTGTTCGACAAATTAGCTGATATCAAACATGAAGAGCCAGTTGCAGATGTGAGTGTTTTATGTGCTCTATTTAGTTAAATATTGTGCATAATATATCATTTGTCAGATGCAACGCATTAATCATAAATATTTTTGAATTACTTTGAAATCTGGTATAATTATCTATGTTCCTAGAAATATGAAATAATTAAAATACCTCAGGCCAATATTAGCTGCTTTTGATATTTATTTTCTTTCAGATGTACTGTCCAACATCCGAAATCATGGATGAACCTATTAATGATTTCGCTCATATCATGCAGGACCCTCCAATTACTGATGTGGGTTCATCAATTCGTGCTAATGTACAAACATTTCTATATGTAGCTGATTTAAAAGCGTATAATATCGAAGCATATAATAAACTTAAAAACTTATGGTTGTTGCTCCCATTTATTTCTGCTTTAACTGATCTTATGATAATTATTCAGATGCTCTGTACATCCACTGGAAATTCCCGACCATTGGATAAGTTTACTCCAACGGAAAACGATGTTATGCGCAAGAAATTTCTGTGCTTTGAGTGTGGAATGAAATTCAATAAGGCGTTTAATCTCAATCGTCATATGCGAATTCATTCGGGTCAGTTGTTCTTTATTATATTAATTTTCTATACTCGCATACCACTAAACTATATGCTCACATTTACTTTCAGGTGAGAAGTCATTCTCGTGCCCTTACTGTAACAGTTCCTTCCGCGAAATTTTCACTCGAGACAGACACATTCGATTTGTTCATAAGATGCAGGTAAATCGGTGGTTGTTCGTCATTGCTATAGTATAATTTGCTTCTAAATTCCAATTACTACCTTGCATTTTCAAATATCGTATTCTTCTATTTAACATAATATTAAATTCACTAATATTCAATGAATTGACAGTTTCCTACTACTATATATACATTCGATCGAGCGCAATTTGAAATAGCGAGGCTATTTCAAATTTTATTTTGCAGCCGTACTCATGTCTAACATGTGGTGAGCAATTCGCTCTGAAGATCGAATTAAACATGCATATGCTCTCCAATCCAGGACACATCGATCAAAAGGAGGTAACTGGCCAGAATAGTATAAAAAATATTTTTCTTCCATCACTTTTTTCAATTATCTCGATAAATTTGAGCTAAAAATAGAGGTTTCATGGATCGGATGTCAACGAATTGTCTCCGGGAAATGAGGTTGGTTTGTTCCATAATGAGAGCGGATTGAGCAACATGGAACATAATGCAGAAGAGGTATGGAGAGGTTTCATTCGTAGATCCACTATTTTCGAAAATGGTATTTGAAATAGTGTATTAATGCATTCTCAAATATAATGACGCATAAGCCACTTTGAGATTCCTGATCAGCAATCGTATCCACTATTCGAGGATAGAGTGAAGGAAGAAGAGATGAATGAGGAAGAACCAGGTGATCTCTTTTTACTTTGTTATTTTCAAAGATAAAATCAGGTCCATCCTCGGCTTTTCCCTAAACTTGTTCCGTTGACCTAGTGTTCTCCGGTTCTCCACAATATTTTCAATTTTCTCGTTTTTGGTTGATTGCTTGATGTATAACTTTCTAGCAATTTAGAAAGATCACAATTGTTTTTTGATCACATTTCTTTTGTTTATTGTTAAATTGATTCATTCTGCGATAAATTCTGATGCTGCTATTTTTAAATGAAAATTAAGTCGTTCATTATCGATTCATGGTTACTTTATCTTCCTAACTTTCTGACATTTTAGCATTTCATATTACTTTCAATATTCCCCATCCTTCATTAAAGGTATGTCGAGTAACTACTGTCTTGTGGACGAAGTAAAAGATAAACCAGTGGAAATTAAGGAAGAATCTTTCAATGATTTCACTGAGATCAAGGAAGAAGAGCCAATTGCCGATGTGAGTTAATAAGTTCATTATAATACTAATAATTATTTGCTATTTGAATGTCTCCTAGTTTAGAATTTTTAGTTACTTCTCAGTGACCATCCTAGCATTACTGCAGAATCAGTTCTGTAAAAAAGTTTGTTCTTTAAGATATTCTGTTCATCCACCGGAATTTCTCGTCCGATTGATCATTCTTCTCCACGGAGTGATGTTATACCGAAAACAACTGTAACCTTTATTTTTTTAAATGTTGTATTTAATATATTTTTATTATTCATCTGTATTTCATTTTTCTGAGTATTTTATGATGCGCCGTGATAGTCAGATGAGAACCGAACGAATAGCGGGAAATGTCATAAAAACTTTTTTTTTAACATTTTGATGTCGTGCTCATCAACTAAAATAATTACTTTGATAATGATCCATTCGGTTCTTATCCGGTATAGTATTATTTTCATGTATCTCACTCAAACGCGTCCCTGTTTTTCAGGAGGAACGCAGAAGGTGCGTTGTTTACCTTCGAATGTGCAACGGTCGTGAAATGCACATGTTCACTACTATTGAATGGAGACGCCAAATATGGGTGGATGCCGTTCGTTCGACCCCAAAAGGAAGGAATTCTCTCCTGAGTAAACTCACCAAGAATTCGCGACTCTGTGCCAGCCATTTCTCCCCTTGCGATTACAATAGCAATGGGAATCTGACCTTCACCGCAGTGCCTTTCTTCAAAGTTAGTGCATGAATATAATGACGCATAAGATACAATGCAAAAAAGAGAACTGTAAAACGGGATTCCCCGTTCTCCCACGGCTCTTCTTGTGTATCTAGTTGTTTGTTTAAAAACAGAAAATGTTCAAAAAAGGCGTAGTCTACGTTTTTGCTTTACCATTTTAAGAGACTGGCTCGGTAAGATTCGAGGGTTCGCCTGTTGTGGCCGGACATCCTCATCGCCGATCTTGACCGAAATTTTTTCCTGGATACCCCATGGGTCATCTTCACTAAATCGAGTATTAGACGGGTCATGCTTTTGAAACTTAGAAATGCCGGGTCATCAAAATTTGGAAACTCGAAATTCAGCAAAATTCAGAGGTGAGATCTAGGTCCGAGGTTAGTGTGGTTTGTTAACATACCAACCTAGGCAACAAAAACGGGTTATATTTCGTTCCGAAAATTCAATCGCAAACTGGTTTTTAATGTTTTAAAATTCAGTTTTATTAATTTTTAAAATTTAAATCGAAAAAACCGCAAACAAACCTACAGCAGATGTTGTAGAGCGGAAAATTCTGCGTCGATTGACTCCTTAGCGAATGAAAAATTTTGGGGCATGTTTTTCGATAATAGGCCCTAAATGTGGACCAAAAATAAAAATGTATCAGAAACCCTTCATATTGGTGCTCATTTTGTAGATCTAGTCGAGCTGATCAAAGTTTATGTTAAACATTTTTCATGAAAATGCGATGCAAGCATTTTATGAGCGCTAGAAAATGACATTTTCCAGAGACTGTACTAAAAATAATAATAAATTATTTTAAAATATTAAAACAAAAAATCGCATGACGGCATGTCAGGCACGTTGTAGATGATGAAATTCTGCGTCGAATGAGCCTTAAAATTGCAAATTTGGTTGGGGCATGTTTTGAGATAATTCACCCCAAAGGTAGATCAAAAATATTTTTGTTTCAGAATTTCTTCGTAATGGTGCTCTTGTTGTAGACCTCGTCGAGCTGAACAATGTTCATGTTTACCATTTTTCGTGAAAGTTTGTTCCTGGAGAATTATGATCAATTTAATTTTAATCAATTCAGTGTGCATGCTAAAACTGCCCTTTGCTTGAATCACATTTTCATGAAAAATGTTTAACATAAACATTGATCAGCTCGACTAGATCTACAAAATGAGCACCAACATGAAGGGTTTCTGATACATTTTTATTTTTGATCTACATTTAGGGCCAATTATCGAAAAACATGCCCCAAAAGTTTTCGTTCGCTAAGGGGTTAATCGACGCAGAATTTTCCGCTCTACAACATGTGCCGAAGGTTTGTTTGCGGTTTTTCGAATTAAATTTTAAAAATTAATAAAACTGAATTTTAAAACATGAAAAACCAGTTTGCGATTGAATTTTCGGATCGGAATATAAATCGTTTGTGTTGCCTAGGTTAGTATGTTAATACACCACACTAACCTCGGACCTAGATCTCACCTCTGAATTTTGCTGAATTTCGAGTTTCCAAATTTTAATGACCCGGCATTTCTAAGTTTCAAAAGCATGACCCGTCTAATACTCGATTTAGTGAAGAGGACCCATGGGGGTATCCAGGAAAAAATTTTGGTCAAGATCGGCGATGATGATGTCCGGCCTGTCCTGGAATCTTACCGAGTCGGTCTCTTAATTCAGTAGATTCACATTTTCAGGACTCTGCTGAGGAACCAAATAGTGTGAACAATACACCCCTGGACATTCTTGACAACCCAGATTGGACAACAGAACTGTCAACATTAAGGATGAACCGACCAATGAACTTGTTGATATCAAGCAGGAAGATTCAACTACTGATGTAAGCTTGCTTCATTATTCGTTTTCAAAATAACTACAATTTTACATATTTTTTCATAGAATTGTATACTTTTTCAAATTACTGAAAACATATTATTTGCCGTCAGATCTTCTGCCCATACTCCGGAATTTCTCGTCCTCTTGATCAGTCTACTTCAATGAGCGACAGTGGTGTCCCTATGGAATCAAAAGTAAATATATTTTCTGTGCTTTAAGATTGTATACTTCTTGCTACAATATAATTTCACGTCTGATACCCCTAAGGACGTGCGTTGTTTGTCATCGCTCATGTGACAAGTCTCAGATGTGCTGTTTTACGACGAATAAGACGAAACTCGTGGCTTGGATAAACGCCGTTCGTTCGACTCCAGAAGGAAGGATCTTTTTCACGAATGAACTAAGAAAAAGCTCATACCTCTGCATTAGTCACTTCTCTCCTTCCGACTACATTCACTATGCCGATTATAAAGAACTGCGTTATGATGCCGTTCCTTTCTTCGATGTAAGTGAACACTCACCATTTTCGTATATTCATTTTGGCCGTTGTTAATTGCTTTCAGGACTCCTTGGACGATAGAGTAGCTCTCAACTCGCGAGTCGCCTGCCGTGGTCCTCAGGCGAAGAAAGAGCGACTGGCAGTCTCCAATGGACTTCCCCTCTCTGCTGCAGAAATCTCCCAGGCGAGAGGGTATACGATAGTTGGGCAGGGTCAGATTCAATACCGATCTGACATCTAAGACATCGATGTGTGAGATCGTCGAGAGGTATACAGGGTACTAGGTCGGATGAGAAAGATAAGGGATGATGATGAAAACCAAAAAAGTGCACTTAAAGGAGGAGTAAATGCAAACCCTCTCCCTGTTGGAATATGTTTCACATAGTGACGCACTCTCTTCAAGTCGCGTGCTATCTCGTCCTCTTCCCTGAGCTTTCCCTGATCTGGCTCCCAGCCAACTAGCTATAACTCTGTTCGGAATGGAGATATCAATGTGAAAATTTCGGAGCTTCTTATCGTTGTGGAGCTCTAGACAGTGCATATGATAGCTTCAATAACTGAATTTTGAGTTTACTCCTCCTTTAATAAGGGTTTGGGCATAATCTATTTTTTCGGTGTGTGAAGGTATTTTAAAAGTACTGGAGAAGGGTACTTTTTGGTTCTCTTGCAGTGGGGCCTCATCCAACATAGTAGCATTGAGAGCTAGTAGGGAGCTGATATAAGTGGCATAAGAAATGGAACTTTATTTTATCGATTACTTAAGAGGAATTGAGATTGAGGCTTGTTTCTGAAGGAAATTATTGTTTGCGCATCAATAGATGAGCAAGATAATGTTTTAAAATTATGCGGGATGGCAACTAGGTGTTGCGAGCGCCATTGAGAATGATACTGGTTGAGATTATCAATGATTAACTTTTTTGGATAATAATAAATGCCATTCAGTTGTCGCTGTCGGACTTGAAGAAGCTATTGAAAGCGGACTCGCTCACCGAGTCGCAGCGTGGGATCATTCGAAAGATCCGCAAAAGAGGTGAGTTACAATCAGATGCTAGGATAATAACAGAAGTTGAAAAAATTTCGTGTTGGAATTTTTACTTCACACGTCATTTTAGCGTTTTGATATTTGAAGAGCTTTTTCGATATTTATAACAGCCAATTTCCATTTTTTAAAAATTGAAGTGCTACAAACAATTACATGAACAATTATTTTATAAGCCTACTTTGCGACGCTCTAAACTCTGCAGGCAGGGACAAGACGTACTCGCGCGCCTCCTATCAACGCCTCGCCGCAGCAAATAGTGAGGTTAATTGGTATTTGTTCATAATTTTTTGAACGGACTTTGGTGAATGCTCTGGGTGTACCTCTATCAAAAGAGGTTCATCTCAGGTCTCTCCCGTGAAGTCTAAGAATTTTCCAATGCCCATTCGTGACAAACCAACAGAGATGGAAGATGAAGAAATGGAATTTAAAGAAGAGTCGATGGATAGACTGAGTGATATCAAACACGAAGATCCAGTTACCGATGTGAGTCTGTTGCCTTTTTTTTACCCATGTTCTTTCGTTTTCGACCGATTGCGGATTATAATCTTCTTGGTTCATGGCCTTCTTTACAAGATTTTAATATTTGTAATTCGATCTCTCTTTTATTTTAGCAGTTCATGCTATCAAAAACAATGTCGTTTACTATTTGAGGTCCTCGAACAGGAACCGATTCCTCTATTCGAAGATGCAGTGAAGAAAGAAGAGATGGAAGACGAATAACCAGGTTGATCTAGTTGTCGTTTTTTCTCAGAGATATTTTAAAACTCAGGCCCGTCATCTCCTCTTTTCTCAACTACGTCTATCCTTTTTCTCTATTACTAATTATTAGCATTCTACTTAAAATCATCCGAAATGCGAATTTCATTTTCGAAAATTGTTTTCTGGATCCTTGATTTCGTTCAAAGTTTATTTAATTGATTCTACGATAAATTCTTCTAAGTCGATACCTTTTCTTGTTTGATATTTCAGTCGTTCTGTTATCGAATCTGCTTACCTGGTGGATATCCAGATATTTCAGCGGAGGAGCCAATTCGATTAATTCGTCCCCTTCGTTTATTCCAGCCATGGCGAGTGATTACGGAGCAATGGATGATATAAAAGAGGAATCACTGGAACTTAAGAATGAACCAATCGATGATTATCCTGATATCAAAGAGGAAGAACCATTTCTCATTGTGAGGCTTCTGTATATATTTACTGACACAATACTTTGATATTGGCGTGATGTGTTATTATGATTCGCAAATGATCTTACAGGATGCGTCTAATGACACAGTGAACGAGAACGAATCAGTGGAAATTAAGGATGAGCTTGTAAACGAATTTGTTGATGTCATACAGGATGAACTAATTGCCGATGTCAGTCTTCTTTTTTCTGTGTTTTCTATTTTTCTATTTGACAGATGTACAATCAGTCCGCTGGAACTCCTTCGCTCGAACGCTCAATGGTAGGAAATGCAGTGGACAAGTCATGTGTGTGCACGGAATGTGGCAAGAAACTCAGTAACAAGTACATTCTGAAAAGTCACATGCTCATTCATGCAGATGGTGCAGAAAGACGAGTGAGTTTTTTGTGGAATTCCCCATAAAATTGACATATTAGTTGGAAAACTGTCGTAAAGTAATTGAAATATATAAGGGGTGTGCGTTCCATGTTTTACCAAGTCTGAACTGGTTTATGAAAAAGAAAAAGTTTCAACCAGTTTAATGTTTTTGGAAATGGTTGAACTCGGTTCATCCAGTACATTTACTGTTACAAATGTACTGAACCAAGTTCAACCATTTCCAAAAAAAAATTAAACTGGTTGAAACTTTTTCCTTTTCATAAACCAGTTCAGACTTGCTGGAACGCACCCTCCTTATATCGAATGCCCCGTTCTGGCAAATCATGATTTATTGTACTTAATAATATCTTAGGATCTACGCCGTTTCACGTGCGTCGTCTGTTGTCGAACCTCCAGGGTCAATACCATGCACGAATTCACCAAGAATCCCAGCAAGCGCACAATTTGGGTGAACGCAGTTCGTGCAACCCCAGAAGGAAGGAAATCTCTCATGCAACTGCTGAGTGTGACCGAGAAACCACACTTGTGTGAGAGTCATTTCTCGCCTTCTGATTACAATCATAAGGCTTCTACTCGGATTCTTCGCATCAACGCCGTCCCCTCCTTTCAAGTGAGTGACCTCTAATCTTTATTTTGATATTTTAGTGCTTTGAACAAAAAGAATGGGTTCTTCGACGAACACTACTAATCTTGTGTCAAATTGGGCCAATTCCTTTTGACGTGCCTGTCTTTCGCCAAACAAACGATGGTATTTACTAGCATAAAATCGAACTTTCAGGATCCTTATGAAGAGACTTGCAGAGAGCAGGTCGATGATTCCGCAGATGTCCAACTGTTGCAGTCAGCGGCCGATGTGAGTTATATATCATTAATTCGCAAGTAAAATCACTTGTTTTTATCGCTTTTATGAAATCTTTTAAATCTTTGATCTATTATTATTCAGTAATGTTGTCCACCTGAGTTACAGAAATCGACGCCAGTGGCAAAGAAATCGTATGTGTGTCTTCAATGCGGCAAGAGCCTCGGCAACAAGTCAAATCTTGAATATCACATGAGGATACACACAGGTTTGATTGGAGTGGGTTATTTCCCATTTTATGAGACTAATATCATTTTTAAAAAATTGTAGTTATTTAATAAACAAAAAAAAAAAAACATAGAAGGGAGAACAGTTTAATAGACCGGGTTGCAACGGAAATAAAACATGAGAATATTGCAATGAATTAAATTTTTCGAGGACGAAAGATGTACATGTGCGAATACTGCGACATATTCTTCAAATATGCTTCTCAACGTAATTCACACATGCGAGATGCCCATACAGTGCAGGTTTCGTGAAGCATTCGTGTATATGCTCCCTAACATGATTACTAAATGTTCTTTTCCATGCAATACATGGTTTAATGAATTTAGCCATTTTGCAAAGTAGAAGAACGTCAAGTGTTCAAATATAGTAACTAGGGTTGACAAAGGAAGGAGGAGAGGAAGGCCTTCCTCTCGATTCTGAACAGCATGTAAATCGCCCATTCCTTGCGGAAGGATGAGAGAGCGCGGTCATCCTTCCGGAAGGATCGTGAGGTGAAAACGGGCTCAAAGACGTTCAATCTTCACCAAACTTTAGGATTTGCATGATTAGTCTATGCGATTCGATTACGATGCGATTTGCATCATTCTCAGGGGGGTATTACGCTCCTCAACGGGAGGGTTTGGATCATTTGTTCTCTTTCTTTTTCTTTCTTTTTCTCTTTAATTTTTCTTTCTTCCATTATAAAATCCTTCTATTGTTTTTCCTTTAATGTGTGTGCCTTCCAAGTTATGGCGAAGCGTCTGTCTTCTCCGTTTTCTTCTCCGGAAACAACTCGGTCTTCGAGGTCTCCTATCGAAGGTCGCTCCGTTTTCTGGCAATTTCCAACATCTTCAATCATAGCTAGTTGCTCTTTTCCTCCGTCGGTTTCATAGTAAACAATCGAGTTCTATCGATTTGAGAATCCATATTTGAATCTCATTCCAAGAATAGTGGGAGAAGTTCTTTGAGGGAGACGACGAAGGGTCTCCGATTCCAGCAATGAGGAAGAGCTAAATGCCTTATTTGGCACATTCGTATAATGTTTTTGTTAGTTCATTCAGTGAAGTTCTCCTTTACATTGTTTTCTTAGAAATTGACTAATTTTGTGTCTTCGTTTTTGCTTGGAAGGCCTACTCAGGCTTGATTATAGTGAAATTCAAATTTTTAATGTGATAAACAATCGTGTGATATTATACAAATTAATTCTACACAAAAAACGATCATTTTAAGCCTTGACTGCGATTCGCCCTTCCATTCCCCTCCCCATCCTTCCGGAAGGATTGCAGCTCTCTCTCATCCTTCCGCAAGGAATAATGGGGCATTTTGCATAGACCGTCCTTCCTCGTCCCTTCATTTCTTCCTTTGTCAACCCTAATAGTAACAGTTGTTGTGAACATAATGCACCTATTTGAGGTTTCTGAACAGCAACCGATTGCTTATTTCGATGATGGAGTGAAAGAGGAAAATAAGAAGAATAGAAAGGTAAAGATGAAAATGCACTTCTCTGATTAAGAATTTTCCGCTCAAACAAGTTTTGAACATGATGGCAACGATCACTTGGCGGTAACTCCGTTAATTCGAAAAAATACTGGCTGTGTACTTGACAATTTGTCTATTTGTCTATTCATTTTTTTCTAGCTGTGGAATGTCATGATAAATCTCATCTAAATGTTCTTAATCTGATCCAAAATTGTAAGAATTATTTATAGAGTTAGATGAACGGGTCTTCATCTTTTAATTCTACACACTATCTCGACCGGTCGGATGGCGTGAGAGTGAAAGAAAAGATCGTGGTGCCGTGTTTCGGAAACTACTTCATTGCATAGTAGAAGTGATTTCAGAGGTCGATGATGGGCGAAGAAGTCGACGAATCGATTGACGAGCAGCCCGGTCCTTCTAGAAATCGCTACTGAATTGGTGCTCTTTCTCAATTTATGTTTTCTGTTTGAAAGTCACAAAAATATTCACATTTTCGTGCGAAACTTCTATTCTGTTATGGAATTTGAGAAAGAGTTCATTGATGCGTTTGTGTCTTTCTTACTACTTTATAAGTTGGTTGTTCTTCATAAAATGTTGTTTTCATAACCATTTATGCTCATTGGAAGTCGTTAGATGATCGACTCGTACTTGAATTTCTTATTTGTTGCTCTGTGCAAGGCACATTTTAAAATGTACCGCAAAAAAATGATGATATATCAAGTACGCAATTATGCGAAGAATGCACACGGACTAAAATTATTGAAGTGGAGTTGAGGAGGCATCTATGCGATAATACTGCTTGAACTCATTTTAGATATGCACCACGTTCAATGAATTATTTTCATTGTTTTGATTCCGTTTTCTGTATATTTGATCCATTTCACAATAAATGTTTCTGAGTAACTGCAACTTCTCGTTTAATATTGCAGCCGTTCCATTATCGGCTATTGCTTACCTTAGAATGTCCCGATTTCCCAGTGAAGAGTTAATTCGTATTCATTCGTTCTCTTCACTATTTCGAGGCATGTCGGGTGACTTATTATTGTGTATTTCCTTGTGCTCGTTGTGCGTGTGGACGTTGCGTTGTTGTAGTAGTTTACCGGTAGCGAAATAAAGAAGAGAAACGAAGAAACTGTAAAGAGATTAGGGGACAGGGGTGAGAACCAGCGAGAATCCCAAATTCAGTAGAAGGCCGGGAAGATACAGTAATACATAGTGCATCGGCAGAGTAATCGTGGTGGGATATTTGCCATACAAATATTACGATAGAGTAAGGGAATACGGGGGAGCAACGATATATCGGCGGGTCAGGCTTATTACTTAAATAGGATATTTGACTTAGTTGCTTATTGTATTATTTACGATAATATACAACACCTCCCTTCTAAGATACGACCTTGGGAGTATCTGATAAAACAACAAGAAAAATGACGAAGAGACTGGGCCACGAGTACTGATAATTGGTCAATAGGACTGGCTTCGTGCTCAGTATTTCTTCTTCGTCGGATCAACATTCAGCTGCAGGGGTGCCTTCCGTGTTCGTGTCGATCTACGGGGCACGTTGGTCGGTGCGTCCTCGGGGTCGGATTCGATGTTGACTGCCTCTGGCGCGGCATTGGGCTCGAGATCGTCCATCATTGGTGCAGGGTCGTAGTCGTTGAGTATGTGTTCCTCGTTGGCGACTTCATGATGATCGTGAGTCTCAACCATCGGGACGACCCGATTCTTCATCTCGAGATTCACAGTCTCGAAGACATTTCCAGTTGCTTATTGTATTATTTACGATAATATACAACACTTATATCTGGCGGAAGAAATCAAAGAGGAACCATCGGAGTTCAAGGAGGAGCCAGTCGATGATTATCATGCCATCAAACAGGAAGAACCATTTCTCAATGTGAGTTATCCGCGCATATTTACGGAAACCATATTTTAACATTAACGTGGCGTGTTGTTATGTATCACAAATCATCTTCCAGGCTACTGACACATTTAATGAGAACGAATCAATGGACATTAAGGATGAGCTTGTAGAAGTATTTAATGATGTCAAACATGAGGAACCAATTCCCGATGTTAGTTGATATGATTCTTATTTAAGCTTAGTAGCCATGATTAAATCATTGAAACTTTTTTGGAATTTTTTTAGCTGTAAATGCGCAAATGTACTCTTTTAGATCGGGATTCTAAACACAATAGATGAAATGAAGGAAGAACCCGGGGATTTCAAAAATAAACCGGTCTTCGATTTGGATGATAAACAAGAGGAACGAATTATTGACGTGAGTACACCGTTTTGTTTGCTTAGATTTCTTCAGAAGGTCTTGAAATCCTGATACATTAACAGTTCATTATCACTGTTTTTATTTTACACAGGAGATATTTTTACAGTAAAATCATTTAAAGACAGAGTTGAATAACATCAATATGTAAATTTGGATCTCATCATATCAATTGTTGTCTTGTGTTCTAGTTTGTTATGCCTTCAATGACATCGTTTGGCATAGAAGAAGCCTAGCGAATTTTTGATCCTAGATACCCTGTCCATCTCAAACTTTTCGCCCTCCCGACCAGTCTACAGAAAAGTTCAAGAAAGAAGTTCCATCGAAAACAAAGGTAATTCATTTATCGTTTTTTTCCAAAAATAAAAAGTTATGTATAGTTCACTATTGTTTTCTTATAATTACATTCGGAATATGTAACTCGTGCAAACGATATTTTTCATTTCCGGTCTTTGATCATTATTACCGTCTCTGGTAAAAGTTTCCCAGTGGGGAACCGCATGTATCTCACTGGGAAATCTACTGGGATCCCACTGGGAGAGTCGCTCCCACTGGGATACAACAGTGATCCCACGGGGAAAATCCCCTGTGATACCACTGGGATCCCACTGGGAAATTCCACTGTTATCCCAACAGACTTTCCCAGTGGGATACCAATGGATTTCCCAGTGAGATACATGCGGGCTCTCCACTGGGAATTCGCTGGGATGCCACTGGGAAACTTTTACCAGAGGTATTTCGACATTAGGTGGAACCTCGTTACTTGTGCATCATTTGTCATCGATTTCGTGACAAATCTGATTTGTGTGCATTCCCTACGAATGCGATTACACGCATAAAATTGGTACACGGCTTTCGATCGACCCCGGGTGAACGGATATTACTCATGCAACAATTGAATGCATCCATGGAAGCCCGGCTGTGTAATAGTCACTTCTCCCCTTGTGACCACAGTTATGCTTCCATACATGCTACCCTCCAACTCGGAGCAAACATCGAACCAACAGGGCCAATTGCCAATGTGAGTTTGTATTATAATCGTTTCTTGCACTTACCGAAGCAATGAAAATCCCGTTTTTTAAGATGCATGTTGCTAACAAGGAAAGGCCCGCGAGGGTAAGGTGGAGTTTTTGGATGAGACATAGCGGGATCGAAAGAGGATCAAATTCTAAGAACTTCTACGTTTTGCATATCTGCTGAGGACCCCTGTGGATGGCTGGGTGGTAGAGGAATTTCGGGACATATACCATTTTTTCACCTCTCTCCACGATGAGCCCAGTCATCCACAGATGTCCTCAGCAGATATGGAAAACGTTGAAATTCTTAGAACTTGATCCTCTTTCGATCCCGCTATGTCTCATCTAAAAACTCCACCATACCCTCGCCGCCTTTCCTCGGGGGCCATAAAACCATTCCAGTCTAAACATAAGTCGAATCCCGGAAAGAAATTATTTCCATGCTCAATGTGCTTCAAGAAATTCGTCTCCCAGGAGTATCTTAATAAGCACATTACATATCATACTGGTTAGTTCATATTTTTGAATGAAACGTCATCTTCAAAATCGTAAATAGTTCAAACAAACTAATCAATAAATTTAATATTATCTTGTGAAAGAATTCTGATCTGGTTTGTTTAGACAAAAAGGTATTGAAATGCCCACACTGCGATCAATTCTTTCGCACGATTAGTGCTCGATATGATCACGTCCAATTTGCACACCTTATGCAGGTATTTGTTTTCTGGAGAATATTTGATTTTTTTCTGTTCCGCTATCTAGTATTTAACGTATTTCTATTCATGTATTGTGAATGATGATCTATCATATACACAAGTAGGCGCGCAGTGAAGAATGCACATGGACTAAAATTAAGGAAAAATGCAACGGAGGATTGGTAAACTCTGAATAAATATATAAATGTAAAACGCCAAGCGCGAAAACGTAACAAACTTATGAATCAACCTAATATTCGAAGTCTAAAATGTTTTCATTCCAGTCTACAGAAGAGTCTGGGCCGCTTCCCGGAGAGAATGTGTTTTCGTGCTCATCTTGTCACAAGTATTTCGCTTCCCAGGACGATCTCAATAAGCACATATCGACCCATTCCTGTTAGTTTTTTTTTAAAATTAAACGTCTTAGAAACAATTCGTCGAGTTTAGTAATTTTTGCGTTCTTTCGGGTATGACAAAAGCGCAAATCGAAATAGCTCATTGCAGAGTTATGATACAGCTTTGTGATTTTTAGCAACTGAATACTCGTGGCGAGCACTATCTGCTCTTAGGGCTTATTAGTGACGTTGCCGTTATGAGTTTTCATGTATAGGGGTTCATACATTTTGAGAAACCATGAAGCCATTACATGAAAACTCATAACAACGACGTTATCCATAAGACCTCATTGCAGGTTGTGCTAGGCACTAGTAATCGTTTGATACCAACCGCAAATATGTATCATCCCTCTACGCTGAGCTATTTCGATTTACCCTTTTGATGCAGGTATGTTTTTTCTGAAGAAGATGTCCATTGCAGTTCCGCTACTAGTTTTCATCTTATTGCTGTCCATGTTTACAATAAGAATGTCAATCGTACGTGTATAGATTAGGGATGCCTTCATGTTGCATTTCTCCCTCCTTTTGATCATTCTATTGCCAAATGACTATGCGTGATGATGGCATCCGTTAACACCATCTGAAAAAGTTGGCGTTGTAGTCCTACGCGTGTATCACATGTGGAAAGGAATTCGTTGGAGACGTAGAGTTGTGGCAGCATCTACAAGATAATGAGGGCCATCGGAGAATGGGAGAGCAAGATCAGGTACTGGATTTGCTCTATTTAGAAATCATACTCGGGCATAGAATTTGCTATTCTAGCAAGTTAAAATTTATTTTACCGATGTAAGTATGTTGCCTTTTCTTTCAATTTTTTCGGGCCATGCAGATTATGCTCGTTAAAAAGCATCCCTATTGTAGCTCGATTTTACTGACAATTTAGGAGTTCTTACTTCTCAAAAAATGCCGTTCATGTTTTATGTTGAGGTCTCTGAATCAATTCCCAGTTCTTTTTTCGAAGATTCAGTGAAGAATTAAGAAATGGTAGACGAAAAAAACGGGTACATTTGTCACTGTTTATATCTATTAAACTAATATACTCAGGTCCGTCGTATGCTGGTTACTAAACTCCCATTGTATCTCGTTTATTCTCGACTACTGATGACTTATGATAGTGCTTGGACTCATCATTAATGTGTACAAAGTTTTGGATTTATTTCCGGTTGCATTTATTTCGTTTACTCGCTTATTTGATTGATTCTCCGATAAAGTCTTCGAAGCTAACACTACTACTTGTTTGCTATTTCAGTCGTCAGTATCGGCTCATGCTTACCTTTTGCTTAGAGTGTCTTGATATTCCAGAGAGGAAATTCGCATTTATTTGTCCACTTCGTTCATTACAGATATGTCGAGTGACTTCAATGTATCGGATGAAATCAAAGAAGAACCAGTTGAGTTCAATGATGAACCGATCGATTATCTCAAACAGGAACACCCATTTCTCAATGTGAGGTTTCTATAAAATTACAGACTCGAAAATTATTGACGTTAATATTTTACTTGATTTAATTCCACGAATGGTCTTTCAGGCAGGGTCTTTTGAAACAATGAACGAGAGCGATCCTCTTAATATACCAAGTGAGGCCAAAGAAGAACCGTTGGATGTTAAGGATGAGCCGACCGATGATTTCTCTGATATCAATCATGACGAGCCAATTGCCGATGTGAGTTGATAAGTTATTTATTGTACGGTATTAATTTTTACCGGGTCGATTCTCTGACCATGTTCAAGTTATATTAGATTCCTGTTGTTCACAAGATATTTTTAGATCTTCTGTCCCTCCACTGGATTTTCGCGTCCCCTCGATCAGTCTATTCCAATGATCTCCAGTGATTACCCTACGATATCGAGGGTTAATTATTTTATGTCAAAATAAACGCCATGAAATTTTCCGATATTTGAATTTAGTCGATTTTAAAATACTACTGTAAAATTTCCCATCAGATAAGACGATCTTCGAGTAAGTGTTTTTGTCCAATCTTCGAGTACTTTTTTGTGACAATAGCTTTTCATATGAAAGTATCCTTTCAACATTTCTTCTTAGATGTACTGCCCATCTACCGGAACTTCTCGTCCATTCGATCAGTCTTCACAGCTGATTTTGTCCAAAAGAAAGGTAATTGTATTGCTCGTTTTACTTTATAAAATGAAATAATATACAGTTGCGCCGGAAAGTATCCGTACGATTTTTTTTTCACATAACTTTTTCTGCAGTTGACTTAGCAAGTTAAATGTTGCAGCGCTATATAGCAAATCCATAGAAGAATACGATGTGAGTATTGCGTCATCACGTGCATCTTAACTGATTGCGTAGTGATGACGCAATCGAATTTCACTGTTCAAACAGGCGTTATTCTTATATAGATTTTTTCCAGCTTGCCAAACTTTCTGACGTTGGAGATTGGACCGAGACCGATCCAGAATAAAAATTTGAAGTTGCTGCTCGGTCGTACAGTTGCTGCAGGCTTGCTGCAAAACGTGGTCGCAAATTCAGAACTCGGTTTCTATACAAGCTAGAGACTCGTTCAAAGCATCAAAATGATCGCCATCACAATTCCCGATGATACTGAGAATATGAAAACGATCGATAAATATTTGCCCTCAGGCCACCAAAAATAACTTTTTTGAATGATCATTTTTTGGACATTCATAACTTCGTGGGCAATTTTTGTAAAAATCTGGTTTTTATGTGAGAATGTTCAAAATGTATTAAATATATGACTCCCAACTTTTTAGAATGTTTGGATAACTTTCCTGCCAGCGGCGACCTTTTTTTCGGAGGTATACTCGGGTCGGAAAACACCCTGTTTACGCACTCTCGTCGTCTGCACTCTCTCGCCATAGGGGTAAACAAGGTGTTTCTCGACCCGAGTATACCTCCGAAAAACGGTCTCCGCGGGCAGGAAAGTTATCCAAACAGTCTAAAAAGTAGGGAATCATATCTTTAATACATTTTGAATATTCTCACATGAAAACCAGATTTTTACAAAAATTGCCTACAAAGTTATGAATGTCCAAAAAATGATCATTCAAAAAAGTGATTTTTGGTGCCCTGAGGGCAAATATTGATCGATCGTTTTCATATTCTCAGTATCATCGGGAATTGTGATGGCGATCATTTTGATGCTTTGAACGAGTCTCTAGCTTGTATAGAAACCGAGTTCTGAATTTGCGACCACGTTTTGCAGCAAGGCTGCAGCAACTGTACGACCGAGCAGCAACTTCAAATTTTTATTCTGGATAGGTCTCGGTCCAATCTCCAACGTCAGAAAGTTTGGCAAGCTGGAAAAAAATCTATATAAGAATAACGCCTGTTTGAACAGTGAAATTCGATTGCGTCATCACTACGCAATCAGTTAAGATGCACGTGATGACGCAATACTCACATCGTATTCTTCTATGGATTTGCTATATAGCGCTGCAACATTTAACTTGCTAAGTCAACTGCAGAAAAAGTTATGTGAAAAAAACAAATCGTACGGATACTTTCCGGCGCTACTGTATCATTCTATCTGCTCGTTTCTTATTACTATGTTCGGATTTTGTAACTCGTATAAACAATGTTTAATACTTATATGGGTAGATATTTAATACCAAATCTAAACATCAGGAGCATCGTTATAAGTGCATCGTTTGTCATCGAACTCGTGATCGATCTGAAATGCATAAATTCGCCACGAATGAGAAAAGACGAGCATCTTGGATAAACGCAGTTCGTTCGACCCCGGAAGAACGGAAATCCCTCATGGAACAACTGAATGCATCAAAATGCCCACGATTGTGTGCGAGTCACTTCACCCCTTCCGACTACGTTCATGATCCCACTCATCGATATCTGCGGAATGCTGCCGTTCCTTTCTTCGAGGTAAACGAAAAATATGATCGCTTGAGTGCAAATATTTATGCCTCTTTATTCTTCCTATAACTGATTGCTCAAATTATTATTTTGGAAGGAAAAGAATGTTTATGAGAAGAACTCATATTTTAGGATTCAGTATGCTATTTTTTAGTGTTGATTATCACGGGTCTCCTGTAAAAGTGTAGGAAAATTCGCAGCTTTTGCCACTAGGAAATATTTTATATCATAGATTATTACTATACTTGGTTTCTGGACATCATTGGAGGTTAGAAGAAGGCCTATCCGCCTGGTTTGCTCAAATTTGCACATTATCGATTTTTGTGATCTACCACTAGAAATTGACGTTTCTCATTCAATTTTCATCGTACAGCGAACTTTTTTTTCTCATTTTGCTCGAAATCGAGAGATCTACAACTTTCTTAGCGCGAGACAAGCGGCCTAATCACGTCTTCATAGCGAAAATTGCGAAAAACTGAATTTCGTGATGAGAATATCGATTTTCTGGCTTCGTATACCTTAAACGCAATCGTGTTTATTCTTGAAATGGAATCTCCATTCAAAATTAGGGGGAGTATATGTTGACCATTTTTCATATTTCTGTCCCCTCACTATTGATTTACTATGGGGGATTACAGACGTTTCCGGACTTGGTTATTTTTTGAAAGATTTCGTGTTTTGATCGTAATTCGGTTCAACGTGGTTCAATCGAGCACTCAAAAAAATCAATCGATAGCTCTCAAAAAGTTCTAAAACTTCCTCGAAGTGATTCCAATCTCTACAATCTTCGTTTTGAAGTTATTTTAAGAAAACTGCCTTAAACGAGTAAAATTGAGATATTTCAGCATCACATATCGCATGAAAAGCGTTTCCACACTAGTTTTGAATCTTAACAATGTTTCTGGACATTTATGATCATTTTTAATGTTATTGTCGTTCAAATTCATGTAAGGTTCTTCTCCATGCCTATCATTTATTCCAACATTGATATATGATATTAACAGTTCAATCGTCGTTCGGGGGTTTATCGTGTTTCTCCCCACGGCAATAGCTTGAAACTTGATCATAAATGTCCAGAAACATTGTTAAGATTCAAAACTAGTGTGGAAACGCTTTTCATGCGATATGTGATGCTGAAATATCTCAATTTTACTCGTTTAAGGCAGTTTTCTTAAAATAACTTCAAAACGAAGATTGTAGAGATTGGAATCACTTCGAGGAAGTTTTAGAACTTTTTGAGAGCTATCGATTGATTTTTTTGAGTGCTCGATTGAACCACGTTGAACCGAATTACGATCAAAACACGAAATCTTTCAAAAAATAACCAAGTCCGGAAACGTCTGTAATCCCCCATAGTAAATCAATAGTGAGGGGACAGAAATATGAAAAATGGTCAACATATACTCCCCCTAATTTTGAATGGAGATTCCATTTCAAGAATAAACACGATTGCGTTTAAGGTATACGAAGCCAGAAAATCGATATTCTCATCACGAAATTCAGTTTTTCGCAATTTTCGCTATGAAGACGTGATTAGGCCGCTTGTCTCGCGCTAAGAAAGTTGTAGATCTCTCGATTTCGAGCAAAATGAGAAAAACAGTTCGCTGTACGATGAAAATTGAATGAGAAACGTCAATTTCTAGTGGTAGATCACAAAAATCGATAATGTGCAAATTTGAGCAAACCAGGCGGACAGGCCTTCTTCTAACCTCCAATGATGTCCATAAACCAAGTTTAGTAAAAATCGGTGACATAAAATATTTCTAGTGTCCAGCGTTCCTACGTTTTTACAGGACACCCGTGTTATGATTCGACTTCCTTGCAGAAGCACTCTGGTGAACTCAAGTCTGTCGATCTTCCAGTATATGAAGCCGCTCCCTGCAACCCAGTCAATCACCGTTCTCGTCATCAGACAAAGGACGAACAACTGGCTGCTTCCTATGCATTGCCCCTCTCTGCTGTAGAGATCGCAGAGGTGAGAGGGTATATGGTAGTCTTGGGTTCATTATCGAGCTATGGTGCTCGGCATATATACGTGTGAAGATGATTGTGGAGGGGTGGGAATCAGTAATGTATTTAACTGCGTAGAATGGATTGGGCTTGTTCATAAGCATAACAGAGGTCTTCTGAGAGATTGCATGAAATCGAACCCCCCCCATTTACAAACTGTTCAAAGTGCTTCAATCTGAACGCCCTTTTGGTGGTTTATGTACCTGAGGTCTAATAACTTTCAGTTAAGTCGGTGGGGCCGTAAATTTAAAACTGCCTAAAATCCGGCTCTGGCCATTTCGAATATTCAAAACATCATAAGTTCCTTCAAAGTTGAGCTAAAGGTTCACTAAAAACAGCAAAATGACCGCCTCAAAGAGTAGAATAAATTTCATGTTGATAACAAATCTGAAGAGAAACGATGAGATGTCAAAAATGGACAAAAATTGTTTTTGGTAGTCGGAAAAATGCATAAAAATGCATGTCCTGAAACAAATTATCTCTTTTACCTGTCAGATTATTACAGATTCGAATTCTACGTCCCTTTTTACCCCTGAAAAAGTTGGATTCGCAAAAATTGCGATCGTGATTTTTTTAGATTTTTTGCTGTTTATATGCCAGATCGCGCGGTTTTTGAGACATCCTTATGATATGTGTGATTGTACATACTGTTTACTGCATCCAATTGCCTCCAAATTTGGCACAGAAGTCATACTCGAGCATATAAACGTGTCCAAATTCAAAATATGCAAAATGACAAAATAAACAGTATTTACAATCACGCATATGATAAAGATGTCTCAAAAAACGCGCGATCTGGCATGTAAACAGCAAAAAATCTAAAAAATCACGATCGCAATTTTTGCAAATCCAACGTACAATTCGAATCTGTGATAATCTCACAGGTAAAAGAGATAATTTTTTTCAGTGCATGCATTTTTATGCATTTTTCCGACTACCAAAAACAATTTTTGTTCATTTTTGACATCTTATCGTTTCTCTTCAGATTTGTTATCAACATGAAATTTATTCTACTCTTTGAGGCGGTCATTTTGCTTTTTTTAGTGAACCTTTAGCTCAACTTTGAAGGAACTTATGATTTTTTGAATATTCGAAATGGCCAGAGCCGGATTTTAGGCAGTTTTGAATTTACGGCCTCACCGACTTAACTGAAAGTTATTAGACCTCAGGTACATAAACCACCAAAAGGGCGTTCAGATTGAAGCACTTTGAACAGTTTGTAAATAGACACCTTCGATCTCTCAGAAGACCTCTGATAATAAGAAGTGATATAACGAATGAATTTATCCAATAATAAAAAAGGAAATGAAACAGTTTTTTGGGCTGAACCCATTCTTAGATTCTTCGACAAACATAAATGAAAATGTGCCTACAGAGGGGGCATTAGAAAATCAAGGAGGGTAATAGAGGTCTGCGAACTTGGATAGTTTTCCAATAGATGTTAAGATATTCAGAATAATTGAGACGTGATTTAGCTATCGCAGTCGGTAATTAAGAAGATCCTAAAGAAGGACTCGCTTACCGAGTCGCAGCGCCAACTCATCCGCAAAATCCGCAAAAGAGGTAAGCAACACGTTACGAATAGAGGGAACTTCCTAAAAGCCTTCCAATACCCGCCCTCTTGGCCCCACCCCGTAGGCAGATTACCTTGCTTTAAGAAATTGAAATCCAAGCGTAATCAGTCTAAGCAAAACTCTAAGCAACATTATCCTATGCACTATGTTGATCACTAAGGATGAGCACCCGTTTCTCAACCATTTTTTTCTCATGTAGCAGCAAGTTCTCAGTCGAAGCCACCTTGTATTTATCAGAACAAATTATCTATGTGTTTTATAGGAGAAACTGAAAAATATTTAAAATTTGCTAATTCTACTGCTTGATCATACAAAAATTCAGACTGATAATGATCAAATATTTTGGCAAATTTTTCTCTCCGATCTATCTGCAGGCCAAAACAGGGTATATGCGCGCGCCTTCCGCGAGCGTGGCTTCACCTCTCACGACGAACACATGAGTGTGAAAGAGGTGATTGTTTGATCTTTGATCTGTGTTTTGGAACAGATCGCTTAATACCATATGCGCACATCTTACAATCAGGATATTACTTTATGAGCGAACTGTGGATTACTGCTGAACTGGCCTGCTCCACAACCATAATACATTCATACAATTAGATATAAACATTTGAAAAACTTGATAATTTATAGTCATGTCCAAGTGGGTGTAAAGCAGTATTTCTGATGTGCGTGTGTTTTAAACGAGTTTACCCAAACTCGCCGCGCTAATAAAGCTAGTAAGTAGATAAGAACCATGAATCTGCTAATTAAATAGGATAATCTTCACAAAATAAGTTGACATGGCTTGATTAAGTAATTTTTTTTCAGGGTTCTGAAGTGGCATCTAATGAATTGGAAGAAATTCCATTGTTCGAGACAGTTACGCCGAATGAATTCAAAGAAGAACCAATGGAGTTCAAAGAGGAACCGATCGATGATTTCGAACAAGATTTCAAGCACAAAGAGCCTATTAACGATGTGAGTCCTTTAGCCATTGACTATTTCTCATCGCATTATGCCAAAAAAATGCATATCCGTAAATGAAATTCTGTTGAATCTATTGTTGGAACTTTATTAGTGAATGTTCAAAAAATCACATAATTCAAATTTGCTATCATATTTCTCAAAAATTCGATCCGAATTTGATACATATCTAGATATTTCCGTATAAGCTGGGAACAGTTTTGAGTGCCGATTAATGATTAATAAATTCTTAACAATTAATAAATTCTGCGCAAATTCAGGTATACTCTTGCAACATCCCTCCGCCCCAACGTTCGAAAGTGATGAAGATCGAGGTAAGACTTTGGCTCTTTTCTAGATCCGTGCCAAACCGTTCCTTCTCCACTCCACCCCCCCCCCCCCAATAGAAAGGTGTGGTACCACCTAATCATCACAATGTCCTCTTCCCTCTGTCCAATCGTTGGATTGGAGATAGCCTCCGCCTTTTTTGGGTGCTTGTTCCTCCCCCGGTCTCCACCCCTGTGTGAGCAGGGTTCATTGGGCATGGCCTATAATTGATCTAAAAAGTTCCAATTAGGCATTCATAGACACACACTTCGAGGGGGTTCTTTCGATCATCGATCTATGACCTTTAATTGCTAGTCATTCAGTTTAACCGTTCATGCTCGCAAGACGTTTCCAGTGCGTCGTGTGTGGGCGTCTTGGTTACCGGAGAGATATGCGTCAATTCATCAGGGATCCCAAGGAACGAACAGTGTGGATAAACGCTGTTCGTTCGACTCCAGAAGGAAGAAGAGCTCTCATGGAACTACTGAATTCATCCGAGGCATCATATCTATGCTCAAGCCATTTCCTCCCTTCCGACTTCTATCGCGTGTGTTCCGTTACACTACTTCGACCTGACGCCGTACCCTTCTTTCTGGTAATCAAAAATCAAAGACATGTTCACTCTCGTATTACTGTTTTCAGGATGCTCCAGTACAATCTAGTGGAAGTAACGATGCTATCAATGAAGAACCAATGGAGTTCAAGGAAGAGCCTCTCGATGAATTAATTGAAGCCCCTGAGGAGAGATCCAACAATGACAACCCTTATGTTGATAAGGAGCCAGTCGAAGAATCTCATATCAATGAACAACCTGGTCCACCTTGAAATCACTATTAAATCCCTGATTATTTCCCCGCTAAGCTCTTCTTATTTCCGTGGAATTAATAATTGTCGATCTCGTTATTGAAAACGTTGCTCTTTAATCGTCGTTAAAGTATCGGACATAAACTTGTTTATCGCATATATTACAATACGTATATTTTTCACCGTTCGTATCGGTTCGTATCGGTGTATGTACTTGAATTCAAAGGTCTTATCTAGGAAACTGCCTTCAGAAATGGGTGATGGAAGCGATTTGTGGCGGAGATTCGAGATCTCGATTGCTTCGGTTCAGCGTCGTACAGGCATGATCGATGGATTTGTTGGACAGCATCTCAATCAGTGAGTTATATTTAAATTTAAAATTTCATGCAAATGAAATACAATGTTGGATTTTTTACATCGCCCTCTCTTTTTGTGTACGCAAATTTCCTGTGATCTGCTTTCAATTAATAAAATATGAATTTTTTTCAGAATGGGCAACCTGATGTTCGAGCTAGGCAACTGTTTGCATACGAATTTTGCTGACTCATGGGAGAAACGAATCGGAGGGAAATCGATTGATATGCAGCAAGCTTGTGCTATTGTGAGCAAACTTTTCATACTATCGATTCTGCTTTTTACAATTACGACACTTACTATTTGGCTTCTGGCCATAATCCCCTCACCCAATCATTTCTCCCCCTTTGAGTATTTTTCGTCGATCCTGGAAGATCTACATACAAATGATTGGAGAAGAGTCGAAAGAATTAGGCAGAATTCAAAGAATAGATACAACAGTAGTCAATACAATGTTTCAGGAAGTTTTTCAAGAGCTTAAACGATCTCTCATTCTCATTATGGACATTCAGCTCTCCAAGAGCAACTATGTGCAGCATAGTTCAGTGAAGGTTTGTTGTTTGACTTATTTGATTTGTGCTGTTTAAGGGAATGTCCAACGGATCGAAAGCCGTGATCGATGCTGACAAGCAATTCAATGTTCAGAAACCGCCCGATTTCAACGAGGGACTACCAGGAATTATGAAGGATTTGGTTGCCAGTTGTCTCTTATTCGACAATGGCGCTCCAATTAAAGAGGATCCGATGGTTATCAAAGAAGACCTGTTCAACGAATTATCTGATACCAAACAGGAAGAGCCAATTGCAGATGTGAGTGTTTTATGCCGCTCTGGGGGGAGGGGTAAAATATTATGCATCAATTGTCAGATGCAAGGTCCTCAAATTTGATCGAATAAGGGTGATGCAAAAGTTTTTGCCGATTTGACATTGACATTCATTAAAGTTCCTGATTCAGGAATCATTGCGGCGCGCCTCTAGGCAGGGGCGCTACTATCTACTACTACAGAGCTATTATATTAGTAGAGTGATCAAAGTCCTCGGCTCTTTTGCTACAAATAAAGCTAAAAAATTTCGATCCGATATGCGTAAAATTTGATTCGCGATTTGTGCAAATTTTTACAAAAAAACAGGCATCCTCCAACTTCCCCAATTCACTGGGCCATAGAGCAAGGGCTGCTTGTTCAATTGGCCACAAAATGTCGGGGCTTCTAAATGCCTCGGAAAAGAGAAGCCTCCAAAAGTAGGAATTTCGATGTAATTTTTGCATTAATGTTCGGAACGATACATCTTCAAGAGCTAGAATCGAGTTGTAACCAGACTAGTCATGTGCGCTCATTGGGTGAAGAACTTTAATATTGTGAGCATTTCATATCTCAAGCACTATCGTATGGAAAAAAATCTGTCCAGTCCATTAATGACCGTGGGCCTTTCACCATCACTTCAAATTTGGAATACATTTCTAAAAGGCTTATCGTAGCACACTTAATTTGAGTGTTATTAGCATCTAGGTACGTTGTACTTTCTTAGGCTACATTGGTTTTACCTTATCATTGCTATTCGCAGAGCACAGACGATCGTCAGATCAGGTCTAGTCGACCCACTCAACTACCTGTATTGAACATTGTGATATCAATGCTCATTATTTAGGCCACTACTAAGTGGTTCTGATGAGACTATGGAGAACTATGTGAAACTGAGACCAAGTCAAAATGCGGGGCACGCCAAAATGTAAAATGTGAAATTCGGCAAAAACTTGCATCAACCTAATATATGTTTTTGAATTACTTTAAAACGTGGTATAACATGATACATATGTTCCTAGAGTAATGAATTATTTCATTTACCTAAGACCAGTATTAGCCTACATGCCTGATTTATGCCTATACATCTGCTTTAGATATTTATTTTCTTCTTTCAGATGAAGTTTCCAACAACTGGAATCAAAGAAGAACCTGTTAGTGAATTCGCTCATATCATGAAGGAACCTCAAATTAATGAAGTGGGCTCATCAATTAGTATTGATTCCCAAACTTTTGTATGGAGCTGATTTAAAAGCGTATCATATCGAAGCATATAATAAACTTTTATTTCTATAATCATTGATCTTTTTTATTTAGATGTTCTGTCCATCCGCTGAATATTCCGGACCAATGGTTGAGTTGACTTCAAGGGAAAATGATGTTATGCGCAAGAAATTTCACTGCTTAGAGTGCGGAATGAAATTCAATAAGTCCTTTAATCTCAACCGTCATATGCGTATTCATTCGGGTCAGTTGTTCTTTAGTATTATAATTTTCTCTACATGCGCGCAGCTAAACTATATGAGTGACTATCTGAGAGAATTGAGCAATTCAACCTACAAGCCGTACAGTGAAAAATAAAGGGTTGATTTTAAGTTCCCCCTAAGGGTAACTTTTAGCGTAGAGTTCAAAAATCGACCTTAGGAAGCCGTATCTCTGACCCCTCATTTTGTGTATTTCGCCGTACCCGGGTGGTCGGTTTTTGAATCTTTTGAATGGCCCATCCAAACCCCATACATATATAGTAATTCTGAAAGATCTCGACGAGATAAGCATTTTTACTGTTAGAAGTGAAAGGATAGCTCATCTTTGAAAAAAGTTGTGGCCGTTTGAATTAAAAAAATTGTCTAAAAATTGCCGTCCTGAAAATATTTTGGGGGCTGTAGTTTTTTAATTAGGCGCATTAAAATCGCCATGAAAAAGTACCCCAAGGCCCAACTTTTCATAGAAAAAACCTTTCCCCATTGATGTTTCCTGGTTCTCGCAAAATGCCGTAGTGCAGATTTCCCTATCATTCAAATCAACAACGTTCAACAGCAAAACAAGTAATTCACTCTCATACTGTGCCATTGATGTTTTTATCTTAATTTCAATATATTTTGCACATTTTGAACAGCTGAACTCGTATCTAAGTGAACATCAGGTTGATTGACAGTGTTTCAATTTGATTTGACCCTGTGGTACACTTTGGCATGTGTTTTGACAACGAAATCTCTACAACCAAAGGTCCTACAGTTAACAGATCTGAAATCTAAAGTCTATCTGATAGTATAATTAATAATAATTTGTGTCGGAACCATTCCTATGCATTCCGTGTTTCTGTTGGTGCGTAATATACGAATTCCGAGTTTCTGCCTCATCAATTCCGACTCGAAGCTGGCTCTAACTTAATTTTCAAAACTCTATAATGTGAAAATTCGGATTCTACGAGTGAAAATGTACCAGAAAAAAATGTTCAAAAGTAAAATTTAAGAAAAAATATTTTTTTTCACATTTTTGTCGTTAGGGTAGTAGGGGGTGAAAATGTCGAAATTATGGATACATATGAAATCATAATATCTTGGTGTATTTTCACTCGTAGAATTCGAATTTTCACATTAGAACGCTTAAAAATTAAGTTTGAGCCCGCTTCGACTAGGAATTGATGTGGCAGAAACACGGAATTCGTAAATTACGCACCACTAGAAACTTGGAATGCATAGGAATGGTTCCGACACACATTAGTATTAATTATACTATCACATAGACTTTATATTTCAGATCTGTTAACTGTAGGACCTTTGGTTGTAGAGATTTCGTGTTCAAAATACAGGCCAAAGTGTACCACAGGGTCAAATCAAATTGAAACACTGTCAATCAACCTGATGTTCACTTAGATACGATTTCAGCTGTTCAAAATGAGCAAAATATATTGAAATTAAGATAAAAACATCAATGGCACAGTATGAGAGTGAATTACTTGTTTTGTTGATGAACGTTGTTGATTTGAATGATAAGGAAATCTGCACTACGGCATTTTGCGAGAACTAGGAAACATCAATGGGGAAAGATTTTTTCTATGAAAAGTTGGCCCTTGGGGTACTTTTTCATGGCGATTTTAATGCGCCTAATTAAAAAACTACAGCCCCCAAAATATTTTTCAGGACGGCAATTTTTAGACAATTTTTTTATTTCAAACGGCCACAACTTTTTTCAAAGATGAGCTAGCCTTTCACTTCTAACAGTAAATATATGTATGGGGTTTGGATGGACCATGCAAATGATTCAAAAACCGACCACCCAGGTACGACGAAATACGCGAAATGAGGGGTGAGAGATACGGCTTCCTAAGGTCGATTTTCGAACTCTACGCGAAAAGTTACCCCTAGGGGTTCTTAAAATCAACCCTTTATTTTTTCACTGTACGGCCTATGCTCAGTTCTCTCAGATAGTCACTCATATGCATTCATTTATTTTCAGGTGAGAAGTCATTCTCTTGTCCTTACTGTAATAGTTACTTCCGCGCAATTTTCAATCGACAGAGACACATTCGCCTTGTTCATAAGATGCAGGTAAATCGGTGGCTGTTTGTCCTTCATAGAATAGCATTTATTTTTACATTAAACATGCATATGCTATCCAATCCAGGACACGATCACGAGCAGGTACTGTGCGAATAGAGTACGTAGCAACGTGGTGTAAATATTGTGGTACTTTAAGAAGTTTATTATGCACACCACGTTGCGCGCATTCTCACAGTAGGTCGCTAGAATAGTCCAATATACTATTCAAATATATTTCTTCCATCTTTTTTTCATTTATCTCGATAATTGTGCACTAAAAAAGAGTGAGAGAGGGTTTAGGGATCGGGCGTCAACGAATTGTCTCCGAGGAATCAGGTTGCTTTGTTCCATAATGCGAGCGGATTGAGCAACATGGAACATGATACAGAAGAGGTATGGAGAAGTTTCATTTGTCGATCCACTATTTTCGAAAATGATATTTGCTCCAAACTTTTGAAATAATGCAATAATTCTTCTCAAATATAATGACCTTCTTTGAGTTTCGTTTTCAGCAATCGTATCCACTATCCGAAGATAGAGTGAAGGAAGAAGAGATGGATGAAGATGAGCCAGGTGATCCTCTTATTGTCGTAGTTATTTTTATCGATAACTTCAGGTCCATCCTCGGCTTTTCCCTAAACTTATACTGTTGAGCTAATGTTCTCCGTTTCTCCAAAATATTTTATTTTTTTCGTTTTTCGTTGATTACTTAATGTATAACGTTCTAACAAATTTAGAAAGATCACAATAATTTTTGATCGCATTTCTTAAGTTTAATATTAAATTGATTCATTCTGCGATAAATCCTTATTTTTTAAATTTAAATTAAAGGAGGACTAAAGTCAAAGTAGCCACATCGATAGAAAAAGGTGTACTTGAGCTTCCACCCTCCAAAGATCATAGTGCGAGCTAGGAGGTAGAGGCCCATAGGTAGCTTAGCTAAAAGGTAGAGCAGCAGTCACACGATCGCAAGGATACGCGTTCGGTTTCCACCTTTTGACAAATCTTCCAGCGATTTTGAATTGGCGCGTCCATTGCGAACAGCAAACTAATCTTAACTCTGTTGAGAGTAGAGATATTAATGTATTTTTGGAGCGTGTAATCGCTATGAGGAGCTAGGTCATGGTTATGAATGAGTCCAAAGTCGAACTTTGGATATAGTCCTCCCTTAAGTCGTTCATTATCGATTCGCGGTTACGTTGCCTTCCTAACCTCCTTACATTTTAGCAGTTCAAATAGCTTTCGTTAGTCCCCATCCTTCATTCAAGACATGTCAAATACAATTATTGACTTAGCATTCGTATATAAAGTTATTCACGAAGATGTAGACATAGGCTGACCTTCCTTTCTCCTCCTAGCCCCCCCCCTCGACCTAGGCGCCCCAATCTCTTCCAGTTACGTAAACATCGTTCCATATCTGCTTTTTACCACACGTTTCTCACAAATAGAGTTGTGCCCTTCTGGAACCGTATCCCTAATAATATTGTAATTTCTAGAAGTAGTGAACTGTTCACGCTCAGAGCTAGAGATATAAATAGTATTGATTATTCTCATTATCTCTGATTCACTCTCACTTGTAACTGACGGCTATACTCCCTTTGTCATCTAGATATGACATCGTAATGATCATGATTCTAATTTTCCCTGTAACATCTATTTTATACCTCTGCACTGTCTCATGATAAAGAATTATTAATGACTCCTATCCAGTGGACGAAATCAAAGATGAACAAGTGGAAGTAAAGGAAGAACCTTTCGATGATTTCACTGAATTGAAGCGAAAAGAACCAATTGACGATGTGAGTATTATAAGTTCATTATAATACGAATCATTAATTGCTAGTTGAATGTA
Organism: Pristionchus mayeri; assembly: GCA_036245805.1. Classification (NCBI taxonomy): domain Eukaryota; kingdom Metazoa; phylum Nematoda; class Chromadorea; order Rhabditida; family Neodiplogasteridae; genus Pristionchus; species Pristionchus mayeri. Next base: position 16,015,031 of record BTRK01000006.1, read on the forward strand.
TTTAATTTAGAATATTTAGTTTCTTCTCGTTGACTCTCCTAGCATTAATGTAGGATCAGTTCTGCAAAAGAATGTTTGTTCTTTAAGATATTCTGCTCATGTACCGGAATTTCTCGTCCGATCTATCATTCTTCTCCGCGGAGTGCTCCCCAGGGTGTAAAGAGTGCCGGTGAGGCCTTCAAGGGCAGTGCGAATAGCAGAGTGAGGATGGTGGTCAAGGCAGTGTAGGAGTGTCCTCCCTCTGGATTTCCCACTAATTCTGCCCAGAACCCGTCCTTTGTTTCGCTCTTATCATTCTTTAGAGCAAACGTTAAATACTCCTTTCAAATCCTTCCTAATGATCTAACAACGTAAATTCATAGTGTCACTTGTACGCCCGTACATTCTCCTAATTATACCTTGCATAATTCTCCTCGTTTTTGTGTTCGCCTTGTTCGAATGATTCCAACCTTTAAACGTTTTCATATTGCCAATCATGCATAAATGTTTATCTTGTTTTACGTCCAACTATCTAACTGATAATGGTTATTTTCAACCATAATATACCTTCACAAAAATTACATCATATTGGACCAGTTTAGCTGCTGATTATTTTTAAAATAGGCCTCCGTTAGTTAATCGTCGTTTCAGTATGTCGAAGGTAATTGCCTTGGTCTCCAAGTCGACGCGACTGCTCATTTCGATCCACAATACCGATTCGTGAGTGAAGCGTGTATTTTTACACAACTTTTTCCTTGGATAATAATACTAGAATTTCTTCCTATTTAACATAAGTGATTACTATTTTTTATGGCACAATTCGATATTTATTATTGCCAATTCAGTGGATTCTCGATCTCTGAAGATCACTCCACTTTGTTCTTTGATGACAAAGATTCGATTTCGAACATCAGCCTACAGTTGAGTTCTGAAGGAAAAAAGGTGAGTAATACGGAAAGTATTATGCTGGAAAGAAAGTAACGCTCGATTTGAAACATGATGTTTGAGCCCGCCTAAAATCCCTTTCGTTAAAGTTCTAAAGCTAGCTCGGTAGCATGTAATAGATGTTTACTTAGGCAAGGTATCCATATGTTCGAATCGAATCATGCCTTTTGTGTATCCGTAAAATCCAATTTTTATCAAATGTTAAATTTTCGAACTTTTCCAAAAATTGTTTCTGCTTCTCGTATTTTGCGGAAAAACATAGTCGTATTTTTACATAAGCTGGAGTGAGAAGCCCATTGGGAGTACTTTCGAATAATACGTCTGAGATCATGCCTGCATCAATATAACACGATTCACTAAGAATTGAATTCAAACCAACGCATGGTAACACTTCCAAAGCGATCACATTTCCTGCTTCGAGGTTCATTCAGGCTGGTTTCTAAATAAGTGCGCTTCCATGGCATACTATACATTATACATTTCGGATATCACTCAAATTCTCTCCCAATTTCCCGATGTACGTATTCAAGCATATGCCGATGATATCAAACTGTACATTTCATACCCACTTGAATCCTCTCAATCTAAGACTGCCCAACTTCAATGTGCTCTTGATGCTATTTACTCTTGGACAATTATTAATCAACTCTCTCTATCTGAATCTAAGTGCACCCATCTTCACATAGGATCGACCCCTCCTTGTTATACCATAAACAATGTAATTCTCAAAAGCAACTCCCCACAACGTGATCTTGGTATTCAAGTTGTTCCTTCCCTTCTCAAAAAACGCCTCCATTGTTGACCGTGCAAACAAGGCTAAGACTGCTCTCCATATTATGCTCCGTGCAGTCTCAGTTAACTCCCCTGAAATTCTTATTAAATGTTATCGCACTTATGTCCTTCCTCACCTTGATTTTGCTTGTCCTTTCTGGAATCCTTATACTAAGAAGGATAGTCAGACAATAGAGAAGGTCCAAGAACAATTTACTCGAATTTTATTCTATCGATGCTTTCCTTCTCCATCATATCCTCTTTCTTTTCCTTCCTATCAAAAACGTCTGTCTACTCTTGGTCTTCAAGCGCTTTCAGAGAGGAGAGTCATTTTTGACCTAGTTTTCGCCCGTAGGATTATGAATGGCGACACAGTTCTAGATCGCAATAGATTCTTTACTTTTAAGCCCCTTAGAGATAGATCGAACACATTTGGAATTCATATTGAGGCAACGATAAAGACAAGTATTTTGGCTGTTTTTCAGTTTGGGTCAAGTTCATAAATGAGTGTTTCTTTTGACAGGCTTTCGTAGAGAACCAGATCTACATTATGTATTGTGACATCCGTATGTGGTACTTTTAGAATGTGGCGAAATATTTGCCCTATCATAGCTCCCCATGGATTTCTATTCCAAAATGTAATTAGTTCAACTCCTGGTCGATGTACATTTGCCTTCATCTTGTGGTCCCAATTCTAATTGGATAGGCTTGAACCAATGTGCGATAGATAGAGTATCCAAGCACTCAACAAACGTATATAACAGTATGATAATCATGACGACAAAAAACTCGGGGCATCTCAGAATCGAAAATTTGAAAATCGAGCGTTACTTTCTTTCCAACCTGATAATAAAAATTATTGATTAGATGTTTAATTATAAAAACCCCATCCCATCCAACCTCAACATTAATCCATAACATTTGTTATAACAATTTGCAAAAATAGGTTTACTGGAACGATTTAGGGAGGAAATATACTCATTCAATGCAAGATGACTTATTGAAACGATTGCGCACAGCGCAGAAGTGTAAATATGGCGGTTCTGGGGTTGGTAGCCTGGTGTGACAGTTGAAAAATTTCATGTGACATTTCATGTGACATATTGATGTGATCATTCATTTTTAGATGCACACCTTCCATTTCTTATGTAATCGAAACGGTCGCTTGAACTCTGTGAGAGTGGATGCCCCCTTTCCGCTCGTATTTGGACAGTCGGAAACGATCAATTTCGTGCTGATTGGAGTAAGTTTTTTCATATTTTCTTAGTCGTTTATCCTGTTCAAAAATGTCGCGGAAAATAACCTAACATTTTGCAGTCTTCTGATCAACTATCGAGTTTTGATGGATGGACATATCAAAGGAAATCTGATAGAATTTAGATTCTCCCTGTAGTGTCCGTACAGCGAAAACCTAGCCTATGCTCAAAATTTGGCCCTAGGGGTACTTTTTCACGTAGATCACGAAAATCGACCTATCTCTGACCCCTCATTCCCTGTGGCGCGCCTCAACGGCGAGGTTGGTTTTTCTATATTTTGAACGGCTCATCCAAACCCCATACATATACAGTAATTCTGAAAGATCTTGACGAGATAAGCATTTTTCATGTTGAAAGTGAAGGGCTAGCTCATCAGTGAAAAAAGTTATGGTCATTTAAAATTTAAAAATTGAGATTCTGAGAAAATGGTGCTCGATAACAAACCAGTTTTACTTCCATTCGATTCCTCATGCATTTTTACCCCAAAGCCATATTTGTAGTAAAATTCATGGGGTGGAAGATTGCTACGCGTTAAAAAGAATTTAGAAAAGTCGAGCTTTTTTGGCCAAAAAATATGATTTTTTAAGCCTACAAATTTTCTTTCACGTTTCGGTGAGAATGTGCACATTCGTTTTTTGCGGGTCGAAATACGTCAGAAAAACTTTAACTCGGCTTATTCTGAGATTTTCGATTTTTGGCCTAAAAACATGGATTTTTCGATGATTTTGGGACCAAAAAAGGCCAAAAATCGAAAATCTCAGAATAAGCAGAGTTAAAGTTTTTCTGACGTATTTCGACCCGTAGAAAACGAATTTGCACATATCTCCTCACCAAAACGTGAAAGAAAATTTGTAGGCTTAAAAAATCATATTTTTTGGCCAAAAAAGCTCGACTTTTCTAAATTCTTTTGAACGCGTAGCAATCTTCCACCCCATCAATTTTACTACAAATTTGACCATAGGGGTAAAAATGCATGAGGAATCGAATGGAAGTAAAACTGGTTTGTTATCGAGCACCATTTTCTCAGAATCTCAATTTTTAAATTTTAAATGACCATAACTTTTTTCACTGATGAGCTAGCCCTTCACTTTCAACATGAAAAATGCTTATCTCGTCAAGATCTTTCAGAATTACTATATATGTATGGGGTTTGGATGAGCCGTTCAAAATATAGAAAAACCGACCTCGCCGTTGAGGCGCGCCACAGGGAATGAGGGGTCAGAGATACGGCTTACTAAGGTCGATTTTCGTGATCTACGTGAAAAAGTACCCCTAGGGCCAAATTTTTGAGCATAGGCTAGGTTTTTGCTGTACGGACGTATCTCGGTCCTCTCAGATTCCCTCTGATATAATCTTCGAGTGAAGTTGACTTGTGGCGGGTTAGCTTCTTCATTAATTACGATGCACATTTTGAACAAATATTCATTATTGAGAATGTGATTTATAGCGCTACCTCTCTTCCAATTCTAAGAAATATCAACTCTGTCTCCTTGATTGTGAAATCAACTAGAGTACACGCCAGTAAAGAGGTTTGCGTGCACATTTTCAATTGTATTAAAATTGCTTAAAGGTGCTCGGAATCAGTTCGGATTTCATCTCGACTCTCTTCTACGGTGACTTCGCGGAGAAGAAATCTGGAAATTTCGTGATCAAAGAGGTTCGGCGATTGGAATTATGTTTGATGACTAATTCATGTTTTCACGTAGATGCGAGAGATTTGGCATGGTTGGTAAATTCGGTGGTTGAGAGAAAATGGAATTTTACTTCAGGTGAGCTCTTCATAATTCTGATTAACTATCAGGTTGAGCATAAAGTTTTGCGCGATTTTTACTAAAGTGCATCCTGATATCTAACATCGTTCGTTGTTGCCCAATCAACTCAGATCTTTCAGTTCTAAATAGTGGCATGTATACTCTCTTTAGCGCACACTATCATATATCTGTCCGACCAAGGGAAATAAAAGAGCGACGCAGCAAACTTCATCTGGCTAACCAACGACATTACTTTTCAAAGTATTATAATTTCTTTTAGAACGGAGATTAACGACAGTTGTAAAGCGTGACTGGCCTATATTGTACTGGTAATGTTATGACTGATCAGCCAGAAAGGGCCTAATAGAAATATGCGCGGAATCAGAATTTGAGTTTTCATGACGAATGTCAAGATAAGTTTTAGGGGTACTGTATCTATACCGATAGTTCTTGAGATTTCAATTATTTATGAACCAGCCGATCGCGCGCGCAATCGACTGGCGTGTTCCGGGATTTGTTCTAAGGCCTCGTCCTATTTATTTCGGATGCAAAATCTAATACTGCCTTATTTTACATATCTCCCTCCCTCTCCCTACCTCTCCTTCGCGCTTTCTCCCTATTTCTCTCATTCTCTCCCTCTCCCTCTCCCTCTCCTCTACCTTTGCCTCTCCCTCTCTCTCCCTTTCTCCCCCTCTCTCTCCCTCTCTTTCCCTCTCTCTTCCTCTCTCTCCCTCTCTCTCCCTCTCTCCCTCTCTCCCCCTCTCTCCCTCTCTCCCCCTCTCTCCCTCTCTTTCCTACTCTCCATCTCTCTCCCTCTCTTTCCCTCTCTCCCTCTCTCTCCTTATCTTTCCCTCTCTGTCCCTCTCCCTCTCTCTCCCTCTCCCCATCTCTCTCCCTCTCCCTCTCTCTTCATCTCTCTCCCTCTTTTTCCCTCTATCTCTCCCTCTCTCTTCCTCTCTCCCTTTCTCTCCCTCTCTCCCTCTCTCTCCCTCTCTCCCCCTCTCTCCCTCTCTCCCTCTCTCTCCCTCTCTCCCTCTCTCCCCCTCTCTCCCTCTCTTTCCCTCTCTCCCTCTCTCTCCGTATCTTTCCCTCTCTCTCTCCTTCTCTTTCCCTCTCTTTCCCTCCCCCTCTCTCTCCTTCCCCCTCTCTCTCTCTCCCTCTCCCCATATCTCTCCCTCTCCCTCTCTCTTCCTCTCTCTCCCTCCCTCTCCCTCTCTCTCCCACTCTCCCTCTCTCCCTCTCTCCCCCTCTCTCCCTCTCTCTAACTCTCTCCCTCTCTCTCCCTCTCTCCCCCTCTCTCCCCCTCTCTCCCCCTCTCTTCCTCTCTCTCCCTCTCTTTCCTTCTCTCCATCTCTCTCCCTCTCTTTCCCTCTCTCCCTCTCTCTCCTTATCTTTCCCTCTCTCTCTCTCCTTCTCGTTCCCTCTCTGTCCCTCTCCCTCTCTCTCCTCCCCCCCTCTCTCTCTCCCTCTCCCCATCTCTCTCCCTCTCCCTCTCCCTCTCTCTTCATCTCTTTCCCTCTTTTTCCCTCTATTTCTCCCTCTCTTCCTCTCTCTTCCTCTCTCCCTTTCTCTCCCTCTCTCCCTCTCTCTCCTTCTCTTTCCCTCTCTCTCCTTATCTTTCCCTCTCTCTATCCTTCTCTTTCCGTCTCTCTCTCTCTCCTTCTCTTTCCCTCTCCCTCTCTCTCCTTCCCTCTCTCTCCCCCTCCCTCTCCCCATCTCTCTCCCTCTCCCTCTCTCTTCCTCTCTCCCTCTCTCTCCTTCTCTTTCCCTCTCTCTCCTTCTCTTTCCCTCTCTCTCATTATCTTTCCCTCGTTCTATCTTCTTCTCTTTCCCTCTCTCTCTCTCCCTCTCCCCATCTTTCTCACTCTCCCTCTCTCTTCCTCTCCCTCTCTCTCCCTCTCTCTCCCTCTCTCTCCCTCTCTATCCCTTTCTCTCCCACTCTGCCTCTCTCTCCCTCTCTATCCTTCTCTTTCCATCTCTCTCCCTCTCCTCCTCACTCTCTCCCACTCTCCATCTCTCCCTGTCTCCTTCCCCGCCCTCTTTCCTACTCTCCCTCTCGTTTTCGAATTTTCTTTAACATTCTAGAAGCTTTGGAACATTTTCGAACTTTCTGGAACATTCTAAATGCTTTGGAACATTTTCGAACTTTCTGGAACATTCTAGAAGCTTTGGAACATTTTCAAACTTTCGGGAACATTCTAGAAGCTTTGGAACATTTTCGAACTTTCTGGAACATTCTAGAAGCTTTGGAACATTTTCGAACTTTCTGGAACATTCTAGATGCTTTGACCCATGGCTAATTATCGATTGGTATACGGTAGTTGACCCAATGCTATATTATTGATTGGTATACGGTAATTCAAAGATCAAAGGTCAAAATCATAAATCTGACCCACGGAATAAGAGGTGACCCATGGCTAATTATCGATTGGTATACGGTAGTTGACCCAATGCTAATTATTGATTGGTATACGGTAATTCAAAGATCAAAGGTCAAAATCATAAATCTGACCCACGGAATAAGAGGTGACCCATGGCTAATTATCGATTGGTATACGGTAGTTGACCCAATGCTAATTATTGATTGGTATACGGTAATTCAAAGATCAAAGGTCAACATCATAAATCTGACCCACGGAATAAGAGGTGACCCATGGCTAATTATCGATTGGTATACGGTAGTTGACCCAATGCTAATTATTGATTGGTATACGGTAATTCAAAGATCAAAGGTCAAAATCATAAATCTGACCCACGGAATAAGAGGTGACCCATGGCTAATTATCGATTGGTATACGGTAGTTGACCCAATGCTAATTATTGATTGGTATACGGTAATTCAAAGATCAAAGGTCAAAATCATAAATCTGACCCACGGAATAAGAGGTGACCCATGGCTAATTATCGATTGGTATACGGTAGTTGACCCAATGCTAATTATTGATTGGTATACGGTAATTCAAAGATCAAAGGCCAAAATCATAAATCTGACCCACGGAATAATAGGTGACCCATGGCTAATTATCGATTGGTATACGGTAGTTGACCCAATGCTAATTATTGATTGGTATACGGTAATTCAAAGATCAAAGGTCAAAATCATAAATCTGACCCACGGAATAAGAGGTGACCCATGGCTAATTATCGATTGGTATACGGTAGTTGACCCAATGCTAATTATTGATTGGTATACGGTAATTCAAAGATCAAAGGTCAAAATCATAAATCTGACCCACGGAATAAGAGGTGACCCATGGCTAATTATCGATTGGTATACGGTAGTTGACCCAATGCTAATTATTGATTGGTATACGGTAATTCAAAGATCAAAGGCCAAAATCATAAATCTGACCCACGGAATAATAGGTGACCCATGGCTAATTATCGATTGGTATACGGTAGTTGACCCAATGCTAATTATTGATTGGTATACGGTAGTGGACCGATGCCCTTCTAAGATCATCCATCCCTCCCCTCCTATTTCGCAATCCGGACAGACGGACAGACACACACAGCGCTTTATATATAGGTATTGATGTGAACTACCTTTCTAGTAGAATGCGGATATCCATTCATGAACAAGGTTTTTCGGATTTTAGGTGTCCGATGTAGAACATCGAAATACACACTTTTCCCTTTTTTGTGCTAGCTACGTGACTCGAAGGGCGGTTTTTTCGTGTTAAAATTAACGAACAACCTTTACCCAATCACTCACTAATTAGGAATATTGTGGAGGTCGCTACTTTTTCTAGGGTGAACCGTGCCTGAAGGCCCTACATATCAGCGTTTTCGACATTTTCATTGAAAAATAATTCAGGTGCAAATGCCAATTTTTTAGATGAGAAAGCCAAGTGGGCTCTTAAATATCGTTGCAATAGAGAACCCTGTAAGTACTGATAATAGCGCCCATAAGTAGCTGTCAGTCTCATTAATCCACGAAACAGGTGATTTGTTCGAGAAAACTCTGATTTTTTCAAGTACCCGTGATTCATTGACATATACGAAGCGTATACTGCATTCCACAGCTTTCTCTTTTTGATACTGGGTAGTGCACGCCTCGGGCTTCTGAATAAACTGTAAGAGCTCTCCCTTTTCCTTACTTTCATGTCATTCCCAAGCATTGCATAACCATTTGCGTGCCATCATTCATCCATCCCACGTTCATAACGTTTCATTGTCAGACGCGCTTCGCCTCGTCCGACTGCACATCCATCGATCGACGTCACATTCATCGATCGACCCTTCACTCCATTCTCCTCTTCAATAATAAAAGGTACTCTCGCCTTTTCATAAATCAATTCAATCCATTCCCATTCTTGTTTATTTATTAGTTTCTTTCGCCTTAAACCTGTAAATTAAAGTAAATAAATTCTATTATTATTGTCCAAGTCCATTTACACCACACAAAGAGGAATATCTAGCAATAGATCTTCCGCTACATGGTGCATCACCCAATCTAAACGAACCCCAGCTTTCAGTCCCGCGTGGCAGAAAACATTTCATCATTGATCCAACCACTTTCGCCAGTTCTCAAACCGAACCAGAGCAAGCCGCAGGGCTTCCCAATCATTTCGCAATTCCTTCCTCAGTCACATTGCGCAGAAACCGAGCAATGACTTTCACCTCAGAATTCGAGGCAGATTACCAGAAACTGTACTCTCTTCTCAATGACCTCTCCCCTGTGCTCAAGCAAATCGATGACGAAACTGTCAAACTGTCCAGTCTCTCGTCACATAACGATATCATTTCACTCACCTCCCACATGACCACTGTCATCGTGGATGCCAATCAACTAATCGATGATTACAGGGAATTGTTTTGCTCGATCGAATCCAAGGTGGAGAAGATGGAGAGAGATGAAGAGAAGAAGGAAGCAATCGAGGGAGAGAAGAAGAAAATAGCAGAGATCAAGGGAGGGACCACCGCCAACCACCTTCCACTGGACGAAGTGGGTTTATCTTCTCTTGTAAAAAAGAAAATAGCTAGGTACGAAACCACCGTAGGAGTATCGATAAGTCGCCGCGTCAACGCGCTGTCGACGATTGTCATTCACCCTCCCACCTCACCCTCCCACCACTGACCAGGGGATATCATCAAACCAGTCTTCCCCTCCCTCTGCCAATCATCACACTCTCTCTACGCAATCTATGCAGCCTTCGCAGCCCTCATCCAATCAATCAATTATCCCTGCGCAGCCTTCCCCTCCAACTTCTCTCCATACCATGCCCAATGCGCAATCTCTCGATCAGACTCAGAACGACCAATTTCCGATCAATGAGCTCACCAATCAACTGGGAACATTGATGACGCAACTCATTTCATCATCTGCGCAACAATTCCCTTCCACTGTTCATAGACCTAGTCTCGCGCTTCCACCCATTCAACTTGAGAAGTTCGATGGTCACGACATCACTCGATGGCCCGCCTTCAAGTATCAGATTCAGTCTCTTATTCTCGATCAGCCGCACTATACGGAAGTCGAGAAAGCGTTTCATGTCCGATCTTGCTTGAAGGGCGCTGCATTTAATCTAATCGCTTCACTTCTTGTTCAGGAAAATTTTCTGGAGAAGATTATCGATCGTCTAGATTCTGTCTACGGACATGACGATCTAGCCCAAGCGCAACTTTTGCAATCACTCCGTAGCATCAGATCCAGATCCCCTCAGCTCAATGACCAGCTGACTGCGACCCAATCACTCATCAATATCGCGCACTCTATCGATACGAAGTGGGGAGTAGATGCTCTTTGTGTCCAACAACAGGTGGCCGAGTGCATCAACCCACGATTCATCACTCTCGTAACAGAGTCCCAGTGCAATTCTCTCTTGTCTGCGCTCCGCCTGATAGAGTCACAGCTCCTGAAGGAAATCAGGAACGAGCTTACGATTAGTGCATTCACATCACGCCCTCACAATCCCTCCCATATCGTGACAAACAGCAATGGGCAGTCACCCAAAACTGTACAGTTCCCCGTCACTGACCGTTCTGTGACAACGCATCATGCACATCCAAGGGCAATAGGAATTCCTTCTCCACCAAAGGCCCCAGCAGATCCCAATCAATGTGCGTATTCTGTGGTACTCATCCATACAGTGGCGATTGTAGTAAGGACAACGATCAAAGAGAAGAAAGACATTCTCAAAGCAAAATCACTTTGTTTCGCTTGCTTCTCTGATACGCATGCTTCCCATGCTTGCCACAAATCTTGCCCCGTTTGCTCAAACAAACATCACAAGTCTCTGTGTGAGAAGCAAATGGGCAAGCACGCAGGAGCGCATTCAGTGACCACCAATCATTCATTGCAAGTTAACAATAGACTTTTCACTGCGCCTGTTATACTTGCAAACCCAAACGCGCATCGATCATCCATGGCCCATGTTCTGCTCGATACTGGCGCCCAAGTTTCCCTCATCTCTCGCAGCCTCGCCAATGCACTCTCACTCAAACCAGTAGGGCATCTGCTCGTTAGTGTCACTGGTCTCGTGACATCTGAGGGCGGCTCAGATCAACCCTCGAATCATTATGTGGTACAATTTCAACTTGTGACCAATCAAGGTACACAGGACATCAAGGCGATAGTTCGAGACACCACTAGTATCACACAATCGATTCAGCATCAGCCTCTTTCCCCCATCGATCTAGAAGTGATTGAGAACACTCTCAAGACCATTCCAAGTCATTTCACTGAATCGACAGTGAATCCCGACCTCCTTTTAGGAGTCGGTGACACACTGAAACCTTGATATTTCCAAGTCGATCACTCTGCCATGTGGTTATCGACTGATTCAATCTATCATTGGTCCAATAGTAGCAGGCTCAGAGCATGTAGTGTCACCTAATGATCCGTCATCGAGTGCAAGTACCCAGTCACTGGCATCCAATCACCCCGCATTAGCCTCTTGTGACATCACACCACGTGCCAATAGTCCATCACCCACAACAAGTGACCACTTGTCTGATACGATTTTTTCTCCACTCAGAATTTCATCAGTTGTTTCCTCAAATTCCGATTCCCTTGAGCGTCAGGTGGAACGCATGTTCTCAGTTGATCCCGTCGCTCGCATCTACGAAACAACTGAGAAGGAAGAGCGCAAGTTAACTTATGAAATGGTCACAAAACATTTCAATGATACTGTCCAGTCCCACGAAGATGGCTATTATGTGCAATACGCTGTGAAGCCTGAAGCGATCAAAGAGCTTCCAGATAATTTCAATCTGGCTGTCTCTCGCCTTTCATCTACTGTCCGCAGCCTCTCATCTGACAGCAATCTCTTGTCATTATATGATTCAGTCATCAAGGACCAACTTTCACTAGGTCAAGTAGAAGTAGTCGACCCCGCTGATACTAGTGGGATCATTCACTATCTAGCTCATCAGCCCGTTCTCAGACCAGACAAACCTACCACCCCATTGCGCATAGTGTATGATGCCTCGGCTCATCTCAAGAATAAACCATCACTGAACGATATGATCTACCTTGGTCCAAGTGACCTCGAGATGATTCCTTCATTACTTCTACGTGCCCGATTGAGACGAGGTCTCATCGTAGCCGATGTAGAGAAGGCATTCCTACAAGTGAAATTGTGCCCATCTCAGAGAAACATGCTTCGATTCCTCTGGCTGAGAGACATCTCCAAGCCAGTCACTCATCAGAATCTCTTCGCGCTTCGATTTTGCGTGACCCCTTTCGGAGTAAACCAGAGTCCATGCATCCTCAATAAGGTCATCCATCATCACATCCAAACCAAGGGAGCACAGTGCGATCCCCACTTAGAGCAGCAGCTAGTCTCGAACATCTATGTAGACAATATCATTATCAATGTCGACTCTCCTTCCCCTGTCATGTACACTCAATCGAAAAGTCTCTTCGATTCAATGTCGATGAATCTCCGAGACTATGCTTCCAATATCGAATCATTTCTTGAGCACGTATCAGAGTCCGACCGATCTAAGGACACGAACCAGAAGCTCCTAGGCCTCATATGGAATACCGAGACTGATACATTGTCAGTCAAGATTTCAATCTCTCCCAAAAAAGAGAAAGAGTCGAAAAGATCCATGCTTAGTTCATTCTCGAGCATCTATGATCCACTAGGGTTTATGAATCCACTCCTTCTCCCTCCACGACTGACTGTTCAAAACTTGTGGAATACTCCACTCAAATGGGATGAACCAGTCGACGAGTCCACTAGAGATGCGTTCCACAAGCAGATATCTGACCTCGAAGAATTCTCACTTCAGATCAACCGATACTCTCATATCTCATCAGCTAGTGTCATTACATTGATCGCTTTCAGTGATGCATCTAAAACAGCAATGGCTGCTTCCATCTATTGTTATGTGCCTGGTCACTTCCCTGTTCTACTCATTTCGAAAACGAGACTAGCCCCGATTAGGAGCAACTCCACAATTCCCAAGATGGAACTTGAATCTCTTATGATTGCACACAGACTTCTCCAGTTCACTGTAGAAACAATTCGCAAGGATTTCCCCGACAAGCACATCCACACTTATGCATTCTCTGATTCAGCCGTAGTACTTCACTGGTGCAAGGATAGTTTCAATAAGCCAGTAGGAGTATTCGTCTCTAATATAGTAAAATCTATTCGCTCCATCAGAGACATCCTCTCATCCGATACCAATCTCACCTACCATCCACTCCGACATGTCAGAAGTGAGCATAATCCAGCCGATCACGCAACACGCGGTCTGTCCTCCTCTGACATGAACGATCCATCCCATCAATGGTGGATTCGACCTCCCTGGCTCTCCTCCGATCCATCAACATGGCCCGATACAAATCTATCCGAACTCCATTTCCCCGATATCGATCCATTCCCAGTAGTGATCAGCACTCAGGTAGTAGCAGCGCCATTAAAATCGCCCATTGATCTCATCCGTTACTCGAATCTCAAGAAAGCAATCAATGTGACGTCTCTTGCCTATCGATTCATCTCTAGATGCGCACGTAAGACATCCAACGCTGCTATTCACAAGAAGTTAGAGCACATCCCCCTCAATCCTGAGTCCTCTCTCAATGCAACCGAGAAGAGATTCGCACTCAATAGGCTCATATCATTCCATCAGAGATCAGTAGACGACACTCTCGTAAAAAATATGTCACTGATTGAAGACCCTTCCTCAGGGCTATTGAGAGTCAATACTCGAGTGACTAACTCTGATCAATCGACAGAGTTCAATCTCCCCATTTTCATTCCCACTTCATCCGATTCCTCACTAGCCCGTCTACTGATTCGAGACATTCATTTCCCCACTCATGCTAACACCGATATCGTTCTGAACTCGCTCAAGAGCAAGTTCTTCATTCCTCGAGCTCGCCCACTAGTGAAATCCACTCTGAGGCAATGCATATCTTGCAGGAAGACCAATAACCTTCCGTACAAATATCCTCAGTCCCCTCCACTCCCTAACGATAGAGTCAAAAAGAGTCTCCCTTTCGCACACTGCGGTATTGATTATGCAGGTCCTTTTCATTTGAACGACACCTCCAAAGTCTGGATAGTTGTTCTCACTTGCTTCTCAGCCAGACTCACTCATCTGGAAGTAGTATCCTCACTACTCCCCTCTACCTTCATTTTCGCTTTCCGTCGCTTCTGTTCGAGGCGTGGCACACCTCAGAGAATCACTTCCGATAAGGCAACCACTTTCAGACTAGCCAGTACATTGCTGTCCAAATCTGAAATCAATCCAGATATCAATACACTCTTCTCCTCCCTCGGGATTTCCTGGAATTTCACTTCGGCCCATTCCCCATGGAAGGGTGGCATCTATGAGAGACTAATCAAAATCATCAAGGAGTCTTTCTCTCGCTCAATAGGAAGGCGCAAATTGTCCCAGGAAGAGTTCACCACAGTCACTTGTGAGATATCAATTCACGCCCTCTCACTTACGTTTCTTCTGACGACATCCATGCATTCTCTAGCCCCACTCTCAGACCCATTGATCTCATTCTACCCGAATCCTTCCTAGGATGTTCACTCACGCTCACTGATAGTGATGAATACATTCCTCCCGATGAAGAGAATTCCAGTAGAGAATCAGCGATCAAACAACTTAGGAGATCGATCGATGTAGTCAAATCCTTCTGGGATAGATGGCATAGCGAGTACCTCACCAATCTCAGAGATTCCTTCAACAAATCATCTGATCCGCTCCAATCTAGTCGCTCGTCCAATGTCATCCCTCGACCCGGTGCCATAGTATTGGTCATAGATGAGAATGGTACCACTCCGAGATCATCATGGAAAATAGCCAAGATACTTTCCCTTACTGATACATCAGCCACTCTATGCTCTCACACTGGTCGAACCATCGAGAGACCAATCAATCTCCTCATCCCACTAGAGATCCATTCATCAGCAGAAACACACCCCGTTAAGGAAGTAGAGCACGCACAACACCAAATGACCACTAGGTCTAAGGCCATTCCCCGCCTCTAGGTATCATATCCATACATCTTTCCCTTCCCGCCCCCAGGATTCCACTGTGCATACATTGTAATTATATCAAATCAACCAATCAATTATCTCTTCATCTTTTCACTCCTTATTTCTTCCAGGGTCGTCCTCATCCATCTCCCCACTACGAGCACATCGACGAGAACGAACTGCTCTATGGCGAAGGCATCTCTTCACCTGTGACCGAGGTACATACCACCAATCACAACTCATTACTCGATTTCATGATTCAGTATCAATAGACACTCAGTGACTTCCCACCATTCACTTGCTAACCATTTACTCCACCTAGTTACCCTTCATTTACTCCATTTTTTACCATTCATCCACTACCATTATTCAGACACATCTCGAAATGCTCGCCTCGCACCTGGATCAAGAGATCGAATCGGTTAAGAAGGACGTGAGCAAGCTGAGAAAATCCGTACTCTCGGAGATCCAGAATGTCAAGAATGATCTGTCATCGATGTCCCTCACTCTAAGTGCAATCCTCACTCAAGTCTCTAAGGCTTCCCCCTCATCGTTGCCTATTTCGCACCATAGTCCTCGTGTTCTTCTCCCACCCAGAGCACATTTCCGTACTCCGAACTCGCTTGAAAGAGTTACTCCCCGAGACAGAAGTAGATCTCCCATTTCTCAGCGAGTGACCCCTTCCAAGCCCCTCCATGTCACTCAGACTATTAAGTGCTCATTCTGTTCCTCCATTTGTCACTACACCCGCCAGTGTACTATCATCAAGTCCGTTGCATCCCGAGTGAGTCTTATGCAACCTGGCCAATGCCTCCGTTGTTTCCGACTCATGAACTCGGCACACTCAGCTAACAGCGAACCCGACCCGTGCAAGCGATGGTGCGTGGATGAAGCGGGACGAGTCCTTAGACATATGGACTGGTTCTGCGAGAGGAACCCCGACTTGACTCCCTAAGTCATCCCAATGTTGACCCCACTTGATCGGCCAGATTGGCAAACTTTGCTTCCCCATTCGACTCTGTTCCCAGTTGTTTCAGTCAGGGCCTTCGGCCATCTTGTACTAATTTGACTTTAATGTTGTTAACCTGTCGCTTAATTTGCGTTTTATACCTTCCGTTTGTTAGTTCCATTCACCGTTTGACCAATGTTTGCTCATTTCGTGAGTCACTCGTATAAAAGCATCATATGCTAACTCATTCTCATCAGTCATTATACATCAATCACTTCTTCCTTCTCCTTTCTTCGTCTCCCCCGAGTGTAGCGAAAGCTCACTTCGCTACTACAATACATTCATTTAAAGTAATTAATAATTATATTTTTTAAATACAATCACTTCTCGGTTCACAAACCAAACTTCAGTGAATACCGTAAGTCATTCGCCTAAGTTGTCTGCGGCATTCTGTACTAGCTTTAGCACTGAGGGTGCCGATACTCAGGCGAGCTAGTCAGTGCTTGGCGTCGAGTTTTTCCTTTTTCTTCTTGTTGTTCGATTACGTGCCGAGTCACGTGCTTCCTCTCATCCCTTTTCCTTACTTTCATGTCATTCCCAAGCATTGCATAACCATTTGCGTGCCATCATTCATCCATCCCACGTTCATAACGTTTCATTGTCAGACGCGCTTCACCTCGTCCGACTGCACATCCATCGATCGACGTCACATTGATCGATCGACCCTTCACTCCATTCTCCTCTTCAATAATAAAAGGTACTCTCGCCTTTTCATAAATCAATTCAATCCATTCCCATTCTTGTTTATTTATTAGTTTCTTTCGCCTTAAACCTGTAAATTAAAGTAAATAAATTCTATTATTATTGTCCAAGTCCATTTACACCACACAAAGAGGAATATCTAGCAATAGATCTTCCGCTACATATATCATTCTAAAGGTTATGAGGTTATGCTCTGTGTACCTCTAGCTCCCCATTCAAATGTTGAGATCTTATGTATTAAAATGTGACCGCCATCTGTAACACTATAAATAATTTTCAGATATCGGTGATGGAAGAGAAAATGAGAACGGACGATTCTCATAATGGTGAGGATACAATCGAAGAAGATTCGATGAACGAACACCCGGGACCTTCTCGAAGATGATCATTACAAACCTTATTTTCCTTTACTGTTCTCCTTTAACTCATATTTCATTTTCGTTGTTAGTGCCCTGATTTTCTGTGCTGCCGATCGCGAAATTGATACATTATTGTGATTATCGGGATAAATTGTTGGAAGTCTCTAACCGTCTCTTATCAGTATTCAAGCCGTTGCTTGCTCGGCTCGTTTATATTTATTTTTAAGCATATTATCTATTGATGTTATTCCTAAACATGCCTTACCTATGGGGTCTCCTGGCTTTATCCCAGGAGGTGGGCGCACTTCTATGTGACGCATCACAATGACAGGACAGAAGGCGTTCGCGTTAAAAACGCGTTAGAACGCTCGCGCCTATGCAAACCGCGACGCCGACAACAATGACGACAATGAAATTTTAAGAGCGATTTAAATATAATTTCGAGGTTTCCTGAGGATTGTTGAGCGCGCTATGTTTAGCGAAATCTATTTCAATGAATATGTAAAATCAACAAATTATCAAATCATTCCGGAGAAATATGTGTTGTATCAGATTTACATAAAGTACCCAAAATTTGGATAACATACCGAATTATTTTTACCATATTTAGTGTGGCCGGCGACCGTCTTTTAGTGTGATTTAGAATGATTCTCCAATTCTGCAGGACTGCTTTAGGTTGCGTGTCCTTTTTATTCATTCAACTCCTCCGTGATGGTCCTATAAATTAGTTCACACCGTTCTTTCACTCATCGTTCATTCCAGCAATGTCGAGCATCTACTATGCATCGGATGAAATCAAAGAAGAACCAATGGAGTTCAAGGATGAACTAATCGATGAATTCGATCAAATCGAGCGGGAAGAACCTGTTATTAATGTGAGTTTTTCACTTATATCATAATTACTTTAAAGTTACCCAACAAGGACGGAACCCTGATCTCACCCTGATCCCGTCGCGTGCACGAGAGAGTATGCAAAAGTGAGAGAGCGCGGATCATTTCCGGCTTTCCATTGAGGCCATTATTGATTTTTAGCATTTTTGTATATTCATTCTATACTAATTCAACCATCGGCTATTCGATGGAGGACAAAAAATAATGGGTCAATTTCGTCCTTGTTGGGTAACTTTAACTTGGAAATTATTTGTATTTTTTATAACTTAATTTACTGTTAACGAAAAAGTCCTACTGCAGTAGCATTTAAGAGAGACTATCTGAGTGATGCTTGGCAAAGTAGGAAAAATGAAATTCGCCCTAAATGTGTATATGTGTAGTACTCAGTGAGTACAACTCGGGCATAGTAAATTTAGTGTTCTAGGCGGCGCGCTGAGAAGTGTTAGGCATTTTAGTCGAAAAACGTAAATTTTCGAAATTTGTTATTTCGCTATCGATCGGAACGAGCTTTACCTCAAAAAATTCGGAATATTCATATGATTATATTTACCAAGTTTCATCCCTATCGGTTATCAACTCTTTCTGAAAATTCGAAAAATCGATTATTGTTAGAAATTTTTTTATTACATCTCTTTCAGGAGAGTGGTTTGGGACCGTTTTGATTTCTGATTCTTGTAGTACTAACTGACCACTAGCTACTGGGAGAAAACAAGGAAAATTAAAAGTAGACCTTTCGAGAAATTAGTGGTCAAGCACTGAAAAGTCGAATAAAGTCAGTTCATGATAATGTCCAAGACCTACCGTACCCCAATACCGAACCGGGGATACAATGCTCTATAGTTTTCCTACACGCAGTAGTCGATGAGGGAAGTCGAACAGCATCAGCCGAATTTCGAAACGCATCCACGCGCGCCAGCGCGCTGAGGTTAACAATAATCCAGAGATTACGGTAGTTATTTACCATTAAAACGCTGTCGCGCGCGGATGCATATCGAAATTCTGCTGATGCTGGTCGACTTTCCTCATCGAGTACTGCGTGTAGGAGAACTTTAGAGCATTGTACCCCCGGTTCGGTATTGGGGTACGGTAGGTCTTGGACATTATCATGAACTGACTTTATTCGACTTTTCAGTGCTTGACCACTAATTTATCGAAAGCTCTATTTTTAATTTTCCTTGTTTTCTCGTAGCTAGTGATCAGTTAGTACTACAAGAATCAGAAATCAAAACGGTCCCAAACCACTCTCCTGAAAGAGCTGTAATAAAAAAATTTATAACAATAATCGTTTTTTCGAATTTTCAGAAAGAGTTGATAACCGATAGGGATGAAACGATGAAACTTGGTAAATATAATCATATGAATATTCCGAATTTTTTGAGGTAACACTCGTTCCGATCGATAGCGAAATGACAAATTTCGAAAATTTACGTTTTTCGACTAAAGTGCCGAGCACTTCGCCTAGAACTCTAAATATGCCATGCCCGAGCTGTGCTCACTGAGTACTACACATATACATATTTAGGGCGAATTTCATTTTTCCTACTTTGCCAAGCCTCTGCACAAATATGTTCATGCACTCAGATAGTCTCTCTTAATATCTTCGAGTATAAGCATTTCCTCAAATTCTTTTAGGTCAGTATAATAGACGCATCGAATGAAATCAAAAAGGAGCCATTAAACATAAAGGATGAGCCAATCGACGATTACAGAAAAGAGGAACCTGTTGCGGATGTGAATTCTTTCTCTCAGTTTAACCATGTTTCTTAGCACACTGACTCTATCACATAGTGTGGGAGCTCTTTCGAAATTGTTTTTTTCTCAGATGTACTGTCCATCCACCGGAATATCTCGTCCACTCGATCAATCGACTCCTTCGATCAGCTGTGATATTCAATCGAAATCAAAGGTTTATCCGTCGCCGAACTTGAATGATTATATTGATATAAGTTTACTGTTTGAATTTGTTTCTTTCAACATAAATCTATGCTGAAAGTGGAGCTATCAGCACAGGTTTATGTGGATGAAGTGTTGTAGTCGTATTTTGCGCGCCGTCCTATTCCCTCCCACTCGCTTTCGATTTATGGTTGTGACGCCGTCTCATCCTCACCAAGGCGCATATCCATTGGGGACGGGGAATTGGAAGTCCTGACTAACTCTGGTTAATAGGTCTTGCGGGCACTACATACTGTGTTCGCACAAATTTACACCTGTTTAGCAGTGTTCTCGCGCGAGCCCAGTCTCGAACACCTATAACGTTACCTTGCGGATCTATTATTTTTTAATTTGTTTAAAAACTACAATTAACAAGAATTATACTAGTTATTATGAGTAATGAATATCTCTTTAATGTTTTACCTTTCTTTCCAGATACGTTATATTAAGTGTGTCGTGTGCAACCAAATTCGCTGCCTGCATCAGATGCATCGATTCGCCTCTAATTATTGCCAACGCCGAAGTTGGGTGAACGCAGTCCGTTCAACTCCGGAAGGAAGAATTTCTCTCCTGGCACAACTAAGTGCCATCAAGAGCTCCTTTCTGTGCAAAAGTCACTTCTCCCCTTCTGACTACGTTGGCAATAGTTTCAAACTTCTTCCTAATGCTGTGCCATTCTGCGAGGTGGGCAAATGCAAAATGTCGCTCGGATATTCTCTCTCGCAATATGTACATCAATCAAGTTAATGAGTACATCATTATATTGATATCTAGGCGAATCCCGATACTGGCACACCAAATCTGGCTATCCACCTTTTGTTCCGAGAATTTACTTGAAGCTGAACTGCTCATTTATTAAAATATCATTCTTAGGTGTACTGTCCGTCCACTCGAATTTCTCGTTCATCATATCAGACTACGGGAAAGGGTGGATTGATCAGCACACGCGAGTATCAAGCACTCCACCCTGACACGCTCAAGAAAAAGGTGAACATATTCATATATTATTCTCGTTTTTTTGAAGTATATCTTTTCGCGTGTTTTTCAAGTATCAACAGAGGACAGTTCCTCGAAATTTAAAATTTTTTATGTGAACAATACAAATTTCCTAAATCAAATTTGTTCAAAAATCGCAACAGTAGCAAACGCGCCCATCAATGGGCGCCAAGAGCGTTAGTGTGATGACGCGTCAGGCATGATGCGTGCGTTTGCTACTGTTTTTTTATTTATCGTAGACCAAGTAGGTGCATCATCAGATACAGAAATGTGCGAGAATGAGAGAGAGGGGATAGCGAGATAAGAGAAGATAAGAAAAGAAAGGTAGGGGAGAAGGGTGGGGGGGGGGGCAGGAGACGATCACTTCCGATTCGAGTCGCGCGAGAGAGAGATTCGAGGGGAGGGGGCCTCGAGTGCGGGAGAGTGGCCGCTATCCAATATATGTCTTATTGGAGTCTTGTTTGACTTGAGATCGGAAAGTGTCGAATGTTGCAGAGTCGATTTGCGATTACCTTCGCGTAGATATTTTGAAGTATTTTGATCGTGAATAAGGCCTCAATGTATTGAAATAGAGGGCGAATTGCGATATGAATTATACCTTGCAGCCCTACGCGTGCCTCACATGTGGTATGCAGTTTGATGTGAATGCCTGGCTGAGCGTACATTTGGCCGGAAATCCAGAACACATTGGAAATCGGATCATCACGAGCATGTAATTTTTTATAATGTTGCTAACCAAGGCCTAATCTAACTTATTAATGAATTAAATTTCTATTTCGCCTCGTATCTGAGTCAATTTGGTAGTTTCCGAGGAAGCTCAAGACACATTATCGTTGTGGAAGGTCGTAAACATATTCTTTGCTCAATAATAACAATTATAGCGATGATCCACCAATCAATCAAACAATCGAAATATTCGTGTCTGATTTCAGTGATCCGTCAGACGATAGAGCGGAATGTTACCTTTGCTTCGATAGAATGGACAAATTTCATTCAACCCCTGCTAATCCTTCGGAGCGCATCGAGTTTCTGAAGCGAATTATCCTCCTCGGGCCAATCGACAAGAATCGTGTCGAGGTAGCCTTGTGGATCTTCTAGAAGTTTTTGATTTGAATAACAATTACCATTTTCATGATTTCATTTAATGTTATTTTAGGAGTTGAAGTTCAACGAATATCCTGCTAAATTCTGCCAGAAACACCTAGCAACTCGGATGCTCCCGAAGGTGACCTAAGTTAAATATGCGGGCCCTCTTTAACCAGGTCGCAAAACTATTATGTTTTATATTAACAGACATCAAAAGTTTTAAATTACTCGAGTGGATTGGGCAAGATGAGATATGAAACAGCACAGAAAGCGAAGGTTAGAAGTGAATTTAGTTGTATCTCCACTATTAATCTCTAACTTTTTCCATTGAGAAATCATTTCGAGGTCCCGTAACAGAAATGGAGTCATTTTAGATACTTTTCATTTTATTTTATATGAATAATTTTAATTTGTATTTGAATTTTTAGATTTTTTTGCTATTCAAATAATCTAATCTGAATGTAGCTTCTTTCCAGAAGGTATTGAGCCAGCGAGATCGAATGAATCTTCGCTTCAAACGTTTGACGAATCCAAATAGTGCGAGCTTTGAGGTATGTTATTATAGTGATTAGCGCGCTATATTTGCGCGCTATTATCATTATCTTTTCTTTGAAAATGAGTTGAAATTGCGGAGCTCAATGCAGGTCATTTTAATTTTAATGTATAGATGACAAGATCTCTGACAAATTAGTGAATACGTACATGGGTAGGAAACAAAACAAGATTTTTTAGACGTTGTTCAAATATTCCAGAATTGTGACTCAAAGTAGGCTAGGGGATGGTCTTTCTAAAATTCGTATGCCTTTGGTTCTCATCAAATGCCCCGATGAGATAATCGAATGCCCTAAAATTTTGGGGTGACCGCGCCCACTACTGAATACAAATATGCTTTCAGAGAGTAAAAGTCAACCATCTTCCCAAAATGAAGGAGGTTGAAGTGTTTACTAAGTCGACCGAATTCAAGATAGGATATGGAGCAGTGAAGGATACACAGGTTTGAGTTTTATATAATTTGTAAATCATTAAAAATTATTCTTAAAATGCCCGCTTGAAATTGTAGTTGTGTCCATCACGTTCTTCAAGGTATTATTCTTAATCAGAAGCTGTTTTCAATGCGTGGTATCAAAGTTAAATATAGACATTTGATCAGGTTGATCATGCGCAAACTAAACATCGATTTTGCGATTTATGTGGAGAATTCGTGGATCAGTACATGCTCTCTCCGGTCTATCCTCGTGCCTACAAGTTCTTCACCAAATTGGTTGATGTGATACTTTCATCTATTTTTTTCATTATATTTATGATTGAATCGGAACTACTTTCGTTCTTCTTTCAGCTGACTGCTCAGCAGCGTGCGAAAACGTGGGTTTTCATCAATACAAATGTTCGTGCGACTATTTGTTCGCAACACGTTAAGCCTGCTTCGGTAAGTTTCGAAATGTATTGTCTTTTATTTTAATCCAATCTATTTTCCACCAATAGTATAAACGGAAGAAAATGTAGAAATATTAAATCAATGATCGCGGATTTGCAGGCTACTGTGAGTGATAGTACGACTTCCATAATATGCGACCACAGTTCGTATGAAGAACTGACCGATAAGCCCGGGCCTTCCAGAAGGCACTAAAATTATGTCTGAAATTAAGTCTCTGGTGCTTACAACTTTTTTCGAATGTTGTTCTATACTTATCCATTTGTTTTTCCTCTCTAGAATTGTTGTCTTGTTCATCATCTTTAAATAAACATTTTGTTAAATTGTTTTTTTTAAATTTTTAACCAGATCGTATAATTCGATTCGGATACCTCAATATTCTTGATCTTTGCGACCCTCCATATTAAAATTTCCATATCCTGGTATGCTTCCTCGCCTAAGGTAGCAAAAGCATTTCCTAATGTGAAAATAAAATACGTTTTTATCCTCGTTAATCTGTCTTCTTTTGGAAGGCATGTCCAGTGACTACCGTGCTACGAATGAGGTAAAGGAGGAAACAATGGACTTCAAGGATGAACCACACGATGGTATTGCTGACATCAAACATAAAGATTAAATTCTCACTGTGGGTCATTATGAGACTTCTAGCTGAGTTAATACTTATTTATATGATCTCTTCATGAGTTTTTTACGACTTATTTTTCATAGCCATATTATCAGGTCTCGCCCCTTGATACAACGAGTGAGATCAAAGAAGAACCAATAGAAATAAAGGACGAGCCTATCGATGATCTCAAACAGGAAGAGCCAACTGTGAATGTTAGTTGAATCATGTTTAATTGCTTACCATAGTAATTATCATGAAAAAATAGCTTGAATTAGTATTTCCTAAATAGGCATTTTAATCCCCTCGGCTCCAATATTTATTATGCGCTTCAAGCAGATGCGGGAATTCGCTGCATTTTTTCCTTTACTCTCAGGCATTCTGTTCATCTACTGAAACTTTTCCTACTGTCGAAGCACCCACTCCCTCCGCTAATGCTCCATCTAAGACAAATGTCAATTAATTGTTTTCTTCCAATTTTTATATTTTTGCTCATTTTTTTGTGAGTTTGATTTACAGTCGCGCCGGAAAGTCACCGTACACTTTTTAAATTTGTTGTATCTTTTTGCCCAGGGAATGCATCATTCTGGCACTCAGGTATGGTGTACCAAATCCATCGGAGATTATGAACATGGTATTACGATATGACGTCATCGCGTAGTTATTGCGTAGTGATGACGCAATAAATCAGCACTTTTTCAAAACGGCATTATTCTTACACAGATTTTTTCCTGTTCGCCATACTTTCTTTGATTGGAGATATGACCGAGGCCTACCCAGAATAAATTTTTGAAGGTGCTGCTCGGTCGCACATTTGCTGCAGCGAAGCTGCAATAACAGGATCTGAAATTCGGAAATCGGCTTCTAGAGTAGCTAGAGACCCGTTCAAAACATCAAAATGATCGCCATCATGAGTACACATGATCCTGAGAATATGAATACGATATCTCTTAATTTGCCCTCAGGGCATGAAAGAAATTACTTTTTTGCATGACCATTTTTTGGACATCCATAACTTTACGGAAAAGTTTAGTAAAAATCTGATTTTTATCTGGTAATGTTCAAAATGTATTGAAGAACTGAATTCCAACTTTGTAGTGCGTTTTAATATCTTTCCAGCCCGCGACGTGCGTTTTTTCAGAGGTATACAAGGGTCGGAAAACACCCTGTTTACGCAATCTCGTCGTCTGCACTCTCTCACCCATAGGGCTAAACAAGGTGTTTCCTGACCCTAGTATACCTCCGAAAAACGCACGCCGAAAAAAAAACAAACGCTCTAGAAAGTTGGAATTCAGTTCTTCAATACATTTTGAACATTACCAGATAAAAATCAGATTTTTACTTACTCTTCCGTAAAGATATGGATGTCCAAAAAATGGTCTTGCAAAAAAGTGATTTGTTCATGCCCTGAGAAGAAATTATGAGATATCGTATTCATGTTCTCAGGATCATGTTTACTCATGATGGCGATCATTTTGATGCTTTGAACGGGTCTCTAGCTACTCTAGAAGCCGAGTTCCCAATTTCAGATCCTGTTTTTGCAGCTTCGCTGCAGCAAATGTGCGACCGAGCAGCACCTTAAAAAATTTATTCTGGGTTGGCCTCGGTCATATCTCCAATCATAGAAAGTATGTCGAACAGGAAAAAATCTATGTAAGAATAATGTCCTTTGAAACAGTACAGATTGATTGCGTCACCACTACGCAATAACTATGCGATGACGTCATACCGTAATGCCATGATCATAATCTCCGATGGATTTGGTACATCATACATGAGTGCCAGAATGATGCATTTCCTGGGCAAAAGGATACAACAAATTCAAAAAGTGTACGGTGACTTTCCGGCGCGACTGTATCTGTTAAATATCCTCTTGAAAATTTGACCTCTACAGAATACATTTTACCAGGTGCGACGTCGCATTTGCGTCGTTTGTGAACAAAAGCAGAATGAGCGTGATATGTGTCAGTTCACCAAACATCCCAAGAAACGCATAACATGGGTGAATGGAGTTCGCTCAACCCCAGATGGACGTATATCTCTCCTGGCTCACCTGAGTGTAATGAAGAGTCCATACTTATGCGCAAATCACTTCGCCCCTTCCGACTTCACTCATAATGCTAAGGGAACCGGACTCAAATCTGATTCCGTTCCCTTCTTTGAGGTGTGTGGTTCCTTTTTTCATCAATTGCATTGTCATTTATCAGTAGTAGGGTTGATAGCGTTCTGAAGTCAGACGAAGAAGATGTCAATATACACGATATTTTGAGAAAATTTGAACGAAGACGAAGTAAAAATAAATACAATATGTACTCTCAAAATGCATTTCTATTTTCAGGATTCACCTGTGCAACTACCCTTTCGAGGCACGTCGAGTGATTACGGTACAATGGATGATATCAAAGAGGAACCTGCTGAGTTTAAGGAAGAACCAATAGAATATTGCCCCGACTTAAAACAGGAAGAACCATTTCTTAATGTAAGTCTGCTACACACAATTGCTTATTCAATACTTTTAGTATTGCTGTGCAATTTTATTTTATTTAATTTTTCATCTAATATTAGAATGATTGAGAATTCTCTGAAATATGGTTGGGTGCAAAATTCATATTACCACAAAGAATGATTTTAGAGACGAACCAGTTGAAATATAATGTAAAATGCCTAACTTCGGAAGTAGTTATTTGTCTGATTTGAGATTAATTTCATTGCAGATTGTCTCTCCATCCATCGAAACTTCTTCTCCTCTCCATCAATCGACTCCCACCAAACTTCCCCGCAATAGCATTGCTGAAAGTTCACATATTTGCTCTGAATGTGGCAAGAAGTTAAGAAGCAAACAAAATCTCAATATTCACATGCGAATTCATTCTGGTTTGTGATTTTTTAAAGTTTTTTGTCTATCGATTCTTAGATTGAGTATAATGGACCAAGTATTGGCATCAAATTTACCCAAAAATGACGAAATTGTTCCACTATTTTTTGTTATCCATCGAATACCCAATGGCTGAGTTAGTTGAGAAAGGAAAATTGCGGAAAAATCAATAACAGGAACAGGGGAAGGCCGGAAAGGATCAGGTTAAAGTTGCATGATACCGCGCTCTCTCACTTTTACATACTCTCCCATTCATGCGGCACGCGCATAATAAGTCGCGTCTTGGGATCTGTGTTTCGTTCTTGTTGGGTAACTTTTACTATGATTTTTTTAAAAACTTTGGAGCTTGTTCCTATACTTCAAAGAACTTCTAAGGTGTGTGAGACACACTCGCGATGGGCATTCAATCCTGTAATTGTTCGGGGTTCCTGCCAATTATCCATCATTGATAATGAATAATAATTGCTGTGTACGAGGCCAGATCATAAGTCTGAAACAGCCGCACTCACTTACCGTAGTCATCTATTTACCCGTTCCACAAGTAATATGATTCCGCCTGGCTGGGAATAGCTTGCCTTATTGCCGCGCCCTTCTAGAGAGTCCAGTCTAGTCTCTCCCCGTCATGTTGGATGGTTGCTAGTCCGGTCGCTCCCTATTAGCCGTGTAGGTGACCCGTGTAGTCTAGGGATGCGACACTACCTTTCTGCAACCACCTCTCTCCTATTTACTACTCTTTGTCTTCCATAATTAACATTGTCCCGTATTGTAATAAACTCTCTCTATTACCTCCCACTCTCACCACGCTCATACATAACATTTTGGCGTTCAGTTTGTTTTACTTACTCCGCGCGCGCGTTTACTAATTAGTTTCGCGTAGGTTACTTGTATTTTCCTTTTGTCATCATTTCCGTATTTCGCAATTTTCCTGCCCTATCGTGAAAAGCGGACTCTGTGTGTGGTTCGTCAGAGTATCTCTGTGTGTGGATACTCTGTTCTTCGTTTCGGTCTGTCACTCTTAGTGCGGTGGCTAGATCCGAGATCTGATCTGAAATTTCGTCATGCCCGCACGAAGTGCTCTCGAATTTTTTATTTGAGTAGCAGGTGCTAATGATGATTTTTCGGTGGAAATTTTCGTTCTGTGGGCACGAAGTGCTGCCAAATTTTCGAATTTGGCATGAGAAACTTCGAGTGTGACATTTCGAAATTCCACGCGTGGCGTGCGGCGTCGCGGTCAGGTGCTCCAAGCCGGTGGAAATCAAACGGAGGAAGGCACCCTACAGAAGTACTGGGTGATTCCAATGTTGTGGTGATTTCGTGATGCAGTATGGGAAGTGGATGGATAACGTAAAGAGCTGCGGCGTAGTTGAGGATCCTTGAGTACCTGAAGAGACTGTGGGAGTAATCAGACAAGTGTGTGACTGATGCAACTGGCGGAGTGCCGTGTTGTGCCACTTTCCGAGGGATTGTGGATACTCCTGAACACGAATATTACTGAGAGATTTCCAAGAGGAGGAAGAGGCAAGAGAACCCTGATAATGAATACAACTGCGGTTTATTCAGACTGACTTGCGAGGTGTAACCAGTTGTTCCGTGGAGGAATATCAGTGTTCGAAATAAATTGATTTGATGGACTCTGATAGTGAATGGAACTGCGGTTCATTCAAGCTGTTTTTTTCAAGTGGTGATCCAGCTATTCCGTGGAGGAATATCAGATGTAGCGAAGGAATACTAATGGAGAAGCATGATATAGTAGTGCAGTGCGTGCTACCGATAATGAGCAATGTGAGATGTGAATATTACACGGTGTCTGTGATATCGGGAAGTGTGAACAAGCAATAGACTCAAAGGAGTTGAGCTGTTTTGACTCGAGTACAAGTTCATTGAGTGATTTAAGAGCACCTGCAACGTGTTGAGAAGGTCACACAAGGTTACGGTAGCTACACTCAAGTGATACTGTGGAAAGAGAGAAGTGTTTTTCGAGTTTTAAACTTGACTAACCTGGCTCACACGTAGTAGCAGTGAGGTGATACGACTCTCTAGTTAGACTAATGGTCTGACGTGGCCTATGATTGAGCCAGAGATGAGGAGAGGAGTACGGTAATCACACTCAAGAAGCTGCTAGGAAGATACTGATTGAGAGTAATCGCTGCCACAAGAGGTGTGTAGTCGATAGAGTAAAGAACTGTGTGTGCTGCGAGCATACATAGAGGAGAAGGAGAAGACCCATTGAGTGGAGATACAAGTGCAATCTATTTGGAGATTCGGTGATCTCGGAACTCATGGAGGCGTTGGTGTGTAGGTGTATACCCAATGCATAGTGACGTGGTCTAGTCACTCGAACCCCGATTTTCGACTTGTCGGTGGTGATGATTCCGAAGTGGAATCACAGTTAATCATTCACAATGGATGTGAATGTACAGTAGTCAAGCGCATCAAGTATCCGGAATGCTACGCGTACTGGGTGGAACATCCAGAATAATGCGAGCTTGGACTGGACAGACCGTACTCACGAGTGCGATGAGCGGTGATGTAGGCAAGAATCCTTGAACCAGCCAGCAGGTGTGCTAAGTGGAGATCGATCAGCGATCGGAAGTTCAATGTACTGTAGTGGAAGTGAACTCGAATGAGAACACTTGGTACAGGAGTGGACATTCGAAGTCGATAGAAGAATTGTGCCATTAGATGCTGACCCCATGAGAGGGCAGAGCAGAATCCTGTGATACCGGAGGTTGACTTGGACTCAAATGAGAGGAAGCAACTTCTCCACGATCGATTTCTCGGTGTGTATACGTGTGTTTAAGCTGAAAAGTGAGGGAACCACGGATTATCAGAAACATCAAGGGCAGATTATAACAACTGAGACTATTGTGTGGAGAGAGAGCCCACTCCGAAGACGCTCGAAGCTGAGAGACCATGAAGCTAGAGTGCACGCTGTGCCTGTTTTAATTGAACAGCAGCAAAGTGATTGGGAAATGCGAAGGAAGTGCATCGGTGAATCTGGAAGAGATTACCTGTGATATGCCATGGAACAAAGCGTTCGCTTCCTTGTTTTCGTCGAGTACGTACGAAATCTACCGTAACCCAAGTGGAGGAATCTATGGATCCTGCCAGGAATGGACATCTGTTCATTCAACGAGTGCTTTCAAGTAGCCAGAAATGCTCATTTCTTCAAAAAAAAGGAAGAAGGAGAGGAGTGTTATGAGTGGTGAACGAAGCAGATGAAAGATGAAGGTTATCCTGTGAGGGTAATTCAGTGAAGATAATCTCACTACTAAGACTTCGTATGAATGAAGTGTGAGAGACCGAGTGAATACGCTGGACAATAGAGTACTGATCTTCGGGAAAGGTCACAAATCAGAGCACTATCTCTGGAATGGAGATAAGAAAGGTGTCTGATGGAAGTGTGCTAAAGTCAGTGAATGTTCGTCGGTGATCTTCGGGTAGAAGATCGAGAATCTACTGATCTCTCTCGCTCTGTGAGGAAGAAGTGGAGATGCAGTGTGATATGACCTCGGCTCACTCTCCCCAAAGAAGGAGGAAGAGGAGGGAGTCCGAGAGACGAGATGTCGGTAGAGAAACCAGAGAGTTCGCTAAGGGTACTACCGTACATCGTGAGTGAAGATTCATCGAGGACTGTGTGTCCAGAGATGGTTGATGTCTGAAGAGAAGCAGAGTGCAAGTGCAACGGCATCTTCATCGTGTACAAGTGCGACGGTATCTTCATCGTGTTCAAGTGCAACTACGCTACATCGTGTTCGAGTGTGCACCGCGAGCCATCGATTCGTCGAAGAATATCGTGCCCACGGAAGTTGTGGAGAACGATTAGAAGACATACTCTCAAAGAGTCCCATTGATAGACTACCGTACCCTATTCGTTACGATATTGATATCCCGTGACTTATGCTCATATCGTCAGATATT
This sequence comes from Pristionchus mayeri, assembly GCA_036245805.1. Taxonomy (NCBI): domain Eukaryota; kingdom Metazoa; phylum Nematoda; class Chromadorea; order Rhabditida; family Neodiplogasteridae; genus Pristionchus; species Pristionchus mayeri. Next base: position 16,045,988 of record BTRK01000006.1, read on the forward strand.
CAATACTCGTATTTCATATCTTGTGGCGGAGGTGCTGTGTACGAGGCCAGATCATAAGTCTGACACAGCCGCACTCACTTACCGTAGTCATGTATTTACCCGTTCCACAAGTAATATGATTCCGCCTGGCTGGGAATAGCTTGCCTTATTACCGCGCCCTTCTAGAGAGTCCAGTCTAGTCTCTCCCCGTCATGTTGGATGGTTGCTAGTCCGGTCGCTCCCTATCAGCCGTGTAGGTGGCCCGTGTAGTCTAGGGATGCGACACTACCTTTCTGCAACCACCTCTCTCCTATTTACTACTCTTTGTCTTCCATAATTAACATTGTCCCGTATTGTAATAAACTCTCTCTATTACCTCCCACTCTCACCACGCTCATACACAACAATAATAACACAATTCGAATCAGGAGAGAAGCCCTTCACGTGTGTATATTGTGATGCGTCCTTCCGCAGTGCTTCAAATCGATGCAGCCACATTCGCCAATTCCATAAGATGAAGGTAAATCGATTATTTCAATTGAATATTTTATTATAAAAGATCTTTAATTTAATTATAAACTAATAATTTTCCTAATATACTCAACGTGGGCTATATGATTTCATAATACTGCAATCGATTATAGATGTCAATATAGTTTTTCAAGAAGTTCCCAGTCCCATGCAATATATTATACTTTTTAGCTCTATTCTTGTCATACATGCGGTGAGCAATTCGATCTGAAGACTCAGTTGAAACAACATCTAATCGCCTACACGGGGCACGTTCAGCAGGCAAGTGGTCGGAATGATCTCAATCGTCCTAAACGAATTCCAATATATTTGTTCGAGTAAAAATTTGAAAGTTTCAATCCATTTTAAGCAATAGTGCGTTTTTTGCATGAAGCATTCGTTGTAAGGTCGGTTGATTTTAGCCTATTATCATGCTGACTCACCAAACGTTCGCGCATAGTGGCAAGAAAATGCTTATTATCTTCATTTGTTATTTTAGATGAGCTTTCCAATTTCTGGCAATTCTCGTCCATTCGATCAGTGCATTCCAACGATCAATAGTACAGAAAATTCGAAAATAAAGGTAACCGTCTGATAACATTATATTAAGATTTTTTTTATGTATTTGTTGTTAGTCGAAGGAAATCTATATTTCCTTCTTCTGTCTTTGTTCTAGCTGATAAATCTCCCGCAGATATTCAAACTCAAATTTGTCGTCTTGGATCAATATGGGGTTTAGAATGAGATGCCTGAATTCATAAATACAAGTGTTCAGGAACAGTTCTCTCATAAGTTTAAAAATTATAATTTTGTTTTGTACGAAATTGAACACAAAATTAAAAATATAATAAACTAGGAAAAATTCAAATTTGAGTCCGTAAACTGATACTGTGAGAATAGAGAGCGTAGTCCGTGGTGTGGAGAGCGAGATTTGGTACATTTGTTTCTAAATATACGCGGAACGCGGAGGAAAAATGTTCCGCGTATACTTAGAAACAAATATACTAAATCTCGCCCACCACACCACGGACTACGCTTTCTATTCTCACATTATCAAATTGAAAGATATATATGTAAATTTTGATCATAAATAATTACAGGACGGCCTCATTACGAAGCACCGGCGTCGATATATTGTAACGCCCTTACGCCAATCTTTCGTTTCCGATCCGCGTAGTTGGACTGAGGTTACAGCAACTTACTTAGCTCCATATATTTTGTAGAGCTACATTCCAGAAGTTTATTGTTTTGTAATAAATAGCAGAAATATATTCCGGAAATATTGCTGTCATATTTATTATGATTTTCATCTTGACTTTTTAAGTCCCCTCAGGTGTGCTACCTTTGCAATCAACGTTCTTCTAATTTCTGCGTGTCGCCGATGGATCCGTTGCAGAGATGGGATTTTCTGAACAAAATTATCGTTCCATCTTCGAGAGACAAGGAACGAGCTGTGGTAAGATAAAATAACTATTGCTGAAATAATAACTATAACTAGTCTGAAATAAGAAGAATTTGTGCAATTACAAAAATAAAATAATTAATAAATAAATTAAGACGTTGGCAAAAAGCGGAAATCGTGCATACTTCTGTTTGGACCATTTCCAAAGAAGAAGATCAATTTTTCCCCAGGTATGAAAATGGGGCATTTTTAGTTTTAAGTAAGGAATACTTGTCCTCATCATATGTGCTGTTTATATATATATGTATATTTGTGGCTTTAATCAAGATGCTCTATTATTGTGGAATGTCAAGGAGGGAGAGCGGCAAGGTGAACTCTAAAAGACTATATTTGCGAAAATCGAGATACTTCAGTGTCCGTACAGAGATTTTGTCATCTATGCTCTAAATTTGACCCCAGGTTTATTTTTTAACGTAGAGACCGTATATCTCCCTGAGAAAGCATCCCGCCCAGTCAATTGGTTCTGTCGGTTCCAAACCTACTACAAATATAGTAAATATGAAAGAACTCTACGAGATCAACATTTTTACAGTTGGAAGTGTAAGGCAAGCTTAACTGTGAGAAAAGTTAAGACCGTTTGAAATGCTATAAAGACAGTCCTGAAAATGATGTTAATGTCCATGATAAATTTTATTTTTTGTTCACTTAATCAACGCTACCCCAAGAAACTAAATTTTAAGGATTTGTCTCTTTACAGCATCTTCGTTTTAACCGCCGAATCGCGTATTTTTCTCAAAAACCTGTAAACCCCAATTTAGGCACAAGCCGTATAAATACGTTAAAAAAAAATTACTTTATTGTGTGTATGCCCTCAACCCTCATTCTGGCCCTCAACGCTAGTCGCGAGCGGTGTGGTGCGCATTCCGTCCCCCCGTCTCCCTCTCCCTCGGCCAGTTTCCCTCTCCCAGCAGCTCTGGCAAGCGGGAGTTGTAAGCCGCCTCGATGGGTCGTCCATTCAACATCGGCACGCTGAACGCCCGGACACTCGCACCCAAGGAGAAGCTCCTCGAGATCGAGCTGGCCCTCTCAAAGATCAAGTGGGACATCGTAGCTGTTCAGGAGGCGAGGATTGTGGGTTTAGCTTCCTTCAATCTTGCGGCCTCAGGCATCGTCGTTTATCACTCAGGGGGTGCCACTGCAAGACATGGTGTCGCTTTCCTGCTGCAACCGCATCTTGCAAAAGGAGCCGTGTTTCGAGGTCTTTCGGATCGTCTCGCAACCCTGCAGCTACCACAACAGAAACTCTTCCTGGTCAATGCTTACGCCCCAACATCGGCTTATGATGATGCCGTCTACGACGACTTCCTTGACCAGATCGAGAACGCGCTGCACGACGCTCCGGCAGGATACATGCCAGTTTTGGTCGGGGATTTCAACTGTAGAGTCGCAAAGGAACCTGGCAATGAAAGATTTGTCGGTGAATTTGCCTCTCCGACCCCGAACTCACGTGGGCGCTCTTTTGCAGAGACCTGCGTGAGTAACAAATTGCGCATCCAAAACACCTTCCCCAAGCGACGTCGAGGAAGAATCTGGACTTGGCGTTCCCCTAACGGCTCCACATTCAACCAAATTGACTTCGTAGCATCGCCCATCACAGCGAGAGTTGTCAATTGTGGAGTCGTCGGCCAGTTCGAATTCGACTCCATCCATCGTCTCGTCCGACTCACCCTCTCTCTCCCCAACAAGGTGCGGCATAAAAGATGCAGGGAGCGGCTGGATTTCGATAAAGTCGCTTTTACTGCCAATGCGAACCTTCTCGCATCAATGCCCCTTGCTCGTCCATCCTCAGCCACAGACGCCTTCCACAAGATACAAGCGTTTGCAAAGACAGCAGCAACCAACTGTTGGAGAAAGAGGCAATCGCCACCTTGGATCTCTCCCGCAACCCGGAAACTCCTTGCTCAACGCCATCTACTTCGATCATCCCTGCAATCCAATGTCGAATATTCCTTGTCATGCAAAACAGCCCGAAGCAACCTCGTAGACGATATCAAGAGAAGGAAAGAGAACCAGGCAAAACAAGCTGCAATGAAAGGAAGAAGCATCGTCAAAGAGATGCTCAAACTGCGCTCGTCTCGTAAACGACTTCTCGTTCCTGACCCAGTCTCTGGCGCCCTTTCCCAAGATGCGACTAAGACTGCCGTCCAAGTTTACTACGGGGAACTCTACAAACGCGCAGTGAACATTCCCTTGGCCGTGCCTCCTTCTCCCGAACCATTGCCACTCTTCCTTCCAGATGAAACGAGGCATGCTCTCTCGCTTCTCAAGTGCGGGCATTCCCCTGGATCCGATGGTATCCTCCCTGACATGCTTTACCACTCAAGAGAGCACCTTGCCCCATTCTTCGCTGATCTACTGAATCGCCTCGTAGCAGGAGACCAAGTACCTGGAGATTTGGTTGAAGCAGTTGTGTCCCTTCTTCACAAAAAGGGCGACCCAACAGATATCGGAAACTTCAGACCAATCTCGTTGCTTAACGTATCCCTCAAGACAATCACTCGCGTTGTTCTCAAACGAATCGAATCATCAATTGAAGAGGCTGAATCGCACACTCAGACCGGATTCCGGAAAGGTCACTGCACTCTCAACAATCTTCACTCGATCAAACAACTCGCAGAACGCACGCACGAATACGGAATGCACCTCTACTTGGGATTCGTGGATTTTCGGAAGGCATTTGACTGCGTGGAATGGAACTCTGTTTGGCACGCACTGTGGATCGCTAGAGTGCACCCGACTCTAATCCATCTCTTGCGTCGCCTCTACGAATCTTCCTCTACTCTCATCCGTGTCAACGAGGATTTGGTTCCAGTTGAAGTGCGGAGAGGAGTTCGCCAAGGAGACACTCTCTCCCCATGTCTCTTCAATGCCATCTTGAGATACGCTATGAATGAAATCGATTGGGAGAACAACGGAATATCGATCGATGGCCGCAACCTGAGTCACTTAGAGTACGCAGACGACATTGTTCTAATCGCAAAGAGTCGCCCCGAACTGGAGAACATGATGAAGAAACTTATGGAGGCTTGCGCGCGCGTTGGTCTTGAAGTAAATCCATCCAAGACCGTACTTCTAACCTCGTGCACCTCCACCCGAGCACCCATTGTCATCGACAATCTGAAGTTCAACTTTGCCGAATCCACCACCTATCTAGGCGGAAGAATCTCACTTCCCCTTGACTACTCAGCAGAACTTGAGCACAGAATTCGTCTGGGTTGGTTCGCATGGAGCAAGCTCTCGTACCTCCTCTCTTCACGCATTCTACCGATGAAAACAAAGCGGCGCCTTTTCAACAGTTGTGTCATGTCTACGATACTCTATGGCAGCGAGCTATGGGCCCTACGAGCAAGTGACAAGGAGCGACTAAGTGTGACTCAGCGTAAGATGGAGCGGAAAATGCTCGGAATCAGCTTGCGAGATCGATGGAGGAACGTGAACATCCGCAACGCAACAGGAGTCCGTGACTGGAATCAGGAGGCTATGAGAAGGAAGGCAATTTGGGCGTTGAAACTGCGACGAATGGATATGGAAGAATGGAGCAGAGCGACTACTATGTGGATACCTTACAACAGGACGCGCTCACCGGGTCAGCCTAAACCCCGATGGAGAGATGATCTCAGAAGAACTATTGGAGCGAGATGGTGGAACGCAACTGCTGAAGAATACCGACCCTTCCTCATCTTGCGTTAACGCATGACGTGATAAATATTGATTGATTGATTGATTGTGTGTATGCTAATTCTCTTATTACGTACATTTGAATTCAAATGTACGTAATAAAACTTATTATAGTCATCTAGACAGCGAATTTTCGTTTTCATATGGGGCACTTGTACTTTTATGACTCGGACACAGTGACTTTTTTGAACAAAATGAGGGTGGTTAAAATTCTTACAAATTTAACTATTCACCTTTAAAAATTCAATGTGAAATTTACCATCAATTGAAGGTTCATGACCAGCAATCGTATCCACTTTTCGAGCAAGCAGTGGAGAAAGAAGAGATTGAAGGTGAAGAACCAGGCGCGTTGCTGTTCTTACTTGTTTCTCTAAAATGAAAGATTAAGGACACTCACTTGCTCAAGTTGTAACTCATCTTAAATTTGTTTCGTGCTCGAAGTGCAGCAAAAAATTCATCTCTCAGGACTATCTCAATATGCACATGAGAACTTATTCTAGTTAGTTTTTTAGCCTCAAACCTCATTTCAAAAATCGAATTATTTTTCATGGGGCATATTTAGTTTAACGAATGCACCGTTTGTCCTTAAAGTTGATGCTGTTATTCATCGTTCTTCACATTGCTATTGTCACAATTATTAATATTTCAAAATAGCTGAGAAATCCTTCACGGGCCCGCAGCCACAGGGCCATCCGATAGTGAGCTGTAATGAAGTAGAGAAGGGAACCAAGGTTTTATTTTATTAAATTTTTATCCGATTTTCCCATTTATAAATTGACGGCAAGATATTCCATATATTAATAATAATAATGATAGTAATAATAATAATAATAATGCAGTCGTTTGTGGCGGGGTCAAAATATGGATTAGTGAAAATAGCACAGAGAAATACGTCATTACATTACGATAATACGATGCCAGAAGAGAGATAACTTTTTCAATTAGATTCAGATAGATCTAGATTTTTAACGTATTTGTGGTCAGTGAGAGATTATAACTACTTACAATGGAGTCATCGAGACTATATTACTTGCCTATTTGTAGATCCCTGAACAGCAATCGTTTCCTTTCTTAGAGAATGCAGTGAAGAAAGACGAGGTGGAAGATGAATAACCTGGTAGATCTAGATGTTTTCTTAATCAACTGTTTACAGTTATAAACTCAGTCCTGTCATCTGCTCTTTCCTTAATTCCCTCTGTCTCTCGTGCATCCTCAACTATTCTTTATTGGGAGTCTCCTTGATCTGATCTGGAATGTGTGCTGTGGTTTAGCGCTTGTTTGTATCTTCTTAGTTGATTTCGTTTTCTGTTCATTAAATTAATTCTTCGATACATTTTTCTCATCCACTAGCACTTCATGTTTGATATTTCAGCCGTTTTATTATCGGCTCATGATTATTTTTTTATTTTCTTAGATTTTTCAGGGGGACACAATCCGTGTTTATTAGTCTCCTTCATCCTTTCAAGGCATGTCGAGTGATTACGGCGCAGTGAATGAGGTCAAAGAGGAACCATCGGACTTAAAGGAAGAACCAGTCGATAATTTTCGTGACATCAAACAGGAAGAGCCATTTCTCAATTTGAGTCTTTTGCATTTACTAATTATTGACAATAGTACATCGTGTGATAAAATTTCGCAAATACCTCTTCAGGCTGCTTCTCTTGACACAGTGAATGAGAACGAATTGGAAATCAAGGATGAGCTTGTCGATGATTTTGCTGATGTCAAAGAGGAATATCCATTTTTCGATTTGAGTTGACCAGTTTCTTACTTGGGCTAATACATTCATGAAATATCTCGCATAAAATATCATTTGTTTGAAGTATCGGATGTTAGTTGACCAATTCGATTTACTTTAAATATTGTAAACGATATTGTTGTTTGATCAATTTCATTATGGATTAATGCATAACACTTATGGTTTCCAGTTGTGTTTCTTGGATTCATTTTTAAAAAAGCTGGGATATTTTAATATTGATCATATGCAAATTGTTTCGCAGAGTCCGTTTCTTGATGCATCGAGCGAGATCAAAGACGAATCACTGGATATCAAGGATGAACCGATCGACGAATTTTCTTTTGTCAAGCAGGAAGAACCAAATACCGATGTGAGTAAACGAAATGATAGTGCCTAACAAGGAAAATGTGTTTCCATCAAGGTACACTTTTTGCTGTGACACTAACTAGTTGTTTTAGATGTGCTACATATCCTACATAATTTCTTGTATCGTCTAAATTAGGTGTCATTAATTAATTTTCTAATCACAGATATCTCTCGGAAATGCATCCCCGGAGGCGTCCGCTGGCGGGATCAACACGACAGTTTCCCCTCGTCGTCCTGGTCGTAATTTGATGGACGTACAGCTGGCAGCCTCAAATGGACCGCCTCTCCCCGCTGCAGAAATAGCTGAGGTGAGCAGGATTGCAGTAACAGGCATAGCTGTGCAGGAACCGTTCCGGGGGGCGCCTTCCGGGAAGCCCCCCCCCCCCCCGGAACGGTTCCTTGCACAGCTATGTAACCGGGATGCGTCAGATTCATTATCGAGTTATGGTAAAGCGATAGCAACTCGTGAAAGAAGGATCTTCGGTCGATAGGAAGATAGTAACAATAATCTCTTTTCGCGCGAATTAGATTAGTTTTTTGGTCGGATCCTAAATAATCATAATACATGAGATTCAATTCAGTTATCGCTGTCGGAGATGCACAAGCTGCTGAAGGATGACTCGCTCACCGAACTTCAGCGTCAGCTTATCAGAACTATCCGCAGAAGAGGTGAGGAACTTGGAACTATAGAGTATTTGTTTGTCCGAAGAGGCAGACTCAGCGTAGTCTGTATACATTTATTTTTCCTGTAGGAGCATTTAAGATATAAATTTATTTATTGTTTGGTCTAGTAGGATGTTGATGCAATTATACGGCGGATAAACGGAATATGTGACTGAAAAAATATGTACAAATGGGGGTGGACAAAACGGCAACGACCAAAACAGCAACAGATCACACCTCGCTTGGGAGACGTTCTAGCAACTTGGGATTAACTATAACAATCAATGGTACAGTACACCCTTCACCTACCGAAACCAGTTCATTGGGCAATATATTTTTATAAAATTGTCAAATCGATTTTAATATGAACTTCGTATCGTATACTTGGATGCGGTAACATCATTGTGAAGCCAACTTGGGAGTTTAGAAAAATATTTGACCCAAGGAACCGAATTAATGAAGGGTGTACTGTAACATTGATTTTTTTACAGCACTCCCAAATTTAAATAACGTCTCCCAAGCAATTTGTGCAACGTTGTCGTTTTCGAAATGTTGTCTCCGGGACATTATTTTACCATTATATGAATCAAATTGGGAACAAATTTTTTGAAAATGTTCCCGAGGCCCCTGTTTTTCATCCACTGACTCGTGATACACGTGTTAAGTGTATCGCACAGTACATCTGCTTCACGAGTTAAGATGAGAGCAGTAATCTGCTTTCACGAAATCTTGATTGCAGCCCTACGCGTGTATCTCATGTGGGCAGCAGTTTGACGTAAAGGCCTGGTTGAGGGGGCATCTCATATCCAATAAGGTACACATTGGAAATGAACAGGTTAGTAGTTATAACATTATGAGGTTCGGTTAGTAGCTATAACATTATGAGGTTCGTAGCTATGCTCAAGATACAATTTAAATGAGTGGGACAATATTTATGCCGCACCCTGTATAACGTCATTTCTCGCAGAAATCGCTGTCAGCTCCCGAAGAGAAAAGACCGAGAATTGAACCGACTTCTATCTCCTTCGATCGTTCATATTACGATGATGTCAATGAAGAGCCGCTTAATGAACCCGGACCATCTCGCGGTCACTAGAGATTTATCTTCTATTACTCATTTCGATTTTCCGCTCTCATATGGTATTCATTGCTAATATAAACTTCCTTTTAAAATTGTCGTGACTCATCTGTTTTTTTTCTATTTCTTCTATTTATGTTAAGATAAATTCTTACACATTCCATACCCGTTCAATATTTCGAGTCGTTTCGTGATCGACATATGTATATTTCTGCTGTCCAGAGTATTGCACGTTGCCTTCATCCTTACTGTTTGCGAAATTTATATCATATCCCTTGGTTTATTGATGCTTCATTCCAGGCATGTCGAGCGACTACAATGCAGCGGATGAGATCAAAGAGGAACCTGTGGAGTTGAAGGATGAACCTATCGATGAATTAGTTGAGATAAAGCAGGAAGAACCAGTTCTCAATGTGAGTTTTTTTTGTAAGTATTCGCGAGACTGTTAATAGGGTTTAGATACAGTTACAATAACATTCAATCATAGAGATTATTTTTCTTGCTTACTTTCACGGACATGTTAAAGTTATCCGACAAGGACGAAACCTTGATCTCAAGACGTGGCGCAGTGTGCGCGCGTCGAATGTATGAGAGAGTACGCAAAAATGAGAGAACGCGGGATTAGGCAACATCATCCTAATCTATTCCGGCCTTCCCCTGGGGCTACTATTGATTTTGCGCATTTTTTGTATATTCTATCTCAAATATTGGGGTGTCCGGAAAGTTCGTATAATTTTTTGTTTTTATTTTTTATTCAATGCTTTACAATTCTCAGTGACCAATGTATGCCCCCTTCTTTCTCACTACCTCCCTCCAGCGATTGGGCAGGGTCTCGATTCGTCTCTTCCAGAATGCGGGTTTCTTCGAGACCGCCCAGTTCACGAAAGCCCTCACAACTGCATCTCGATTCTTGAACTTCTTTCCTTTGCTGAAGTCGGAGAGAGAGAGCGGAAGCAGTGGTAGTCGCATGGGGAGAGATCCGGGGAATACGGTGGATGGGGAATCCTCTCGATCTTCAGCTCGTCCATTTTCTTCTGGGTCATCTTCGCTCGATGTGGGCGAGCATTGTCCATCAGAAGAAGAATTTTGCCCTGGTACAGGAGTCTGGGAGGGACTCTGATCGCGACATCTTCCAGTTGTTCAGAGAAGAGGTCGGCATTGATGCTGGTGCCAGGGGCGAGGATCTCCCAGTAGATGGGACCGAGCACTGAGAAGAAGAAGCATAGAAGTTCCTTCTTCGGGACGGGCGTGGGCTTCCCATCTGCATCCACCCATTGCAGTCTCCTCGCAGGGTTATCGTACGTGATGCACTTCTCATCTGTAGCGATGATGGAATTGACCCATCGAAGATTGGATCTACGATGGAGTAATTCCCGACAGACTTGAACACGATTTTTCAGCTGTTCGGGGGAGAGGTCATGGAGAATCACTTGTGGGAGTTTCGGCTTCTTCCCAGATCGATGGAGGATATCGGACACCGTTGCTCTGGGAGTACCAGTATCCTTCTTCAACTCACGCACACTGGCCATGGGCTTGCGCTTCAGTGTGCGGAGAACGAGAGGCTGATCGAGGGAGGGAGGGCGTCCAGAGCGGGGTTGATCATCGAGAACAAACTCCCAAACTCCCCTTTCTTGAAGTGGGAGAACCACTTATAGCAGAAGGGTATGGAGGGGGCGTCAGCTCCTTCCGACTGGGCCAGGGCAGAGTGGGTCTCCTTCACGGATCGGCCAAGACGATAGTAATGAAGTAAAACTGCTCGGAGGTAGAGATGGGAGTCCCTCACAAAAATCAATGTAGCAACTAGGAGACTGATTAAATCCTCTCACTACTCAACGTCAGAATGATGCAATACATTGTTGACAAACAGAGTGCGCAATCACTGCATTTGATCGCGAACTGACTTTTTTCCGAAGCATTATACGAACTTTGCGGACACCCCAATAATTCAGCCATATTCTATACGATGGGTGATAAACTTTAACAGGTATTGTCTCCTGACACAGCGATTGAGACCAAAGAAGAATCAATGGAAATAAATGATTATCCGATCACTGATCATGAAGAACCAATTCACGATGTGAGTTGAACAATTTTTACTGCTCGAAATAGTTATTGAAGTTTGCTGTAAAATGATTTATCGTGTAAACTAACTAAGAATCTGATTGCATTTCGTATTCACAGATGTTCACTCCGTCCGATGGAACTTCTCGACATGTCGATGAACCCACTCTCGTCACTGATTATACGTCAAAAACGTATGCGAATTCGTCATTTTTTCGTAAAATATATTGATTTGCTATCCTTTTCAAGGAATTGGTACTTATGTTTGGTTAGTGTGGACTTTTAATTTGTTGCTTAAGTGAAAGTATCATATGTGCTCTAATGGATCTATGGAAACATACTATGGATATTTATGAGTTAGTTCGGTGATCCCAAAAAAGTTTGTCATATATCAATAATATCCATTGTATCAGGTAACCCGTTACTTTTGCGTAGTCTGTCATCGAATGCGGGATCAGCGTGAGATGCGTCAATTCACTACGAATTGTTCGAAACGCACGGGTGAATGCATGGGCGAATGCTGTTCGCTCAACTTCGGAAGAAAGAAATGCTCTCTTGGCACAACTAAATTCGATGAAAAGAGCGTTTTTGTGTTCATGTCACTTCTCCCCATCAGACTTCATTCGGAGTGGTAAACTAATCAAACTCAAGTTTGAAGCTGTTCCAACCTTTGAGGTGTGTGATAATGACAAATATTTTATTACCGGTTTTCGCGTATTTTTTGAGGAAAAAAGAGCTTCAAAAGTTTGTTTTCTCTTGAATTTATGCATTTAATGGCCAGTCTCTTTTTAGATGCTCCCTCCGTCACTTCACAAGTGCGTCGTGTGTGATCGGCTCTGCTACCAAAGAGAGATGCACAAATTCATCTCTGATCCGGAAACGCGCAGAGTGTGGATAAACGCTGTTCGCTCAACTCCAGAAGGAAGAAGAGCTCTCATGGAGCGATTGAATGCGTCCAAGACTCCATTTCTATGCTCAAGCCATTTCCTCCCTTCCGACTATCATCAAGCATTTTGTGTTACTCTACTCCGACCTGATGCCATTCCCTTCTATGAAGTGAGTGAATGAAAATTCGCATGTATTCATTCTTTCCAGGATTCTTCAATGGAACCTAATGGAGAGGAGATTGAGCCCTTATTTGGAATGTCAGATGAGATGAAAGACGAACCAGTGGAACTTAAGGATGAGCATATTGATGATTTCTCAGATATCAAACTGGAAAAGCCTATTTCCGATGTGAGTTTCGATGACATAAATAAGGAGTTGCGAATTAGTTTGGCGTATCATTCCATTTCACTAACATTTCCATCAGGTCGTGTCTCTTGACACTTCGAATAAGACAGAGGAACAATTATTGGAAATGAAGGAAGAGCCTCTCGATGATTTCGCTAACTTGAAGCAGGACGAGTGTTTTGGCAATGTTAGTAATTTATAACATTTAAAAATATTGGAATGAGTGCTTCTAATTCTTCACTATCGCAACTTTTTCATCAGGACACAGGACACACGTTGAATGATATTAAAGAAGAATTAGAGGTAAAAAATGAACATTTTGAAGAGCTTGCTGATATAGAGAAGGAAGACTTACTTGTCGATGTTAGTTTTTTGTTTAAAAATATTTTACTTTATTTTATAGTATTACTATATTCAATGTTATCCTACAAACTCGCTAATATATATTTCTCTTTCTCTTAGATTTCTATCGGAACATCTCATTCACTTCTGTCGACTCCAAGTATCAACAGTTCTCTTCCATTCAAAGGAAAGGTAAATAATGCATTCAGTTTTTTTAAAATTTGCATCCAAATTATTTATAAATATTTTGCATCTGAAATGCAATTGATAGTTTGATTTTTATCGTACATATCATAAATCCATACTTCTCGGTCAATCTTTTAATATGTCATATCATAGAAATATCATGGTACTCTTCGTCGGTGTGTCGTCTGTCTTCGACGTGTTGTTCAATCAGAGATGCGTTTCTTCACCTCGACTCACAAGAGACGCAAAACGTGGATCAACGCTGTCCGCTCAACTCCCGAAGGACGAAGGGCACTCATGCAGCAAATATGCACAATGAGTGCCCCAGTTTTGTGCTCAAGCCACTTCGCTCCTTCCGATTTCATCCAGAAGGGAAAACGTATCGAGCTCCGTGTTGATGCTGTTCCATTCTACGGGGTGAGTGGACTAAATCATTAAATTTTCTAGCAAAATATGCTAAAATTCATGCGTGACAATTCATTTGAGGTCAAAGATCAATCAAAAGAAGCTAATGAAGAGCCAATGAACGAACTGATAGATGCAAAGCATGATGAGCCGATTGATGATGTGAGTCTATTGTGTGTTTTTTTAAAATATTTTGACAAAAGGCTTTTCGTTGATGTTTATATGGCAATAGTCTCGCGGATGGGAATTTGTAAAAAAACTATTTATTTTTACCAATGAAACAATTATAATCGTCTAGCTTTATTAATTTCCTTTTTTTCATTTTTTTCATTCCTTACATCATGTTTCGAACGTGACGGGAATATCTGAAACCGTATTTTTCACAAAGCCCACGTTTCCGAACCGAGAAAACATCAAATTTAATTCCGCTGCACTCTCGGTTCCGAAACGTGCAAACGTGCATTGTGGTAAATTGCTACCTCCTCGTCGCGCCACATTTACAGGTTATTTTAATCCATTTCATTTTAAGGAACTAATTGATGTCGAATCGATCGATGAACAACCCGGACTTTCCAGAATTTGCTAACTCAATTTCGTTCGTTTTCGTTCGCCTCAACCCAAGTTGCTTAGCATATCGTCTTATGTTACTTGTGCTAATATCATTTCATTCTTGCTGATTATCCGACATTTTCCAACTGTTTTGTTATTCATCATAAGTCATGATAAAATATGTTATGAAATTCGTAGAATTTGACTTGGATATTGCAATGTCGTTGCATACTCGACGCATTACTTATCCTCATACGAAGATGTCGCACAAAATCGAAAACTATTTGCATGGATTGGTACGCATTGTGCGATGGAGATTCCATCACTGTTCGAGATAGTGACACCCAATGATATCAAACCATCGAAAATCGAGGAGGAACCGATTTTTCATTTCGCCACTGTAAAAGAGGAGCCTGTTGCCGATGTGAGTATTTCTGTTGAATTCTTGCATTGATTGTTTTCACATGTCATTTCTGTAAATTGCCTCTCTTACAATTAGATATACTGTCCGTCCACTGGAACTTCTCGTCCATTCGATGGGTCTACTCCAAAGTGCTACAAAAACAATACATCGAAAACAAAGGTGCATCAATTGTATATTTCTATTTATTAATAGGTTTTTGTGTCTATTTAATCAGGATTACTGCTCCCTAATATCTCTCATGAAATATCTATCTCCCATATGTTCGCTGGCATCGCTAAATATATTTAATTTGAAAAATTATTCGAATGTGCATATCCTATTTTTATATCATAGGTGTCATACAAAATGTACCAGTCTTATCATGCTTTGAGTTGAAAATGATTTTGATCTTTGATTTTCTTTCAGATCTACTGTCCATCCACCGGAAAATCTCGTCCACTCTATCAATCGACTCAGTAAAAATGAAATCGAAGAAGAACCAGTGGATCAAAAGCCAATTAGCGACGTGAGTAGTTCTGATTAAGTTTATGTTAAACTTGGATCAATTTACGATCAAATTTTGATTTCGGATTTTTTAAGCTGATCGATGGGAATATTTAAAATCGTATTGTATATTAGTCCTTTTTCGTCTCTGGTAAATTGCAGTTGCAACGGGAATTTATACCAGAACCGGTGGAATTTACCGAACTGTCCTTGTTTTACTAGACTTTAGGTTGAAAGCCGACGAAATTTGTACAATTGCTGGATTTGTTACCTCCAGTTTACTCACGTTGGAATGTTTTTACTTCAGAAGCCACTTTGGAGGCGGGAGTTGTATAAATTAGAAGAGCTTGGGAATACGAATGATCCCGGTGGTTTACTGAAGTGCTTCAAGCAAGTACATGAAAAATATTTGAAAATCGCGTAACCTTCTTTGTATCCCTCTAAATTCTGATGTTTCCGCAGGCTGGCAAAAGGTGTATGACAAAATTCGCCGCGCCGCCGCACATACTGAGGTTTGTGATTCATCTTATATTTTTAGAACAGACATGGCTGAATACCCTTTTTTTCATATTATCGTAAAAATTCACTTCAGCATTCTCCACTGGAGGGCCGTTTAATGGAGAATGCTCCACTGTCCATTCTTGGCAACAAAAACGAGATGGAAGAAGAACAGATGTAAATTAAGGAAAACCCGATCGATGAACTAGGAATATGCAATTGCCGATGCGAGTCTGTTGTCTCTTCCTTAAATATAGTCTTTTAAATAAGGTCGATGACAGATTACAATTTTTTCGAAAAATGGTACTTCTATAAAATGATCTGACGCTCGGTTTAGCAATTGCTCAATGCATACTTCTTCCAAAACTTTTGATGTCGCGTTTAATTTTGAGGCCCCTGTACAGAAACCGACTCCTCTTTTCAAAGAAGCAGTGTAGAAAGAAGAGATGGAAGAGGAAGAACCAGGTACATTTCTGTTCTTTTCCTATAAAATCTGCATACACTCAGGTCCGCCGTATACTCGTTATTAAACTCCATCCGTCTCTCATTTTTCTCTATTCCTAATTATTATGATTAGGCTTGAACTCATCATGAACATGTACTACGTTCTTCTACTAACTGCATTTATTTCGTTTACTCGCTTATTTGATTGATTCTCCGATAAAGTCTTCTAAGCTAATACTACTTCTTGTTTGCTATTTCAGTCGTCAGAATCGACCCATGCTTACCTTTTGCTTAGTGTCTGGAAATTTCAGTGAGGAATTTCGCATTTATTTATCCACTTCGTTTATTCCAGACATGTCGAGTGACTTCAATGTATCGGATGCAATCAAAGAAGAACCAGTTGAGGTCAAGGATGAACCGATCGATTATCTCATACAGGAACACCCATTTCTCAATGTGAGGTTTCTAACTAATTGCTGATTCGACAATTATTTAATTTGATGTGATGTGTGATTAAAATTCACGAATGCTCTTTCAGAGAGGATCTCTTGAAATAAAGAACGAGAACGGCCCTCTTGATATACCAAGTGAGGTCAAAGAAGAACCTTTGGATGTTAAGGATGAGCCTATCGATGATTTCTCGGATATCAATCATGACGAGCCAATTGCCGATATGAGTCGAATAATTCATTTTTATACGGCATTCATTTTGGCAGGGTCGATTCTCTGATCAAGTTCAAGATAAATACAATTCCAGTTTTCACAAAGATTGTTTTAGATCTTTTGTCCATCCACTGGAATTTCGCGCCCCCTAGATCAGTCTTCTCCAATGATCTCCAGTGATTCGCCTATGATATCAAGGGTTAATTAATTTTTTGTTACAATAAGCACGATTAAATTTTCCGATATTTACGTTTAATCGTGGATAAAATTCATCCTACTACTGTAAAATTTCCCATCAGATAAGACGAAGCAGAAAAGTGAATTTACCGACCGTGTAGTTGAAAAGCATAGCCATCGCGATCGCACACTCAAAAAAAAGTAAATTTAATTATATATTGGTTGCAAAAATGGGGGGGGGGTGACAAAACGTAAAATCATGTAATGTTGATCAGCAATCACATTTAATTTTAAGAAATCGAAGTGCGATTTGTGTGACGATCCAATTTGTCCATACATCAAATCTCCGAAGAAGCTAGCAGATAGAAAATGCTTCTTCGAGAAATTGATTGGCGCAAGTTCTTAACTAAGTTCCTAAATAAATTTCGTACTTAGCTAAGAGTGCCTTAGGTATAATGTGTGCACTCATTAATTTGTTTACTTATGGATACATTATTTATACTGACCAATTGTTTTTAATGTAAACTATTTCAGTTGACTCCGCAACAGCTGACTAAGCTCGAAACACTTTCGGCTTCGTGGAAAGTTCAAGCAAGCATCTGTGCAAAGCATTTCCCGAAAAGTCATGTATGTATATACTTTCAAGTTCGCTAATGATTGTTGCAACCAGATATTATGTTCTTTATTCAATGAAGAAAATATCACACTTCAACTGCTTTGTAACATAAGAAAAACTCTGTTCAGTACTAGCGCATTTAGGTTAAGCATTTAACAATAAAGAACTAGATGAAAAATCTCATTCTGACAGGAGTATAATTCATCCACTGGTGGATATCCTTCTCTTAAGCAAAATCTCAAAAATCATATGCTCCGTCGTTCTGGTGAGATATTTTTTGCCTTCACCTCAACGTTTTCCTGGAATTCCCGCAATATTCTTGTAATTCTTTAAAATTCGGATCTGCTATATTTCATCCAGCGATTAAGAGCATATTTATGAACATATGAGGTTCCATTTGTTGTCAAAGCAGGTGACAGGATCTACCCGTGTCCACACTACAACACAATCTTCCGATTAATTTCCCATCGAAACGACCACATTCGCATTGTGCACAAGAAGGTTTGTAAATGTTGTTTAATAATGCTCTTTTTCTCAAAGCATTTTTATCGAATATATGTATTATTGTTACTTTCATTTGATTTCAGATTCCTCCATATCGCTCTACTGGCGCACGAAAGGTGGAATGTTTTTATGAATTTTTCTCTCTTTAGCACGTGTATCGCGAGCCACTGGATGAGTGCGAGAACATTTTTAAATTTTTGTCTCAAATTTAATCCATATTGTGTTGGTATAATACCCTGGAGTAATGATTTTGAAAAATGTAGGTCATTGGTTCCAGAGCCGGCTTTTAGGAATTTTCCGGTTTTGCCCCCGGCTCTACTGTATTTCAGCTCCCAGTTGAGCTAGAAAGGTGGCATTGGTCTTAAAATGCGCGGAAAATTATTTCCAATAATTTTTATGTTAGCGACTTTTTTGTGTGGAAAGAAATAAAAATGTCAGCAGCGAAAAACCATTTTTTGACCAACAAAAAAATTTTTTTTTCTTAAGCCTGTTACTATATACAAAATGTTTTTGCTGATTATAGTAGAAGGAGTCATTGCGTGTCCAAGAAAAATAAGGGCGAGGTGCTCAACCTACCACCTTATTGTCATTTTTTTGATCAAATCATGAAATATCCAAAAATAGAAAAAAATAGTTTTTTTTTGAAACCTTTGCAAACATGTTCCGCGACGTCAGAATGGAACAATTAAACCCATATTAACGACATTTGAGTGTTTATTACTAAAAAATACAACCTTGGGAAATATTACGACGTTTTAAATAATGCCTTGTTTTCACGGCGTATTTGATATTATTCTCTCTCGCTGTTGAATAATTCGCATATTTATTTTTTCTCAGTATTAACGAATGTTTATTTGAGAACTTTAAATTGTGCAATGAACTTAGAGAGTATCTCTCGGTTGTTATAGTCCTGCGTCGCACTAGTTCTCACTTTTTTTAAAATTCAAATCACGAAATCTCGAAAAAAAAATTAAATAAATTTTCGCTAAGATGTGCATTGTGTTTTTGGGAGTACCTTAGATTTGGAAAGTTCATTGTTGGTTGATCATAACAGTAATACATGGATTAAGAATATTTCCTTATTAATAGAAGCGGGTTAATGGTTACAATAGAACGAAATTTGTATCAATCGTATTCAGTTGCCTTTTTCGGGATTGGGGAGTAGTATGGGTCATCAACATTGGTAAATACTTTGTTGAGGAAATCAAGAGTGATAAGTTCATGAACGCCTTCCTCTGTGTATATTAGATCCTCTTCCTGGGGTTCCACTTCCACATCCTCATGGAAGTCGTCGTCGTCCTCATCGGGTTCCGTTGCTCGTCTGAACACTCTCAGCTTCGGCA
This sequence comes from Pristionchus mayeri, assembly GCA_036245805.1. Lineage (NCBI taxonomy): Eukaryota > Metazoa > Nematoda > Chromadorea > Rhabditida > Neodiplogasteridae > Pristionchus > Pristionchus mayeri. Next base: position 16,065,390 of record BTRK01000006.1, read on the forward strand.
GGGCTGCTCTCAGTGTGTTGAGGTAGTTCTTCAGCTGATTCAAGGTCATCCAATCCCTTGGCTGGATCGACTTCTCCGCTCTCATGAGCCTCTCAGCCTCATCCCCTTCAGCTTCTTGTTGTGTCTTGCATACTCATCGAACTTCTTCTTGATGAATGCCTTCGTTGCATCGGGATATCGTCCAGTCTTCCTTCCGAATCTCAGGGCCCATCCGTCGGGTAGTTCAGGAGCAGCTTTTCCTTTCAGGCTCTTCAATAGATCGGAAACAGGAGAGACGGGGACTGGCTTACAAGTTTCCTCGATGTTCCTTATGTAGAGACACAATGCTCTATCGCGAACTCTATCGCGCACTGTGTCCTCTCATCCGCTTTTGCAGCTCGAATTCTCGATCAGCTCCCGATTTCCCAGCCTGCTTCTCGAAGGAGGTGTACGAGAGCACAGGGAGATTCTTGTTCAAGAAGGGCATAGAAGCGACCAGAGCAGGTAGTAGGCTGCAACGGTTACATATTTGGTAGTAGGCTGCAACGGTTACATATGTTTAATTTCTAATTGCAAATACTGAGTGTTATTTTGCACTTTTGTAGTTCGAAAATAATTTAATTAAAAGCTTATTAATTAAAAGTTAAATTTATCATTTATCATTTTAGACGTTTGATGATGACCACTTTTATTCTAACCAAGTTGATGAGTGCATTCTTCCAATATAGTGGCATATTTCTACACGTATGCGTTTGTGTGGTAGTTCACCCATCTGTTCCCGTTGATGTACATCCGGCGGAGCGACTCTTATTTTCAGAGATGGCGAGGAGGACAACACAGGCGAGAGATGAATAGGGAGAAGGAGGGAGAACGAGGAAGTATTAGTGCGACGCAGGACTTGAGAATAACAACCGAGAGATACTCTCTAAGTTCATTGCACAATTTAAAGTTCTCAAATAAACATTTGTTAATACTGAGAAAAAATAAATATGCGAATTATTCAACAGCGAGAGAGAATAATATCAAATACGCCGTGAAAACAAGGCATTATTTAAAACGTCGTAATATTTCCCAAGGTTGTATTTTTTAGTAATAAACACTCAAATGTCGTTAATATGGCTTTAATTGTTCCATTCTGACGTCGCGGAACATGTTTGCAAAGGTTTCAAAAAAAAACTATTTTTTTCTATTTTTGGATATTTCATGATTTGATCAAAAAAATGACAATAAGGTGGTAGGTTGAGCACCTCGCCCTTATTTTTCTTGGACACGCAATGACTCCTTCTACTATAATCAGCAAAAACATTTTGTATATAGTAACAGGCTTAAGAAAAAAAAATTTTTTTGTTGGTCAAAAAATGGTTTTTCGCTGCTGACATTTTTATTTCTTTCCACACAAAAAAGTCGCTAACATAAAAAATAATTTTCCGCGCATTTTAAGACCAATGCCACCTTTCTAGCTCAACTGGGAGCTGAAATACAGTAGAGCCGGGGGCAAAACCGGAAAATTCCTAAAAGCCGGCTCTGGAACCAATGACCTACATTTTTCAAAATCATTACTCCAGGGTATTATACCAACAAAATATGGATTAAATTTGAGACAAAAATTTAAAAATGTTCTCGACTGGTAAATTTTTCATTCACTGACTCGTGATACGCGTGTTATATAAATCGCAAAATACTATCTTTATTATAATAAGCGGATAGGCTAAGTGTATCACCTAGAGCATCTGCTTTCACGAAATCTTGATTGCAGCCCTACGCGTGTATCACATGTGGGCAGCAGTTTGACGTGAAGGCCTGGTTGAGAGGGCATCTCATATCCAATAAGGGACACATTGGAAAAGAACAGGTTAGTAGTTATAACATTATGAGGTTCAGTTAGTAGCTATAACATTATGAGGTTCGTAGCTATGCTCTGTGTACCTCTAGCTCTCCATTCACATGATGACATCTTATTTATTTAAATGTGGCCCTCCTTTCGCAATCTATAACACTTTCTCACTCCTCGATTTGTCGAAAGAGTGCTTGAAAAGAAGAAACGATGGCCCGTTTATCGAACACTATACAAAAAGATTAATAATTTTCAGATATCGGAGATGAAAGAGACAAGGAGAGCGGACGATTCTCATAATGAAGAGGATTCAATCGAAGAAGATCTGATGAACGATCTCCCGGGAACTTCTCGAAGATGATCATTATACACCATCTTTTCCTTTTCTGTTATCCTCTTAACTCATATTTCATGTTCTTTGTTAGTGCTCCGATTTGTTTGTTCTGCCAATCGCATGATTGTGCTTATCATGATAAATTGGTGGAAGTCTCTAACGTTTTTTTCCCGAGGATTAAGCTTGCTAATCATGTTTGGTTTGTACCGATTATTTATTCATTCGTTGGAGGTTTTGTTTACGATTTGATATTTTGATTTCCTGATAAATGACTTCAAGTCCCAATATGTCTTGTTCCGAAATTTGAGTCGTTCCATGATCGACATTTTCTATTTTGGAAAGGCAAGACTGTAACGCAGTGATAGTGGCGGATCACATTGATCACTGTAATTCACCAATTCTCAATTCGAGGCATGTCGGACGGCTGCTGTGCAACAGATGAGATCAAAGAGGAACCTATGGAGATGGAAAGCGTACACATCGACGATTTTACTGAGGTCAAACAGGAAGAACCAAACATTAATGTGAGTGTTCTGTTCATATTTGTATTCTAACACATTTATTTTCATTCTTCTGAATAATTCACAATTAATTTATCTATACCTATATATAAAGCGCAGTGTTACTCCGGATGACCGGATTGAGAAACAGTTGCGAAATGGGAGGGAGTGTGATCTCGCGTCAACAAGTTGCGAAACTAGTGATTTCGAAACCTACTCCGCTAGGACGGGGCCCCCGCCGAAGGCGGGGGCAGCCGGACTAGTTTTATCATAATAAAATACTAAATTTACAGTATCTGTACCTGTATCAAGTCAAACAGTATATCGCATTGATCACTATCACTACCATTTCCAGGTGACGTATCTTAATACAACAAATGATGCGGGAGAAAAGCCAATGGAAATAAAGAATGAGCCTATCGATGAATTTCCTGAACTCAAATTGGAAGAACCGATGAAAGACGTGAGTTGAACAAATCTGTTAATCTACAATGGATTTATTACTCTTTTTATAGTTTTACACTTAAATATGCTATGTATCAAAAAAACTTTTAGTAGTCAATATTCCCTAAGTAATATATTGGGGTGTCCGGAAAGTTCGTATATTTTTTTGTTTTTATTTTTTATTCAATGCTTTACAATTCTCAGTGACCAATGTATGCTCCCTTCTTTCTTACTACCTCCCTCCAGCGATTGGGCAGGGTCTCGATTCCTCTCTTCCAGAATGCGGGTTTCTTCGAGACCGCCCAGTTCACGAAAGCCCTCACAACTTTATCTCGATTCTTGAACTTCTTTCCTTTGCAGAAGTCAGAGAGAGAGCGGAAGCAGTGGTAGTCGCATGGGGAGAGATCCGGGGAATACGGTGGATGGGGAATCCTCTCGATCTTGAGCTCGTCCATTTTCTTCTGGGTCGCCTGATGTGGGCGAGCATTGTCCATCAGAAGAAGAATTTTGCCCTGGTTCAGGAGTCTTGGAGGGACTCTGATCGCGACATCTTCCAGTTGATCAGAGAAGAGGTCGGCATTGATGCTGGTGCCAGGGGCGAGGATCTCCCAGTAGATGGGACCGAGCACTGAGAAGAAGAAGCAGAGGAGTTCCTTCTTTAAGTGCTCTTCGTTCTTCGGGACGGGCGTGGGCTTCTCATCTGCATCCACCCATTGCAGTCTCCTCACAGGGTTATCGTACGTGATCCACTTCTCATCTGTAGCGATGATGGAATTGACTCATCGAAGATTGGATCTACGATGGAGTAATTCCCGACAGACTTGAACACGATTTTTCAGCTTTTCGGGGGAAATGTCATGGAGAATCACTTGTGGGAGTTTCGGCTTCTTCCCAGATCGATGGAGGATATCGGACACCGTTGATCTGGGAGTACACGTATTGTGTATTTCCTTGTGTTCGTTATGCGTGTGGACGTTGAGCTCTTGTAGCCATTTATCGGTTGCGAAATAAAGAAGAGAAAACGAAGAAACTGTAAAGAGATTAGGGGACAGGGGAGAGAACCACTTGCTCTCAGGATGGGAAGGAGAGAGCGACTGACAAGAAGGGAAGAGGGTGAGAGGGAGAGAGGGGGCGGAGTCACGTGCGCGCGCCTCTCGTAAACAACAAACAACTTGTGATCAGACTAGAGAGAGATGGGAAGGGACTCTAGTCCGGGGGCGCATACGGCGTGTCACACTTATTACTTATTGTGTTTACGTTAGTATACAACAACAAGTATCCTTCTTCAACTCACGCACACTGGCCATGGGCTTGCGCTTCAGTGTGCGGAGAACGAGAGGCTGCTCGAGGGAGGGAGGGCGTCCAGAGCGGAGTTGATCATCGAGACCAAACTCCCCTTTCTTGAAGCGGGAGAACCACTTATAGCAGAAGGGTATGGAGGGGGCGTCAGCTCCTTCCGACTGGGCCAGGGCAGAGTGGGCCTCCTTCACGGATCGGCCAAGACGGTAGTAATGAAGTAAAACTGCTCGGAGGTAGAGATGGGAGTCCATCACAAGAATCAATGTAGCAACTAGGAGACTGATTAAATCCTCTCACTACTCAACGTCAGAATAATGCAATACATTGTTTACAAACAGATTGCGCAATCACTGCATTTGATCGCGAACTGACTTTTTTCCGAAGCATTATACGAACTTTCCGGACACCCCAATATTTGCGTAATTTCTCATTACTTGCAGATTTTCTACCCATCCACGGGAACTTGTCGTCCTTTCGGAGAACCCAGTTACATCACTGATGTTCCACCGAAAACAAAGGTTAATTTTTCATTCAATTCACATATATATAGTACTTATTATGAACTTTCTCATTCTTTTTTCTAGGGGTATTTTACTTACATATGATCGAGTCTGAACATCTCCAAATTTGTCCATATATATTTTTAGATTTATTTAATGTTCAGACCAAAGGTTTCCAAGAATTGAATATTTATAATTTATATTAGTTGACCACACTAAATTTAGAAATACCTCTACAATGTCCATTTTGTCAGGAATACCATCACTTGTGCGTTGTCTGTCAACAAATGCAGAATGAGCGCGATATGCATCGCTTCACTAAGGATCCAAGGAAACGCACAATTTGGGTGAACTCTGTACGCTCAACTCTGAAAGGACGGAGATCCCTTATGGATAAACTGAGGGCAATCAAGTGCCCGTACTTGTGCGCAAGCCACTTTTCCCCCTCCCACTACTCTCTAACTTCTACTCGAACCCATCTTCGAAATGACGCAGTTCCTTTCTTAGAGGTGAGTGGGCATCTAAATCGTTATAAATATTGTAATTGTACAGGGTGGCACAAAACTATTGACCCACATGTAACCTGGAATATCTTTCGAACATTTAAGAGTTCTTATCTCTGCTCATGCCTGACTATTCCTCCATACAATACCTACAATCTCCATGTCTCGTGTCCAAATCAATTGATTGGATATGCTGGAGCATTGTCAATTGCAAATCAGTTGTGGGTCGCCTTGACCCGCAACTGATTTTCGCGAAAAAATCGTTTTAATGGAATACCGGATAAGCAAGTTCCTGTTAATCAAGTTGATCATAGAGAGGAACCATTCCACTTTTAGGAACTTTTAAGGAAATGGTTAAATGCATTCTAGATGCAGAGAAATTGAAATGTTACGATACCATACTTTTGTCTGCATAAAATGGATATTTTTGGAGTTTATGTCCAACATATCGATATCAGGCTAAAAACTTCTGTGTCTTTTAACAGTGTCGAAGTATAAATTTTAGAAGCATAAAAATGGATGAAAACGGCAATTGAATAGTTGAAACGCGTATCAAATATTTCACCAAAAGTGTCAGGCAGAAGCATTTGGTCAAATATTCTGATGTGTGATTGGCATCCAACTAGGTATGGAGTGCATATTTGTGAGCCTTAAAGGTTGATAACAATGCTTACACATGAAATGATTGGGTAGCGTTTGAATTCGGAGAATACATTTGATTTAATCTGAAACGTTTGGTTGGGCGCCGTTCATATTCAACCCTGAAACGTCCGTTTCGGAAGTTTCGGAAGCTATTTGAATTAAATGAATAACATATTTTAAGTCACTTTTGGTTGCTCTTATTACCAAAAATATGTAACTATTACATCATTGGTCTTCGTGCAACGCGGCGAGGAAGAATCAAATTCAATTTCCTGAGAAATCTCACTAAATTTACAGATCATATTTTTCAGAAGTTGAAACTCGTATATTGTTTCGAATAGAGATCTTTATATCGGCAAACTAGTCCGGCTGCCCCCCGCCTTCGGCGGGGGCCCCGTCCTAGCGGAGTAGGTTTCGCAATCATTTTCGCAACTTGTTGACGCGCGATCTCTCTCCCTCCCCATTTCGCAACTGTTTCGCAATCCGGTCATCCGGAGTAACACTGCGCTTTATATATAGGTATAGATATATTGTTAATTAGCTTAGCTATCCTAAGCTAAAAGATGTTGCTGAAAATTGTTACCCGTTAAAAATGAGATCGAATCAAAGTTCACTTTTGTGCCACCCTGTAGTATAATTTTATTAAATGTTTCCTTTCACAGACATACGATGAGCTCTCGTCTCTGAACACAGTGAACGAGAGTGAAGAAAAACCAATAAAGATAAAGGATGACTCTATCATTGATATCACGCAAAAGGAACCAACTGATGATGTGAGAATATCCTTTCGATTTAACGCGAAAAATATTTGACATGTTTTATCTTTCCTATGAATTAAAAATAAGCTATTTTCTTCTCGCTTTGTAATTACAAAATTGTACACATTTGTTGCTGCATGTGATTTTTTTTATTGCTTACTTCAATTTTCTTGTATTTTAGAGTTGTTAGAATCACCGGCTCTGTAGTAAAACGCGGGTCCCACCTGATACTTTTATGGGCCCAACACACTTTTGTGGTCCGATAATTTTGTGGTCCGATATTTTTGTGGTCCCATACTTTTGTGGTACCAAGAGCCTGTAATATACACATCATACTTTTGTGGTCCCAATATTTTTGTGGTCCGATACTTTTGTGGTCCCAATATTTTTGTGGTCCGATACTTTTGTGGTCCCATACTTTCGTGGTCCCATACTATTGTGGTCCCAACATCATGCACATGTAAGCATCATAATAACATAAATACATCAATACCTACTTCCCAATATCGGCGACCCGCGAAGCGGGGAGCTCTGTAAGCAACGATAGGGTCTCCCCGCGAAGCGGGGAGACCCGATCGTGGCTTACCGCTTAGGCAATGAGACGGCTTAGGCCGGCGATATACATAGAAAGGTGCGTGGCTCAGTCTTGACCGACGAGTGAATATACAAAATGCATAATTAAACATTAATCACGCTCCTTTCTATTTATTATATATCGCCGACCTAAGCCGTCTTATTGCCTAAGCGGTAAGCAACGATCGGGTCTCCCCGCTTCGCGGGGAGACCCTATCGTTGCTTACAGGGCTCCCCGCTTCGCGGGTCGCCGATATTGGAAAGGATGCATAGATGTATTGTATGTTGTTGGGACCACAAAAGTATCGGACCACAACAGTATCGGACCACAAAACTATCGGACCACAAAACTTTCGGACCACAAAACTATCGGACCACAAAAGTATCGGACCACAAAAGTATCCGACCACAAAAGTATCGGACCACAAAAGTATCGGACCACAAAAGTATGGGACCACAAAACTATCGGACCACAAAAGTATCGGACCACAAAAGTATATGGTGTCTGAAGGGACCCGCGTTTTACTACAGAGCCGAATCACCTAATAACCGAAATAGTATTAACTACACTCTTTACGCTATCATCAGTAGCCTAATATTAACACTCACGATGACTCTCTGTCAATATTTCTGTTTATTTCCAGATATTCTGCCCATCCACTGGAACTTCATCTCTCGGAGCTTCACCCTACGCCACTGATGCTCCATCGAAAACAAGGGTATTTTTTTGATTCAATGGTGGTTCGCCGATATTTGATAGAACGTTTTTACGATCTACGAGCCTCAATATTTTAAATTAGTCGTTTCTCCAACATTGCTTCTTGATCTGACTAAATTTCAAATCACTTCTACATATCCATTATGTCAGGAATACCATCACTTGTGCGTTGTCTGTCAACAAATGCAGAATGAGCGTAAGATGCATCGATTCATTAAGAATCGTAAGAAACGCACGATCTGGGTGAACTCTGTTCGCCCAACTCCGAAAGGACGGAGATCCCTTATGGATAAACTGAGGGCAACCAAGCGCCCGTACTTGTGCGCAAGCCACTTTTGCCCCTCCGACTACATCTTGAATTCTAAGCGAACCTCACTTCGATTTGATGCAGTTCCTTACTTTGAGGTAAGTGAAAAGGCCGTGCAAGGTGGGAGGATAGAACTGAAGTAATTTAATTAGCTTTGTGTATTATAAACATTCATAAACATACGACCAGGTCTCATCAGTTGAACCTGTGAGTGCAATCGAAGAAGAATCAATCGTATTCAAGGACGAATCTATTGATTTTTTCCGTGATGTCAAGCTAGATGACGAGCCAATGGCCGATGTGCGTTTATTTATGTGTTTTTTTCGATATATTCCATTCTTTCAGATCTACTGTCCACTTTCGGGAACTTCTGGTCCTCTCACTCAGGTAAGTCCAATGAAAATGTCGTGTAACGAAGTGATCAACAAGTCTTTTTTGATCGATCTTTTGCTACAAACTAATAAAAATATTTCTATGTGAACGTCCCTGATGAGCAATATTCTGCTCTTTTCGGAGAAGTATTGAAGAAGAGAGAGATGGAAGACGAAGAACCAGGTGAAAAAATATAGGTTCTCTGGAAAATAAAATTTCAGGACCTTCAATTGCGTTTCTATCTACTTGCTCCACGTCATAATGTGACTGTCCAATATTGCCCATAATTTCTTTGAGCTTACGTAGTTACTATTTCCCGATTTATTTTTTAATGGTTTTTGTTTCCGCATTGTAATATTGATTTCCTGATAAATGACTACAAGTCCCCAGCACTTGTTGTTCCGAATTGTGAGTCGTTCCATGGTCGGCTGATATTTATCTGATCAGACTCTTTCCTCATTGTTGCCTGTATTTATGTGACATTATCATGAATTGCAGGCAATCATTTGCCCAATCTCTAATTTCATCGATTTTCTCGTTAGGACTTTTAAGATTGAAGTGAAAACGTGATGTAAAATGGGGGTAAATGAGGCGATCGCAGTCTTCCCCCCTCTCACAGCGTTTCGCGAGCTGACATGAGCTCGAGAACAAAAGCGAGAGCCAGTGCAAAGTGAGAGAGTGTCAGAAAAAACAGAGAGCGTCGCGGTCGCGTCGCGGTTGACCCGAGAGACAGTGAAGAGAGCGCAGAGAAGCAGACTACTGACGTAATCTTCCTACAGGCAGCTTTAGGCACAATTCCAAAAAACCTGTGTCCTATCTCTTTACTATTTTTTACTCTCTTTCTCTAGAGCTCAGTTCTTTTGGCGCGCGTTCTCTCTCTAGTACTCTCCCTCTTCCCGCGCTCTCTCTAGCGTTCTCTTCCTTTCGCGCGCTCTCTCGCACTCTCGCTCCCTCCTTCCCGCGCCTCTCACATCATTCATTCTGGCCTTTAGCTCGTCCACCGGCTAGTTGCATGGCCTCTCCTCTGTCTATTTATTATAATTTTTAATATAATCATTTTTGAATGCTTTTTACTAAATTTCCGATCACTTTATCATCTGATGATCTAGAATAGCTCGCTCACCTCGCCTTAGGTAGGAGTTCGCTCTCAATTTTTTTAATTCTTTCGAAATCACGACTTGTTTATTTGAGTCCTCTTTCCATCGCTCCCCCATGCGCTTGATATTTAGGAATATATATTCATTTGAGATATTTGTGTAGGCTTTATTATAATGTATTTCTTGATTATTGTTTATTTCCCTGTTCCTTTTAGTGTGAGTAGCCGTGGCGATTAATGTTTGCACTTTAATCTACAACAATTTTCCCTACGTAGATTATTCCTATTCACAAATACTCAAAAGTTTATTCATAGTCCCCTTCCCTCAACTGATAATTTGTTGTTTGCCTCACGCGCGCTCTCTCTTTCTCTAGCGCCCTCCTCTTTTCGTGCGCTCTCTCGTTCTCTCTCCCCTCTTCCCTCGCGCCTCTCAATTCATTCATTCTGACCTTTAGCTCCTTCACCTGCTTGTTGCCCGGTCTCTCCTCTGTCTATTTATAATTTATCACAAAAGACCACCAATATTGCGTAATCATGATCTTTTTTCGCGCACATGCCTTCCCTTTCTCTTTCTCTCTCTTCCTCTCGGTCTTTCCCAATCTTATCGAACGTTATTGAATGCTCTATAAATGCTCGTTTTTTCACTTGATTGCCGATCATTTTATCCTATAATGATCTGAAATAGCTCGCTAACCCTCCGCCTTCCGTAGGAGTTCGCTCTCAAGATTATTAATATTTTCGCAATCGTCACTAGTTTAATGTATTTTTTTCCGGATTTCCAAGTATGGACACATTACTCTCCTTCCTCCGCCGTTCCCCCAACACCGACCACCCTGAGGATCAAAGGTATTTCGATATTTGTTTCACCTTCGATAATTGTTTTCCAATTAAAAATTGCTTTCCTTTAACAGTATTGGATACAATATTTTGAAAATATTGTATGGTTCGAGGTAACGCAAGTCCTACTTGAATAGAATGAATAATTGTCTTTCTTAATTGCCAAAAATAGCAACAAAACTATCCGATTGCAGTCTCTCGACGACGCAAATGCACGCGACCACTGATGAGGTGAATAATTTGCCCGGTCAATGTTAAATGGGGACTGCCGGCAAAGTTTAACTTTTGCGATGGCATATCCGTTTTAAAGCTCTCCCCAATGATTTGAGACTGAACATACAGTTCGAGTTATAGTTTGTTGGCTGAGTGCAATGGACGCTTGAGGGACAGGGGAAGTGCGCTGCGAATTTTCAAATTATTCTGAAACTTGTCCCAATTCGTCCTCCGAATTTGAACGGATGTTTTTAAATGTCTTATTGTCTCTGAAACACACGTGGTTCAGTTAGCTCGTTTCAAGTTTCCAGTTTGTATTGCGATTACATAAATAGCTATTTTATGTTGAGAATATACCTTTGCCAAGAGTCCTCATTTAAACATTTGATACTTTCGATATATTCCAAATTTATACTCTGCTTTCTGCTAGATTACAAGGTGGCGTTCATTGTTCATTGTTTGATTTGTTTCATGGGTTTTATCAAAGCGTTTAAGTGTTTCCGTTTAACCGACTCAATGCAGGCTCTCCCCAGTGAGTTTCTCGATAGCGAGCCAATCAATGAGGATCATACTTCTGGAGAGATACTTACTCCCTCCCTCTGCTCTTCTATCACAGTGGATGTTGATTTTGGAAATAGAGAATCTATCGGACAAGTGAGTTCTCCTCCTCCTTCATACTCTACGTAAATTTCATTTATAGCTGGTTCGTCCTGGTGTATCTCTGCTTCGAAATGAGAACTCACTCAACGACTGGCGTACTACTAGAGAAATGCCGACTTCCTCTCTCTTATCCTTGCAAGATTTGTCTTTCTCATCAGACGATTTATCATCCGGGTCATATGATGATTCCGTAGAGATGGATGCTCTCTGTCAAGTGAGTGTCCCTCCCTACTCTCATAACTCATGCATCTCCTAAGCAACTGTACATCTTATAGCGTAGTTACCGTAACCTATCATTGCTTCTCAGGCCTTTCGTCGTCTCAGCATCGTTCATATACAAAATGCGTGCAACGAGAGAATAATAGAGCGCGAATCTACTATCGACATTCGAGAAGAATCGAGGTATCCTGTCTCTATTTTTCGTTTACCGTATTCCGATATCAAAAACTTTCGTATTTCAGTTTTAATAGCAAATTGACGGGTCATGTTCCATATAAGAGAGTGCGTTCCACGTTTCGCCAAGTCTGAACTCTTTTTTCGATTAAGCAACGGTTGAACAGGTCATTCTACTACAAAGGCGAAAAACGAGTTCAAATTTGTTGGTGTAACGGTTGAACTCCCAAAAAGGTGAATTTTCTTCATTTCGCAGTGGTTGAAACGGTTCAACTGTTGCAAGTTCCCTGGTTGAATTCTGTTCACCCATTGCAAAAATGTATCCAAGATGAAACTTGATTTTTTCATCAACCATTTCAGACTTGTCCGAAACGTGGAACGCACCCCCTTATATGCATACATTCGCAATTTACTGTCCTATTAGAGCATAGTAATAAATATTTCAGTAAGTCATCCACGTCCTGTTCTGATTCTCTATCGCAGCAGATCCAACAGAAGGAAAAGTTGCTGCATCTCATCAATCCCGTCGTTGAGGTGTGTTTTGAAATTTAGATTACGTTGGTTTGTCCAGTTTATGCGAATTAGTTTTAAGAAGAAGGAAATAATGATATTTTCAGAAAATTCCACTCTCGAGGTCATCTCTTTTCTCGTCTGCCGATGAAGAATTCAACGGATGCCTTCTGTCAAGTGAGTTTCACTTTTCACGGTACGATAGATGCTCCTGGTGATTGCAAAATTTTTCATTTCAAACGTCACATCCTACGATTCATCCTAATCGTTTGACCATTTTATCTATAACTACCTGTTTCCTCTTTATAGTATCGCTTTACTACCTCTTCAGGTGTTTCGTAACCTCAAGCTGTTTTCGCAGAAGCCTTATGACGAGAATTCCTTCATGATCTCCCATCCGGCGGACCACTCAGATATGTCGAGGTTCCGTTTTCTTTCTCGTTACTGTAGTATTTGTATAGCAATAAAGTGAATTTCTATTGCGATAAAGTGATCCTATTGGGAACCAAACGTTATAAAACCGGTACCTTGGATGTTGCAATGTACCATTTTCAATATGGAATTGCAGTCTCTTGATGATCGAATCACTCCCGTGGCCTGCTCTCAAACGCCTCTTCTACTCGCTCTATCCCAACGATGGGGACTACTCTCATTTGTGCAACCTCTCTCAAGTACATTAAAATGCTTCGCTTTTAAAGGAGTGCACCGGGGGGGGGGGGGGTGTTCACTCACCCATAGTCACAGTGTTGATATCGTAGAGCCTGATAAGAAATCACTTCACGTGTGCTCAAATCGGTCTTCCTCCAACATCTAAATTGTTCAGAGAACGGCGGCCCCGCGCGGGTGATTTTAAATTAATTTTGGATCCCCCCGTATTTAGATGCTGGTATTATGCACCCGTACGCTTTCTACGAAATTCACCGGCTTCTCTGAAACTATTTACATACGGTCGAAGTTCATTGAAAGCGAAGAGTCGTGATTGATTCAGCTATATTTCGCTTGCCCTACTTATTACTCGCCCACAGGCATAAATTCGCTAAAGTTTCCAATTGAAAGCGCAAAGTGTTCCTTGTGCGACTCTATAGCATTCATTCCTCTGAGCACTCCTTTAAATTATCTCTTTCTAGTTCTCAATTTATTTCAGGAAATTGAAAATTTATTTCCAAAGATGTATTTCGGGATTTTTAAGGCTATTAAAAATAAGCCTATGAACAGTATTTATAAACACGTTTGCATAGAAATATGTATAATTTGTTAATACACTTTTTGAGTTTTTGTTAAGTCTGTACAGAAATATGTTTAATTGGGGAATTATATTTATCTTTTTTTCTAGTATTTTTATCACATAATCCTTTAGTAGTCATTGGGCGCACATTACAGGCATCCACTCACTTCCATCATGCAGTGCACGAATTCATGAAAAGGGATGGCACTCGACCGGGAATCAACGAAGTGCTATTCACTGGCTATGAGGTAAGTGCTCTGTCATAAAGTTAAAAAAGGAAACGGCTCTCATAACTAAGTGCGTCTTGTCTCCCCGTGGTGTAAATTCATGTTCGGCATGCCCTGAGGATATCAGAGACATAATCGGGAGCCTAACCTACTTTGTGCTCGTGGCGGGGGGGGGGGGGATTTTACACATTTCTTAGTCTCCATTTTATGGTAGGAAGAAAAAATTTAGTTGTCCGTGAAATGTGACAACCTTTCTTCATAAAGTCTACTAATAAGCGTAATCACAGCACTCGCTGGAGGTGGAGATTCTTCTCTTCCCTTCTAATATTCCCTTCCACGATATGACGAATCTGGACTGGGGACGATTTGATCGATCATTGAAAGACGGATGTCCCGCTTTGCGAGTGACTGTGATCGGACCAGAGGACCCCATTATTGAGCAGGTTGGACAGCCATGTGCGATTTTATCCAACTTTCTCTGGAGATATAAATTTGTTCGTAATAATACTTGCATAGCGTTCCTAAAATGATCGATTAAACATTTTTTAGTTGGCCGATTTTCTCGGTTCATCCATCAAGGAAGTTTCACTCGGCGGGGATGATAATATGCTCTCCTCTTCGGATCTTTCACTGTGCGCCAAGTTGCTGCATTCGGCCATCATCAAACATCTGCACTATTATGTGATGTTTTACGATGCCGCCTCCGTGTGAGTCGAATTACATTCTTTTAAGGTTTGCTGATATGTTCTATGATGGTTGTTAGGTATACATTTTGAATATGACCAAATAAAACTCGATTAAAATAGGAGTTGCGTCGCTGAAGTTACAAATCGTTCCGTTATTCTTTCATTATCTTCAGTCCTTTCATCAACTCCATAATTTCGCGGGCCAAGAACTATCTCTACATCTGGAGTGATCCGTAGTTACAACGTGAGTCGAAGTATTAATTGATCCTTGTAGGTTTAAAATATTAATAAGTTGTTCCACACATATTATCCTAATAACTCACAAAGACATTGAAAGACTGCGGTAAATTAAGAAAATAAGATTTGATTTTGCGCACTCATCTACAATTCGAATTCTTCAGCCGTCTTCATCACTTTCTGCTGTTCCACTGTTATCCGTGTCTCCTTTGCCCGATCATAGTTACCGAAGATTCATTTTCCTACTATTTATTCAGTCCTCTTAGCCTATTCTTTTCCCTTGTAATCGTGAAAGCTTGATGTACACTAGGCTAAGACAATCACTTTAAATCATCCTTCCTCTTTCAGTGACCCCTCGAAGTTCCCCTTGGTTCCCCATCCATATATATTTGTGCGTTGTTACATCGTAGTTCCTGAAGTGACATCCACGATCACAGTTTCAATGTCGTATTTTTATCCCTTCCACTGGTTGTTCTTTGAAGTTTCCATGATATCGTCATGGATGTACAGTATACGTTCCCATACACTTGATAATCCAGAAGTTTTATCAAGTTGTTTTGAGTTACTCCTATGTATTTCTCTTCCAACTTTAATTGATTTATCTTCTATAATTTACACTCCGACTGCAGTATCTGACAGAAGTGTCAATGGGTTCAAAACCATTTATGCATCCGTTTCACTAGTTTTTCATCGAAGTTTCCATGATAAAGTATTTTCCATGTCGTGTTTGATCGAGAATACGTTAAAATGCGTTATCCAAAATACCGTAACCTCCCCCTTAAACACCCTATCACTTCATTTATATTTTTACGTAAAAATCACCTTTTAATTTTCACCTATAGTCTCGATGGTTCGTCCTGGAGTATCTATTCTTCGCAATAAAAAATCTTCGCAAAAAATCAAGGATTGTCGCCCTAATAGAAATATGCCGACTTCTTCTTTGGAAGATTTATCTTCCTCTTCAGACTATTTATCATCCTGGTCGAATGAGGATTCCGTAGAGATGGATGCTCTCTGTCAAGTGAGTGCTCCTTCCTACTCTATTAACTCATATCTTCCCTATGCTACTGTAATCTTCCTACCGTTGTTAACGTTACCTATCATTGCTTCTCAGGCCTTTCGTCGTCTCAGCATCGTTAATATTCAGAGCGCGTACAACGAGAGAATAATAGAGATTGCCTCCACTATCGAAAATAGAGAGGAGTCGAGGTATCATTTCTACTTTACTTTGAAATAAACATATTTTGTGAATAAAGTAATGTTTATGAGCAAAATCGAGATTTTTTAATAGTTCTCTGAATGCACATGTATTTCAATGATATGGAGCGACTTTGCTTGCAATATCAAATAAGAGATTACATTATTTTAAAGAAGGGATACCAGGAATGGATGGTAGGGTGTCCCATGTTTAAGATATTGCGCTCGCAATGCGGATTTGAAACAGTAGCGAATTTGTAAGAGAAAGAGGCGATAATTATGTAGAATGAGTGAAACTTAAACCAACCAAGTGCATCCCAGCACTTTGATTAAACTTTAGTAAGGACTAGAGTACTACATTTTTTATTTTAATTTGTTCTAAATAAGAATATGACCGAAAGTAAAAGAACAATATTTTCGTTTTTAGCTGTATTTTGTATGTAGCCCCTGATTGTATTTGTTCGTCCTGGTTAAATTGATGTGATGTGAAATTACATAAGCTTCAAATATGATCCCGCACCTTAGAGAGATTTGCCAGATCCCTGCACTCCTCATCATTGTGGAGGAAGAAGAAGAGGCGGTTGAGGGCAGGCCACGGAATAGATTCGATCATCGAGAGACTGCAATCATACACTGTCGTTAGGAACTTTCATTATCATAAAAGCATAACTGCATGCCTTGGAATAATGCAACCCTGATTTGAATCACAATACTGTTTGCTTGCTAAAAGAATATTTACATTCTTTGCCTGACAGGTCAGAGAATTGTAACTGGAACCGACATTACTCGACAATTCAATGTTAAAGAAGGTGTAACTCGAAAGATGATTGACGTGAATAGTAGTTCCCGGCAGTCCGATTATAAATCACTTTATGAGTCTTAGTTTATTTGCTTCACATCTTCGAATCACATCCCGCGTTCAGGGAATGCGAGAAAACCCGATTTCGCCGAAAGTGAAATATTCACGATGCACACATATTTGTTTGTCACACTCATATTCTAAGAGAAAACATTGTTCTATAATCTCATATAGTGGAGTGGCAAGCCCGTTGAATGTGCTTTCTAAAACTATATTGGATCTAGTTGTTGCTTCAATGTATCACAATTTACAGATCATTGAAATCGATTATTCGCGAATAATCATTGATCAAAGGATTGTTGATCTTGATTCAAGAATCAAACGTTCTGGCTTCATCTTATGTTCTTGTACATCTACTACCATGGGGATTTATATCATAAAGGAATAATGGAGCATAGCCTTTTCCGCTTCTAGAAAATTGATATTTTCTGAAATTTTGAATCATGGTCATCACATCCAAAATATTGGAATTCGGTGTGCATAGTTCGAGTCGATCTCCTCAAAAGGAAGCTAACCCCTGACTAGGCCAAGCCAATAAATGATAGAGTAAGAGTTGCTTGTTCAGTTAACAATATAAAGTCTAAGCTTTCTTGTACGCTGGAAACGTGGCATTTATGGAAACATCAATTTCGACACTTTAATATCAGTATCTGAGTATGCAATATTTCATTTTTTAATAGAATCATTGTATGTCCACTTGACAATAAATGTGAGCTTACCATGGAAGGTACTTAAAGTTTAAATGCATTTGAAATCGATAGACTTACGGCTACGGCTATGCGGTGTAAGGAACATATTCCAACCAAGCCCTTTTTGACGAAAGATAAAAAATGACCTGAGTTTCTGTAACGCTTTTTGTGGTAATCCATATTTAGATATTTCTTTATTGTGCTTGCTCTTCACACTTTCCAAATATACCTTGATATTTGCATTATCACGGATGTCCATAGAGTGCTGACCCCAAAAATATGTATTTCAGATATAAAAAGCAGTAACTTTAACTTTGAAATGCGACCATGATATCAAATTGTTTGGTTTATACTAATGTGTGATAGAACGAGTATCCAATCACTCAACGAATATAAGAAACAGTATGAAAAGATCTTGAGAATAAAATACGACGTATGCTTAAAACGAAAATTGGAAAATCGGGCAAAACTTTTGTTACAACCTGATACATTGAACGATAAGAAAGAAATACTCTTTTGCAAAAATGTGTTCTGATTTTGATTGATTGCTGAGGACTTTGTATTTCAGGTCTCCAAGATTTTCTACAATGGAGTGAATGAGTTCATGGCAAGAAAGAAGAATCGACCGGGTTTGAATGCTGTATGGCTGATAAAGTGGATGGTGAGCATTGAACCTTAGACTAATCATGTGCATCTGACGGTCGGGAATTTTTAAAATCGTACTAGTGTCATAGGTGTCCAGCGGTAGAGGGGCTCTGTCATGCAGATTTCACTCATGACATGGTGTTATGTGTAAAATGTGCTTGACACTTTTGAGCCTGAGACGTGGACAGGTCTGACCATAGCTGTGCAACGAGCCGCTCGGGGGGGTGCCTTCCTGGAAGGCACTCCCCTTCAGGGTAAGGGGGTCATGGTCAAGAGAAAGTGCCATAACCAGTCGATAGTGCAGTATCTACTGATACTGCACTATATGGCTACCGTAACCCTCAATTATCGCGAACTGACTTTACTTTTAAAAAAGACAAAGTACCATAACCAATCGATAGTACAGTACCCCTGATACCGTATATGGTAACCGTAACTCCGATTATCGCGAACTAACATAATTTTAAAGAAGTTCTGGTATTGTGCCCAATTGACCTGGCACCGTGCCCGATTGTACAGTACACTGCTGACTACCGTAACCCAGTTCCTCGGGTCGAACATTTTTCTAAAAATCCTAAATCCATCATAAAATGATTCTACACTAATTATATATACGGTAGGATACTTTAAAAAAAGATCGATTTACAATTTTTAGAAAAAATGTTTGACCCAAGGAACTGGGTTACGGTAATCAATTGGGTACTGTACAATCGATCGGGCACTGTGCCAGGTCGATTTGGCACGGTACCAGAACTTCTTTGAAATAAAGTTAGTTCGAGATAATCGGGGTTACGGTTTCAGTCGATATTGTACTATCGAGTGGTTATAGTACTTAGTATTGACCTACCCATGACTTACTAAAGGGGTGCTTTCCCGAGAAGGCACCCCCCCTCCGAGCGGCTCGTGCACAGCTATGGGTATGACCAGTGTTCGTTCCTAGTTTGACATATTTTATAGCCATATTTCTATTCATTTTCTTCTTTCATTATAACTGTACTTTTCTTCGATTTCACAGGGCCAGCTGGAGGTTTACATTCGTCTCTTCCCTTCCAATATCTCCTATTATGATCTGGCAAGTCTGGACAACAGAAGATTCCAGAGATTGAGGTTCGGTGGCGGTCCCGCACTTCGAGTGATGTTGACCGGTCCAGAGGATCCCATCGTTGATCAGGTGACAGAGAGATAGGAATGCACTTTTGATAAGTTGATATATAATTTAGATCAAAGTATCTTATACAATCACTATTTCAGTTGTCCGATTTCCTCTCGTCCTCTATCAAAAGTGTCAAAATCGGCGGATATGGAATCGACTCCACTCTAGATTCTTCTCATTTATCGCTGTGCGCGAATCTTTTGAGTGCTTCAACCATGGACCATCTCAAGATCTCGTTGTTGAATCTCGATGGCTTCTCGGAGTGAGTAATAATAGTGGCGTATCGGCTTAGAACATATCGTTTAGACCTATAAAGATGGTGGAAATGTTCAAAATAGAGTTCAGATATGATCAGTTGTTATTTTATACGCACATTGATATTATGCACTTTAGAAATAAGTTTCGCTGCTTTCCATTTTCAGTACGAGTATTCATTCATATCTACAATTGTGCTTAGGCGAATAGGAACTGCAAAAATGTCAAAACTTTGCGTTTCTGAAGTGCACAAATGTTTCCGTTTCCCATTATACAGGGTGTAACTGCTTTCATCATTATTTTACATACACCGTAGTACCATGCACACGTTGCGCTGCTTCCCCCTTACAGTGCGCATATTAATCCATTTCTGAAATCGTGATTGAGCGATTTACAAATGGAAAAATTATAAATTTTGCTTCTAAATTTCAAAAATTGTTTCCGTTATCATTATATATTGTTTCAGTCCTTTCATCATCTCCATTATTGCACGTGTTAGGAATCATCTCGAGATCTTTTTCTTCGGACAACCGTCATACATTAATTCAGGTAGGATTTCCTTAATAATAATATATTTATCGCTCGTGGCGGAGATTCGATTAACGAATAGTGAAGGTTATACATGATAATATAGTCATCACAGAACGATATTTCGATGTCGAATTAGCGACAAAGGGACTATTGAAAATAGGGATAACTTTTATGTAATTTGAGACATTAGAGAAATTAGGACTACAAATAATGAAGTCGTCGTTACGAGAACTCTCAAAACGTTCGAGATATACTAGAAACATAACAAACTGTTTATGGTTTGATCTACTTCTTTAAAAAAGTTATCCGAACTGCATGGTGAATTTTGTCGTGCTTGTGAAACTTCCATCTGTCTACAAAGATCTTGAAAATGAACTATTGTAAAACAATTTTTATTCGCTTTGTATGGTAATGATAATTCATTTTTCTGACGGTTTGCCTAAGAAAACCCGACAAATCACTTTCATACTTACTTACAGTCGCGAGCGTAATGCACCGGGCACTTTTGGAATGGGTTTGAATTTTTTTAACCAGCAAATTTCCATTCAGCATCTAGGCTGTTATGCACCAAATTCATCTGAGATTTTTCTTTTTGATATTGGGGTATGACTCAAGCGTACAGTCGTTGCGTACTGATGACGTAATCAAAGTATACTTTTTCAAAATGACATTATTCTTACACGCATTTTTTCCAGCTTCCCAAACTTTCGAGGTAGGAGATATGTCCGACGCCTACCCAGAATTTTTTTTTGAAATTGCTGGAAGGTCGAATATTTGCAGCAGCCTTGCTGCAAAATCAAGGTCCGAAATACACATCTCGGCTTCTAGACAACCTAGAGACCCCACTCTCGTCGTCTGCACTCTCTCGCCCATCGGGGTAAACAAAGTGTTTTCCACCACTAGTATACCTCCGAAAAACGGTCGCAGCGTGCAGGAAAGATATCCAATCGCTCTAAAAGTTGAGAATCAGATCTTCAATACATTTTGAACATTTCTATGCCTAAACCAGATTTTTACAAACATGTTCCACAAAGTTATGAATGTCCAAAAAATGGTCATTCAAAAAAGGAATTTTTCCATGCCCTGAGGGTAAATTTTTGAGATTTTGTTTTCATATTCTCAGGATCGTCTGGACTCATGATGGCGATCATTTTGATGCCTTGAACGAGTCTCTAGGTTGTCTAGAAGCCGAGATGTGTATTTTTAGTTTTTTCCGACCTTGATTTTGCAGCAAGGCTGCTGCAAATATTCGACCTTCAAGCAATTTCAAAAAAAAATTCTGGGTAGGCGTCGGACATATCTCCAACCTCAAAAAGTTTGGCGATCTGGAAAAATCCGTGTAAGAATAATGTCATTTTGAAAAAAGTACATTTTGATTGCGTCATCACTACGCAACGACTGTGCGCTTGCGTCATACCCCAATATCAAAAAGAAAAATCTCTGATGAATTTGATGCATAACATCCTAGTTGCAGAATAGAAATTTTCCTAGTTAAAAAAGTCAAACCCATTCCAAAAGTGCCCGGTGACTTATGCTCGCGACTGTATATTATTATACTTGCCACCTCTTCAGTTGCCTTCATCACAACACTCTTCTCGTACTCCATCCGCCACGTCTTCCTCAACAATCCCAATAGTATCCTCCATCCCGACTCCTTCATCGGACTCCCTCGTGCATTCTGGGAGCAATCCTTCAACGAGGTGAGAATTACTTCATAACAATAAAGCCTGATGAAAAAATGGTTACTTTTTCTTCCGAGTGACTGCCTTATGAGGCGAATCACGGGAGAATTGGAGGAGTCAGCGGTGATACGGATAAAGTTAGCACAATCTGGCTCTATTTTTGAGAAGTACTGCAATCGATGCCCTGCGTTGAGAGAATTTCGCGGTCTCCATCCTTATAGAAATATATTTCAGAAACTCTCTAACGGGTCCATTGAATGGGTTGAGACGAGAATCAGGGGAGAAGAGAGAAGATAACGAAGGCACCGATCAACCTGCCCCCTTCTTCCAACTACTGGGACGAGTGGCAGAAAGGGAATAAGAAATAGGCTGTCGTAATCCCGTATAGTATATCCCCTATTTCCTTCTCCGATACTAGTTGCGGACGAATCTTGAACGTTACTTTTGAATTTATCTTCGTTATTTAAATGTTGCTTTTCTTTTATAAAAATTTTTAAAACACTTCTTTTTCATAATTCCTATTCAAACCTTGAGCTGAGGTTATATGTTTGTGTTATTCAGTGAAATTTACATTTCAATTTTTGAAGTTTAAACATCTAACACATCACTCGTGATGCACATCGTGTTGAGTTGATATCGTACAAATCTTTTTTCGGCGTTCAATGAAGTTTTCATGATAAAGGTGTTTCTGTGATATGTCATTTGTTGAATCTGAATACGTTGTAGTGTGTTGCCTAAATACCTCTCGATCGTGAACTTCAAATGTTTTAATCCCGTTTCGAGGAGTGTTTTGAGGTTTCGAGGGGTGTTCTATCTGACAGGATTCACATACACCCGTAAAGCACAAAATAAATTTCCGGTTTCAATATCTCCCTATGATTAATTTTTCGCGTAGAGTTCGAAAATCTACCTTAGAAAGCCGTATCTCTAACCCCTTATTCTCTGCGATGCGCCGAAGTGGACAGTCGGTTTTTGAAACTTTTGTTCGGAGCTTATAAATACCATAACTTTATAGTGATTCTGAAAGATCTCGACGAATGTTCTTTCAAATTTTTCGGCTTAATCGACCTCAAAGATGTGACATTGTTTCCCTAAAATTCCAGCCGTAGGAGCATTTAGGGTCGAAAAACTTGATATCGCAGAATTTCACGAGATATAAATTTACTGGAGTAATTTCACTCGTATTTTCCGAA
The DNA here is from genome assembly GCA_036245805.1 of Pristionchus mayeri. Classification (NCBI taxonomy): domain Eukaryota; kingdom Metazoa; phylum Nematoda; class Chromadorea; order Rhabditida; family Neodiplogasteridae; genus Pristionchus; species Pristionchus mayeri. The sequence goes on from BTRK01000006.1 coordinate 16,088,441, forward strand.
TTTCCACTCCACAGTTCACGAGAAGTCGATCTAAAAAAGATTTCCGCAAAACAATCTGTTTTTTCGTTCGAAATCGTTCAAGCCCGAGGTGTTCGGTGGACATTTCACCCTCGTCCAGAAAATATTTTTCTCTGCAATTTTGATACAACGTGTAGTTCTTCAAGGGGGATTTAACGAACATATTTAAAATCCCCATGGAATAAAATTTTTCAGGACGGCCACTTTAAAATTTCAAATGATCATAACTTTTTTCACATATGAGCTTGTTCTTAACTTTCAACAGTAAAAATGTTTATCTCGTCGAGATCTTTCAGAAACACAAAGTTATGGTATTTGGAAGATCCAATCAAAAACCGACAGTCCGCTTCGGCGCAGCGCAGAGAACGAGGGGTCAGAGATACGGCTTTCTAAGGTAGATTTTCGAACTCTCCGTGAAAAATTGATCATATGGAGATATTGAAACCGGAAATTTATATTCTGCTGTACGGATCATGGGTGGAATTGCTCGATCCTCTCAGATCTCGTATTTCATCTCATGAACATGTATCCCACGCCACATCAAAAACGAAATCAAAACAATATCGTACACAAATAATATTTAATAAACAGCTTCATTGATAGCTCCAAACACAATAAACCAATTGTACAGCGAACGATAACTTGCAAATCTTTCAAATATTTGAAAAAATAAGCAAGCTCGTAATGTGAATGAAGCAAATTTATCTACAACAACGTGAATAATCTGATAAAATTAACAACAACAGAACAATTCAAGACTATTCACTTGATGTTATCAGCTCTGATTCTGGTGAAGTCATCACCGTTGACTACCGTACTCCACGGCTGGTTCGCAGTCAGCAGAGGAGCGTAGCCGAGGACGATGAGAGCCTTCTGCTGACGAGATACAGAGACGTTGCATCTGAAAGACTCATTGATCTACCGTTGCTATATTACGAACGCGCGCTAAATCAAGTAGGAAAAGAAGTTCATTTATTTTCAAAGAAATTTCCTAAAATTATCAGCATTTTGAAACAACTCGTTTTGATAATCCATTCCAGAACTGAGAAAACATGCTAGGCTGGGCTCCGGAATTAGTAATCACCTCTCTTTGCTGTTGAAGAAGGCTCCCTCCTTGGGGATCTGAGTACGAGTAGTAAGGAGAATGACGATGGGCTTTTCTTTGCCCTGTAATACGAAAAGTTATACGTAAATGCGAGAATTCTCTTAAAGCGAGTAGCACAGTTCACCTGAGCAGAATCGACGGTGAGAATAGTGAAGTCCTTGTCGAGAACTGCCTGGAGTTTGCAAAAAATATTCGTATTAGTGATAGCAAATCAGCGTCGTTTCACACGCTACCGCAGTCAGGGAGAGAAAGAGGGAGGGAGAGAGAACGTGTGAAACGAATAGAATACCCTCCGAGTTTCCAGCATTAATCCTTATCTCACTGATTACAGTAAAATGTACATAGGAAAAATATAGAAAAATATCGACAGAAATCCACCTCTTCTTTTGTTCCTTGTAGAGACAGATCACCATGATCTCCTCCTTCCATTCCCTCGGGAACTTGCTCAGCAATCTGCAAGCATTTTCGAATTCCTTGCATCCGTTTGAATCTCAAAATAGAGAGGAAGCATGACACTTCTTCGATTAATGACCACTCCTACCCCTCCCATTTCCCATCCCTTCCCATCATTGAGGGATTGAGCGGCAGAAAACCAGAGATGAATACATAGAAATGAGCGGGCTATATGCGGGGGGTGGCTATTAACCGAAGAAGTGCCGAAATTCGCTTACTTCTGGAGAGTCTTGATCTCCTTCTCGTTGTAGAGGGACATGCTCTTCTCCTCCCTCTCCTGCTTTCCATCCACTTCGATTAATAGTAGCTGAGGGCATCCAGAGTGCACGAGGCCGACGACACTCAGGGGAGATTCGCCCTCGGGCTGAGGAAAGATACTGTAAGCTCCTCTTACCGTAACCCGATTCATACACGACTAGTAGTAATAAAACGGACTCGGAAAGTCAGCTTTACAATTAAAAAAATCGGTCTCAAAGCCTTTTTTGTCATCACTCTTTCCCTTATACCGTATCCGATGAACGCAACCGTAACCCTCACCATACGGGAGACGAGTTTGTTCTTGTAGGCGAGTCTATTGTAGGGGGCGACAAGCGAGGGAGGCGCACGATAGACCTCCTTCAGTTCCACCAGAGTCATCGTCGTGTTCTTTAGGGCTACGGTAAGGGCAGGTCGACCAGCCAGTTCGTGACCCAGAATCCGCTCGTCGTACATGAAAGGAGGCAGCTGATTGTCGTCTCCAATCAGCACCAATTGCGCCTGTAAATACTCTAAAAATCAATGAATCGATAAATTTAAAGTAATATTATTTTTAAAGAAGCGGTCAATAGGTTTCATGCAGTTCAACCCTTTCCTTTCCTTCTATACTGTACCTGAGGGAATCGTCGGAGGAGGCAGAAGAGTGCGGCCTCAGTGAGGAGAGAAGCCTCGTCCACGATCACTCGAGTAACTCGTTCGAGCCCCTGAATATTCGATTTGACGGACAAATTTGCTCTTGCAAGTGCGTTAGGAAATCAAATTATCTAATCAATATTTTTCTATGGGGACACTATAATAATAGTACTCAGTTCAGCTACGCTGGACAATAAGAAAGATGGAAGCACCTCGCACAGCTTGCTCTTGGTGAACATCTTCTGCAGAACCATCTCCACTGTTGAGAGAATGATCTGAACACACAATATAAGGGGGGTGCGTTCCTCGTTTTCGCAAGTATGAATCGGTTCAAAAAAAGAAAAGGTTTCAAATAGTTTAATTTTTGTTGTTAATGGTTTAAATCGGTTCATCCATTGCATTTGTAAAAGTAGATGCAATGGATGAACCGATTTAAACCATTAATAACAAAAATTAAACTATTTGAAACCTTTTCTTTTTTTTGAACCGATTCATACTTGCGAAAACGAGGAACGCACCCCCCTTATATGCACTACAGTGCACAAGAAAGTGAAGGGGTCAAAATCATATTTTGCGGGAAATGAAGTGACGGTGAACGATATCTCGGACTCTATTGTCTACTCGCGAATTTTAACTTTTTCACATCTGTGTCTCACAATTTAGGTATCAAATAAAACGAGCTCTTTGTACAATCAATTCTTGCATTCCGGACAAACCAATTTATGAGAGACATCGCAAGAGAATTACCTTCTCCGCGGCGGTAGCACCAAAATCGTCCTATCTTGACTGAAGGCATTTCAAATGATTCTCTTTCAAACTGCGTTGTCAGAATTTTGATAACTGACGTCATCTTCGAGATTCAGAAGGTCAAACATGGGAAACTCACTTTTCTAGAGTCAAATCGAGCCCACTTAAATGAACATAAATCCGTTTAAAATGACGATATAAAGCCGTTCAAAACAAGAATTTGAACTTTGCTTAGAACGAAAGCTTAGAACATTCTTTACAACTTTTCTTTTGAACTTGTCATTCCTCAAACAAGTCCTGGTCCAGAGTGGTCGGGTGTACTAAAAATTGCGGCTCCACCAGTGGGTACGAGCGCTGTCGCGCGCGTAAATGGAAACTTTCAACATATAAAATGCTTAGTTCATCGTCCTTTGCATTTCTAGAAATGAGTCAGGTTCTTATCCCCACATTGAGCTGATCTGCACTTTTGCGCTTTTCTATGAATTCTTCAGATGAACATCCGCATTTCTCGATACGCCCTATCGTTTAGTGATTCTGAGGGATGTTTCTACACTTTTAGGAACCATTTTTATGCAGTTACACCCATGCCACAGATTGACAATTGTCAAAATATTTTTGCATTTTCGGTCATACGGTAATTTTGACCAATGAAAGTGAAATACCTATTGGGGAAACAACTTACAATTTCATTTTGAATGTTTTTTGAAGTATTTGAGCTCAATAGAAGCCAATAGAGGCCCGGCAAGTATTGGAATCGTGTAGGGTGTATACCCACTGTTGGAGGCACCGGACGAAAATCCGCGCCCTTTTTTTACCAATTCCGATTTCTTAGATTTTTTGCGTGAAGTTAGTCACCCATAGGTACTATCGATGGAACATAGTGGCTTGATAGAGATTTTCCTATTTGCAGGGTCATGCAATTTTAAGTACAACCGACCACTCTGGACCAGGACTTGTACGAGGAATGACAAGTTCAAAAGAAAAGTTGTAAAGAATGTTCTTAGCTTTCGTTCTAAGCAAAGAACGGCTTTGTACCGTCATTTTAAACGGATTTATGTTCATTTATGTTCGGTCTCGATTTGACTCTAGGAAAGAGAGTTTCCCATGTTTGACCTTCTGATTCTCGAAGATGACGTCAGCTAAAATTCTGACAACGCAGTTTAGAGCATCATTTGAAAAATACTCTGTATTAAATTTGTTTCCCATGGAATAAAATTTTTCAGGACGGCCACTTTAAAATTTCAAATGATCATAACTTTTTTCACATATGAGCTTGTTCTTAACTTTCAACAGTAAAAATGTTTATCTCGTCGAGATCTTTCAGAAACACAAAGTTATGGTATTTGGAAGATCCAATCAAAAACCGACAGTCCGCTTCGGCGCAGCGCAGAGAACGAGGGGTCAGAGATACGGCTTTCTAAGGTAGATTTTCGAACTCTCCGTGAAAAATTGATCATATGGAGATATTGAAACCGGAAATTTATATTCTGCTGTACGGATCATGGGTGGAATTGCTCGATCCTCTCAGATCTCGTATTTCATCTCATGAACATGTATCCCACGCCACATCAAAAACGAAATCAAAACAATATCGTACACAAATAATATTTAATAAACAGCTTCATTGATAGCTCCAAACACAATAAACCAATTGTACAGCGAACGATAACTTGCAAATCTTTCAAATATTTGAAAAAATAAGCAAGCTCGTAATGTGAATGAAGCAAATTTATCTACAACAACGTGAATAATCTGATAAAATTAACAACAACAGAACAATTCAAGACTATTCACTTGATGTTATCAGCTCTGATTCTGGTGAAGTCATCACCGTTGACTACCGTACTCCACGGCTGGTTCGCAGTCAGCAGAGGAGCGTAGCCGAGGACGATGAGAGCCTTCTGCTGACGAGATACAGAGACGTTGCATCTGAAAGATTCATTGATCTACCGTTGCTATATTACGAACGCGCGCTAAATCAAGTAGGAAAAGAAGTTCATTTATTTTCAAAGAAATTTCCTAAAATTATCAGCATTTTGAAACAACTCGTTTTGATAATCCATTCCAGAACTGAGAAAACATGCTAGGCTGGGCTCCGGAATTAGTAATCACCTCTCTTTGCTGTTGAAGAAGGCTCCCTCCTTGGGGATCTGAGTACGAGTAGTAAGGAGAATGACGATGGGCTTTTCTTTGCCCTGTAATACGAAAAGTTATACGTAAATGCGAGAATTCTCTTAAAGCGAGTAGCACAGTTCACCTGAGCAGAATCGACGGTGAGAATAGTGAAGTCCTTGTCGAGAACTGCCTGGAGTTTGCAAAAAATATTCGTATTAGTGATAGCAAATCAGCGTCGTTTCACACGCTACCGCAGTCAGGGAGAGAAAGAGGGAGGGAGAGAGAACGTGTGAAACGAATAGAATACCCTCCGAGTTTCCAGCATTAATCCTTATCTCACTGATTACAGTAAAATGTACATAGGAAAAATATAGAAAAATATCGACAGAAATCCACCTCTTCTTTTGTTCCTTGTAGAGACAGATCACCATGATCTCCTCCTTCCATTCCCTCGGGAACTTGCTCAGCAATCTGCAAGCATTTTCGAATTCCTTGCATCCGTTTGAATCTCAAAATAGAGAGGAAGCATGACACTTCTTCGATTAATGACCACTCCTACCCCTCCCATTTCCCATCCCTTCCCATCATTGAGGGATTGAGCGGCAGAAAACCAGAGATGAATACATAGAAATGAGCGGGCTATATGCGGGGGGTGGCTATTAACCGAAGAAGTGCCGAAATTCGCTTACTTCTGGAGAGTCTTGATCTCCTTCTCGTTGTAGAGGGACATGCTCTTCTCCTCCCTCTCCTGCTTTCCATCCACTTCGATTAATAGTAGCTGAGGGCATCCAGAGTGCACGAGGCCGACGACACTCAGGGGAGATTCGCCCTCGGGCTGAGGAAAGATACTGTAAGCTCCTCTTACCGTAACCCGATTCATACACGACTAGTAGTAATAAAACGGACTCGGAAAGTCAGCTTTACAATTAAAAAAATCGGTCTCAAAGCCTTTTTTGTCATCACTCTTTCCCTTATACCGTATCCGATGAACGCAACCGTAACCCTCACCATACGGGAGACGAGTTTGTTCTTGTAGGCGAGTCTATTGTAGGGGGCGACAAGCGAGGGAGGCGCACGATAGACCTCCTTCAGTTCCACCAGAGTCATCGTCGTGTTCTTTAGGGCTACGGTAAGGGCAGGTCGACCAGCCAGTTCGTGACCCAGAATCCGCTCGTCGTACATGAAAGGAGGCAGCTGATTGTCGTCTCCAATCAGCACCAATTGCGCCTGTAAATACTCTAAAAATCAATGAATCGATAAATTTAAAGTAATATTATTTTTAAAGAAGCGGTCAATAGGTTTCATGCAGTTCAACCCTTTCCTTTCCTTCTATACTGTACCTGAGGGAATCGTCGGAGGAGGCAGAAGAGTGCGGCCTCAGTGAGGAGAGAAGCCTCGTCCACGATCACTCGAGTAACTCGTTCGAGCCCCTGAATATTCGATTTGACGGACAAATTTGCTCTTGCAAGTGCGTTAGGAAATCAAATTATCTAATCAATATTTTTCTATGGGGACACTATAATAATAGTACTCAGTTCAGCTACGCTGGACAATAAGAAAGATGGAAGCACCTCGCACAGCTTGCTCTTGGTGAACATCTTCTGCAGAACCATCTCCACTGTTGAGAGAATGATCTGAACACACAATATAAGGGGGGTGCGTTCCTCGTTTTCGCAAGTATGAATCGGTTCAAAAAAAGAAAAGGTTTCAAATAGTTTAATTTTTGTTGTTAATGGTTTAAATCGGTTCATCCATTGCATTTGTAAAAGTAGATGCAATGGATGAACCGATTTAAACCATTAATAACAAAAATTAAACTATTTGAAACCTTTTCTTTTTTTTGAACCGATTCATACTTGCGAAAACGAGGAACGCACCCCCCTTATATGCACTACAGTGCACAAGAAAGTGAAGGGGTCAAAATCATATTTTGCGGGAAATGAAGTGACGGTGAACGATATCTCGGACTCTATTGTCTACTCGCGAATTTTAACTTTTTCACATCTGTGTCTCACAATTTAGGTATCAAATAAAACGAGCTCTTTGTACAATCAATTCTTGCATTCCGGACAAACCAATTTATGAGAGACATCGCAAGAGAATTACCTTCTCCGCGGCGGTAGCACCAAAATCGTCCTATCTTGACTGAAGGCATTTCAAATGATTCTCTTTCAAACTGCGTTGTCAGAATTTTGATAACTGACGTCATCTTCGAGATTCAGAAGGTCAAACATGGGAAACTCACTTTTCTAGAGTCAAATCGAGCCCACTTAAATGAACATAAATCCGTTTAAAATGACGATATAAAGCCGTTCAAAACAAGAATTTGAACTTTGCTTAGAACGAAAGCTTAGAACATTCTTTACAACTTTTCTTTTGAACTTGTCATTCCTCAAACAAGTCCTGGTCCAGAGTGGTCGGGTGTACTAAAAATTGCGGCTCCACCAGTGGGTACGAGCGCTGTCGCGCGCGTAAATGGAAACTTTCAACATATAAAATGCTTAGTTCATCGTCCTTTGCATTTCTAGAAATGAGTCAGGTTCTTATCCCCACATTGAGCTGATCTGCACTTTTGCGCTTTTCTATGAATTCTTCAGATGAACATCCGCATTTCTCGATACGCCCTATCGTTTAGTGATTCTGAGGGATGTTTCTACACTTTTAGGAACCATTTTTATGCAGTTACACCCATGCCACAGATTGACAATTGTCAAAATATTTTTGCATTTTCGGTCATACGGTAATTTTGACCAATGAAAGTGAAATACCTATTGGGGAAACAACTTACAATTTCATTTTGAATGTTTTTTGAAGTATTTGAGCTCAATAGAAGCCAATAGAGGCCCGGCAAGTATTGGAATCGTGTAGGGTGTATACCCACTGTTGGAGGCACCGGACGAAAATCCGCGCCCTTTTTTTACCAATTCCGATTTCTTAGATTTTTTGCGTGAAGTTAGTCACCCATAGGTACTATCGATGGAACATAGTGGCTTGATAGAGATTTTCCTATTTGCAGGGTCATGCAATTTTAAGTACAACCGACCACTCTGGACCAGGACTTGTACGAGGAATGACAAGTTCAAAAGAAAAGTTGTAAAGAATGTTCTTAGCTTTCGTTCTAAGCAAAGAACGGCTTTGTACCGTCATTTTAAACGGATTTATGTTCATTTATGTTCGGTCTCGATTTGACTCTAGGAAAGAGAGTTTCCCATGTTTGACCTTCTGATTCTCGAAGATGACGTCAGCTAAAATTCTGACAACGCAGTTTAGAGCATCATTTGAAAAATACTCTGTATTAAATTTGTTTCCCATGGAATAAAATTTTTCAGGACGGCCACTTTAAAATTTCAAATGATCATAACTTTTTTCACATATGAGCTTGTTCTTAACTTTCAACAGTAAAAATGTTTATCTCGTCGAGATCTTTCAGAAACACAAAGTTATGGTATTTGGAAGATCCAATCAAAAACCGACAGTCCGCTTCGGCGCAGCGCAGAGAACGAGGGGTCAGAGATACGGCTTTCTAAGGTAGATTTTCGAACTCTCCGTGAAAAATTGATCATATGGAGATATTGAAACCGGAAATTTATATTCTGCTGTACGGATCATGGGTGGAATTGCTCGATCCTCTCAGATCTCGTATTTCATCTCATGAACATGTATCCCACGCCACATCAAAAACGAAATCAAAACAATATCGTACACAAATAATATTTAATAAACAGCTTCATTGATAGCTCCAAACACAATAAACCAATTGTACAGCGAACGATAACTTGCAAATCTTTCAAATATTTGAAAAAATAAGCAAGCTCGTAATGTGAATGAAGCAAATTTATCTACAACAACGTGAATAATCTGATAAAATTAACAACAACAGAACAATTCAAGACTATTCACTTGATGTTATCAGCTCTGATTCTGGTGAAGTCATCACCGTTGACTACCGTACTCCACGGCTGGTTCGCAGTCAGCAGAGGAGCGTAGCCGAGGACGATGAGAGCCTTCTGCTGACGAGATACAGAGACGTTGCATCTGAAAGATTCATTGATCTACCGTTGCTATATTACGAACGCGCGCTAAATCAAGTAGGAAAAGAAGTTCATTTATTTTCAAAGAAATTTCCTAAAATTATCAGCATTTTGAAACAACTCGTTTTGATAATCCATTCCAGAACTGAGAAAACATGCTAGGCTGGGCTCCGGAATTAGTAATCACCTCTCTTTGCTGTTGAAGAAGGCTCCCTCCTTGGGGATCTGAGTACGAGTAGTAAGGAGAATGACGATGGGCTTTTCTTTGCCCTGTAATACGAAAAGTTATACGTAAATGCGAGAATTCTCTTAAAGCGAGTAGCACAGTTCACCTGAGCAGAATCGACGGTGAGAATAGTGAAGTCCTTGTCGAGAACTGCCTGGAGTTTGCAAAAAATATTCGTATTAGTGATAGCAAATCAGCGTCGTTTCACACGCTACCGCAGTCAGGGAGAGAAAGAGGGAGGGAGAGAGAACGTGTGAAACGAATAGAATACCCTCCGAGTTTCCAGCATTAATCCTTATCTCACTGATTACAGTAAAATGTACATAGGAAAAATATAGAAAAATATCGACAGAAATCCACCTCTTCTTTTGTTCCTTGTAGAGACAGATCACCATGATCTCCTCCTTCCATTCCCTCGGGAACTTGCTCAGCAATCTGCAAGCATTTTCGAATTCCTTGCATCCGTTTGAATCTCAAAATAGAGAGGAAGCATGACACTTCTTCGATTAATGACCACTCCTACCCCTCCCATTTCCCATCCCTTCCCATCATTGAGGGATTGAGCGGCAGAAAACCAGAGATGAATACATAGAAATGAGCGGGCTATATGCGGGGGGTGGCTATTAACCGAAGAAGTGCCGAAATTCGCTTACTTCTGGAGAGTCTTGATCTCCTTCTCGTTGTAGAGGGACATGCTCTTCTCCTCCCTCTCCTGCTTTCCATCCACTTCGATTAATAGTAGCTGAGGGCATCCAGAGTGCACGAGGCCGACGACACTCAGGGGAGATTCGCCCTCGGGCTGAGGAAAGATACTGTAAGCTCCTCTTACCGTAACCCGATTCATACACGACTAGTAGTAATAAAACGGACTCGGAAAGTCAGCTTTACAATTAAAAAAATCGGTCTCAAAGCCTTTTTTGTCATCACTCTTTCCCTTATACCGTATCCGATGAACGCAACCGTAACCCTCACCATACGGGAGACGAGTTTGTTCTTGTAGGCGAGTCTATTGTAGGGGGCGACAAGCGAGGGAGGCGCACGATAGACCTCCTTCAGTTCCACCAGAGTCATCGTCGTGTTCTTTAGGGCTACGGTAAGGGCAGGTCGACCAGCCAGTTCGTGACCCAGAATCCGCTCGTCGTACATGAAAGGAGGCAGCTGATTGTCGTCTCCAATCAGCACCAATTGCGCCTGTAAATACTCTAAAAATCAATGAATCGATAAATTTAAAGTAATATTATTTTTAAAGAAGCGGTCAATAGGTTTCATGCAGTTCAACCCTTTCCTTTCCTTCTATACTGTACCTGAGGGAATCGTCGGAGGAGGCAGAAGAGTGCGGCCTCAGTGAGGAGAGAAGCCTCGTCCACGATCACTCGAGTAACTCGTTCGAGCCCCTGAATATTCGATTTGACGGACAAATTTGCTCTTGCAAGTGCGTTAGGAAATCAAATTATCTAATCAATATTTTTCTATGGGGACACTATAATAATAGTACTCAGTTCAGCTACGCTGGACAATAAGAAAGATGGAAGCACCTCGCACAGCTTGCTCTTGGTGAACATCTTCTGCAGAACCATCTCCACTGTTGAGAGAATGATCTGAACACACAATATAAGGGGGGTGCGTTCCTCGTTTTCGCAAGTATGAATCGGTTCAAAAAAAGAAAAGGTTTCAAATAGTTTAATTTTTGTTGTTAATGGTTTAAATCGGTTCATCCATTGCATTTGTAAAAGTAGATGCAATGGATGAACCGATTTAAACCATTAATAACAAAAATTAAACTATTTGAAACCTTTTCTTTTTTTTGAACCGATTCATACTTGCGAAAACGAGGAACGCACCCCCCTTATATGCACTACAGTGCACAAGAAAGTGAAGGGGTCAAAATCATATTTTGCGGGAAATGAAGTGACGGTGAACGATATCTCGGACTCTATTGTCTACTCGCGAATTTTAACTTTTTCACATCTGTGTCTCACAATTTAGGTATCAAATAAAACGAGCTCTTTGTACAATCAATTCTTGCATTCCGGACAAACCAATTTATGAGAGACATCGCAAGAGAATTACCTTCTCCGCGGCGGTAGCACCAAAATCGTCCTATCTTGACTGAAGGCATTTCAAATGATTCTCTTTCAAACTGCGTTGTCAGAATTTTGATAACTGACGTCATCTTCGAGATTCAGAAGGTCAAACATGGGAAACTCACTTTTCTAGAGTCAAATCGAGCCCACTTAAATGAACATAAATCCGTTTAAAATGACGATATAAAGCCGTTCAAAACAAGAATTTGAACTTTGCTTAGAACGAAAGCTTAGAACATTCTTTACAACTTTTCTTTTGAACTTGTCATTCCTCAAACAAGTCCTGGTCCAGAGTGGTCGGGTGTACTAAAAATTGCGGCTCCACCAGTGGGTACGAGCGCTGTCGCGCGCGTAAATGGAAACTTTCAACATATAAAATGCTTAGTTCATCGTCCTTTGCATTTCTAGAAATGAGTCAGGTTCTTATCCCCACATTGAGCTGATCTGCACTTTTGCGCTTTTCTATGAATTCTTCAGATGAACATCCGCATTTCTCGATACGCCCTATCGTTTAGTGATTCTGAGGGATGTTTCTACACTTTTAGGAACCATTTTTATGCAGTTACACCCATGCCACAGATTGACAATTGTCAAAATATTTTTGCATTTTCGGTCATACGGTAATTTTGACCAATGAAAGTGAAATACCTATTGGGGAAACAACTTACAATTTCATTTTGAATGTTTTTTGAAGTATTTGAGCTCAATAGAAGCCAATAGAGGCCCGGCAAGTATTGGAATCGTGTAGGGTGTATACCCACTGTTGGAGGCACCGGACGAAAATCCGCGCCCTTTTTTTACCAATTCCGATTTCTTAGATTTTTTGCGTGAAGTTAGTCACCCATAGGTACTATCGATGGAACATAGTGGCTTGATAGAGATTTTCCTATTTGCAGGGTCATGCAATTTTAAGTACAACCGACCACTCTGGACCAGGACTTGTACGAGGAATGACAAGTTCAAAAGAAAAGTTGTAAAGAATGTTCTTAGCTTTCGTTCTAAGCAAAGAACGGCTTTGTACCGTCATTTTAAACGGATTTATGTTCATTTATGTTCGGTCTCGATTTGACTCTAGGAAAGAGAGTTTCCCATGTTTGACCTTCTGATTCTCGAAGATGACGTCAGCTAAAATTCTGACAACGCAGTTTAGAGCATCATTTGAAAAATACTCTGTATTAAATTTGTTTCCCGCTAGGTTGATTTTGATTCCTATTGCCGCAAAACCCCTAAAATAGGTAATTTTCTCGCGATTCGTCTCTTATGAGAGGAATCGCGAGAGAATCGACCATTTGAGGGGGGTGGGCGGCACTAGGAAAGAAGTTTGTCCTATCTGGGAACAATTTTTGTGACAAGTACTTCAAATGATGCTCTTTCAAACTGCGTCGTCGGAATTTTGATATTTGTCGTCATCGTCGAGATTCAGAAGACCAAACTTGGTACTGCCACCTTTCGTCAGTCAAATCAGGCGCATTCAAATGACCATATTTCCGTTTAAAATGACGCTAGAAAGTCGTAAAGCGGAGAACATTCTCTACAACTTTTCCGTTGACTATTTCATTCCTGGTGCTCATCCTGGTGTGGCGCGGTCGGGGGTACCCAAAATGACGTAACTTTGCAAATCGGAAAAGCTTTCTGAGATTTCACGCTTAAGTTGTAGTACATATATGTCCCTCGCTTTTTGCCAAAAATGAAGGAAATCGGCATAAAAACACAAAAAAGGGCTCACTTTCGTAAAACGCTCTGAAAATGACTTCCGGAAAAGAGTACTTCCGTATCTTTAATTACGCTCATTTATGCTCAAAATCGTTCAAAAACATCCAAAACAACCTTAGAAGTTCTTCCCCCCATGATATAGCACTCTCATTGGTCATCAATGGTCATCTTGTTATTCGAGTAAGGAAGACACTTTGTTTTTCGAGTAAGGAAGACACAGTTAAACTTCAAAATAGCATTAATGAAATTCTAAAATGGAGTAATACTTGGCAGCTTGATATTGCGAATAAAAAATGCAGTGTGATTCATTTGGGTCGTCAAAATCCAAATTGCATCTATTTTGTTGGAAATCAGAAGCTTGAACCCAAAGACTGTGTCAGAGATCTCGGAAATATGATTGATCGTAATCTCTCAATGAGAGATCATGCAAAAACTATTTGTTAAGTAGCAGAAAAGCAAATCTTGTTTTCAAAGCTTTACATTCAAGAGGTGAAAAAATTCTGCTTAATGCATATTGTACTTATATAAGGCCTACACTGGAATTCAGTTGTAGCACGTCCGATTCATTCCACTGACAGAGATAGAATTGAAAAAGTTCAAAATTCAGTAACGCGTAGAATATTTTACAAAGCTTTCAAGTGTTCTTATAATGATAGGCCGAACCATACCGAAAGAAACAAAGCACTAAATTTGCATTCGTTGGAGCATAGACGGCGTGTAAATGATGCAAAATTAGCATACCAAATTATATTTGGTAATGGTAAGCTTGCATTGTCACGGGATAAATTCTTTTCGTTTGTGAAAACTCGAACTCGTGGTGCCGGTCACAAGATTTTTGTAGATATGCCAAAAACAAAATTACGCGAGAATAGCTTTGCTATTCGAATAACAAAATCACTAATGTATGTTTTACAGACATCGAAATTTAATTCGTCATCCACAGAATTCATCAAAGCGTTCGTTGATGGAAAGAAATGAAGATATTTACAAGATTATCCTCCCCCCACCTTTCCTACCTATTTCATTGTAACAAACCCACATGCAAAAAATAAGGCATGTATAAATCTATTCTATTCTATCTGACCAAAAATTTGAAAATCGGTATTTTGACCAATTTAAACATGCGGGATGGGCCCAAATGCACTAAATGGGTTTCAAATAATGTGAATACATTCCTAGAAACAGCTCAAAGAAAAAGCGCTCCTGAAAAGCGGAAATTTCGCCAGAAGAATCCAAGGAAATACGCAAAACTGTGCCTCTGGATAAAATAGACGTAGAGACTCGGCTTATGGATAGAAATGTAGAGCACGATGACGATGATCTAAACATTTTATCTGTTGAAAGTGAGTCTCTATCTTCTCGTTGAAGCGCGCTACAGAGCCTACAAGTTGGCTAGAAACGGCAAGAATCCCCCGAGAGCGCGCGCTCTAACCATCCGGCGCTCTCGCCGCCTGACCTCCCTCTCCCCTCCCCTCTATTTAGCGCCCCCATGCGCGTCTTCGGAAGTTTTTCCCACATTCTAGGCTCTGTAGCGCGCTTCAACGAGAAGATAGAGACTCACTTTCAACAGATAAAATGTTTAGCTCATCGTGCTCTACATTTCTATCCATAAGCCGAGTCTCTACGTCTATTTTATCCAGAGGCACAGTTTTGCGTATTTCCTTGGATTCTTCTGGCGAAATTTCCGCTTTTCAGGAGCGCTTTTTCTTTGAGCTGTTTCTAGAAATGTATTCACATTATTTGAAACCCATTTAGTGCATTTGGGCCCATCCCGCATGTTTAAATTGGTCAAAATACCGATTTTCAAATTTTTGGTCAGATGACCATTGATGACCAATGAGAGTGCTATATCATGGGGGGGAAGAACTTCTAAGGTTGTTTTGGATGTTCTTGAACGATTTTGAGCATAAATGAGCGTAATTGAAGATACGTAAGTACTCTTTTCCGGAAGTCATTTTCAGTGCGTTTTACGAAAGTGAGCCCTTTTTTTGTGTTTATATTCCGATTTCCTTCATTTTTGGCAAAAAGCGAGGGACATATATGTACTACAACTTAAGCATGAAATCTCAGAAATTTTTTCGATTTGCAAAGTTACGTCATTTTTGGTACCCCCGACCGCGCCACACCAGCATGAGCACCAGGAATGAAATCGTCAACATAAAAGTTGTAGAGAATGTTCTCCACTTTCTTTCTAAACAAAGAACGGCTTTCTAGCGTCATTTTAAACGGAAATATGGTCATTTTAATGCGCCTGATTTGACTGACGAAAAGTGACGGTACCAAGTTTGGCCTTCTGAATCTCGACGATGACGATAAATATCAAAATTCTGACGATGCAGTTTGAAAGAGCATCATTTGAAGTACTTGCCACAAAAATTGTTTCCAGATACGACACACTTTTTTCCTAGTGCCACGGCGTGGTCGATTCTCTCGCGATTCCTCTCTTATCACGTGTCTTCTGAGAGATTGCATGAAAATTGTCCCCCCGAGGAACCAGCTGCAAAAGTTTGAGCAATGCTCACAATAAAATTATGGCAGAGTCCATAGGAGACGAGAAAACTTTTGCACTAGCAATTTGGCCTGGAACCGGCTTTTAGGCATTTTACGGTCTTCATACCGGCTCTATCGTATATTCCTTCGTTTTTGAGCTACAGTGACGGCATGGTACTCAAAATACGCGGAAAATTATTTTAAGAAACTTTTATGTTGACACAAACTCTGTACGAGTGAGTCTTCATGCTCAAAAGGTCGAAAAACTAGCTCGAAATTCGTTTAAAAAATCATACTCGGCTTAGAACCCCCCATTTTAGTGGTTTTTGAACACAGATTCAGAATCTACGTACTCGAATTAGTCAAGTAAAAATACTTCCGTGAATCTGTAGGGGTGTAAATAGATCTCATTTTACTCATATATTTATATTTCCATTGCAGATGAGATTCAAGATCGTATTTTCATTTATTCTGATTCTTCAGTTCATCCTCAACGAAGCAGCACCTGTTAAAAAGGTTTGTATTTTCGAACTTAAGTAACGGGATATTTGCCATAAAAGGATGGAGCATTGGATCCGAAGAGAGCGAAGGCATGCTACTTTGAAAATGGCAGTCCCTCTGAAGTTCCAAGGGCGACCCACTCTCATGTTTCCTCGAATTGCGATGGCGATCGTATTGAGTAAGTTAAAAGAAAATTTCGTGATGCTAAATGAATATTTCACAGCATGTCTACTCTTGCCACCAACGCTGGATCGCTGGGAGCTCCCAATGAACTCGCCCTGGTACTCGCTCGTGGTGAAGGAGTCTTCCTCGATAAGAATGATGACGTATCGAAGTGGAGGAGGAGACTGATCTGTGAAAGCCACATCCGAGAGTTATCGAGCCACTACGAGCAACTCGATTTCAAGCACTTAATCCGCTCCAAGAAAGGAAACGTGCGATGCGGTTTTCCTCGACCTAATCATCACCGAGATGCATTCCTTCCTTGGGGAAAGCTCACCTACGAACAGTCCAAAGCGATTCTTCAATCACAGGGCTATCTTCTTCACCCAGGAACGCGTGAGCCATTTATTTCTTCTTCTTTTTATCTTTTTCCTTCGATGACATAAAAATTCAAAAATAAAAAATAAAAAACCCTCATCTAACGTAACCTTGTACAATTCGCAAATATTTTGTTCAAGAAGACCACATCGGAACCCTAGACCATAATGTTCATTATATACATGAGATCATTACATACATGAGATATGCTTTCAGCCCTCTGCCAGGATGACTACGATGCATTGCGCAGTCCGTCAACTGCGGACGATGCTGCTGGAGGCGAGGCAGGAACCGTGGGCGAAGGCCAATGCGCAATGGATATGACGGATCCGCCATTCATTCATCAAGAGCGCAAGCCCCGGTCTCCGTTCATCCCGTGAGGAAAATGTTCTATGACTTCGCCAAAGGTATTGAGTTATTAATTGTTTCTTTGTTATTTTCGAATAATTGCATAAATTATTCAGAATGAATAGTTACCATAATTGCAGCTGCTAAAGTGAAGAGAGTCGAGTGCAAGAAGACATACTCGGAATTGGGTGTCCGTGGAAAGCGCTATCGTCTCCATGCAGCTAATGTTCTTGGAAATCTGATCATCGAGATGCTGGCGGAGACGGAGGAGGAGCAAGACCAGCTTCGGGCTGCGATCAAGGCTGCTACTGTGGGAAGACCGCCCACCATTGAAGACTCGAAGCTCATCCACGATCTGCTAACAACGGCCGCCGAGAACTTCCGTTCAGCGAGGAATGCTCAAGAGAGGGTGCAACTCCTCTCCCTTTATGCGAGGGATATACCATACAGGTTAGAATATCAACATCTGTTATTTCCAAATCGATTTCGACGAGAAACGATTACACGACATCTTCATTCTTCGCACTCTCTCGCAACTCAACCGGTCTAGAGTGTTTAAAATGAAGATAAAATGACCCGAATGACGCACTATATTTCTAAAAATATCACCTCGAAAAAATAGTTACCAAATCAATTTCAGACTGATGGCGGAGAATGTGAAAGGACTCTCGGAGAGAATCTGGAACGTCGCAAAGAAGCGTGCGATCGATAGCGCATCCTACACTCCACCTAACAACAGCAAGGAGCGCTACGATCCCATTAAACTGAATTTTTTCGTCTCCTTTATTACAAGGTAAATTTAATAATATTTAAACAATAATAGTTGTACTCTAAGCCCATTTATCTTGGTCGGCCTGCCTTGGGGATCCAGAAGAACTAAGGACTCCCACGGCGAGAACGTGGAGCTTCCGAATATGATCATGCGGACTGGGACTTACGAGACCATACGTCTTTATGAGAAGTGAGCGAGTTTTTTTTTCTTAGCTTAATTATGGATTTATTCAGGTACATGCGAGACAGTGGAAGATCTGATTTGATCCTTTCTAATTCTACAACTTACCGCATCCTCTTTCGCCTTCCTGCAATGAAGAGTCACGCCAAAAGTTGCATAGACTACTTCGAGGCCTCTGCGAGCTCTGCGGTTTGATATCTTAGTTATTTGAATAAGATCAATGTTTTAGGCAATTATCGACATCGAGAGAATGCTGACGATGAATTTAGTCGATCGCGGAGAGGTGAATGGATTCAAGACGTCGTTTCGTCAAATAATGGAATATCTTAACGGCAATTTCAAGTATTGGTTGAATAATGAATAATTGTATTCAATTTCGTTTAGACTTCACGCCAAGCTGCAGAGTTACTACTCGGACCACTGCTTAACATGGGGATTAAGTGATACTTCAAATACATTCCTTATCGCTCCTCACAGTCATTCCCACCAGAAGAGATGTGCAGACTGCAAGGGAATGGATGAGATCATCGAGTGAGTAGCAGAACATCACTGCATCTATTGAATCTGCTTATTCCAGGAAGGTCAACAAGACTCTGGTGGAGATCAAGGATGAAGCGACCGGAGCGAAGAAGCAGAAGCTGGCCGAGTTCATCGTTGAGTACGGATACAACGTGAAGAAGCTGTACGAGCTGAAAGCTCACCATGCACGGAGCGTTTTAACCTCTCTGGAAAGAGAGAGATTCATTGGCAGTTTGGAGGAAATCAATGTTTGCTCGTCTCACATTCGTTTATTAATTTATCACATTCAGGCTTTCTAACAGCGGATTACGTCCAAAAATGGCTACCAGCTTTCTTCAAAGAAAGCCAAAAGATGTGGTTTGGAAAAAACGGAAAATCGTGAGTAAATCAATTGCTTATTATCTCTATTGATAAATTATAGTTGGCATATAACACACTGTCTATGCAACTGCACTGGCAAGCTAGTACAATACTCTCTAATTCACCTTCTGGATGAGCAGGATCAGGTAGGAGAGCATTATATTTCGGCCCTATTAATTTCATTCAGAATTCTACGATCGAGGTCGCACTGCTGAATCATACTCTCTCTCAATTGCACACTATGGGTATCACCGCTGTCCACCTCAGGTTCATATTGAGTTGCTTAAAAATTGCCAATACTGCTCACATCTCGAAATTTTGAAATATTGGTAGAGTATTTTCAACCACATTTCTCAATAATTGTATTAAGGTCGGACAATGCGGCGACGTACCATTCCTCGCAGACCATCGCATCCATGCCCCATCTCTCTGCTGTCAACAAGGTCGATGTGCTCTCCTGGTCTTTTAGTGAGTCGGGGAAAACACAGTCGGGGAAAAGTTCGAGCGATCGAGTGGCGGCGCTAGTGAGGCGAAAAATGAGGAATTTTATCAATAAGGAACACGATGTGTCGAATGTGGAGCAGATGCTGGATGCCATTATTGAAGAGAGACAACTTCAAGGCGTCTCGGCCTACATTCTCAACGTGGAGCACATTGAGAATTCCCCCGACGAAGATACCAAAAATCTCTCAGTTTGGACACTTTAAGTTCGTCGACTCTTTCCCTACTGCATGGCGATATTATCGGATTGGACAAGGAGTGATGCTGCCGAATCTCAAGGAGGGCAAGTCGACCTACACTGTTATCAGACAAGGAGGGAAGTTGGCCAGTAAGGAAGTGAACACCAATGATCGCAAGAGCCTGCCCGAGGGCACTCCCACTCAATTCTGGTTTTCCCCTCCTGAACCTCATCCCCATCATCGCCACGAACCAAACGACGAGGACGATGAGCAGGCCACTGGACGACCCCTATTCCACAATCCCGCTGCTGCTCATCGAGAGAGTCTCTACTACTGTAGCGTTTGTGGAGCCTCTTTTATACGCTACAGCAATCTGCTGCGGCACATCGATGGAGGGAGACACAAGATAAGGCCTGACAGAGTAACTCTCTTCGACAAAACGCTAGGCCTCTTTAAAAGAGCGCTCGAGGATATGCAGCACGATTTGACTCTGTCTCCTCTCAATGAAGCCATCAAGAAGATTCGCTCAGGATACGAACCTCCATTGCCAGAGGGATGGGCTCTCCGAGCAGGGAAGAAGGGCGGTCGACTACCAGCGAAGGCGAAGCAGCTCATCACCGATCTCTTCAACGAAAGACTGAAGAAACATCTCAAGCTGAGAGAGGACGAGGCATGAACAACATGAGAGCAGATTCGTCGATTGCACCAGAAGACAGACTAACGAGGGAGCAAATCAAGAATCTACTCAATACCCTGCTCCAGAAGTCGAAGCAGAAGCCGAAAACTCGTGGAACAAGAGGAATTTCGGACTCAGATGAGATGGAAGATGATGAGGAAGAGGGAGTTTTCTACGAGGAAGTGGATGTCGGAGAGGAGGATGTGTTTGTGACGGACCATGATATACACGCTTTTATTATCAAGGAGTTGGATACTCATTTTGACGATATTAATAATCCTGTTTTTTCGGACCACAACATTGGTTTGATTGATTTTGAATAGTTGCTATATCTTACACTCCATTGTCATTAACGGAAATATCCACGATTATGCTTTGTACACAGTCGATAAACACATCAGTCATATAGCGGAAATCTATTTTTGCTTGCACACACTAACGAATGAAATCGAGAGTATGGGGGGCAATTTCCAGGGTGTGACCTTGACTCACTGGTGCCATTCAGAGGCACCTGACTATTTGGGCAGCATAGCGAGTTGAAAACATCATAGAGAGTGAAGAATAAATGGAGATGCTATAGAAAGAGGTGATCTAGCGAGAACCATCGCTTCGACTCTGCACGATCACGTGAAAAGTGACATTCACAAAAACTCGATAGTGTGGCAGTGTTCTGGGATAAATCAACAATATTGCCGATTGTGAGACTGTTTCCAACCGAAAATTGGAAGAAAAGATGAGTCTGAGCGATTAATGCTCAAAAATGGAAAATGTGAAAATTTCGATTTTGCGACTTTGCTGCATATTTTGGCGACTTTGCTGCATAAAATGGGGGGTTCTAAACCGAGTATGATTTTTTAAATGAATTTCGAGCTAGTTTTTCGACCTTTTGAGCATGAAGACTCACTCGTACAGAGTTTGTGTCAACATAAAAGTTTCTTAAAATAATTTTCCGCGTATTTTGAGTACCATGCCGTCACTGTAGCTCAAAAACGAAGGAATATACGATAGAGCCGGTATGAAGACCGTAAAATGCCTAAAAGCCGGTTCCAGGCCAAATCGCTAGTACAAAAGTTTTCTCGTCTCCTATGGACTCTGCCATAATTTTATTGTGAGCATTGCTCAATCTTTTGCAGCTGGTTCCTCAGGATCATGCAATCTCTCAGAAGACACGTGTTATATTGATCGGTGATTTGAAAGTGATTCTGTTGATTCGAAAAAAGTATGTAATAATTTCTCGTTATGGGTTTTCAAATATTAAATATAAAACAATCCAATTAAAATTAACCTTGGGCGACAGATTCTTCTCGAACTCTCTTCTCGCAGTGGTCAGCGTCTCTTCGCACACTTTCTTCTCCTGCGAACGATCAATATTTCACCTTTAAAATATCAAAAAAGTAGAACACAGCCAAAATGATGATAAATCGGCACTACTTCGGATGAGAACCAAACAAAGTACTCTTCTCCAGTATTCTTCTGCGAAAATGCTACGGGAGGGAATTATAATTGGTTCTCATCCGACTTAGTGCCGACAAATCTGCGCGAGCTCTCTTCGTTTTAGGTGCGCTCGCTTTGTCTGACCGGTGAGAGCGCACTCGAATTGAGAAGGGCGCCTGCTGACTTGCCAACACTAGTGTGAATTTATTAGGGCTGACCAAACGCTGTCGTGTAGGGATTCTCTACGCCCTCTCCCCAACGTGATTTCACAATATGAGATGGAGAGGCGCTTAGCGATTCGCTACGCGGCATCCTTTGGACAACTCTAGTGCACTTAAGTGCGATAAAACTGACCTTGTCATACTTCCTCGACTTTGCTTTCTTCTCCCTCTCCATCGGCCCTCTGAGTGTTCTCCATCCTTCAGTGAGTCTTCCCCTGCCAAATCGAGGAAATCGAAAGGGCCGGCATGTACGGATTCAGTTTCTGCGTCGCCTCAAAGATCATAAACATCAGTATTTCGCGCAACCGCTGCAGCCATCGCCGCGGCTACCGTAGTCATGCCTGAATCAATATTATGTCTCTTTCAATTGTACATATACTACGTAGGATCGACAAGTAATACGAAGATGTGAAATGAAGAGAACTGAGTTCACTAGTTTGTTCAATTGAATTATTATTGGAAGAAATCACACTTGTTGCTTACCTGAACCGGGAGGCGAGAGGATGCAGAAGACGCGCGGAGCCGCGTCCATTGTGTAGAAGTGAACCGCGCGCGCCTGAGCTGCGTAGAGGCGGAGGCCGCCTGCTCGGGGCGCGTGATTGACGACATCAGGAGGTTCCGCAGGAGGAGTATGCACACCGAACCGCCCGTAGATTGCCTCTAGCGCTGGACGACATTTGTCCAGAGAGCCAGCGGTCTCATCGACGAGCGACTAGAGGATGACCGACTCGTCGATGCGCATCTCTCCCATGTCCGCGTCCGCTTCCGCGCCGCGCGCGTCAATCTCACGCAGGCGGCAGCCCAGTCGGAACAGCTCATCCATGAGCTCGACGTCGCCTTGCTGGCCGAATGCATGGAAGGCTCCCAGGCGGTCTTCGATCCGCGCAGCTTCCGCGTCAGTGAGCGCGCGCACGCGTGAGACCACGCGCGCCTCGCGCTGGGCGGACGTGCGCACGTCGCGGACGCGCGAGATGTAGCTGTCCGGCTCGTGCACTCCGTTGTGCTCGTCTCCAGCTGAAATTATAATTTTTCTGTATTTGCACCATATACAACACTGAACTATCCATACTCGGCAGAATTACAATTCGTGTCGTGGCCGAAATCTCGTAAGTTGAACGCATCGAACATTATTTTCTTCCAAATAATCTTTGTCAGGCAACATTCATCCTTTCAAAATTACCATACTCTGGCAACTTGCGTGCCGCCACATCCTGTTGCCAGCTATTTATTACACCCTATGATAGTCTAGCAGAAGGCGCAGCATCTTACCTCCTCTTGGTCTGCCCACTTGCGGAACGAGGGGCGGTTCGACGGGGTAGAGATGCGCCGCACCGCTCGATCTCATCGACACTCTCACCTGGCAAGAGATCGGAATGACTGGTGATGATAAGGGGAGTCCGAGACGAGATTTCGGGGACACGCCATCTTCCTCGAAAATCAGACAAGTAGCGTCATTCTCTACACTCCTTCGTCAATAGACCGGGCGAAAAAGCGCACATTAAGAGACAGTGACCCGAATTTCCCACTCTACTCAGGAGCAGTGCTGGCTTGATCTACATTGTCTTCTCTAAACTCACCAGCGAATCGGCGTGGCGATCATCCGGATGCGCGAAGAGCGGCGATCGGATGAGGAAAGAAGAGGGAGAGAGGATCGACAGTGCCATCTCAGCGCCCACGATGTTCTGCGTGGAATACTACAGTACCTTGATACCGTATAAATTCTCGCATTTGTTCGTCGAACCAACAGTACTACACCTTGAGTGATCGCGGTATCTTACAGTAGAAACTACCGTACCTGGGTCTTCTTCTTCATTAGATAGGCGAGTGCGTGCTGTTCCTTCTGGCTCTTGAAGAGCATCTTCACTGGATTCTTGGCCTCCCATACCACGGGGTACTCCTAGAATAGGTCAAGTTAATAGTTGTCTTTTAAGCAGACAATTGAAACGGTAATGAAGATAGAACACTCGGCCAATACCAACTCGTTGTAACTTGGACATTACTAGCATCCAAAAATATTTATATAACACAATGTAATTGAGTAGGGCAAGTATTTTTTAAGCTTCTAACAAATAAATAATATCGTACCTCCTTATGTATTTTGACGGAAAAAAGATGGATATGGGAGTAGGTCAGCGCCGACTACTTGGAAATAGTCTCCTTCTGCCGTATTCGGAATGAGGGGAATCGCGATAAAGCGGAGGTCAGGTCGGTCTGAAAAAAAGGAATTCATTAGACAGGAATGTATATTAATTGGATCTGAATCGCTGATATATTGGAAGAAATAGTATTTCCTTATTATTAGGTAAATTTATGTACGTTTATGCAATTCGTTCGAATATAATCATTTCTGAAAGAATAATTTAGAGCACTCCGAAACGCGTACCTGGCAGGAACAGCTCGAAGTGAATGGCTTCCAGAAGAGCGGTCGAATTCTTTATAATATCGGCATATCGGTAGATCACGGGAAGGGAGGTTGTTCCGATCCTCATACGAGCGATACGATCTGCAATTAAACAACCAATATTTGATGAAGAATGTTTATGCAAAATGCAATTTTTTCTAGCGCACATCTTCATTTCAAGAAGGAAAGACCAGTGTGACAAGCCATTAAAAAATTATTAAAATAAATAACTAAAATATACCAGCCATCTGTAGATCCATATCGTTGCCTGCTCCGCCAACGGACCTCTTCACCAACTCGGATGTTTCTGCAATAGAGAAGGCATCGCAACAAATGACTAAAGTCATTCTTCGTGCTCTCTGGCATATTTGACCCTTGAAAGACCGATCAGAAAGGCGAGATTCATTTCTGGAATTGCTCCTCTCTTTTTATTTAAAATTGACATAAATCTCCGAACACCAAATACATGTTCAGGAATTTTTAAAAAATAACCAAAAATAGAAAAAAAATGAAATTAACAAAAAAACTTACTGAATCTAAATGGCTTCCACGTCCTGTACTCGAACCGTCTCGTGCACTTCGATCTCGCTGAAACAGCGATATTTGCGAAAATCAAATTATAATATACTACTAAATTTAAAATATGCTGACAGCACAAGAAGAAGAGCTACTCTCTTAGTTCACCTCACTCTCTTGACAATTCGACAAGCGAGAGTGCAATAAATGAAGAGTATGACAATATCGATGCTCACCCTCCAGTGAAGCTTCGCTCTCCACCATGACCATTCATCGGATTGCGATTGGGCACCGTCATTCTTGCGAGAAAATTAGTATCTAAAAAATACACCCGAAGAGCCCGGTGATTTCTAGTCCCCCGCGATTCATAACTTTGTTATTTGTTTCGAAAAAATGTTGGTATGTACAAGGGTCTAAAAGTAACAACATCAAACTGACTGGACTGTCCAGTAGAGGGTGCGCGGAGGAGAGTGTGCTGGCTGTAGCAGAGGGGCGGTGTTACGCTCTCGGGCGCTTTGGTCGCGGTTGCGGGCGCGTTCTCGCGCACGCGGAGAAGCCGACGGAACGGATGCTCAGCCGAGCTAGTACAAGCCCTGAACAAAAGATTAGTGATTCCCTCCCATACTGAAGGACCGATGAGGAGAGGGGAACTATACTATATACTATATTTATCTGTTATCGCTTTCTGGGCGCAGATCAAGATGTGGGGTCAGAAAAGGTCGTTCTTCTCATTTCAAGATGGTCATTTGCGGTGTGCTTGCGAGAGGATGTTGGATTGCATTGCATAGACAGAATCTCACTATACGTCGTAAACGAAGCCTTGCGTGTTCTAGAATCTTCTCTGCACGAATCCGCCATACTCGATGATCAATCTTTCAACGAGATGATCGAGTCTAGATTCTGAAGGACCAAACATCTTAGTAGGTCATACCCATCACACGGTGACCACTCCGGCTTGGATGGGGATTCTCTTTTCTTGATGAGTCGAAGGCGGAAGCGAGAGGTATTGGGGGAAACCAATCCAAATCAGAGAGAAAAGGGAGAGGGACCGCTCGCGACGACTAACAAGGAATGGAATGATTCAGAGGGGAACCATTATGAGTAAAAATGAGACATAAAAGAGAAGCCAGAGGCCTGGTCGTAGTGAAATAAGAGACATACAACAAAGAAATAAGAGCAGTGTTTTCCCTAATGATCTTCGTCATTCAGAACCAAAATTCATTGACAATCATTCAAAAACAAGACATTCTAGAACGAGAAATACCGTTACTCACTTTTTCATCCATCGATTATCCGGATAGAGAGGAACGATGCCCAGTCCATTGAAGAAGTCCTCGTTCATCTAAATAAGGGGGTTAGCAAGAGTAAACAAGGAATCCAGACGCGAGAGCAACAATGATAATGTATCGTTGATTGTGGGCCAACGCTGATTGTGAGGGGGAATTATCTTTATTTTCTGTTATCATTCGACATGTAGACCGTTGAAATAACGCGAGAACGAATTTCTCCATCTGTCATTAATCAACAAATAAACGTGCGTCGCGACCGTCAGAGGAAGATGAGTATGCAGGGGAGAGAACGGGAAGAAATAAGAGAGGGATGAGTTGAAAACAGCGGCAAAACAAAGAGGAAGTGGCCACCCCCAGCGTTTACAAGAAACTAAAACGAGGACGGAGGCGGGGCCAACATTTACATTAGCCGGGAGCACATTTGTTACGCGTTTACCGCGCGTTTCTTGGGTCGAACTATTGATTTCGATTTTATTTTTTAAAATTTTTTTCCAAAATATATATAAAGAATATTTAATGCAATATTTACAGTATTTAATACTAATATTTAATGTAAATCTTTTAGATCTAACAAAATTCTCTTCTCCATAACGGAAGTTTCTCTTAATTGTCGAAGATTGATTGGCCTTTTGCGATTGCATATTGTTTAAATTGTAAATTCAACTCAGTAAAGAACGTTTGATCAATTAATAAATATACTTTTCGGACTTTCCTCTAAAGTTCGAACAGACATATTAAAGACAGGAGGAAACGCGCGGCAAACGCGTAACAAATGTGCGCCTTCGGCTAATGTAAATGTTGGCCCCGCCTCCGTCCTCGTTTTAGTTTCTTGAAGCGATCCGCAGTGTTTTTGGCGTTCTTGTTATTTTATTGCTTTATTTCCGGAGTTACTTGTATCCTCCTTGCTTCGCGGACCCCGCTTTGATGTACTTGTCGCTTAATCTTTTTAAAATCTGCGTGCAGAAGTCGAACATCTTCGCTTGTTCGACAACGTCCAAGTTTTCTTGCGCTTCGTTCGCTAACAGATATTGTTCTTCTTCTTATTAGTTCTAGAGAGGTTTTGATTTAAGATAGTCTTTTTGCTTCCCTGTTTATTCTCTTGAAAATGGTAAACTATATGCTTCATCGGTTGTTCAACCGTATGTGATTGTCTGGTTCTCGTTTAGTGCTCACTATCGTTGAATTTGTCTCCTTGTTCTGTATTATGTGAAATATTATAATTTTGTTTAATTTATTAAGTACGATTTAATGATTTAGATCGCGCGCGACGACTCGGCCGAGTGTGTGAAGCATACGGAGGAGCGACGGCATAGGGTGAGCACTCCTTCATTGCTCCTAAGAATCTCTAGTTATTTTTTGTTCTTGTGTACATTTACAAGTGCTATGAAACCCCGGTGTACGGGGGGAGCGGATAGCGTAGTTCCAATTCTTAATTTCTCAAAAAAGAAATTAAGAAATTAAGAATCGTAACGAATACTCATATTGTGAAAATCATAGATTTCTGAAGTTTAAAATTGGCGGTACTTATGTTTTTGAACGCTTGTGGTTGATTGGGCGGATAGCGATGTAGTTTTTTTGTTAAATTCCATGATGAGGAGAAGTAGTATTGGACATATTCAATTGTGTAACCATAGTTATGCACGATACAATCGGGGGAGCCCATCCGGATGGGCACCCCCCCCCCCCTCGACGTATAGGGGGTCATGGCCAAAAATCGATCGGTAGGCCAAGACTAAGTACCATAACCAATCGATAGTACAGTACACCCTGATACCGTATATGGATACCGTAACCCGAAACTAACTTTATTTTTTAAAAGTCCTGGCACCGTGCCCGATCGATTGTAAAGTACCCAACTGACTACCGTAACCCAGTTCCATGGGTCAGATCCAGTTCCTTGGGTCAAACATTTTTCTAAAATGTTAAAATCGATAGTAAAAAGATTTTTAATTATCCTACCGTATCTCTCATTACTGAAGAATAATTTTATAATCGACTTAAGATTTTTTTGAAAAATGTTTGACAATTTTAGAAAAATGTTTGACCCAAGGAACTGGATCTGACCCATGGAACTGGGTTACGGTAGTGACTTGGGTACTGTACCATCGATTGGGCACTGTTCCAGGACTTAAAAAAAAAGTTAATTTGCGATATTCTCGGGTTACTGTATCCATATACGGTATCAGGGTGTACTGTACTATCGATTGGTTATGGTACTTACCTACCTATCGATTTTTGACCATGACTCTATACGTCGAGGAGGGGGTGCCCATCCGGATGGGCTCCCCCCCCCCTCCCCGATACAATCCCTGCACATCTATGTGTGTAACCGAATAGTGCTGCTCTTATTGCGTTAACTATGGCTCGCGTGAGCATGACATCCTTATGCAGCGCGAAACTGCCAGTTCAATCTTTTTCTAAAGCTTAGTCTGTCTCTATAAGTAAGATATCCTGTTATCCAGTTGATTGTATTTTCGGAGAGACCTATGGTGGTGAGCTTGAGTTTGTGCTTGGGATGAGAGACTATCAAATGCTTTTGCCAAATCAAAGTAGATTACGTCCACTGATTTCCCATCACTAATAGAGACTGTCCAATGTTCGAGGACTTCGAGCATTTGGAGTTCACGCGATCTTTTCTTTCGGAATTCGTATTGTTCGTCGGGGAAAATGTTTAATTGTTGGCACTTCTTCGATATTTGGCCCACCCCCCATATCATTTCTCATCCCTCCCCATCACAGAGGGGTTGTGAGACCGAAATTCAGGAAGAGATACCTAGAAATGAGTGGGGTGGGGGTAGGAGGGGGGGGGGGTGGGCCAAATAGCGAAGAAGTGCCTAATTGTTCATATGCGTTCAAAAACTCGACAGAAGAACGATTTAATTTTTATATGGGCCTGATAATTGCCCACCCCCCAGATAATTGGACAGTCGGTACTCTGTGGCCGCGTGATGAAGGGAGGAAGGGATGGGCAGGGGTGAGAGAGCAGGCGAAATCGATGGACCTTCAGAAAGACGATCACTTTTCCTGTCTCTTATCACGGGTCTTCTGTAAGAATGCAGGAACGTCTGCCACTAGAAAAAAGTCATAGTCACGGATTTCGATTAAACTTGGTTTAGAAATTCTCGATCTCACTCTACCTGAAAAGGCATAATTTTGAGCATAGGAAGACGACAGATAATGAATTTAACAAGCAAATAATGTGATCTCATAACACGGGTCTTCTGTAAGAATGTAGGAAAATTAGCCCCTTTTGCCACCAGAAAAAAGTCATAGTCACGGATCTCGATGAAACTTGGTTTATTGATACTTTTGGGGGTCCGACGAAGTTATATCCACTTGGTTTGGTCAAATTCGCACATTATTGATTTTTTTGATCCACCCGCTTGAAGTACTGTAACTCGGTCAATTTTAATCGTACAGCGAACAAAAAGTTCTTCAGTGTTCCTTACCGAAAACGTCAGCATCGGGGCCTTTTCCCCCAAAAACCGAATTATCGTTCGAGAATATCGATTTTTCTCGTCAGCCTTATGAAATGTTCCTAGTTTTTATTTCAGTTTTGGATTCTACGGACAAAATCAGGAAGGGTTTATGTTGCTCACTTTCCATATTTCGTTCCCCGGGATATCGATTTACTAAGTAGGGTCCGGAACATAGCCTCATTTTTGCAAAATTCGCTTTTTAGTTCATATCCCAGTTCAAAATGGTGCTCTCGATAAAGTAAGGAGTGAATTCGAAAGCTCTCAATGATTCCGACAAAACATTTTATGAGACGATAAGCGCTAAGTTTGCTCGTTTTCGAATTATTTGCGAAAAACAAATACAACGGCGAAAATGGTCATCTGTTCGTCTGCTTGCCTTGAATTACGTTTTTCGCAAATAACTCGAAAACGAGCAAACTTAACGCTTAACGCCTCATAAAATGTTTTGTCGGAATCATCGAGAGCTTCCGAATTCTCACCTTACTTTATCGAGAGCACCATTTTGAACTGGGATATGAACTAAAAACCGAATTTAGCAAAAATGCGGCTATGTTCCGGACCCTACTTAGTAAATCAATATCCCGGGGAACGAAATATGGAAAGTGAGCAACATAAACCCTTCCTGATTTTGTCCGTAGAATCCAAAACTGAAATAAAAACGAGGATCATTTCATAAGGCTGACGAGAAAGTCGATATTCTCGAACGATAATTCGGTTTTTGGGGGAAAGGCCCCGATGCTGACGTTTTCGGTAAGGAACACTGAAGAACTTTTTGTTCGCTGTACGATTAAAATTGACCGAGTTACAGTACTTCAAGCGGGTGGATCAAAAAAATCGATAATGTGCGAATTTGACCAAACCAAGTGGATATAACTTCGTCGGACCCCCAAAAGTATCAATAAACCAAGTTTCATCGAGATCCGTGACTATGACTTTTTTCTGGTTGCAAAAGGGGCTAATTTTCCTACATTCTTACAGAAGACCCGTGTTATGAGATCACATTATTTGCTTGTTAAATTCATTATCTGTCGTCTTCCTATGCTCAAAATTATGCCTTTTCAGGTAGAGTGAGATCGAGAATTTCTATATTTTTCAGCATCCAGAGTATGCAGTCCTCTAATTCTTCCGGGTTTCTACCGGAGCAGAAGGTACAGTCAGAGAAGGACTACAATTCCGCTGTTCAGGTGCATTTTGTTGTGTGAAACCGGCATTGCATATTTTATTTTCTGTAGTATCCAATTTTTCCCGTTTGGTCTTTACATTATCCAGAAAATATTAATTCACAACAAAATCAAATCTCGAATAGCTTTATGAGGAGCGAGTACGTGACGCCCTCTTTCTAAGAAGCGGACAATTGATTGGGGGTTCTGGAACATCGAATTTTCATAAACTTGGTTTCTGATGTAGTTTTGCATGCTGATTAAGATGATCAACGTCATTTTGAATAATTGGACTCATTTGGATGGTTCTACAGTACACAAGATTGAGTCATTTTTCAATTATTTATGAATAACTGTGCTCAGGGTGCGCTTATCAGGACGAAACTTGTATTTCTAGGGTACTTGCTCATGCTCTTCTCCATGAAATTACTAATATTTTCCTATCGAAATGTGTTCATACACTTTTGTATCGTATCTATGGATAAATCTAAGAAGTGTCGTAAGGATGCAGTTCACACTGTCGGAAGACCAGAAAACAATTTTGTGCGAATCGAGAATGGTATTTTCGAGAAATTTCGATCTGATTTTTTTTCGGACGATATGTAACTCACTCGTCGTGTACTTGCGAGAGAGAACATGGCAAACATTTCATTAACACCTCTCGCTATCCGGCTCAGCTGGCAGTGCCTTTACCTGTCGCGCATCTCTTGCAAGTTCGACCCTGTCAGGGGCCATCTTTTTTGCAGAGCTGTTCTATCGTGAGGATCTTTCTTTAGATCCGGTAAAGTGTATGAACACATTTTGATAGGAAAATATTAGTAATCTCATCGTGAAGAGCATGAAAAAGTACCTTAGAAATACAAGTTTCGTCTTGATAGGGGCACCCTGAGCGCAGCTATTCATAAATAGTTAAACAATTGCTCAATCTTGCGCGCTCTAGAACCATCCAAATGAGGTCAATTATTCAAAATGAAGGTGATCATCGTAATCAGCAAAACTATCCCAAAATCCAAGTTTGTAAAAAATCGCTGCCCCAACGATTGTCTGAAGCTTACAAATACGGCGTCATGTGCATTGTCCATCATTCTGCATTCTCAATTTTATTTTACATTCAGAATCCACTCAAAGAGGATCAAGCCACTGGCGCGAAGTCTCCTCTCTCCCCCTCTTCTCTCTTCTCATCTGCAGATGAAGAATCAAAAGCGACGAATGCATTCTCCCAAGTGTGTTCACATTCCCTAAGTATTCTAAATAATGCAAATATCTACCCATTGAGTATAATTTTAAGGTGCTTGAAGATTACTCATTCTTACGTTACCATATTATCCTACAGTTTCTGGTCTACCGTAACCTTCCTTCTATCTTGCACCATAACGTAATCACTCTTCCCAGGCCCTTCGCCGTCTCAGGGACAACCATCCAGTCACTTCCTCTTTCGAGTCTTCTCTGCAGCAGATGCAGCCGGAAAACAAGGTGCAATGCGACATGACCGCTATTAAGGTGTAGCAAGAGATATCCTTTTTTAGAGATAGTTAATATATTTCCTGAGATTTTACTAAATTTTATATGGTGATAAACCCATGAACAAAATAGTTTACAAAACAAAGTCTTAGCAACTGCAGAAATGAGTTGAACAGTTCGACGTAGTGCTGAACTGAGTATTTACCTTTAATGATCTTTAATTTTTCAGATAATTGGAAAACCGATTTGCGTACTTCCTCTTTCCCCCGCATCTCCCTTCTCCTGTGCTGATGAAGAATTTAAGGAAACGGACGCTTTCTGCAAAGTGAGTTCCCAGTATGATCGTATAATTATTCTGCATATTTACGTAAATTTTTGCAACCCTTAATGTCTGCAGGCCTTTCGTCAACTCAGCACCATGGATACTCATATTGACGATAGTGCCATTGAGACGATCCATGCACCTGATCTCTCCGAGAATCCAGCGTATTTACTCTATATATTTGTATTCAAATCGACTGGCATGGAAGTTGTATCGAGAATATATTTGACAATTCCGATTCGCGGAAATCCTAATTTAATATACGGTCCATGCCATTAAATTATTGATTATATCCGCAGTCTCTCGATGATCGAATCGCTCCCTTGGCCTGCTCTCAAACGCCTGTTCTTCTTCCTCTTCCCCACCAATGGAAACTGCGAATATTTGTTCAATCTTTCCCAGGTACGGCATTATACAAGTTCAGTTTGATTATACTTTATTCGGTTAAAAAATACATATGGGCAAAATTATCGTGCGAATTAAATTACTGTCGACTTTATTCTAAGCGGTTTGATTTACATCTGGTAGTTATAGGTTTCTTCTCACTTTCACGTCGGAGTGCACGAATTCATGAAAAAAAATCGACCGGGAATCGAGCGCGTGACGCTGTGTCGTACTACGGTAATATGCTTTTTGACATGATGTAGTGTTGGCGAGCGGACGTGAGATTCATTTTATTTTTATTAAAAATAGTGAAACACCGATACAAGTGTATTGCTTTTTTATTATTCAACTTCATCGGGATAATTATTTTAGCTTGGGGAACGTATTACTCTGATTATCAATTCCAGGATCCTCATATTTACCCGGTAATAACATCCGTTTCATTGATTATTCATAGGAAGGTCTGAAGGTGGAAATGTACCTCTTCCGTTCCAATATTGCCTTCCACGGCCTTGATGATCTTGTCGCGGGACGATTCGAGAGGTCAATGGAAGGTTTCCCGATGGTGCTCTTGTTGAACGTAACGCTGACCGGACCTGAAGATTCCGGCGTCGAGCAAGTCAGATCTTCATTATTTACAATTTGCATATTTTGTCTTAATTGCAAACGTCTATATTTCATTAAATATTTTGCATCTAGCCTCTACGAATACCATAAATTTGTTTTATTTTTTTTTCTAAAAATTACCAAAAAAAGAGAAAACATTGGAATTTCTCCTGAATTCTTCTTAATACAAACATTTCTCACAGTTGGTCGATTTCCTCTCTACATCCATCAAGCATGTCTACATCGGTGTTCGTCTTTCCTCATCTGATATCTCCATCTGCGCGAAGTTGCTGCGCTCGTCAACCATCGGATTTCTCCAACTCCATTCTGTGATTCTCGATGACGTTACGACGTGAGTTTAATTATACCTATTCACTGTCTAACTGATGGATATCTTCCGCCATAATTCCGTCATTATTTGCTTTGTGCTCAGCCCACTCATCGTCTCCTTCATCGAACGGGTCGGTCATCAGCTTATCATCGGATTGGAGAGTCCATCTCGGCTCACTGCTGCCGGTGCGTATTGTTAGTTAACACAAAAGTGGTGAAAATGCTTTGAATTTTTAGCATTATTAGGTTTAAGATTTAATATATATGGTTCTAAAAACTTGGTAACATGATGATGTATTTACGGCTTAAACTTTCAAACATCCAACAGATCTCCAAATAAAAGAATTGTAAACTCCTACTCTTACATTCGTAAATAATGAAAAGGGGGTTGGCTTTTCTTACACTGATAATTACTGCTTCAGCCGAATTCATCGAGAAGCTTGGCTCACTCTCTATCGCCAATGTGTTCCTCTACCGTTCTTACCGTGGATCCGACGCATTCTTCAACCTCCCTCTAGCATTCTGGAAGAAATTCCTCAACGAGGTTAGAATTCTAGTGGAATATGCCAATTGGATTTCGCGGTGCTCTCCAAACTAAAAATAAGAATAATATATCTCAAGTTTTTTAATACCCTACCATGTTCTATTTTTGCACAGTTTACTACCTTATTTCTCTTATTCAAATTGAAAAAGCATTTATTTCAGAAGCTGTCCAACGGTTCGTTCGAATGGATTAAGATCTGTAGCATCTTCGGAGAGAGGATCACGAAGGCGCCAATCAACCTGCCCGACGCTCCCATCAGATGGCTGGAGTGGCAGAAAGCCGAGCCGGAGTAAATAACCAAAGTGCATTTGATGTACCCCTGCCTCCTTACAGATCTTCAGTACCCTTCATAGAAGTAGTATCTCATTCGTTCTGATTTTCCTTATCTAATCATTCCATCATAAGTTAAAATTTAGGTACATCTCCTAAATTAAAAATATTTGTTGTTAAACGAAGTTTACACTTTGAAGAGAATAGGGAGTATAATATCGTACTCTGCTGGCAATTTTGACCCCTTCCGATCGAAGTTGTGTTTCAATGTTTTGATTTTACTGATTTTACTGGAATGTATGTAATAATCGTTTTGTGCTCTTAAAAGAAGTTTCCCTGATAAATTATTGATTTCAATACGATTTTTATTGGGATGAATACGTCGAAATCCGTTTAATAAATACTTTACTATAATACTTGACTTCCAATCGATAGTTTTAATCATATCACCCAAACATCCGCAATTTCGGTTTTTGAGGATTCTCCGAGATTTCCTCCGAGAAGTAAATTTCCGTAATCTTATTCTCCGAGAAGTAAATTTCCGTAATCTGTCTACAGTACATCTCAATTTTCCCTTTTTAAGTCTCTTATATTACAAAATTGCAACCAAATTACTTTTTGTTGGGTAGGAACCCTAATAATAGTTAATTCCCCAAATTAGATTATTCCTATACATAAATAACTCACTTGTCGATTAGGTAGCTCGCCACATTTCCATTACTGTAAGTCCCCCTCTCAACCTTTGTTTACGTGTCGCAACACGTCTACTCCCGCGCGCTTTCTTCCTCTACACTCTCCTATTTGCGCGCGCTCTCTCGCTTCTCGAGAGAGGCTCTTCCCCGCCTCTCTCCTCAATGCTGTTCCTTTAGCTCTAGCGCCGGATAGTGACCGGTCTCCGCTCTCTATTTTCGTCCTATTTATCAGGTTGTGAAAAAAAGTAATTGTAGATTTTTAAATTTTCGATTCTGTCTTTGGTTGCCGCCTGTATATCATATTGTTACTCTCCCTCCAACTGTGCCCAAAGTTAATAAAACGTTCCAAAAAGTTGGGGATCAGTTCTCCAGGACATGTTGGGCTTGTACACACAATAAAATGAGTTTTCCTTAACTCTCTCACAAACATGTTATCGAAGGGTGATGCAATCAGGATCACGGTGCACCTCCGAAACACGACCACCGCGAACAGGAAATATATCCAAACACTCTAAAAAGCTGGGAATCATATAACTACAACATTGTGAACATGATTAAGCAAAAACAATATTTTTATATACATTTCATACATAGTTATGAATCTCCAAAAAGTGGTCATATGAAAAAGTGATTTTTCCATGCCCTGAGGGCAAATTTTGGAATATCGTTTCCATATTCTCAGGATCATCTGGGATGGCAATGAGGATCATTTTGGTGCTTTGAACGAGTCTCTAGCTGGTCAAGAAGCCGATATCTGAATTTCAGATCCCCTTTTTGCAGCAAGGCTGCAGCAAACGTGCGATCGCGCAGCAACCTCAAATTTTTTTTTCTGGGTAGTCCTCGGGCATGGCTCCAACCACAGAAAGTTTGGCGAGTAGGAAAAAATCTATGTAAGAATAAAGCCTGTTTGAAAAAGTGAAATTCGAATGCGTCATCACTACGCAATCAGTCGATCGATTTGGTGTATAGTACCACAACATCCAAATTGCTAAATAGATCAGCGAAAAAGTTACAGCAAAATAACAAATCGTTTCATTACTTATTGGCGCTACTGTATCAATGATGTGTTCCATCTGTCACCTGATCAACGATGGGATCCTCAGGACCAGTCAACACCACTCGAAGTGCGGGACCACCATGGATCCTCAATCTCTGGAATCTTGTGTTGCCCAGACTGGCCAGATCGTAATAGGAGAGGTTAGAAGGGAAGAGGCGAATTTCAACCTCCAGACCGCCCTGTGAAATGGAAGATAGATGAAGAAAAATCAATAGGAATATAGGCAGGAACAGTGGTACGCCTTTCCGAATTTCCAACCAGCAGATACACATTTTCAATGGAAGGTTCAATGCCCACCCTAGCCGTTCTCAGCCACACAGTATCCAAACCCGGTCGATTCTTCTTTCTTGCCATGAACTCATTCACTCCATTGTAGAAAATCTTGGAAACCTGAAATACAAAACCCTCATCAGTCGACCAAATTGATTACACTACTTTTCGAAAAAAGGATACTGTTCCCTTTCATCGAACAAGACCCACAATTTATATTCACAAAAATTTGTCATATGCGCTCCAAGGAATAACGAAAAAAGCTCAAAATCTTAGAAAAAAATTCATATATGAGCCGATTACATTTTTAAATGTGATTCAGTACCTTAGAGAGATTGAGTAGATCAGCACTATCTTCATTAGAGAAGAGGTGAGGGAGCAGAAATCCATCAAATGCCGGCCACCTTTCCAACGGAAATTTCTCCCAACTGGAAGGAGGAATCGTTTGGCTCTGCAACTATCCTATTCCACACCTCTTTTTTGACCAAACTAGCTAGAAATAAAGCAAAAAGGGCGTAATAAGGAATTAATAATGTTAAATGAAATACTCGGGTTCGACAGGGTTGGCCATCCCCTTGTTCGCCTTCTGGATTTTGCTCAGCTTCTGCTTTTTTGTGGCCGGAACAAAAAATTGAGGTTGCTGCGCGATCGCACGTTTGCTGCAGCCTTGCTGCAAAAAGGGGATCTGAAATTCAGATATCGGCTTCTTGACCAGCTGGAGACTCGTTCAAAGCACCAAAATGATCCTCATTGCCATCCCAGATGATCCTGAGAATATGGAAACGATATTCCAAAATTTGCCCTCAGGGCATGGAAAAATCACTTTTTCATATGACCACTTTTTGGAGATTCATAACTATGTATGAAATGTATATAAAAATATTGTTTTTGCTTAATCATGTTCACAATGTTGTAGTTATATGATTCCCAACTTTTTAGAGTGTTTGGATATATTTCCTGTTCGCGGTGGTCGTGTTTCGGAGGTGCACCGTGGTCCTGATTGCATGACCCTTCGATAGCATGTTTGTGAGAGAGTTAAGGAAAACTCATGTTATTGTGTGTACAAGCCCAACATGTCCTGGAGAACTGATCCCCAACTTTTTGGAACGTTTTATTAACTTTGGGCACAGTTGGAGGGAGGGTGCAGACGAAAATAGCGGGTCGGATACTCGAGAGTGCCTCCGAAAAACGATCGCTGCGGACAGGAAAGATATCCAAACACTCTAAAAAGTTGGGAATCATATATATAGAACATTATGAACATAATTAAGCAAAAACCAGATTTTTATATACAGTTCCTACATAGTTATGAATCTCCAAAAAGTGGTCATATGAAAAAGTGATTTTTCCATGCCCTGAGGGAAAATTTTGGAATATCGTTTCCATATTCTCAGGATCATCTGGGATGGCAATGAGGATCATTTTGGTGCTTTGAACGAGTCTCTAGCTGGTCAAGATGCCAATATCTGAATTTCAGACCCCCTTTTTGCAGCAAGGCTGCAGCAAACGTGCGGTCGCGCAGCAACCTCAATTTTTTTTTCTGGGTAGTCCTCGTTCATGACTCCAACCACAGAAAGTTTGGCGAGTAGGAAAAAATCTATGTAAGAATAAAGCCTGTTTGAAAAAGTGAAATTCGAATGCGTCATCACTACGCAATCAGTCGATCGATTTGGTGTATAGTACCACAACATCCAAATTGCTAAATAGATCAGCGAAAAAGTTATAGCAAAATAACAAAGCGTTTCAATACTTATTGGCGCTACTGTAACTAGAACATTATACTTTTATATTTGAATTTTATTTTTTTAAACTTTCTAAAAAAAGCATTTCAGTTGGTTGATTTCCTCTCGTCCTCTATCAAAAATGTCTCCATCGGCGGATATTCAAGGGATTACACTCTTGAATTCTACCAGCTCTCGTTGTGCGCTAAGCTTCTGAACGATTCTATCGTCGACGATCTCAATATTTCGTTGTTGACTCTCGATGGCTTCTCGGAGTGAGCAACATTGGTGGTGTATACTAGGGTCGCCAAAACGATAGCGATATAACGGGCCCGATACGTCGGGTCAGGGGAGAGGGAGAGGTAGCGGGCCCGCTACATATCGTTACCTATCGCTACGCTCGCTTTCCCGCGCGCACGTGCCCCCGGTCATCTCCTCGCCGCGCGCTCTAACTTCACCGGGTCAGAGAGGGCGGGAGGAGGCGAGGGAGAGAGGCAGCGTAGTCGCGAGATAGGAAGCGATATGTAGCGGGCCCGCTACGTCTCCCTCTCTAAGAGTGGGCCCGTGACCTCGGAAAGAGAGAGCGGGAGGAATAGCGGGCCCTATATTATCGAATTGCCAACACTAGTATATACACTTAGAGCCAGTCATTCAGAACTAGCCGAAGCCTTTAAAAAGGGTGAAAGTGTTCCTAATCCTTCAATGAGTACGAAAGGGTTCTGAAACGATCAGTTCGAATACTATACGCAGTAATATTATCCACCTTGCAATTATATTTTACTGCATTCCAAAAATCTTGAAATTCTAAGCAGCAGAAATTGAAATTCTAAAAATTTGAAATTCTAAGCATAAAAAATTTAAATCTTTGGTGTTATCATAAATTGTATCAGTCCTCTCATCATATCCATCATCGCACGTGTTAGGAGTTTTGTCGAGATTCTTTTGTTCGATCAACCGCAGCCTATTCAATCCGGTGGGTTTTCATTAATTTCATAACATTCGAGATAAATTACAATTATGTCACTCCTTAAGCTTTCGATATATTTAAGAAAATTATTGAATGAAGTACAGATGATTGAATAATGGCGTGGAAAGGATTTTAAACTTGTTTACTCTTCAGTTGCCTTCATCAAAACGCTGTTCTCGCTCGCGATCGGTCGCGTCTTCCTCAATAATCCGAGTAGTATGATCCATCCCGACACCTTCATCGGCCTTCCTCGTGCGTTTTGGTAGAAATTCCTCAACGAGGTGAGAATTGTTTTAGAGCAAGACTCAGATGTTATAGTATATCATTTTTATGACAATCAGTATAGCATAGCTGATAAAAAGTAGTTTAAAATGTTGCTTGTTCTCCATATGGATCTTATACATTTCAGCAATTCTTGAACGGGTCGATTGAGTGGATTGCTTCGGCGAATAGGAGAAGAAGGGTTAGGAAGGCACCGATCAATCTGTCCCCTTCTTCCATGAACTGGTTGGAGTGGCAGAAAGTTCAGAAGAAGTAATCTCGCCTAGAGCATACCTTTCCCTCCTTTCCTCTACATTAGCTTCCTCTTTGTTCCCCTCTTCGATAGTTTCAAGCTAATCTTATCGAACTTGGTTGAATTTACGGATGCCTGATATTTTATGTAAGTTCACCTATGGTCTCATTCTCAGATAGAAGTTGTATTCAAATCATTTTGAGATGTATTTCGCGTTCTATTCCATGATCTATACATTTCATTGTGAAGTTTATACATCTGAAACAACATTTCTGATTCAAGATGTATCCACGACGTTCGGTGTTAATATCATCCAGCATTGTTGTTTCTTGTTCTATGATGTTTTCATGACAAAGTTTTTCTTCTGTGCGATGTCAATTATTTGAATCTTAAAACGTTCTAATGCGTTGCTCAAATATCGTTATTCCCCACAATTTTACTATTTCTTCATTTTCGATTTATCGCGATGTGTAACGCGAATTGTTGGGCTACTACTTTTCTTTTTCGATATATAAATTGTAGCCTGTTAGACAGAGTGAAATTGAGCTCAACAATTTTTTCTTCAGTTGCCGTTAGTATGCAGTCTACAAACTCTTCCGAGTTTCTCCCTCAAGCTATGCAACAGTCAGGGAATTCTCTCGTTGAGGTAAGTTTTAAGATAAAAATATGGTTTTACATATAATTTCCATCGTGATTTGCTGTATTGTTTATTTGTTTAGAAATAATGGTTATCACAATTACAATATTTGAATAAAACTTCTTTTTGGCTATTTTGCTCATTGTTTGAACCGCATATTTTCAATTATTTTCGTTTGCCATCTAGATACATGAGTGGGGACCATTAGAATGGAGGCAAAATAGCGATTTGGTCAAATCAAAATTCGTGTTACGTCATCAAATTCTACAAATATCGAAGTAGGTAGTAAAACGGAGTGTAATACAAAGTATTTTCCCTTAATCTACGTTTCCAGTCGTCAATCGCACCTTCTGGCGATTCTCCGCTTCTCAATCAGAATACGCTCATCGATTGTCCTCCTACTGGAGAGAAGTCCGCTCTCTTCCTCTCCTCACCCGCTATGTGTGCCGATGCTGAATTGGGAGAGATGGAAACACTCTGTCAAGCGAGTTCCTACGTCATTCCGATCTTGTTTATTAGCGATATATTTATTCTCTTCCATAGGCCACTGAGTATCTCAGTGTCGTTGACTCCAAGAAGACGCACGAAGAGAGTGCCTTCAGTATCGATCAGCACGCTGTCCTCCCTGAGTGCCCGAGGTACCATCACTGTCTTTAATGTTCATACCCATAATTAGCTGTCCTAGGAGCACACATCTATTAATTTAAATGCAGTTGCGTACGCGATGGTAGAAATCAAAGAACGAATCTAAAATTTAATGCATTAAAAATTTCACCCTCCTCTCGCTTCACCCAATAGCTTTCTCTGATTCCAGATTGGATTCACTTCCCTGGCCGCCTCTCAATCGTCTTTTCCACTTCCTTCGAAGTGATGAGGAATGTACGGATCTGGCCAATTTCTCTCAGGTACGGTCTAAAATTTGAAAATATTTAATTATGGGGATTGTTGTATTCCTTTTTTTAAAATTAAAATCACACGTTCTCTTTTAGTTTCAAAAACCGGTGAAAAATCTGAATAATTTTCTCTTTTCCTAACCATTAAATAATATCTAAATTAAATTTGTTATCTTAAATATAATATAATGTGCGAAGAAATGTGTACTGTTGCACGCGACATATTGACTTTCTTCGTGGAAGGGGAAATTACGCATTGCATATCCCTACTTTATACTTTTTCGTCTCGATATTTGGTGACGCGTCCGCAGTTTTTCGGCAGAAATCCTCAGAAATGTGTCCGTCCCCAGCGGTCAGAGTCAGAGAGAGGCTGGCAAAAGACGGCGGGCGGCGTCGGAGATCGAACCCGCGACCTCAGGATAGCGAGTGAAACGCGCTAACCAGTAGGCCACGAGAGCACTTGTGACCGTTCCTTTCTTTCGTGATTAAGTAGAGGCGAGGGAGGGGCGCGCGTGTTCAGCGGGGGGCGAGAGAGCGGGGAAGAAAGAAGGGAAGTTGGCGGGTGCGCGTTCGAAGGTAGACTGTAGGGAGGTGAGAGAATGAACGGAGGTGATAGGGGAGAGGGTAGACAACGTTATAAGGGAATTACGGGTAGCGTATTATCACTTCGAATAAACTTAGAAATCCGAAGGCAAGTGAGAGGGAGAGCGGAGGTGAAATGGATAGCGGAGGCGAGAAGGGAGGGGGAGAGGGAGGGAGGGGAGGTGGGAGAGCGGAGGTGAGAATCAAATGAGGGAATGATTGGCAGCGTATCAATTCGAACAGCTTAGTAATCCGAAGGCAAGTGAGAGAAAGAGCGGAGGTGAAATGGATAGCGGAGGAGAGAGGGGAGGGAAGGAGAGGGAGGGAGGGGAGGTGGTAGAGCGGAGGTGAGATAATCAAATCAGGGAATGACGGATTCATTTCGAATAAACTTAGTAATCCGAAGGCAAGTGAGAGGGAGAGCGGAGGTGAAATGGATAGCGGAGGCGAGAAGGGGGGTGGGAGAGGGAGGGAGGGGAGGTGGGAGAGCGGAGGTGAGATAATCAAATGAGGGAATGACGGATTCATTTCGAATAAACTTAGTAATCCGAAGGCAAGTGAAAGGGAGAGCGGAGGTGAAATGGATAGCGGAGGAGAGAGGGGAGGGAAGGAGAGGGAGGGAGGGGAGGTGGTAGAGCGGAGGTGAGATAATCAAATGAGGGAATAACGGATTCATTTCGAATAAACTTAGTAATCCGAAGGCAAGTGAGAGGGAGAGCGGAGATAGAACGGAAAGCGGAGGATTGAAGGGGGGTGGAGAGAGAGGGAGGAGAGGTGGGAGAGCGGAGGTGAGATAATCTAATGAGGGAATGACGGGTAGCGTATCAATTCGAACAACTTAGAAATCTGGAGGGAGGTGAGAGGGGCAGCGGAGGAGAGAACGGAAGGGAAGGTGAAAGGTATTTTCAGAACAATTTCGTCCCGGCTCGCCGCGCAGTGGCGAGCCCTGACTGAACTTGGTTCAAAGGCGAACTCCCGCCGAAGGCGGGAGTGAGCGCCGGGGTTACCAGAACGGTTTGACGGGTTAGCTGGTAGTCGAATAAGCTTGGGAATATCAGAATTTAGTGAAAATGGGAGATCGTTTTTACGTTGACTGGAGCGCAGGAGGGACTGTTTTATGAGGGAATAGCGGGTAGCGTATTATTCTGAATAACTTGATTAACGCGTTGTTCAGAATTAAACATCTTTTCACATGGTCGATTTTAAAGGAGGTAAACTTAGTTAACTAGTCCCTTCTTTATACTCTTTCGTCTCGATATTTGCTGACGCGTCCGCACTTTTTCGGCAGAAATGTGAGTGTACGCGGCAGTCAGAGTCTGAGGGAGGCTGGCAAAAGACGTTAGGCAGCGGCGGGGATCGAACCCGCGACCTCAGGATAGCGAGACAAGCACGCACACCACTCGGCCACGATGACAGTTGGGGAGCTCAGTCCTGTTCGCGAATAAGTAGAGCGGAGCGAGGGTGCGCGCGAGTTCAGCCGGGGGAGGGAGAGCGGGGAGGAAGGAAGGAAAGTTGGCGGGTGCGCGTTGGAAGGGGGGCTGAGGGGAGGTGAGGGAATAAACGGAGGTGATAGGGCAGAGGGGATACAACGTTATGAGGGAATTGCGGGTAGCGTAATATCATTTCGAATAAACTAAGTAATCCGAAGGCGAGTGAGAGGGAAAGCGGAGGTGAAATAGCGGAGGAGAGAGGGGAGGGGAGGAGATAGAGTAGGGGAGGTGGGAGAGCGGAGGTGAGATAATCTAATGAGGGAATTATTGGCAGCGTATCATTTCGAACAACTTAGTAACCCGAAGGCAAGTGAGAGGGATAGCGGAGGTGAGGAGAGACGGGAGGGGAGGTGAGAGGGTGAACGGACTGGGGAAATAACGCTATGAGGGAATGACGGGTAGCGTATCATTTCGAACAACTTAGTCACCCGAAGGCAAGTGAGAGGGATAGCGGAGGTGATGAGAGACGGGAGGGGAGGTGAGAGGGTGAATGGACTGGGGAAACAACGTTATGATGGAATGATGGGTAGCGTATCATTTCGAACAACTTAGTAACCCGAAGGCAAGTGAGAGGGATAGCGGAGGTGAGGAGAGACGGGAGGGGAGGTGAGAGAGTG
This sequence comes from Pristionchus mayeri, assembly GCA_036245805.1. NCBI lineage: Eukaryota > Metazoa > Nematoda > Chromadorea > Rhabditida > Neodiplogasteridae > Pristionchus > Pristionchus mayeri. The sequence continues at coordinate 16,132,744 of BTRK01000006.1, forward strand.
AACGGACTGGGGAAATAACGCTATGAGGGAATGACGGGTAGCGTATCATTTCGAACAACTTAGTAACCCGAAGGCAAGTGAGAGAGATAGCGGAGGTGAGGAGAGACGGGAGGGGAGGGGAGAGGGTGAACGGACTGAAAAAAATACGCTATGAAGGAATGAGTGGTGATGTAATTTCAGAACAACTTAGTCCCTGACTGAACTTAGTTCAAAGGAGAACTCCCGCCGAAGGCGGGAGTGAGCGTCGGGGTTACCAGAAGCGTTTGACCGGTTAGCTGGTGATCGAATAAGCTCGGGTATATGAGCATTTAGTGATAATGGTAGATCGTTTTTACGTTATCTGGAGTGAAGGGGAGAAAGTATTTAGATTGAATAACGGGTATTATTCTAAACACCTTGATTAATATATTGTTCAGAATTTAAAATCTTTTAACTTGGTCGATTTTAAAGGCGGTACACTTAGTTAACTAGTCACAGGTCTCCACTTTCTTCCACAATGGAGTGAAGGAATTTATGAAGAAGAATAGACCGGGACTATGGAGTGTGGATATGCAAAAGAATGATGTACAGTCGCGCCCATAAGTCACCGGACACTTTTGGAATGGGTTTGAACTTTTTGCTCAGGAAATATTAGGTTGGTGAGAAAGTAATGTTAGATTTGGATCATCATGTTTGAGACCGCCTAAAATCCGTTTCGTTAAAGATCTCGTGCTATCTCAATAGAGTATACTAGGGGTGGACTTGTTCAAGATAAGCATATGTTCTAATCGCATCATGCTTTTTCCGTATCCAGAAAATTCAAGTTTTGCCAGATATGAAAATTCCACGCATGTTTAAAAAGTTTTGTTGGCTCACGTATTTTGAGGGAAAAATAGCCGTACATTATCATATAGTGGGCTGTGAAGCCAGTGAGAGTTCTTTCGAAAAATAGGTCTAAGGTCGTTCAGGCCTCAACATAGCATGATTTACACATCATTGAATTAAACCATTGCCGAAATAACACTTCAAAAGAGATGGTGTTTCCTGCTTCGAGTAGTATACAGAATGGCATATAGATAAGTGCGCTTCCATTATACATTATAATACTACATTTTGTGGAAAAATATTTGAACTCATACCTTGTCTACTTCTGGAAAAAATAGATGTTCAGTATTGTTGATAAAAGGTGAAAATTGCCAAATTTTTGATTTTCGGTGTTCCGTGAATGAATCCATTTCCTCCAAAGGGAGATACCCCCTGACTTAGCCCAACCGAATACTGATAGACAAAGAGTAGCTTTACCAGTGAACCACAAAAGTTAAGACATCTTACCAATCCTGGAAACAGGAAGTCTTGTAATATGAGAATTTCGATGCTCAGATTTCATTGCCAGGATGATGAATGCTGCATGTTTTGATGGAAGTACTGTATGCCACATAATTACATTTTTAAGTTGACAACGGAAAGTGTTTTTGGTTTAGCTACATTTGAGATCGATACACCTATTGTTACGGATACACCGTAAATACCAGTAGTTCTGTTGATGTTCAGGTAGGGACAAGTTCACAAATGATCTTACTTTCTAACAGGCCTTTCGCATCAGACCAGATGCGCATGTTGTAATGTGATACCCATATGTCGTACTTTTCCTCTGTGGCAGAATATTTTACCTACCATAACTTTCCGTGGATTGCTGGGCCGAAACGAAATCAGTTCAACTCTCCGTTGATGTACCTTTGTTTTCATCCGGTGGTCTCAATACTAATCGGATAGGCTTTGAGCAATGTACAATGGAAAGAGTATCCAAGCACTCAACTAGCATAAATAACAATATGATAATCAGGTGGAATCAAAAGACGGGGTATCTCATAATCGAAAAGTTGAAAATCTAACATTACTTTCTCACCAACCTGATATATCATTCTGAGGCTAGGACGTTATGCACCGAATTCATCGGGGATTTTTCTTTTTGATACTGGGGTATGATGCAATAGCCTCGTCAATGCATAGTGATGACGCAACCGAGATGCACTTTTTCAAAACGGCCTTATTCTTACATGGATTTCTTCCTGCTGGCCAAACTTTCCGAGGTTGGAGTCACACCCGAGGCCTACCCAGAAAATTTTTTTGAAGTTGCTGCGTTTGCATAAATTAGTTCAAGGCATCAAAATGATCGCCATCATGAACCCAGATGATCCTGAGAATATGAAAACAATATCTCGAAAATTACCCTCAGGGCATGAAAAAAATCACTTTTTTGCATGACCATTTTTTGGACAACAATAACTTTGTGGGAAAGTTAGGTAAAAATCTGTTTTTGCATAGGAATGTTCAAAATGTATTGAAGGACTGATGTCCCACTTTATAGAGCGAGTAAATATCTCTTCTGCCCGTGGCGTGTGTTTTTCGGAGGTATACTAGAGTCGGGAAACACATTGTTTACCACTATGGGCGAGAGACTGCAGACGACGATAGTGCGTAAACACGGTGTTTCCGGCACCAGTATACCTCCGAAAAAAGGTTGCCACGGGCGGGAGAGATCTCCAATCGCTCTAAAAGTGGGACATCAGTCCTTCAATACATTTTGAACATTCCTATGCAAAAACAGATTTTTACCTAACTTTCCCACAAAGTAATGGTTGTCCAAAAAATGGTCATACAAAAAAGTGATTTTTTCATGCCCTGAGGGTAAATTACGAGATATTGTTTTCATATTCTCAGGATCATCTGGGTTCATGATGGTGATCATTTTCATGCCTCGACCGAGCCTCTAGCTTGACTAGGAGCCGAGATCTGAATTTCCGACCTCGATTTTGCAGCAAGGGTGCAGCAAATGTACGGTCGCGCAGCAACCTCAAAAACATTTTCTGGGTAGGCCTCGGGCATGACTCCAACCTCGGAAAGTTTGGCCAGCAGGAAAAAATCCATGTAAGAATAATGCCGTTTTGAAAAACTACAATTTGATTGCATCATCACTACGCAATGACGAAAAATCTAAGAAAAATCTCCGATGAATTCGGTGCATAATGTCCTAGCCTCAGAATGATATATTTCCTGGGCAAAAAGTTCAAACCCATTCCAAAAGTGTCCGGTGATTTATGGGCGCGACTGTAAGTATTGTATTTTTTGACTAATTTACTTACTTTTTTCTACTAACCAATTCAGTATAATGAGAGATTTGAGCATTAGAAAATGTACCATACTTGTCCCATTTAATCAATAGGTACTCTACATTTCGTTGTGAACTAACCTTTTTAAGGATGGTGTGGAGGTGGTGTGTATCCTTCATCGCAAGAATCTTCCATTCTACAACTTCGCAAGCTTCAATACTTCGAGAGAACGATTCGAGATCTGGAAGAACGACGATTTGCCCATGATTCGAGTGACAGTCACCGGACCCGAAGACCCTATTATCGAGAAGGTCAGACGATCCATCATATACATTGACACTTTTAACTTGATTGTTTTCTAACGTACTTTCTCTACGACGTTTTATGTATTTTTCATCAGAAATAGGTAAGAGGAGATATCCTCAATTTTCACACAACATTTTCCACAGGTGGCCACTTTCTTCTCCTCATTCATCAAGGTCGTCATAATCGGACCAATTACAAGTTCCTTCTCCTCTTCTGATTTCTCGGTGTGTGCGAAGTTGCTTCGATCTTCGACTATTGAACATCTCAATTTTCAACAAGTGATCACCGATGAAATCACTGCGTAAGTCGGGATCTTTGTTTTATCCTTGTTATTCGTTGCACTTTTGTCGGGTAATAAGATGATTGATCCGTTTATTTTCTGTCCAATATCTCTACGTATGTAATATTTATTGAACGTACCATTCTAATGGAAAGTTTCTATCACCTACGCATATTATCATATAACGTTCTCTGCTCAGCTCCCTTTTCTCCATCTTCTCGCGAATCACAAAAAATCTCTCGATCTTGGCTGTCCAGCCGCAGCTTGCTGATCCCGGTATTTTTTTGTTTTTTTTTTGTTTTCCCAGCACTTTCGTATAAAGTCTTAGTGCAATCAAAAATAATCAGGATGAAATTTTGTGAAAATATCAACTATCACAATTCTCAGAACCTGTGTAGTGTGGATTTGATAGTACCGCACCGATTTAGGGAGCTCCAAATTTCAAATCTTGTTCACTAACATTTCAGCCGCATTCATTGAAAAACTGAACTCATTCTCTATCACGCAAGTCTACCTCCACAATTCCCGCAATCACAATCCTTCCGTCTTCCTCTTCGGCCTTCCTAATTTCTTCTGGCAGATTTATTTCAACGAGGTGTGATAATTCTGCGTCTAAAGTTCTTCGGCTATATAATTAGATATGTGTATGACATATTAAATATGGCTACTTATTCAGAAGCTATCGAACGGTTCATTCGAATTTGTTGAAGTGGATGACATGGGGAAGATCACTAAGGCTCCGCTAAAACTGCCGACCAGTCGCATCGATTATTGTGCATGGAACAAAATTCAGGCGAAGTAGGTTACTCTAATCTATCTGCAGTATAGCTCTACTTCCCTTCTTTGTTCTCTCTCCGATAATAGTTGCTTGGAAAATCTCAGCCAACTTTCCATGTTAATGTATTTCTTCGCAATGTAAAATGTCTGATATCTCTCTCTGATTGAAGATGTATCCAAAAATTTTCTCTGAGATAAGTTACTGCCAAATGACAATTCTCCTGCCCCCCCCCCTTGCCCGGCACTCACATTAGATCCTTGAAGTGGTGGGGAAAGAAGCCCAAATAAGACGTTCATCTACTGTTCTCCTCCTGCTTAATACATCTACAGTACCCTTCCCCTTCGAAGTAGTATCTCAATTCCTCTGATTTTCCTTATCGTATCACTCCGTCAGAAGTGCCTTAGGTACACACTCTCTTAATTTATCTTTTTTTAAATCGGTTGTTTACGTTTTACATTAGGAAAGTAGAGAGTAGGATATCGTACTCTGCTTACATATTCTGATCTAGATGTTGTGTCTCAATGTTTTGAATTTATTCACCTCTATGAATGTAATATTTGTTTTGCTCTTAAAAGAAGTTCCTGATAAAGTTTTGATTTAAAACCGATTTTGATATATGAATTATATGAATACGTCAAATTACGTTTCATAAATACCTTGCTTCTATTCTTCGATCACCCATTTCAAATTCCCCCTTCTCAATCAGAATCCGCTCATCGATCGTCATTCAATTGGAATGAAGTCCCCTCTCTCCCTCTCTTTGCTCTTCTTTTCAGCTGATGAAGAAACGGAAGCGACGGAAAAATTTTGTCAAGTAAGTGTCCGCGCGCTAATGTAAATGGTAAAAATATCTACAATTTATTGCATTCATATTTTAACAAAAAATACAGTATTTTCTTCTCTAGTTGTAATAACAATATATTCATCGTTTGTGGAGGGGATTAAAATATGTATTAGAGGAAATAGTACAGAGAAACAAGGCATCACAATACGACAATACTATGTCAGAAGGGCGACAAAGTTTCTAATTAGATAGAGAGGTTATCAAGATTTTTAATGTACAATAATTGGAAACAATTAAGAGAATATCACTACTTATAATGGAGTCGTCACGATTATTCCAATGGGAAACTATTATATTAGGTTGTTGCATAAGTCCTGTCCGATTTGGAAGCCTCTAGTAGCTTATTTGGTCGATCTTGCTTGTATGTTTTTGCCATTATCTGGCCTCATGGCATAATAGAGACACATATGCTTGTACATTCCAACAATGATATTAATCTAAATCATAAATGTCTGCATTACGAGAAAACGAAGATTGAACTGTTCAGACGATAGTCTTTGTGGAAGTTGTTTTTAACCATCGCTAAAGGGGCTATACAACGAAAACGAAATTTCGGACAAATTTCACAAAATTCGTGATTTCAGATTCTTTGAAAATTATATCTCCATTCAGCGATGAATGATTTTCAAATAGTTTTCACAAAAGTGGTTGTAGAATATAAGATGCTGGTTCAGATTATCACAATAGGTCATAAATTCTAGTTGTGCGAGAGCCACACACTAGCCAAATGTGCAAAATTCGGCATTCAAATTTTCACCACTAATTTCTGGAAGAATAATCACGTCGAAGGAAACTAGATTCACTACTTTACATGAATTGGGATATTAAGGCCAGACATTGATCACTTTTAAAAACAAAAGATATATCTATATCGTACGGCACGAAAATGACATGGGTTCATATCGGTTGACAAAGAAGCGCATTTCCAGACTTTCTTAAATTTTTAGCCATGACTTTCAAGCACTGATTGCCATTAGTGGTTCGGTATGATGTACATTCATCACACTCTACGATAATGCTATGAGTTTGGCACTTTGTATGTTCCTAAGGAAATAGAGGACTGGAGAAATACGAAACGAGAACGTTCAAGTGCGCTACTTTCGTCTAATTTCGTGTCCATATTATTTAAATGACAGGGATACAGTATGGTGCGCTAGAAAGTGTATTACATCCTCTATATATCACAAAAGATACATGCTGCCAAAGCTCACATGAATGTCTGTAGAAGCCGGAATTTGTAAATGATAAAATCGGACAAGACTTATGCAACAACTTGATATTAGACGAGAAACTGGCAAAACTAGTGGTGCGAAATGGGCAAATTTTAAGGCGGTGACCTCTAGAGATACCTATTCGGGAAGATAAATTAAAGAATGAATGGCAATCAATATCGTAATAGCCGAAAATTATTTTGTAACAACTAAGCCAATATATCCTAGAACGGCGATCGGAGAGAAGAGGGATGTCGAAAATCTTTAGCCTTTCTTGGTGGAGAAAGGAGGGGGAGATGGAAGCGGGAGAAGACGATCCTTGTGAAACGCTTTTTTATAACACCATTGTGATTTGTCTTTCAAGGATATATACCTAATTGCAATCTCATAAGGCCTTTTGTCGTCTCAGCATCGTAGACGCGCAGAAGCCGCATGACGATAGTACCACCGAGATCGGCAATCCGTCAGACCACACTGAGACCCGGCGGTATTGTGCATCTGTCTGCTTGTTGTTCCAATGTACTTTTTCGCACGACTAAAATTTACAACTAAAAATTTTAACGAAATTTTGAAGATATATCAAACGAATAGAAATCCATTTGTCGTATAGTAGCAAGTCACTTCTGTTTTATCAGCATTTTTTCGGGACATGTTTCATCTCTGCCCATTCGCAATTGTCTGACCTGTCAGACACACTATAGAAATATCATTTCAGTCATCAAGCCATGTGTTTCACGACCTCTTCTGAATCTCTCTCGCAGCAGAAGCAACATAAGGAGAAATTCCAGCATACATTCACCGCCAACATTCACGCTGTTGAGGTGAAATGTAAATTCCGTTGTGCAGTTCAATTTAAATGTGATTAAATTTATATATACTAAACTTTTTGTTCAATTGCATTGATTATAATCTGACATATGCCATGATTCTGTAAAAAAGTCACCTAATTTTTTTCGTCGACTATCCGAGCTTTCGCTCGCTAGGGGCACGCCGTGATTAGAGTTCAAAAAATATTTATTCAGGAATAGGATTTCTAGCCGCACGGAATGGTTTTGTACCTGGTCGGTACCAACTTGGTACCGCGTGGTACCAACTCGGCACCGCTTGGTACCAACTTGGTACCGTATGCTACGGGCCTGGAAACTCGTTGAGCATGCGTGGTACGGTAATTGGAATCATCTGGTATAGCATACTACGCCCTTGGAAGTTCATTGTACCGACTTGGTACCATATGGTTCCGACCCAGGAATGGTCTGGTATCAACTCTTAGCCGACCCCTACCATTAATTGACTCGATTCCCCACGAAATCAGCCTCCCCCACGATTTTGGTCGATTTCTATCGAAAAAGCTTTAACCCGGACCCAATCTGGTGCCAGACGGTACCAGGCACGCCCACAACACTCCCAACGCATTCCCCGACCCGACCGCACTCAGCAAAAAATCGGGCAAAGGCTGTGCCCCGAGAGATCACCTTATCCATATGTCACATCATTTTCACATGTTTGTAATAAATTACGCACCAAAAGTTCGCATGATGCGTGATCGTCACTAATGTTGAATGTTTCTCGTAGCGATGTCCCTGAAATTTCCCCAAGCAAACTGCAAACTCAGTTGGCGATCAACAAAAACCCTGAATTTCAAGCATTTTTTCTATGTTTAGAAGCAATGCTGCCGCAAATTTTTATACAGCTCAAGCATTTTCCTGGATAGCCCCCGGACGTTTTCCCTTTCCTTATGTCGAGGCTCCTGGGGCCGTGCTCTATCCTCTCCCCTCTGTCCCCTCCACACAGTAGTACCTTAGTCCCTTTCTTTGCCTTTTGTGCGCTTTTTACAGTGTGAGCGAGAAATAGGAGGGAGAAAATGGTTGTGAAAATCCTTTTCTCTCTTTCCTTCCTCGATCACTCTGTAATGCGTCGATCGATCTTTAAGAGACCCTCCACCAGAGAACGTAACAACTGTGCAGGGGTCCACGGATGGCCAAAAATTCAATAATTCCTGTATTTTTTTTCTGAAGTGTAGGTCCCGAGTGCTGGCTGGGGGTCGATTTTGAAAAAGTTTAAGATACCCCCCATTTTTGGGGTCGAAAAATTCGATATCACAGAATGACATGGGATATAGATTTTCTGACGTATTTTCACGCATAGGAAACGAATTTCTGTGTTAGAACTCGAAAAAAATAGAAATAAAGAAAATAACGCCGAAAAACTCATTTTTTGACTATATTTCACGAGATTAAAATTTTGTGAAAAATTTCGGAGTGTTATAGATATGATTTTCAGAATCTACAACTAAAAGTACATCTAAGGTGATTTTTTCAGAATTTTAAAAATAGGCCTTTTTTGGGAATGAGCTCCATAGCTGGTCAAATCAGGCCAAAATATCGACTATGTCTTCACGCCATGTCGCTTTCTAAGCCCATCTCGTTCATTATCTATCGCCGAGAGCATATAATCGACTAATTTAAGCATAATCTTCATATTAGAGCCTTGAAAAACCGCAAAATCGAATAAATCGAAAATTCATTTTTTCCATGCCAGACAATTAGGTATAGAAAAAGTCGATCTCAGAGAATTAGATGAAATACACATTTTCTGTCGTATTTTGGGCCGTAGGAACCGATTTTTCAAACTAGAGCTCGTGAAAATGCGAAATTAATAAGATATCATTAAAAATCTCTGGAGTTCTAGCAAAAAAAATGAAAAGATCAAATTTTTGAATTTATATTTTTTGGCAGATACAACAATTCAAACATTAAGATAATCCATAAATATGAAATATAAAAATGGTTTAAGGCATTTGTACGCCTCGATGGGCTTAGAAAGCGACATGGCGTGAAGTCACAGTCGTGATTTTGGTCTGATTTGACCAGTTCTGGAGCTCATTCCCAAAAAAGGCCCATTTTTAAAATTCTAAAAAAATCACCTTAGATGTACTTTTAGATGTAGATTCCGTAAATCATATCCATAACTCTCCGAAATTTTTCACAAAATTTTAATCTCGTGAAATATAGTCAAAAAATGAGTTTTTCGACGTTATTTTCTTTATTTCTTATTTTTTCGTGTTCTAACACAGAAATTCGTTTTCTATGCTTGAAAATACGTCAGAAAATCTATATCCCATGTCATTCTGTGATATCGATTTTTTCGACCCCAAAAATGGGGGGTATCTGAAACTTTTTCAAAATCGACCCCCAGCCTAAGTTATTGCATATATATAATATATATATATATATAATCAGCACTCGGCACCCACACTTCAGAAAAAAAGTTTGGGATTTATCGAATTTTTGGCCATCCGTGGACCTGTTACGTTCTCTGGTGGACGGTCTCTTAATACTTTACTTAATCAATACCGAGTAATTGTACACCGGATATTTAAATTGGCGCATACTTTCAAGCTGAGGACTTCGTTCTGATGGATCCATCTGACCCTTCTTATTATTCGGAGTCTGTCAATGAGAAGGGAAATCGCATAGATTCTGATTCTACTAATCCCTATCCGATAAACAAACAGGCAAGCGTTTAAAGTTACCAGCTGAGAACAAAATCTTGATCCCGAGTATTTACGCGTTTCCCGCGCGTCGCGTGATGAGAGAGCGTGCACTGAGGGGCTTGCATTATTTCGGTAACTGGAAAAGAGAATATTTTTATAATATTAATGCAGTAATCAAGCATATTATAGGTTGATTGCAAGAACATAAAAATACAGAGAGGACTCCAGTAAGCAAAAATGTTGATAGCGAAAGGATTGCGCAACGTGAGAGCGAATTCCAATCGGAAGTGAGCGAGCAATGACAGGCAATACCTATCTATAAAGCGCAGTGTCTGGGTTCGTGTTTGTTCGGATTGCGAAACGATTACGAAACGTGGAGGGAGAGAGATCGCGCGTCAACAAGTTTCGAAACGAATTATTGCGAAACCAACTCCGCTAGTACGGAGCCTTCGGCGGGGGTACAACCGGGCCGGTATAAAATAAAATTCAGCTATTTAGTGAAATAATTAAGCGTAAAACACATAAAATATACGAGGTTAGCGATCACGAAGAACAAACTTTTTGAAATCACGAAAATAAATACAAACCGTAATCCTAAGGTTCTAACAGATAGTGGAGTGTACTAATAGTTGCAAGTGTAGGAATATAGAAATTCTTGTTGTTTCCTCGCGTAGGGACACCCCGTGTAGCCACCGTAGAATTTGTAGGCTTCCAGAATTTTTTTTTTCAAAACTTTTTCAAAACGGCATTATTCTTACAAATATTTTTTCCTGTTCGTCAAACTTTCTAAGCTTGAAGATATGACCGAGGCCTACCCAGAATAACTTTTTGAAGGTGCTAGGTCGTACATTTGCTGCAGCCATGCTGCAAAAAAATCAGTCTGAAATTCAGAACTCGGCTTCTAGGCAAGCTAACGACCCGTTCAAAGCATAAACATGATCGCCATCATGAATCCAGATGATCCTGAGAATATGACAGCGATATCTCAAAATTTGCCCTCAAGGCATAAAAAATCACATTTTTGAATGACCAAATTTTGGACATCCATAACTTTATGGGAAAGTTGAGTAAAAATCTGGATTTCATAAGGTAATATGCAAAATGTATTGGATACCCGATTTCCAACTTTTTAGATCGATTGGATATCTTTCCTGTTCGCGGCGAACGGTTTTTGGAGGTATACTCGGGTCGGAAAACACCTTGTTTACCCCTATGGGCGAGAGAGTGCAGACGACGAGAGTGCATAAAGAGGGTGTTTTCCGACACGAGTATACCTCCGAAAACCGTTCGCCGCGAGCAGGAACAATATCCAATCGTTCTAAAAAGTTGGAAATCAGTTCTCCAATATATTTTGCATATTACCAGATGAAAACCAGATTTTTAGTCAACTTTTCCATACAGTTATGGATGTTAAAAAATGGTTATGCAAAAATGTGATTTTTAAATACCCTAAGGCAAATTTTGAGATATCGCTATCATATTTTCAGGATCATCTGGATTCATGATGGTGATCATTTTGATTCTTTGAATGGGTCTCTAGCTTGCTTGAAGCCGAGTTCTGAATTTCAGACTCTGTTTTTGCAGCATGGCTGCATCAAATGTACGACCTAGCAGCACCTTCAAAAAGTTATTCTGGGCAGGCCTCGGTAATATCTCCAATCTTAGAAATTTTGACGAACAGGAAAAAATCTATGTAATAATAATGCCGTTTTGAAAAAAGAGCATATTGATTGCGTCATCACTATGCAATAACGGGAGCTATTTCGTCATACCCCAACATCATGATCACAATCTCCATTGAATTTGTTACATCATACCTGGGTGCCAGAATTATACATTTCCTGGGCAAAAAGTTGTAGCAAATTCAAAAAGTGTCCCATGACTTTCCGGCGCGACTGTTCATTCCTGATTATTTCGCCTCTCAGCTGTCCAATCACTTCAATGGCGAAGTGAAGGAATTCACACAGAGAAAGATCAATGGACCGGGACTCAAGGAGGTGGATCTGAAAAATACTGAGGTTGTTACATGGAATAGTGTTGACACTATTCGCTTTCATTATTTTACTCTTAATTTTACCTCTATAGTTGAAATTATAAAGCTTGAAATGGAGAGACTTAGCAAGAAACACTTTGGAATAATTATTTCCCATTTTTCCTTTTTTTTTACAAAGTCGACTAATTTTTGAATTATTTTGTTCGGATTGGTCTAGTTCATATAATGTAATATTAAATCTCTTATTGTCATTGTAATCTTATAATCACAGGCCGGTCTGAAAGTGGAAATTGATCTGTACCTGTTCTACGATCTGGCCAATTTGGGTATGGGACGGTTTAAGATGTCGATGGAAGATGATGAACCAACTATGGAAATAACGTTGGCTGGGGCAGAGGATCCAATCATCGAGCAGGTCTGACAAGCGCTCTACATTTCTTCATTTTTGGGTATTGAATTTGTGCATCAATTTCTAGTTGGCCGTCGAATATGATGAATTGAAAGTAAGCTATGAATTTTTCGTTTTCGTTGTGCTTCTCTAAATGAAAATACGAAATGAAAAGTATAATTTCCTCTGAAAATCTCATGATCAGAAACATTTTTGCAGTTGTCCGGATTTCTCTCATCATCTATCGAGGAAGTCCACATCAGTGAGTATACAGGCTGGATCAGACCTCTCTCCTCTTCTGACCTCTGGCTCTGCGCTAAGCTTCTTGCTCATTCCACCATCGGAGATGTGCATTTCGTCCTTTCGATTCTTGACGACACTATGACGTGAGCTAAATTACGCATTTCATCGAATTTCGAATTTTTTTGCTTAAATGGATGGTGGATGGTCGCTATAAAACTAGAAAAAAGGTCTCTCAAACTAGGTGTTCTAGTACTATGAGTTTTAGTTCAGTATTTCTTGCATTGTTCAGTCCCTTCATCATCTCCATTCTGACGAAAGCCATGAGATCTCTCGTCATTCGGGTGGAATCGAAGCTGCTGATCAATGATCGGGGTGAGCAGCGATTCCTCTTTCAATTTTCCATAATTACTGAAAATATAGGTTCTAGAATGGATGATTTGCATGCTCCAATAGAGTTACATTTGAGTGGCACACTATCTGATCAAAGCTGTCAATCTTCCTAGATTGCTTGACTTTATTATTAAATTTAATAGTCCCATCTTTGTTCTCTAACATTTCAGCCGCCTTTGTCCGAGCACTGTACGCGAGCTCCGTTTCCCGAGTAAATCTCAGCGACTGGAGAGATAATTGCCATCTGTTCTTCGGCCTTCCTCGCAGCTTCTGGGAAAGATTCCTCAACGAGGTCAGAAGTCGGTTTTATTTCTAAGGTCTCTCTTAATAGTCACTATCCTCTAATGGGACAGCGAATAGATCGTTTCAGAACATGTCGAACGGTTCATTGGAATGGGTGAAGATTAGCGACAATATTTACGGAATTAATCCGCTGTTGCTCACGCAAGCACCCTTCAATCTGCCCGAGTATCGCATCGAATCGATCGAGTGGATGAAAGCTACGGCGAAGTAACTACCATTATTCACCTACCGTATCCTCAGACAGAAGTTTTATTCTCATTTCATTCATTGATTTTAGCTAATGCCACTCGTATGCAACTTGATTATTTTTACTGACACAAGATGTACCCATGAAAATTCATAATAGCATCTATCACTTTTTCTGCTCCTATAATCCTTTTCATGGAGTAGCAAAAATATAGTAGTATTGGGGTGTCCGGAAAGTTCGTATAATGCTTTGGAAAAAAGTCAGTTCGCGATCAAATGCAGTGATTGCGCAATCTGTTTGTCAACAATGTATTGCATCATTCTGACGTTGAGTAGTGAGAGGATTTAATCAGTCTCCTAGTTGCTACATTGATTCTTGTGATGGACTCCCATCTCTACCTCCCAGCAGTTTTACTTCATTACTACCGTCTTGGCCGATCCGTGAAGGAGGCCCACTCTGCCCTGGCCCAGTCGGAAGGAGCTGACGCCCCCTCCATACCCTTCTGCTATAAGTGGTTCTCCCGCTTCAAGAAAGGGGAGTTTGGTCTCGATGATCAACCCCGCTCTGGACGCCCTCCCTCCCTCGATCAGCCTCTCGTTCTCCGCACACTGAAGCGCAAGCCCATGGCCAGTGTGCGTGAGTTGAAGAAGGATACTGGTACTCCCAGATCAACGGTGTCTGATATCCTCCATCGATCTGGGAAGAAGCCGAAACTCCCACAAGTGATTCCCCATGACCTCTCCCCCGAACAGCTGAAAAATCGTGTTCAAGTCTGTCGGGAATTACTCCATCGTAGATTCAATCTTCGATGGGTCAATTCCATCATCGCTACAGATGAGAAGTGGATCACGTACGATAACCCTGTGAGGAGACTGCAATGGGTGGATGCAGATGAGAAGCCCACGCCCGTCCCGAAGAAGGAAGAGCACGGAAAGAAGGAACTCCTCTGCTTCTTCTTCTCAGTGCTCGGTCCCATCTACTGGGAGATCCTCGCCCCTGGCACCATCATCAATGCCGACCTCTTCTCTGAACAACTGCAAGATGTCGCGATCAGAGTCCCTCCCAGACTCCTGAACCAGGGCACAATTCTTCTTCTGATGGATAATGCTCGCCCACATCGAGCGAAGATGACCCAGAAGAAAATGGACGAGCTGAAGATCGAGAGGATTCCCCATCCACCGTATTCCCCGGATCTCTCCCCATGCGACTACCACTGCTTCCGCTCTCTCTCTCTGACTTCTGCAAAGGAAAGAAGTTCAAGAATCGAGATGAAGTTGTGAGGGCTTTCGTGAACTGGGCGGTCTCGAAGAAACCCGCATTCTGGAAGAGAGGAATCGAGACCCTGCCCAATCGCTGGAGGGAGGTAGTGAGAAAGAAGGGGGCATACTCTTATACTCTTTCAATGCCCTCCTTAGATAGAAGTTGTGCCCCAGTGTTCTGATCTACACACCTGTATGTATGCAACAATCGTTTTGTGTTCTTGAAAGAATGTTCCCTTATAAACTTTTGATTCGGCATCTTGTTATTTGAAAGAAAACGTCGAATTCCGTCGCATCAATATCTTGGTTAAATCGATATTTCTTGAAAAAACTTTTGAAATTTTAAAAGGTATTTCCAAGTCGACGTTGATTCACCCCCAATTCAGACGGCATCTTTATGGTTAAAGAGATAGAGAGATAAAGATAGAGCGAAAGCATGAAAAATGAAAAGAAATCATCCGGAATCGGAATGACTTCTAAAGAACTGTCTCTAGATGTGCACTGTATTAGCCTTTTGACAGAGAAGAAAAAACGAAATAATGAGAGAAATATATTGCGAAACTTTTGGCAAATGTCCAAGAGCGCTCACATGACTTTTGAAACTATTTTCTCCTAATTTAAATAATATTTATGTTTTTATGTTCTTCAATTTTAAGAGACCAGCTCGGTAAGAATCGAGGGTCCTTCTGGTACGGCCGGACATCGACCTCTTCGATTTCGATCAGAATTTTTTTCTGGATACCCCCATGGGTCCTCATCATCAAATGGGTTACCATATGACTCATGGTCTTGAAACATAGAAATGCCGGGTTAGTAAAGTTTACTAATTCAAAATTCATCAAAAATGAATGGCGATATGTAGATCCGAGGTTAGTGTGGTTTAGTAACATACTATCCTAGGCAACAAAAACTCGTTATAATTTGGCCCTAGAATCCACTCGCAAACTAATTTTTCAATGTTGAAATATTAGGTTTTAATCATTTTAAATTTTAAAACAAAAAAGCGCTATCCGGCGATTATAATACTTTGTAGAGCTTAAGATTCTGCATCGAATAAAAATATTTCGAAAAAAATCGGAATAACCATGTTTTGAGATAATCAGACATAAAGAGAAACTTTCGAAAAAAATGCTCACGAATACTTTATACTCGATTTGTAGAGCTCGTCAAACTGAAGACTTTTACTGTTTTGCCGTTTTTCGCTAACTTCTTATTCTTGCGACTTGACACAAAAATGACACTTTAAGAATTTTATCATGCACACCACATTGCTACGCATTCTATTCTAACAGTACAAATATTGACAGCTCTGCTTCACTCTGTATTTCTGCATTTTTCGCCCTTCGCTGATTAATAGTCGCCAAAAGCCCAATCACTTCTCTCCGAATTTGGAGTCGCACGCCTCCAGTTTCACAATATTGAACAATCGTCACCAGTTTCAAACCCATTGGGAGACGCAACTTCTTGCACTTGTGGCTAAAGTTGAATGTGGGCTCCCAAAGGGAACCTGCATTACTGTGCATACTTCTCTGCGGCCCCTTCACTCTCCACACTCGCTCGCCCCAGCCGCGACGCCGACTGCGACGCAGCTCTGCATCTCTGCCTCTCACTACCTTTATACTGACTCTCGCTTTCCTCTGACATCTCTCGCTCTCAAATCGCTGTGCATTATCTTTCCCTTTCTACTCGCGTTTCTTCTTAAACCGCATAAATATAATTATTTATACAGTTGTTCTTTCGCAATCTGGTGGAAAAGGCATAGGTCTGGTGAGCACTATTTCGTCATGTCGCATTTGCTATGATAAATGCGCACCGCGCAATAATTCTCATCCGATGTTTTGCCGCCTAACGCGAACATGTAGCGCTGTAAATATTGGTGTAGAGTTTCCATCTATCGTATATCTAGGGACCGATCACATGCCCTCACATTTTTGGTTTTTTAGATTTTCCTAGTATCCCTTTTCTCATTTTGCGTATGGGTCATGTCCAAATCCTGGTCGATTTCTTGCTACATTGGCTGAAATATGGAAGGATTCGTCATCTGTTGAGATAACCTTATTTTCCGCTCATCTATGTGTTCAGAATCAAGCATACAGAAAATATAAAAATAAAGAATACAAAAAGAGAACAAATATTTATGCGAAAGTCAATGTAAAAATATGACTCACGCTGTGCTCTAAATCTAATCGGCATATGGTAGTCTAGCATACCAAAGCGAAGTTTTAAAATGTATTTTTTAAATTGTTTTAATATTTTTTTGTTTTTACTTCTAACCGTTCCATAATATCTGATTGCGTAGGATCGCACAGTGAAAACATTTTTCTGAAACCTCTTTAGAATAGCTGCCGCGGTCCCTACGTATATCTTCCACTTTCAGTGTATGCGCTCTAGAAAATTGCACCGCGGTCTTTTTCTGCTGCCTTATATTGTTTGTCCTTTTTTGCTTTCCCGTTCCCTCATATTTAAAACATTCCAAAGTATGTTGTAATGCTCACCACTTTAGTATCTTAGAACCTTCTTAATACGTTTTAAGTTGCTTGGTCAGATATTTGTCATATATTCTTATTGATTTCCGCTATTTCAAAATTTTTGTAATCGTTGCCAGCCTCTTTATATATTGGATGTGGTTTGCGCCATACTGTTTCTGAATTTTAATTTATTACTGTGCCAATATTGTAGAGAGAAAAAAACTTTTCCAGTTACCGAGATAATGCAAGCCCCTTACTCTTCTGAGTCGTCGCAGCAGAAATCGACGGAAAATTCAATGCAACCGCATAAGCCCGCTGATGTGGTGATAGTTGACTTCTCATCTTGTTCTATCGCAAATTAATCGGTTTTACTCGTTTTGTTTTCCTTTCCCAACTATGTTTACCTAGTGTCGCTTAAAAATCGAAAACAAATATTCGCTCGAATGAAACAAATCTTTTACGGGCATTTAGGCTAGAGAATTACGCGAAAAAAGAAAGGTATCATTGACTGTTCATTAAACTCTATCCTCCCTGGAGTGAGTTGTCGGCCTAATTTCTTGAGACGCGTGATTCCATAAACATAACCTAAATATCATTGACTGTTCATTAAACTCTATCCTCCCTGGAGTGAGTTGTCGGCCTAATTTCTTAAGACGCGTGATTCCATAAACATAACCTAAATAGGATCTAGTTGTCTTACTATGCTCGAATAAATAATGTTTAATCGGCTCAATTCAGGCTCGTCCCAGTGAGTCTCCCGAAGTCGAGCCGATCAACGTGGGTCATCCTCCTAGAAAGATGTTTTCTCCCTCCATCTCATCCCTCATGCCATCCAATGATGACTCTGAAGATTCGGACTCCCTCGGACAAGTGAGTTCACTTCTCGTCGTCATACTCTATAAAGTTATATTTTATATAATATATATCATTACAGTAACTTTTCCCTTGCGCACATACAGTAATTATTCGTAGTAACGTTTTCATACAGTAATTGCTTTCTCATCAGTCCTATCGTCGTGTAAATATCGTGGACACACAGAAGTCGAGAGACATGAATAACATCAAGATCGAAAATCCGTCCGACCACACTGAGACCCCGAGGTACTGCGCATATTTCTTAATGTTGTACCCACTGTATTCACTCGACTTACCATTAAATTGTAAATATGGATATTGTAAAACATAATTAGGTGGTATGCTAACATATCACATTATTTTCCAGAAAAATTGATTGGGAACCGTTCTCTCGCACCGTCAACGAATTGACGTCCGCTTGTCAATTACGCAGCTCTGAATTTAGAATGCCAATTTTGCAGTCTTTTGATGATCAAATCACTCGGGGAGAACAATCGACCGGAACTCAATAAGGTTATCCTGACCAAGGCTGAGGTGAACTTTGTTTATTCTGATATGGAATATAAATAATACAGAAAGTGGATTTCCTCATTTGTAGGTTCTCTCACAACTATAGTACACCGTGAAATGAAGTAGACTGAGTCAGAACCACTACTGAATAATTATTTTAATACTTCCTTGTTCACTGTTTTCTAAAAGTCGACTAACATGGGTTAGACCAGAAATCATATATAATTTACGATTTTTTCACAGGAAACCGCTTTGAAAAGTTCCAAAATATTTTGAAAATACTTGCAATGCATCTCTTATTTATATTTTAATCAATTACAGGACGGTATTCGAATTCGCATCTACCTCACCAATATTTCCTTCTACGACCTGGACAAAATGTGCACGGAACGATACAAGATTTCGACAAGAAGTGACGGGACAATTTTGACAGTAACCCTGGCTGGAATCGAGGACCCCATCTTCGGGCTGGTCAGACGAGCTCCATTTGTTTAAATTTTTTTATATTATATTTATATAGATGTTTTGTTGGTCGTTGAATACGACCCATGGAAACGTGTTCGTCAACAAAGACTTTCTTATTCATTGTGTATCTCTATATGCAAGAATATAAAAAGTAATCTTTCTTCTGAAATTCTCCTGATCGGAAACATTTTTCACAGTTGGCCAGTTTTCTCTCTACATCTATCAAGTTGGTCGAGATGAATGAATGCCTTTTTCTCCGTTTCTCATCCTCTGATCTCATCATGTTTGCTATGCTCCTTAGCGCTTCTACTATCGGAGAACTCGGATTCATGCTTGAGATTCTTGACGACACTAAGACGTGAGCCGGCTTATATCGTTGATCAAGTTTGATGATTTGCTTAGATCATTCGTAATTGGTTGGTATAAAACTAGAAGAGCATTCGCTCAAACTACGAGTTCTATTACTACTTCTTGCTTTCTCATTCTAGGCAGTTCTCTTATTTCCTTCATTATTGCTTGCCTTAAAAATAGTTCTATTAGTTCATTATTACTTTGCATTGTTCAGTCCCTTCATCAAGTCCATTCTGTCGAAGACCATGAACTTTGTCTCCATAGGTGTGGTTGAGCTGCAGATTAATAATCCTGGTTAGCAGCCTTTTTTTAAATGTTTTTTATATTAACTGAAAAAATATAGTTTCTTGAACGGGATGATTTGCCATTTGCATGATATAATAGTGTTTTTTTGATTGACACACTATCTGTTAAAAACTGTGAATCTCCCTAGAGTACTTGGTTTTGTTCTTAAATTTAATAGTTCTCACTTTGTTCTCTTACTTTTCAGCCGCCTTTGTCCGAGCACTGGACTCGAGCTCCGTTTCCCACGTAAATCTCCGCGACTATAATTCTCAGAAACTTCTTTTCTTCGATCTTCCCCGCAGCTTCTGGGAAAGATTCCTCAACGAGGCGAGAAGGCTGTTTTATTTCTAAGCTCTCCCTTAATATTCATTATCCTCTAATGGGATGGCGAATATATTTTGTTTCAGAAAATGTCGAAAGGTTCATTCGAATGGGTGAAAGTGAACGGCGAGATGATCACTCAGGCGCCTTTCAATCTGCCAGACTATCGCATCGACTGGATCGAGTGGATGAAAACTGAGACGAAGTGAATTATCATTATCCATCTACCGTTGAAAGTCCGAATGTCAATTCCTTGGCTGAATTTCTATTCTAACTTTACTTCTTTATATGATGTTAATTAATGCCACTAGCATGCAACTTTATTCCCTTCGCTGACAGAAGATATACCCAGGAAAAATTATACATCTTTTTTCTGCTAATCCTGATTTTCTCATGTTTTTTTATTAATCGATGTGTATGGTGTAGAAGCTAAATTTATGCACTTTGATATCGTACTCTGTTTATCATGTCCGACCTCCTCCGATAGCAGTTGTTTCTCAGTGTTCCGATTTACACCCCTGTATGTATGCAATAATCGTGCGGTGCTCCCGATAGAAGGTTCCCCGATAAAATTTTAATTTCCTCACGATTTCGTTAATTCAATGAATACGTTGAATGTCGTTGCACCAATACCTTGCAAAGATTCCTTCAATTTGCAAAGAAACGCCACCACCTGTAATCAATTACAATAGTCATGACTAAATATCTTCGTTTAATTTATTTCCTTGCCCTCAGCTGCAATATTTGACTCCAAGAATCTCATTTGGCACTAGCACTCTGTTCGTTCTCGATGCAAAATATTTTCACTGTCGGAATTAATTCTATTATGAACTTTAGCAAACTATCTAAGTTATATGTTGATATATATGGTGACCTAATTAGGATTGTCTGCGCCTACCGTAATCCCAAAGCAAATACGATTTAAACTGCCTCTCTTGCCAAGTCAATTCTTGACCTTTGGTTGACCCCAGTTTGACAGTACACCGACCACTAAGGTCCAAGCCGGTAGAAAACCCGAGCTGGAATTAGTATATGGTGCATCGGCTGACCAGGTGAAACACCCTGAAGGCACCTTCCGAACCAGGTGAAACTCCCTGGCAACTTCCGAACCAGGTGAAACACCCTGGCAACTTCCGAACCAGGTGAAACACCCTGGAAACTTCCGAACCAGGTGAAACACCCTGACTACACTTCCGAACCAGGTGCAACACCCTGGCTCGCAGTGTGAATCGAAGTCCCGCGTGGCAGCAATCGTTCTTCCAACTGGCTCTGAGATTAGATTGTCGGGATGACCGATCTCAGTGCTACGTTCCGTCGGGTTATCACGACCAAGAGGAACGCCCTCCCTCAGCTGTACGCTGATGTGGAATCGATCTCCACGAGCAATTCCGCTCTCGGCAATTCGGCGTCGAGTAGAGAGTACTACGATCTCCTCGGAAAGGCAACGCGCCTCAGAGGAAAACTCGCGAGCTCTCTCGATGTGACCAAGGACACTGCCAAGAAATGGGAATCAGCACTGGAGGCTCTTGATGAGGATGACAAGGACACCGCGACCGATGTTCTCGTGAAATACTTCACCGATTCATCGACGGAGAGCAAATCACTCGCCGCGATCGAAGCTGACGTCAAGGAACGACTTGCGGATCTGGATTCGGAGATCGCACTACTCAACCGAATGCTCGACGCGAGCTCTGCGACCCCTGCAGCGACATCCGCTCTGATGGGCGCTTCAGCGATACCGACTTCCGGTGGTACAGGCACGGATACCCTGACCAACTCACCGAACCATCTCGCTCACAACACCGTTCCTCTTCCACAACTTCCTACATTGACACTACCGAAGTTCAATGGAATGGATCACAAGGAATTCTGGACGGTGTTCTCCGATCTTATCGATAAGAAGGAACTCGGAGACTCGACGAAGCTGAGATACCTCGAGAGCACGCTCGAAGGCAAGGCCCTCGAACTCTTCCGGCATCTGAGGAAGAGAGGCACTCCATACGCAGCGATAATCTCTCGCTTCCATACCGAATATGGACAAGATGAATTCGCTCGCGAGCACCTCTTCGAACAATGGAACCTCTTGGAACCAGAGACTGATTCGTTCGACGACCAACTGGATGCTGTGAATGAGTGTGAGCAGCATCAGATGAAGGAGGTCGACATGGAGATGGACACCAATCCATATTTCTCCCACGAGATCGTCAAACGATTCCTTCTCCCGTCGCAACGAGTTGTGTACAAGGCGCAACAAGAGAAGGATCGACACCTCACTCTGACCGAAGTACTCGCAGTTCTGAGGGAGTACCTGACTGCTGAACAGTACATTCACAGCCTCTGCCTCGATGAGGCATCGACGGAGAGAGCTGGAAACACTCCGATGATCGTGATTACCGCTATTCAGCCGCGTCAGAAGCACGCTCTTCCCAAGGCGGGAAACACGACGAATACGGATTTCGCCTTGAGGGATGATTGCCTGTTCTGCTCGAATCACAAGAACTCGGCCTGTTGTACTCTCGCGCATGGGGAGAAGAGATCGATTCTCAGGACTCAAGGACGCTGCTTCATTTGTTTCCAGCATGGTCACAGAGCTGATCAATGCAAGCAGTCCGAGTGCCCGATTTGCGGAGAGATGCACGATTTCACATTGTGTGAAGAGTTTCGTCTGGTCGTTCCGTATCACACGACGCAACCGAAAGCTAGACGCGGATATAGATATGCAGCTTCCCATCGCACAGTCAAGAATTCGAGGCCAGCAAAGCTGAAAGAAGAAACTTCGAAGCAGTCTATCTCTCCGTCGGACACTGGATCCATGTCGGCCGATTTCAAGTCGTCGCACGACCCAGAGACGGCGACTTCACTGGAGCATCGTGCCATTCAGAGATCGAGACGTGATGCAGTGTCGATGATTATCTCCGACATCGTCGTCGAGAAAGTAGAGCTGAGCATCTCTCTTCCGAATGAGATATCGATTGTTAGTGGGATCGAAGATGCTGCTCTCCCTCTGCCACCAGTTGCCGAGACTGTAGATATCACACCGATTGCATTGTGCCCCCGCGATAAGGATCTCGCAGTGCACGAAGTCAGAGAGACTGCGAATTATTGGAGTGCCGATCGAGAATACGAATTATCCCATCTGGATGCTCACGATGAGCATGTCGCCATCATGAACATGAACGCTCACGATCCTTCCCTGTGCGACAGTCTCGTTCGATATGATCTCACGTCGCTGGCCGTTCCTGTCGGTGGACGTATGCTCGACAGCAGACCGAAGCTGGCTAGAAGACGATTCGAGCATCTGACGATGAAGTCGACGAACGATGCCAATGCTCGTGCTGGAAAAGTACTTACGGACGCCAGATCAGGAGCAAGCAGAAGAGCCACGAGCCCCCTGAGACCCCGAGAGCCCGGGCGGATATGGCTAACACAATGCTCTCTTCGTGATACGAAGTTCTTCTCTCAATGGTCGAACTACTGCGTCGCCAGCAACGCTGATGCGAATATCGTGCGATCACGATAACGAGGCGCCTACCAGAAGACCATCGCTTCTTACCCCTCGAGCAATCGTTTTCTCACATGATCTTCCCTTCACTTCAACAACG
This sequence comes from Pristionchus mayeri, assembly GCA_036245805.1. Taxonomy (NCBI): domain Eukaryota; kingdom Metazoa; phylum Nematoda; class Chromadorea; order Rhabditida; family Neodiplogasteridae; genus Pristionchus; species Pristionchus mayeri. The sequence continues at coordinate 16,156,365 of BTRK01000006.1, forward strand.
GCAGACTTCACCGACGAAGACCTGCGGAAGAGCAGTATCCCATTGCCCCCTCTGCCTAGTATTCGTTAGATTTTCACTGTTGTAGACCGTAATGCCACTTTTCCCGTGTGGGGGGAGTGTCAAGAGTTTAGTTGAACTCTTGTAGACAGTTCAAAGTTCTAACTATTCCCGTCCCCTTATATACAGTTGGTCTCTGAGAGGTGCGATTTTTTTAAAACAATGTGTTTAGAAATCACACGAATATCACGCGTATTACGAATCGGTGGATGAAAAATTACCTCCTCGGGAACATTTTCAAAAATTTGCGCCGAATATCGTTCATATTGCTGTGGTAGAATACCCTAGAAATAAGATTTCGAATAACATAGGTCATTAGTCCCAGAGCCGGCTTTTAGATATTTTCCGGTTTTGCAACTGGCTATCATGTATATCAGCTCCCAGATGAGCTACAGATATGGCGTTTAGCTCAAAATGTGCAAAAAAATATTTCCTGCAACATTTATGTTGTACACGAGACGTTTGAACGACATTTAAAAAAATTATGAGTAAAAAACACATTTTGTAAACAAATTTAAAATATTTTATATGGCAAGTAGTGGAGCGCAGCAGAATTTTAATGCAGATTATGAAACAACAAGTCTATGTGTATGATATGAAAATATAAAAGCCAAATTCAAAGTGCCTCCAACTTGGTAATTTTCACTCAAACTTGCCACTCTGAAGAAAAAGTCGAAAAATTGCATTTTTCAGAACGTTGATTTGTCTTCTTTAACTGTTCTCAAATTGTTGTAAGAGTTGAGTAAAGTAGGTAAATCTCATTATTGAGGATACTAATTCGAGACTGAATATTGTAATGCATAGTTACCTCGAAATTAGACAAAATTAATAATTTCGCGAAGCAATATAATTTATAATTAGTTGTGCATACTTCAATTCACTCTAACAACAATTTGTGAACAGTTAAAGAAGAAAAATCAACGTTCTGAAAAATGTCATTTTTAGACTTTTTCTTCAGAGTGCCAAGTTTGAGTGAAAATTACCAAGTTGGAGGCACTTCGAATTTGGCTTTTATATTTTTATATCATACTCATCGACTTGTTGTTTCATAATCTGCATTAATATTCTGTTCCACTCCACTGCTTACCAGAGAAAATATTTTTAATTTGTTGACAAAATGTGTTTCTCGTAGTTGCACACTTGAACACGATGCAGATGTCGTTGCACTTGAACTCGATGACGATGCCGTTGCACTTGAACTCGGTATCGCTTCTGGGGTGGGCGAACAAACGCTTTCCTCAGTGATGGTCTTCGGCAGGATCTCACTATCCTCCATAACACACTTTCAGGATATTTCCAATCCACAGGGTCGACCGATTCAACCACCTGTGTTCACACTACACACTTCTCGAACAACAACAGCGTGTGTCCAGATTCCTTCTATGCACTTTCGTGCCTTCTCAGATTAACGTTCCATTCCCAGAAACGCTTCCGATTTCTCGCTTTCTTTGAGGTCAGGATACTCATTTGCTCGAACACAAACGTCCTTCTTGGGGCGATCCGCTTTTTCCCTCTCTCAGAAATCACGAGACTCAACGTGACTCCCCGTCGGGTGTGGTCATTTCAGGCCACGACGCTATTTCCGTGCATTCACTTCAACCTAGCGCCACCAGCTAATTCGATCTGGTTTTGTTCACACAGTACTGCCTCCGCTCACAGCAACGACTTATTAGCCACCGGATCCGTGCTAGGCGCCTTGCCAAACGGCAACGTCACGACTTATTAGCCACAGGCATCTCTGCTATGCGCACACCTGATCTTGCAGACCATCACAATGATCAGTCAGTATGTTCACTCAGTACTATCACTGCCTCCGCTCACAGCAACGACTTATTAGCCACCGGATCCGTGCTAGGCGCCTTGCCAAACGGCAACGTCACGACTTATTAGCCACAGGCATCCCTGCTATGCGCACACCTGATCTTGCAGACCATCACAATGATCAGTCACTGACACAACGAGTGATCCCTTTTCCTGGTCAATCACCGTTCTCTCGGGCAGTCCCAAACGTAGGTCGACTGCTGCTTCCTCTAGTGATCCCTCTGCTAGGTCAATCACTAGTTTCTCTGGCGACATCCTCGTCGCAAAGTTCACGGACGACCCCATACTAGGTCAGTTGCCAGACCTAGTATGGGGTCGTCCGCTGGGCAGTACCAACCTCAGTCACTGTTAATGATCCCTACTAGAGGTCAATCACTACTCTCTCTAACGACCCCTAAATATAGGTCAGTCGCTCTTCATCTCGGTCACTGCTAGTGATCCCTAATATCACTACTCTCACTTCTCTGACAACCCCAACAGGTCAGTCGCCGCTACTACATTCAGTTTCCTGGAATCATTCAGGAGATCGGCTCCTTGGCACTCTTTCAGCTCTCTTGGCTTCTCCCCTAAAGTCATCCACTTCACTCGCACTTTTTAGTCTGGAGTAGTTCCTTCATCTAAGGTACCCTCAACTCCATTCAAACTGTGCACGCACCTTGGCTCTCTAGCCTCATTGGTCTCTGCTCTCCATTCGGACCTGCACTTCGTTCACCTCGCATCATCCTACTTGCACCTCAGAGCGACGGCTAAGAAGAGGGAATGAACTTCTTCCCGTCCCTTCTCCCAGTCCTCTTTCGGTCTTTCAGAATCGCATGAACTTTCACTCTCTTACATGCAGTCCTCATAGGCTCTTCTCTGATCTCAAAGCCCTCAATCTGATCTTTGATCTCTTTCCATCTGAGATTCCCTCGCTCTTGTTCGTTCACTTGTTCTCTCTTTGTTGCATCACGTGTCAATGTGCATTTCACCCTTTGCATTCTCACGTGCACACGTCAACAACTCGCATCCGAGTCCGCATTTGCATGTCGTTAGTCTCGCTCGTTTTGTCAGCGAAATTGCAAATTAATAGAACCATTTATTTCAGATACTCGAGTATGCAGATCGCTAATTTACCGGATTCATCTCAGGAGCAACTGCAGACAGAGGATAAACCGAAACACACCGACAAACCGGCGGATGAGGTGAGCAAAGAGTGCCAGCTGTCATTCTTCGAAACTGCAGTTAACAATAATTTGTCTATCGCTTATCGAGAAATGAACCGAAATTGAACTAACGTTCGATATCGATGAATCAATGACACTGATATTTTCCAGTTTTCGATCTCCTCTCCTTGCGCGTCTCCTTCCGCCAAAAGGAAGACGATGAACAAAATCCATGACAATGAGGCTGAAAACAAGATTTTTGCAGAGATTGACAACTCCAACGATCCTGCCGAGTATTCAAGTTACGCCATTTTCACTTCTGTTTTACGAAAATCACCTTAATTTCTCTATTGTGACTAATCAAAATATAATGACATGATAAAAGCTTCGTATAAATTCATGTTTTAAAAGAAAACGATCGCTTTTCTTTCCAGGTTGGAGAGTCTTCAGTGGAAAGCAGGGTCAGCCTTCAAACGAATCTTCTTTCACCTCCGAACAGACAAGGATTGCTCCGATCTGAATAATCTCTCTAAGGTGCTATATTAATACTATTGTAAATGTGTTTGTTGTTTTGCTTTTGGAAGATTTTTTGTCGGGTTAAGATAGTTTACCTTGTTGAAGGTCTCCAAGATCTTCTACAAGGGCGTGCACGAATTCATGAAGAGAGACATCAACCGACCGGAATTCGATCGAGTGACGCTGAAGAACAATGAGGTACGCAGTTTATTATGGGTTAAGGCATGTTTTTGTGTGTACATTCGATATTATATCTTGATTATTTTACTCCGGGGGCTTGATTAATGGTAACTAAATGTTCCTTCTTTTATTACTATTGGGGTGTCCGGAAAGTTCGTATAATGCTTCGGAAAAAAGTCAGTTCGCGATCAAATGCAGTGATTGCGCAATCTGTTTGTCAACAATATATTGCATCATTCTGACGTTGAGTAGTGAGAGGATTTAATCAGTCTCCTAGTTGCTACATTGATTCTTGTGATGGACTCCCATCTCTACCTCCGAGCAGTTTTACTTCATTACTACCGTCTTGGCCGATCCGTGAAGGAGGCCCACTCTGCCCTGGCCCAGTCGGAAGGATCTGACGCCCCCTCCATACCCTTCTGCTATAAGTGGTTCTCCCGCTTCAAGAAAGGGGAGTTTGGTCTCGATGATCAACCCCGCTCTGGACGCCCTCCCTCCCTCGATCAGCCTCTCGTTCTCCGCACACTGAAGCGCAAGCCCATGGCCAGTGTGCGTGAGTTGAAGAAGGATACTGGTACTCCCAGATCAACGGTGTCATATATCCTCCATCGATCTGGGAAGAAGCCGAAACTCCCACAAGTGATTCTCCATGACATCTCCCCCGAAAAGCTGAAAAATCGTGTTCAAGTCTGTCGGGAATTACTCCATCGTAGATCCAATCTTCGATGGGTCAATTCCATCATCGCTACAGATGAGAAGTGGATCACGTACGATAACCCTGTGAGGAGACTGCAATGGGTGGATGCAGATGAGAAGCCCACGCCCGTCCCGAAGAAGGAAGAGCACGGAAAGAAGGAACTCCTTTGCTTCTTCTTCTCAGTGCTCGGTCCCATCTACTGGCAGATCCTCGCCCCTGGCACCAGCATCAATGCCGACCTCTTCTCTGAACAACTGGAAGATGTCGCGATCAGAGTCCCTCCCAGACTCCTGAACCAGGGCAAAATTCTTCTTCTGATGGACAATGCTCGCCCACATCGAGCGAAGATGACCCAGAAGAAAATGGACGAGCTGAAGATCGAGAGGATTCCCCATCCACCGTATTCCCCGGATCTCTCCCCATGCGACTACCACTGCTTCCGCTCTCTCTCTGACTTCTGCAAAGGAAAGAAGTTCGAGAATCGAGATGAAGTTGTGAGGGCTTTCGTGAACTGGGCGGTCTCGAAGAAACCCGCATTCTGGAAGAGAGGAATCGAGACCCTGCCCAATCGCTGGAGGGAGGTAGTGAGAAAGAAGGGGGCATACATTGGTCACTGAGAATTGTAAAGCATTGAATAAAAAATAAAAACATAAAATTATACGAACTTCCCGGACACCCCAATATGTTAATGATTATTAGAATTGTCTGGAAGTGAAGATTCGATTCTTCCCCTCCAATCTTCCCTTCCATGATCTGGCGAATCTGGATTGGGGAAGATTGTTGTTGTGTTGTGAGCACTTGAATGAAATTTGCGCTGATAAATAACTTGATTTCAATTCGAATTTGTTATTTCTTTGAATCCAGATGCGTTTTTATACACTACCTGAATACCTTCTGTTCATTCGATAATCATTATAGAAATCCAGCATGACCATATTTTCCAGTACATACCGAGAGTATGCAGCCCTCTAATTCTTCCAATTTCCACGCTCAGAAGATGCAACAGGGGGAGAAGAAGCTCCATAACAATGCTTCCACTGATGAGGTTCGTCTTCAGATATGGTACCCATCTATCGAATTATTTTCGTCTAATACCTTTCAAAAGCTCATTTCCTATTCGTTCTGTTGCAATTAGGGCCCCAATAATTGGAACTTTCATGTTTCAGTGCCACGCACTGCCCCCGCACCTCCTACCATACGTATTATCTAGATCCATTTGCCCCACATACCCATAGTGAATCTTACGCTTAGGCGCAGGTTGAAATAATAGGGAGCTAGACAAAATAAATCCATGATGACTCTAGAAAAAGTCAATGAAAGGGAAATTGGTCGGATGTATTAGGTTGTTGCATAAGTCTCGTTTTTTACACTCAGTGATCATGACCACTGTAAGAGTTCCTATTTCAATGAGCGACATCTAGTTTTTCTTATGTTAATAGTGCATTCATGTGCTTCCCAGCGCACGCTAGTTGAAAGCAATCGAATGATTCTGATGGGAACAGCACGAAGTCAAAATCTGCCAACTGGAGTCGTGGGGTTGACATTTTGTGGAGTCATATCTCAATGGAGAGCGATGATATTTCCAAACTTGAGTCACTATATAAAATATCAGTGAATACATGATACTTTAGTGAAATTACGGCGTTCGCAAAACATTGCCCATTGCAGAGAATTGAACTTCATTCCGTATCAATCCACTATCTGTCGGCGCAAAAATGTTTATTTTATCGAATTCTGGTTATTTTAGGTTGTGATAGCTAAATCTCTCTGGAATAATTAACAGTCATATTGACCAATTTTCTGTTATGGTTTAAAAATGTGACATTACTCCTTCGATTTGATTTCAAATTCCGAAATGTATTGTGGAAATCATGGCATCAAAATCGACACATTCTTCAATTTTCTATCTCAACCATCAAATGAGTGCTGGAGGTAAGGTGGTTATCTGAACGAGCAACCGTTCTCCTATCTACCGCTATATGAAAAGTATTAGCAAATAAATCATATTTCTCATAAAGGTTGTAAATATTATCAACCTAAAACTGGAATATTTGGTAAAAATCTGATAACTTTAAATTTTTGATTTTTCAATTTGCTATTTTAGGAGACGATCATTATCCCAATTTTTTCTATTCCTTGAATGATTGTTCAAGCGCACGTGAATCGACATGAAATGCTTTGGCTCTATAGTGAGGAAAACTATTTGAATTGAGCAATGGGTCAGGGTGAGCGGCCCAATTCGAAATCAGTTTTCTCTGGGTTGGATGAAGCAGGAGCCATGTTCAACATAATTTTTGGAAGAGCAATTAGTACACTCTTAACCACGAGTTTTGGGATTTTGTTATGACCATTCCCAATGAAGTTGTTCCATCTCGAAGGAACTTCAAATTATTATCAGAAATTTGCTATGCTAAAGTTACTATTTATAGCTTTGAACGCTTGCACGATTAAGTTCAACATCAAGGTAATAATAAGCAAGTATACTCCTAAACTATATTACCAAATCAAATCATAGTCGTTTGGTCTAAGCGAAATCGATGGCTTGAAACTTAGTTCTCAAAAACGATCAAGACTTATGCAACAACCTAATAGATTATATGAAAAATGGATCCTTTTCCTCTCCTACCTTACAAAAGATCGTTTCCTGATCGGATATATAGGCGCTTGCTGATTTATTAGGGAGCTGGTTTCCATATTATGATTCTCGGCTCCGTCACTGATCTGGGAGTGGGGCTAGGGGTGTGGCCAGGTGTAGAACTAGGGAAGTCTGAAGTCCGAAAGGGGTTTTATATTTATAAAATTTGATCCATTCGACTGCTTACATTTTTACGCAATCACTCATATCGTATATATCCGAACCATACCCCTTTCACTATTTTTTTCTAGTCGTTGATCGTTCCCGATCAGAAGTCACTCAACGAGGGTCGTCCCAATGGAGAGATGCTTACTCGCTCACTCTGCTCTTCCATCACTTCCGGTGGCGACTCCGCTGAGATGGATGCTTTCTGCCTAGTGAGCGCCTCTCTTCTTCAAACTCCAATTAGATTATCAAATTAGCATTGTCGGAACGTTTTCCTCGTGGAGATAATACCGTAACCGCGGTGCTTTCTTTAATACCGTAATTCAAATCGTATAAGGTCATTCGTCGCCTCAGCACTGAAGACACGCAAATGCCATGCGATGAGAATCCAAGGTATGGTATATATTTAACTATTTTGTTGTGTCGATTCGGCATATAAGTTGTAAAAGAAAATATATGTAACTTGTATAACAGGTCGGGTTACCGGAAGCGAAATATTCACGCATTTTTTCCCACAAACATATTACTTATTTTTTGCAGTCTCTCCTGGATTGAATCACTCCCGTGGCCTCCTCTCAATCGTCTCTTCTACTTTCTTCGATCCGATGAAGAAGAATGTACTGATCTGTCCAACCTATCCAAGGTATAGTATCACTTTTTGAACAACTGCTTAAGGTTTCGAATGACAAGGACAATTTTTGAAATTTCTAAAATTATATCAATCTCGTTTTTTGACCGTATGTGGAGGAGTCAGTAATTGGTGTTTTCAAATATTTACAGGGTGCGGAGAAAGTATGGCAACATGGATTTAACCATTTATTTTCTTTCAAATCCATCGTACACTTTTGAAACGGTACACAGTATTTATCAGAGATAGTAGGAACATAACAACAAGAGGTTACTCGATTTGACCTCCTTTGGCCTTGATGACAGCCTTGAGACGAGAAGGAACTGACTCGACGACGACCCGAAGGTACTTCTTGTCGATCTTGTTCCATGCCTTTTGAAGGGAGTTCTTGAGACTCTCCAGATTCGGGTGGCGGGTAGAGGAAGCTTCCTTCTCCAGTACCGACCACACGCTAAAGTCGAGGGTGTTGAGATCGGGGCTGTTGGAGGGCCATTCATTCAATGGAATGAAGTCGGGAAGATGCCTTGTGCACCAGGTCTGGGTGAGTTTTGCGGAATGAGCAGGGGCAGAATCTTGCTGGAAGGTCCAATGTCGCCCTTTGAAGTGGGAACGTGACCAGGGAAGAAGGGTCTTCTCCAGGATCTCCTTGATGTAATAGCCAGTCTTCCCAGAAGAGCCTGTTCAAGGCGGCCCTCCCTCGCCAGTCTTCCCAGAAGAGCCTGCTCAAGGTGGTCCTCCCTCGCCAGTCTTCCCAGAAGAGCCTGCTCAAGGCGGCCCTCCCTCGCCAGTCTTCCCAGAAGAGCCTGCTCAAGGCGGCCCTCCCTCGCCAGTCTTCCCAGAAGAGCCTGCTCAAGGTGGTCCTCCCTCGCCAGTCTTCCCAGAAGAGCCTGCTCAAGGTGGTCCTCCCTCGCCAGTCTTCCCAGAAGAGCCTGCTCAAGGTGGTCCTCCCTCGCCAGTCTTCCCAGAAGAGCCTGCTCAAGGCGGCCCTCCCTCGCCAGTCTTCCCAGAAGAGCCTGCTCAAGGCGGCCCTCCCTCGTCAGTCTTCCCAGAAGAGCCTGCTCAAGGTGGTCCTCCCTCGCCAGTCTTCCCAGAAGAGCCTGCTCAAGGCGGCCCTCCCTCGCCAGTCTTCCCAGAAGAGCCTGCTCAAGGCGGCCCTCCCTCGCCAGTCTTCCCAGAAGAGCCTGCTCAAGCCTGCTCAAGGCGGCCCTCCCTCGCCAGTCTTCCCAGAAGAGCCTGCTCAAGGTGGTCCTCCCTCGCCAGTCTTCCCAGAAGAGCCTGCTCAAGGCGGCCCTCCCTCGCCAGTCTTCCCAGAAGAGCCTGCTCAAGGCGGCCCTCCCTCGCCAGTCTTCCCAGAAGAGCCTGCTCAAGGTGGTCCTCCCTCGCCAGTCTTCCCAGAAGAGCCTGCTCAAGGCGGCCCTCCCTCGCCAGTCTTCCCAGAAGAGCCTGCTCAAGGCGGCCCTCCCTCGCCAGTCTTCCCAGAAGAGCCTGCTCAAGGTGGTCCTCCCTCGCCAGTCTTCCCAGAAGAGCCTGCTCAAGGTGGTTCTCCCTCGCCAGTCTTCCCAGAAGAGCCTGCTCAAGGTGGTCCTCCCTCGCCAGTCTTCCCAGAAGAGCCTGCTCAAGGCGGCCCTCCCTCGCCAGTCTTCCCAGAAGAGCCTGCTCAAGGCGGCCCTCCCTCGTCAGTCTTCCCAGAAGAGCCTGCTCAAGGTGGTCCTCCCTCGCCAGTCTTCCCAGAAGAGCCTGCTCAAGGCGGCCCTCCCTCGCCAGTCTTCCCAGAAGAGCCTGCTCAAGGTGGTCCTCCCTCGCCAGTCTTCCCAGAAGAGCCTGCTCAAGGCGGCCCTCCCTCGCCAGTCTTCCCAGAAGAGCCTGCTCAAGCCTGCTCAAGGCGGCCCTCCCTCGCCAGTCTTCCCAGAAGAGCCTGCTCAAGGCGGCCCTCCCTCGCCAGTCTTCCCAGAAGAGCCTGCTCAAGGCGGCCCTCCCTCGCCAGTCTTCCCAGAAGAGCCTGCTCAAGGTGGTCCTCCCTCGCCAGTCTTCCCAGAAGAGCCTGCTCAAGGCGGCCCTCCCTCGCCAGTCTTCCCAGAAGAGCCTGCTCAAGCCTGCTCAAGGCGGCCCTCCCTCGCCAGTCTTCCCAGAAGAGCCTGCTCAAGGTGGTCCTCCCTCGCCAGTCTTCCCAGAAGAGCCTGCTCAAGGCGGCCCTCCCTCGCCAGTCTTCCCAGAAGAGCCTGCTCAAGGCGGCCCTCCCTCGCCAGTCTTCCCAGAAGAGCCTGCTCAAGGTGGTCCTCCCTCGCCAGTCTTCCCAGAAGAGCCTGCTCAAGGTGGTCCTCCCTCGCCAGTCTTCCCAGAAGAGCCTGCTCAAGGCGGCCCTCCCTCGCCAGTCTTCCCAGAAGAGCCTGCTCAAGGCGGCCCTCCCTCGCCAGTCTTCCCAGAAGAGCCTGCTCAAGGTGGTCCTCCCTCGCCAGTCTTCCCAGAAGAGCCTGCTCAAGGTGGTCCTCCCTCGCCAGTCTTCCCAGAAGAGCCTGCTCAAGGTGGTCCTCCCTCGCCAGTCTTCCCAGAAGAGCCTGCTCAAGGCGGCCCTCCCTCGCCAGTCTTCCCAGAAGAGCCTGCTCAAGGTGGTCCTCCCTCGCCAGTCTTCCCAGAAGAGCCTGCTCAAGGCGGCCCTCCCTCGCCAGTCTTCCCAGAAGAGCCTGCTCAAGGTGGTCCTCCCTCGCCAGTCTTCCCAGAAGAGCCTGCTCAAGGCGGCCCTCCCTCGCCAGTCTTCCCAGAAGAGCCTGCTCAAGGCGGCCCTCCCTCGCCAGTCTTCCCAGAAGAGCCTGCTCAAGGTGGTCCTCCCTCGCCAGTCTTCCCAGAAGAGCCTGCTCAAGGCGGCCCTCCCTCGCCAGTCTTCCCAGAAGAGCCTGCTCAAGGTGGTCCTCCCTCGCCAGTCTTCCCAGAAGAGCCTGCTCAAGGCGGCCCTCCCTCGCCAGTCTTCCCAGAAGAGCCTGCTCAAGGCGGCCCTCCCTCGCCAGTCTTCCCAGAAGAGCCTGCTCAAGGTGGTCCTCCCTCGCCAGTCTTCCCAGAAGAGCCTGCTCAAGGTGGTCCTCCCTCGCCAGTCTTCCCAGAAGAGCCTGCTCAAGGCGGCCCTCCCTCGCCAGTCTTCCCAGAAGAGCCTGCTCAAGGCGGCCCTCCCTCGCCAGTCTTCCCAGAAGAGCCTGCTCAAGGTGGTCCTCCCTCGCCAGTCTTCCCAGAAGAGCCTGCTCAAGGTGGTCCTCCCTCGCCAGTCTTCCCAGAAGAGCCTGCTCAAGGCGGCCCTCCCTCGCCAGTCTTCCCAGAAGAGCCTGCTCAAGGCGGCCCTCCCTCGCCAGTCTTCCCAGAAGAGCCTGCTCAAGGTGGTCCTCCCTCGCCAGTCTTCCCAGAAGAGCCTGCTCAAGGTGGTCCTCCCTCGCCAGTCTTCCCAGAAGAGCCTGCTCAAGGTGGTCCTCCCTCGCCAGTCTTCCCAGAAGAGCCTGCTCAAGGCGGCCCTCCCTCGCCAGTCTTCCCAGAAGAGCCTGCTCAAGGTGGTCCTCCCTCGCCAGTCTTCCCAGAAGAGCCTGCTCAAGGCGGCCCTCCCTCGCCAGTCTTCCCAGAAGAGCCTGCTCAAGGTGGTCCTCCCTCGCCAGTCTTCCCAGAAGAGCCTGCTCAAGGCGGCCCTCCCTCGCCAGTCTTCCCAGAAGAGCCTGCTCAAGGCGGCCCTCCCTCGCCAGTCTTCCCAGAAGAGCCTGCTCAAGGTGGTCCTCCCTCGCCAGTCTTCCCAGAAGAGCCTGCTCAAGGCGGCCCTCCCTCGCCAGTCTTCCCAGAAGAGCCTGCTTAAGCCTGCTCAAGGCGGCCCTCCCTCGCCAGTCTTCCCAGAAGAGCCTGCTCAAGGTGGTCCTCCCTCGCCAGTCTTCCCAGAAGAGCCTGCTCAAGGCGGCCCTCCCTCGCCAGTCTTCCCAGAAGAGCCTGCTCAAGGCGGCCCTCCCTCGCCAGTCTTCCCAGAAGAGCCTGCTCAAGGTGGTCCTCCCTCGCCAGTCTTCCCAGAAGAGCCTGCTCAAGGTGGTCCTCCCTCGCCAGTCTTCCCAGAAGAGCCTGCTCAAGGTGGTCCTCCCTCGCCAGTCTTCCCAGAAGAGCCTGCTCAAGGCGGCCCTCCCTCGCCAGTCTTCCCAGAAGAGCCTGCTCAAGCCTGCTCAAGGCGGCCCTCCCTCGCCAGTCTTCCCAGAAGAGCCTGCTCAAGGCGGCCCTCCCTCGCCAGTCTTCCCAGAAGAGCCTGCTCAAGGCGGCCCTCCCTCGCCAGTCTTCCCAGAAGAGCCTGCTCAAGGTGGTCCTCCCTCGCCAGTCTTCCCAGAAGAGCCTGCTCAAGGCGGCCCTCCCTCGCCAGTCTTCCCAGAAGAGCCTGCTCAAGGCGGCCCTCCCTCGCCAGTCTTCCCAGAAGAGCCTGCTCAAGGTGGTCCTCCCTCGCCAGTCTTCCCAGAAGAGCCTGCTCAAGGCGGCCCTCCCTCGCCAGTCTTCCCAGAAGAGCCTGCTCAAGGCGGCCCTCCCTCGCCAGTCTTCCCAGAAGAGCCTGCTCAAGGCGGCCCTCCCTCGCCAGTCTTCCCAGAAGAGCCTGCTCAAGGCGGCCCTCCCTCGCCAGTCTTCCCAGAAGAGCCTGCTCAAGGTGGTCCTCCCTCGCCAGTCTTCCCAGAAGAGCCTGCTCAAGGCGGCCCTCCCTCGCCAGTCTTCCCAGAAGAGCCTGCTTAAGCCTGCTCAAGGCGGCCCTCCCTCGCCAGTCTTCCCAGAAGAGCCTGCTCAAGGTGGTCCTCCCTCGCCAGTCTTCCCAGAAGAGCCTGCTCAAGGCGGCCCTCCCTCGCCAGTCTTCCCAGAAGAGCCTGCTCAAGGCGGCCCTCCCTCGCCAGTCTTCCCAGAAGAGCCTGCTCAAGGTGGTCCTCCCTCGCCAGTCTTCCCAGAAGAGCCTGCTCAAGGCGGCCCTCCCTCGCCAGTCTTCCCAGAAGAGCCTGCTCAAGGCGGCCCTCCCTCGCCAGTCTTCCCAGAAGAGCCTGCTCAAGGCGGCCCTCCCTCGCCAGTCTTCCCAGAAGAGCCTGCTTAAGCCTGCTCAAGGCGGCCCTCCCTCGCCAGTCTTCCCAGAAGAGCCTGCTCAAGGTGGTCCTCCCTCGCCAGTCTTCCCAGAAGAGCCTGCTCAAGGCGGCCCTCCCTCGCCAGTCTTCCCAGAAGAGCCTGCTCAAGGCGGCCCTCCCTCGCCAGTCTTCCCAGAAGAGCCTGCTCAAGGTGGTCCTCCCTCGCCAGTCTTCCCAGAAGAGCCTGCTCAAGGTGGTCCTCCCTCGCCAGTCTTCCCAGAAGAGCCTGCTCAAGGTGGTCCTCCCTCGCCAGTCTTCCCAGAAGAGCCTGCTCAAGCCTGCTCAAGGCGGCCCTCCCTCGCCAGTCTTCCCAGAAGAGCCTGCTCAAGGTGGTCCTCCCTCGCCAGTCTTCCCAGAAGAGCCTGCTCAAGGCGGCCCTCCCTCGCCAGTCTTCCCAGAAGAGCCTGCTCAAGGCGGCCCTCCCTCGCCAGTCTTCCCAGAAGAGCCTGCTCAAGGTGGTCCTCCCTCGCCAGTCTTCCCAGAAGAGCCTGCTCAAGGTGGTCCTCCCTCGCCAGTCTTCCCAGAAGAGCCTGCTCAAGGTGGTCCTCCCTCGCCAGTCTTCCCAGAAGAGCCTGCTCAAGCCTGCTCAAGGCGGCCCTCCCTCGCCAGTCTTCCCAGAAGAGCCTGCTCAAGGTGGTCCTCCCTCGCCAGTCTTCCCAGAAGAGCCTGCTCAAGGCGGCCCTCCCTCGCCAGTCTTCCCAGAAGAGCCTGCTCAAGGCGGCCCTCCCTCGCCAGTCTTCCCAGAAGAGCCTGCTCAAGGTGGTCCTCCCTCGCCAGTCTTCCCAGAAGAGCCTGCTCAAGGTGGTCCTCCCTCGCCAGTCTTCCCAGAAGAGCCTGCTCAAGGCGGCCCTCCCTCGCCAGTCTTCCCAGAAGAGCCTGCTCAAGGCGGCCCTCCCTCGCCAGTCTTCCCAGAAGAGCCTGCTCAAGCCTGCTCAAGGCGGCCCTCCCTCGCCAGTCTTCCCAGAAGAGCCTGCTCAAGGCGGCCCTCCCTCGCCAGTCTTCCCAGAAGAGCCTGCTCAAGGCGGCCCTCCCTCGCCAGTCTTCCCAGAAGAGCCTGCTCAAGGTGGTCCTCCCTCGCCAGTCTTCCCAGAAGAGCCTGCTCAAGGCGGCCCTCCCTCGCCAGTCTTCCCAGAAGAGCCTGCTTAAGCCTGCTCAAGGCGGCCCTCCCTCGCCAGTCTTCCCAGAAGAGCCTGCTCAAGGTGGTCCTCCCTCGCCAGTCTTCCCAGAAGAGCCTGCTCAAGGCGGCCCTCCCTCGCCAGTCTTCCCAGAAGAGCCTGCTCAAGGCGGCCCTCCCTCGCCAGTCTTCCCAGAAGAGCCTGCTCAAGGTGGTCCTCCCTCGCCAGTCTTCCCAGAAGAGCCTGCTCAAGGTGGTCCTCCCTCGCCAGTCTTCCCAGAAGAGCCTGCTCAAGGTGGTCCTCCCTCGCCAGTCTTCCCAGAAGAGCCTGCTCAAGCCTGCTCAAGGCGGCCCTCCCTCGCCAGTCTTCCCAGAAGAGCCTGCTCAAGGTGGTCCTCCCTCGCCAGTCTTCCCAGAAGAGCCTGCTCAAGGCGGCCCTCCCTCGCCAGTCTTCCCAGAAGAGCCTGCTCAAGGCGGCCCTCCCTCGCCAGTCTTCCCAGAAGAGCCTGCTCAAGGTGGTCCTCCCTCGCCAGTCTTCCCAGAAGAGCCTGCTCAAGGTGGTCCTCCCTCGCCAGTCTTCCCAGAAGAGCCTGCTCAAGGCGGCCCTCCCTCGCCAGTCTTCCCAGAAGAGCCTGCTCAAGGCGGCCCTCCCTCGCCAGTCTTCCCAGAAGAGCCTGCTCAAGGTGGTCCTCCCTCGCCAGTCTTCCCAGAAGAGCCTGCTCAAGGTGGTCCTCCCTCGCCAGTCTTCCCAGAAGAGCCTGCTCAAGGTGGTCCTCCCTCGCCAGTCTTCCCAGAAGAGCCTGCTCAAGGCGGCCCTCCCTCGCCAGTCTTCCCAGAAGAGCCTGCTCAAGGCGGCCCTCCCTCGTCAGTCTTCCCAGAAGAGCCTGCTCAAGGTGGTCCTCCCTCGCCAGTCTTCCCAGAAGAGCCTGCTCAAGGCGGCCCTCCCTCGCCAGTCTTCCCAGAAGAGCCTGCTCAAGGTGGTCCTCCCTCGCCAGTCTTCCCAGAAGAGCCTGCTCAAGGCGGCCCTCCCTCGCCAGTCTTCCCAGAAGAGCCTGCTCAAGCCTGCTCAAGGCGGCCCTCCCTCGCCAGTCTTCCCAGAAGAGCCTGCTCAAGGCGGCCCTCCCTCGCCAGTCTTCCCAGAAGAGCCTGCTCAAGGCGGCCCTCCCTCGCCAGTCTTCCCAGAAGAGCCTGCTCAAGGTGGTCCTCCCTCGCCAGTCTTCCCAGAAGAGCCTGCTCAAGGCGGCCCTCCCTCGCCAGTCTTCCCAGAAGAGCCTGCTTAAGCCTGCTCAAGGCGGCCCTCCCTCGCCAGTCTTCCCAGAAGAGCCTGCTCAAGGTGGTCCTCCCTCGCCAGTCTTCCCAGAAGAGCCTGCTCAAGGCGGCCCTCCCTCGCCAGTCTTCCCAGAAGAGCCTGCTCAAGGCGGCCCTCCCTCGCCAGTCTTCCCAGAAGAGCCTGCTCAAGGTGGTCCTCCCTCGCCAGTCTTCCCAGAAGAGCCTGCTCAAGGTGGTCCTCCCTCGCCAGTCTTCCCAGAAGAGCCTGCTCAAGGTGGTCCTCCCTCGCCAGTCTTCCCAGAAGAGCCTGCTCAAGGCGGCCCTCCCTCGCCAGTCTTCCCAGAAGAGCCTGCTCAAGCCTGCTCAAGGCGGCCCTCCCTCGCCAGTCTTCCCAGAAGAGCCTGCTCAAGGCGGCCCTCCCTCGCCAGTCTTCCCAGAAGAGCCTGCTCAAGGTGGTCCTCCCTCGCCAGTCTTCCCAGAAGAGCCTGCTCAAGGCGGCCCTCCCTCGCCAGTCTTCCCAGAAGAGCCTGCTTAAGCCTGCTCAAGGCGGCCCTCCCTCGCCAGTCTTCCCAGAAGAGCCTGCTCAAGGTGGTCCTCCCTCGCCAGTCTTCCCAGAAGAGCCTGCTCAAGGCGGCCCTCCCTCGCCAGTCTTCCCAGAAGAGCCTGCTCAAGGCGGCCCTCCCTCGCCAGTCTTCCCAGAAGAGCCTGCTCAAGGTGGTCCTCCCTCGCCAGTCTTCCCAGAAGAGCCTGCTCAAGGTGGTCCTCCCTCGCCAGTCTTCCCAGAAGAGCCTGCTCAAGGTGGTCCTCCCTCGCCAGTCTTCCCAGAAGAGCCTGCTCAAGGCGGCCCTCCCTCGCCAGTCTTCCCAGAAGAGCCTGCTCAAGGCGGCCCTCCCTCGTCAGTCTTCCCAGAAGAGCCTGCTCAAGGTGGTCCTCCCTCGCCAGTCTTCCCAGAAGAGCCTGCTCAAGGCGGCCCTCCCTCGCCAGTCTTCCCAGAAGAGCCTGCTCAAGGCGGCCCTCCCTCGCCAGTCTTCCCAGAAGAGCCTGCTCAAGCCTGCTCAAGGCGGCCCTCCCTCGCCAGTCTTCCCAGAAGAGCCTGCTCAAGGTGGTCCTCCCTCGCCAGTCTTCCCAGAAGAGCCTGCTCAAGGCGGCCCTCCCTCGCCAGTCTTCCCAGAAGAGCCTGCTCAAGGCGGCCCTCCCTCGCCAGTCTTCCCAGAAGAGCCTGCTCAAGGCGGCCCTCCCTCGCCAGTCTTCCCAGAAGAGCCTGCTCAAGGTGGTCCTCCCTCGTCAGTCTTCCCAGAAGAGCCTGCTCAAGGTGGTCCTCCCTCGTCAGTCTTCCCAGAAGAGCCTGCTCAAGGCGGCCCTCCCTCGCCAGTCTTCCCAGAAGAGCCTGCTCAAGGCGGCCCTCCCTCGCCAGTCTTCCCAGAAGAGCCTGCTCAAGCCTGCTCAAGGCGGCCCTCCCTCGCCAGTCTTCCCAGAAGAGCCTGCTCAAGGCGGTCCTACCTCGCCAGTCTTCCCAGAAGAGCCTGCTCAAGGCGGCCCTCCCTCGCCAGTCTTCCCAGAAGAGCCTGCTCAAGGTGGTCCTCCCTCGCCAGTCTTCCCAGAAGAGCCTGCTCAAGGCGGCCCTCCCTCTCCAGTCTTCCCAGAAGAGCCTGCTCAAGGCGGCCCTCCCTCGCCAGTCTTCCCAGAAGAGCCTGCTCAAGCCTGCTCAAGGCGGCCCTCCCTCGCCAGTCTTCCCAGAAGAGCCTGCTCAAGGCGGCCCTCCCTCGCCAGTCTTCCCAGAAGAGCCTGTTCAAGGCGGCCCTCCCTCGCCAGTCTTCCCAGAAGAGCCTGCTCAAGGCGGCCCTCCCTCGCCAGTCTTCCCAGAAGAGCCTGCTCAAGGTGGTCCTCCCTCGCCAGTCTTCCCAGAAGAGCCTGCTCAAGGCGGCCCTCCCTCGCCAGTCTTCCCAGAAGAGCCTGCTCAAGGCGGCCCTCCCTCGCCAGTCTTCCCAGAAGAGCCTGCTCAAGGTGGTCCTCCCTCGCCAGTCTTCCCAGAAGAGCCTGCTCAAGGCGGCCCTCCCTCGCCAGTCTTCCCAGAAGAGCCTGCTCAAGGCGGCCCTCCCTCGCCAGTCTTCCCAGAAGAGCCTGCTCAAGGTGGTCCTCCCTCGCCAGTCTTATCAGAAGAGCCTGCTCAAGGCGGCCCTCCCTCGCCAGTCTTCCCAGAAGAGCCTGCTCAAGGCGGCCCTCCCTCGCCAGTCTTCCCATAAGAGCCTGCTCAAGGTGGTCCTCCCTCGCCAGTCTTCCCAGAAGAGCCTGCTCAAGGCGGCCCTCCCTCGCCAGCCTTCCCAGAAGAGCCTGCTCAAGCCTGCTCAAGGCGGCCCTCCCTCGCCAGTCTTCCCAGAAGAGCCTGCTCAAGGCGGCCCTCCCTCGCCAGTCTTCCCAGAAGAGCCTGTTCAAGGCGGCCCTCCCTCGCCAGTCTTCCCAGAAGAGCCTGCTCAAGGCGGCCCTCCCTCGCCAGTCTTCCCAGAAGAGCCTGCTCAAGGTGGTCCTCCCTCGCCAGTCTTCCCAGAAGAGCCTGCTCAAGGCGGCCCTCCCTCGCCAGTCTTCCCAGAAGAGCCTGCTCAAGGCGGCCCTCCCTCGCCAGTCTTCCCAGAAGAGCCTGCTCAAGGTGGTCCTCCCTCGCCAGTCTTCCCATAAGAGCCTGCTCAAGGTGGTCCTCCCTCGCCAGTCTTCCCAGAAGAGCCTGCTCAAGGCGGCCCTCCCTCGCCAGTCTTCCCAGAAGAGCCTGCTCAAGGCGGCCCTCCCTCGTCAGTCTTCCCAGAAGAGCCTGCTCAAGGTGGTCCTCCCTCGCCAGTCTTCCCAGAAGAGCCTGCTCAAGGCGGCCCTCCCTCGCCAGTCTTCCCAGAAGAGCCTGCTCAAGGCGGCCCTCCCTCGCCAGTCTTCCCAGAAGAGCCTGCTCAAGGTAGTCCTCCCTCGCCAGTCTTCCCAGAAGAGCCTGCTCAAGGTGGTCCTCCCTCGTCAGTCTTCCCAGAAGAGCCTGCTCAAGGTGGTCCTCCCTCGTCAGTCTTCCCAGAAGAGCCTGCTCAAGGCGGCCCTCCCTCGCCAGTCTTCCCAGAAGAGCCTGCTCAAGGCGGCCCTCCCTCGCCAGTCTTCCCAGAAGAGCCTGCTCAAGGTGGTCCACCCTCGCCAGTCTTCCCAGAAGAGCCTGCTCAAGGTGGTCCTCCCTCGCCAGTCTTCCCAGAAGAGCCTGCTCAAGGCGGCCCTCCCTCGCCAGTCTTCCCAGAAGAGCCTGCTCAAGGCGGCCCTCCCTCGCCAGTCTTCCCAGAAGAGCCTGCTCAAGCCTGCTCAAGGCGGCCCTCCCTCGCCAGTCTTCCCAGAAGAGCCTGCTCAAGGCGGCCCTCCCTCGCCAGTCTTCCCAGAAGAGCCTGCTCAAGGCGGCCCTCCCTCGCCAGTCTTCCCAGAAGAGCCTGTTCAAGGCGGCCCTCCCTCGCCAGTCTTCCCAGAAGAGCCTGCTCAAGGCGGCCCTCCCTCGCCAGTCTTCCCAGAAGAGCCTGCTCAAGGCGGCCCTCCCTCGCCAGTCTTCCCAGAAGAGCCTGCTCAAGGCGGCCCTCCCTCGCCAGTCTTCCCAGAAGAGCCTGCTCAAGGTGGTCCTCCCTCGCCAGTCTTCCCAGAAGAGCCTGCTCAAGGCGGCCTTCCCTCGCCAGTCTTCCCAGAAGAGCCTGCTCAAGGTGGTCCTCCCTCGCCAGTCTTCCCAGAAGAGCCTGCTCAAGGCGGCCCTCCCTCGCCAGTCTTCCCAGAAGAGCCTGCTCAAGGCGGCCCTCCCTCGCCAGTCTTCCCAGAAGAGCCTGCTCAAGGTGGTCCTCCCTCGCCAGTCTTCCCAGAAGAGCCTGCTCAAGGCGGCCCTCCCTCGCCAGTCTTCCCAGAAGAGCCTGCTCAAGGCGGCCCTCCCTTGCCAGTCTTCCCAGAAGAGCCTGCTCAAGGTGGTCCTCCCTCGCCAGTCTTCCCAGAAGAGCCTGCTCAAGGCGGCCCTCCCTCGCCAGTCTTCCCAGAAGAGCCTGCTCAAGGTGGTCCTCCCTCGCCAGTCTTCCCAGAAGAGCCTGCTCAAGGCGGCCCTCCCTCGCCAGTCTTCCCAGAAGAGCCTGCTCAAGGCGGCCCTCCCTCGCCAGTCTTCCCAGAAGAGCCTGTTCAAGGCGGCCCTCCCTCGCCAGTCTTCCCAGAAGAGCCTGCTCAAGGCGGCCCTCCCTCGCCAGTCTTCCCAGAAGAGCCTGCTCAAGGCGGCCCTCCCTCGCCAGTCTTCCCAGAAGAGCCTGCTCAAGGTGGTCCTCCCTCGCCAGTCTTCCCAGAAGAGCCTGCTCAAGGCGGCCCTCCCTCGCCAGTCTTCCCAGAAGAGCCTGCTCAAGGCGGCCCTCCCTCGCCAGTCTTCCCAGAAGAGCCTGCTCAAGGTGGTCCTCCCTCGTCAGTCTTCCCAGAAGAGCCTGCTCAAGGTGGTCCTCCCTCGTCAGTCTTCCCAGAAGAGCCTGCTCAAGGCGGCCCTCCCTCGCCAGTCTTCCCAGAAGAGCCTGCTCAAGGCGGCCCTCCCTCGCCAGTCTTCCCAGAAGAGCCTGCTCAAGCCTGCTCAAGGCGGCCCTCCCTCGCCAGTCTTCCCAGAAGAGCCTGCTCAAGGCGGTCCTACCTCGCCAGTCTTCCCAGAAGAGCCTGCTCAAGGCGGCCCTCCCTCGCCAGTCTTCCCAGAAGAGCCTGCTCAAGGTGGTCCTCCCTCGCCAGTCTTCCCAGAAGAGCCTGCTCAAGGCGGCCCTCCCTCTCCAGTCTTCCCAGAAGAGCCTGCTCAAGGCGGCCCTCCCTCGCCAGTCTTCCCAGAAGAGCCTGCTCAAGCCTGCTCAAGGCGGCCCTCCCTCGCCAGTCTTCCCAGAAGAGCCTGCTCAAGGCGGCCCTCCCTCGCCAGTCTTCCCAGAAGAGCCTGTTCAAGGCGGCCCTCCCTCGCCAGTCTTCCCAGAAGAGCCTGCTCAAGGCGGCCCTCCCTCGCCAGTCTTCCCAGAAGAGCCTGCTCAAGGTGGTCCTCCCTCGCCAGTCTTCCCAGAAGAGCCTGCTCAAGGCGGCCCTCCCTCGCCAGTCTTCCCAGAAGAGCCTGCTCAAGGCGGCCCTCCCTCGCCAGTCTTCCCAGAAGAGCCTGCTCAAGGTGGTCCTCCCTCGCCAGTCTTCCCAGAAGAGCCTGCTCAAGGCGGCCCTCCCTCGCCAGTCTTCCCAGAAGAGCCTGCTCAAGGCGGCCCTCCCTCGCCAGTCTTCCCAGAAGAGCCTGCTCAAGGTGGTCCTCCCTCGCCAGTCTTATCAGAAGAGCCTGCTCAAGGCGGCCCTCCCTCGCCAGTCTTCCCAGAAGAGCCTGCTCAAGGCGGCCCTCCCTCGCCAGTCTTCCCATAAGAGCCTGCTCAAGGTGGTCCTCCCTCGCCAGTCTTCCCAGAAGAGCCTGCTCAAGGCGGCCCTCCCTCGCCAGTCTTCCCAGAAGAGCCTGCTCAAGCCTGCTCAAGGCGGCCCTCCCTCGCCAGTCTTCCCAGAAGAGCCTGCTCAAGGCGGCCCTCCCTCGCCAGTCTTCCCAGAAGAGCCTGTTCAAGGCGGCCCTCCCTCGCCAGTCTTCCCAGAAGAGCCTGCTCAAGGCGGCCCTCCCTCGCCAGTCTTCCCAGAAGAGCCTGCTCAAGGTGGTCCTCCCTCGCCAGTCTTCCCAGAAGAGCCTGCTCAAGGCGGCCCTCCCTCGCCAGTCTTCCCAGAAGAGCCTGCTCAAGGCGGCCCTCCCTCGCCAGTCTTCCCAGAAGAGCCTGCTCAAGGTGGTCCTCCCTCGCCAGTCTTCCCATAAGAGCCTGCTCAAGGTGGTCCTCCCTCGCCAGTCTTCCCAGAAGAGCCTGCTCAAGGCGGCCCTCCCTCGCCAGTCTTCCCAGAAGAGCCTGCTCAAGGCGGCCCTCCCTCGTCAGTCTTCCCAGAAGAGCCTGCTCAAGGTGGTCCTCCCTCGCCAGTCTTCCCAGAAGAGCCTGCTCAAGGCGGCCCTCCCTCGCCAGTCTTCCCAGAAGAGCCTGCTCAAGGCGGCCCTCCCTCGCCAGTCTTCCCAGAAGAGCCTGCTCAAGGTAGTCCTCCCTCGCCAGTCTTCCCAGAAGAGCCTGCTCAAGGTGGTCCTCCCTCGTCAGTCTTCCCAGAAGAGCCTGCTCAAGGTGGTCCTCCCTCGTCAGTCTTCCCAGAAGAGCCTGCTCAAGGCGGCCCTCCCTCGCCAGTCTTCCCAGAAGAGCCTGCTCAAGGCGGCCCTCCCTCGCCAGTCTTCCCAGAAGAGCCTGCTCAAGGTGGTCCACCCTCGCCAGTCTTCCCAGAAGAGCCTGCTCAAGGTGGTCCTCCCTCGCCAGTCTTCCCAGAAGAGCCTGCTCAAGGCGGCCCTCCCTCGCCAGTCTTCCCAGAAGAGCCTGCTCAAGGCGGCCCTCCCTCGCCAGTCTTCCCAGAAGAGCCTGCTCAAGCCTGCTCAAGGCGGCCCTCCCTCGCCAGTCTTCCCAGAAGAGCCTGCTCAAGGCGGCCCTCCCTCGCCAGTCTTCCCAGAAGAGCCTGCTCAAGGCGGCCCTCCCTCGCCAGTCTTCCCAGAAGAGCCTGTTCAAGGCGGCCCTCCCTCGCCAGTCTTCCCAGAAGAGCCTGCTCAAGGCGGCCCTCCCTCGCCAGTCTTCCCAGAAGAGCCTGCTCAAGGCGGCCCTCCCTCGCCAGTCTTCCCAGAAGAGCCTGCTCAAGGCGGCCCTCCCTCGCCAGTCTTCCCAGAAGAGCCTGCTCAAGGTGGTCCTCCCTCGCCAGTCTTCCCAGAAGAGCCTGCTCAAGGCGGCCTTCCCTCGCCAGTCTTCCCAGAAGAGCCTGCTCAAGGTGGTCCTCCCTCGCCAGTCTTCCCAGAAGAGCCTGCTCAAGGCGGCCCTCCCTCGCCAGTCTTCCCAGAAGAGCCTGCTCAAGGCGGCCCTCCCTCGCCAGTCTTCCCAGAAGAGCCTGCTCAAGGTGGTCCTCCCTCGCCAGTCTTCCCAGAAGAGCCTGCTCAAGGCGGCCCTCCCTCGCCAGTCTTCCCAGAAGAGCCTGCTCAAGGCGGCCCTCCCTTGCCAGTCTTCCCAGAAGAGCCTGCTCAAGGTGGTCCTCCCTCGCCAGTCTTCCCAGAAGAGCCTGCTCAAGGCGGCCCTCCCTCGCCAGTCTTCCCAGAAGAGCCTGCTCAAGGTGGTCCTCCCTCGCCAGTCTTCCCAGAAGAGCCTGCTCAAGGCGGCCCTCCCTCGCCAGTCTTCCCAGAAGAGCCTGCTCAAGGCGGCCCTCCCTCGCCAGTCTTCCCAGAAGAGCCTGTTCAAGGCGGCCCTCCCTCGCCAGTCTTCCCAGAAGAGCCTGCTCAAGGCGGCCCTCCCTCGCCAGTCTTCCCAGAAGAGCCTGCTCAAGGCGGCCCTCCCTCGCCAGTCTTCCCAGAAGAGCCTGCTCAAGGTGGTCCTCCCTCGCCAGTCTTCCCAGAAGAGCCTGCTCAAGGCGGCCCTCCCTCGCCAGTCTTCCCAGAAGAGCCTGCTCAAGGCGGCCCTCCCTCGCCAGTCTTCCCAGAAGAGCCTGCTCAAGGTGGTCCTCCCTCGCCAGTCTTATCAGAAGAGCCTGCTCAAGGCGGCCCTCCCTCGCCAGTCTTCCCAGAAGAGCCTGCTCAAGGCGGCCCTCCCTCGCCAGTCTTCCCAGAAGAGCCTGCTCAAGGTGGTCCTCCCTCGCCAGTCTTATCAGAAGAGCCTGCTCAAGGCGGCCCTCCCTCGCCAGTCTTCCCAGAAGAGCCTGCTCAAGGTGGTCCTCCCTCGCCAGTCTTCCCAGAAGAGCCTGCTCAAGGTGGTCCTCCCTCGCCAGTCTTCCCAGAAGAGCCTGCTCAAGGCGGCCCTCCCTCGCCAGTCTTCCCAGAAGAGCCTGCTCAAGGCGGCCCTCCCTCGCCAGTCTTCCCAGAAGAGCCTGTTCAAGGCGGCCCTCCCTCGCCAGTCTTCCCAGAAGAGCCTGCTCAAGGCGGCCCTCCCTCGCCAGTCTTCCCAGAAGAGCCTGCTCAAGGTGGTCCTCCCTCGCCAGTCTTATCAGAAGAGCCTGCTCAAGGCGGCCCTCCCTCGCCAGTCTTCCCAGAAGAGCCTGCTCAAGGTGGTCCTCCCTCGCCAGTCTTCCCAGAAGAGCCTGCTCAAGGTGGTCCTCCCTCGCCAGTCTTCCCAGAAGAGCCTGCTCAAGGTGGTCCTCCCTCGCCAGTCTTCCCAGAAGAGCCTGCTCAAGGCGGCCCTCCCTCGCCAGTCTTCCCAGAAGAGCCTGCTCAAGGCGGCCCTCCCTCGTCAGTCTTCCCAGAAGAGCCTGCTCAAGGCGGCCCTCCCTCGCCAGTCTTCCCAGAAGAGCCTGCTCAAGGCGGCCCTCCCTCGCCAGTCTTCCCAGAAGAGCCTGCTCAAGCCTGCTCAAGGCGGCCCTCCCTCGTCAGTCTTCCCAGAAGAGCCTGCTCAAGGCGGCCCTCCCTCGCCAGTCTTCCCAGAAGAGCCTGCTCAAGGCGGCCCTCCCTCGTCAGTCTTCCCAGAAGAGCCTGTTCAAGGCGGCCCTCCCTCGCCAGTCTTCCCAGAAGAGCCTGCTCAAGGCGGCCCTCCCTCGCCAGTCTTCCCAGAAGAGCCTGCTCAAGGTGGTCCTCCCTCGCCAGTCTTATCAGAAGAGCCTGCTCAAGGCGGCCCTCCCTCGCCAGTCTTCCCAGAAGAGCCTGCTCAAGGTGGTCCTCCCTCGCCAGTCTTCCCAGAAGAGCCTGCTCAAGGCGGCCCTCCCTCGCCAGTCTTCCCAGAAGAGCCTGCTCAAGGTGGTCCTCCCTCGCCAGTCTTCCCAGAAGAGCCTGCTCAAGGCGGCCCTCCCTCGCCAGTCTTCCCAGAAGAGCCTGCTCAAGCCTGCTCAAGGCGGCCCTCCCTCGCCAGTCTTCCCAGAAGAGCCTGCTCAAGGCGGTCCTACCTCGCCAGTCTTCCCAGAAGAGCCTGCTCAAGGTGGTCCACCCTCGCCAGTCTTCCCAGAAGAGCCTGCTCAAGGCGGCCCTCCCTCGCCAGTCTTCCCAGAAGAGCCACCTCAAGGTGGTCCTCCCTCGCCAGTCTTCCCAGAAGAGCCTGCTCAAGGCGGCCCTTCCTCGCCAGTCTTCCCAGAAGAGCCTGCTCAAGGTGGTCCTCCCTCGCCAGTCTTCCCAGAAGAGCCTGCTCAAGGCGGCCCTCCCTCGCCAGTCTTCTCAGAAGAGTCTGCTCAAGGCGGTCCTCCCTCGCCAGTCTTCCCAGAAGAGCCTGCTCAAGGCGGTCCTCCCTCGCCAGTCTTCCCAGAAGAGCCTGCTCAAGGCGGCCCTCCCTCGCCAGTCTTCCCAGAAGAGCCTGCTCAAGGTGGTCCTCCCTCGCCAGTCTTCCCAGAAGAGCTTGCTCAAGGTGGTCCTCCCTCGCCAGTCTTCCCAGAAGAGCCGGCTCAAGGCGGCCCTCCCTCGCCAGTCTTCCCAGAAGAGCCTGCTCAAGGCGGCCCTCCCTCGCCAGTCTTCCCAGAAGAGCCTGCTCAAGGTGGTCCTCCCTCGCCAGTCTTCCCAGAAGAGCCTGCTCAAGATGGTCCTCCCTCGTCAGTCTTCCCAGAAGAGCCTGCTCAAGGCGGTCCTCCCTCGCCAGTCTTCCCAGAAGAGCCTGTTCAAGGCGGCCCTCCCTCGCCAGTCTTCCCAGAAGAGCCACCTCAAGGTGGTCCTCCCTCGCCAGTCTTCCCAGAAGAGCCTGCTCAAGGTGGTCCTCCCTCGCCAGTCTTCCCAGAAGAGCCTGCTCAAGGCGGCCCTCCCTCGCCAGTCTTCTCAGAAGAGTCTGCTCAAGGCGGTCCTCCCTCGCCAGTCTTCCCAGAAGAGCCTGCTCAAGGCGGTCCTCCCTCGCCAGTCTTCCCAGAAGAGCCTGCTCAAGGCGGCCCTCCCTCGCCAGTCTTCCCAGAAGAGCCTGCTCAAGGTGGTCCTCCCTCGCCAGTCTTCCCAGAAGAGCTTGCTCAAGGTGGTCCTCCCTCGCCAGTCTTCCCAGAAGAGCCGGCTCAAGGCGGCCCTCCCTCGCCAGTCTTCCCAGAAGAGCCTGCTCAAGGCGGCCCTCCCTCGCCAGTCTTCCCAGAAGAGCCTGCTCAAGGTGGTCCTCCCTCGCCAGTCTTCCCAGAAGAGCCTGCTCAAGATGGTCCTCCCTCGTCAGTCTTCCCAGAAGAGCCTGCTCAAGGCGGTCCTCCCTCGCCAGTCTTCCCAGAAGAGCCTGTTCAAGGCGGCCCTCCCTCGCCAGTCTTCCCAGAAGAGCCTGCTCAAGGTGGTCCTCCCTCGCCAGTCTTCCCAGAAGAGCCGGCTCAAGGCGGCCCTCCCTCGCCAGTCTTCCCAGAAGAGCCTGCTCAAGGTGGTCCTCCCTCGCCAGTCTTCCCAGAAGAGCCTGCTCAAGGTGGTCCACCCTCGCCAGTCTTCCCAGAAGAGCCTGCTCAAGGCGGCCCTCCCTCGCCAGTCTTCCCAGAAGAGCGACCTCAAGGTGGTCCTCCCTCGCCAGTCTTCCCAGAAGAGCCTGCTCAAGGTGGTCCTCCCTCGCCAGTCTTCCCAGAAGAGCCTGCTCAAGGTGGTCCTCCCTCGCCAGTCTTCCCAGAAGAGCCTGCTCAAGGCGGCCCTCCCTCGCCAGTCTTCCCAGAAGAGCCTGCTCAAGGCGGCCCTCCCTCGCCAGTCTTCCCAGAAGAGCCTGCTCAAGGTGGTCCTCCCTCGCCAGTCTTCCCAGAAGAGCCTGCTCAAGGCGGCCCTCTCTCGCCAGTCTTCTCAGAAGAGCCTGCTCAAGGCGGTCCTCCCTCGCCAGTCTTCCCAGAAGAGCCTGCTCAAGGCGGCCCTCCCTCGCCAGTCTTCCCAGAAGAGCCTGCTCAAGGCGGCCCTCCCTCGCCAGTCTTCCCAGAAGAGCCTGCTCAAGGTGGTCCTCCCTCGCCAGTCTTCCCAGAAGAGCCTGCTCAAGGCGGCCCTCCCTCGCCAGTCTTCTCAGAAGAGCCTGCTCAAGGCGGTCCTCCCTCGCCAGTCTTCCCAGAAGAGCCTGCTCAAGGTGGTCCTCCCTCGCCAGTCTTATCAGAAGAGCCTGCTCAAGGCGGCCCTCCCTCGCCAGTCTTCCCAGAAGAGCCTGCTCAAGGCGGCCCTCCCTCGCCAGTCTTCCCAGAAGAGCCTGCTCAAGGTGGTCCTCCCTCGCCAGTCTTATCAGAAGAGCCTGCTCAAGGCGGCCCTCCCTCGCCAGTCTTCCCAGAAGAGCCTGCTCAAGGCGGCCCTCCCTCGCCAGTCTTCCCATAAGAGCCTGCTCAAGGTGGTCCTCCCTCGCCAGTCTTCCCAGAAGAGCCTGCTCAAGGCGGCCCTCCCTCGCCAGTCTTCCCAGAAGAGCCTGCTCAAGGCGGCCCTCCCTCGCCAGTCTTCCCAGAAGAGCCTGCTCAAGGCGGCCCTCCCTCGCCAGTCTTCCCAGAAGAGCCTGCTCAAGGCGGCCCTCCCTCGCCAGTCTTCCCAGAAGAGCCTGCTCAAGGTGGTCCTCCCTCGCCAGTCTTATCAGAAGAGCCTGCTCAAGGCGGCCCTCCCTCGCCAGGCTCTTCTGGGAAGACTGGCGAGGGTGGACCACCTTGAGCAGGCTCTTCTGGGAAGACTGACGAGGGAGGACCACCTTGAGCAGGCTCTTCTGGGAAGACTGGCGAGGGAGGGCCGCCTTGAGCCGGCTCTTCTGGGAAGACTGGCGAGGGAGGACCGCCTTGAGCAGGCTCTTCTGGGAAGACTGGCGAGGGAGGACCACCTTGAGCAGGCTCTTCTGGGAAGACTGGCGAGGGAGGGCCGCCTTGAGCAGGCTCTTCTGGGAAGACTGGCGAGGGAGGACCACCTTGAGCAGGCTCTTCTGGGAAGACTGGCGAGGGAGGACCACCTTGAGCAGGCTCTTCTGGGAAGACTGGCGAGGGAGGGCCGCCTTGAGCAGGCTCTTCTGGGAAGACTGGCGAGGGAGGGCCGCCTTGAGCAGGCTCTTCTGGGAAGACTGGCGAGGGAGGGCCGCCTTGAGCAGGCTCTTCTGGGAAGACTGGCGAGGGAGGACCGCCTTGAGCAGGCTCTTCTGGGAAGACTGGCGAGGGAGGGCCGCCTTGAGCAGGCTCTTCTGGGAAGACTGGCGAGGGAGGGCCGCCTTGAGCAGGCTCTTCTGGGAAGACTGGCGAGGGAGGACCACCTTGAGCAGGCTCTTCTGGGAAGACTGGCGAGGGAGGGCCGCCTTGAGCAGGCTCTTCTGGGAAGACTGGCGAGGGAGGACCGCCTTGAGCAGGCTCTTCTGGGAAGACTGGCGAGGGAGGACCACCTTGAGCAGGCTCTTCTGGGAAGACTGGCGAGGGAGGGCCGCCTTGAGCAGGCTCTTCTGGGAAGACTGGCGAGGGAGGGCCGCCTTGAGCAGGCTCTTCTGGGAAGACTGGCGAGGGAGGACCACCTTGAGCAGGCTCTTATGGGAAGACTGGCGAGGGAGGACCACCTTGAGCAGGCTCTTATGGGAAGACTGGCGAGGGAGGGCCGCCTTGAGCAGGCTCTTCTGGGAAGACTGGCGAGGGAGGGCCGCCTTGAGCAGGCTCTTCTGATAAGACTGGCGAGGGAGGACCACCTTGAGCAGGCTCTTCTGGGAAGACTGGCGAGGGAGGGCCGCCTTGAGCAGGCTCTTCTGGGAAGACTGGCGAGGGAGGGCCGCCTTGAGCAGGCTCTTCTGATAAGACTGGCGAGGGAGGACCACCTTGAGCAGGCTCTTCGGGGAAGACTGGCGAGGGAGGGCCGCCTTGAGCAGGCTCTTCTGGGAAGACTGGCGAGGGAGGGCCGCCTTGAGCAGGCTCTTCTGGGAAGACTGGCGAGGGAGGACCACCTTGAGCAGGCTCTTCTGGGAAGACTGGCGAGGGAGGGCCGCCTTGAGCAGGCTCTTCTGGGAAGACTGGCGAGGGAGGGCCGCCTTGAGCAGGCTCTTCTGGGAAGACTGGCGAGGGAGGACCACCTTGAGCAGGCTCTTCTGGGAAGACTGGCGAGGGAGGGCCGCCTTGAGCAGGCTCTTCTGGGAAGACTGGCGAGGGAGGGCCGCCTTGAGCAGGCTCTTCTGGGAAGACTGGCGAGGGAGGACCACCTTGAGCAGGCTCTTATGGGAAGACTGGCGAGGGAGGACCACCTTGAGCAGGCTCTTATGGGAAGACTGGCGAGGGAGGGCCGCCTTGAGCAGGCTCTTCTGGGAAGACTGGCGAGGGAGGACCACCTTGAGCAGGCTCTTCTGGGAAGACTGGCGAGGGAGGGCCGCCTTGAGCAGGCTCTTCTGGGAAGACTGGCGAGGGAGGGCCGCCTTGAGCAGGCTCTTCTGGGAAGACTGGCGAGGGAGGACCACCTTGAGCAGGCTCTTCTGGGAAGACTGGCGAGGGAGGGCCGCCTTGAGCAGGCTCTTCTGGGAAGACTGGCGAGGGAGGGCCGCCTTGAACAGGCTCTTCTGGGAAGACTGGCGAGGGAGGGCCGCCTTGAGCAGGCTCTTCTGGGAAGACTGGCGAGGGAGGGCCGCCTTGAGCAGGCTTGAGCAGGCTCTTCTGGGAAGACTGGCGAGGGAGGGCCGCCTTGAGCAGGCTCTTCTGGGAAGACTGGCGAGGGAGGACCACCTTGAGCAGGCTCTTCTGGGAAGACTGCCGAGGGAGGGCCGCCTTGAGCAGGCTCTTCTGGGAAGACTGGCGAGGGAGGGCCGCCTTGAGCAGGCTCTTCTGGGAAGACTGGCGAGGGAGGGCCGCCTTGAGCAGGCTCTTCTGATAAGACTGGCGAGGGAGGACCACCTTGAGCAGGCTCTTCTGGGAAGACTGGCGAGGGAGGACCACCTTGAGCAGGCTCTTCTGGGAAGACTGGCGAGGGAGGACCACCTTGAGCAGGCTCTTCTGGGAAGACTGGCGAGGGAGGGCCGCCTTGAGCAGGCTCTTCTGGGAAGACTGGCGAGGGAGGGCCGCCTTGAGCAGGCTCTTCTGGGAAGACTGGCGAGGGAGGACCACCTTGAGCAGGCTCTTCTGGGAAGACTGGCGAGGGAGGGCCGCCTTGAGCAGGCTCTTCTGGGAAGACTGGCGAGGGAGGGCCGCCTTGAGCAGGCTCTTCTGGGAAGACTGGCGAGGGAGGACCACCTTGAGCAGGCTCTTATGGGAAGACTGGCGAGGGAGGACCACCTTGAGCAGGCTCTTATGGGAAGACTGGCGAGGGAGGGCCGCCTTGAGCAGGCTCTTCTGGGAAGACTGGCGAGGGAGGGCCGCCTTGAGCAGGCTCTTCTGATAAGACTGGCGAGGGAGGACCACCTTGAGCAGGCTCTTCTGGGAAGACTGGCGAGGGAGGGCCGCCTTGAGCAGGCTCTTCTGGGAAGACTGGCGAGGGAGGGCCGCCTTGAGCAGGCTCTTCTGATAAGACTGGCGAGGGAGGACCACCTTGAGCAGGCTCTTCTGGGAAGACTGGCGAGGGAGGGCCGCCTTGAGCAGGCTCTTCTGGGAAGACTGGCGAGGGAGGGCCGCCTTGAGCAGGCTCTTCTGGGAAGACTGGCGAGGGAGGACCACCTTGAGCAGGCTCTTCTGGGAAGACTGGCGAGGGAGGGCCGCCTTGAGCAGGCTCTTCTGGGAAGACTGGCGAGGGAGGGCCGCCTTGAGCAGGCTCTTCTGGGAAGACTGGCGAGGGAGGACCACCTTGAGCAGGCTCTTCTGGGAAGACTGGCGAGGGAGGGCCGCTTTGAGCAGGCTCTTCTGGGAAGACTGGCGAGGGAGGGCCGCCTTGAACAGGCTCTTCTGGGAAGACTGGCGAGGGAGGGCCGCCTTGAGCAGGCTTGAGCAGGCTCTTCTGGGAAGACTGGCGAGGGAGGGCCGCCTTGAGCAGGCTCTTCTGGGAAGACTGGCGAGGGAGGGCCGCCTTGAGCAGGCTCTTCTGGGAAGACTGGCGAGGGAGGGCCGCCTTGAGCAGGCTCTTCTGGGAAGACTGGCGAGGGAGGACCACCTTGAGCAGGCTCTTCTGGGAAGACTGGCGAGGGAGGGCCGCCTTGAGCAGGCTCTTCTGGGAAGACTGGCGAGGGAGGGCCGCCTTGAGCAGGCTCTTCTGGGAAGACTGGCGAGGGAGGACCACCTTGAGCAGGCTCTTATGGGAAGACTGGCGAGGGAGGACCACCTTGAGCAGGCTCTTATGGGAAGACTGGCGAGGGAGGGCCGCCTTGAGCAGGCTCTTCTGGGAAGACTGGCGAGGGAGGGCCGCCTTGAGCAGGCTCTTCTGATAAGACTGGCGAGGGAGGACCACCTTGAGCAGGCTCTTCTGGGAAGACTGGCGAGGGAGGGCCGCCTTGAGCAGGCTCTTCTGGGAAGACTGGCGAGGGAGGGCCGCCTTGAGCAGGCTCTTCTGATAAGACTGGCGAGGGAGGACCACCTTGAGCAGGCTCTTCTGGGAAGACTGGCGAGGGAGGGCCGCCTTGAGCAGGCTCTTCTGGGAAGACTGGCGAGGGAGGACCACCTTGAGCAGGCTCTTATGGGAAGACTGGCGAGGGAGGACCACCTTGAGCAGGCTCTTATGGGAAGACTGGCGAGGGAGGGCCGCCTTGAGCAGGCTCTTCTGGGAAGACTGGCGAGGGAGGGCCGCCTTGAGCAGGCTCTTCTGATAAGACTGGCGAGGGAGGACCACCTTGAGCAGGCTCTTCTGGGAAGACTGGCGAGGGAGGGCCGCCTTGAGCAGGCTCTTCTGGGAAGACTGGCGAGGGAGGGCCGCCTTGAGCAGGCTCTTCTGATAAGACTGGCGAGGGAGGACCACCTTGAGCAGGCTCTTCTGGGAAGACTGGCGAGGGAGGGCCGCCTTGAGCAGGCTCTTCTGGGAAGACTGGCGAGGGAGGGCCGCCTTGAGCAGGCTCTTCTGGGAAGACTGGCGAGGGAGGACCACCTTGAGCAGGCTCTTCTGGGAAGACTGGCGAGGGAGGGCCGCCTTGAGCAGGCTCTTCTGGGAAGACTGGCGAGGGAGGGCCGCCTTGAGCAGGCTCTTCTGGGAAGACTGGCGAGGGAGGACCACCTTGAGCAGGCTCTTCTGGGAAGACTGGCGAGGGAGGGCCGCTTTGAGCAGGCTCTTCTGGGAAGACTGGCGAGGGAGGGCCGCCTTGAACAGGCTCTTCTGGGAAGACTGGCGAGGGAGGGCCGCCTTGAGCAGGCTTGAGCAGGCTCTTCTGGGAAGACTGGCGAGGGAGGGCCGCCTTGAGCAGGCTCTTCTGGGAAGACTGGCGAGGGAGGGCCGCCTTGAGCAGGCTCTTCTGGGAAGACTGGCGAGGGAGGGCCGCCTTGAGCAGGCTCTTCTGGGAAGACTGGCGAGGGAGGACCACCTTGAGCAGGCTCTTCTGGGAAGACTGGCGAGGGAGGGCCGCCTTGAGCAGGCTCTTCTGGGAAGACTGGCGAGGGAGGGCCGCCTTGAGCAGGCTCTTCTGGGAAGACTGGCGAGGGAGGACCACCTTGAGCAGGCTCTTATGGGAAGACTGGCGAGGGAGGACCACCTTGAGCAGGCTCTTATGGGAAGACTGGCGAGGGAGGGCCGCCTTGAGCAGGCTCTTCTGGGAAGACTGGCGAGGGAGGGCCGCCTTGAGCAGGCTCTTCTGATAAGACTGGCGAGGGAGGACCACCTTGAGCAGGCTCTTCTGGGAAGACTGGCGAGGGAGGGCCGCCTTGAGCAGGCTCTTCTGGGAAGACTGGCGAGGGAGGGCCGCCTTGAGCAGGCTCTTCTGATAAGACTGGCGAGGGAGGACCACCTTGAGCAGGCTCTTCTGGGAAGACTGGCGAGGGAGGGCCGCCTTGAGCAGGCTCTTCTGGGAAGACTGGCGAGGGAGGGCCGCCTTGAGCAGGCTCTTCTGGGAAGACTGGCGAGGGAGGACCACCTTGAGCAGGCTCTTCTGGGAAGACTGGCGAGGGAGGGCCGCCTTGAGCAGGCTCTTCTGGGAAGACTGGCGAGGGAGGGCCGCCTTGAGCAGGCTCTTCTGGGAAGACTGGCGAGGGAGGACCACCTTGAGCAGGCTCTTCTGGGAAGACTGGCGAGGGAGGGCCGCCTTGAGCAGGCTCTTCTGGGAAGACTGGCGAGGGAGGGCCGCCTTGAGCAGGCTCTTCTGGGAAGACTGACGAGGGAGGGCCGCCTTGAGCAGGCTCTTCTGGGAAGACTGGCGAGGGAGGGCCGCCTTGAGCAGGCTCTTCTGGGAAGACTGGCGAGGGAGGACCACCTTGAGCAGGCTCTTCTGGGAAGACTGGCGAGGGAGGACCACCTTGAGCAGGCTCTTCTGGGAAGACTGGCGAGGGAGGACCACCTTGAGCAGGCTCTTCTGGGAAGACTGGCGAGGGAGGGCCGCCTTGAGCAGGCTCTTCTGATAAGACTGGCGAGGGAGGACCACCTTGAGCAGGCTCTTCTGGGAAGACTGGCGAGGGAGGGCCGCCTTGAGCAGGCTCTTCTGGGAAGACTGGCGAGGGAGGGCCGCCTTGAACAGGCTCTTCTGGGAAGACTGGCGAGGGAGGGCCGCCTTGAGCAGGCTCTTCTGGGAAGACTGGCGAGGGAGGGCCGCCTTGAGCAGGCTCTTCTGGGAAGACTGGCGAGGGAGGACCACCTTGAGCAGGCTCTTCTGGGAAGACTGGCGAGGGAGGGCCACCTTGAGCAGGCTCTTCTGGGAAGACTGGCGAGGGAGGGCCGCCTTGAGCAGGCTCTTCTGGGAAGACTGGCGAGGTAGGACCGCCTTGAGCAGGCTCTTCTGGGAAGACTGGCGAGGGAGGGCCGCCTTGAGCAGGCTTGAGCAGGCTCTTCTGGGAAGACTGGCGAGGGAGGGCCGCCTTGAGCAGGCTCTTCTGGGAAGACTGGCGAGGGAGGGCCGCCTTGAGCAGGCTCTTCTGGGAAGACTGGCGAGGGAGGGCCGCCTTGAGCAGGCTCTTCTGGGAAGACTGGCGAGGGAGGGCCGCCTTGAGCAGGCTCTTCTGGGAAGACTGGCGAGGGAGGACCACCTTGAGCAGGCTCTTCTGGGAAGACTGGCGAGGGAGGGCCGCCTTGAGCAGGCTTGAGCAGGCTCTTCTGGGAAGACTGGCGAGGGAGGGCCGCCTTGAGCAGGCTCTTCTGGGAAGACTGGCGAGGGAGGGCCGCCTTGAGCAGGCTCTTCTGGGAAGACTGACGAGGGAGGGCCGCCTTGAGCAGGCTCTTCTGGGAAGACTGGCGAGGGAGGGCCGCCTTGAGCAGGCTCTTCTGGGAAGACTGGCGAGGGAGGACCACCTTGAGCAGGCTCTTCTGGGAAGACTGGCGAGGGAGGACCACCTTGAGCAGGCTCTTCTGGGAAGACTGGCGAGGGAGGACCACCTTGAGCAGGCTCTTCTGGGAAGACTGGCGAGGGAGGGCCGCCTTGAGCAGGCTCTTCTGATAAGACTGGCGAGGGAGGACCACCTTGAGCAGGCTCTTCTGGGAAGACTGGCGAGGGAGGGCCGCCTTGAGCAGGCTCTTCTGGGAAGACTGGCGAGGGAGGGCCGCCTTGAACAGGCTCTTCTGGGAAGACTGGCGAGGGAGGGCCGCCTTGAGCAGGCTCTTCTGGGAAGACTGGCGAGGGAGGGCCGCCTTGAGCAGGCTCTTCTGGGAAGACTGGCGAGGGAGGACCACCTTGAGCAGGCTCTTCTGGGAAGACTGGCGAGGGAGGGCCACCTTGAGCAGGCTCTTCTGGGAAGACTGGCGAGGGAGGGCCGCCTTGAGCAGGCTCTTCTGGGAAGACTGGCGAGGTAGGACCGCCTTGAGCAGGCTCTTCTGGGAAGACTGGCGAGGGAGGACCACCTTGAGCAGGCTCTTCTGGGAAGACTGGCGAGGGAGGACCACCTTGAGCAGGCTCTTCTGGGAAGACTGGCGAGGGAGGGCCGCCTTGAGCAGGCTCTTCTGGGAAGACTGGCGAGGGTGGACCACCTTGAGCAGGCTCTTCTGGGAAGACTGGCGAGGGAGGGCCGCCTTGAGCAGGCTCTTCTGGGAAGACTGGCGAGGGAGGGCCGCCTTGAGCAGGCTCTTCTGGGAAGACTGGCGAGGGAGGACCGCCTTGAGCAGGCTCTTCTGGGAAGACTGGCGAGGGAGGACCACCTTGAGCAGGCTCTTCTGGGAAGACTGGCGAGGGAGGACCACCTTGAGCAGGCTCTTCTGGGAAGACTGGCGAGGGAGGACCACCTTGAGCAGGCTCTTCTGGGAAGACTGGCGAGGGAGGGCCGCCTTGAGCCGGCTCTTCTGGGAAGACTGGCGAGGGAGGACCACCTTGAGTAGGCTCTTCTGGGAAGACTGGCGAGGGAGGACCACCTTGAGCAGGCTCTTCTGGGAAGACTGGCGAGGGAGGGCCGCCTTGAACAGGCTCTTCTGGGAAGACTGGCGAGGGAGGACCGCCTTGAGCAGGCTCTTCTGGGAAGACTGACGAGGGAGGACCATCTTGAGCAGGCTCTTCTGGGAAGACTGGCGAGGGAGGACCACCTTGAGCAGGCTCTTCTGGGAAGACTGGCGAGGGAGGGCCGCCTTGAGCAGGCTCTTCTGGGAAGACTGGCGAGGGAGGGCCGCCTTGAGCCGGCTCTTCTGGGAAGACTGGCGAGGGAGGACCACCTTGAGCAAGCTCTTCTGGGAAGACTGGCGAGGGAGGACCACCTTGAGCAGGCTCTTCTGGGAAGACTGGCGAGGGAGGGCCGCCTTGAGCAGGCTCTTCTGGGAAGACTGGCGAGGGAGGACCGCCTTGAGCAGGCTCTTCTGGGAAGACTGGCGAGGGAGGACCGCCTTGAGCAGGCTCTTCTGAGAAGACTGGCGAGGGAGGGCCGCCTTGAGCAGGCTCTTCTGGGAAGACTGGCGAGGGAGGACCACCTTGAGCAGGCTCTTCTGGGAAGACTGGCGAGGGAGGGCCGCCTTGAGCAGGCTCTTCTGGGAAGACTGACGAGGGAGGACCACCTTGAGCAGGCTCTTCTGGGAAGACTGGCGAGGGTGGACCGCCTTGAGCAGGCTCTTCTGGGAAGACTGGCGAGGGTGGACCACCTTGAGCAGGCTCTTCTGGGAAGACTGACGAGGGAGGACCACCTTGAGCAGGCTCTTCTGGGAAGACTGGCGAGGGAGGACCACCTTGAGCAAGCTCTTCTGGGAAGACTGGCGAGGGAGGACCACCTTGAGCAGGCTCTTCTGGGAAGACTGGCGAGGGAGGGCCGCCTTGAGCAGGCTCTTCTGGGAAGACTGGCGAGGGAGGACCGCCTTGAGCAGGCTCTTCTGGGAAGACTGGCGAGGGAGGACCGCCTTGAGCAGACTCTTCTGAGAAGACTGGCGAGGGAGGGCCGCCTTGAGCAGGCTCTTCTGGGAAGACTGGCGAGGGAGGACCACCTTGAGCAGGCTCTTCTGGGAAGACTGGCGAGGAAGGGCCGCCTTGAGGTGGCTCTTCTGGGAAGACTGGCGAGGGAGGACCACCTTGAGCAGGCTCTTCTGGGAAGACTGGCGAGGGAGGACCACCTTGAGGTGGCTCTTCTGGGAAGACTGGCGAGGGAGGGCCGCCTTGAACAGGCTCTTCTGGGAAGACTGGCGAGGGAGGACCGCCTTGAGCAGGCTCTTCTGGGAAGACTGGCGAGGGAGGGCCGCCTTGAGCCGGCTCTTCTGGGAAGACTGACGAGGGAGGACCACCTTGAGCAGGCTCTTCTGGGAAGACTGGCGAGGGAGGACCACTTTGAGCAGGCTCTTCTGGGAAGACTGGCGAGGGAGGACCGCCTTGAGCAGGCTCTTCTGGGAAGACTGACGAGGGAGGACCATCTTGAGCAGGCTCTTCTGGGAAGACTGGCGAGGGAGGACCACCTTGAGCAGGCTCTTCTGGGAAGACTGGCGAGGGAGGGCCGCCTTGAGCAGGCTCTTCTGGGAAGACTGGCGAGGGAGGGCCGCCTTGAGCCGGCTCTTCTGGGAAGGCGGTCCTCCCTCGCCAGTCTTCCCAGAAGAGCCTGCTCAAGGTGGTCCTCCCTCGCCAGTCTTCCCAGAAGAGCTTGCTCAAGGTGGTCCTCCCTCGCCAGTCTTCCCAGAAGAGCCGGCTCAAGGCGGCCCTCCCTCGCCAGTCTTCCCAGAAGAGCCTGCTCAAGGCGGCCCTCCCTCGCCAGTCTTCCCAGAAGAGCCTGCTCAAGGTGGTCCTCCCTCGCCAGTCTTCCCAGAAGAGCCTGCTCAAGATGGTCCTCCCTCGTCAGTCTTCCCAGAAGAGCCTGCTCAAGGCGGTCCTCCCTCGCCAGTCTTCCCAGAAGAGCCTGTTCAAGGCGGCCCTCCCTCGCCAGTCTTCCCAGAAGAGCCACCTCAAGGTGGTCCTCCCTCGCCAGTCTTCCCAGAAGAGCCTGCTCAAGGTGGTCCTCCCTCGCCAGTCTTCCCAGAAGAGCCACCTCAAGGCGGCCCTTCCTCGCCAGTCTTCCCAGAAGAGCCTGCTCAAGGTGGTCCTCCCTCGCCAGTCTTCCCAGAAGAGCCTGCTCAAGGCGGCCCTCCCTCGCCAGTCTTCTCAGAAGAGTCTGCTCAAGGCGGTCCTCCCTCGCCAGTCTTCCCAGAAGAGCCTGCTCAAGGCGGTCCTCCCTCGCCAGTCTTCCCAGAAGAGCCTGCTCAAGGCGGCCCTCCCTCGCCAGTCTTCCCAGAAGAGCCTGCTCAAGGTGGTCCTCCCTCGCCAGTCTTCCCAGAAGAGCTTGCTCAAGGCGGTCCTCCCTCGCCAGTCTTCCCAGAAGAGCCTGCTCAAGGTGGTCCTCCCTCGCCAGTCTTCCCAGAAGAGCCTGCTCAAGGCGGCCCTCCCTCGCCAGTCTTCCCAGAAGAGCCTGCTCAAGGTGGTCCTCCCTCGCCAGTCTTCCCAGAAGAGCCTGCTCAAGGTGGTCCTCCCTCGCCAGTCTTCCCAGAAGAGCCTGCTCAAGGCGGCCCTCCCTCGCCAGTCTTCCCAGAAGAGCCTGCTCAAGGCGGCCCTCCCTCGCCAGTCTTCCCAGAAGAGCCTGCTCAAGGTGGTCCTCCCTCGCCAGTCTTCCCAGAAGAGCCTGCTCAAGGTGGTCCACCCTCGCCAGTCTTCCCAGAAGAGCCTGCTCAAGGCGGCCCTCCCTCGCCAGTCTTCCCAGAAGAGCCTGCTCAAGGTGGTCCTCCCTCGCCAGTCTTCCCAGAAGAGCCTGCTCAAGGCGGCCCTCCCTCGCCAGTCTTCCCAGAAGAGCCTGCTCAAGGTGGTCCTCCCTCGCCAGTCTTCCCAGAAGAGCCTGCTCAAGGTGGTCCTCCCTCGCCAGTCTTCCCAGAAGAGCCTGCTCAAGGCGGCCCTCCCTCGCCAGTCTTCCCAGAAGAGCCTGCTCAAGGCGGCCCTCCCTCGTCAGTCTTCCCATAAGAGCCTGCTCAAGGTTTTC
Organism: Pristionchus mayeri; assembly: GCA_036245805.1. Lineage (NCBI taxonomy): Eukaryota > Metazoa > Nematoda > Chromadorea > Rhabditida > Neodiplogasteridae > Pristionchus > Pristionchus mayeri. Next base: position 16,194,020 of record BTRK01000006.1, read on the forward strand.
TGTTCACACTATACATTTCGGATATCACGCAACAAGGAAGATGAATTTTACTCCAAACCAAACTTCTACAGGGTCAATCCAATGAGGTAGTGATGCTAAATTTAAAATTTGGTGTAATTCTGACCGTTTGCTGATAAGTTGTGCTAACAACCGAAAGTCAAAGACAATTCACACAAGAAGGAAGATGAATTTTCCTCCAAACTAAACTTCTACAGGGTCAATCCAATGAGGTAGTGATGCTAAATTTAAAATTTGGTGTAATTCTGACCGTTTGCTGCCAAGTTATGCTAACAACCGAAAGTCAAAGACAATTCACACAAGAAGGAAGATGAATTTTCCTCCAAAACAAACTTCAACAGGGTCAATCCAATTAGGTAGTGATGCTAAATTTAACATTTGGTGTAATTCTGACCGTTTGCTGATAAGTTGTGCTAACAACCGAAAGTCAAAGACAATTCACACAAGAAGGAAGATGAATTTTCCTCCAAACTAAACTTCTACAGGGTCAATCCAATGAGGTAGTGATGCTAAATTTAAAATTTGGTGTAATTCTGACCGTTTGCTGATAAGTTGTGCTAACAACCGAAAGTCAAAGACAATTCACACAAGAAGGAAGATGAATTTTCCTCCAAACTAAACTTCAACAGGGTCAATCCAATGAGGTAGTGATGCTAAATTTAAAATTTGGTGTAATTCTGACCGTTTGCTGATAAGTTGTGCTAACAACCGAAAGTCAAAGACAATTCACACAAGAAGGAAGATGAATTTTCCTCCAAACTAAACTTCTACAGGGTCAATCCAATGAGGTAGTGATGCTAAATTTAAAATTTGGTGTAATTCTTGCCGTTTGCTGCCAAGTTATGCTAACAACCGAAAGTATAAGACAATTCACACAACAAGGAAGATGCATTTTCCTCCAAACTAAACTTCTACAGGGTCAATCCAATGAGGTAATGATGCTAAATTTAACATTTGGTGTAATTCTGACCGTTTGCTACCAAGTTATGCTAACAACCGTAAGCCAAAGACAATTCACGCAACAAGGAAGATGAATTTTCCTCCAAACCAAACTTCTACAGGGTCAATCCAATGAGGTAGTGATGCTAAATTTAAAATTTGGTGTAATTCTGACCGTTTGCTACCAAGTTATGCTAACAACCGTAAGCCAAAGACAATTCACGCAACAAGGAAGATGCATTTTCCTCCAAACTAAACTTCTACAGGGTCAATCCAATGAGGTAATGATGCTAAATTTAACATTTGGTGTAATTCTGACCGTTTGCTACCAAGTTATGCTAACAACCGTAAGCCAAAGACAATTCACGCAACAAGGAAGATGAATTTTCCTCCAAACCAAACTTCTACAGGGTCAATCCAATGAGGTAGTGATGCTAAATTTAAAATTTGGTGTAATTCTGACCGTTTGCTACCAAGTTATGCTAACAACCGTAAGCCAAAGACAATTCACGCAACAAGGAAGATGAATTTTACTCCAAACCAAACTTCTACAGGGTCAATCCAATGAGGTAGTGATGCTAAATTTAAAATTTGGTGTAATTCTGACCGTTTGCTGATAAGTTGTGCTAACAACCGAAAGTCAAAGACAATTCACACAAGAAGGAAGATGAATTTTCCTCCAAACTAAACTTCTACAGGGTCAATCCAATGAGGTAGTGATGCTAAATTTAAAATTTGGTGTAATTCTGACCGTTTGCTGCCAAGTTATGCTAACAACCGAAAGTCAAAGACAATTCACACAAGAAGGAAGATGAATTTTCCTCCAAAACAAACTTCAACAGGGTCAATCCAATTAGGTAGTGATGCTAAATTTAACATTTGGTGTAATTCTGACCGTTTGCTGATAAGTTGTGCTAACAACCGAAAGTCAAAGACAATTCACACAAGAAGGAAGATGAATTTTCCTCCAAACTAAACTTCTACAGGGTCAATCCAATGAGGTAGTGATGCTAAATTTAAAATTTGGTGTAATTCTGACCGTTTGCTGATAAGTTGTGCTAACAACCGAAAGTCAAAGACAATTCACACAAGAAGGAAGATGAATTTTCCTCCAAACTAAACTTCAACAGGGTCAATCCAATGAGGTAGTGATGCTAAATTTAAAATTTGGTGTAATTCTGACCGTTTGCTGATAAGTTGTGCTAACAACCGAAAGTCAAAGACAATTCACACAAGAAGGAAGATGAATTTTCCTCCAAACTAAACTTCTACAGGGTCAATCCAATGAGGTAGTGATGCTAAATTTAAAATTTGGTGTAATTCTGGCCGTTTGCTGCCAAGTTATGCTAACAACCGAAAGTAAAAGACAATTCACACAACAAGGAAGATGAATTTTCAGCTAAACCAAACTTCTTCAGGGTCAATCCAATGAGGTAGTGATGCTAAATTTAAAATTTGGTGTAATTCTGACCGTTTGCTGCCAAGTTGTGCTAACAACCGTAAGTCAAAGACAATTCACACAACAAGGAAGATGAATTTTCCTCCAAACCAAACTTCTACAGGGTCAATCCAATGAGGTAGTGATGCTAAATTTAAAATTTGGTGTAATTCTGACCGTTTGCTACCAAGTTATGCTAACAACCGTAAGCCAAAGACAATTCACGCAACAAGGAAGATGAATTTTACTCCAAACCAAACTTCTACAGGGTCAATCCAATGAGGTAGTGATGCTAAATTTAAAATTTGGTGTAATTCTGACCGTTTGCTGATAAGTTGTGCTAACAACCGAAAGTCAAAGACAATTCACACAAGAAGGAAGATGAATTTTCCTCCAAACTAAACTTCTACAGGGTCAATCCAATGAGGTAGTGATGCTAAATTTAAAATTTGGTGTAATTCTGACCGTTTGCTGCCAAGTTATGCTAACAACCGAAAGTCAAAGACAATTCACACAAGAAGGAAGATGAATTTTCCTCCAAAACAAACTTCAACAGGGTCAATCCAATTAGGTAGTGATGCTAAATTTAACATTTGGTGTAATTCTGACCGTTTGCTGATAAGTTGTGCTAACAACCGAAAGTCAAAGACAATTCACACAAGAAGGAAGATGAATTTTCCTCCAAACTAAACTTCTACAGGGTCAATCCAATGAGGTAGTAATGCTAAATTTAAAATTTGGTGTAATTCTGACCGTTTGCTGATAAGTTGTGCTAACAACCGAAAGTCAAAGACAATTCACACAAGAAGGAAGATGAATTTTCCTCCAAACTAAACTTCAACAGGGTCAATCCAATGAGGTAGTGATGCTAAATTTAAAATTTGGTGTAATTCTGACCGTTTGCTGATAAGTTGTGCTAACAACCGAAAGTCAAAGACAATTCACACAAGAAGGAAGATGAATTTTCCTCCAAACTAAACTTCTACAGGGTCAATCCAATGAGGTAGTGATGCTAAATTTAAAATTTGGTGTAATTCTGGCCGTTTGCTGCCAAGTTATGCTAACAACCGAAAGTAAAAGACAATTCACACAACAAGGAAGATGAATTTTCAGCTAAACCAAACTTCTTCAGGGTCAATCCAATGAGGTAGTGATGCTAAATTTAAAATTTGGTGTAATTCTGACCGTTTGCTGCCAAGTTGTGCTAACAACCGTAAGTCAAAGACAATTCACACAACAAGGAAGATGAATTTTCCTCCAAACCAAACTTCTACAGGGTCAATCCAATGAGGTAGCGATGCTAAATTTAAAATTTGGTGTAATTCTGACCGTTTGCTGTCAAGTTATGCTAACAACCGAAAGTCAAAGACAATTCACACAAGAAGGAAGATGAATTTTCCTCCAAAACAAACTTCAACAGGGTCAATCCAATGAGGTAGTGATGCTAAATTTAACATTTGATGTAATTCTGGCCGTTTGCTGCCAAGTTATGCTAACAACCGAAAGTAAAAGACAATTCACACAACAAGGAAGATGAATTTTCAGCTAAACCAAACTTCTTCAGGGTCAATCCAATGAGGTAGTGATGCTAAATTTAAAATTTGGTGTAATTCTGACCGTTTGCTGCCAAGTTGTGCTAACAACCGTAAGTCAAAGACAATTCACACAACAAGGAAGATGAATTTTCAGCCAATGTTCAAGGTTCAGTTCCTGCTCGGGTCAAACCTTTTGCTGCATTTTGTAACCAAGGAAATGAAGTTTCCACCTAACACTTTAAGCAAATGTCTTTTTCATACCTCATATTGTGCTTTTCCTGTTGTTTCCTTTCACTTCAATGGGCATCGTTCAGTGAAGAGAAACTGAAAAATGAAGAGTAATCAGAACAGTTTCTAAGGAATACATTGGATGAAAATGTTCAGGGGAATGTTCTACTTAGAGAAAATTGCTTACTGGCATCCATTTTCATAAACAAGTTGTTCATGAAAATGTGATTCCACTGTATTACCACGCTTACTCAAAGATTTATTATCTACCTTCGTTTTACAAGGAAGATGAATTTTCTTCCAAACCTAACTTCTACAGGGTCAATCCAATGAGGTAGTGATGCTAAATTTAAAATTTGGTGTAATTCTGACCGTTTGCTACCAAGTTATGCTAACAACCGTAAGCCAAAGACAATTCACGCAACAAGGAAGATGAATTTTCCTCCAAACCAAACTTCTACAGGGTCAATCCAATGAGGTAGCGATGCTAAATTTAAAATTTGGTGTAATTCTGACCGTTTGCTGCCAAGTTATGCTAACAACCGAAAGTCAAAGACAATTCACACAAGAAGGAAGATGAATTTTCCTCCAAAACAAACTTCAACAGGGTCAATCCAATGAGGTAGTGATGCTAAATTTAACATTTGGTGTAATTCTGGCCGTTTGCTGATAAGTTGTGCTAACAACCGAAAGTCAAAGACAATTCACACAAGAAGGAAGATGAATTTTCCTCCAAAACAAACTTCAACAGGGTCAATCCAATGAGGTAGTGATGCTAAATTTAACATTTGATGTAATTCTGGCCGTTTGCTGCCAAGTTATGCTAACAACCGAAAGTAAAAGACAATTCACACAACAAGGAAGATGAATTTTCAGCTAAACCAAACTTCTTCAGGGTCAATCCAATGAGGTAGTGATGCTAAATTTAAAATTTGGTGTAATTCTGACCGTTTGCTGCCAAGTTGTGCTAACAACCGTAAGTCAAAGACAATTCACACAACAAGGAAGATGAATTTTCAGCTAAACCAAACTTCTTCAGGGTCAATCCAATGAGGTAGTGATGCTAAATTTAAAATTTGGTGTAATTTTGACCGTTTGCTGCCAAGTTGTGCTAACAACCGTAAGTCAAAGACAATTCACACAACAAGGAAGATGAATTTTCAGCCAATGTTCAAGGTTCAGTTCCTGCTCGGGTCAAACCTTTTGCTGCATTTTGTAACCAAGGAAATGAAGTTTCCACCTAACACTTTAAGCAAATGTCTTTTTCATACCTCATATTGTGCTTTTCCTGTTGTTTCCTTTCACTTCAATGGGCATCGTTCAGTGAAGAGAAACTGAAAAATGAAGAGTAATCAGAACAGTTTCTAAGGAATACATTGGATGAAAATGTTCAGGGGAATGTTCTACTTAGAGAAAATTGCTTACTGGCATCACATTTTCATAAACAAGTTGTTCATGAAAATGTGATTCCACTGTATTACCACGCTTACTCAAAGATTTATTATCTACCTTCGTTTTACAAGGAAGATGAATTTTCTTCCAAACCTAACTTCTACAGGGTCAATCCAATGAGGTAGTGATGCTAAATTTAAAATTTGGTGTAATTCTGACCGTTTGCTGCCAAGTTATGCTAACAACCGAAAGTAAAAGACAATTCACACAACAAGGAAGATGAATTTTCAGCTAAACCAAACTTCTTCAGGGTCAATCCAATGAGGTAGTGATGCTAAATTTAAAATTTGGTGTAATTCTGACCGTTTGCTGCCAAGTTGTGCTAACAACCGTAAGTCAAAGACAATTCACACAACAAGGAAGATGAATTTTCCTCCAAACCAAACTTCTACAGGGTCAATCCAATGAGGTAGCGATGCTAAATTTAAAATTTGGTGTAATTCTGACCGTTTGCTGCCAAGTTATGCTAACAACCGAAAGTCAAAGACAATTCACACAAGAAGGAAGATGAATTTTCCTCCAAAACAAACTTCAACAGGGTCAATCCAATGAGGTAGTGATGCTAAATTTAACATTTGATGTAATTCTGGCCGTTTGCTGCCAAGTTATGCTAACAACCGAAAGTAAAAGACAATTCACACAACAAGGAAGATGAATTTTCAGCTAAACCAAACTTCTTCAGGGTCAATCCAATGAGGTAGTGATGCTAAATTTAAAATTTGGTGTAATTCTGACCGTTTGCTGCCAAGTTGTGCTAACAACCGTAAGTCAAAGACAATTCACACAACAAGGAAGATGAATTTTCCTCCAAAACAAACTTCAACAGGGTCAATCCAATGAGGTAGTGATGCTAAATTTAACATTTGGTGTAATTCTGGCCGTTTGCTGCCAAGTTATGCTAACAACCGAAAGTAAAAGACAATTCACACAACAAGGAAGATGAATTTTCAGCTAAACCAAACTTCTTCAGGGTCAATCCAATGAGGTAGTGATGCTAAATTTAAAATTTGGTGTAATTTTGACCGTTTGCTGCCAAGTTGTGCTAACAACCGTAAGTCAAAGACAATTCACACAACAAGGAAGATGAATTTTCCTCCAAACCAAACTTCTACAGGGTCAATCCAATGAGGTAGCGATGCTAAATTTAAAATTTGGTGTAATTCTGACCGTTTGCTGTCAAGTTATGCTAACAACCGAAAGTCAAAGACAATTCACACAAGAAGGAAGATGAATTTTCCTCCAAAACAAACTTCAACAGGGTCAATCCAATGAGGTAGTGATGCTAAATTTAACATTTGATGTAATTCTGGCCGTTTGCTGCCAAGTTATGCTAACAACCGAAAGTAAAAGACAATTCACACAACAAGGAAGATGAATTTTCAGCTAAACCAAACTTCTTCAGGGTCAATCCAATGAGGTAGTGATGCTAAATTTAAAATTTGGTGTAATTCTGACCGTTTGCTGCCAAGTTGTGCTAACAACCGTAAGTCAAAGACAATTCACACAACAAGGAAGATGAATTTTCAGCCAATGTTCAAGGTTCAGTTCCTGCTCGGGTCAAACCTTTTGCAGCATTTTGTAACCAAGGAAATGAAGTTTCCACCTAACACTTTAAGCAAATGTCTTTTTCATACCTCATATTGTGCTTTTCCTGTTGTTTCCTTTCACTTCAATGGGCATCGTTCAGTGAAGAGAAACTGAAAAATGAAGAGTAATCAGAACAGTTTCTAAGGAATACATTGGATGAAAATGTTCAGGGGAATGTTCTACTTAGAGAAAATTCCTTACTGGCATCACATTTTCATAAACAAGTTGTTCATGAAAATGTGATTCCACTGTATTACCACGCTTACTCAAAGATTTATTATCTACCTTCGTTTTACAAGGAAGATGAATTTTCAGCTAAACCAAACTTCTTCAGGGTCAATCCAATGAGGTAGTGATGCTAAATTTAAAATTTGGTGTAATTCTGACCGTTTGCTGCCAAGTTGTGCTAACAACCGTAAGTCAAAGACAATTCACACAACAAGGAAGATGAATTTTCAGCCAATGTTCAAGGTTCAGTTCCTGCTCGGGTCAAACCTTTTGCTGCATTTTGTAACCAAGGAAATGAAGTTTCCACCTAACACTTTAAGCAAATGTCTTTTTCATACCTCATATTGTGCTCTTCCTGTTGCTTCCTTTCACTTCAAAGGACATCTGTGAGCGAAGAGCGACTGTGATAAGGAAATATAAATCATCCATCATGAATGGCTGCATATCTGGCATGTTCATATACGCTTAGGCGGAAATATAGACCGCATCTTAACAAATCAAAACCAGTTCACAATTGATTTATCGTAAGAGAAAACTCACAAACATTATGAAGGCGACTGCATTATCAAACATTAAGTCGTTTTACATCGTTTTAGAAACGACATAAGTTAAACTAATCAAAACAAGAGCAAATTACGACATTGTTATGATTCACTAATACTTTCGGGAAGGACCAGGTTGGTTGTCCATTGACTCCTCATCGCAATTCGAGACGTGCTTCCTCTTCAGCTCATGCGCCACTCTGTGCCCCGGATAGCCGATGAGATGCGCCTTCAAGTCGGTGCTTCTAGTGAACTGTTCGTCACAGGAGAGACACGAGTAAGGCTGCAATGACATGTAGACGTAATATAGAATTTCCACTTAACATTTATTATGATAACCATTCTAAAAGTACGGTTTACAATTCAAAATTATCATACCTGCATCTGGTGCACATTTCGAATGTGGATGTTCCGAGTGCTTTTGTACCCAAAATGGGAGTCACAGTATGGACACGTGAAAGGCTTCTCACCTGATTAGAGATATCTGTGATTCATCCAAGCCTTACAAAAAGTATTAGTACAAATGAACAGGAAACATGTTCAAAAGTATAACAAATTGTGTAGGGAGACAAGGAGAACTCATCGGTATGAGAGCGAATGTGATTTTTGAGACTGTCCTTGGTGGTAACTCTCTTCTTGCACACATCGCACTCATACGAATAATTGGCTTGTTTGAATTTCGTTAGAAGTAAGTTCGTCACAGAACGCTCATCATTATCGAAATTTCTGCTCGTTTTCTTCTGTTTGGATGATGGACCGATAGGACGAGACTCTCCAGTTGCTGGACAGTACACCTAAATAGTTTAGATTTCAAGATCATAAGTGTTTTAAAATGCTGTATCAACATATATACAATCGTACTATACTGTAAATAAAGTGTTACAAGACAATAATCGCACTCGACTTACATCTGCCATTGGTTCTTCTTGCTTGATTTCAGCGAAAGAATCGATGGGTTCATCCTTGATATCCACTAGGTTTTGCTTAACTTCAATCGGAGTGCCGAGCGCAGGTAGGAGAAGATCCTCCACTGCATTTGGCGTAGTCCAAGCATCCTTAAAATATTTTTCATAAAGTATAAATTACCTGTAATCTATACGAGTGTTGTGGTAAAAGACGAAAAATTGAAAGATAGACGTAAATATTACAAGGGCCTCCACTTTTCTGCTCTGGATGGTTCCTATGTGCTGAGTGTGCTTGAATCGGCGAATGTCCATTATGAAACCGAGCGATTTTTGAAGCTCCTTACAGGCCTCCTGAATCAATTCCGGCGAATCATTTATTCAATTATTACTGACTTGTTTCAAAAACAATTAAAAAAATAACGACACTACTGCAAAGCTAAACTTCCATAGTTTTAATATCGCTATTGCTTTAGTATAATTAGCAATTATAGAATGGAAACTATCAACGAATGAAAATATCGAAATAGAACCACACGTACAATACACTTCTCAAGAGCATTGAATATTACTCACAAACGCGCTTGCTTGTTGAATGACGATCGATTTTCCATCAGTCCGTTCACCCCAGGTGCCAGCAAAATCCGAGTACAAAGCATTGCCAAGCTCGAATGTCAGCATTCTCATTCTAAAATAATTCGTTTTTTTCAGTACCTTTGTATGTAAGATGAACTACTGAGACATTGCTCCTAATTTAACTAAATTGGTTTATATGATACATATTTAAATTTTATCTTAATGAATAAGAACTAACTTCTCGAGATTCTCTCCGAAGAGTCCGTCGACTATTCCGGCCCGCTTAGAAATCGAACTAATCGATTTTTCAAAATTTCGCCACAATTCGTTACCCTCGTCCATACCTGAATTCATTTGTTCCTATGAATTGAAATTCACTACGATTTAAATACCACAAACAATATTCTCCTAGTGTATTACGTAACTTTATAATAAAGTCATTATAACCTCTTGAAAACAGGGGCGCCATTATAAATATTGATTTGAAACAAGGTATTCATGCAGCGTACTAAAACACATCTGGATTCATTAAAATAACAGCCATATTGAACACAACACTTTATCAGAGATACTCATTTTTTAACACGACAAAGTTTAAAGACAACAGCATAAACCAACCTCTCACAAACGAACAATTTCGAGATTCAACAATTTCTATCGGCGGAGGACAGGAGTGTAACTAACTATTAAATATCAACCTGATATTTAGAAAAATTGACATGATGATATAAATTAAACATGAGTGATATTGCAGACAGACTACGGTAATCTACTGAATCTGGTACTTCGCTTTCTCCCACTCAATCGACGCGATGGGACCGTGGAGCAGATTGATCGGCGGCTGCCTGTACTTGCTCGGGAACATGAAATCCGACTGAACCCATTCGATCGCGCCGTTCCAGAGCTTCTAAAATATATGAACACCTCAAATATATGAACAGTACGGAAAAAAATGAACATCACATTAAAATATAGATCTGCACACCTCGTTGAAGAAATTCCCCCAGAAGGAGCGATCGAGTCCGAAGAATGATCTCTGATTGATTACTCTAGTGGAACATCCGAGGAAGATTCGTCTGATGGGGAGAGAGCACAACGATTCGACAAAAGCGGCTGAAACGATAAGAAATTTACGGGGATTTCGCATAAGCAAATTACCAAAATTTGAAAAAAACATAATTTCGATTTTGCAAAAATGCGTAACCACTTGAGGATATTTAGAATTTTTAAATATTATTTCAATAGATTGATAAGTTGAAAATTAAAAAAAATGATAGCAATTACAACCAACCAGGATCAATGATCTGCAGATTAGAGAATCTGAATCTGAGATGATTCGCGACCCGCGAAGCGACGGAGATTATGAGAGGGCTGAATGCAAGTTATTGGATAAACTTCAGTAACAAAACCTCTAATTCAAAGAGTTTAAATATTTTTCAACTATAATCCGAGCAGTAGCCGTGCATGATTCTAGATGTTATTACAGTACAGATCTAAAGATAATCGTAAAATAGACTCACGCCGTTGTGTCATCGATAATCGGATAGTTGAAGACGAGTTTATTCATGGTCGAAGAGCCAAGCAGCTTAGCACACATCGAGAGATGAGAAGAGGAGAGACGAGGGTCAGCGTCATTTCTACCGATGATTACTTCCTTGATGGGTGACGAGAGAAAGTCGGCCAACTGCAGACAATATTTTTGATGGGCTCACGATGGCAACAGAGATTCGATTTTGTACGATTTTTCCTCTACAACACACTGTCAAGAGTAGTATAAAGACGAGTAAAGACGAGTCTTTTTAAGTAATGGTCAATATCTTTCTGACCTGCTGTGCGATTGGGTCCTTGGGTCCTGTCATCATCACTCGCAGAATTGGAAAACCGAATTCCATCGATCGGTTGAATCTTCCGAAATCCAGACTCGCCAGATCGTAGAAGGGGAGATTAGAGGGGAAGAGGAGAATCACCATCTCCAGACAGCCCTGTGAAAGGATTTATCGGTAGACACACTAGGGACATGCACTGTATCGAGATTAATGAATGGTCTGAAAAAGTTACTATTAAATCTACTCTTTTAACTTAAAATTGTATTTCGTATTCAATGGAGCATGATATATGAATAGAAAAATGTAAGAACATTACACAAATTAACCTCTGCATTATTCAAATACACTTCCCCGAGTCCATTGTTATCTCTCCTCATAAATTAGTGCACTCCATTGTTGAAGTGAGTGGATACCTGGGATGAGCAATGGAAAGGCACTGCTAGAATGGGAAATTAAAAGTTGCAAATCAATAAAAAGCCATCTCTAGTTCTAAAAATTCAAATATTGAAAAATAGAATCATTTTTAAGTACGATATCGAACCATTGAGAGATTCGCCAGAGAAATGCATTCTTCATCGGAATGAAGGAGGTAGAAGATGCGACGTAGAACGAGCGAAGGAAGTGATTCGAACATCGAGAGACTAAAATTGGAGACTGTAGGTTGGAATTGAAAAAAAGAGGCGTTGTTAAGTTATATCGTTTCCCCGATTTACAATTTTAATATTACTATGGTTCAATTTGTACGCCGTATATGCAAAGTAAAATAAGATAAATACATACGTGGGAATATTGGAGAGGTCTACTTCATGGTCAATCGCGATGACACTCTCCTCATGAAGATTCTGAGCATGAGCGGTGCTGAGACGACGAAAGGCCTGAAGAGTAAGGGTTGCGGTACTAAAGATGAACAGCTGGCATTTATTTAAGCAAGTATTGCATGGTTGCCGAAGGGAGAAGGGCAGAGGAAGTAAATAAAATATTCATAAAATAGAAATTATGGGTACTCACTAGGCAGAATGCATCCATCACTTTGGATTCTTCATCTGCAGACGAAAAGAGAGAAGTGAGCGAGAGAGGATACACAAGCACCGGTTTTCCAAATTTCTAAAAAAAATGATTTTCTTATAAAATTCAAATAACTCGTAATATTAGACCTTCATTGAAATTTGCGAACTCTTTAACTCATATTCTAAAATTAAAGTTGCCCGGTATTTTTAATTTTTTTCACGTAGAAATAGTTTATTGGAAACTCAGCAATGAAATCCAGCAAAATATACTTCAAGATATTTGATTTCACTATGAGACGACGCGAAAATCAAGTGTCATAAACATGCTGTTCATCTACATCTAAATATTCTAATGTATTTAGTACCACTAAACACACCTCAATAATGGGCTGGTATGGCTGGAGAGAAGACTCAGAAGAGGAGACGACTGGATGTCCCTCCCTCACACGACGAAGAGCCTGATAATGAAATGATGATTACGGTAGGAAGGAATTAAATATACTATGGTCCAGTCTATGGACGGCCAAAGTAGGATTTGCAAAGGTAGAAGTTTTCAGAAGGATAAGGAGATGGAAAAGTAGGTAATAATATAAATAGTCAACATATTAGAACATTAAACCAAACTTTAGATTGTAGTAAGAAATAGAAAGATAAAGAAAGAGTAAGTAAGTAAGATAATGAGATAGTAGAAAAACCTAAGAATAAGATAAGAACTTACTTGACAGAAGGCTTCCGTGGCTCTTGATTCTTCATATGCGGAAGAGAAGAGAGAATGAGGGGACAAACGAGAGTTCATTCCAGTAGGATCACCTTAGTTAACTGGATTGTGTAAGGGAATTGCATATTCACCAGTAGGTGTGATGAATGACTAAAAATGAACAGATACGATATTCGTTCTAGGACATACGAATTCCAAATTATTCTAAGAATTGCAAAAATACCGAACATGCTGAAAGATAAGATGCTGAAACACTTGTGAAAAATCGAGAATCCGAGCTATGCATAGCAAGGGCAATGGGTATTGTTTTAAATCTGTAAATATAGTTTACAATGAATTGAACCTATGGAATCGGCACTACTGATTCCTTTACGACAAAAATAATGTTCAAAATATTCAAAACAATTAAAATTTCTTAAAAATCTTAAAAATTCACGCGTCTTAAAAATTCCATCGTTAGAACGAGTTTCTACAGCATAATTTCATGACCTCTTGCGTAACGTTAGGTCATATTTTGAACTGATATTTTAAAATTTCTTATTTATTTATTATTGTATTTACCAGTTTGTTGAGGTTCATACAGGAGAGAATAACGACCCATTCAAAGAAAGTTTTCGGTACTTCCCGACGAGTAAAACATGACATACCATACACCCAATGATAGATAAGAACCTGTAGAGAGCCCCACCATATGCGATATCAGACGGCATCTCCAATGGAACAAGCACAGTAGAAAAAAACTTAGATTTCAGAGAGTACGATCCATAAAAATAAAGTTCTCTCTACTTCCCGACGACTACAACGGGGCATGTTATACATTGAGCGGTAGCTAAGAAGATGTGGAGTAACCTGGTGTATGTCACATAAGACGGCATCGCCTCAGCCAATGATGACAAGCCATTAAATTCAAAAAATAGAAATATTTACGAAGCGCTATATTTCGACTATTCCATCATCGTGATAAGATATAGGGTCAATATAGGGTAGTCGCATACACTATCAAGAACTCGTGCAGGAAAAAGCATATTTTCATCAACTTTAAAAGGTAAAAAATCAATCAAGAAAGCTTCGAAAAACGTGGTGTGCATCGAGAGCGAAGTGTGAAAAGTCGGCAGTGGTCGCGCAATTCCTCCAAGTGCGACACACACGGCCCTTGCTAACTATGCAATTTCTGAATTAATTTACAACTTGTTCTAACCCCAGTTGGATTCAGAAAGTTGTGAATATTACGGAGAATACCAAAAGCGAGAGAAGTATTTAATTGGCTAATTATATTTCATTCTTGCCGTGCTTTTAAGAATAACGGTATAGATAGACTTTTAATTTTTTTTTGTCGAAAAAAGCTTCAAACCAAAAAATGCTCAATAAATTGGTCTTTATGGGTACTTTTCCATAAAAAATTGAAAATCTAAAAGCTTTGATCTGTAACTAACCATTCTATCATAGGCTCGATCTGATCATAATACAAATATTTGTAAATACAGCAATGAAAAGCTGTTTCAACGGACGACGATATTTGGACAACGATTGAACGCCTTCTCATTTAAAGTACGCAAATAAATTTAAACTTTATCAAGGCAATTTTATTGAAAAAAAACAATTACAACGGAAACAGTACTAATTCATGAAATTTTGGGCACAAGTTATGTAAAAAGTGGATACTCTGGAAAGCACACCCTCATCAAAACAACTTCAAGTGCACATGGAAGAGAAGAACTAGGTATCTATCAAATCAACAGAAAAGAGAGGAATACTGTAAATTAATTACTTCGAAATAAATTTCTAATTCAGTGTAACTTTCTCCCATTCCAGTTCCATGAGTGGAGTAGCGGGCAGGTTGATCCAGTTGGATAAGAGGAGTATTGGGAAGGCCTTCGTGACCTTCGACTTCATGTTGCTCGCATGCACCCATTCGAATGAGCCGTTTGAAAGCTTCTGAAATACATTTACATAAAATCCGGTAAAACATAAAAATGCGCTATCAGACAACGATACTCCAATACAATTCTTACCTCGTTGACGAATGTCTTCCAGAATGAGCGAGAGAGACCGAAGAATGTGTTTGGATGGGAGAAATTCTCGTGGCTTCTGAGGATGACACTTCCGATTGAGTGAGACGACAAAGTTTCGATGAAGGCGGCTGAAGAGTTATTGATTAGACTGGGGACATAAAATCACAATTTATTAAATTATTATAGCATTTTCATTTTTTCTTTATCTTCAGCCGGCTTTCAGAAGTTAATGAGCTACTTCGAAACACAATTCAAACTAATTGAGCAGAGATTCAGGTAGTCACTATCAGATGTGTAATGGAGGTCGATAGTTTGTCCCAAAAAATCGCACAATGTTCCTGATCTTGTCCATAAACTAATACGTTTAGAACACGAGAACATTTAAACCAACCGTAATCAGTGAGCTGCGGCTTCTCATCCAACTTGATCGAGAGATTATTTGTGACCCGTGGAATTAGAGAGTTGATAGAAGGACTGAAAATTTAAATAAAATAATGACGGTCAATTTGAGATTTCAACAATGAAACTCCTAGTGTTCCCTTCTCAACATATTAACCGCAATCACCATGTAACAGCTGAAAACAGGATTTTCAATTAAGGAACCTGACTCACGCTGTGGTTTCGTCGAGAGGAACATAATCAAAACGGAGATTTCCAATGGTCGACGCTTGCAGTAACATTGCGCACGCCGAAAGATCAGAAGATGAGAGGGGAAGGGTTCCATCTTCGCCGATGATGACATACTTGATGAATGAAGACAGGAAGTGGGACAACTGCAAAATATATTTTCGATTGATACGAGTACGAAGTTCCTTCCATATCATTTTTAGAAGGAATTGAACTTCCATAAAACTAAAATTTATTGTACTACTTCTAAGCGCTTACAAGAATAATAATAAATAATTTCATGTGCCTGACTAACCTGCTCGATGACAGGATCCTCGGGTCCGGTCAGATAAACTCGAAGATTAGGTTCATCTCCATACATCAGGCGTTCGATTCTTCCCCAATCCAATCTCGTCAGATCATAAAATGGGAGATTGGAAGGAAAGTGTCCAATTTCCACCTCCAGTCCGTCCTGTAAATTAAACTTTCGTTAGAATGATAAATATAGAAGAATGCATCTCATGTATCTCTAAAGTGTACAAAATTATCTCACTGTCTCTTGGCTCTATTGCTTCAGAAAACACGCGTGTGGGATTAGTCGCATGAACATTAATTGATAACTAGCTAGAGTAATATCACGTATTATATAAAATCATATTCAACATGTCTACAGCTTTTAAAAGAGTCATAATTTGCGCAACGATTACCTCTTCCTCTTCCTTCTTAATAGTTACTCCTACGATCCCTGGACGATTCTTCTCTCTCTTCATAAATTCCGACACTTTATTCTTCATGTTCGTAGAGACCTGTAAGGCACAGTTTTAATAATTCAATACTATTTTATCGACAGAGAAGAAAAAAGTTTTCCGCAATGAATTAACTTTCATTTTGTTTGAGCGATTGAAAGAATAATTTTTCAGTAAAAATATATTTTCAAAGCCGCAGGAAAACAATCAATATGGAGTCAAAATTAGATACGGTACCATTAAAAGATTATCCATATCGGTGCATTCCTCATCGGATCTCAGGAAGTAGAAGAGACGGTTGAGAGCTGGCCATGGTAGCGATTCAATCATTGCGAGTGTGCAATGTTTCGTAGGCTATTGTTCAGAGAGACTACTGTTCAGCAGCAAAGCAGCAATAATTAATTAAGTTGACAAGAGGAATGCGCAAATATTCTAAATATATCAGAGGTCTTATAGCAATGAACATTGAAAGGACGTATGTTGAAAAAATAATAAGAAAAGAAAATGGCCAACTGTGAGGTATGGAGAAAAAAGTGATACTGAATCCAAAGACAACAGACAAGTGATTGTGTGTTTACAACTATGGGATACTGGAAGGATCCCATCGAAGAGTGTTGTAAAAGGGTGCATTAGCTGGAAGCACCCGAGTACTGTTGTCTGCCACAGGGTATAGTAAATGGAAGCCTCCAATCTGGGACCCACTAACCTTCTCTTCCCAATCTTCCTATACTCTGTCATAACACACCCGCACCAAAAATCGCACCCCCCCCCCCTTCTAAGGTCAAACAGTTATCGAGTTATGTCAAATCAGTAAAAATAAATATTGACAAGAGAAATGTGCAAATAATCTAAATCTATCAAAGGGCTTAAATCAATGAACATTGAAAGAACCAATTTTATAAAAAGAAAGAGGAAAAGTTGACCGACTGTGGAGTATGGAGAAAAAAGTGTATATCCAAAGAGAACGGACAAGTAATTGTGTGTTGGGAGACTGGAAGGGTCCCATAGAAGAGTTGCCGGTTGCCACAGGGTGCATTAGTTATAATCCGGTTCCCGCTGTCTGCCACAGGGCGTAGTAAATGGAAGCCTCCAATCTGGGACAACCTTCCTTTCCTTTCCATCCCTACACTCTGTCATCAAAAAGTTTCCCAAAACGAAGAAGAATGACACACGCCCGCTTCAAACCACCATCGTAATTTAAAAATGCACTGCTTAAAAAACTCTGCCATATAAATAGGTCAAAATTCACTGCAATAATTAGAAATCGGGTTTATAATATTATATACGAACCACGGTAAAAAATCTCAAATAAAAACATATTTCAACGGGAGTTATATCAGGTCTTACGATAGAATCGACTCAAAACGCGGGTTTTCTGATAAAGCGGCCATATTTAAGTTTCCGGTTTTAGGTGTTTTTGAGGTCCTCTGAGGTCAACTAAGACCCCCGTGTCAGTACAGCTGTTCCTCATCGAGCTGCTGTACCTGTCGCTCGCGCGTCCCTTCCTTTACAAAAATGCATCACTTTTGGGCTCAAATCGTGGACAAATGAGTTGAATAGATCAATAGAGCATGAACAATAAGCCGGAAAACAACAAAAAAATACCACTTCATGTTTGTTTTGAATTCCGAAATGAATTTCAAAGGACTGGACGCCGGAACGACCGGTAAAGCAACTCTATGAGGAACAGCTGTTAAGGCCGATCCTGATACGGGGGTCTTAGTTGACATAGGAGGACCTCAAAAACGTCGAAAACGGGAAACTGAAATATGGCCACTTTCCCAGAATCTGTTCGATTATCTCGTAAGAGGCGAAGATCACAACTATTTATTATTCAAGGTATTGGCATAACGTATTTTAACGTGACCAAGAAAAACCGCAACGCAATACAAAGTCAACATTTTATCAATTAAGCTTCTTTAATATCACAAACAGATTATTGAATTAATACAGATGAGTACAATCATAAACAATGGGACAATACATCTATCGTAGGAGGGTTTAAAAAACCGTTCATTCAATAAATGTAAAAAATAGATCAGAGCGATTGAGATAAACTGACGTGGAGGTTACTGTAGATCTAATACCGTAATCCTCTTCGCGTAAACATTTTGCCACTTAATTTGTCCAATGAAATCATGAGGTAGGTTGATAGGTGCCTTCGCAATTTTCCCCTTGCCCTCGCTACCCACTTGGACCCATTCGATCGAGCCACTCGAGAGCTTCTGAAATGTATTCGGCTAACTTTCAGGAATACAACGCAATTGCAAGGTACTTTCACCTCGTTGAGGAATGTCTCCCAGAAGGTGGTAGGGAGGCCGAAGAACGAGTTGGAATCGAAGTTTCGGCTATTCAGTCTGACACTGATGGGAAGTGTGCACAACGACTCGATGAAAGCGGCTGAAAAGTTACTGAGTCAACCATTGTTTTACAAATATTAGAAGTTTTGACATAATGTCCATATTGGGAGGAATGACTACAAACCGGGATCGGTGAGCTGCGTCTGAGTACCCAACCAGATGCCAAGATGATTCGTGGCCCGTGCAATGATGGACTTGATGAAGTGACTGAATTCAGTTACAATAAGAGCGGAATGTTTAGAACCTCACCAATGGAAGTACTATTTTATGATGTTTTATTCCTATTCCAATTGCAAACCGAAAAATCACCGTGCAAAATATCAAAACGAGGTCATGAATGAATATAGACTCACGCCGTGACGTTGTTGAGGTTCACATAACCGAAGAGAAGATTTTCGATGTTCGAAGATCGCAACAACTGGGCACATATCGAGTAATCAGAAGATGAGAGAGAGCTTCCCCATTCGCCGATGTCGACTCTCTTGATGGAGGTAGAGAGGATATCGGTTAACTCCGGAAAAGGACTTTATTAAGAGAAAAAGTACATATTATTTTCACTGATCTACCATTGTGAGAGAAGATGCAAATACAATAAAGTTAAATTATAGAATTTTCGAGTGTGTATATTTTACTGTGAGAACAGAAAGCGTAGTCCGTGGTGCGGTGGCGAGATTTAGTACGTTTGATTCGAAATATACGCGGAACGCGGTGGAGAACACGTTCCGCGTAAATTTAGAATAAAATGTACTAAATCTTACCATCACACCACGGACTACCCTTTCTGCTCTCACAGTATTTAACCACATCAAAACATTAGCAGAACAGCATAGCGAAACGATTAGTGGAAAATATTTCTCTGTGTTCGTCTAACCTGCTCGATGATAGGGTCTCCGTATTCGGAGATTATCGCTTGCAAAAAAGGCCGACCAAATCTCATCAGTTTCTTGAATCCCCATGTCAGATTCTTGAAATGGTGGAAGGGAAGATTCGACTTGAAAATCCGAATTTCCACCTTCAGACCATCCTGTGAATAGGCTTATCAGTGGAAATTATAAATAATTGTCCAGATACTATAAACATCTTTATATGATTTGAATGTCGAAGGAACAGAAGTAAATATGGTCAAGCAATATGGCTCGCCTCATCATTGCTGAAGAAAACTCCATCGAGTCCTGGTTGGTTATTGTCTCTCTTTATGAATTCATGTACTCCATGGTGGAAGTGAGTGGAGACCTAAAAGGTGCAACGAAAAATGCAATCTAATAATTGAATTATAGAAATTTACAAAAGGAGGAAACACATTGCTCCTCTCAATTCTCTAAATGTCCTTGCAAAAATGATGTAATATTTGATTTGAATGATACTGTGAGAACAGAACGTGTAGTCCGTGGTGCGGTGGCGAGATTTAGTACATTTGATTCGAAATATACGCAGAACGCGGAGGAGAAAACGTTCCGCGTATATTTAGAAAAAAAATGTACTAAATCTCACCACCACACCACGTTCTCACAGTAATTAATATTTCTTAAACAGACATTAAAAATATGAAACATATGGATAGCTCGGGTCACATCATTAAATAAGATGGCATCGTACCTTCGAGAGATTTGCTAGATCAGTGCATTCTTCGTTAGAATGAAGGAAATAGAAGATGCGGTTTTGCCAAAATGTTGATTTTCGGTCATGTTCTAAAATAATTTCTAATTCAATTTGAGATTGCTTCGAGAGACCGAGATGGACATCCAAGTAGGGCAACTACTTGCTCTTACAATACAAAATTTCGAACATGATCTACGTCTTAAGATAGCTAAAGTAGAACAAAACTTTCACCTCTCATGATTTTTTGGACGTCGATTTTCGAAATTTTCGATTTTGTATGCTTCGTTGTATGCATATTTCGTTCGAAAAATTATTAGTATTAGTTTCATTCTATTACCAATTTAATATACCCATGATTGACTCTAAATTCGAAACTTTGTAAAAAAATGCGAGGAAAATTACGACTTTCACCATGATTAAGCAATGCCATTAGAAAGATTGGGATGACGCGCAATTACCTTACCGCGCCCTTCCAATTCGCAAGACACCATAAATTGGCTTATATCTCTTTATATCAGAGAAATTGCGATAGGGTGATTTTGATGAGGTCAATATTTTTTTCGTTATTTTGGCGAATGTGCAAGGATTGCAAGACCTGAAGTGTGGATACGTAACAGCGGTGGATGACATATCCAGCACCGCTTAGTAGTACCTCACCCGTTTTATGACAGATGAAAAACAAAATTTCAAAAAAGTAGTGCAAAGACTTTTGGAACACCCTAATAATAAACTGGGGCGTGGTTCTGCACTTAACGTGGGATACTCTGTAGAACTCTTTTAACATATATTTGCAAACATTTTTTAAAACGTATGCGTAGACTCTACGCCATACAGCAAAAATAAGAAAGAAACACCTTGGTTTCTCGAAGAAGTCGACTGAACGGCCAATCGTGACAATACTCTCTTCAGGCAAATTCTGGGTGTCCATGGTGTTGATTCGAGGAAAGGCCTGATTTTTCACATAAGGGATTCGGTACTAAATTTTCCAGACAATGTTAACAATACAAGTTGTCAAAAGTGGTGATTATGAACTAATAGAAGTAATTTTAGAAAATATTCAGTCAACGTATTGGAACGTTTCGAGATACAATAACGGCAAACCACAACGAATGCTTTATCAATGGAACTTCTATTATCATCAGAGCAGAAAAAGAATTATTGGGACTAACTAAAAATTATTTGGGTAGAACTTCGGTCGTAGAGTAAAACATCATCGTGGAAAATTGAATTAGGAACACAGCAGGGTACATGTAGTGTATGAAAATTCAACACAATTTGGGAATAACTTCTGAGGGGATTATTGTAAATGGATTCAGAAAACCTAATTTCACTGAGCTTTCTTCCATTCCATGTATCTGATGGGATTATCAGGCAGGTTGATCGGCGCCTTCGTGATCTTGATTCTCGTTCCCGATACACTAACCCATTTAAACGAACCGTTCGAAAGCTTCTGAAATAAATGCGCGTCAGGAAAATGTTCTAAGTACACCTATCACCTCGTTGAGATAATTCTCCCAGAATGAGCGAGAGAGACCGAGGAAGATAGAGGTGAAGGAAAAATCGTTGAGCTGAAGAGAGGAGATAGCGAGTGAGTCCAGTTGAACGATGAAGGCCGCTGAAGAAGTTAGAAATCGGTTAGTGAATAATTTAATTCTCTCAGTCATTTAATGTTTTCCTAATCGTGTCTTCGAAATTATGCATATTATTATTGAATTCAGAGAGAAACTTCTAAATGTGTTCCAAATTTTTGGAGTAATTTAACGAAATTGCCACGTACCTGGATCAGTGAGCTGCACCTGCTCATCCAAGATCAACCTGAAGTGGTTAGTCACTCGCGAGGTGATGGAGATGATGAGAGTGCTACAATAGAAGATCACGGAGCGTTATAAATATATTTTTTGAAATCCATATTTTGACCTTGATTCGATTTAAAATAGCCTGATTAATATGCATTTTATCGGGCCCCGATATAGAAATGTATGTCAAATTAACATGACGAAATATATCAAATCAAATGTAACTTTAATGAGGGACTTACACGGTGATGTCATCGAGAATCGGAAAATGGAAATCGATATTTGTGATGGTCGATGCGCTCAGCAACTTCGCGTATATCGAGAGATCCGAGGTGGATGTAGGGGTTCCAAACTCGCCGATATTTACCATAAATATGGATGAAGAGAGTAGATCGACCACCTATGGAAAACCATTGTTTATGGGACGAATTATTTCTGTAGCTTTGAAAAATCATTGGCCCAAATTGCGCTAACGTCTTACTCATGTATCATGTGAAATCCAACGGCACAATCGGCAAAGAACCAAATAATAGTGATTTTCGAAATAAAAGTATTTCTCGTTTACGTCATTGCTACGCAACATTTGGGAATTTTCATTATGCCCATGTGATTGTCATAGTCAAGAATCAAAATAATATAAAATGGCGGCTTCGCTCTCTTACCTCTCCGATAATAGGATCCTCGGGATTAGTCAGTAGAGTGGGACAAGAGAATATTCCCAATGTGCGCTCGCATCTTCCCCAATCCAGATTGGTCAGATCATGGAAAGGCAGATTCGACGAGAAGAAGCAAATCTCCACTTCCTGACCACCATAAAAGGGCAAATTGTGGATTGAAAATTAAAGAACAAAAACGTGTATTATAACATCAATCTATGGACAAGGTGTAGGTGCTTATAGTACCATAAAACTATTTCTTGATAAAAGCATTGAATGTCGAATGAAGATTAAAGGAGTCAGGATATTAATAGATATCAAAATTCTTACCAAAACCTTCCTCATATCTATATTTCTCAGTCCCGCTCGATTTTTGTCTCTCTTCATGAATTCTTTCACTCCCTTGTGAAAATGAGTGGAGACCTGTGAAATGCAAAGAAAAGGTAAAAGAGTGACAACAATCGGATGAAGTATTTCCAAAAGTACAGTGAATGAATGCTCTGTAAACCCAATATTTCCGTGCACAAAAGTGTGAATTTATTTCAATAATGTTTTACGAATCGAACCGGAATCACATATTACATGGCTGATAGTAGTAAAATATGAGGGTTGAATTATTTAATTAGGCTTCCCAGTAGTCTGCGTTTCTGCTATAATGTATATTTTCGCTTCACGTTTATCTCTCATATACGTAGAGTATAAAGACGATATAGGCGATACTTTGGATTCTCGGAGAGGGCGGTCGGATGGCCGTTCCTTACGATACTTTCGTTACGCGCCTTCTGCGTCCGCGGTACTTAGATGGAGAAAGGCCTGGTGTGATTACAATTACAGTGTGAAAGGAGAGGTACTACGATTACGCCATATCCATGATGGTGCACGGTTTGCAAAATTTCCATAGGGATTATAAATTGTCATCGTCAGAATGGATGAGAGAGGAGAGGGAGGGAATGATCATATCTTCACTAGGACAATCCTCGTTGAGTGACTTCTGATGGGAATGCGGAGCTTTGTCAAGATGAGCGATCAACGACTAAAAAAAGTAAACAGTTAGGATACATACTACTTTTTAAAAGATCCGATCGAGAAACAATTATGTGCAGCCAGGTGGAATACATTTTATTATTAGGTTGGTAAGAAAGTTCTGTCGCGTTTCTCGTATTTTACATTTTGGTTTATCATGTCCTTCAAAGTTGATCAATCTTCATACGATCTTCAGTAGTCTAATAGTGCTTGGTTGCTCTTTCGAGAAAACGTTATCACAGTATTCTCCAATTGCTAATTCTGGCATAGTCGACAGCCAAATTGAGCGAAATTGATTACCAACCACATGTTTTATTTGCTCATGGTTGAAAGAAGAAATGTGATATGGGCATAAATAACATGCTATTGTAGAGTGCAACAAGTGGGCATGTTTTTTATTGCATAACAGTAAGAACACCCCATTATGCCAACTTGGGATCAGCGCTAATTCTGAAAATTGCACTGAATTGAATTCTGTTGATAAGTATTTCTCATCCCTGAAGATTTTGCGATTGATCCAGTAAGCTCAACTGTAGTGAGTAGAGAAGTACTCGGTATGATTAGTGTTTACCTTAAATTGGTCAGTGGTGCATCTAACTGTTCGTAAGCTACAGTTTTTCAAATGATGAAACCGAAAATTGTTCTTTGAAATCAGCCTTTTTTGCAATGTGCAGCTTCCCACACATATCGAATGCCGGATGTTATGTGATAATATGGATGTACAACTCTAGTATTATCACCCTTCAAAGCAGTAGAAGCAATTGGTAGATCTTATTCAAACGGCTGAGTTCAAAAAAT
Organism: Pristionchus mayeri; assembly: GCA_036245805.1. NCBI lineage: Eukaryota > Metazoa > Nematoda > Chromadorea > Rhabditida > Neodiplogasteridae > Pristionchus > Pristionchus mayeri. The sequence continues at coordinate 16,218,612 of BTRK01000006.1, forward strand.
AACACCAGAAAATAGTCATTTTCAGAATTTTTGAGATTTTATTTATTTACTCGCTTTATATGCGAAATAGAATCGACTTAAACATGTTGATGTATACTACTTACATCACTTCAACTTATATTAAATTGAATTGCCAGACAATTCATTCAGTCAAGAAAAAATGGAAAAATTGTACGCGACAGAACTTTCTTACCAACCTAATATAATAAATACTGTGAGAATAGAAATCCAAGCAATGGTGTTAGTGCGAGTGCCGCGAGTGCGTTTGGAGAATGAAAGAAAAGTGGTCGATAGATGTTACGCGCGGAACATTTTAAACCCAGTTTGCGATTCCGACAAGAAGGAGAAGCCGAGTATGAATCGCAAACTGGGTTTAAAATGTTCCGCGCATAACATCCATCGACCACTTGTCTTTCATTCTCCAAACGCACTCGCGGCACTCGCACTAACACCATTGCTTGGCTTTCTATTCTCACAGTAATTCACTTTGAAAGTTTAAACTCTCACCAGTATGTATAAAATATAGGATAGTGTTGTCCAGAGTGGAAATATAATTAACGGGAATTGATCAGTCGCACGATAGGAGAGGAAAGAAAATCAAAATACGATTGGAATCTCTAGACACACCTCATCAATGACAATGTCGTGTTGACGCATCTTCTCCTTCTGTTGCATCTGCGGCATGAGGAACTTGGAAGGTTGCGTAGATGACACAATTGTGGTAACTGAAAATATTCCAATACTTGTGAAGTCACGCTGTCAGTAATTAAACAATGAACATAGAACGACGCACGTAACAATCAACAAGAAAAATAACAATGAATTTGATTCCATAAATTTGGTTGCTGAATACTATTGATTTTTGAAGCAAAATATTCACTCAACGTATTGGAACGTTTCGTTATTCAATTATAACACATCGCACAGAATGCTTCATCATGGAAACTTCAATTAAAATCAGAGTACGAATTGTGATTGGAAATAACTCCGGATGAATTGGTTACAACTTTTATCGTTGAGTAAAAGATCATCGTGGATCTTGAATTAAAACTATGTACAAAGTATGTACAAAGTAAATGGAAGAGGTGAAATCCAACACAAGTTTGAAATATCTTCTGTAGTGAGTACTTTACATGAATTCAGGAAATCTAATTTCCCTGAGTTTTCTGCCATTTTATGTATCTGATGGGAGTGTCGGGCAGATTGATGGGCGCCTTCTTGATTGTTCTTCCTGTCTTGTTCCCCGTCTGGACCCGTTCGAATGAGCCGTTCGACAGTTTCTGAAATATATTTTTTTCGCAGCCGTCCTGTAATGAGAGGATGTTTTCACCGTTCTGTAAGAGGAGCAATACAACTACGCTAGTCAACCTCAATATTATAAGGAGATTCTCACCTCGTTTAGAAATTTCTCCCAGAAAGCATTAGAGAGGCCAACGAAAAGAGGGGAAGAGTTGTGGATGCAGACAAGACCAACGGAGCTCGAGAATAACGCGCGGACAAATTCGGCTGAAAAGTTAGAGATCAGAGGAAGAACTACCAGATATGTTTTTAAAAAATATAATATCCAAGCCAATTACATATTGTTGCTTTCAAGGACAGTTTATATTTGTCAACATGAGGATGCACTTATGAATTTAACCCAGTGTGTATACAAACAAGGACTTTCCTTTTACAGCAATGAAGAAAACAGGCGTTTTGGCAAAATAGCAAACTTTTCTTTTTCGAGCAAAACTGCTTACCGGGATCAGTAATCAGCGGCTTCGTATATGACCAGAGGTGGAGAAGATTCGAGGCTCGCGAGATGATGGAGAGAATTAGAGGACTGGACAAATCATCAGAAAAAATATTAGCAAACAAAATCTTTGAAATGGATAAGTATACTCACGCCGTGACATCATCGAGAGTCACCGATTCAAATTGGAGATCTTCAATGGTCGATGCACTAAGCAGCTTCGCGCACAGCGAAAGATCAGTTGGGGTTAGCCCTCTTCTATATTCACCGATCCAGACTTCCTCGATGGAAGTAGAGAGAAATTCGCCGAGCTGCGGAGTAAGGATTGTAATCAGGGGAATAACAGAATAAGTTATATCAGTGCGTTCGCCTAAGAATCGCATCCCCGAGGGAACAGGCAAAACACCGTACCTGAGAATTTCACAGAATCTGATTCTCCATGACTCCCTCTATTGATTTCTGAGTTTGAATTGATCTGTAAAAATTAATTATCTTAATTACTGAATTTAATAAGTTAGGCTATTTCAAACATTTATGAGTGTAATTCTCTGAAATCTAATTCAAATCCGCTGACAACTTGGCTCCAGACTAAAGTTGACATGCTGAATCGAACTATGTCTTTGGTTCATGCAAATTCAAAAATGTATTTTTTTCATGAAATTTCAAAAAAATATTTCTCGCAAACAAAAAATTAACCCCATCCCAATTTGTGATATGTTGTGTCTTTTCGTGAGGTCTACCCGAGAAAAAAATATGAACTCGAAATTAGGGGACATACTTGGTCTTATAGCCTAAAAACGACATGACTATATTAGAGGGAAACCCCCCTCATTCCCTCTCATTCCGACCCCTCACCCCGCCCGCGCGGTCACGAATGATTGGTTTTTCATTGCAATGAGTGGGAATAAGGGGGTTTCCCTCTCAACGAACCCAGTCGTTTTTAGGCTCTAAGACCAAGTATGTCCCCTAATTTCGAGTTCATTTTTTTTCTCGGGTAGATCTCATGAAAAAACACAATATATCAAAAATTGGGATGGGGCTAATTTTTTGCTTGCGAGAAACATTTTTTTGAAATTTCATGAAAAAAAAATACAATTTTGAATTTGCATGAACCAAAGACATAGTTCGATTCAGCATGTCAACTTTAGTCTAGAACCAAGTTCTCAGCGGATTTGAATTAGATTTCAGAGAATTACACTCAAAAATGTTCGAAATAGCCTAACTTATTAAATTCAGTAATTAAGCTAATTAATTTTTACAGATCAATTCAAACACAGAAATCACTAGAGGGGGTCATGGGGTATCAGATTCTGTAAAAATCCCAGAGGGCTACTTTTACCTGTTCCCTTTTTCGAGGAAAATCTGTAATTCTTAGGCGAACGCTCTGATATTCCTCTGTCTTTCGGATAACAATCGACTAAACATGCAAATTTAGTATGACATTAGTATTCATTGTACTGAAAGACTTGCGAAATATTGTGATTTCTGCTGAATACAGAACGCAAATACTCGTTTTTCTGACTTGGTCAATGAGAGGATCCTCGGGTCCGGTGAGCGTCACTTGAAGAGCGGGCACTCTCGAGAAATCGATCATCGTTCTCTTGAATCGTCCCATGTCCAGAATGGTCAAGTTGTAGAAGGGAAGATTGAAGGGGTAGAGAATAATTTCCACGTCCAGACCGACCTGAGTATGGTAGATTTGAATAGAATTGAATGAAGTTAGCACGCTACCAATCGGTGGATATGAAATTCAAAATTAGAGACATTCCGAATTGATAATCCAGTAAAATAAAATAAAGTCTTTTAATGACGAATTAGTAAATTTTTAAAACAGTTTTTGCGTTTTAGTAATGACAATTCCCATATCTTGCGAATTTCCCTAAAAAATTAGGATAGGTACTCAACAAATTGTTAACACCACCCATGCCTCAATAATTACCTCAGTGTATTTGAAAATTACTATCCAGAGGCCAGGACGATTGTTCTCCCTCCTCATGAATTCCTTGACTCCACAATGAAAGTGCGTGGAGACCTGAGATGAACAGAGAGTTTAAAAAGACAACACATATTTTAGATATTAGGTTGTAACATAAGTTTTGTCGCATTTCGGAGGTTCACAATATTTCCATGAAGGATACTTCTCAAACATTATCAATGCCTGACCTCCTAGTATATGTTTGGGGTGTTCATGCACATTCAAACCATAGGGTAGAGCTGAACTGCGCACGCTGGCTATGCGAAAAATATTAATATGAACTGATTTAAATTTGGTGCAGATTTTTTTAATTCGTTTGATCAGGTGCTAGTTCGCAGAGATGAATAATGAACCAAACTTCTACAGCATGGTGATATACCCCGTCAATGCTCTTTCAAAATATACGCCAGATATGGTGCTATGTTGAGCGGAATCAAAGATATACTTCACTGAGTGTAAGGTTAGCCGCTGATTCGTAGCCAACTTGACCAACTCTTCTGAATCCAGAATTGCAACAACAGTGACTAACATAAGTGCGTTCCAATTACCACTCATGGAGGTATAATTTATCATTAAACAAGTGAGAGAAAGAACACTCCACTTGTGGGAAATTTGAATTTTTATTAATTCAATTCGCGCACAATTTTACCAAAATATGCAAGTTTAGGTGTTTCGAATTAAAGATTGTCATTCAAAAGCTATTTATTTCCAAACTTATCCCAAGTAGATACTAGTAAGGGAAGGGTTTATGGTTAGGATGGACACAACAAATCAGATATTGAACATGTGTGCGAGGTAGGAATATGAACAAAGTGCCGATTTCATTAGTTTAATTTACATACCATCGTTCTGAATGGAGCCACTTATCTCAACAGAACCCAATCTACCCCAAACTTTGTCTGCATACTGACCACTTTGGGTGAACTATATTCCACCACTATTTGGATCTGGATATCTATTGAGAAGAAAATTCGGCTTGCGAAAGTTTTCGCGACCGTCACCAACCATCCACATTATACAAACTCGTCTACATTTCTAGAACGGTTTTTGTTTGTCATTATCCGTGAGTGGTTCAAAATTATGCACATATGTAGTACTTTACGCAAATCACACAAAATCGGCATAATTTATCCTTTTCAAGAAGAGCTGATGCGTGAAAATTATTTGTAATCCTTATCTCAGTACAACTTTGTCTGACTAATGTGCCTCCTCAACTGCCTTGACAGGACTGAAGTAAAGCGCGTAAGAAAGAGTACGAAGGCCCTCACTGATGATGAATAACGAAATTGAGATTAAATTAATTCGAAGAATTTCTGAGGTTAAAATGCATAAGAGATTGGACGCGACAAAACTTATGTTACAACCTGATATATTAGTGACGGGAAGAGCATAAACATGAAATGTTCTTTGAAGATTGAAGATATTCGAAAACTAGAATCACGATAAAGACTTAATTTCTCACTTGCGAGAGGGTGTTCAAATCAGTACATTCCTTGTCGGATCTGAGGAAGTAGAAGAGACGATTGCGTGCTGGCCAAGGGAGTGATTCGATCAAGGAAAGACTGGAATTGGAAGTTGTTGCTAATAGTTTGTGATTAACAAAGGTAATGATTGTTTAATTTATTATAAGAAATTCCGATACTCCGAGCCGGATTACGGCTTCAATCTATGTATTTTGGCAACAACTTTGAAGCAGTATCTAGGGAAAACATAAATATGTGCATGATACCTTTGGTTCTCTGAGATGTCGGATGAATCTGATCGTGAAGGCTCGTCGTGGCTGATCGTGAAGGCTCTTTCGTCACGCAGATTCTGATTGTCCAAGGTGCTTAGACGACGAAAGGCCTGAGTAAGCCAGTACAGGTTTAGAAATAACAACACGATGGATATCCGGTAGCATAGTACAGACGTATACAAAGGAAGTAGAGTTAGAAATAAAACGTGCAAATTATCGTATGACCACTCACTTGGCAGAAGGCATCAGTCGCTTTGGACTCTTCATCAGTAGACAAAAAGAGCGAAGAGGGGGAGAGAGATGATGCTCGCACAGGGTTTCCATTTTCCTGAAAATATCATAAATGCAATTAAAAAAATTAAAAAAAGGAAAAATAGTAAATAAATATAATATGTTTTATTTCAGTATATCTAATCAATCTATATAAGTATCTCAAGAAGGACCTCAACAGCGATCTGCAACTTCCAATCCGGATGCTGTGGCAGAGAAGATTCGGAATCGAGCTGGTTCATTCTGATTCGACGAAGGGCCTAAGAAGGGAGGATTGATGTAGAAAGGAAAGGAAGGCAGACGTAGCCGGTAGACAAAAAGAAGACGATGGTTACGGTAGAGTAAGGAGGTAGAAAGAGCAGGAATTAATACATGTATTCAGTTTATTTTCAAAATGGTAACAAGTTATTTATATAAGTATTATTATTTATAAATACGAGTGAGATGGGCACTAACTTGACAGAAGGCTTCCGTGGCTATGTATTCTTCATCAGCAGATGAGAAGAGAGATGAGAGGGAGAGATGAGACTTCATTCCAGGATGATGATTTCCGATGAGCGGATTCTGAAAAATAAGTAATTGATGATCCATTAACAAAGAACGGATAACATTTACTTTAAAGGATGCCATATGAATCTAGACGCACATCAAACATGGGATTGTAGAAGTGCAGCGGCTTCTCATTCTGTTCCATCTTATGCGAGAGAGACTCTGAAGAGTGAACATATGACATTCTCGTGGTAACTGAAAATAAATATAGCAATACTTATTCCGGTACATAATTTTAATAATATCAGAGAATGACACCGCATAAAAAGAACACACTCGACCGCATAAATTACGAGTGAATTCAATTACATAATACCGTTACGCCATTGTTTGACTTAATATAAAAGCGATATTATGAACATTTATTCGATGCAAATATTTTGAAGTATTCAACCAACGTATCGGAACGTCTATTAATTCAATAGTGGCAAATCGAAATGAATGCTTTATCATGGAAACTTGAATCAACTTCAGTGTAAATATAGTAATTGGGATTAGCTCAGAATGAATTGTGTACAGCTTCTGTCGAGGATTAAAACATCGTCGTATAAAATTAAATTAACACACGATAATTTTGCATGAAGTGAAATTCAACCAATTTGGGAACTTCTCTGAGTGGAACTGCATGTGATGCGGTAACCTATTTCGCCTTAATTTTCTTCCATTGCATGTAACTGATGGGAGTGTCTGGCAGATTGATGGGCGCCTTCGTGATCTTCCCTCCTCTCTTGTTGCCCGTAACAACCCATTCGGATGAGCCGATCGACAGTTTCTGAAATAAGTACGCCGTTCGGAGAGGAGAACAACAAAACTATACCCCTCTTCGAAATTCTAAAGAGATTCGTACTTCGTTTAGGAATTTCTCCCAGAAAGCGCGAGGAAGACCGAAGAACAACTCGGGATGGAGATCATCACTGAAGTAAGCATCTCCGATATTGTGAGAGTACAAAGTGTTGATGAAAGCTGCTGAAGAGTTGGTGATTAGAATGAGGCCAATTCACTGTTCTTCCCATCCTCTTATCATGTAGTTCTTATGTGTAGCAGAATGATTGTTCGAGATCTACATTTTGCGATACAGACATAGTTTTCAAAATAGATGATTTTTCCCAAGAAATAAGGTTTTCAAGAATGCGCAAAACACATAACATATTTTGAAATTCCTTTAAAAATGTTGCGCTGTGAAATAAATTCTTTCGAAATATGGAATTTATTTATACCCACCGGGATCAGTGATCTCTGCCTCCTCAGTCAAGCAGATCTCTAGAGAATTCATTGCCTGCGAAGATATGGAGACGATGAAAGGACTGAATACAACGAAAATATTAGCCTATTCAATTGTATCCCGAAACCCACAACGGATTATAACTACAGTAGACCTTTAATTAAATGTATTCGACTCACGCAGTACTGTCGTCGATAATCGTAGAATCGAAATGTAGACTGTCGATGGTCGACGAACGCAGAAGCTGCGCGCATACGGAGAGATCCGAAGAGGAGAGAGGGTATTCACATACACCGATGATGACATGCTTGAGAGGCGAAGAGAGAAAAACGGCCAACTGAGGAATTACTATGGAATATAAAGATACGGCGGGTCCGTTGCCAATTACAGCCTCGAATGAGAATTACAGTATCTCTAGACGCACCACATCAGCAGAGTTGTCGTTCTGCGTCGATTTATCCATTGGCTTTTGCTGCATCGAAGACGCGGAAGACCCAGTAACTTGCATAGTTTCACTAACTGCAAAATAATAAGTCAATGAACACATTTGAAATAGTGGATGTTGTTGATTAAAGATTTTTTTACCTTTCGGAAGAAAGTTATTCATACAACGTATGATAACGCTTCGGCATTTATTAATATCACACAATATTATTAGTCAAAATATTATCAGAGAAATTTCATTTCAGAACACAACGTAAATACAAAGATTTGAACCTAAAGCAGAGGAACACAATGGAATCTATCATGTAAACTTCGATGAAAAGTTAACAAAATAAATTCAAGAAATACGCTCTCACCATGGAATGATTAATTTTTGCCGGGGGGGGGGCTGTAGATAAAACACTAACATGATAAATCCAGATATATTACGAAAAATGATTTTAACTTCTTTCTTTACATAATGAGATTGATTGTGAAGATCATTACGATTGCAATACTTCTCAATAGAGTGCCGTAGGGGATACCTGGAAGTCTACTTCCCTTTAGCTCTCACCCACTCAATCCATGTGAGGGGAGAGTCAGGAATGTCGATGGGAGCATTGTACATCTTCTCCACAGTGGAGCGTAAGCCTAAGTCGTTCCCAATCTTGACCCAATCGATCGATCCGTTCGAGTTCCTGAAAAATATTTGAAATTTCATCGGGAGACTAGCTGCCTCGAATAGCGAACCCATTCGAAACAATCTACGAACATCCTTGTCTTGTATTTCCTCTCTTTATTTTATAAAAGCAAAATAAAAGAAAAAAATGAATCAAAGAATGAACATTCCCTCGTGTTCACCTCATTGAGGAATTCCGCCCAGAAGGTGCGATGGATGCTGAACAACGTATCGGGATGAGAAATGCTCAAGGGATGTTTGAAGGCGATATGGGCGATGGAGAGCGATGGAAGCGGCTGAAGAGGCACAAGATTATCAATTTTACCAATTGTTTTAAAAAAAAACTTTCGCATGTTCTATACACTGAGAAAAGTTTTCAAAAATTCAAAAGCAATAGCTGAATTATTACAATTGAATGGCAGTAATGAGTGCTTACCAGGATCTGAGAGCCGAGGGAGCTGGAGATAACTGATTTCATTTGTTCTAGTGTAGAGATGATTCGAGACGTGCGAGATGATGGAGAGGATGGTAGGGCTGAGCACAGTATGAAATACATAAATAAGAAGTTTAAAAAACACGTTCTTATTTACATGTTATTTGAAATTATTTTCAATTAAGAATAGCCGAATTCATAAGTGGAATGGTAAATTGGAATTGACAAGCCGGGTTTAATAACCTTCAAAGTCGTTCTTATTGTAAGATTCAAATGCTCAGCTTTTGCAATTCTCTGTATAGCATGCTCCGCCTCAAATCGGCCCAAATTGTTAATTAACGGAACGCTTTAACAGTGGGTCGCACTTACAATTTCGATGAGCGATTTTTTTCATTTGCTCAATTTACGCAATTTACTAAGCTATTGTTTAAAATAGTATCTAAATCGATGTAAGACGAATTTCAAATGTGTCAACCCAACACGAAAGAACGAGTTTGGCGCAGTTTGCACTGCCGCGCACAAATCGCACGCGCACGCGCGATTATTGAATTCAGGCTCCGCCCATTAATCTTGGTAAATGCGCGGAATGATTTATTTTCTTACAGTATGTTCCAAAAATCAGATGACGTCATTAATTCTGACAATATGAATTAAATCAAAATGCCTGTAGAAATCAATGATCAATGATAAAATAATAAAACGTATTTTCAATAATCTTAAAACAACTCACGCAATGGTATCATCGAGAATCGGACTAATGAAGATGAGTTTGTCGACGGTCGACCCATGGCGTACAACTCCCGCGTTGGCACGCGGGAGTTGTACGCCGCCACGATGGGTCGCCACTTCTACATCGGCACCATCAACGCCAGGACGCTCGGCCCAAGGGAGAAGCAGTCGGAGATGGAACTCGCCCTCGACAAGATCAAGTGGGACGTGGTTGCAGTGCAGGAAGCCAGGATTGTGGGTTGTGCCTCGTTCAATCTTACATCCTCAGGCACTGTAGTCTACCACTCGGGCGGGCCCACTGCTTCCCATGGCGTGGCATTTTTGCTTCGACAGCAACTCGCGCGCGGAGCTGTGTTCAATGGCCTCTCCCCTCGTTTGGCCACTCTGCTCCTTCCCGACCTACGGCTCTTCCTGGTCTGCGCTTACGCCCCTACGTCTTACGCCCCTCTGGGTCGAGGACTCTGTTTCTTCAAGCACAGTTTCGAGTCTCTGAAGAATGACTTTGGTCATTGTCTTCAGGGAAACGGTGAGGAGGGAGATGGGACGGAAGTTCCCAATGTTGGTAGGGTCTCCTTTCTTGTGCAGAAGAGTGACAATTGCTTCGGTCAGGTCGCTTGGAACAGCCTCTCCATCTACCAGATAGTTGAGTAGATCAGCGATAACGGGAGCAAGGTGGTTTCGAGAGTGGTATAGCATATCAGGGAGAATGCCATCCGAACCGGGTGAGTGACCACACTTGAGTTGGGACATCGCTTTGCTGACCTCATCGGGTAGGAAGGGAGGAAGGGGATCCAGAGGCTGAGGAGGGACTGGGAGTGGACACGGAACTGCAGGGGTGTAGAGATCGTCAAAGAAGCTCTGGACCACTGTCTTGGTAGCTGCTTGAGAGAGAGCACCAGTTACAGGGTGGGGAACTAGAAGGCGCTTCTTTGAGGTTTGCAGACTCAGCATGCTCTTCACGATGCTCCTTCCCATGGTTGCTGCTTGCCGTGCTTGCGCCTCCTTTCGCTTCCTGATGTCATCGACGAAACTCGTCCGGGCAGCTTTGCAGGCAGCTGAGTAGGCGACAGCTTGTTGGGAGTTGGATTGCAATTCATGGCGCATCGCTAGGAGCTTCCGCGTTCCACTCGAGATCCAAGAAGGGGATTGGCGCTTCCTCCAGCAGTTCGTTGCCGCGGTCTCCGTGAAAGCCTTTACCGTAGTATAGGCGTCGGCGGCAGAACTGGGGCGGGCAAGGGGCAGTGACGCGAGAAGGTTTGCGTTGACAGTAAAAGCGGTTCGATCGAAATCTAGCCGCTCCCTGCATCTTTTCTGCCTCGCCTTGCCAGGGAGGGAGAGGCACATCCGAACAAGGCGATGGTCGGAGTCAAACTCAAACCGACCAACGACTCCACAGTTGACTACTCTCGCTGTGGCGGGCGCTGCAACGTAGTCAATTTGGTGGAATGCGGAGCCGTTTGGGGATCGCCAGGTCCAGATTCGACCGTGCCGTCTCTTGGGGAACGTGTTCAGGATGCGCAGTCTGTTCCTCACGCAGAGCTCAGTGAAGCAGCGTCCGCGTGAGTTCGGTGTGGGAGAGGCAAAGTTACCGACAAATCTTTCATTGCCAGGTTCCCTCGCCACTCGACAGTTGAAGTCACCAACCAGAACTGGCATATGGCCTTTTGGGGCACTCCGCAGGGCGGTCTCAACCTGGTCTAGGAAGTCTTCATACGCGTCGTCATCGTAGGAAGACGTAGGGTCGTAAGCGCAGACCAGGAAGAGCCGTAGGTCGGGAAGGAGCAGAGTGGCCAAACGAGGGGAGAGGCCATTGAACACAGCTCCGCGCGCGAGTTGCTGTCGAAGCAAAAATGCCACGCCATGGGAAGCAGTGGGCCCGCCCGAGTGGTAGACTACAGTGCCTGAGGATGTAAGATTGAACGAGGCACAACCCACAATCCTGGCTTCCTGCACTGCAACCACGTCCCACTTGATCTTGTCGAGGGCGAGTTCCATCTCCGACTGCTTCTCCCTTGGGCCGAGCGTCCTGGCGTTGATGGTGCCGATGTAGAAGTGGCGACCCATCGTGGCGGCGTACAACTCCCGCGTGCCAACGCGGGAGTTGTACGCCATGGGTCGACCGTCGACAAACTCATCTTCATTAGTCCGATTCTCGATGATACCATTGCGTGAGTTGTTTTAAGATTATTGAAAATACGTTTTATTATTTTATCATTGATCATTGATTTCTACAGGCATTTTGATTTAATTCATATTGTCAGAATTAATGACGTCATCTGATTTTTGGAACATACTGTAAGAAAATAAATCATTCCGCGCATTTACCAAGATTAATGGGCGGAGCCTGAATTCAATAATCGCGCGTGCGCGTGCGATTTGTGCGCGGCAGTGCAAACTGCGCCAAACTCGTTCTTTCGTGTTGGGTTGACACATTTGAAATTCGTCTTACATCGATTTAGATACTATTTTAAACAATAGCTTAGTAAATTGCGTAAATTGAGCAAATGAAAAAAATCGCTCATCGAAATTGTAAGTGCGACCCACTGTTAAAGCGTTCCGTTAATTAACAATTTGGGCCGATTTGAGGCGGAGCATGCTATACAGAGAATTGCAAAAGCTGAGCATTTGAATCTTACAATAAGAACGACTTTGAAGGTTATTAAACCCGGCTTGTCAATTCCAATTTACCATTCCACTTATGAATTCGGCTATTCTTAATTGAAAATAATTTCAAATAACATGTAAATAAGAACGTGTTTTTTAAACTTCTTATTTATGTATTTCATACTGTGCTCAGCCCTACCATCCTCTCCATCATCTCGCACGTCTCGAATCATCTCTACACTAGAACAAATGAAATCAGTTATCTCCAGCTCCCTCGGCTCTCAGATCCTGGTAAGCACTCATTACTGCCATTCAATTGTAATAATTCAGCTATTGCTTTTGAATTTTTGAAAACTTTTCTCAGTGTATAGAACATGCGAAAGTTTTTTTTTAAAACAATTGGTAAAATTGATAATCTTGTGCCTCTTCAGCCGCTTCCATCGCTCTCCATCGCCCATATCGCCTTCAAACATCCCTTGAGCATTTCTCATCCCGATACGTTGTTCAGCATCCATCGCACCTTCTGGGCGGAATTCCTCAATGAGGTGAACACGAGGGAATGTTCATTCTTTGATTCATTTTTTTCTTTTATTTTGCTTTTATAAAATAAAGAGAGGAAATACAAGACAAGGATGTTCGTAGATTGTTTCGAATGGGTTCGCTATTCGAGGCAGCTAGTCTCCCGATGAAATTTCAAATATTTTTCAGGAACTCGAACGGATCGATCGATTGGGTCAAGATTGGGAACGACTTAGGCTTACGCTCCACTGTGGAGAAGATGTACAATGCTCCCATCGACATTCCTGACTCTCCCCTCACATGGATTGAGTGGGTGAGAGCTAAAGGGAAGTAGACTTCCAGGTATCCCCTACGGCACTCTATTGAGAAGTATTGCAATCGTAATGATCTTCACAATCAATCTCATTATGTAAAGAAAGAAGTTAAAATCATTTTTCGTAATATATCTGGATTTATCATGTTAGTGTTTTATCTACAGCCCCCCCCCCCGGCAAAAATTAATCATTCCATGGTGAGAGCGTATTTCTTGAATTTATTTTGTTAACTTTTCATCGAAGTTTACATGATAGATTCCATTGTGTTCCTCTGCTTTAGGTTCAAATCTTTGTATTTACGTTGTGTTCTGAAATGAAATTTCTCTGATAATATTTTGACTAATAATATTGTGTGATATTAATAAATGCCGAAGCGTTATCATACGTTGTATGAATAACTTTCTTCCGAAAGGTAAAAAAATCTTTAATCAACAACATCCACTATTTCAAATGTGTTCATTGACTTATTATTTTGCAGTTAGTGAAACTATGCAAGTTACTGGGTCTTCCGCGTCTTCGATGCAGCAAAAGCCAATGGATAAATCGACGCAGAACGACAACTCTGCTGATGTGGTGCGTCTAGAGATACTGTAATTCTCATTCGAGGCTGTAATTGGCAACGGACCCGCCGTATCTTTATATTCCATAGTAATTCCTCAGTTGGCCGTTTTTCTCTCTTCGCCTCTCAAGCATGTCATCATCGGTGTATGTGAATACCCTCTCTCCTCTTCGGATCTCTCCGTATGCGCGCAGCTTCTGCGTTCGTCGACCATCGACAGTCTACATTTCGATTCTACGATTATCGACGACAGTACTGCGTGAGTCGAATACATTTAATTAAAGGTCTACTGTAGTTATAATCCGTTGTGGGTTTCGGGATACAATTGAATAGGCTAATATTTTCGTTGTATTCAGTCCTTTCATCGTCTCCATATCTTCGCAGGCAATGAATTCTCTAGAGATCTGCTTGACTGAGGAGGCAGAGATCACTGATCCCGGTGGGTATAAATAAATTCCATATTTCGAAAGAATTTATTTCACAGCGCAACATTTTTAAAGGAATTTCAAAATATGTTATGTGTTTTGCGCATTCTTGAAAACCTTATTTCTTGGGAAAAATCATCTATTTTGAAAACTATGTCTGTATCGCAAAATGTAGATCTCGAACAATCATTCTGCTACACATAAGAACTACATGATAAGAGGATGGGAAGAACAGTGAATTGGCCTCATTCTAATCACCAACTCTTCAGCAGCTTTCATCAACACTTTGTACTCTCACAATATCGGAGATGCTTACTTCAGTGATGATCTCCATCCCGAGTTGTTCTTCGGTCTTCCTCGCGCTTTCTGGGAGAAATTCCTAAACGAAGTACGAATCTCTTTAGAATTTCGAAGAGGGGTATAGTTTTGTTGTTCTCCTCTCCGAACGGCGTACTTATTTCAGAAACTGTCGATCGGCTCATCCGAATGGGTTGTTACGGGCAACAAGAGAGGAGGGAAGATCACGAAGGCGCCCATCAATCTGCCAGACACTCCCATCAGTTACATGCAATGGAAGAAAATTAAGGCGAAATAGGTTACCGCATCACATGCAGTTCCACTCAGAGAAGTTCCCAAATTGGTTGAATTTCACTTCATGCAAAATTATCGTGTGTTAATTTAATTTTATACGACGATGTTTTAATCCTCGACAGAAGCTGTACACAATTCATTCTGAGCTAATCCCAATTACTATATTTACACTGAAGTTGATTCAAGTTTCCATGATAAAGCATTCATTTCGATTTGCCACTATTGAATTAATAGACGTTCCGATACGTTGGTTGAATACTTCAAAATATTTGCATCGAATAAATGTTCATAATATCGCTTTTATATTAAGTCAAACAATGGCGTAACGGTATTATGTAATTGAATTCACTCGTAATTTATGCGGTCGAGTGTGTTCTTTTTATGCGGTGTCATTCTCTGATATTATTAAAATTATGTACCGGAATAAGTATTGCTATATTTATTTTCAGTTACCACGAGAATGTCATATGTTCACTCTTCAGAGTCTCTCTCGCATAAGATGGAACAGAATGAGAAGCCGCTGCACTTCTACAATCCCATGTTTGATGTGCGTCTAGATTCATATGGCATCCTTTAAAGTAAATGTTATCCGTTCTTTGTTAATGGATCATCAATTACTTATTTTTCAGAATCCGCTCATCGGAAATCATCATCCTGGAATGAAGTCTCATCTCTCCCTCTCATCTCTCTTCTCATCTGCTGATGAAGAATACATAGCCACGGAAGCCTTCTGTCAAGTTAGTGCCCATCTCACTCGTATTTATAAATAATAATACTTATATAAATAACTTGTTACCATTTTGAAAATAAACTGAATACATGTATTAATTCCTGCTCTTTCTACCTCCTTACTCTACCGTAACCATCGTCTTCTTTTTGTCTACCGGCTACGTCTGCCTTCCTTTCCTTTCTACATCAATCCTCCCTTCTTAGGCCCTTCGTCGAATCAGAATGAACCAGCTCGATTCCGAATCTTCTCTGCCACAGCATCCGGATTGGAAGTTGCAGATCGCTGTTGAGGTCCTTCTTGAGATACTTATATAGATTGATTAGATATACTGAAATAAAACATATTATATTTATTTACTATTTTTCCTTTTTTTAATTTTTTTAATTGCATTTATGATATTTTCAGGAAAATGGAAACCCTGTGCGAGCATCATCTCTCTCCCCCTCTTCGCTCTTTTTGTCTACTGATGAAGAGTCCAAAGCGACTGATGCCTTCTGCCAAGTGAGTGGTCATACGATAATTTGCACGTTTTATTTCTAACTCTACTTCCTTTGTATACGTCTGTACTATGCTACCGGATATCCATCGTGTTGTTATTTCTAAACCTGTACTGGCTTACTCAGGCCTTTCGTCGTCTAAGCACCTTGGACAATCAGAATCTGCGTGACGAAAGAGCCTTCACGATCAGCCACGACGAGCCTTCACGATCAGATTCATCCGACATCTCAGAGAACCAAAGGTATCATGCACATATTTATGTTTTCCCTAGATACTGCTTCAAAGTTGTTGCCAAAATACATAGATTGAAGCCGTAATCCGGCTCGGAGTATCGGAATTTCTTATAATAAATTAAACAATCATTACCTTTGTTAATCACAAACTATTAGCAACAACTTCCAATTCCAGTCTTTCCTTGATCGAATCACTCCCTTGGCCAGCACGCAATCGTCTCTTCTACTTCCTCAGATCCGACAAGGAATGTACTGATTTGAACACCCTCTCGCAAGTGAGAAATTAAGTCTTTATCGTGATTCTAGTTTTCGAATATCTTCAATCTTCAAAGAACATTTCATGTTTATGCTCTTCCCGTCACTAATATATCAGGTTGTAACATAAGTTTTGTCGCGTCCAATCTCTTATGCATTTTAACCTCAGAAATTCTTCGAATTAATTTAATCTCAATTTCGTTATTCATCATCAGTGAGGGCCTTCGTACTCTTTCTTACGCGCTTTACTTCAGTCCTGTCAAGGCAGTTGAGGAGGCACATTAGTCAGACAAAGTTGTACTGAGATAAGGATTACAAATCATTTTCACGCATCAGCTCTTCTTGAAAAGGATAAATTATGCCGATTTTGTGTGATTTGCGTAAAGTACTACATATGTGCATAATTTTGAACCACTCACGGATAATGACAAACAAAAACCGTTCTAGAAATGTAGACGAGTTTGTATAATGTGGATGGTTGGTGACGGTCGCGAAAACTTTCGCAAGCCGAATTTTCTTCTCAATAGATATCCAGATCCAAATAGTGGTGGAATATAGTTCACCCAAAGTGGTCAGTATGCAGACAAAGTTTGGGGTAGATTGGGTTCTGTTGAGATAAGTGGCTCCATTCAGAACGATGGTATGTAAATTAAACTAATGAAATCGGCACTTTGTTCATATTCCTACCTCGCACACATGTTCAATATCTGATTTGTTGTGTCCATCCTAACCATAAACCCTTCCCTTACTAGTATCTACTTGGGATAAGTTTGGAAATAAATAGCTTTTGAATGACAATCTTTAATTCGAAACACCTAAACTTGCATATTTTGGTAAAATTGTGCGCGAATTGAATTAATAAAAATTCAAATTTCCCACAAGTGGAGTGTTCTTTCTCTCACTTGTTTAATGATAAATTATACCTCCATGAGTGGTAATTGGAACGCACTTATGTTAGTCACTGTTGTTGCAATTCTGGATTCAGAAGAGTTGGTCAAGTTGGCTACGAATCAGCGGCTAACCTTACACTCAGTGAAGTATATCTTTGATTCCGCTCAACATAGCACCATATCTGGCGTATATTTTGAAAGAGCATTGACGGGGTATATCACCATGCTGTAGAAGTTTGGTTCATTATTCATCTCTGCGAACTAGCACCTGATCAAACGAATTAAAAAAATCTGCACCAAATTTAAATCAGTTCATATTAATATTTTTCGCATAGCCAGCGTGCGCAGTTCAGCTCTACCCTATGGTTTGAATGTGCATGAACACCCCAAACATATACTAGGAGGTCAGGCATTGATAATGTTTGAGAAGTATCCTTCATGGAAATATTGTGAACCTCCGAAATGCGACAAAACTTATGTTACAACCTAATATCTAAAATATGTGTTGTCTTTTTAAACTCTCTGTTCATCTCAGGTCTCCACGCACTTTCATTGTGGAGTCAAGGAATTCATGAGGAGGGAGAACAATCGTCCTGGCCTCTGGATAGTAATTTTCAAATACACTGAGGTAATTATTGAGGCATGGGTGGTGTTAACAATTTGTTGAGTACCTATCCTAATTTTTTAGGGAAATTCGCAAGATATGGGAATTGTCATTACTAAAACGCAAAAACTGTTTTAAAAATTTACTAATTCGTCATTAAAAGACTTTATTTTATTTTACTGGATTATCAATTCGGAATGTCTCTAATTTTGAATTTCATATCCACCGATTGGTAGCGTGCTAACTTCATTCAATTCTATTCAAATCTACCATACTCAGGTCGGTCTGGACGTGGAAATTATTCTCTACCCCTTCAATCTTCCCTTCTACAACTTGACCATTCTGGACATGGGACGATTCAAGAGAACGATGATCGATTTCTCGAGAGTGCCCGCTCTTCAAGTGACGCTCACCGGACCCGAGGATCCTCTCATTGACCAAGTCAGAAAAACGAGTATTTGCGTTCTGTATTCAGCAGAAATCACAATATTTCGCAAGTCTTTCAGTACAATGAATACTAATGTCATACTAAATTTGCATGTTTAGTCGATTGTTATCCGAAAGACAGAGGAATATCAGAGCGTTCGCCTAAGAATTACAGATTTTCCTCGAAAAAGGGAACAGGTAAAAGTAGCCCTCTGGGATTTTTACAGAATCTGATACCCCATGACCCCCTCTAGTGATTTCTGTGTTTGAATTGATCTGTAAAAATTAATTAGCTTAATTACTGAATTTAATAAGTTAGGCTATTTCGAACATTTTTGAGTGTAATTCTCTGAAATCTAATTCAAATCCGCTGAGAACTTGGTTCTAGACTAAAGTTGACATGCTGAATCGAACTATGTCTTTGGTTCATGCAAATTCAAAATTGTATTTTTTTTTCATGAAATTTCAAAAAAATGTTTCTCGCAAGCAAAAAATTAGCCCCATCCCAATTTTTGATATATTGTGTTTTTTCATGAGATCTACCCGAGAAAAAAAATGAACTCGAAATTAGGGGACATACTTGGTCTTAGAGCCTAAAAACGACTGGGTTCGTTGAGAGGGAAACCCCCTTATTCCCACTCATTGCAATGAAAAACCAATCATTCGTGACCGCGCGGGCGGGGTGAGGGGTCGGAATGAGAGGGAATGAGGGGGGTTTCCCTCTAATATAGTCATGTCGTTTTTAGGCTATAAGACCAAGTATGTCCCCTAATTTCGAGTTCATATTTTTTTCTCGGGTAGACCTCACGAAAAGACACAACATATCACAAATTGGGATGGGGTTAATTTTTTGTTTGCGAGAAATATTTTTTTGAAATTTCATGAAAAAAATACATTTTTGAATTTGCATGAACCAAAGACATAGTTCGATTCAGCATGTCAACTTTAGTCTGGAGCCAAGTTGTCAGCGGATTTGAATTAGATTTCAGAGAATTACACTCATAAATGTTTGAAATAGCCTAACTTATTAAATTCAGTAATTAAGATAATTAATTTTTACAGATCAATTCAAACTCAGAAATCAATAGAGGGAGTCATGGAGAATCAGATTCTGTGAAATTCTCAGGTACGGTGTTTTGCCTGTTCCCTCGGGGATGCGATTCTTAGGCGAACGCACTGATATAACTTATTCTGTTATTCCCCTGATTACAATCCTTACTCCGCAGCTCGGCGAATTTCTCTCTACTTCCATCGAGGAAGTCTGGATCGGTGAATATAGAAGAGGGCTAACCCCAACTGATCTTTCGCTGTGCGCGAAGCTGCTTAGTGCATCGACCATTGAAGATCTCCAATTTGAATCGGTGACTCTCGATGATGTCACGGCGTGAGTATACTTATCCATTTCAAAGATTTTGTTTGCTAATATTTTTTCTGATGATTTGTCCAGTCCTCTAATTCTCTCCATCATCTCGCGAGCCTCGAATCTTCTCCACCTCTGGTCATATACGAAGCCGCTGATTACTGATCCCGGTAAGCAGTTTTGCTCGAAAAAGAAAAGTTTGCTATTTTGCCAAAACGCCTGTTTTCTTCATTGCTGTAAAAGGAAAGTCCTTGTTTGTATACACACTGGGTTAAATTCATAAGTGCATCCTCATGTTGACAAATATAAACTGTCCTTGAAAGCAACAATATGTAATTGGCTTGGATATTATATTTTTTAAAAACATATCTGGTAGTTCTTCCTCTGATCTCTAACTTTTCAGCCGAATTTGTCCGCGCGTTATTCTCGAGCTCCGTTGGTCTTGTCTGCATCCACAACTCTTCCCCTCTTTTCGTTGGCCTCTCTAATGCTTTCTGGGAGAAATTTCTAAACGAGGTGAGAATCTCCTTATAATATTGAGGTTGACTAGCGTAGTTGTATTGCTCCTCTTACAGAACGGTGAAAACATCCTCTCATTACAGGACGGCTGCGAAAAAAATATATTTCAGAAACTGTCGAACGGCTCATTCGAACGGGTCCAGACGGGGAACAAGACAGGAAGAACAATCAAGAAGGCGCCCATCAATCTGCCCGACACTCCCATCAGATACATAAAATGGCAGAAAACTCAGGGAAATTAGATTTCCTGAATTCATGTAAAGTACTCACTACAGAAGATATTTCAAACTTGTGTTGGATTTCACCTCTTCCATTTACTTTGTACATACTTTGTACATAGTTTTAATTCAAGATCCACGATGATCTTTTACTCAACGATAAAAGTTGTAACCAATTCATCCGGAGTTATTTCCAATCACAATTCGTACTCTGATTTTAATTGAAGTTTCCATGATGAAGCATTCTGTGCGATGTGTTATAATTGAATAACGAAACGTTCCAATACGTTGAGTGAATATTTTGCTTCAAAAATCAATAGTATTCAGCAACCAAATTTATGGAATCAAATTCATTGTTATTTTTCTTGTTGATTGTTACGTGCGTCGTTCTATGTTCATTGTTTAATTACTGACAGCGTGACTTCACAAGTATTGGAATATTTTCAGTTACCACAATTGTGTCATCTACGCAACCTTCCAAGTTCCTCATGCCGCAGATGCAACAGAAGGAGAAGATGCGTCAACACGACATTGTCATTGATGAGGTGTGTCTAGAGATTCCAATCGTATTTTGATTTTCTTTCCTCTCCTATCGTGCGACTGATCAATTCCCGTTAATTATATTTCCACTCTGGACAACACTATCCTATATTTTATACATACTGGTGAGAGTTTAAACTTTCAAAGTGAATTACTGTGAGAATAGAAAGCCAAGCAATGGTGTTAGTGCGAGTGCCGCGAGTGCGTTTGGAGAATGAAAGACAAGTGGTCGATGGATGTTATGCGCGGAACATTTTAAACCCAGTTTGCGATTCATACTCGGCTTCTCCTTCTTGTCGGAATCGCAAACTGGGTTTAAAATGTTCCGCGCGTAACATCTATCGACCACTTTTCTTTCATTCTCCAAACGCACTCGCGGCACTCGCACTAACACCATTGCTTGGATTTCTATTCTCACAGTATTTATTATATTAGGTTGGTAAGAAAGTTCTGTCGCGTACAATTTTTCCATTTTTTCTTGACTGAATGAATTGTCTGGCAATTCAATTTAATATAAGTTGAAGTGATGTAAGTAGTATACATCAACATGTTTAAGTCGATTCTATTTCGCATATAAAGCGAGTAAATAAATAAAATCTCAAAAATTCTGAAAATGACTATTTTCTGGTGTTATTTTTTGAACTCAGCCGTTTGAATAAGATCTACCAATTGCTTCTACTGCTTTGAAGGGTGATAATACTAGAGTTGTACATCCATATTATCACATAACATCCGGCATTCGATATGTGTGGGAAGCTGCACATTGCAAAAAAGGCTGATTTCAAAGAACAATTTTCGGTTTCATCATTTGAAAAACTGTAGCTTACGAACAGTTAGATGCACCACTAACCAATTTAAGGTAAACACTAATCATACCGAGTACTTCTCTACTCACTACAGTTGAGCTTACTGGATCAATCGCAAAATCTTCAGGGATGAGAAATACTTATCAACAGAATTCAATTCAGTGCAATTTTCAGAATTAGCGCTGATCCCAAGTTGGCATAATGGGGTGTTCTTACTGTTATGCAATAAAAAACATGCCCACTTGTTGCACTCTACAATAGCATGTTATTTATGCCCATATCACATTTCTTCTTTCAACCATGAGCAAATAAAACATGTGGTTGGTAATCAATTTCGCTCAATTTCGACTATGCCAGAATTAGCAATTGGAGAATACTGTGATAACGTTTTCTCGAAAGAGCAACCAAGCACTATTAGACTACTGAAGATCGTATGAAGATTGATCAACTTTGAAGGACATGATAAACCAAAATGTAAAATACGAGAAACGCGACAGAACTTTCTTACCAACCTAATAATAAAATGTATTCCACCTGGCTGCACATAATTGTTTCTCGATCGGATCTTTTAAAAAGTAGTATGTATCCTAACTGTTTACTTTTTTTAGTCGTTGATCGCTCATCTTGACAAAGCTCCGCATTCCCATCAGAAGTCACTCAACGAGGATTGTCCTAGTGAAGATATGATCATTCCCTCCCTCTCCTCTCTCATCCATTCTGACGATGACAATTTATAATCCCTATGGAAATTTTGCAAACCGTGCACCATCATGGATATGGCGTAATCGTAGTACCTCTCCTTTCACACTGTAATTGTAATCACACCAGGCCTTTCTCCATCTAAGTACCGCGGACGCAGAAGGCGCGTAACGAAAGTATCGTAAGGAACGGCCATCCGACCGCCCTCTCCGAGAATCCAAAGTATCGCCTATATCGTCTTTATACTCTACGTATATGAGAGATAAACGTGAAGCGAAAATATACATTATAGCAGAAACGCAGACTACTGGGAAGCCTAATTAAATAATTCAACCCTCATATTTTACTACTATCAGCCATGTAATATGTGATTCCGGTTCGATTCGTAAAACATTATTGAAATAAATTCACACTTTTGTGCACGGAAATATTGGGTTTACAGAGCATTCATTCACTGTACTTTTGGAAATACTTCATCCGATTGTTGTCACTCTTTTACCTTTTCTTTGCATTTCACAGGTCTCCACTCATTTTCACAAGGGAGTGAAAGAATTCATGAAGAGAGACAAAAATCGAGCGGGACTGAGAAATATAGATATGAGGAAGGTTTTGGTAAGAATTTTGATATCTATTAATATCCTGACTCCTTTAATCTTCATTCGACATTCAATGCTTTTATCAAGAAATAGTTTTATGGTACTATAAGCACCTACACCTTGTCCATAGATTGATGTTATAATACACGTTTTTGTTCTTTAATTTTCAATCCACAATTTGCCCTTTTATGGTGGTCAGGAAGTGGAGATTTGCTTCTTCTCGTCGAATCTGCCTTTCCATGATCTGACCAATCTGGATTGGGGAAGATGCGAGCGCACATTGGGAATATTCTCTTGTCCCACTCTACTGACTAATCCCGAGGATCCTATTATCGGAGAGGTAAGAGAGCGAAGCCGCCATTTTATATTATTTTGATTCTTGACTATGACAATCACATGGGCATAATGAAAATTCCCAAATGTTGCGTAGCAATGACGTAAACGAGAAATACTTTTATTTCGAAAATCACTATTATTTGGTTCTTTGCCGATTGTGCCGTTGGATTTCACATGATACATGAGTAAGACGTTAGCGCAATTTGGGCCAATGATTTTTCAAAGCTACAGAAATAATTCGTCCCATAAACAATGGTTTTCCATAGGTGGTCGATCTACTCTCTTCATCCATATTTATGGTAAATATCGGCGAGTTTGGAACCCCTACATCCACCTCGGATCTCTCGATATACGCGAAGTTGCTGAGCGCATCGACCATCACAAATATCGATTTCCATTTTCCGATTCTCGATGACATCACCGTGTAAGTCCCTCATTAAAGTTACATTTGATTTGATATATTTCGTCATGTTAATTTGACATACATTTCTATATCGGGGCCCGATAAAATGCATATTAATCAGGCTATTTTAAATCGAATCAAGGTCAAAATATGGATTTCAAAAAATATATTTATAACGCTCCGTGATCTTCTATTGTAGCACTCTCATCATCTCCATCACCTCGCGAGTGACTAACCACTTCAGGTTGATCTTGGATGAGCAGGTGCAGCTCACTGATCCAGGTACGTGGCAATTTCGTTAAATTACTCCAAAAATTTGGAACACATTTAGAAGTTTCTCTCTGAATTCAATAATAATATGCATAATTTCGAAGACACGATTAGGAAAACATTAAATGACTGAGAGAATTAAATTATTCACTAACCGATTTCTAACTTCTTCAGCGGCCTTCATCGTTCAACTGGACTCACTCGCTATCTCCTCTCTTCAGCTCAACGATTTTTCCTTCACCTCTATCTTCCTCGGTCTCTCTCGCTCATTCTGGGAGAATTATCTCAACGAGGTGATAGGTGTACTTAGAACATTTTCCTGACGCGCATTTATTTCAGAAGCTTTCGAACGGTTCGTTTAAATGGGTTAGTGTATCGGGAACGAGAATCAAGATCACGAAGGCGCCGATCAACCTGCCTGATAATCCCATCAGATACATGGAATGGAAGAAAGCTCAGTGAAATTAGGTTTTCTGAATCCATTTACAATAATCCCCTCAGAAGTTATTCCCAAATTGTGTTGAATTTTCATACACTACATGTACCCTGCTGTGTTCCTAATTCAATTTTCCACGATGATGTTTTACTCTACGACCGAAGTTCTACCCAAATAATTTTTAGTTAGTCCCAATAATTCTTTTTCTGCTCTGATGATAATAGAAGTTCCATTGATAAAGCATTCGTTGTGGTTTGCCGTTATTGTATCTCGAAACGTTCCAATACGTTGACTGAATATTTTCTAAAATTACTTCTATTAGTTCATAATCACCACTTTTGACAACTTGTATTGTTAACATTGTCTGGAAAATTTAGTACCGAATCCCTTATGTGAAAAATCAGGCCTTTCCTCGAATCAACACCATGGACACCCAGAATTTGCCTGAAGAGAGTATTGTCACGATTGGCCGTTCAGTCGACTTCTTCGAGAAACCAAGGTGTTTCTTTCTTATTTTTGCTGTATGGCGTAGAGTCTACGCATACGTTTTAAAAAATGTTTGCAAATATATGTTAAAAGAGTTCTACAGAGTATCCCACGTTAAGTGCAGAACCACGCCCCAGTTTATTATTAGGGTGTTCCAAAAGTCTTTGCACTACTTTTTTGAAATTTTGTTTTTCATCTGTCATAAAACGGGTGAGGTACTACTAAGCGGTGCTGGATATGTCATCCACCGCTGTTACGTATCCACACTTCAGGTCTTGCAATCCTTGCACATTCGCCAAAATAACGAAAAAAATATTGACCTCATCAAAATCACCCTATCGCAATTTCTCTGATATAAAGAGATATAAGCCAATTTATGGTGTCTTGCGAATTGGAAGGGCGCGGTAAGGTAATTGCGCGTCATCCCAATCTTTCTAATGGCATTGCTTAATCATGGTGAAAGTCGTAATTTTCCTCGCATTTTTTTACAAAGTTTCGAATTTAGAGTCAATCATGGGTATATTAAATTGGTAATAGAATGAAACTAATACTAATAATTTTTCGAACGAAATATGCATACAACGAAGCATACAAAATCGAAAATTTCGAAAATCGACGTCCAAAAAATCATGAGAGGTGAAAGTTTTGTTCTACTTTAGCTATCTTAAGACGTAGATCATGTTCGAAATTTTGTATTGTAAGAGCAAGTAGTTGCCCTACTTGGATGTCCATCTCGGTCTCTCGAAGCAATCTCAAATTGAATTAGAAATTATTTTAGAACATGACCGAAAATCAACATTTTGGCAAAACCGCATCTTCTATTTCCTTCATTCTAACGAAGAATGCACTGATCTAGCAAATCTCTCGAAGGTACGATGCCATCTTATTTAATGATGTGACCCGAGCTATCCATATGTTTCATATTTTTAATGTCTGTTTAAGAAATATTAATTACTGTGAGAACGTGGTGTGGTGGTGAGATTTAGTACATTTTTTTTCTAAATATACGCGGAACGTTTTCTCCTCCGCGTTCTGCGTATATTTCGAATCAAATGTACTAAATCTCGCCACCGCACCACGGACTACACGTTCTGTTCTCACAGTATCATTCAAATCAAATATTACATCATTTTTGCAAGGACATTTAGAGAATTGAGAGGAGCAATGTGTTTCCTCCTTTTGTAAATTTCTATAATTCAATTATTAGATTGCATTTTTCGTTGCACCTTTTAGGTCTCCACTCACTTCCACCATGGAGTACATGAATTCATAAAGAGAGACAATAACCAACCAGGACTCGATGGAGTTTTCTTCAGCAATGATGAGGCGAGCCATATTGCTTGACCATATTTACTTCTGTTCCTTCGACATTCAAATCATATAAAGATGTTTATAGTATCTGGACAATTATTTATAATTTCCACTGATAAGCCTATTCACAGGATGGTCTGAAGGTGGAAATTCGGATTTTCAAGTCGAATCTTCCCTTCCACCATTTCAAGAATCTGACATGGGGATTCAAGAAACTGATGAGATTTGGTCGGCCTTTTTTGCAAGCGATAATCTCCGAATACGGAGACCCTATCATCGAGCAGGTTAGACGAACACAGAGAAATATTTTCCACTAATCGTTTCGCTATGCTGTTCTGCTAATGTTTTGATGTGGTTAAATACTGTGAGAGCAGAAAGGGTAGTCCGTGGTGTGATGGTAAGATTTAGTACATTTTATTCTAAATTTACGCGGAACGTGTTCTCCACCGCGTTCCGCGTATATTTCGAATCAAACGTACTAAATCTCGCCACCGCACCACGGACTACGCTTTCTGTTCTCACAGTAAAATATACACACTCGAAAATTCTATAATTTAACTTTATTGTATTTGCATCTTCTCTCACAATGGTAGATCAGTGAAAATAATATGTACTTTTTCTCTTAATAAAGTCCTTTTCCGGAGTTAACCGATATCCTCTCTACCTCCATCAAGAGAGTCGACATCGGCGAATGGGGAAGCTCTCTCTCATCTTCTGATTACTCGATATGTGCCCAGTTGTTGCGATCTTCGAACATCGAAAATCTTCTCTTCGGTTATGTGAACCTCAACAACGTCACGGCGTGAGTCTATATTCATTCATGACCTCGTTTTGATATTTTGCACGGTGATTTTTCGGTTTGCAATTGGAATAGGAATAAAACATCATAAAATAGTACTTCCATTGGTGAGGTTCTAAACATTCCGCTCTTATTGTAACTGAATTCAGTCACTTCATCAAGTCCATCATTGCACGGGCCACGAATCATCTTGGCATCTGGTTGGGTACTCAGACGCAGCTCACCGATCCCGGTTTGTAGTCATTCCTCCCAATATGGACATTATGTCAAAACTTCTAATATTTGTAAAACAATGGTTGACTCAGTAACTTTTCAGCCGCTTTCATCGAGTCGTTGTGCACACTTCCCATCAGTGTCAGACTGAATAGCCGAAACTTCGATTCCAACTCGTTCTTCGGCCTCCCTACCACCTTCTGGGAGACATTCCTCAACGAGGTGAAAGTACCTTGCAATTGCGTTGTATTCCTGAAAGTTAGCCGAATACATTTCAGAAGCTCTCGAGTGGCTCGATCGAATGGGTCCAAGTGGGTAGCGAGGGCAAGGGGAAAATTGCGAAGGCACCTATCAACCTACCTCATGATTTCATTGGACAAATTAAGTGGCAAAATGTTTACGCGAAGAGGATTACGGTATTAGATCTACAGTAACCTCCACGTCAGTTTATCTCAATCGCTCTGATCTATTTTTTACATTTATTGAATGAACGGTTTTTTAAACCCTCCTACGATAGATGTATTGTCCCATTGTTTATGATTGTACTCATCTGTATTAATTCAATAATCTGTTTGTGATATTAAAGAAGCTTAATTGATAAAATGTTGACTTTGTATTGCGTTGCGGTTTTTCTTGGTCACGTTAAAATACGTTATGCCAATACCTTGAATAATAAATAGTTGTGATCTTCGCCTCTTACGAGATAATCGAACAGATTCTGGGAAAGTGGCCATATTTCAGTTTCCCGTTTTCGACGTTTTTGAGGTCCTCCTATGTCAACTAAGACCCCCGTATCAGGATCGGCCTTAACAGCTGTTCCTCATAGAGTTGCTTTACCGGTCGTTCCGGCGTCCAGTCCTTTGAAATTCATTTCGGAATTCAAAACAAACATGAAGTGGTATTTTTTTGTTGTTTTCCGGCTTATTGTTCATGCTCTATTGATCTATTCAACTCATTTGTCCACGATTTGAGCCCAAAAGTGATGCATTTTTGTAAAGGAAGGGACGCGCGAGCGACAGGTACAGCAGCTCGATGAGGAACAGCTGTACTGACACGGGGGTCTTAGTTGACCTCAGAGGACCTCAAAAACACCTAAAACCGGAAACTTAAATATGGCCGCTTTATCAGAAAACCCGCGTTTTGAGTCGATTCTATCGTAAGACCTGATATAACTCCCGTTGAAATATGTTTTTATTTGAGATTTTTTACCGTGGTTCGTATATAATATTATAAACCCGATTTCTAATTATTGCAGTGAATTTTGACCTATTTATATGGCAGAGTTTTTTAAGCAGTGCATTTTTAAATTACGATGGTGGTTTGAAGCGGGCGTGTGTCATTCTTCTTCGTTTTGGGAAACTTTTTGATGACAGAGTGTAGGGATGGAAAGGAAAGGAAGGTTGTCCCAGATTGGAGGCTTCCATTTACTACGCCCTGTGGCAGACAGCGGGAACCGGATTATAACTAATGCACCCTGTGGCAACCGGCAACTCTTCTATGGGACCCTTCCAGTCTCCCAACACACAATTACTTGTCCGTTCTCTTTGGATATACACTTTTTTCTCCATACTCCACAGTCGGTCAACTTTTCCTCTTTCTTTTTATAAAATTGGTTCTTTCAATGTTCATTGATTTAAGCCCTTTGATAGATTTAGATTATTTGCACATTTCTCTTGTCAATATTTATTTTTACTGATTTGACATAACTCGATAACTGTTTGACCTTAGAAGGGGGGGGGGTGCGATTTTTGGTGCGGGTGTGTTATGACAGAGTATAGGAAGATTGGGAAGAGAAGGTTAGTGGGTCCCAGATTGGAGGCTTCCATTTACTATACCCTGTGGCAGACAACAGTACTCGGGTGCTTCCAGCTAATGCACCCTTTTACAACACTCTTCGATGGGATCCTTCCAGTATCCCATAGTTGTAAACACACAATCACTTGTCTGTTGTCTTTGGATTCAGTATCACTTTTTTCTCCATACCTCACAGTTGGCCATTTTCTTTTCTTATTATTTTTTCAACATACGTCCTTTCAATGTTCATTGCTATAAGACCTCTGATATATTTAGAATATTTGCGCATTCCTCTTGTCAACTTAATTAATTATTGCTGCTTTGCTGCTGAACAGTAGTCTCTCTGAACAATAGCCTACGAAACATTGCACACTCGCAATGATTGAATCGCTACCATGGCCAGCTCTCAACCGTCTCTTCTACTTCCTGAGATCCGATGAGGAATGCACCGATATGGATAATCTTTTAATGGTACCGTATCTAATTTTGACTCCATATT
Organism: Pristionchus mayeri; assembly: GCA_036245805.1. NCBI lineage: Eukaryota > Metazoa > Nematoda > Chromadorea > Rhabditida > Neodiplogasteridae > Pristionchus > Pristionchus mayeri. The sequence goes on from BTRK01000006.1 coordinate 16,248,292, forward strand.
GATTGTTTTCCTGCGGCTTTGAAAATATATTTTTACTGAAAAATTATTCTTTCAATCGCTCAAACAAAATGAAAGTTAATTCATTGCGGAAAACTTTTTTCTTCTCTGTCGATAAAATAGTATTGAATTATTAAAACTGTGCCTTACAGGTCTCTACGAACATGAAGAATAAAGTGTCGGAATTTATGAAGAGAGAGAAGAATCGTCCAGGGATCGTAGGAGTAACTATTAAGAAGGAAGAGGAAGAGGTAATCGTTGCGCAAATTATGACTCTTTTAAAAGCTGTAGACATGTTGAATATGATTTTATATAATACGTGATATTACTCTAGCTAGTTATCAATTAATGTTCATGCGACTAATCCCACACGCGTGTTTTCTGAAGCAATAGAGCCAAGAGACAGTGAGATAATTTTGTACACTTTAGAGATACATGAGATGCATTCTTCTATATTTATCATTCTAACGAAAGTTTAATTTACAGGACGGACTGGAGGTGGAAATTGGACACTTTCCTTCCAATCTCCCATTTTATGATCTGACGAGATTGGATTGGGGAAGAATCGAACGCCTGATGTATGGAGATGAACCTAATCTTCGAGTTTATCTGACCGGACCCGAGGATCCTGTCATCGAGCAGGTTAGTCAGGCACATGAAATTATTTATTATTATTCTTGTAAGCGCTTAGAAGTAGTACAATAAATTTTAGTTTTATGGAAGTTCAATTCCTTCTAAAAATGATATGGAAGGAACTTCGTACTCGTATCAATCGAAAATATATTTTGCAGTTGTCCCACTTCCTGTCTTCATTCATCAAGTATGTCATCATCGGCGAAGATGGAACCCTTCCCCTCTCATCTTCTGATCTTTCGGCGTGCGCAATGTTACTGCAAGCGTCGACCATTGGAAATCTCCGTTTTGATTATGTTCCTCTCGACGAAACCACAGCGTGAGTCAGGTTCCTTAATTGAAAATCCTGTTTTCAGCTGTTACATGGTGATTGCGGTTAATATGTTGAGAAGGGAACACTAGGAGTTTCATTGTTGAAATCTCAAATTGACCGTCATTATTTTATTTAAATTTTCAGTCCTTCTATCAACTCTCTAATTCCACGGGTCACAAATAATCTCTCGATCAAGTTGGATGAGAAGCCGCAGCTCACTGATTACGGTTGGTTTAAATGTTCTCGTGTTCTAAACGTATTAGTTTATGGACAAGATCAGGAACATTGTGCGATTTTTTGGGACAAACTATCGACCTCCATTACACATCTGATAGTGACTACCTGAATCTCTGCTCAATTAGTTTGAATTGTGTTTCGAAGTAGCTCATTAACTTCTGAAAGCCGGCTGAAGATAAAGAAAAAATGAAAATGCTATAATAATTTAATAAATTGTGATTTTATGTCCCCAGTCTAATCAATAACTCTTCAGCCGCCTTCATCGAAACTTTGTCGTCTCACTCAATCGGAAGTGTCATCCTCAGAAGCCACGAGAATTTCTCCCATCCAAACACATTCTTCGGTCTCTCTCGCTCATTCTGGAAGACATTCGTCAACGAGGTAAGAATTGTATTGGAGTATCGTTGTCTGATAGCGCATTTTTATGTTTTACCGGATTTTATGTAAATGTATTTCAGAAGCTTTCAAACGGCTCATTCGAATGGGTGCATGCGAGCAACATGAAGTCGAAGGTCACGAAGGCCTTCCCAATACTCCTCTTATCCAACTGGATCAACCTGCCCGCTACTCCACTCATGGAACTGGAATGGGAGAAAGTTACACTGAATTAGAAATTTATTTCGAAGTAATTAATTTACAGTATTCCTCTCTTTTCTGTTGATTTGATAGATACCTAGTTCTTCTCTTCCATGTGCACTTGAAGTTGTTTTGATGAGGGTGTGCTTTCCAGAGTATCCACTTTTTACATAACTTGTGCCCAAAATTTCATGAATTAGTACTGTTTCCGTTGTAATTGTTTTTTTTCAATAAAATTGCCTTGATAAAGTTTAAATTTATTTGCGTACTTTAAATGAGAAGGCGTTCAATCGTTGTCCAAATATCGTCGTCCGTTGAAACAGCTTTTCATTGCTGTATTTACAAATATTTGTATTATGATCAGATCGAGCCTATGATAGAATGGTTAGTTACAGATCAAAGCTTTTAGATTTTCAATTTTTTATGGAAAAGTACCCATAAAGACCAATTTATTGAGCATTTTTTGGTTTGAAGCTTTTTTCGACAAAAAAAAATTAAAAGTCTATCTATACCGTTATTCTTAAAAGCACGGCAAGAATGAAATATAATTAGCCAATTAAATACTTCTCTCGCTTTTGGTATTCTCCGTAATATTCACAACTTTCTGAATCCAACTGGGGTTAGAACAAGTTGTAAATTAATTCAGAAATTGCATAGTTAGCAAGGGCCGTGTGTGTCGCACTTGGAGGAATTGCGCGACCACTGCCGACTTTTCACACTTCGCTCTCGATGCACACCACGTTTTTCGAAGCTTTCTTGATTGATTTTTTACCTTTTAAAGTTGATGAAAATATGCTTTTTCCTGCACGAGTTCTTGATAGTGTATGCGACTACCCTATATTGACCCTATATCTTATCACGATGATGGAATAGTCGAAATATAGCGCTTCGTAAATATTTCTATTTTTTGAATTTAATGGCTTGTCATCATTGGCTGAGGCGATGCCGTCTTATGTGACATACACCAGGTTACTCCACATCTTCTTAGCTACCGCTCAATGTATAACATGCCCCGTTGTAGTCGTCGGGAAGTAGAGAGAACTTTATTTTTATGGATCGTACTCTCTGAAATCTAAGTTTTTTTCTACTGTGCTTGTTCCATTGGAGATGCCGTCTGATATCGCATATGGTGGGGCTCTCTACAGGTTCTTATCTATCATTGGGTGTATGGTATGTCATGTTTTACTCGTCGGGAAGTACCGAAAACTTTCTTTGAATGGGTCGTTATTCTCTCCTGTATGAACCTCAACAAACTGGTAAATACAATAATAAATAAATAAGAAATTTTAAAATATCAGTTCAAAATATGACCTAACGTTACGCAAGAGGTCATGAAATTATGCTGTAGAAACTCGTTCTAACGATGGAATTTTTAAGACGCGTGAATTTTTAAGATTTTTAAGAAATTTTAATTGTTTTGAATATTTTGAACATTATTTTTGTCGTAAAGGAATCAGTAGTGCCGATTCCATAGGTTCAATTCATTGTAAACTATATTTACAGATTTAAAACAATACCCATTGCCCTTGCTATGCATAGCTCGGATTCTCGATTTTTCACAAGTGTTTCAGCATCTTATCTTTCAGCATGTTCGGTATTTTTGCAATTCTTAGAATAATTTGGAATTCGTATGTCCTAGAACGAATATCGTATCTGTTCATTTTTAGTCATTCATCACACCTACTGGTGAATATGCAATTCCCTTACACAATCCAGTTAACTAAGGTGATCCTACTGGAATGAACTCTCGTTTGTCCCCTCATTCTCTCTTCTCTTCCGCATATGAAGAATCAAGAGCCACGGAAGCCTTCTGTCAAGTAAGTTCTTATCTTATTCTTAGGTTTTTCTACTATCTCATTATCTTACTTACTTACTCTTTCTTTATCTTTCTATTTCTTACTACAATCTAAAGTTTGGTTTAATGTTCTAATATGTTGACTATTTATATTATTACCTACTTTTCCATCTCCTTATCCTTCTGAAAACTTCTACCTTTGCAAATCCTACTTTGGCCGTCCATAGACTGGACCATAGTATATTTAATTCCTTCCTACCGTAATCATCATTTCATTATCAGGCTCTTCGTCGTGTGAGGGAGGGACATCCAGTCGTCTCCTCTTCTGAGTCTTCTCTCCAGCCATACCAGCCCATTATTGAGGTGTGTTTAGTGGTACTAAATACATTAGAATATTTAGATGTAGATGAACAGCATGTTTATGACACTTGATTTTCGCGTCGTCTCATAGTGAAATCAAATATCTTGAAGTATATTTTGCTGGATTTCATTGCTGAGTTTCCAATAAACTATTTCTACGTGAAAAAAATTAAAAATACCGGGCAACTTTAATTTTAGAATATGAGTTAAAGAGTTCGCAAATTTCAATGAAGGTCTAATATTACGAGTTATTTGAATTTTATAAGAAAATCATTTTTTTTAGAAATTTGGAAAACCGGTGCTTGTGTATCCTCTCTCGCTCACTTCTCTCTTTTCGTCTGCAGATGAAGAATCCAAAGCTATGGATGCATTCTGCCTAGTGAGTACCCATAATTTCTATTTTATGAATATTTTATTTACTTCCTCTGCCCTTCTCCCTTCGGCAACCATGCAATACTTGCTTAAATAAATGCCAGCTGTTCATCTTTAGTACCGCAACCCTTACTCTTCAGGCCTTTCGTCGTCTCAGCACCGCTCATGCTCAGAATCTTCATGAGGAGAGTGTCATCGCGATTGACCATGAAGTAGACCTCTCCAATATTCCCACGTATGTATTTATCTTATTTTACTTTGCATATACGGCGTACAAATTGAACCATAGTAATATTAAAATTGTAAATCGGGGAAACGATATAACTTAACAACGCCTCTTTTTTTCAATTCCAACCTACAGTCTCCAATTTTAGTCTCTCGATGTTCGAATCACTTCCTTCGCTCGTTCTACGTCGCATCTTCTACCTCCTTCATTCCGATGAAGAATGCATTTCTCTGGCGAATCTCTCAATGGTTCGATATCGTACTTAAAAATGATTCTATTTTTCAATATTTGAATTTTTAGAACTAGAGATGGCTTTTTATTGATTTGCAACTTTTAATTTCCCATTCTAGCAGTGCCTTTCCATTGCTCATCCCAGGTATCCACTCACTTCAACAATGGAGTGCACTAATTTATGAGGAGAGATAACAATGGACTCGGGGAAGTGTATTTGAATAATGCAGAGGTTAATTTGTGTAATGTTCTTACATTTTTCTATTCATATATCATGCTCCATTGAATACGAAATACAATTTTAAGTTAAAAGAGTAGATTTAATAGTAACTTTTTCAGACCATTCATTAATCTCGATACAGTGCATGTCCCTAGTGTGTCTACCGATAAATCCTTTCACAGGGCTGTCTGGAGATGGTGATTCTCCTCTTCCCCTCTAATCTCCCCTTCTACGATCTGGCGAGTCTGGATTTCGGAAGATTCAACCGATCGATGGAATTCGGTTTTCCAATTCTGCGAGTGATGATGACAGGACCCAAGGACCCAATCGCACAGCAGGTCAGAAAGATATTGACCATTACTTAAAAAGACTCGTCTTTACTCGTCTTTATACTACTCTTGACAGTGTGTTGTAGAGGAAAAATCGTACAAAATCGAATCTCTGTTGCCATCGTGAGCCCATCAAAAATATTGTCTGCAGTTGGCCGACTTTCTCTCGTCACCCATCAAGGAAGTAATCATCGGTAGAAATGACGCTGACCCTCGTCTCTCCTCTTCTCATCTCTCGATGTGTGCTAAGCTGCTTGGCTCTTCGACCATGAATAAACTCGTCTTCAACTATCCGATTATCGATGACACAACGGCGTGAGTCTATTTTACGATTATCTTTAGATCTGTACTGTAATAACATCTAGAATCATGCACGGCTACTGCTCGGATTATAGTTGAAAAATATTTAAACTCTTTGAATTAGAGGTTTTGTTACTGAAGTTTATCCAATAACTTGCATTCAGCCCTCTCATAATCTCCGTCGCTTCGCGGGTCGCGAATCATCTCAGATTCAGATTCTCTAATCTGCAGATCATTGATCCTGGTTGGTTGTAATTGCTATCATTTTTTTTAATTTTCAACTTATCAATCTATTGAAATAATATTTAAAAATTCTAAATATCCTCAAGTGGTTACGCATTTTTGCAAAATCGAAATTATGTTTTTTTCAAATTTTGGTAATTTGCTTATGCGAAATCCCCGTAAATTTCTTATCGTTTCAGCCGCTTTTGTCGAATCGTTGTGCTCTCTCCCCATCAGACGAATCTTCCTCGGATGTTCCACTAGAGTAATCAATCAGAGATCATTCTTCGGACTCGATCGCTCCTTCTGGGGGAATTTCTTCAACGAGGTGTGCAGATCTATATTTTAATGTGATGTTCATTTTTTTCCGTACTGTTCATATATTTGAGGTGTTCATATATTTTAGAAGCTCTGGAACGGCGCGATCGAATGGGTTCAGTCGGATTTCATGTTCCCGAGCAAGTACAGGCAGCCGCCGATCAATCTGCTCCACGGTCCCATCGCGTCGATTGAGTGGGAGAAAGCGAAGTACCAGATTCAGTAGATTACCGTAGTCTGTCTGCAATATCACTCATGTTTAATTTATATCATCATGTCAATTTTTCTAAATATCAGGTTGATATTTAATAGTTAGTTACACTCCTGTCCTCCGCCGATAGAAATTGTTGAATCTCGAAATTGTTCGTTTGTGAGAGGTTGGTTTATGCTGTTGTCTTTAAACTTTGTCGTGTTAAAAAATGAGTATCTCTGATAAAGTGTTGTGTTCAATATGGCTGTTATTTTAATGAATCCAGATGTGTTTTAGTACGCTGCATGAATACCTTGTTTCAAATCAATATTTATAATGGCGCCCCTGTTTTCAAGAGGTTATAATGACTTTATTATAAAGTTACGTAATACACTAGGAGAATATTGTTTGTGGTATTTAAATCGTAGTGAATTTCAATTCATAGGAACAAATGAATTCAGGTATGGACGAGGGTAACGAATTGTGGCGAAATTTTGAAAAATCGATTAGTTCGATTTCTAAGCGGGCCGGAATAGTCGACGGACTCTTCGGAGAGAATCTCGAGAAGTTAGTTCTTATTCATTAAGATAAAATTTAAATATGTATCATATAAACCAATTTAGTTAAATTAGGAGCAATGTCTCAGTAGTTCATCTTACATACAAAGGTACTGAAAAAAACGAATTATTTTAGAATGAGAATGCTGACATTCGAGCTTGGCAATGCTTTGTACTCGGATTTTGCTGGCACCTGGGGTGAACGGACTGATGGAAAATCGATCGTCATTCAACAAGCAAGCGCGTTTGTGAGTAATATTCAATGCTCTTGAGAAGTGTATTGTACGTGTGGTTCTATTTCGATATTTTCATTCGTTGATAGTTTCCATTCTATAATTGCTAATTATACTAAAGCAATAGCGATATTAAAACTATGGAAGTTTAGCTTTGCAGTAGTGTCGTTATTTTTTTAATTGTTTTTGAAACAAGTCAGTAATAATTGAATAAATGATTCGCCGGAATTGATTCAGGAGGCCTGTAAGGAGCTTCAAAAATCGCTCGGTTTCATAATGGACATTCGCCGATTCAAGCACACTCAGCACATAGGAACCATCCAGAGCAGAAAAGTGGAGGCCCTTGTAATATTTACGTCTATCTTTCAATTTTTCGTCTTTTACCACAACACTCGTATAGATTACAGGTAATTTATACTTTATGAAAAATATTTTAAGGATGCTTGGACTACGCCAAATGCAGTGGAGGATCTTCTCCTACCTGCGCTCGGCACTCCGATTGAAGTTAAGCAAAACCTAGTGGATATCAAGGATGAACCCATCGATTCTTTCGCTGAAATCAAGCAAGAAGAACCAATGGCAGATGTAAGTCGAGTGCGATTATTGTCTTGTAACACTTTATTTACAGTATAGTACGATTGTATATATGTTGATACAGCATTTTAAAACACTTATGATCTTGAAATCTAAACTATTTAGGTGTACTGTCCAGCAACTGGAGAGTCTCGTCCTATCGGTCCATCATCCAAACAGAAGAAAACGAGCAGAAATTTCGATAATGATGAGCGTTCTGTGACGAACTTACTTCTAACGAAATTCAAACAAGCCAATTATTCGTATGAGTGCGATGTGTGCAAGAAGAGAGTTACCACCAAGGACAGTCTCAAAAATCACATTCGCTCTCATACCGATGAGTTCTCCTTGTCTCCCTACACAATTTGTTATACTTTTGAACATGTTTCCTGTTCATTTGTACTAATACTTTTTGTAAGGCTTGGATGAATCACAGATATCTCTAATCAGGTGAGAAGCCTTTCACGTGTCCATACTGTGACTCCCATTTTGGGTACAAAAGCACTCGGAACATCCACATTCGAAATGTGCACCAGATGCAGGTATGATAATTTTGAATTGTAAACCGTACTTTTAGAATGGTTATCATAATAAATGTTAAGTGGAAATTCTATATTACGTCTACATGTCATTGCAGCCTTACTCGTGTCTCTCCTGTGACGAACAGTTCACTAGAAGCACCGACTTGAAGGCGCATCTCATCGGCTATCCGGGGCACAGAGTGGCGCATGAGCTGAAGAGGAAGCACGTCTCGAATTGCGATGAGGAGTCAATGGACAACCAACCTGGTCCTTCCCGAAAGTATTAGTGAATCATAACAATGTCGTAATTTGCTCTTGTTTTGATTAGTTTAACTTATGTCGTTTCTAAAACGATGTAAAACGACTTAATGTTTGATAATGCAGTCGCCTTCATAATGTTTGTGAGTTTTCTCTTACGATAAATCAATTGTGAACTGGTTTTGATTTGTTAAGATGCGGTCTATATTTCCGCCTAAGCGTATATGAACATGCCAGATATGCAGCCATTCATGATGGATGATTTATATTTCCTTATCACAGTCGCTCTTCGCTCACAGATGTCCTTTGAAGTGAAAGGAAGCAACAGGAAGAGCACAATATGAGGTATGAAAAAGACATTTGCTTAAAGTGTTAGGTGGAAACTTCATTTCCTTGGTTACAAAATGCAGCAAAAGGTTTGACCCGAGCAGGAACTGAACCTTGAACATTGGCTGAAAATTCATCTTCCTTGTTGTGTGAATTGTCTTTGACTTACGGTTGTTAGCACAACTTGGCAGCAAACGGTCAGAATTACACCAAATTTTAAATTTAGCATCACTACCTCATTGGATTGACCCTGAAGAAGTTTGGTTTAGCTGAAAATTCATCTTCCTTGTAAAACGAAGGTAGATAATAAATCTTTGAGTAAGCGTGGTAATACAGTGGAATCACATTTTCATGAACAACTTGTTTATGAAAATGTGATGCCAGTAAGGAATTTTCTCTAAGTAGAACATTCCCCTGAACATTTTCATCCAATGTATTCCTTAGAAACTGTTCTGATTACTCTTCATTTTTCAGTTTCTCTTCACTGAACGATGCCCATTGAAGTGAAAGGAAACAACAGGAAAAGCACAATATGAGGTATGAAAAAGACATTTGCTTAAAGTGTTAGGTGGAAACTTCATTTCCTTGGTTACAAAATGCTGCAAAAGGTTTGACCCGAGCAGGAACTGAACCTTGAACATTGGCTGAAAATTCATCTTCCTTGTTGTGTGAATTGTCTTTGACTTACGGTTGTTAGCACAACTTGGCAGCAAACGGTCAGAATTACACCAAATTTTAAATTTAGCATCACTACCTCATTGGATTGACCCTGAAGAAGTTTGGTTTAGCTGAAAATTCATCTTCCTTGTTGTGTGAATTGTCTTTTACTTTCGGTTGTTAGCATAACTTGGCAGCAAACGGCCAGAATTACATCAAATGTTAAATTTAGCATCACTACCTCATTGGATTGACCCTGTTGAAGTTTGTTTTGGAGGAAAATTCATCTTCCTTCTTGTGTGAATTGTCTTTGACTTTCGGTTGTTAGCATAACTTGACAGCAAACGGTCAGAATTACACCAAATTTTAAATTTAGCATCGCTACCTCATTGGATTGACCCTGTAGAAGTTTGGTTTGGAGGAAAATTCATCTTCCTTGTTGTGTGAATTGTCTTTGACTTACGGTTGTTAGCACAACTTGGCAGCAAACGGTCAAAATTACACCAAATTTTAAATTTAGCATCACTACCTCATTGGATTGACCCTGAAGAAGTTTGGTTTAGCTGAAAATTCATCTTCCTTGTTGTGTGAATTGTCTTTTACTTTCGGTTGTTAGCATAACTTGGCAGCAAACGGCCAGAATTACACCAAATGTTAAATTTAGCATCACTACCTCATTGGATTGACCCTGTTGAAGTTTGTTTTGGAGGAAAATTCATCTTCCTTGTTGTGTGAATTGTCTTTGACTTACGGTTGTTAGCACAACTTGGCAGCAAACGGTCAGAATTACACCAAATTTTAAATTTAGCATCACTACCTCATTGGATTGACCCTGAAGAAGTTTGGTTTAGCTGAAAATTCATCTTCCTTGTTGTGTGAATTGTCTTTTACTTTCGGTTGTTAGCATAACTTGGCAGCAAACGGCCAGAATTACATCAAATGTTAAATTTAGCATCACTACCTCATTGGATTGACCCTGTTGAAGTTTGTTTTGGAGGAAAATTCATCTTCCTTCTTGTGTGAATTGTCTTTGACTTTCGGTTGTTAGCATAACTTGGCAGCAAACGGTCAGAATTACACCAAATTTTAAATTTAGCATCGCTACCTCATTGGATTGACCCTGTAGAAGTTTGGTTTGGAGGAAAATTCATCTTCCTTGTTGTGTGAATTGTCTTTGACTTACGGTTGTTAGCACAACTTGGCAGCAAACGGTCAGAATTACACCAAATTTTAAATTTAGCATCACTACCTCATTGGATTGACCCTGAAGAAGTTTGGTTTAGCTGAAAATTCATCTTCCTTGTTGTGTGAATTGTCTTTTACTTTCGGTTGTTAGCATAACTTGGCAGCAAACGGTCAGAATTACACCAAATTTTAAATTTAGCATCACTACCTCATTGGATTGACCCTGTAGAAGTTAGGTTTGGAAGAAAATTCATCTTCCTTGTAAAACGAAGGTAGATAATAAATCTTTGAGTAAGCGTGGTAATACAGTGGAATCACATTTTCATGAACAACTTGTTTATGAAAATGTGATGCCAGTAAGCAATTTTCTCTAAGTAGAACATTCCCCTGAACATTTTCATCCAATGTATTCCTTAGAAACTGTTCTGATTACTCTTCATTTTTCAGTTTCTCTTCACTGAACGATGCCCATTGAAGTGAAAGGAAACAACAGGAAAAGCACAATATGAGGTATGAAAAAGACATTTGCTTAAAGTGTTAGGTGGAAACTTCATTTCCTTGGTTACAAAATGCAGCAAAAGGTTTGACCCGAGCAGGAACTGAACCTTGAACATTGGCTGAAAATTCATCTTCCTTGTTGTGTGAATTGTCTTTGACTTACGGTTGTTAGCACAACTTGGCAGCAAACGGTCAAAATTACACCAAATTTTAAATTTAGCATCACTACCTCATTGGATTGACCCTGAAGAAGTTTGGTTTAGCTGAAAATTCATCTTCCTTGTTGTGTGAATTGTCTTTGACTTACGGTTGTTAGCACAACTTGGCAGCAAACGGTCAGAATTACACCAAATTTTAAATTTAGCATCACTACCTCATTGGATTGACCCTGAAGAAGTTTGGTTTAGCTGAAAATTCATCTTCCTTGTTGTGTGAATTGTCTTTTACTTTCGGTTGTTAGCATAACTTGGCAGCAAACGGCCAGAATTACATCAAATGTTAAATTTAGCATCACTACCTCATTGGATTGACCCTGTTGAAGTTTGTTTTGGAGGAAAATTCATCTTCCTTCTTGTGTGAATTGTCTTTGACTTTCGGTTGTTAGCACAACTTATCAGCAAACGGCCAGAATTACACCAAATGTTAAATTTAGCATCACTACCTCATTGGATTGACCCTGTTGAAGTTTGTTTTGGAGGAAAATTCATCTTCCTTCTTGTGTGAATTGTCTTTGACTTTCGGTTGTTAGCATAACTTGGCAGCAAACGGTCAGAATTACACCAAATTTTAAATTTAGCATCGCTACCTCATTGGATTGACCCTGTAGAAGTTTGGTTTGGAGGAAAATTCATCTTCCTTGTTGCGTGAATTGTCTTTGGCTTACGGTTGTTAGCATAACTTGGTAGCAAACGGTCAGAATTACACCAAATTTTAAATTTAGCATCACTACCTCATTGGATTGACCCTGTAGAAGTTAGGTTTGGAAGAAAATTCATCTTCCTTGTAAAACGAAGGTAGATAATAAATCTTTGAGTAAGCGTGGTAATACAGTGGAATCACATTTTCATGAACAACTTGTTTATGAAAATGTGATGCCAGTAAGCAATTTTCTCTAAGTAGAACATTCCCCTGAACATTTTCATCCAATGTATTCCTTAGAAACTGTTCTGATTACTCTTCATTTTTCAGTTTCTCTTCACTGAACGATGCCCATTGAAGTGAAAGGAAACAACAGGAAAAGCACAATATGAGGTATGAAAAAGACATTTGCTTAAAGTGTTAGGTGGAAACTTCATTTCCTTGGTTACAAAATGCAGCAAAAGGTTTGACCCGAGCAGGAACTGAACCTTGAACATTGGCTGAAAATTCATCTTCCTTGTTGTGTGAATTGTCTTTGACTTACGGTTGTTAGCACAACTTGGCAGCAAACGGTCAGAATTACACCAAATTTTAAATTTAGCATCACTACCTCATTGGATTGACCCTGAAGAAGTTTGGTTTAGCTGAAAATTCATCTTCCTTGTTGTGTGAATTGTCTTTTACTTTCGGTTGTTAGCATAACTTGGCAGCAAACGGCCAGAATTACATCAAATGTTAAATTTAGCATCACTACCTCATTGGATTGACCCTGTTGAAGTTTGTTTTGGAGGAAAATTCATCTTCCTTCTTGTGTGAATTGTCTTTGACTTTCGGTTGTTAGCATAACTTGACAGCAAACGGTCAGAATTACACCAAATTTTAAATTTAGCATCGCTACCTCATTGGATTGACCCTGTAGAAGTTTGGTTTGGAGGAAAATTCATCTTCCTTGTTGTGTGAATTGTCTTTGACTTACGGTTGTTAGCACAACTTGGCAGCAAACGGTCAGAATTACACCAAATTTTAAATTTAGCATCACTACCTCATTGGATTGACCCTGAAGAAGTTTGGTTTAGCTGAAAATTCATCTTCCTTGTTGTGTGAATTGTCTTTTACTTTCGGTTGTTAGGAATGGCAGTAATGAGTGCTTACCAGGATCTGAGAGCCGAGGGAGCTGGAGATAACTGATTTCATTTGTTCTAGTGTAGAGATGATTCGAGACGTGCGAGATGATGGAGAGGATGGTAGGGCTGAGCACAGTATGAAATACATAAATAAGAAGTTTAAAAAACACGTTCTTATTTACATGTTATTTGAAATTATTTTCAATTAAGAATAGCCGAATTCATAAGTGGAATGGTAAATTGGAATTGACAAGCCGGGTTTAATAACCTTCAAAGTCGTTCTTATTGTAAGATTCAAATGCTCAGCTTTTGCAATTCTCTGTATAGCATGCTCCGCCTCAAATCGGCCCAAATTGTTAATTAACGGAACGCTTTAACAGTGGGTCGCACTTACAATTTCGATGAGCGATTTTTTTCATTTGCTCAATTTACGCAATTTACTAAGCTATTGTTTAAAATAGTATCTAAATCGATGTAAGACGAATTTCAAATGTGTCAACCCAACACGAAAGAACGAGTTTGGCGCAGTTTGCACTGCCGCGCACAAATCGCACGCGCACGCGCGATTATTGAATTCAGGCTCCGCCCATTAATCTTGGTAAATGCGCGGAATGATTTATTTTCTTACAGTATGTTCCAAAAATCAGATGACGTCATTAATTCTGACAATATGAATTAAATCAAAATGCCTGTAGAAATCAATGATCAATGATAAAATAATAAAACGTATTTTCAATAATCTTAAAACAACTCACGCAATGGTATCATCGAGAATCGGACTAATGAAGATGAGTTTGTCGACGGTCGACCCATGGCGTACAACTCCCGCGTTGGCACGCGGGAGTTGTACGCCGCCACGATGGGTCGCCACTTCTACATCGGCACCATCAACGCCAGGACGCTCGGCCCAAGGGAGAAGCAGTCGGAGATGGAACTCGCCCTCGACAAGATCAAGTGGGACGTGGTTGCAGTGCAGGAAGCCAGGATTGTGGGTTGTGCCTCGTTCAATCTTACATCCTCAGGCACTGTAGTCTACCACTCGGGCGGGCCCACTGCTTCCCATGGCGTGGCATTTTTGCTTCGACAGCAACTCGCGCGCGGAGCTGTGTTCAATGGCCTCTCCCCTCGTTTGGCCACTCTGCTCCTTCCCGACCTACGGCTCTTCCTGGTCTGCGCTTACGCCCCTACGTCTTCCTACGATGACGACGCGTATGAAGACTTCCTAGACCAGGTTGAGACCGCCCTGCGGAGTGCCCCAAAAGGCCATATGCCAGTTCTGGTTGGTGACTTCAACTGTCGAGTGGCGAGGGAACCTGGCAATGAAAGATTTGTCGGTAACTTTGCCTCTCCCACACCGAACTCACGCGGACGCTGCTTCACTGAGCTCTGCGTGAGGAACAGACTGCGCATCCTGAACACGTTCCCCAAGAGACGGCACGGTCGAATCTGGACCTGGCGATCCCCAAACGGCTCCGCATTCCACCAAATTGACTACGTTGCAGCGCCCGCCACAGCGAGAGTAGTCAACTGTGGAGTCGTTGGTCGGTTTGAGTTTGACTCCGACCATCGCCTTGTTCGGATGTGCCTCTCCCTCCCTGGCAAGGCGAGGCAGAAAAGATGCAGGGAGCGGCTAGATTTCGATCGAACCGCTTTTACTGTCAACGCAAACCTTCTCGCGTCACTGCCCCTTGCCCGCCCCAGTTCTGCCGCCGACGCCTATACTACGGTAAAGGCTTTCACGGAGACCGCGGCAACGAACTGCTGGAGGAAGCGCCAATCCCCTTCTTGGATCTCGAGTGGAACGCGGAAGCTCCTAGCGATGCGCCATGAATTGCAATCCAACTCCCAACAAGCTGTCGCCTACTCAGCTGCCTGCAAAGCTGCCCGGACGAGTTTCGTCGATGACATCAGGAAGCGAAAGGAGGCGCAAGCACGGCAAGCAGCAACCATGGGAAGGAGCATCGTGAAGAGCATGCTGAGTCTGTAAACCTCAAAGAAGCGCCTTCTAGTTCCCCACCCTGTAACTGGTGCTCTCTCTCAAGCAGCTACCAAGACAGTGGTCCAGAGCTTCTTTGACGATCTCTACACCCCTGCAGTTCCGTGTCCACTCCCAGTCCCTCCTCAGCCTCTGGATCCCCTTCCTCCCTTCCTACCCGATGAGGTCAGCAAAGCGATGTCCCAACTCAAGTGTGGTCACTCAACCGGTTCGGATGGCATTCTCCCTGATATGCTATACCACTCTCGAAACCACCTTGCTCCCGTTATCGCTGATCTACTCAACTATCTGGTAGATGGAGAGGCTGTTCCAAGCGACCTGACCGAAGCAATTGTCACTCTTCTGCACAAGAAAGGAGACCCTACCAACATTGGGAACTTCCGTCCCATCTCCCTCCTCACCGTTTCCCTGAAGACAATGACCAAAGTCATTCTTCAGAGACTCGAAACTGTGCTTGAAGAAACAGAGTCCTCGACCCAGAGGGGCGTAAGACGTAGGGGCGTAAGCGCAGACCAGGAAGAGCCGTAGGTCGGGAAGGAGCAGAGTGGCCAAACGAGGGGAGAGGCCATTGAACACAGCTCCGCGCGCGAGTTGCTGTCGAAGCAAAAATGCCACGCCATGGGAAGCAGTGGGCCCGCCCGAGTGGTAGACTACAGTGCCTGAGGATGTAAGATTGAACGAGGCACAACCCACAATCCTGGCTTCCTGCACTGCAACCACGTCCCACTTGATCTTGTCGAGGGCGAGTTCCATCTCCGACTGCTTCTCCCTTGGGCCGAGCGTCCTGGCGTTGATGGTGCCGATGTAGAAGTGGCGACCCATCGTGGCGGCGTACAACTCCCGCGTGCCAACGCGGGAGTTGTACGCCATGGGTCGACCGTCGACAAACTCATCTTCATTAGTCCGATTCTCGATGATACCATTGCGTGAGTTGTTTTAAGATTATTGAAAATACGTTTTATTATTTTATCATTGATCATTGATTTCTACAGGCATTTTGATTTAATTCATATTGTCAGAATTAATGACGTCATCTGATTTTTGGAACATACTGTAAGAAAATAAATCATTCCGCGCATTTACCAAGATTAATGGGCGGAGCCTGAATTCAATAATCGCGCGTGCGCGTGCGATTTGTGCGCGGCAGTGCAAACTGCGCCAAACTCGTTCTTTCGTGTTGGGTTGACACATTTGAAATTCGTCTTACATCGATTTAGATACTATTTTAAACAATAGCTTAGTAAATTGCGTAAATTGAGCAAATGAAAAAAATCGCTCATCGAAATTGTAAGTGCGACCCACTGTTAAAGCGTTCCGTTAATTAACAATTTGGGCCGATTTGAGGCGGAGCATGCTATACAGAGAATTGCAAAAGCTGAGCATTTGAATCTTACAATAAGAACGACTTTGAAGGTTATTAAACCCGGCTTGTCAATTCCAATTTACCATTCCACTTATGAATTCGGCTATTCTTAATTGAAAATAATTTCAAATAACATGTAAATAAGAACGTGTTTTTTAAACTTCTTATTTATGTATTTCATACTGTGCTCAGCCCTACCATCCTCTCCATCATCTCGCACGTCTCGAATCATCTCTACACTAGAACAAATGAAATCAGTTATCTCCAGCTCCCTCGGCTCTCAGATCCTGGTAAGCACTCATTACTGCCATTCAATTGTAATAATTCAGCTATTGCTTTTGAATTTTTGAAAACTTTTCTCAGTGTATAGAACATGCGAAAGTTTTTTTTTAAAACAATTGGTAAAATTGATAATCTTGTGCCTCTTCAGCCGCTTCCATCGCTCTCCATCGCCCATATCGCCTTCAAACATCCCTTGAGCATTTCTCATCCCGATACGTTGTTCAGCATCCATCGCACCTTCTGGGCGGAATTCCTCAATGAGGTGAACACGAGGGAATGTTCATTCTTTGATTCATTTTTTTCTTTTATTTTGCTTTTATAAAATAAAGAGAGGAAATACAAGACAAGGATGTTCGTAGATTGTTTCGAATGGGTTCGCTATTCGAGGCAGCTAGTCTCCCGATGAAATTTCAAATATTTTTCAGGAACTCGAACGGATCGATCGATTGGGTCAAGATTGGGAACGACTTAGGCTTACGCTCCACTGTGGAGAAGATGTACAATGCTCCCATCGACATTCCTGACTCTCCCCTCACATGGATTGAGTGGGTGAGAGCTAAAGGGAAGTAGACTTCCAGGTATCCCCTACGGCACTCTATTGAGAAGTATTGCAATCGTAATGATCTTCACAATCAATCTCATTATGTAAAGAAAGAAGTTAAAATCATTTTTCGTAATATATCTGGATTTATCATGTTAGTGTTTTATCTACAGCCCCCCCCCCCCCGGCAAAAATTAATCATTCCATGGTGAGAGCGTATTTCTTGAATTTATTTTGTTAACTTTTCATCGAAGTTTACATGATAGATTCCATTGTGTTCCTCTGCTTTAGGTTCAAATC
This sequence comes from Pristionchus mayeri, assembly GCA_036245805.1. Classification (NCBI taxonomy): domain Eukaryota; kingdom Metazoa; phylum Nematoda; class Chromadorea; order Rhabditida; family Neodiplogasteridae; genus Pristionchus; species Pristionchus mayeri. Next base: position 16,265,884 of record BTRK01000006.1, read on the forward strand.
TTTGTATTTACGTTGTGTTCTGAAATGAAATTTCTCTGATAAAATTTTGACTAATAATATTGTGTGATATTAATAAATGCCGAAGCGTTATCATACGTTGTATGAATAACTTTCTTCCGAAAGGTAAAAAAATCTTTAATCAACAACATCCACTATTTCAAATGTGTTCATTGACTTATTATTTTGCAGTTAGTGAAACTATGCAAGTTACTGGGTCTTCCGCGTCTTCGATGCAGCAAAAGCCAATGGATAAATCGACGCAGAACGACAACTCTGCTGATGTGGTGCGTCTAGAGATACTGTAATTCTCATTCGAGGCTGTAATTGGCAACGGACCCGCCGTATCTTTATATTCCATAGTAATTCCTCAGTTGGCCGTTTTTCTCTCTTCGCCTCTCAAGCATGTCATCATCGGTGTATGTGAATACCCTCTCTCCTCTTCGGATCTCTCCGTATGCGCGCAGCTTCTGCGTTCGTCGACCATCGACAGTCTACATTTCGATTCTACGATTATCGACGACAGTACTGCGTGAGTCGAATACATTTAATTAAAGGTCTACTGTAGTTATAATCCGTTGTGGGTTTCGGGATACAATTGAATAGGCTAATATTTTCGTTGTATTCAGTCCTTTCATCGTCTCCATATCTTCGCAGGCAATGAATTCTCTAGAGATCTGCTTGACTGAGGAGGCAGAGATCACTGATCCCGGTGGGTATAAATAAATTCCATATTTCGAAAGAATTTATTTCACAGCGCAACATTTTTAAAGGAATTTCAAAATATGTTATGTGTTTTGCGCATTCTTGAAAACCTTATTTCTTGGGAAAAATCATCTATTTTGAAAACTATGTCTGTATCGCAAAATGTAGATCTCGAACAATCATTCTGCTACACATAAGAACTACATGATAAGAGGATGGGAAGAACAGTGAATTGGCCTCATTCTAATCACCAACTCTTCAGCAGCTTTCATCAACACTTTGTACTCTCACAATATCGGAGATGCTTACTTCAGTGATGATCTCCATCCCGAGTTGTTCTTCGGTCTTCCTCGCGCTTTCTGGGAGAAATTCCTAAACGAAGTACGAATCTCTTTAGAATTTCGAAGAGGGGTATAGTTTTGTTGTTCTCCTCTCCGAACGGCGTACTTATTTCAGAAACTGTCGATCGGCTCATCCGAATGGGTTGTTACGGGCAACAAGAGAGGAGGGAAGATCACGAAGGCGCCCATCAATCTGCCAGACACTCCCATCAGTTACATGCAATGGAAGAAAATTAAGGCGAAATAGGTTACCGCATCACATGCAGTTCCACTCAGAGAAGTTCCCAAATTGGTTGAATTTCACTTCATGCAAAATTATCGTGTGTTAATTTAATTTTATACGACGATGTTTTAATCCTCGACAGAAGCTGTACACAATTCATTCTGAGCTAATCCCAATTACTATATTTACACTGAAGTTGATTCAAGTTTCCATGATAAAGCATTCATTTCGATTTGCCACTATTGAATTAATAGACGTTCCGATACGTTGGTTGAATACTTCAAAATATTTGCATCGAATAAATGTTCATAATATCGCTTTTATATTAAGTCAAACAATGGCGTAACGGTATTATGTAATTGAATTCACTCGTAATTTATGCGGTCGAGTGTGTTCTTTTTATGCGGTGTCATTCTCTGATATTATTAAAATTATGTACCGGAATAAGTATTGCTATATTTATTTTCAGTTACCACGAGAATGTCATATGTTCACTCTTCAGAGTCTCTCTCGCATAAGATGGAACAGAATGAGAAGCCGCTGCACTTCTACAATCCCATGTTTGATGTGCGTCTAGATTCATATGGCATCCTTTAAAGTAAATGTTATCCGTTCTTTGTTAATGGATCATCAATTACTTATTTTTCAGAATCCGCTCATCGGAAATCATCATCCTGGAATGAAGTCTCATCTCTCCCTCTCATCTCTCTTCTCATCTGCTGATGAAGAATACATAGCCACGGAAGCCTTCTGTCAAGTTAGTGCCCATCTCACTCGTATTTATAAATAATAATACTTATATAAATAACTTGTTACCATTTTGAAAATAAACTGAATACATGTATTAATTCCTGCTCTTTCTACCTCCTTACTCTACCGTAACCATCGTCTTCTTTTTGTCTACCGGCTACGTCTGCCTTCCTTTCCTTTCTACATCAATCCTCCCTTCTTAGGCCCTTCGTCGAATCAGAATGAACCAGCTCGATTCCGAATCTTCTCTGCCACAGCATCCGGATTGGAAGTTGCAGATCGCTGTTGAGGTCCTTCTTGAGATACTTATATAGATTGATTAGATATACTGAAATAAAACATATTATATTTATTAACTATTTTTCCTTTTTTTAATTTTTTTAATTGCATTTATGATATTTTCAGGAAAATGGAAACCCTGTGCGAGCATCATCTCTCTCCCCCTCTTCGCTCTTTTTGTCTACTGATGAAGAGTCCAAAGCGACTGATGCCTTCTGCCAAGTGAGTGGTCATACGATAATTTGCACGTTTTATTTCTAACTCTACTTCCTTTGTATACGTCTGTACTATGCTACCGGATATCCATCGTGTTGTTATTTCTAAACCTGTACTGGCTTACTCAGGCCTTTCGTCGTCTAAGCACCTTGGACAATCAGAATCTGCGTGACGAAAGAGCCTTCACGATCAGCCACGACGAGCCTTCACGATCAGATTCATCCGACATCTCAGAGAACCAAAGGTATCATGCACATATTTATGTTTTCCCTAGATACTGCTTCAAAGTTGTTGCCAAAATACATAGATTGAAGCCGTAATCCGGCTCGGAGTATCGGAATTTCTTATAATAAATTAAACAATCATTACCTTTGTTAATCACAAACTATTAGCAACAACTTCCAATTCCAGTCTTTCCTTGATCGAATCACTCCCTTGGCCAGCACGCAATCGTCTCTTCTACTTCCTCAGATCCGACAAGGAATGTACTGATTTGAACACCCTCTCGCAAGTGAGAAATTAAGTCTTTATCGTGATTCTAGTTTTCGAATATCTTCAATCTTCAAAGAACATTTCATGTTTATGCTCTTCCCGTCACTAATATATCAGGTTGTAACATAAGTTTTGTCGCGTCCAATCTCTTATGCATTTTAACCTCAGAAATTCTTCGAATTAATTTAATCTCAATTTCGTTATTCATCATCAGTGAGGGCCTTCGTACTCTTTCTTACGCGCTTTACTTCAGTCCTGTCAAGGCAGTTGAGGAGGCACATTAGTCAGACAAAGTTGTACTGAGATAAGGATTACAAATCATTTTCACGCATCAGCTCTTCTTGAAAAGGATAAATTATGCCGATTTTGTGTGATTTGCGTAAAGTACTACATATGTGCATAATTTTGAACCACTCACGGATAATGACAAACAAAAACCGTTCTAGAAATGTAGACGAGTTTGTATAATGTGGATGGTTGGTGACGGTCGCGAAAACTTTCGCAAGCCGAATTTTCTTCTCAATAGATATCCAGATCCAAATAGTGGTGGAATATAGTTCACCCAAAGTGGTCAGTATGCAGACAAAGTTTGGGGTAGATTGGGTTCTGTTGAGATAAGTGGCTCCATTCAGAACGATGGTATGTAAATTAAACTAATGAAATCGGCACTTTGTTCATATTCCTACCTCGCACACATGTTCAATATCTGATTTGTTGTGTCCATCCTAACCATAAACCCTTCCCTTACTAGTATCTACTTGGGATAAGTTTGGAAATAAATAGCTTTTGAATGACAATCTTTAATTCGAAACACCTAAACTTGCATATTTTGGTAAAATTGTGCGCGAATTGAATTAATAAAAATTCAAATTTCCCACAAGTGGAGTGTTCTTTCTCTCACTTGTTTAATGATAAATTATACCTCCATGAGTGGTAATTGGAACGCACTTATGTTAGTCACTGTTGTTGCAATTCTGGATTCAGAAGAGTTGGTCAAGTTGGCTACGAATCAGCGGCTAACCTTACACTCAGTGAAGTATATCTTTGATTCCGCTCAACATAGCACCATATCTGGCGTATATTTTGAAAGAGCATTGACGGGGTATATCACCATGCTGTAGAAGTTTGGTTCATTATTCATCTCTGCGAACTAGCACCTGATCAAACGAATTAAAAAAATCTGCACCAAATTTAAATCAGTTCATATTAATATTTTTCGCATAGCCAGCGTGCGCAGTTCAGCTCTACCCTATGGTTTGAATGTGCATGAACACCCCAAACATATACTAGGAGGTCAGGCATTGATAATGTTTGAGAAGTATCCTTCATGGAAATATTGTGAACCTCCGAAATGCGACAAAACTTATGTTACAACCTAATATCTAAAATATGTGTTGTCTTTTTAAACTCTCTGTTCATCTCAGGTCTCCACGCACTTTCATTGTGGAGTCAAGGAATTCATGAGGAGGGAGAACAATCGTCCTGGCCTCTGGATAGTAATTTTCAAATACACTGAGGTAATTATTGAGGCATGGGTGGTGTTAACAATTTGTTGAGTACCTATCCTAATTTTTTAGGGAAATTCGCAAGATATGGGAATTGTCATTACTAAAACGCAAAAACTGTTTTAAAAATTTACTAATTCGTCATTAAAAGACTTTATTTTATTTTACTGGATTATCAATTCGGAATGTCTCTAATTTTGAATTTCATATCCACCGATTGGTAGCGTGCTAACTTCATTCAATTCTATTCAAATCTACCATACTCAGGTCGGTCTGGACGTGGAAATTATTCTCTACCCCTTCAATCTTCCCTTCTACAACTTGACCATTCTGGACATGGGACGATTCAAGAGAACGATGATCGATTTCTCGAGAGTGCCCGCTCTTCAAGTGACGCTCACCGGACCCGAGGATCCTCTCATTGACCAAGTCAGAAAAACGAGTATTTGCGTTCTGTATTCAGCAGAAATCACAATATTTCGCAAGTCTTTCAGTACAATGAATACTAATGTCATACTAAATTTGCATGTTTAGTCGATTGTTATCCGAAAGACAGAGGAATATCAGAGCGTTCGCCTAAGAATTACAGATTTTCCTCGAAAAAGGGAACAGGTAAAAGTAGCCCTCTGGGATTTTTACAGAATCTGATACCCCATGACCCCCTCTAGTGATTTCTGTGTTTGAATTGATCTGTAAAAATTAATTAGCTTAATTACTGAATTTAATAAGTTAGGCTATTTCGAACATTTTTGAGTGTAATTCTCTGAAATCTAATTCAAATCCGCTGAGAACTTGGTTCTAGACTAAAGTTGACATGCTGAATCGAACTATGTCTTTGGTTCATGCAAATTCAAAATTGTATTTTTTTTTCATGAAATTTCAAAAAAATGTTTCTCGCAAGCAAAAAATTAGCCCCATCCCAATTTTTGATATATTGTGTTTTTTCATGAGATCTACCCGAGAAAAAAAATGAACTCGAAATTAGGGGACATACTTGGTCTTAGAGCCTAAAAACGACTGGGTTCGTTGAGAGGGAAACCCCCTTATTCCCACTCATTGCAATGAAAAACCAATCATTCGTGACCGCGCGGGCGGGGTGAGGGGTCGGAATGAGAGGGAATGAGGGGGGTTTCCCTCTAATATAGTCATGTCGTTTTTAGGCTATAAGACCAAGTATGTCCCCTAATTTCGAGTTCATATTTTTTTCTCGGGTAGACCTCACGAAAAGACACAACATATCACAAATTGGGATGGGGTTAATTTTTTGTTTGCGAGAAATATTTTTTTGAAATTTCATGAAAAAAATACATTTTTGAATTTGCATGAACCAAAGACATAGTTCGATTCAGCATGTCAACTTTAGTCTGGAGCCAAGTTGTCAGCGGATTTGAATTAGATTTCAGAGAATTACACTCATAAATGTTTGAAATAGCCTAACTTATTAAATTCAGTAATTAAGATAATTAATTTTTACAGATCAATTCAAACTCAGAAATCAATAGAGGGAGTCATGGAGAATCAGATTCTGTGAAATTCTCAGGTACGGTGTTTTGCCTGTTCCCTCGGGGATGCGATTCTTAGGCGAACGCACTGATATAACTTATTCTGTTATTCCCCTGATTACAATCCTTACTCCGCAGCTCGGCGAATTTCTCTCTACTTCCATCGAGGAAGTCTGGATCGGTGAATATAGAAGAGGGCTAACCCCAACTGATCTTTCGCTGTGCGCGAAGCTGCTTAGTGCATCGACCATTGAAGATCTCCAATTTGAATCGGTGACTCTCGATGATGTCACGGCGTGAGTATACTTATCCATTTCAAAGATTTTGTTTGCTAATATTTTTTCTGATGATTTGTCCAGTCCTCTAATTCTCTCCATCATCTCGCGAGCCTCGAATCTTCTCCACCTCTGGTCATATACGAAGCCGCTGATTACTGATCCCGGTAAGCAGTTTTGCTCGAAAAAGAAAAGTTTGCTATTTTGCCAAAACGCCTGTTTTCTTCATTGCTGTAAAAGGAAAGTCCTTGTTTGTATACACACTGGGTTAAATTCATAAGTGCATCCTCATGTTGACAAATATAAACTGTCCTTGAAAGCAACAATATGTAATTGGCTTGGATATTATATTTTTTAAAAACATATCTGGTAGTTCTTCCTCTGATCTCTAACTTTTCAGCCGAATTTGTCCGCGCGTTATTCTCGAGCTCCGTTGGTCTTGTCTGCATCCACAACTCTTCCCCTCTTTTCGTTGGCCTCTCTAATGCTTTCTGGGAGAAATTTCTAAACGAGGTGAGAATCTCCTTATAATATTGAGGTTGACTAGCGTAGTTGTATTGCTCCTCTTACAGAACGGTGAAAACATCCTCTCATTACAGGACGGCTGCGAAAAAAATATATTTCAGAAACTGTCGAACGGCTCATTCGAACGGGTCCAGACGGGGAACAAGACAGGAAGAACAATCAAGAAGGCGCCCATCAATCTGCCCGACACTCCCATCAGATACATAAAATGGCAGAAAACTCAGGGAAATTAGATTTCCTGAATTCATGTAAAGTACTCACTACAGAAGATATTTCAAACTTGTGTTGGATTTCACCTCTTCCATTTACTTTGTACATACTTTGTACATAGTTTTAATTCAAGATCCACGATGATCTTTTACTCAACGATAAAAGTTGTAACCAATTCATCCGGAGTTATTTCCAATCACAATTCGTACTCTGATTTTAATTGAAGTTTCCATGATGAAGCATTCTGTGCGATGTGTTATAATTGAATAACGAAACGTTCCAATACGTTGAGTGAATATTTTGCTTCAAAAATCAATAGTATTCAGCAACCAAATTTATGGAATCAAATTCATTGTTATTTTTCTTGTTGATTGTTACGTGCGTCGTTCTATGTTCATTGTTTAATTACTGACAGCGTGACTTCACAAGTATTGGAATATTTTCAGTTACCACAATTGTGTCATCTACGCAACCTTCCAAGTTCCTCATGCCGCAGATGCAACAGAAGGAGAAGATGCGTCAACACGACATTGTCATTGATGAGGTGTGTCTAGAGATTCCAATCGTATTTTGATTTTCTTTCCTCTCCTATCGTGCGACTGATCAATTCCCGTTAATTATATTTCCACTCTGGACAACACTATCCTATATTTTATACATACTGGTGAGAGTTTAAACTTTCAAAGTGAATTACTGTGAGAATAGAAAGCCAAGCAATGGTGTTAGTGCGAGTGCCGCGAGTGCGTTTGGAGAATGAAAGACAAGTGGTCGATGGATGTTATGCGCGGAACATTTTAAACCCAGTTTGCGATTCATACTCGGCTTCTCCTTCTTGTCGGAATCGCAAACTGGGTTTAAAATGTTCCGCGCGTAACATCTATCGACCACTTTTCTTTCATTCTCCAAACGCACTCGCGGCACTCGCACTAACACCATTGCTTGGATTTCTATTCTCACAGTATTTATTATATTAGGTTGGTAAGAAAGTTCTGTCGCGTACAATTTTTCCATTTTTTCTTGACTGAATGAATTGTCTGGCAATTCAATTTAATATAAGTTGAAGTGATGTAAGTAGTATACATCAACATGTTTAAGTCGATTCTATTTCGCATATAAAGCGAGTAAATAAATAAAATCTCAAAAATTCTGAAAATGACTATTTTCTGGTGTTATTTTTTGAACTCAGCCGTTTGAATAAGATCTACCAATTGCTTCTACTGCTTTGAAGGGTGATAATACTAGAGTTGTACATCCATATTATCACATAACATCCGGCATTCGATATGTGTGGGAAGCTGCACATTGCAAAAAAGGCTGATTTCAAAGAACAATTTTCGGTTTCATCATTTGAAAAACTGTAGCTTACGAACAGTTAGATGCACCACTGACCAATTTAAGGTAAACACTAATCATACCGAGTACTTCTCTACTCACTACAGTTGAGCTTACTGGATCAATCGCAAAATCTTCAGGGATGAGAAATACTTATCAACAGAATTCAATTCAGTGCAATTTTCAGAATTAGCGCTGATCCCAAGTTGGCATAATGGGGTGTTCTTACTGTTATGCAATAAAAAACATGCCCACTTGTTGCACTCTACAATAGCATGTTATTTATGCCCATATCACATTTCTTCTTTCAACCATGAGCAAATAAAACATGTGGTTGGTAATCAATTTCGCTCAATTTGGCTGTCGACTATGCCAGAATTAGCAATTGGAGAATACTGTGATAACGTTTTCTCGAAAGAGCAACCAAGCACTATTAGACTACTGAAGATCGTATGAAGATTGATCAACTTTGAAGGACATGATAAACCAAAATGTAAAATACGAGAAACGCGACAGAACTTTCTTACCAACCTAATAATAAAATGTATTCCACCTGGCTGCACATAATTGTTTCTCGATCGGATCTTTTAAAAAGTAGTATGTATCCTAACTGTTTACTTTTTTTAGTCGTTGATCGCTCATCTTGACAAAGCTCCGCATTCCCATCAGAAGTCACTCAACGAGGATTGTCCTAGTGAAGATATGATCATTCCCTCCCTCTCCTCTCTCATCCATTCTGACGATGACAATTTATAATCCCTATGGAAATTTTGCAAACCGTGCACCATCATGGATATGGCGTAATCGTAGTACCTCTCCTTTCACACTGTAATTGTAATCACACCAGGCCTTTCTCCATCTAAGTACCGCGGACGCAGAAGGCGCGTAACGAAAGTATCGTAAGGAACGGCCATCCGACCGCCCTCTCCGAGAATCCAAAGTATCGCCTATATCGTCTTTATACTCTACGTATATGAGAGATAAACGTGAAGCGAAAATATACATTATAGCAGAAACGCAGACTACTGGGAAGCCTAATTAAATAATTCAACCCTCATATTTTACTACTATCAGCCATGTAATATGTGATTCCGGTTCGATTCGTAAAACATTATTGAAATAAATTCACACTTTTGTGCACGGAAATATTGGGTTTACAGAGCATTCATTCACTGTACTTTTGGAAATACTTCATCCGATTGTTGTCACTCTTTTACCTTTTCTTTGCATTTCACAGGTCTCCACTCATTTTCACAAGGGAGTGAAAGAATTCATGAAGAGAGACAAAAATCGAGCGGGACTGAGAAATATAGATATGAGGAAGGTTTTGGTAAGAATTTTGATATCTATTAATATCCTGACTCCTTTAATCTTCATTCGACATTCAATGCTTTTATCAAGAAATAGTTTTATGGTACTATAAGCACCTACACCTTGTCCATAGATTGATGTTATAATACACGTTTTTGTTCTTTAATTTTCAATCCACAATTTGCCCTTTTATGGTGGTCAGGAAGTGGAGATTTGCTTCTTCTCGTCGAATCTGCCTTTCCATGATCTGACCAATCTGGATTGGGGAAGATGCGAGCGCACATTGGGAATATTCTCTTGTCCCACTCTACTGACTAATCCCGAGGATCCTATTATCGGAGAGGTAAGAGAGCGAAGCCGCCATTTTATATTATTTTGATTCTTGACTATGACAATCACATGGGCATAATGAAAATTCCCAAATGTTGCGTAGCAATGACGTAAACGAGAAATACTTTTATTTCGAAAATCACTATTATTTGGTTCTTTGCCGATTGTGCCGTTGGATTTCACATGATACATGAGTAAGACGTTAGCGCAATTTGGGCCAATGATTTTTCAAAGCTACAGAAATAATTCGTCCCATAAACAATGGTTTTCCATAGGTGGTCGATCTACTCTCTTCATCCATATTTATGGTAAATATCGGCGAGTTTGGAACCCCTACATCCACCTCGGATCTCTCGATATACGCGAAGTTGCTGAGCGCATCGACCATCACAAATATCGATTTCCATTTTCCGATTCTCGATGACATCACCGTGTAAGTCCCTCATTAAAGTTACATTTGATTTGATATATTTCGTCATGTTAATTTGACATACATTTCTATATCGGGGCCCGATAAAATGCATATTAATCAGGCTATTTTAAATCGAATCAAGGTCAAAATATGGATTTCAAAAAATATATTTATAACGCTCCGTGATCTTCTATTGTAGCACTCTCATCATCTCCATCACCTCGCGAGTGACTAACCACTTCAGGTTGATCTTGGATGAGCAGGTGCAGCTCACTGATCCAGGTACGTGGCAATTTCGTTAAATTACTCCAAAAATTTGGAACACATTTAGAAGTTTCTCTCTGAATTCAATAATAATATGCATAATTTCGAAGACACGATTAGGAAAACATTAAATGACTGAGAGAATTAAATTATTCACTAACCGATTTCTAACTTCTTCAGCGGCCTTCATCGTTCAACTGGACTCACTCGCTATCTCCTCTCTTCAGCTCAACGATTTTTCCTTCACCTCTATCTTCCTCGGTCTCTCTCGCTCATTCTGGGAGAATTATCTCAACGAGGTGATAGGTGTACTTAGAACATTTTCCTGACGCGCATTTATTTCAGAAGCTTTCGAACGGTTCGTTTAAATGGGTTAGTGTATCGGGAACGAGAATCAAGATCACGAAGGCGCCGATCAACCTGCCTGATAATCCCATCAGATACATGGAATGGAAGAAAGCTCAGTGAAATTAGGTTTTCTGAATCCATTTACAATAATCCCCTCAGAAGTTATTCCCAAATTGTGTTGAATTTTCATACACTACATGTACCCTGCTGTGTTCCTAATTCAATTTTCCACGATGATGTTTTACTCTACGACCGAAGTTCTACCCAAATAATTTTTAGTTAGTCCCAATAATTCTTTTTCTGCTCTGATGATAATAGAAGTTCCATTGATAAAGCATTCGTTGTGGTTTGCCGTTATTGTATCTCGAAACGTTCCAATACGTTGACTGAATATTTTCTAAAATTACTTCTATTAGTTCATAATCACCACTTTTGACAACTTGTATTGTTAACATTGTCTGGAAAATTTAGTACCGAATCCCTTATGTGAAAAATCAGGCCTTTCCTCGAATCAACACCATGGACACCCAGAATTTGCCTGAAGAGAGTATTGTCACGATTGGCCGTTCAGTCGACTTCTTCGAGAAACCAAGGTGTTTCTTTCTTATTTTTGCTGTATGGCGTAGAGTCTACGCATACGTTTTAAAAAATGTTTGCAAATATATGTTAAAAGAGTTCTACAGAGTATCCCACGTTAAGTGCAGAACCACGCCCCAGTTTATTATTAGGGTGTTCCAAAAGTCTTTGCACTACTTTTTTGAAATTTTGTTTTTCATCTGTCATAAAACGGGTGAGGTACTACTAAGCGGTGCTGGATATGTCATCCACCGCTGTTACGTATCCACACTTCAGGTCTTGCAATCCTTGCACATTCGCCAAAATAACGAAAAAAATATTGACCTCATCAAAATCACCCTATCGCAATTTCTCTGATATAAAGAGATATAAGCCAATTTATGGTGTCTTGCGAATTGGAAGGGCGCGGTAAGGTAATTGCGCGTCATCCCAATCTTTCTAATGGCATTGCTTAATCATGGTGAAAGTCGTAATTTTCCTCGCATTTTTTTACAAAGTTTCGAATTTAGAGTCAATCATGGGTATATTAAATTGGTAATAGAATGAAACTAATACTAATAATTTTTCGAACGAAATATGCATACAACGAAGCATACAAAATCGAAAATTTCGAAAATCGACGTCCAAAAAATCATGAGAGGTGAAAGTTTTGTTCTACTTTAGCTATCTTAAGACGTAGATCATGTTCGAAATTTTGTATTGTAAGAGCAAGTAGTTGCCCTACTTGGATGTCCATCTCGGTCTCTCGAAGCAATCTCAAATTGAATTAGAAATTATTTTAGAACATGACCGAAAATCAACATTTTGGCAAAACCGCATCTTCTATTTCCTTCATTCTAACGAAGAATGCACTGATCTAGCAAATCTCTCGAAGGTACGATGCCATCTTATTTAATGATGTGACCCGAGCTATCCATATGTTTCATATTTTTAATGTCTGTTTAAGAAATATTAATTACTGTGAGAACGTGGTGTGGTGGTGAGATTTAGTACATTTTTTTTCTAAATATACGCGGAACGTTTTCTCCTCCGCGTTCTGCGTATATTTCGAATCAAATGTACTAAATCTCGCCACCGCACCACGGACTACACGTTCTGTTCTCACAGTATCATTCAAATCAAATATTACATCATTTTTGCAAGGACATTTAGAGAATTGAGAGGAGCAATGTGTTTCCTCCTTTTGTAAATTTCTATAATTCAATTATTAGATTGCATTTTTCGTTGCACCTTTTAGGTCTCCACTCACTTCCACCATGGAGTACATGAATTCATAAAGAGAGACAATAACCAACCAGGACTCGATGGAGTTTTCTTCAGCAATGATGAGGCGAGCCATATTGCTTGACCATATTTACTTCTGTTCCTTCGACATTCAAATCATATAAAGATGTTTATAGTATCTGGACAATTATTTATAATTTCCACTGATAAGCCTATTCACAGGATGGTCTGAAGGTGGAAATTCGGATTTTCAAGTCGAATCTTCCCTTCCACCATTTCAAGAATCTGACATGGGGATTCAAGAAACTGATGAGATTTGGTCGGCCTTTTTTGCAAGCGATAATCTCCGAATACGGAGACCCTATCATCGAGCAGGTTAGACGAACACAGAGAAATATTTTCCACTAATCGTTTCGCTATGCTGTTCTGCTAATGTTTTGATGTGGTTAAATACTGTGAGAGCAGAAAGGGTAGTCCGTGGTGTGATGGTAAGATTTAGTACATTTTATTCTAAATTTACGCGGAACGTGTTCTCCACCGCGTTCCGCGTATATTTCGAATCAAACGTACTAAATCTCGCCACCGCACCACGGACTACGCTTTCTGTTCTCACAGTAAAATATACACACTCGAAAATTCTATAATTTAACTTTATTGTATTTGCATCTTCTCTCACAATGGTAGATCAGTGAAAATAATATGTACTTTTTCTCTTAATAAAGTCCTTTTCCGGAGTTAACCGATATCCTCTCTACCTCCATCAAGAGAGTCGACATCGGCGAATGGGGAAGCTCTCTCTCATCTTCTGATTACTCGATATGTGCCCAGTTGTTGCGATCTTCGAACATCGAAAATCTTCTCTTCGGTTATGTGAACCTCAACAACGTCACGGCGTGAGTCTATATTCATTCATGACCTCGTTTTGATATTTTGCACGGTGATTTTTCGGTTTGCAATTGGAATAGGAATAAAACATCATAAAATAGTACTTCCATTGGTGAGGTTCTAAACATTCCGCTCTTATTGTAACTGAATTCAGTCACTTCATCAAGTCCATCATTGCACGGGCCACGAATCATCTTGGCATCTGGTTGGGTACTCAGACGCAGCTCACCGATCCCGGTTTGTAGTCATTCCTCCCAATATGGACATTATGTCAAAACTTCTAATATTTGTAAAACAATGGTTGACTCAGTAACTTTTCAGCCGCTTTCATCGAGTCGTTGTGCACACTTCCCATCAGTGTCAGACTGAATAGCCGAAACTTCGATTCCAACTCGTTCTTCGGCCTCCCTACCACCTTCTGGGAGACATTCCTCAACGAGGTGAAAGTACCTTGCAATTGCGTTGTATTCCTGAAAGTTAGCCGAATACATTTCAGAAGCTCTCGAGTGGCTCGATCGAATGGGTCCAAGTGGGTAGCGAGGGCAAGGGGAAAATTGCGAAGGCACCTATCAACCTACCTCATGATTTCATTGGACAAATTAAGTGGCAAAATGTTTACGCGAAGAGGATTACGGTATTAGATCTACAGTAACCTCCACGTCAGTTTATCTCAATCGCTCTGATCTATTTTTTACATTTATTGAATGAACGGTTTTTTAAACCCTCCTACGATAGATGTATTGTCCCATTGTTTATGATTGTACTCATCTGTATTAATTCAATAATCTGTTTGTGATATTAAAGAAGCTTAATTGATAAAATGTTGACTTTGTATTGCGTTGCGGTTTTTCTTGGTCACGTTAAAATACGTTATGCCAATACCTTGAATAATAAATAGTTGTGATCTTCGCCTCTTACGAGACGAACATTTTATAGGGGAGAGCAATGTTTTATGATGGATATAGCAAAGTCAGAGGTTCCCCCCCATTCAATCGATATTTTCCCTACTTCCGAGTGACAAAAGTTGGGCATACTATATATGCGCTGATAGGTAATATCAAGGAGAACACCAAAAACATAGCCAATTTAAACGGGAAAATGATTACGAGAATTCCTAAAGGAAAAACATCAAATTCGGGGGATTTTCTCCTTTCAATCGACATTTTCACTACTTCCGAGTGAGAAAAAATGGGCATGCTATGCATACGCTGATAGGTGAGATCAAGGCGAACACCATAAGCATGATCAATTTCAGCGGAAACTGCCGTTAACGATAGGGTGATTCGATAAAGTGAAAACAAAATATCATGTTAGAAGGCGCAAAACATCGATAATTGCAGCTGTGCATTCAGAAATGAATATACGTGGGTGCAGATATAAGATGGACGATGAAATCCCCAGAAGAAAAAATTTAAAATATCAATAAAATAAATTGATAAATAAAAATGTAATAATTCGTGGTGTGAGGTGAGAGCAGAAAAGTGCAGTGCACGCTCAGCACCATGCAACCCACAATGCCTTTGCTATCTTTATTTTTTTCAAATTTTTCACCTGCTTTAAAATTTGAAACTCTCTAAAATGCTTCATTCAGCGTTATTAAAAATATGATATTAAATAAAAAATCGATCTTTATTTTAACTCTATTTTCAGAAGCTGTTATCCATGCGCTGTTCTCGAGCTCCTTTGCTCATCTTCGTATCTTCAACACCCGTTCCTATCTTTTCTTCGGCCTTGATCTTACCTTCTGGGAAAGTTTCCTCAACGAGGTGAGAATTTTGCTATGATTTAGTTAAATGCTGTCTTAATTTTAATTCTTTCCTAACGGAACGGCGAATATTTTTCAAGCATCTGTCGAACGGTTCATTCGAATGGGTGAAGGTGAGAAGCATGGGCGACACGAAGATCGAACAAGCGCCCATCAATTTACCCGACTCTCCCATTGGATGGATCGAGTGGAAGAAAGCTAACAACAAGTAATGCCCATGTTCCACTGTTTCTGACTTTGCTAACCTATATTGGTGCATTCCTGGTTGCGAGCACTTGAATTAAATTTGTTCTGATAAAGACTTGATTTCAATTTGAATTTGTTATTTCTCTCTTAAAAAGCGTTTTTAATACGCTATCTGAATACCTTCTATTCATTCGATAATCATTATAGAAATCGAGCGTGACCATATTTTTTATTAGACACCGAGAGTATGCATCCCTCTAATTCTCCCGATTCCCTCCCCCAGGATATTCAACAAAAGGATAAGGCGCATCAACCCGAAATTTCTACTGATGATGTGAGTTTTGAGGTATCTTAATCATGTTGTGCACAACGTATGCTTATTGGACTATTGTGTTGTATTATTGAAACACGGAAATGCGAAAGCGCTTTATCACATGGCGGGTTTAGCAAGGCTTGACTAGTTGTTACCCTTTCGTAACAAATGGAGGGAGAGCAAGAGTGGATGTTTTTTCCGTACTGCATGAAAAAAGTGAAAAAAATAATAATAAAATTATTCAATACACACTGCATTCACATTTTCATGCAACTACGATGTGTAGCCCTTTCACTGATTTATTTTTACGCTACTTTTTACCATCGCGATATCCCGAACTGATATATTTCATACATTAATTACAATCTCATTACTCATTTCGTCTTTGTGCAGTTGAGTTAATTGATATACTCTCAAATATAAAAGCATTATTCGAACTGACCGATACGGTTTAATTAATTTATTATACTAGTTATATTTTACAGTCGTCGATCTCCTCTCCCTGCTCGCCTCCCGCGGCTAAAAAGAAGAAGTTCGTCAACTCGCCGAAGGAAAACAACGAGAGTGTAGATGAGAGCCCTCTTGATGCTGCCGAATATACTCTGTATTATTTCTACATTATTTGCACGATACTCAAGACTCAAAAAAATACTTGTTTTGTGAGGATTAGATTGACATTAAATTGAATTTCTTACTGCTTGGAGACATCTTACCGTTCCAGGTGGGAGACTCTTCCGTGGAAGGCGCGGCCTGCTTTCAGTCGAATCTGCTTCCACCTCCGCACCAACGAAGAATGTACCGATCTCGCAAACTTCGCTATGGTATGTTAGCATATATGAAATAGGCTACGACTCCTTGACTCAATTTATTTTTAAATTTATAATTATGAGATTTACTCTGCTATTTTTTTACATTTTTTGGTTTTGTGTAATCATGATGACATGTAAATCTCGTCTTTCGATAAGTACAACATTGCGTTTGTACTGTTATGTTATTGTTCGGCTAAGTTGAACCTTTTTTTTCCAAAAATATATGGAATCCTCGTATTTCAAACTTTATCGTATTATATCTTTAAAAAAACTCACGAATCTCAGGTCTCCAAACCGTTTCGCAATGGAGTGATGGAATACATGAACAAGAAGGGCAATCAACCCGGACTGGAGAAGGTTTACTTCTATGTGAATGAGGTGGTGTTGCTTAATGCATTAAAGTTACCCAACATCAGTGCATTTTTTTAAAGTGGCGCCATGAAAATATCTTACCGCAAATTTACCAAACGTTTATGTTTTAAAGATTCTTTCATTATTATTCCTATCGACCTCATTCACAGGACGGTCTCTGGGTGTCGATTCATCTGTTCCCTTCGAATGTCCCCTTCCATAACCTGGCGAGTCTGGATTTGGGAAGATTCGATCGATTGATGATAATTGGTTATTCTCCAATTCTGAAGGTGCTATTGCGTGGTTCCGAAGATCCAATCATCGAACAGGTTAGTTCAAATATCAATATTACACCGGAATATGTTCTGCCACCATGCTTGGATCGTCGTAGCATACGACGAAGCAAAGCATTTTTTACATTGTTGGAAAACATGTTTGGCTAATTCTGATGATATCTTTTAAAATAGATCACCGTGCTGCTCTCTTCATACATCAAGGATGTATTTGTGGGTGGCCATATTTGCTCCTCCAATCTCTCGTTGTGTGCTAAAGTGCTGGATGCGTCGAATATCGAATATATTGAATTCGGACCGTTTACTATTCTCGATGACACTACTGCGTGAGTTAAATTAATATTATTCCAAAGCTTTTTTTATCTATGCAGAGAACATACACCAGACACCACTCGATTATTTTCCATTACAAACAATAAATGTTTAATAAATGGCAATAAATGTTTAAAAATTGAATTTAACGAAAGTTATTGCTTACAGCCCTTCGATAATTTCCATGTCTTCACACGCCAAGACGCTCACTCTCCGTTTGGTTGAGCCGCAAATGTCCGATCCGGGTAGATGTTGTTTTAACGTACATTCAAGAATGTTAATGGAAACTTTGAGTTATCTTTTCGATATGGGCATGCATCACTTAAAGATACCCATCACTCGTTAAATTTCCGATCGTGCCTGATCACGGTAAAAGGAGTGAGAGAGCATGCAAAAACAAGAGAGCTTGGCAATTTCAGGGGTGTTGGGGAACTTTAAAGCAGATTTTTAGCTAGGTTGTCTCTGGTATCTTTTCAGTTCGCTGAGTCTTAAATATGTTTGCTACACATAGGCTGTGCACATACATTGTGAGCTTGTCACTACTGTCAACCGTTCTTAAGCCGCATTCATCTCTAATCTGGCTTCAATGCCCACTTCCACTGTTAAAATCAACCTTCCCTTCTTCTTCGAACTTCCCAAGTCCTTCTGGAAGAATTTCTTCAGTGAGGTCGGGATCGTCTCATACTGAGAGATTTCAATTTCAGCTATGCATATTCCTTTTCCTAATCTTATTCACCTCTCAGAAGTTGTCTGGGGGCTCCTTCGAATCGGTCAAGATTGGAGATTATCGAATGAATATAAATACCCTGATCAATTACCCTTACATTGACGTCAGACCCTTGGAGTGGGTGAAAGCCAAACCGAAGTAGGAGGCCGTTGTTCAACTGATACAATCAATCCTCACATTGTAAATATTGCATCTCAATCGTTCCAATTTACCTTTTTATTCCTATCTTTTGTCTCGTTCCTATTTAATTGAAGAAGTTCTAATCATATAGAGTCACTCGTATGCGAATTTCAAACTAACCCCTTCGCTGACAGAAAATGCATCCATGAAAAAAATGAAATCATCCATCTTTATCCTCCTACTAAATTCTTTTGATAGAATATTTGGGAGTATGTTATGATCCCATACTCTAATAGTTCTCCACCGCAAGAAGTTATGTCACAATTTTCCAATTTTACACACATGTATTTATGCAATAATATTGTTGTGCTCTTTAAAGAAGGTTCCGTGATAAACTTTTGCTTTCTATAGATTGTTATTTGATTGAAAACGTCGATATCCGTTGCATCAATACCTTGGTTCCAATCGATATTCGCAATCGGGCTTCGTATAAAGCAATACTAACTTCAAAGCCTGAGGCACGATGATACCATCATTTATGTTTTTCGTGTCTCTGTTTTGCACTCAACACGAAAGAGCGTAGATATCTTATCACACGAGAAAGAAGGGAAACCTACTCATACTAAAGGGGGAAACTAAAGGACACTAGGCGGGAGCTAACAATAAGGAAGATAGTGATAGATATGAAGAGATAGAGGAGGGCGAGGGAGATTGTGCATACGGAATAGGCGCGAGGCAAGCATGTTTCTTAATCTGATCAGTGGGGGTAGGATATTTTCCTAGGCAAATATGTTTGAGACTGGGGTGCAGATTAGGGTTGGCAAAAATAGTCCGAGAGGACCACTTCGTTCACATGGAATGAGATCAGAATGAGTCTGAATGAAAATGATCCCTCCCTTTTGGGACTATTGATAGTCCGAGCAAAAGGAAACATAACTGGTTGGGACTATTTATAGTCCGAAAAAAATCTTCTTTAATTGAATCGTGAAACATATGTTGCAAAATTCAATTGAACAAAGGAAACAAAGCTCAATTCAATGGAAAACTGATCAGAGCAAAATGTATGTTTCAATTTTTTTTATAAATAGTCCGAGACTATTTATAGTCGGAAAATGTGGGACTATGAATAGTCTGGACTGTCCATTGGACTATTTCTGCCAACCCTAGTGCAGATGTTTTTTCCCGTGGCGAGCCTCTCAATTCATTCATTCCAACCTTTGTCTCGTTCACCGGCTAGTTGCCCTGTCTCTATTCTGTCTAATAGAAATAGTATTTATTATTTGTCACAAAAGATCACCGACAGTGGTGTAAAAGCAATGTACACTATATATTCCAAATTTCATCTCTACTGGGCGCCGGGAAACGGAATTGCGGTAATTCAATTTTTTCCACTTATCCTTGATTTTTATTCCACACTACAGAGAGAGAAAGTGAAATTTAAACATTTTTTAAACATTTATTGTTTGTAATGGAAAATAATCGAGTGGTGTCTGGTGTATGTTCTCTGCATAGATAAAAAAAGCTTTGGAATAATATTAATTTAACTCACGCAGTAGTGTCATCGAGAATAGTAAACGGTCCGAATTCAATATATTCGATATTCGACGCATCCAGCACTTTAGCACACAACGAGAGATTGGAGGAGCAAATATGGCCACCCACAAATACATCCTTGATGTATGAAGAGAGCAGCACGGTGATCTATTTTAAAAGATATCATCAGAATTAGCCAAACATGTTTTCCAACAATGTAAAAAATGCTTTGCTTCGTCGTATGCTACGACGATCCAAGCATGGTGGCAGAACATATTCCGGTGTAATATTGATATTTGAACTAACCTGTTCGATGATTGGATCTTCGGAACCACGCAATAGCACCTTCAGAATTGGAGAATAACCAATTATCATCAATCGATCGAATCTTCCCAAATCCAGACTCGCCAGGTTATGGAAGGGGACATTCGAAGGGAACAGATGAATCGACACCCAGAGACCGTCCTGTGAATGAGGTCGATAGGAATAATAATGAAAGAATCTTTAAAACATAAACGTTTGGTAAATTTGCGGTAAGATATTTTCATGGCGCCACTTTAAAAAAATGCACTGATGTTGGGTAACTTTAATGCATTAAGCAACACCACCTCATTCACATAGAAGTAAACCTTCTCCAGTCCGGGTTGATTGCCCTTCTTGTTCATGTATTCCATCACTCCATTGCGAAACGGTTTGGAGACCTGAGATTCGTGAGTTTTTTTAAAGATATAATACGATAAAGTTTGAAATACGAGGATTCCATATATTTTTGGAAAAAAAAGGTTCAACTTAGCCGAACAATAACATAACAGTACAAACGCAATGTTGTACTTATCGAAAGACGAGATTTACATGTCATCATGATTACACAAAACCAAAAAATGTAAAAAAATAGCAGAGTAAATCTCATAATTATAAATTTAAAAATAAATTGAGTCAAGGAGTCGTAGCCTATTTCATATATGCTAACATACCATAGCGAAGTTTGCGAGATCGGTACATTCTTCGTTGGTGCGGAGGTGGAAGCAGATTCGACTGAAAGCAGGCCGCGCCTTCCACGGAAGAGTCTCCCACCTGGAACGGTAAGATGTCTCCAAGCAGTAAGAAATTCAATTTAATGTCAATCTAATCCTCACAAAACAAGTATTTTTTTGAGTCTTGAGTATCGTGCAAATAATGTAGAAATAATACAGAGTATATTCGGCAGCATCAAGAGGGCTCTCATCTACACTCTCGTTGTTTTCCTTCGGCGAGTTGACGAACTTCTTCTTTTTAGCCGCGGGAGGCGAGCAGGGAGAGGAGATCGACGACTGTAAAATATAACTAGTATAATAAATTAATTAAACCGTATCGGTCAGTTCGAATAATGCTTTTATATTTGAGAGTATATCAATTAACTCAACTGCACAAAGACGAAATGAGTAATGAGATTGTAATTAATGTATGAAATATATCAGTTCGGGATATCGCGATGGTAAAAAGTAGCGTAAAAATAAATCAGTGAAAGGGCTACACATCGTAGTTGCATGAAAATGTGAATGCAGTGTGTATTGAATAATTTTATTATTATTTTTTTCACTTTTTTCATGCAGTACGGAAAAAACATCCACTCTTGCTCTCCCTCCATTTGTTACGAAAGGGTAACAACTAGTCAAGCCTTGCTAAACCCGCCATGTGATAAAGCGCTTTCGCATTTCCGTGTTTCAATAATACAACACAATAGTCCAATAAGCATACGTTGTGCACAACATGATTAAGATACCTCAAAACTCACATCATCAGTAGAAATTTCGGGTTGATGCGCCTTATCCTTTTGTTGAATATCCTGGGGGAGGGAATCGGGAGAATTAGAGGGATGCATACTCTCGGTGTCTAATAAAAAATATGGTCACGCTCGATTTCTATAATGATTATCGAATGAATAGAAGGTATTCAGATAGCGTATTAAAAACGCTTTTTAAGAGAGAAATAACAAATTCAAATTGAAATCAAGTCTTTATCAGAACAAATTTAATTCAAGTGCTCGCAACCAGGAATGCACCAATATAGGTTAGCAAAGTCAGAAACAGTGGAACATGGGCATTACTTGTTGTTAGCTTTCTTCCACTCGATCCATCCAATGGGAGAGTCGGGTAAATTGATGGGCGCTTGTTCGATCTTCGTGTCGCCCATGCTTCTCACCTTCACCCATTCGAATGAACCGTTCGACAGATGCTTGAAAAATATTCGCCGTTCCGTTAGGAAAGAATTAAAATTAAGACAGCATTTAACTAAATCATAGCAAAATTCTCACCTCGTTGAGGAAACTTTCCCAGAAGGTAAGATCAAGGCCGAAGAAAAGATAGGAACGGGTGTTGAAGATACGAAGATGAGCAAAGGAGCTCGAGAACAGCGCATGGATAACAGCTTCTGAAAATAGAGTTAAAATAAAGATCGATTTTTTATTTAATATCATATTTTTAATAACGCTGAATGAAGCATTTTAGAGAGTTTCAAATTTTAAAGCAGGTGAAAAATTTGAAAAAAATAAAGATAGCAAAGGCATTGTGGGTTGCATGGTGCTGAGCGTGCACTGCACTTTTCTGCTCTCACCTCACACCACGAATTATTACATTTTTATTTATCAATTTATTTTATTGATATTTTAAATTTTTTCTTCTGGGGATTTCATCGTCCATCTTATATCTGCACCCACGTATATTCATTTCTGAATGCACAGCTGCAATTATCGATGTTTTGCGCCTTCTAACATGATATTTTGTTTTCACTTTATCGAATCACCCTATCGTTAACGGCAGTTTCCGCTGAAATTGATCATGCTTATGGTGTTCGCCTTGATCTCACCTATCAGCGTATGCATAGCATGCCCATTTTTTCTCACTCGGAAGTAGTGAAAATGTCGATTGAAAGGAGAAAATCCCCCGAATTTGATGTTTTTCCTTTAGGAATTCTCGTAATCATTTTCCCGTTTAAATTGGCTATGTTTTTGGTGTTCTCCTTGATATTACCTATCAGCGCATATATAGTATGCCCAACTTTTGTCACTCGGAAGTAGGGAAAATATCGATTGAATGGGGGGGAACCTCTGACTTTGCTATATCCATCATAAAACATTGCTCTCCCCTATAAAATGTTCGGAGAAAGTACGATTCACATAAAATACACTTTAATACAAATTGACTCGAAAAAATACAAATACATGGTTGAAAATAGCTAAATAAATTTATTGAAATATTGGATGAAAAATTTGACTCGCTGAACTCGCTACTACCATACTGTAGACACTAATTACCGAGCTCAATTTATAAAAACGCCGTATTTTCGTTATTTTGAATATTCTTAACGTTTTCTTTGTTGCGCTAGAATCAGCATCGCCGATTCGATAGGTTCGATTCATTGAACAATTTATTTACTGTCTTTAAAAAATACCCATAACCCTTGCTACTTTATAATAGAGAGAACAATATTTAAGCACATAAATAAAAAAATTGTTCATTGAACTTCGGAAAAAATATAATAACACATATTTTTTAGCAAATACATACTGTAAATTTAGAAAGGAATGGCTGCTCACCCGGATCATAAATCTGAGGCTGGGTAGTAACACTGAGGGAGAGAGTTTCCGTGACCCTCGACAGGAAGGATATGATGAGTGGACTGAAAATTGTGCAAATAAATTAGATTTTTTAATATTTACCAATACAACCTTATTTTGACATTTTCTCTTCCAATTATTTATAATATAACATGTCGTGAAGCAATGTCGTAAATCTTTGATCAATTTAATCAGGGTCACGTCATAGTGTCGTCAAGATTCTGCAATCTAAAACGGAGATCTGCGATGGTTGATGCTCCGAGAAGCTTCGCAGACAGCGCGAGATCAGCCGGGGAGAGACCTCGATTCTCAGCGACGGAGACATACTTGGTGGATGAAGAGAGAAATTCAACCATCTGCGAAAATAGTTTCTTATCAGGAGATTTTCAGCAGAACTTAATTGTTTTGTTTGTTTAGAGGAGTACAAAAAGCATATATTCACAGCTCACTCAGAAGTTTCGATTCATCGTATTAAACGATCAGCAAAATATTGATTTTTTTTCAAAAACACAAAATAAAAAATTAAGCTCGCTTGCCTGCTCGATGATGGGGTCCTGCAGTCCAGTCAGCGTAGCGTGCAGTGTAGGAGCTCTTATAAAATTGTCCATAGATCTCTTCCATCGTCTCATATCCAATTTTGACAGGTCGTAAAACGCCAGATTGCTGGGGTAGAGGCGAATCTCCACATTCAGACCAACCTGTCAGTATGCGATCGTTAGAATTACAACGAAGGAAACTGAAATTTGTCATCGTTTGCAGGTCACAAGCTATCTTAATTAAGATGGGAAGATAATTCTTCATTTAGCAATGTATTACTGTCTCGAAAGATCATCATTTCTACTCAATATCATCATACCCACCTCAGTCTTCTTCACAATCACTTCATTTATTCCCGGTCGATTCTTCTCCCTGGCCATGAATTCCTTTACTCCCTTGTAGAAGATCTTCGACTCCTGCAATTTGCAAGCTTCATGTGTCCTAATCAATTAATATAAGGCTGGTGCAAAAGTCAAAAGTCTGGTTTTTTGTGTCCGTACTTTGAACACTCGCGTGCCGCAAATCTTAATGACCAACAAACATAACATTGTTTAGGGATATGCTTGAACGTTCACACATATTTCAATCAAACCGATTTTTCAACAAACGCAAGAAATGATTAACCCCCAAATTGCAAACAGTTCACCAAATTTAGCTTTAAATTTATTTCTCTAGATATTTGAAGGGAAAATCCATGGAGCAACTTCATATTGTTGGCTGAGAAGTAGCATTGATATTCTAGGGTCCTCCACTCAAAATTTCAATTTTTTTCTAAAATTCTGTTATTATATGGGACGGGGTTATCGATGGTGCGGAAAGAGAATAGCGTCACTAGAATTATAATATATTTCAATTCCAATGAGTATGAGCCTATTTCTCTAAGCTCCGCCCATCGTGGTGTAGTGCAAGCTCTCCAGTGGTTCGCTGGGTCATATCAGTTCAATGAGTCAATTGTTCAAAATTTCAAACGATTTTTATTTCTTTTTTCTTAATCGAAATTTTTAAAACACATACTCTTATTCAGTAGTTGATACATTTAGATGTATTTCTACGATTGCGACAATCGCAATCAAGCACTAATACTAGAGGCATACTGTAGCCATGCGAAACTTGTTTCTCCAGTTTGAGTTAGATAATTTATCACGATATATAGAACCTGATTACACTCTCCGAGTTTGTTTATACCACCAGAAATATGAAAAAATAAGAAATATGAATAAAAAAGCCTTCAATTCATGCAGCAGTCGGAAACTTCATCGTAAGTTTTGACAAGGTGTGCCGAAGTGAATTTGGCAAAATTTTTGTCCAATGCTCCTACCGAGTATAAAGAACATCTGATGTGCAAAATTTTAGAGCTGCATCCCCTGAATCGATTTCTGGCCAATTAAAACTTTTTGAGGCAAAGCTAATAGTCTGATTTTAGAGAGATGTGCCGAGGTAGATTTTTCTCGTTTTTCTACAGTGGCGTCCTTGAGGCGAGTTCTACTCATTCACTGAAAATTGGAGAGCTGCATCAATTAAAAATCGATATATAAATATAAAATGATTTTTGTGTGGAGATTTGAATTCGCGGGATCGGGGAAACATCGATCTTTGCACAACCTTTTCCCGGTTTTAAGCTTTTTAATTTGCAGATGGTGGTCCCTATTGATATTCTTTCAAAAAATAGGTTAGACCTGTCACATGAGTGGGTTTGAACCAAATTGCATGATAGAAAAATTAAGAGCAGACGCCGGCTACATGTGACTTTGCCGGGCTTTTCTGAATGGAAGACCAAGCATACAGGCTCCGTCATGTGTTTGCTGTATGCACCAACGAAGAAGCTATATTCTCATGAAAAATATTGGTGCTTGCTTCTTTCCCCTTCCAGGAAATTTTAATTTCTTATTTTTCGGAAATGTGCAATATCAACACAGAAATGCTATATCACGCATCTTCTGAGAGATTGCATGAAACCGAACCACCCGCGGAACTAGGAGCCCCAACTTTCAGCAGCATCCTAGCCAAATTTATTTCAGAGTATATTGGGAACGAGAAAATTTTTGGCGTTGGCCATTTTTCTCAGAACCGGCTTTTTTGGAAATTTCCGGTTCTGCTTCCGGCTTTGTCATAGTTTAGCTCCCAGGTGAGCTAGAGAGCTGGCAAAGAACTAAAAATGCGCAGAAAATTATTTTAAACAACTTTTCTGTTGACAACTTAGCGCAACATCCCAATCTTCGCTATGAAAAAAAATTGAAAAACTGAAATTCGAAGAGAAAAATAACTCGTACCGGCTCGGGTACCCCCATCTTAACCACTTTTTGAGCTCCGATTCGAGTTCTACGATACCGATTTAGTTTAGTGCAACTCAGAGTTAAGGTACAAACCCGTGGTTTTTCGATTTACATGGCCGAAAATCTCAAAAAGTACCGAAACAATGACATTGATATCGAGAAATATGGGGGGGTATGACAAAATCGCAAACGACAAAATAGCAAATCGAAATATCTCAGGACAGAGTGAAGGAACAACTTCGTAATTAGTATCAACTAATTACTCGAGGCAATTACTATTTGCCCCGAGGACATATCAGTGACGTCACTTTAATTAGCGGCATCGCATTTTCTACGTCCTATTTCCCGGTCACGGTCCAAAATCGGGATGAGGTTTTTGTCCGATCAACCCAAGATACCATGTCCCACATGTACTATGGTAACCCAGCTCTCATATATCGGCTACCGTATCCCAATCTACCGTAATCCAGATACTGTAGGTACACCAAATTAGGACAAACGAGTCCCTTCAGGCACAGTGAGTGCCGGACAGACTAGCAAAATGTCCCAAAAGTTTACCATAACCCGATTACATTTAATGTTTTTAAAATTAAAATCATAGCCGAGTGGCTAACGCACTCGCCTTGAAAGTAGAAGGTGGGGGGTTCGAATCCGATCGGCTGAAAACATCTTTGCCAAGCCTCATGAAGATCGGGAAAATGAAAGGAAGCTACCGTAACCTTACTTACAGTATCCCTGTTCAGTGTGTCATGGTTAGTGCGCTGGGTCGCACATATGACTTTATAATGAAATATTGCCGCGATCATGCTGGCAGTATTGCGGGTCGTTTTAACCGCATGAATTTGGTGAATTGATTTTTGAACTGCCTGTATTTTGTGAAGTGCCATTGCAAATTCAATACAATAGATATTTAAAATTCAAAGAATATTTAATTTAATATTCTAGATATTCCCTTTGAGACTCGCCAATGAACGCAACATCTGTATTATACTTGTCAATATTGATATTGAAAATAACATTGATAAGTTACTTTGCGTGTAATTTGCAATACTCGAGAAACAAAAATTGTGTGCCATGGCGCGATGATACTGTAATTGAATTCACATCGATAAAGTTTTCTGTTATTCCATTTATTATATAACATTTCTTTTCCCTCTTCGTTTATTTTTACCAAATGATTCCTGCCACAAATAGGTAAGTGCTCAACAGATATATTTATTATTCTATGCATGTTTTAAGGATTTTTTCAAATAAAGGGAAGGTGTTGATTTACGACAGAGATGGTTACGAGTACCGGGGCTATTACACTTCCAAAGCTGGAGTAAAGCGCTTCAGGTGTATATATAGTACTGAAATATTATAAATGTAATTTTGATAAGATGTAATACTGTAAACTGCTCTGGTAAGGCCGAATTCACAAATGGAGTAACGATTCGAGTTGCTGAACACGAACCTTTCCACCTTCCCAAAGACTATGCTGCAGAGGTATGCGTTTTACTCATGAAATATTGCGCATGTATCTATTGTGTTAGATTCGCGATATTCGCACATGTTCTAAAGAAGATCGTTTGGGTGGCTTGTCCACCGAAGCAGTACTTGCAAAGCATGTGATGGGGGCTCCTCCTCATCTTCTTCCGGTTCTGAAAGAGCGTGCTGTGAAGCGGGCAGTGCAGAGAGCTGTTGAAGTGAAGGGTGACTATAAATGGCCGTGCAAAATTGATGTTACCCTTTTCGGTTACAATAATAAAATCCTGAAGTTATATGCAATTATTACAATCAAAAGATTCGATGAAATCTAAATTTGGGTGGGATGTACGAGAAACAATTTAGTTGATTTGTCAGTATTCAATTGAAGTCATTTGCAAATAATATCGGAATTAAGTCGGATCTACATTGAAAATTATATTGCTTGTATGATACCTGCCGATACTCGTTTGTTTGCAATATTTTAAGCTCCGGCTTTTCGCGAAGGAGAGGAATTGGCATAATCTCATTTCCATCCAACGTGGAATCCGATGTGTGTGAATAGGAGGCAGAAATCAATTGGTTACTACATTGAAAATAACTTGGTAATGGCAATATCAATATTGAAAATTATAATATAGGGTTACTGTGAGAACAGAATGCGTAGTCCGTGGTGTGGTGTGCGAGAGTTATCACATTTTATTACTCGCGGAACGCGGAAGAAAAAAAGTTCCGCGAGTAATGCAACAAAATGTGATAGGTCTCGCCCACCACACCACGGACTACGCATTCTGTTCTCACAGTAGCATTCATTGCCGAGTCTCATTGGAAATGTCTAGAATAATAAATTAAATATTCTTTGAAAGTTAAACATCTCTTGTATTGAATTCGCAATGACACTTCGCAAAATACAGGCGGTTAAAAAATCAATTCACCAAATTCATGCTGTTAAAACGACCCGCAATACTGCCAGTATGATCGCGGCATTATTTCATTATAAAGTCATATGTGCGACCCAGCGCACTAACCATGACACACTGAACCGGGATACTGTAAGTAAGGTTACGGTAGCTTCCTTTCATTTTCCCGATCTTCATGAGGCTTGGCAAAGATGTTTTCAGCCGATCGGATTCGAACCCCCCACCTTCTACTTTCAAGGCGAGTGCGTTAGCCACTCGGCTATGATTTTAATTTTAAAAATATTAAAATACTTTATGCTCTTAAATGTATTATTTAAAAAATCATCTCCTTATTTTAAGAAAAAACTTTATCCTAATTTAAGAACAACTTTAGAAATAAAATCAGTTCGCGATGTTGTGATTTACGGTAACTAGGATACTGTAATCGGGTTATGGTAAACTTTTGGGACATTTTGCTAGTCTGTCCGGCACTCACTGTGCCTGAAGAGACTCGTTTGTCCTAATTTGGTGTGCCTACAGTATCTGGATTACGGTAGATTGGGATACGGTAGCCGATATATGAGAGCTGGGTTACCATAGTACATGTGGGACATGGTATCTTGGGTTGATCGGACAAAAACCTCATCCCGATTTTGGACCGTGACCGGGAAATAGGACGTGGAAAATGCGATGCCGCTAATTAAAGTGACGTCACTGATATGTCCTCGGGGCAAATAGTAATTGCCTCGAGTAATTAGTTGATACTAATTACGAAGTTGTTCCTTCACTCTGTCCTGAGATATTTCGATTTGCTATTTTGTCGTTTGCGATTTTGTCATACCCCCGAAATATGCATGTTTACAACCTCTATTTCCCACTATTTTGTGTTTTTACAATGTTTAGAACTCATTTTCGTACAATGGCGAAGAACCTTTCTGAAATTTCGATTTTTCATGACTCGAAAAATCGAAAAATTTCGACTTTTCAATATTTCATATTTTTGCACTAATTTGGCTCCAATTTGGTCGCCTAGGTGTATCTGGTGATATTTGGATCAATTTTTTTTCCCGGTCGTGACACCTTCTCCGCCCACCAAGGCGTCTACCCATTGGGGACGGGGAATTGGTAGTCGTGACTAGATCACGCAGGTAAATAGGTCTGGCGAAAGGTGGGCACTCCAGACTGAATCCGCCCAAAATTGGCACTGGCCTAGCAGTGTTCTCCTGCGAGCGCAATCTCGAAGACGGGATGTACCTTTACCTTTACCAGTCAAAATTCGGATGTTGCGTTGAGCTAAGCGGATGCTCACCTTCGAAATTCGATAATTGCAAAAATATGAAATGTAGAAAAGTAGAAAATTTTCAATTTTTCGAGTCATGAAAAATCGAAATTTCAAAAAGGTTTTTCGCCATTGTACGAAAATGAGTTCTAAACATTGTAAAATCACAAAATAGTGGGAAATAAAGGTTGTAAACATGCATATTTCTCGATATCAATGTCATGGTTTCGGTTAGGGTGGCTGAAATGGATCACGGTTAACCGTCTTGTTTACTCTCTCATACGGGTCATCCGTGAGGGGAGGGAGAGAGAGGCGAGAGAGTCTCTCTCCACAGTGAATAGAGAGGGTAGGACTGCCAGAGGGGACGGTTAACCGTCTCATCCGTCTCTGATCTGCCGAGGCCCTCTAAATAGCGACCCGTTGATCCATTTCAGCCACCCTAGTTTCGGTACTTTTTGAGATTTCCGGCCATATAAATCGAAAAACCACGGGTTTGGACCTTAGCTCTGAGTTGCACTAAACTAAAACGGTATCGTAGAACTCGAATCTGAGCTCAAAAAGTGGTTAAGATGGGGTCCCCGAGCCGGTACGAGTTATTTTTCTCTTCGAAGTTCAGTTTTTCAATTTTTTCATAGCGAAGATTGGGAATTCGCGTTTAGTTGTCAACAGATAAGTTGTTTAAAATAACTTTCCGCGCATGTTGAGCTCTTTGCCAGCTCACTAGCTCACCTGGGAGCTAAACTATGACAGAACCGGAAGCAGAACCGGAAATTCCCTACAAGCCGGTTCTGCGAAAAATGACCAACTCCAAAAATTTTATCGTCCCCAATATACTCTGAAATAAATTCGGCTAGGATACGGCTGAAAGTTGGGGCTCCTGGATCCTCATGGTCCTGCAATCTCTCAGAAGACTAGGGATCCGCAAGTGAAACAATTCTTTTTCGAGACTGTAATTGAATTATTGTCTCCCCTCATTCCTGTCTCTCGCGGAGACGTCTCTCGGTCAGAAATGAGAGGGAGACAATTCGAGAGACGTCTCTTTTTCCATTGTTCGTGAATGACAATCGTCACAATTGAAATTTCTTTCTCATTTTTCGTAAACAAGGAACCGCTCGTAGCGAGAGGAGGGGAATGGAATGGAATGGGGAGAGACGACTCTCAAAATTTGAATGCAATAATGGAGACGCAAACAAAACAATATTAAAATGAAGGAGACGTCTCTCGTCCCCAAATCTCTTCAATTGTCTCACTCGCGGAACACTACAGAAGACGCGTGATATGTAGTCATTTACATATCAGCTTCTTTTCTCGAAAGGATGTAACTTCCAGCATCCATGAGAAAAAGTATTTATTGGGTAAAGATGGGAGCTTCCTATGACCACCAGGGATTGAGCATTCATGCTTCAGAGGAAACAGAATATTGAGAGATGTGTCGTTTTCGATGGATCAATTTTCGTAATTTTAACTTGACCCTGTTCTCGCCTCTCTGATTGGGCAATGCTGACAGGGTGCGCATATGAAAGAGTATCTAAGGCCTCATTAGTAATTAATCATAATTGTATACCTTGGAGAGATTATTAAGATCAGTGCAATTCTTATCAGTGCGGAGATGGAAGAAAATTCGTTTGAAGGCCGGCCTCGCCTTCCACTGAAGAGATTCCACCCTGAAATGTTCAGCTTCGAAGTCGATGAAATTTTTAAAAATTTCTCTTCGTGAAATTTCAAATAAGACCTATGCATAATAAATATTTGTTCAATAATTGATTTCGTAAAATGAGGTGCTAGTTAATCATACATTGAGTACTCCGCAGGATCGACGAGGCATGCGATCTCATCAACTCTCTCGTTCTCTTGCTTCCGCGATACGACGAACTTCTTCCTTTTGGCAGTAGGAGACGCGCAAGGAGATGAAATCGAGGCCTGTAATAGAGCATGCATATGAATCATTTTTATTGAAAAACCCGTGGAAAATTCCTACAGAACACCCAATGGAAGACGTAATGTCAATTGGATTGCAGAAGACAGTGTGGATAGAAAGTTACAGACTATCCAGCCTCACCTCATCAGCTGACTGGTCGGACTGGTACGATCGCTCCTCCGGCTGCAGTTGCACCTGTGTGGAATCGGATGCATTGGTGCTCTGCATACTCAACTGAAAAGTGTATATCATTATTTGCACTCGAGCCTTATACAGCAGGTCAGAATATAAAACGCATAGGACCATAACACAATAAATCGAGTTACTTTCGAAATTAAACTCATGTGACCATAACACAATCACCTTCAGAAAAGCGAAAAACTATATTAAATTAATGGTTAAATCGGACATTTTATTAATGTTTCATAATCACGGGGAAAA
Organism: Pristionchus mayeri; assembly: GCA_036245805.1. Lineage (NCBI taxonomy): Eukaryota > Metazoa > Nematoda > Chromadorea > Rhabditida > Neodiplogasteridae > Pristionchus > Pristionchus mayeri. Next base: position 16,298,401 of record BTRK01000006.1, read on the forward strand.
TGAGATAAATGAGCGCGAAAAAAATGCATTTTAATCCCGGAAGTGAAAATATTTTGGTATGATCAAGGATTACGAAATGAGATTCTTGGAGTCAAAGTTTGTAGAGCAAATAAAAAACTGAAGACATTTGCTCCATATACATAACTACCGTTATTGATTGATTTTCTTCAAAAATTGGAAACAAGGTATTGATGCAACGTGATTCAACGTATTCATACAAAATAACAACATTATATTGAACGCAAAAACTTTATCATGGAACCTTCTTTTTAGTTGTACCAAAAACTGTTTAAACTTCTGACGGAGATAGGAGATGCCTATATTTAGAACGGTATTCTGAGTAATTTTAATGGACTGCATAACAAGGCATTTACAGAGAAGCTACCAAAAAGGAAAAATTAGTAGTTGAGAGACTAAATTAAAAAGAACAAAGGAAATACATCTTAGATGAAGGGTACTGTAAATTGTTAGGATAATGGAGTACATCACATTCATCAGTAACTTCAAAATAGTTTTCTTCCACTTCAAGAGAAAACATTTAAGAATCAGGTTATTGCGAGTAATTGTGATTTGGAGACAACTTCTGGCATATTAGGATACTGAACATGTGGCAAAATATTTCCCAAAAAAAGTACATTTCAAAAAGATAACTGGGTTGAGTAGGTGTACTGTAGGTGCATTACAGTATCCTACTTCGACTTAACCCACCCCAGACTTCTGATGGGAATCTCGGGCAGGTTGACGGGCGCTTTCGTGATCTTCTCGGTCATACTCATCGTGACAACCCATTCGATTTCGCCGTTCGACAAATTCTGAAGCATATCATGTCTCAGATGTTGCTAGTGAGGAGAATTAGAGGGAGAAGGGGCAGAGATACGAGGGGCGGAGTCTGGCCTCTCTGTAGTATTCCGATTGGAGAACAACAATACTACGATAGCCAGCCCCAGCATTATGAATGGATTCTTACCTCATTGAGGAATTCTTCCCAAAAGTTGCGAGGAAGACCGAAGAAGAAGGAGTCGAATCTAGCGCTTAGAACCACGACTTGGGCGATGGGAAAAGAGTAGAGAGTTGCGATGAAAATGGCTGAATATATGAAGATTGTAATGGGAAAACATCAATGTTTGTCCGGTTATCGAATCATTTCTACGTGCTTCAGTATAGACATGCACTAAGTTTAAAGACAACTGTTGTGCACATTCGCATGAAAACCGTCGTTCTTGGAGGTAGATAGTGTAGCATTTAGTGTCTAGAAATTTTTAATTGTTAGGCTGCAATATTTACGCATTTCTATAAGAACGGATAGCACACCCGGATAAATGAGATGACGGCGATCTCTCACTGTGATCGAGAGAGAATTCGTGGCTCGTGAGATAATCGAAAAGATGAGGGGACTGAACGATTTTAATTTCAGCAATGTTCATACCTTTTTAAGAACTTTTCAATGTAATAAAAATTGAACGAATATTAATGGACTCGCATTGTGGTGTCGTCAAGAATCTCGACATAATCGAATTGAAGATGGTCGATGGTCGAAGCTCCGAGAAGTTGAGAGCAGAGGGAAAGATCAAAAGAAGAGAGTGGGATTCCATTCGCACCAATGAAGACACACTTGATGGACGAAGAAAGCAGATTGGTGACCTGCAGAAAATGTTTCCGATCTGGCCTCAGAAGAACGTTCAGTCTAATTTGATTTCTGTTATTAGATGAATGCACAAAATGCAAATAAATAAAATCTTAATATTTATAAATTAATTGTAGTAGTTTCGATCCGTTAAATCCATTGTACAAAATAAATTATAATTATGCACTCTTCTGACCTGTTCGATGATTGGATCCTCATGTCCACTGATCCTCACTCTCATCACGGGATGCCCGTCAATAGGATCGGAGCGGTCCATATCTATGTAGAGATGGAAGATTCGTTTGAAGGCGGGCCGCACCTTCCACTGAAGAATCTCACACATGCAGCCCAAGAGAGAAATCAAGGTATCAAGAGACGTTTGAGAACGTATTCCGCATGTCGAAGGCACAGTGGAATTAACATTTTATCAATAGAACTTCAAATAACAGCCGATGAAAATAAACCATTTCAAATTAACGAATAAAATATAACTTCTATCGAGGGTAAAGAATGTTACCGATTTAACGAGGTTAATGAGGGAAGTAAGGTGTAAATTAGAACGATAAAATCTATTGGCGGGGATTTATTGTAAAAATAGGATATCCTACTTCAGTTTAGCTTTAACCCACTCAAGGGATCCTGCGGGACCATACACGAAATGTCTCAGCGTATTTATCTTGATCTGTAGATTTCCAATCTTGACCGATTCGAAGGAGCCATCAGACAATTTCTAAGAAAAAGAATAAATTCCGAATCAGAATATGTACTTTTGAATCGGGAATTTTCCAGTAAAAAAATTAACCCTCACCTCGTTGAGGAAGTTATTCCAGAAAACTTTGTCGAGGCGAAAGAATTGGGGAGAAGCGATGCGTACAGTCGAAGTGGGCAGCGATGCCAAATTGGAGAGGAATGCGGCTTAAGAACGACTGATGAGTGGCAAGCTTAATTTTTCCGCCTATATTTCGTGCATATCGAATTTATAAAAAAAAGACATAACAGTGACAATAAATCTGTGAAAGGCTTATTTTAAATAAGACATGCCCATATAGAAAACACATTTCCATCTTTCAATGACGCATTGTTGGTTGTATAGCGAAACAGCACCAATCAGGATCGGAAAGCTGCTGTCCGCGCAAGTTAATTGCGAATCTTTTGGCTTGTGAGGCCATTGAGAGGATGAGAGGGCTGAAAGCGATTGTTTTCAATCCGTAGATAAATTTGGAACATAAGTTAAGAAAGCTTTCTGTCGACCCCGCAAATATTAGAAAAATCGCCTGATGTTTCATATTCATAAACGTGGGTAGACAAAAAAAAAGAATCATTAACTCACGCCGTAGCGTTGTCGATAATAGTCCAACGGCAGAAGTCAATATTTTCGATATTCTTATTCAAAACCTTCGCGCACAATGAGAGATCGGTGGGGGAGATACGGCCACCCACGAACACAGTCTTTATGTATGAAGAGAGCAGCAGGGTGATCTATTTTAATTGATTTTTCATCGGAAGCATGCAAACGTATCTTCCCAAACAAAGCTAAAATGGCTTTTCTTCATTGTATAAAGCGATGTATGAAGAATTTTAATAGAAAATATTCGCTAGGTATATTGATACTTGTGCATGGCTAACCTGTTCAATGATTTGGTCTTCGGAACCATGCAGTTGTACCTTCAGATTTGGATTATTACCATTCATCGATCGGTTGAATCGTCCAAAAGTCACACTATTTAGGTCGTGGAAGGGGAGATTCGGGGGGAAAAGATGAATCGACACCCAAAGACGGCCCTGAGAATGGAATCGTTAGAACTAATAAAAGAAGAATGTGTGTACCAAACACACGATTGTTAATATGCTCGATCCGTTTAAATATTTTCTAGTATAAATTAAATTCAAAATTCAACATGACCAGTAACATATCATTAATGCATTGTACAAAGCTCACTTCAGCCACATCGAAGGAAACATACTTCAGTCCGGGTTGATTGCCCTTTTTCTTCATGAATTCCATCACTTCATTGCGAAAGGGCTTGGAGACCTGCGTTTGGTCAATTAAATACTTAAATACTTGTTGTATTTTTATGATCTTAGAAACAATTCGATTTGTTTTAGTTTAATTATTAGAGACGAAATTTGCCATTCATTTGGCGCAGGATAAGACAAAACCAAAAGTAAAAAGTGGACTAAATCGAATCGTACATTTATTAATATATAATTTCTTTAAAATAAAGCAGCACAGCTTATAAAATATGCGATACGTATCATTGAAAAGTTGGACAGATCACAACAGTCTTCGTTGGTACGGAGGTGGTAGCAGATTCGCTCGAAAGCAGGTCGTGCTTTCCAGAAAAGTGACTCCCACCTGCAACAACAATCAGTCGTGATCGGTAGTAGTAATGTAACTTATTCTTGTATAATTAAAATTAGATTATTCTATAATTTTTACTTATTTATCTGTATCTTTTCGATATTAAATTGAATGAGAAAGATATATAAATTATACTTTGCATACTCGGCAGCATCCTCGGGAATCTCATGAACACTTTCGCTGTGTTCCTTATGCGAGATGAGAAACTTCTTCTTTTTGGCAGCAGGAGACGAGCAGGGAGAAGAGATCGGCGACTGGAACAGAACATACAGAAGAAATTAATTTTTAATATAAAACGAATGATCAATTCCTAGAAAACTCTCGATTAAAGACAGAGTGCCAGTTGCAGATTACGGATTTCACACATGTTCACGGACTTTCTAGACGCACCTCATCAACCGGCTTGTCGCACTGATGTGATTTTTCCAGCATCTGGAGCTGCTCCTGAGAGGAGGGCGCAGGGTTCGAAAGTCTAGGGTGAACTTGGTTAGATTTTGGGGGTGTACGTTTTGCCAACCAAATTTAAAGCAAAACGAACACCCCAGAAGTGAAAATAATATTATACCATGGCACGAACACCCACAGTAAAAGACAAAATGGAACCAAGTTCACCCTAGGCTTTCGAACCCTGGGAGGGCGATGAATTAGTGCTCTGCATACTCAGCTGGAAAAATTATAAATATTATTACACAGAAAATAATATTGAAAATAAACGGAGAAAAGATTTCACAATAAAACAAAATTTGCATTTCAATGAGCACAAGTTCACTATTACAATAATAATTTTAAAAAATAATACAAAGCATAAAATTAGTTTATTGATTGTGTATTTTTTTCGAAACGACTAAATATTGATTGGAGGTAAGGTATTGAAGAGGCGTATTGAAGAGGAGAGATCCTTGTTCCTAATGAAAACTGCATAATTAAAAATAGAGCAGCTCATTTCACAAGATGCGCAAGTTATGCCCTTTTTACTGTTGTCGATAATTTGAAGTCATTTTATTTCACACTCACCGCACGCTTTCGAGCGCGCGGAATGAAATGATTCTATTGTCCCTCCATTGTGTCATTGTTCGCGCTCTAAATCGCGCTGTGTGCTGTGAAATAAAATGACTTCAAATTATCGACAGCAGTAAAAAGGGCATAACTTGATTTCGAGGACTGCACTTTTTGGCGCTAACCACTCATTGGAAAGCTCTCGTCGCGATGCAAACTGTGAAAAAATTTCAGCTGCCACTTTACCTACACTTTTGAGAAAAAAGTCGTTTGAATGTAGAGCGGTTAAAATTCACTTTTATAGGAAATGGTTTAAATACATCGATAGAGCGCGAAAAACGAGTGGGGGTCACTCAGGGAACATTTTTCCACTATCTTTCAAGAGAACCTGGTAAAACGCTCATAAAGTAGAAGCGTATCCGACCCGGTGTAGTGAGCTCCAGAGTGAAGTATGCATCACGACCTTTTAGAGGGTGGTTAGGTACGACATAGGGTGGCCAAAACTGACTAGAGCACATTTACCGATTTTCCTCTCATTCCATAGGAATGCGGATTCAGCTCGATTCTCTCGTGAGAGGCGAGATATTTAATATAATGAGCGGCATCGATTTCCTCCGTCCATTTTCTATCTCGCGATTCGTATTTGGTCCATGAGAAGTAAGGTATGCATGTAACGAAAATAAACGTATTCATTCAAATTATAAATTATAATACTGAAATCAAAACTTTATCCGGGAAACTTCTATCAAAAACACAACACGATTATCTCATATATACAGGTGTGTAAATTAGAACATTGGAAAACAACTTCCATCGAAAGAGGACATTGCAAGAAGAGTATGATATCCTACGATGGTGTTTTTCCACACTTCAACCACAGAAAACAAGATGAAGTCACTCAAAATTTCATGGGAATTTCTTCTGTCAGTGACGGGGAGAGTAAATCTAATATGTCTGATGAGGTTACATAAGATGGAATTTTAAAAAATAATGTATAGAAGTGAAAAGATTCGGTCAATGGGTGATATCATGAATATCGCGATATGGGGAAAAATTGATAAGACATTTGATTAATAATATTATTTGGGAGCAGAAAACACTTTTTGCAGCTCCGCAAATTCCTTCTTTCTGATGTCGTTCATCGGGAGTCTGCAGAACCTACAATAATATATTACAATAATATACATATATGTTACTTCTGTGACACCTCCTTATCATCTCAGTACTCACTTGCCTTCTCCCTTCTTTATGTAGTATGAGTGGATCTTCTCGAATATTTCTCCGCGAATCTCCACTGGTAGAATATCCTTGTACATTCTGATAATCTGGAAAGAAACCATCATTCTTGATCAGAAATGCTTACTCATAATAAGTGCATATAATAATCATACCTAAATGCACTCAACTCAAATCGTTATTCCACATAGATAATAAATTTCTTAATGCCCTCGTTATCGACCCTACTTTATCACTCTCAACCCATATTTTCAATCAATGAATTTCATCTCTCATATATCAAGCCATAATTATCCTGAGCTTCCTTCTACTCTCATCGACAATCTCCCATTGCACCTCATCAAGAGGTAGGACAGTCATCTACTCGTTTCATGTTTCACATGCCATGCCTAATAGTTACTCCTAATAGTGGATACCTAGTCCTAGCAGTACTCGGCCTCACCGCACTACACCACCTTGTCGTCTCTTGACAAATGTAAAATCGCTTGACGTGGCTGCACCTTTACCTTTTACCATTACCTAATATTAGGGTGTCCGGAAATTTTTAAGAATGGTCATGTAAAAACTTAATGCATTATCGATTTTCCCGATTTAACAACTAAATTTGTAAAGAATATTTTGATCAATCGATTAATGCTAACTAGCCAGGAGGTGCATCAGTATTCCAGTTGTACAATTGAATTTAGTGATGAGTTCGGTCAAAAATACGGGTTTAAGTATTTCAGTAAATTCTCTGTCATGCATCCAACTTTCGACGGATAATTATGGCCATCGCTGTGGACTAAAAGGGGATTATGCACAATATTAACGAGGAGAGATTTCGATCGGTAAACGCTGATGAGAATTTTTAGGCAATCCCGAAACAGAAATTCGCTAATTTTTGGACATTATCTATGATTTCTTCTTCCTCTCTACAGAGAGATCATATCAAATGCTGTTACGACCAATCTCAATATGTTCTCTTCTCAACAGCAAGGGGTGGTCATCGGAGTCCCTCACGTGCTTGTGAATGAGGGTAAAATACATATTTTTAGGAAAATGAACACTACCAAAATCAAACATGTTTCATTAATTTGTGATTGCTCCATAGATATACATGATTTCAACACTTCCAAACATAGTACAATTACTCATGCTTACGTGGAATGCTGTTTGGATTTGAACTCTGTAGTCCCATTGACATATACAATTTTCAAAATGAGGGTATAAAAGCGACTTTTTGTCATATTGCATCATCACATGATAATAGTATTGCCCAATCAACATGGTAAAAATTACTTCTCAACTACCTTCATGCATTACTACCGCGAATCTGTACTTATCGCTTCACATTCGTGAAAAAATTAAACAACAAAAAAATTCTTAAAAATTTCCGGACACCCTGCTAGTTACAATGCCTCCTCCCCTCTACCTGCGGCACTAGATCAGATGAGAACCGTCGGATGAGAACCAAAAAGCACCCTTCTCCAGCATGTTCACAGTAGGTTCCCAAAGTGTTGGCGTAGTGCCCTCCCTACTCACTCTCATGGCAGCGGGGGCGATCACTTTGTTGTTCTGGAAGGCGAGCATCTGATGTGCAGCGAGTGCTACCACTTCGCCCCTCAGAGCAACCATATCCTCACGCACTCGGACTGTCGAACACTGCAGAGAATAGTCCTTTATAGAGTTGGCAAGGTTACGAGCTCGTTACGCCTCCCACTCCTCGGATTACGAAATAAGAGTAGGGTGGGGATAACGAGCTCGTAACCTCCCCTCGTGTTGCCAACCCTAGTTCTTTTCAAGAATTAAGATTCCCCACAAGGTACTCTAACCCCCGTACCTTGACCATTTCTTCAAGTGCCTGCACTCCAAACTCGATGATCTCCTCGAAGGCGGGCGATCGATCCGCCTGGACCTACAGTAGCAAGAGTGTTACATTTGCCTCAAATCTTATGGAAAGGAAAGTGGGCTTACGGTGAAAGTGTGGACGAGCAGAGAGGGAATCCCCAGGACGATCGCCCGTTCACAGAAGAGAGAAGAGAGACGACAGAGGGACACTCAAAGGGAACACTTCCCAAGAAACCACAGCATGGTATTATCAAACAGAGCGAATAATTAGCCCATCTACTGGTATAACTCACTGGTTGTATAGCAGGCGACCTTGATGTCGTATAGTCTGAGGGGGTTCTCGAGTGCTTGTCTCGCCCTCTCCAGTCTCCTACTCACGGGAATGGCCCTCTCCTCTGTGTCTCCAGGCATCGCCTTAAACAACCAATGAGTGAAGTGTTAATATAGAAGGGATACCTTTTCAGCTTTCTCGTTGAACTCCCTCATCCTCTCTCTTATCAATTCGACCTGCATTCGATGGTTCCCCCGGGAGAGAATGCCCCTCCACCAGGCCTGCAATCAGTCAATCAACAGATCATTTGTGGCTGAATCGTTACTCTCCCTCCTTCTCTACCTGTATTCTGATGGCAGCCTGTCCGTAACTCAGTCTGCTCATTCTGTAGGCCATGAGGGACAACTTCCTCTGTCTTCTCTTGATCTCTCTGATTCCAGCCATCAGTCGATCTTCAGAGAAACCACCGAAAGTCTGCAATAAAAACGAGGAATAAGGGCGGGTGATGGTAATACTGACGATACTGCTCTTCATCCCATTCAATAACTGAAAACCTCCAATAGATCAATCCTCACTCCCACCTACCGTTCTCTCTTTTCCATTACAGGGAGTTGCATCCCTTCTCTGCAGCAACTCCACTGTCCTTTTCTCCACTCTTTTCTTGTGCAACCACTGGCGCATGGAAGACTGAACGACAATCAGGGTACATAGCCCTCTTCCTCATTCACCTGGATTGTTCTGGCTGCTTGGTTCTTTCGAATCTCCTCCTGTCTATTTTCTCGTTCCTGATAAGCCAACATTTCCTGCAATCGAATTAAATAATGAAACATCTAAATAAAAGAGGACAATGGAAAAATGAATTCGAAAAGTGAAGCGAACCTGGAAGATTAGTTCCTCTTGGTCGTGCGCCTTTCGATGCTTTGCTCCCCTGAATTCCTCCTCATCCCTTCTCATTTCCATCTCAATTCTCGCATATTCTTCTCTGCAAATTACCTCTTGTATATATATCCCTTCTTTATACTCTTTCGTCTCAATATTTGATGTCGCGTCCGCAGTTTTTCGGCCGAAATGTGTCTGTACCCAGCTGTCGGAGTCAGATAGAGGCTGGCAAAAGACGCTGGGCGGCAGCGGGAGTCGAACCCGCGACCTCGTGATAGCGAGACAAGCCCGCACACAACTCGGCCACGATGACAATTAGGGAGCTCACTTCTGTTTGCGAATAAGTAGAGCGGAGCGAGGGTGCGCGCGAGTTCAGCCGGGGGAGGGAGAGCGGGGAGGAAGGAAGGGAAGTTGGCGGGTGCGCGTTGGAAGGGGGGCTGAGGGGAGGTGAGCGAGTGAACGGAGGTGATAGGGCAGAGGGGATACAACGTTATGAGGGATTGGCGGGTAGCGTAATATCATTTCGAATAAACTTAGTAATCCGAAGGCGAGTGAGAGGGAAAGCGGAGGTGAAATGGATAGCGGAGGAGAGAGGGGAGGGGATGAGAGTGAGGGAGGGGAGGTGGGAGAGCGGAGGTGAGATAATCTAATGAGGGAATGACGGGTAGCGTATCAAGTCGAACAGCTTAGTAATCCGAAGGCAAGTGAGAGGGAGAGCGGAGGTGAAATTGATAGCGGAGGAGAGACGGGAGGGGAGGAGAGTGAGGGAGGGGAGGTGGGAGAGCGGAGGTGAGATAATCTAATGAGGGAATGACGGGTAGCGTATCAATTCGAACAGCTTAGCAATCCGAAAGCAAGTGAGAGGGAGAACGGAGGTGAAATTGATAGCGGAGGAGAGACGGGAGGGGAGGAGAGTGAGGGAGGGGAGGTGGGAGAGCGGAGGTGAGATAATCTAATGAGGGAATGACGGGTAGCGTATCAATTCAAACAGCTTAGTAATCCGAAGGCAAGTGAAACGGAGAGCAGAGGTGAGAGCATCGAAGTCGAAAGGTATTTTCAGAACAACTTAGTCCCGGCTCGCCGCGCAGCGGCGAGCCCTGACTGAACTTGGTTCAAAGGCGAACTCCCGCCGAAGGCGGGAGTGAGCGTCGGGGTTACGAGAACGGTTTGACGGGTTTTCTGGTAGTCGAATAAGCTTGGCTATATCAGGATTTAGTGAAAATGGTAGATCGTTTTTTACGTTGACTGGTGCGGAGGAGGGACTGTTTTAAGAGGGAATAACGAGTAGCGTATTATTCTGAACAACTTGATTAATGTATTGTTCAGAATTTAAAATCTTTTCACTTGGTCGATTTTAAAGGCGGTGAACTTAGTTAACTAGTATATATATATATATATATATATATATATATATATATATATATATATATATATATATATATATATATATATATATATATATATATATATATATATATATATATATATATATATATATATATATATATATATATATCATACAATCAACAGTGATGATACTCCATCACCAACCTCTTCAGCAGTCGTTCCTCCTCCTCTTTCCTCTCCCGTTCCACTCTTTCCTCGTCCTCCCTAAGTAATTTTTACTGCATTCAATTTTGTAAAGATTACTAAATTTCATAATTATAAAGTTAATAAGGATTAAGCTCCTCGTTCCGTACCTTTTCAGTCTCTCTTCCTCCTCTCTCAACTGCCTTTCTATCTCTCTCCGAGCCTCCTCCTCATCCCTGAACTTAGGACTGATTAAGAATACAAACAATAATTTATTGTTTGATAACAAAATATGAACGGGTGGATGTAAAAGAACCTGAGCCTCTTCTCTTCCTCCTCTTTCTCGATTCGTTCCCTCTCGAGACGTTCTTTCTCTCTGAATATTCAACATTCAAGTATGGCATCCATTTTGTATCCATATTGTTAGAAGCAGAAAATATAAATTTGAGAGTGAATACCTGATCCTCTCCTCTTCCTCTTCTCTCATCTTTCTTTCCTCTGCTTCTCTAATCGCTCTTTCAATCTCGAGGCGAGCCTCCCTCTCTCTGAAAGAAGTGCTAATCAAATTGATTTTTCACATTTTAATAACAGTAAAAAGGACAGTGAGCTAACCTTCTCAATCGCTCCTCTTCCTCCCTCAATCTTTCTTCTTCTTCCCTTCTCACTATTGCTTCCTCCTCCCTTCTCTTCCTTTCCTCTTCCTTCTTCAGCCTTTCCTTTTCGAGTCGTGTCTCTTCTTCCCTATAGGAAAAAGAGATTGTAAACGGTATTTTATACCGATAGCAATATCATACATAGAAAAAAAAGAGGACACTAGCCTTCTGATTCTTTCCATTTCTTCTTCTCTCTCCTTTCTTACTCTTTCTCTTTCCTCTTCTTCGATCCTTCTCTGCTCTTCCCTCAAAATAGTTCGCATACTATCTTCCCATTTGACTCAATCAAAACATTCCCTCTACCTCATTCTTTCTTCCTCTTCCTTTTCCACTTTTACTGCCTCGATTCGTGCCGTCTCCTCCCTCAAGACAATGCATTAATACAACTTCCTTATCTATTAGGATGCACGTAACAAACAAAAAACTGCAAAAAAATGCACAGTACCTCAGAGTCTCAGTGTTCTCGAACGGATTGCTGATTTCGATGGAATTCACGTCTCTCGGCGTCTGTGTGCCCACGATACTGAGACAACCAGAGACCTGATAAAAATGCAATTACGGTATTAAAACGTCAATACGGTTGATTACTGTATATCCGTACGGGGGAAATTACAGCAAAGATAATCTTAAGAGAATATTGTGAAGGGCGGCAAACTCACTTGTCTGATAGAGTCCGTCACTCCCGAGTCACCACTGGGTGTGATGGGAGAGGAGAGAGAGGGAATAAGTATTTCTCCAGAAGGACGATCCTCATTGATTGGCTCGCCATCGGGAGACTCAGTGGGACGAGCCTATGTTGAGTCGATTAAGCAGAAACACTTCGCTGAAAAAATTCGACAACGATTTATCATGGACGTTTGCCCGGAATGTAAATACTCCAATCAGGACTTTTTCAAGACTTTTACAACCTCATTTACCTAAGCTAAGAACACTGAACGCCACTTTCCCATTTAGCAGAAAGCTGCGAATAGATTTGAATTATGAACGTTTAACAGTGCCACTGAGCAAAGTATTCACACTCGAAAATAGAATTTTTGTGGGATTTCTTAGCAACAGTATTGCAAATGCAGACGGGAACGAAATATGAAGACGAACGAGATTAATTCAACCGGGATTAATCATATAATAAATCAACTGTCACCTCATCAGTGGTCGCGTGCATTTGCGTCGTCGAGAGACTGCAATCGGATAGTTTTGTTGCTATTTTTGGCAATTAAGAAGGATGTTATATAGAATAGAATAGAATTTATCAGGGGTCGCTGTCAGCGCTGATCTGGGTTACATTTTCCATTCTTCATCATCTTGGCTCCACCAATTTCCGCCTTTTCTCCTAGTGATTTCATTTCTCCATCTCTCTCTCGGTCTTCCCTGACTCCTGTTTTGAAGTTGATTGTAAGGGATCCAGACTGTCAGTCGTCGTGTCCATCTGTCATCATCCATTTTCCTGATCTTGTTAGCCCAGGCGATCTTCCTTCTTGTCGCTTCATCGACCCAATCTTTAACTCCAGTCTCTGATCTAACACGCTCGTTGCTCCATTTGTCCTTCCAGGTCACACCGACCATCCGTCTCTCCATTTTTCTTTGCGCGATTCTCAACTCGTTTTTATCCGATTCTCTCATAGTCCAGCTTTCGCAGCCATAGAGCACAGTTGACATTATGCAAGCATTGAAGGCCCTCATCCTGATTGTTCTTCTTACTGTTCGATGCTTCAGTAGGTGTCCAATATTTCGCCAGGCGAGCCACCCACATTGAACTCTCCTCTTGATCTCGGTAGAGGGTTCAAGTGGAAGACTAATCCAGCTCCCTAGATACTTTGCTCCCTGCTTATACTCGAATCGATTCCTTCCATTTATCTCGTCGCTTCCCGGTTCTTCTCACTAGATGTAAGCAGTGTGGTTTTATCGGGATTCACTTCTAAACCAACATTCGCTACTGCATCGATAACTTTCACAAGCATTCTCTTCAGTTCTATACGATTTTTCGCAATCAGAATGATGTCATCTGCGTAGGATAATGTTGTAAGTTGAACCCCGTTTACGTTCAATCCGGTTCCTTCCCAATCGATTGTGTCCAGTGCCATTCGTAAGACAGAGTTGAAGAGTTTAGGGGATATGGTATCACCCTGTTTCACTCCTCTTCGTACGTTCACTTGCACTTATATACATGTTATATATTCATGTTATATACATGTTATATATTCAATTAGGACTCCCGCTGCCCCGAACCATACCGTATCTTCGCAACACGGTATACAATACCGTTATAAGAAAATAAGTGTTAACTGTGATGCAAATATCGAAGATGAATACCTTTGACCCTCCGGAAGGTCGGTGTTGCGGGAACGGCGAAGCCAGGGGAGACATGCGCGCATACTTGGACAACCGGAAAAAATATACATTAATCATAAGAAGTGGTCAGTTGCTCTCGCAACAATCAAGAAATACATTATAATGAAACTCGCACAAATGTATATCAAATAAATTTGTATTACTAAATATATAGTGCTGGTTGAATGGCAGAGAGAGAGATAGAAAGAGAGAGATGGAAAGATGACTCAAGTAAACAACTTGATCCCCCTTGAATCGAAAGAATTAGGAAACTTGAGGATGAATTGCTACCGTAGGCGGAGTGTTAGCGAGCTATTAAAGATCTTTATACGATAAAATGATCAGCAAGCAAGTGTAAATAGAGCATTTATAGAGCATCTGATAAGATTGGGAAAGACCGAGAAAAAGGGAAGGTACGTGCGCGAAAACAGATCACGATTGCGAAACGATTGCGCAATAGTGGTGTCCTTTAGTGATAAATAATAAATAGACAGAGGAGAGACCGGGCAACAAGCCTCCAAACGAGGTCAGAATGAATGAATTGAGAGGCGCGAGGGAAGAGGGGAGCGGTAAAGAGAGAGCGCGCGCGAAAGTGAGAGAGTGCTAGAGAAAGGGCGCGAAAGGAAGTGAGCGCTAGGGAAAGAGAGAGTGCGCGCGAAAAGAAGAGAGCGCTGGAGAAATAGTGAGCACGCACGAGGCAAATAACGAATAAACAGGTTAAGGAAAGGGGGAGAGGGTGCGAGGGAGAGAGAGGGGGGCGGAGTCAGAGAGTGTGAGGGGTGTAAACATGTAAAAAGGCTGAGCGGACAAACTACACCCGAAGTAATGGGGGGAGTGCGAGGGAACGACAATGTGAGTGGAGATGACGGCATATGGCGTCGGACTAGAATACGGCAATAGAGGGCAGGGAATCTATCTCGATATAACAAAAATGATTGAAAAAGGAAAGAAATATGAGAAACCTCAGACAAAAAAAAATACAACGTAATCCGAAGGTTTAAAACATGTAACTTATCGAGTGCTTTACACAAGAACAAACGAAGACAGGAATAGGAGGTACGGCATATGGCGTCGGACTAGAATACGGTAATAGAGGGGAGGTCAACTATCCAGTGCTAGAGCAAAAGAAACAACTGAATGAGATGTGCGAGGGAAGGGGCTCGTGAGAGAGGGCGAGAGAGAGCGCGGGAGGAGAGAGCACCAGAGAGAGAGAAAAAGCGCGCGAGGCAAATAACCAATGGCGCGTAAACAAATGAGGGAAGAGGAATATGCACAAACACGTGAGTATTTGTGTATAGGAATAATCTAAGTAAGGAAGTGATCTGTAAATATAATTCATTTGCAAAAATAACAATGACAAATTCAAGAACAACGATAGCCAAAATATTCGTGATTAATTAAATTAATTAGATATTCATCGCGAAGCAACGAACAGTAACAACTACATATTCGTATGACCGTGGCCCTTCGGGTCGAGGGGAGGTCAACCATCCAGTGCTAGAGCAAAAGAAACAACTGAATGAGATGTGCGAGGGAAGGGGCTCGTGAGAGAGGGCGAGAGAGCGCGCGGGAGGAGAGAGCACCAGAGAGAGAGAGAGAAAAAGCGCGCGAGGCAAATAACCAATGGCGCGTAAACAAATGAGGGAAGAGGAATATGCACAAACACGTGAGTATTTGTGTATAGGAATAATCTAAGTAAGGAAGTGATCTGTAAATATAATTCATTTGCAAAAATAACAATGACAAATTAAAGAACAACGATAGCCAAAATATTCGTGATTAATTAAATTAATTAGATATTAATCGCGAAGCAACGAACAGTAACAACTACATATTCGTATGACCGTGGCCCTTCGGGTCGAGTATGTGTGGAGGGGGCACATGTGAGTAAATGCAAAGGGTTATTACCAAAAGATAAATGGGACGAATGAGAGTGAGGAGACCAGTCGACTATCCAGTGTTAGAGAAAAAGAAACAACTGAATGAGATGTGCGAGGGAAGGGGCTCATGAGAGAGGGCGAGAGAGTGCGCGGGAGGAGAGAGCATCAGAGAAACGAGAGGTCGCGCGCGAGTAAACAACATTTAGTGACACATACACAAGTGAGGGAAGTGGAATGAGTAAACATTTGAGAACCATTTGTGTATAGGATTAAACTAATTATTGAAATTATCCACTAACATAATTCCTATACAACGATGTTGATTTCCAACCGACCTGAAATATTTTAGAGAAGATATCCTGAAGAACGGCAATCATACCGGATAAGATTCAATTTTAAAATAACGATTCAGAAACAACTTTATTCAGGATAATGCATAAATTAGAGGAAATGATTTAACAAAAGTGATTTCGTCATGGAATAAACAATGGAATTAACAAGTAATCTCCGATAAATAGATGGAAATAAATCTCCGATGATGTCCATACACTAACTGTATGTGTTGCATAATTGATAAGTAAACACAGGGTATAATAGATATCGTGAAAAGGGAAACAACATAAACTAATAAGACAGTTAATCGTAACAAATCAAATAGTAAATGAACGAGTCGGTAATGAATTCACGTTCCATTACAAATGAGACTCAAGTAGTAGATTTTGAGCTTTTCATCCAGAGCCGACAGCTTATTATCTATAGAGGCAACGTTCTGGTGTGTGTCCATCACGACCACACTTGAAGCACGGAGGATATCCGGCCAAGTTCCGACACTTTGTGAGGAGAGAATTCTGAAGTTAGTGGTGTAAAACACTTGTAAAAGTAACCGCTAATGCTCCGAGAGTGTGATATTCAACCATCTATCAACTTTCCCTATTTCGGTTTTATATTAACAATACCTTGGTTTGTAGCACTAAAAATTATCGATAAGACAACACCAATGACATCTGACGAAAATCTATGTTTGCCACAATCTCATCATGGGAATTTATCGAGAACAGGACATTAGGTAAATATTGAACTATTGCATCATACCATTTGAAGTATCAAAAGCGACATGACACAATACTTCGCATCAGCTCTAGTGTTGGAAAGAAGAGAAAAGGAAGAGACTGGCTCACTCCATGCTCTCCGATGACGTCGTCCCTCTCCTCTCCTGATACCCGATTGAAGATGCATCCTTCCTTGAGTGAGGAGAAGACGAGAAGATGAGAGACTTCGAAGGCAGTCATGATGAAGGTGAACACTGCACATTCTTTTGTTTTTTATTTTCATTTTTTTTTCGAACTGCCCAACAAAACCAATCACTTAACACGAAGACAACTCTTTTTTTAGATATTTCTCAACGTCAGAGACGATTAGTAAATCAAATGTAAGACTGCTAACTTGGTCTATTGATCCTGTAGCCTAGATTTCGCTCCAGCTCGAAAGGGTCCTCGATGCACATCTGAATGAATCATTTAGATTACTCATATTTCGACTTACTTTTTTTAAAAATCGGAAAAATAAAAGAAAAATAAAAAGGAAAAGGAAAAACCGGAAGTGAAACAGCGTGAATAAAACATTTTTTTTAAACTTTACCGGTTTATCCCAACATTTCTCGTGCTTGGTGAGCACATTCGTTTGGCGAATCTGGACGACCTAAAAATATTAATTAAATAAAAATAATTAAAGAAACAAAAAAACCTGGTTGTCCCAGTCGAAATTTAAGTAGTATTCGAGAAACTGCATGAACAACTCTCCAACGGAGAGGTTGCACTGCGACCAGTTCAGCTGAAGGAATAACATAACGTAAACGGCAAAGCAGCTTTACGTAATTTATTAGATAATGAGAGACACACACCTTCGGTGCTTTATCACAGAAATATACGTCCCATCCATCCACTAGAATCTCCTTCATATCTCCCATCTGAAAATTTTAAATAAATTAAATACTAAATCATGAAATACCTCTTGGAGCACAGGTAAAAGTGGATGGGGCTTCAGACGTTGCAAGAAGTGAATAAGGAGAATCATGTATCCATATGGGGAGATAGACTTTTTAGAAGCATCACACATATCACACGTTTTGGCCCATCTCTTGATGAATACTCCTGAATTTATATTTCTATATGTTATATTTCTATACGTTTCTCGTGTTTAAGAATTCTATAAAAATGTGATTTTTCACTACCTTTGACCATACCTAGTTTGGACAGGATGTTATCCTTGGTCCACGAGCAGTATCTCTTCAACATTCTGGTATTGTGAAGGGCGAGCTCATTGGAGCACGAAATACTGCAATACTTGTTCAAAGAACACTATTAGAAATAACCAAAACTCACTCTCCTTCGATTTTTTCACCTCGCACAAAAATTGCAAATTTCACGATCGGTACCTAAAATGTTTCATCAAATATTCTATAAAACTTTAATAGGCTTGTCTATATAAAATAAAAGTTAATCGTTTTCCTAACAACGGTAATGAAAATCATTGCCATTAGATAAGCATATTAAATGCCACATACTCGCGATCTATAGGGAAACAAAGCTCACTTTGACGTTTTCAATTATTGAAGTCACACTCGTGAACTTGAGAGAAGTTCTTAGAGCGTTATCGATAGAGAGAATCGTAGCAATGTGCATTGAGGAGAGCTTCTCAAAATCCTAAACAAAAGGTCAACAACAATCACATACAGTTAGTCACATAGCAACAGTAAGCGAACTTTATGTGATAAAGTACGGAATATTTTAATCATTTTCATATACGATTTACCACATCTCCATTGGATCCATCTGTGAATCGAAAGCAAACGTCCAAATCGGATCGATTCGAGCCGAAACCATTAAGCCAGGAACCGAAAGCCTCAACGGTGACACTTCAGATGAAAACTATGACGTCATGCCGCCTTTTATATATCAAAGGCGACGTCATAGTTCTCATCCGACATATTGTCCTCAAGGATGCGGGTTTGGAATGTAAATAATATTTTTCATTAAATCTATATGACTTGCGAGAAATTATTAGGTAGACTAAACAACTCACTTCCAGTTCAAATCTTCCACTAAATTCCTTCTCAAAGGCATCCGCCAGTGTATCCATGACTACACCCAGCTCCTTATTACGATTAGCGGAAATCTTTTCGTTATCTGCGCATTAAATTTCAAAAATTCAAGTTACATTGGACTGGCCGTATATCACGCGAATAATTTCATCGAGATCGGCAAAGTAGTGAGGAAATTTGATCTACAAGAATGAAATGTAAATTTAACAAATATTTAAGGTTGAACATTGAACTAAAACATGGGAAAACACTGTACCTGACGATTCACAATGACCTCCCATCCATGCAGTTTAAACAAGTCCTCGATCGTGATTCTGAAATAATACATGTACCAAAAACAACCAAAAATACAACTAAATCATTTCAAAAATTGAATAGTCATTAAAAATGCGAAAAAATGTGCCTTAGTCTATCGCTGAAACGATCCATCGCTTCAGCGAGTGTCATCAGCACCCTTCCCAAAGGGAAGCAATGAATCTCATCAGCGACTGCAGTGTGCTTCTCCTCCAGTCGCTTTCCTGTGAATATAAGTGACTAGCCCGGTTGCTCCCGTCAGAGTGGAGTAGGTTTCGCAATCACTAGTGCTGAAGCGCGCTCTCTTCCCCTCCCAACCGGTTTCGCAATGCGAACACACGGACATATTATACAGAGCGTCGGTACAAAGATAGTTTGAAATGCATTTTGTCTTTACTACCTGCTATCTCGAGCAGTTGCACAGCGTACTCGATCGACCTCTCGTCCTGAGATTATAAATTTACTCGACAAGGATGGAAGGAGCACTAACCACGAGTAACTTGACCGGGTAGCTCGTCACAGATTCGAGAAGATCATTGATGCATGAGGTGACCACTTTGACGGAGGCTAGATTCTGAAGGAAGAGGTGACCGATGAACCTGCAACAACGTCATTCAATCTTCAGCTACGCGGTTCTAATTCAGATAGTGAAACATCAAGAATAACAGGTCAAACTCTCATCAAGAAAGTCAAATACCAAATGCTTTAAACTATCATCATACTTTTTTCGATATTATGAAATCAATCAGAGATTACGTGATTATTCCGAATTGCCTCTTTCTGAATTCACTCTTTTCGTGGGACATCACGCGGTTCATCAACAAGGTTCCACTTTGCTTAAAGTGTTCAAACGTAATATGACATATAAAAAAAAATCATACTTACCTTAGTTTTGAAATGTTGGCAGAACATTTTATGGGAAAATCGGAGTAAACGGTCAAGAAATAGTGAAAATCTTTGCTCGCTCTTGTTGAATTCCATGAACACCTTGAGAGTTTTTTGTTTGAATCAATTTTGAAATATACCTGTTCTCGGCACATTGTCAAGAATTGTGGACACAATTCCGGTTGATTGATAGTATGTTCGACAATGATCGAAATGACCTGAAAAAATGAAAAATGTCTTTCGTTTGACGTAAATGTTTTAAATCAATCGATGTGCATCATAGTCAATGAATTCCTTCATTTCCAAATATTCACAATGATTTTGATAGAAATAAATAATATTTACATTTTGAACAAATAAATATCCACTATATCCTTACCTCATCGAGTTGAGGTGACTCGTGCACCTTTAGATCGAGAAACTCCTTCGTCAAGGCTGGAAATGTCGTCGGAGTGACGTTCTTGAGCATGGAACGTACACTATTGATCAGCTCCTGAAAAAAAGTTTAACAAAGTGCAAAATGCATGACTAATATAGTGCAAGGTACAGTAGCGCTCAAAAGTATTGAAACGATTTGAATTTTCATATAACTTTTTCTACCGTTGACTTAGCAAGTTCGATGTTGGGGCGCTATATACCAAACCAATAGAAGAATACGATGCGAGTATTGCGTCATCACGTGCCTCATAACTAATTGCGTAGTGATGACGCAATCGAATTTCACTTTTTCAAACAGGCTTTATTCTTACATAGATTTTTTCCTACTCGCCACACTTTCTGTGGTTGGAGTCATGCCCGAGGCCTACCCAGAAAAAAATTATGAGGTTGCTGCGCGACCGCATGTTTGCTGCAGCCTTGCTGCAAAAAGGGGGTCTGAAATCAGATCTCAGCTTCTAGACCAGCTAGCAACTCGTTTAAAGCACCAAAATGATCCTCATCGCGATCCCAGATAATACTGTGAATATGGAAAGGATATTCCAAAATTTGCCCTCAGGGCATGGAAAATCACTTTTTCACATGACCACTTTTTGGAGATTCATAACTACGTAGGAACTGTATATAAAAATCTGGTTTTTGGTTAGTCATATTCAGTATGTTGTATATATATGGTTCCCTGCTTTTTAGATTGTTTAAATATCTTTCCTGCCTTCGGCGATCGTTTATCGGAGGTGCACCGTGTTCCTGATTGCATGACCCTTCGATAACAAGTTTGCGGGAGAGTTAAGGAAAACTTTTGTTATTGTGTGTACAAGTCCAACTTGTTCTGGGGAACTGATCCCCAACTTTTTTAAATGTTTGAACAACTCTGGGCACAGTTGGAGATAGAGCGCAGACGAAAATAGCGGGCCGGGGACTCGAAAGTGCCTCCGAAAAACGATCGCCGAAGGCAGGAAATATATTCAAACAATCTAAAAAGCAGGGAACCATATATACAACATAATGAATATGTCTAACCAAAAACCAGATTTTTATATACAGTTCCTACGTAGTTATGAATCTCCAAAAAGTGGTCATGTGAAAAAGTGATTTTCCATGCCCTGAGGGCAAATTTTGGAATATCCTTTCCATATTCACAGGATCACCTGTTATCGCGATGAGGATCATTTTGGTGCTTTGAACGAGTCTCTAGCTGGTATAGAAGCCGAGATCTGAATTTCAGACCCCTTTTTGCAGCAAGGCTGCAGCAAACGTGCGGTCGCGCAGCAGCCTCATAACTTTTTTCTGGGCAGGCCTCGGGCATGACTCCAACCACAGAAAGTGTGGCGAGTAGGAAAAAATCTATGTAAGAATAAAGCCTGTTTGAAAAAGTGAAATTCGATTGCTTCATCACTACGCAATTATTAGGTTGGCATGAAAGTCTTTGTCACTGGTTTTGTTTTTCCACTGCTCGTCGCAGATGGACTTTGACATTTCCTCGTGCCTAGTGAATAACAAGCAGTGAGGGGCCTTCAACGTAAAGAACTTCCCATTCCCTTCCCATCAGAAAGGGGCAAGTAGAGGAACGATGTATGTCACAAGTGCCATCCACTTCAGTCATGTTCTGATTTGCATTTCAATATCTGACTTCACGATGAAGGATTCAGATACCCTACTGAAGTATCTTTATGGCACACGTGCCCCCTCTACAACTCCATATGTAATTGGTTCCATCGCTTCGAAGAAGACGACTTGACCCTCAATGATCAGGATCGGTCTGGAAGACCTGGTGAGTTGGAATTGGAAACGTTGAAGGAAGTTGTGGAAACATACCCATTTCAAAGTGCCCGTGAAATGACTATTGCACTTAGAGTCCACCATAGCACTGTCAAAGACGGCTTGAGATCTATTGGAATGAGGAAATTTATCGGTCGATACATATCCCATTATCTTTGCCAAGCCAGCCGTGACCGTCGAGTCGATGATTCCATTACTCTCCTCATTTCCCAAGGCGGGGATCGATGGATGGAACGGCTCATAACGGGGAATGAGAAGTGGGTCCTCTACGATAACAACCACAGGAGAACCCAACGGGTTGGAGAAGGAGAGACTTCACGGGGTGTCCCAAAACTTGATCTGCAAGCCAATAAAAAAAAGCTGTCAATGTGATGGGGAGTGGTTGGCGTAATCTTATCGGAGCTACTACCTGAGGGCATGTCAATCACCGGGGTCAAGTACGTCACACACCTACATAATTTGAAGCTGGAAGTCGATCATTCAAGGCTGAAGGACAAGAAAGTGTATACTCAACAAAATGACCCCCGTCACCAGGTCTCCAATCAAATCAAGCAGGAACTGGCTAGATAGCGATGGATGGTTCTCCCTCACCACCCGTACTCTTCTGACATGGCACCGTAAGATTACGGGCTTTTCGCAGACCTGACCCATGCCGTTCGAGGTAGGGCCTTCAATTCCCGTATATGTCTCGAGGTTGAACGCAAGCAATACTTTGCATCATGCCCAGTCGGGTTCTAAAGGGAGGGGATCCATACATTGCAGGTACGTTGGGCACATATTGTCAATAATGATGACAAGTATAAAAGAACTCATGCTTTTCATTTCTCCAAGAAATAAAGTTTTGAAAAAGTGACAAAGACTTTCATGCCAACCTGATAGTTATGAGGCACGTGATGACGCAATACTCGCATCGTATTCTTCTATTGGTGTGGTATATAGCGCCCCAACATCGAACTTGCTAAGTCAACGGTAGAAAAAGTTATATGAAAAATTCAAATCGTTTCAATACTTTTGAGCGCTACTGTATAAATATCTAACGCTAAATTTAAAAAGGGACATAGCAAACTTAAAAAATGCACGTGCTCCTCACCGTCCTCTGAGTGTGTTCCCTGATTTCAAATTCGGCGATAGCATCCTTTTCCTGCAGTCCATCGGAATCAAGAGGTCGAGCTGTGAATATTTAGGTAGTACAATTGAAAATATTATATGATATTCTGGAAGCAATAGATATATTTTATTAGACATTGTCGAGTATTTAATTTAAATGTTAAACTAACATCTCTGATATTTCGCAAAAGGAGACTTCTTCATTGATAGATGTGTTCCAGTTCTACTTCTAAATACTTGTTACCTCTTTCACTGTGCTCAATTTACTAGATGAGAGTATTGAAAAGATATGAGTACGGTACTTCTACCGCTTATCACGACCGGATTAGACATGTGCAAGCACTTTTATCCAGGTAAAAAAGAGGCGATTGCTAGCAAAGCGTAACTCAAAATGAACAAACTTCAGAAAACATAGAGAACGTATACTAATTAAAATTAGCAAACAACACTTGTAGAGATTGTAAGTCTCTCATGTCAGAGGAGCGCACAAAGGGCTGATGGAGGCTGAGGGAATCGAACCCCCGACCTTCATATCCATGGACAGACGCTCTACCACTGAGCTACGCCCCCGTTGTCTTCTGTCCTCTCCTCGCGCATTATGGTTCATAGGGCCAGTGGTCACTACGCACTTCCAAAATTGTTCGAGTACAATCCAAGCTTAAGCAAGAACAAAAGTAAACGAGAAACAAGCAGAACTAGCAAGACAATATAATATTATAATTCAGGAACAATGGTCGAGTTATTCACAATAATTTTCACTTCTCTAAGAGTGATCTAAAAATGCTTAGGTCCGGGTTCTGTCTGCCTTAGGCACCACTAACATTAAAATATGGTAGAATCAACAAAAAATAATAAGTCGACAAAGTCGAACACATTTTCGACGGTCAGAAAGAGTGAAAGAACGGGCTAAGGGAGGAGAGTCACGAGTGACGTCACTTCTTAGCACAGGTGTTCATCGGGTACGGCGGGAGATTTTGGAGCGCGACGCTGTTGTGCCAGCACATCCGTCCGTTTCGAGTGTTGCACACGAAGCACATCGCCCTGGAATTATCGATCAATTATTTAGTTTGTAAATTTCGCTCGTTCTGAAGAATTTTCTGCAAACACCCGTATTTATTTCTAGAAATCTTTTTTTACCCCTCAACGCAGGAACAACAGACGTATAAGACAACATGAGTAAACACACTCTCTCGAGCACTCGAACCATACCTGAGCCAGTTAGTTAACTGGCGGCCATGGAAAATCAACGTATAGGGGTCATGGTGAAAATCGATTGTTGGTCATGGGTATTCCAAGACTAAGTACCATAACCAATCGATAGTACATTATCGACTGATACCGTATATGGCTACCGTAACCCTCAATTATCGCGAACTGACTTTATTGTTAAAAGTCCTGAAACCGTGTCCAATCATTTCTACAGTACCCAAGTGACTACCGTAACCCAGTACTTTGGGTAAGATCCAGTTCCTTGGGTCAAACATTTTTCTAAAAATCTTATATGAATCGTAAAATGACTCCACAGGTATCAGAAATACGATAGGATACTTTGAAATATTTTTTAAATCAATTTTAGATTTTTAGAAAAATGTTTGACCCAAGGAACTGGATCTGACCCAAGGAACCGGGTTAAGGTAGTCACCTGGGTACTGTAGAATCGATTGGACACGGTTTCAGGACTTTTTAAAAATAAAGTCAGTTCGCGATATTCGGTGTTACGGTAGTGATATACGGTATCGGGGGGTACTGTACTATCGATTGGTTATGGTACTTAGTCTTGACCTATCCATGACCTACTATCGATTTTCACCATGACCGTTGATTTTCCATGGCCACCAGAGAACGACCAATCAACGGGTAGCCGCCGATCAAAGAACGACAAATGTACAGGTAGCCGCCCGATGAGAGCTTTTCTTATAGCTTAGGTGTGCTCTCTAGAAAAACCAGGTTTAACTAGCATTTAACTAGTTAAAATCGAGCTCAGCTGTGACTCGAACCAGAGAGTGTGAGAAATGAGAAACTCTACAGTACTTCGTGGCGCGGCACTTGAGCGAGAAGTGGCCGATGCGACCGCAGATGTAGCACTGCGGCTCGCGAGGAACAGCGCCGATCAGCGACTTGCACTTGGAGAGGAGGGCACTCTGCAAATAATATAATACTTAAATTAATACAATACTTAAAATAAAATAAAATAATACAAATAATGCTTTCACTATGCACTTAGGTTAGCATGGAGCGTATACAGTAATAGATACTTGTGAATATTCGAAAAAATCATTTCAAAGGAGCACTAAATTTAGCCAAATACATAAAGTGTGTATTCCTATTTTCTAGTTCACACTAATACAACCCCGCGTACACTAGCTTCAAGAAAAATTACCTTTTTTTACCAGAATCCCCGGTTATTAAAAGATAGATATTAATAGTTGCTCACTGCGCATCTCGCGATGAACTCCTCATGCGAATCTGTGTCCTCTTCAGCTGCGATCTGACCAATGAAGGTGCCTCGGTCCTTGGAGGCGATGAACACCTCACGAGAGATCGAGAAAGACTTGAGTATGAAGGTGAACACTGAAAATAAGGTTATGAAAGGTGAAAAGTGAGAAGCATCTAGATCGCGTAAGTTCTCATAAAATAAATTTGAGTAATTTAACCTGAACTTACTCTGTTTGCTGATTGCCGAGCCATGATTGACATCGAGATTGAACGGATCCTCGATGCACATCTGCAGTCAAGGCATACTTTATAATTCGTTTGAATCATAAATGTGCCGTGAGAATAAACAGATAGTAATTAGCTAATTAATTCGCAACGTTGTAGTTCAAATATATAGCTACAATCAACAAAAGTAGTACCTGCGTATCCCAACCTCTCTCGATCTTCGTCAATGTCCTCGATTGACGGATTTGGACGACCTGATGTTTTTTGTGTTTACCGGCAGTATAATCATCCCAACATGGAAGGTATTCAGCAGTGTTGTTCAGAAGATCAACTAACGACAAATCATCTGACTCTCGTTATCACATAACTGTAAACCAAAAAAGATGCCGGTAAGAGAGAAGAGAATGAGATGCAACTCGAAACGTCAATCCAGCGAGTAAAAAAAAATGAAAAAATGATCCCACTTGGAGACTCCAGTCGAAGTTGGCGTAGTACTCGATGAACTTCAGGAACAAATCGCCAACTGAGAGGGTGCACTGCGACCAATTCGGCTGGAATGAAAAGAATTGGTCAATAACATATTATGCCATCTTCCAGAGATGAAATACATGTGCGGAACGACGTTAGAGTTCATAGCCTATTGGCCTAAGGCGCTTGCATTTATGAGACATGGTATGATTCGCCGGCTTTGGTTCGAATCCCACCCGGTGCAATTCCTTTTGCAACTTTTGCCCAATTTTGAGAAGTTAACCAGACATTCCTTTAAGCTTTGCAAACGTGTTTATGTACGGTAGGATTCGAACCAGACCCTATCATGTTCCATAAATGCAAGCGCCTCAGACCACTCGGCCATGAATCCGGCGATACACTGTTCATGTCCGCCATCTTCTTTATTTCTATCCTGCGTATTGGTCATTTAAAAAAAATAGCTTGAAATTAACACAAATTAAAGTAAGAAAAAAGTGTTTGAGCCAACCTTGGGTGCGTCGTCACAGAAGTAGACGTCCCATCCACTCACTCGAATCTCCCTCTTCACACCCATCTGCGAAATGAACGTTCATTTCGACGTTGTATCCCCATCCACCATTCGTGAAACATTCCAAAGATAGATGACTTAGCAATAACACCTACCTAATGATTGGACATTCTGGAATACCTCTTGCAGCACAGGCAGCAGTGGATGTGGCTGCAGCCGTTGAAGGAAGTGGATGAGGAGAATCATGTAGGCGTATGCGCACAGAGACCCCTTCGCCGCGTCACAGATATCGCACGTCTTTGCCCATCTCTTGATGAACACTCCTCAAATTTGATTGCTGTTTTTGTTACACGGCGGGTTCCGAAATTAGGCGTTCAAAAATAGCGCGTACAAGTGTTCTGTGTGGGAGCCTGCTAACGATCGTAGCCAGACAGCTGGGAATGGATCGACACGTTGAAAGAAGTTTAAATATAATTTTATAATTGTTTTAGTGTTGTTCAGCACGCTGGATTTCACTAAATCTCATTAATTATCCCGAAAACAATCGATAAACACGCCAAAATGAGCCTTGAAAAGTTTGAACAGTTTTACGAGTTATTTCCTTAGTTAATGGTATTTATTATTTATTTCAGTATTACCTATAGATTCATTGATGCTATGTCCCCACCTTTGGAGCACATTCATTAACGCACAAACTATATCAAACAAGAAAAATGAGCAAAACATTTCAAAGCCGGGTTTTAGACACGATTTGGTGTAGCTCGTTGTGAGGTTTTCCATACCGTAATATTTTCTTTCTCATGTACACCATAATTCCCTACACATCAAAGACGCTTCTTCATCAAAACCCGCCGTGGTTAATAATAATTTCAATAATCATAATTCGCAAAAACACTATAAATTAGTAATACTGTTTAGCTATTGCTCTAAGATTATTTATAAATGCTATTGCGAAAGTATCTAGGCGAATTTCTCGCACAATTCCAACACCCGCATCAGTCTCGTTTCACCCTCATCTTAATACGCCCGCCATCTCCAATTTTCAATTACATCACGTAATGGGTAATAGATCAAAAAGTACCAAATACCCAATTCAAATATGTGAATTTCTCACCGTTATTGCATCGAATTCCCCCAATAAAAGCTAATACGAGTATCCATGCGAATTTCTCACACATTCCCCAACCCCGCTGTTCTCTCGCTTCACGCTGATCTTTTATAACCCATCATTCTCGTTTGCTAATCGTATCCGCGTAAGGAGACTCGGTTTCACCCCACCCGACAGATTTCGCAACCTGTTATACAAACACTATGCTTCTTTATATAACTGAATTGTTTTAAACAACGCACCTAGCTTCGATAGCATCTCATCCTTCGTCCATGTGCAGTATCTCCTCAGCAGTATAGTATTGTGAAGAGCCAGCTCGCTGTAGTACGAAATACTGCAATTTTGTTTTTAAAATGTTTAATAAATTTTAAAAAATTTAAAATAATTTACTGACTCTCCGTTGATCTCGCAACCGTCCACATCAGTTGTGAATTTGACGATCGGAACCTTGAAAAAGCAATCGATCTTTATTATTTAAATTTTGATCGCGAAATGAGTAAACTTCTTAAAAATATACAAAATATTAGGGTGTCCCATATTTTTTTAGAATTTTTTAGAATTGTTTTGTCTTCAATATTTCATTAACATAGAACAGCATTCCATCAACACAGTGGGCTCTATGTCTTCCCTAAACCTTATGCCACGCTTCCTCCGCCACAGCCACAAATCTCATACGAGGCAAATATAGTATATCCAACCGAAAACAACATTATTTCAAAATTTACTACACGCGAAACGGCATGAACTTCAACAACCCTGGATCGAATCATAACTACAGACACAATAGCTTCTTTCCAAGAGCGGCAAGGCTTTTAGTAAACACCGAGAATGAAACCAGTTCCCCTGAATAGGTCCTCCTGACTCCATGACCCTTTTATCCTGTCATTAACCAGTGATTCTCATCGTCATTCATTTTCCTGTTCTATTTTTAATGTTATCTCACGTTATTTCGTACGAAATAGCATAAATATATATATATATATATATATATATATATATATATATATATATATATATATATATATATATATATATATATGTATTGCACAGGGTCTCGATTCCTCACTTTCAGAAGACTAGGAGCTTGGAGGCAATACACTAATAGAAGTCCCTCTCCGGAACGTCTCCGTTAATGAACTTTTGTCCCTTGTTGAAGCCATCAAGAGCGCTGAATGCGTGGTAGTCGCATGGGGATTGGTCTGGTGTGTATGGTGTATGACGGAGCCTTTCGATGTCCTATATTTTGTACTGGGTGATTACCACATTATGAGAGAGACCATTATCCAGGAATCGGACGATTTTTTCGTGGCTCATGAGTTTGGGAAGTACCCGGATCGCCATTTCTTCTAGTTCGGCGGAAAGTATACCGACCTTGACGGTGAGGCCATGAGGGAAAATCTACCAGTAGATCGGGCCGAGTGTGGAAAAGAAGAAGATGGGGAGTTCTTCCTTGATGCGAGCGTCGTTCTTCGAGGCCAGTTCCTGCTACTAATCGACATCGACCCACTGTAAATTCCTTTCAGGGTTGTCGTACGTGATCCACTTATTGACCCACTGCGGTGATTTTGATGATCCAACGAGTATTGGGTTTACAGTGGTTAACTGATATCGACGATATCGAAAATGTTAACTGATATCGACGCGCGATTTCAGCGGTGTCTTGGAAAGGTCAGTAGATATCATTTGACGGTGCCTGTGATTCTTGTCAGCCCGATAGAGGGGATGGCACACGGCTGATTTAGGAGTACTGCTATTGCTCTACAACTTGCGAACACTATCTTTGGTCTCACTCGAGAGGGATGTGAGAATGGGGATTGAGACTGGGGTTAGGTCGGGCGACCGTAGTGGGATAGCATTCCAGCTTGTTCTCCCGTTTTTGGAGCTGGTGAACAAATTACATGGGGGTGGCAAGACAGTGCTCATGGTGACCTTGTATTACCACTAAGTTGTTGCGAGCCTTGGCGTCTGAGTGACCGAGGAGGAAGGAGTGGAATAAAAATAACCGACAACCTCGACGACTACCCATTTCTAGAATGAACGAAACAACTGTAAGAGTCATACTATTCCGACCCTATTTGTACTCAATAATTACTGAATGTATTATCTATCGATTAGATTGTGAGCTAATGCCAAGCTATTGCGCACTTGATTTTTAGGGGTCGTTACAACAAGTTTTCTAAGAAACTAGCGACCTTCGGTCGCTACGTGGTTCGCGGGGTTGTGTTTTAAGGATAACAATTGGACGCGACTGGTGAGAGCCTGCTTAAAACGTTGTGAAAGGCTCGTGAGGCCGAGGGCGATTCGAAAAAGTTGGGATGGGGCTTCGCCCCATCCCAACTTTTTTGAATCACCCTCTGCCTCACGAGCCTTTCACAACGCTTACGCTGCGGGGAGTGAGAGCAGGTTGGGATGGTGTGGCGTATGGTACACGGGGTGAATTTGAGTTTTCTGCGATTTGGTAAAATGCACCATGTTGTGTGCTGAAAGTGCTCGTCGTGAGGATGCCAACGGTCAGGGTCCTATCCTTCTACGATGATTTTGAAGCGAGTTAGAGCCATTTGAAGAAAAGATCAAACTACAAACTACAAAGATCAAACTTTAAAAGCACTCGCCATGGGGATGCCAACGGTCAAGGTCCTATCCTTCTACGATGATTTTGAAGCGAGTTAGAGCGATTTGAAGAAAAAGATCAAACTACAAACTACAAAGATCAAAGATCAAACTTTAAAAGCGCTCGCCATGGGGATGCCAACGGTCAAGGTCCTAACCTTCTACGATGATTTTGAGCCAAGGTATAGCCATTTGAAGAAAAGATCAAACTACAAACTACAAAGATCAAACTTTAAAAGCACTCGCCATGGGGATGCCAACGGTCAAGGTCCTATCCTTCTACGATGATTTTGAAGCGAGTTAGAGCGATTTGAAGAAAAAGATCAAACTACAAACTACAAAGATCAAAGATCAAACTTTAAAAGCGCTCGCCATGGGGATGCCAACGGTCAAGGTCCTAACCTTCTACGATGATTTTGAGCCAAGGTATAGCCATTTGAAGAAAAGATCAAACTACAAACTACAAAGATCAAACTTTAAAAGCACTCGCCATGGGGATGCCAACGGTCAAGGTCCTATCCTTCTACGATGATTTTGAAGCGAGAGAGCGATTTGAAGAAAAAGCGTGACAGACGGACGGACGGACGGACGGACGGACGGACGGACGGACGGACGGACGGACGGACGGACGGACGGACGGACGGACGGACGGACGGACGGACGGACGGACGGACGGACGGACGGACGGACGGACGGACGGACGGACGGACGGACGGACGGACGGACGGACGGACGGACGGACGGACGGACGGACGGACGGACGGACGGACGGACGGACGGACGGACGGACGGACGGACGGACGGACGGACGGACGGACGGACGGACGGACGGACGGACGGACGGACGGACGGACGGACGGACGGACGGACGGACGGACGGACGGACGGACGGACGGACGGACGGACGGACGGACGGACGGACGGACGGACGGACGGACGGACGGACGGACGGACGGACGGACGGACGGACGGACGGACGGACGGACGGACGGACGGACAGACAGACAGACAGACAGACAGACAGACAGACAGACAGACAGTTACGATATTTCTTTATACAGTAATTATGGGACACCCTATTAGGCAACGCGTAATGGTCTAACTGTCCATATGTATAATTCTGTGACATTCAAATAGATAGACACGAGAAAAAAGCACAAACCTTCGCTGCCATAATAGATGTAACTCGAGTGAACCCAGCGAATTTCAACGAGCATTCAACGTTTATTATCGTTAAATGCTGCGTTCCGACGACCTGAATTAGGAATTATTATTGAAATGCAGCATACGACATTTTAATTTTTTCTATCTTCATGTTCATTCAATTAGAACCCGGAGAACACTCGCTTCATCTTAATTAGCACATCATCCTCAGTCTCCAATAGCACCTATGCATACAACCCAAAAATGAATGAAAAATCCATAAGATGAGGACACCGTTACTTTAAGGTATCGTATCTCACCAGTTCGTGCTTGTTGATGATGTCATCGTTGCTTCTGATGTAACGGAAGCAGACGTCAAAATCGGAGCAATTCGATCCGAAACCGTTCTCCGAGGAGCCGAACACCTCAAAAAATATAGCAATGATTTTCGATAGTAGACAGCACATGGATAGCCTTCGGGGCACTTCAAATCAATAAACATTTGACGCAAAAAAGACAGTGTCTGACATCCAGTCTGTATACAGTGCTCAGGAACTTCAATTGGAGGGCTTCTTTCAGTCGTCGCATGACCTCCTTCAATTCGTTCCTTCGGAAGTCACAAATCTTCTCATTATCTGCAACATTTTAGTAATAAATCTTTACCATCAATGTTTTTGGAGAGATCGAGACTGGGTAGGGTGGTATACTGACGAATAATCAATCAATATTTAAACACTTACCGTATACCGTGCAGATGATTTCATCCAAATCGATAGTGTAGTGCGGCAGCTTGAGCTGTAAATTAAAGTTATTCAATATGAGAGATTTGCCTTATTTCGGAAGGCAAAAGGATACCGCCAGAAGATCTGATGAGAATTAATGCGTCATGCCACCTTTGATATATCAAAGGCGAGGTTATTAGACATGACTTCGCAAGAATATACTCTTTTAATTGCGCACGCTCCGATCAACGAGAACACTCATAACTAAGGGAGTAATTTCTTGCGAGACTTTTTCCATGCGTGAAGCAATAGTTCTCATCGGACCTAGAGCCTCGATACCTGAGGATACTTGGTGATGAGATGCTTCTTGCAAGCAGGGACGAGGTGCACTAGACGATCACACGTAGAGCAGTCCTCATCACATGCCTGCAAAATGTGAAATCCGGGTAACTTTATTTCCTACAATATCTAGATACTCAATCGGTCTAGAAAGTGTGTGAAACGAAGAGACGAATACCCGAAAGTCATACATATCGTTTCAAAAATGTGAATTTTATTTAAAGCGATAGAAGCAAGGGGCTGGACTTGACATAAATTCGAAGGATCTCAAAATGCTATTAGACTTGGTTCTTTTAAGCTCCGCCCACTTTCTCACTTACCCTCCAGACACTGAGCACCGTCTTCTTCCGTGGCTGCCAGTTTCTCTCGCGCAGGTCGATCAGGTCCATGATCATGAATCTGGAACCAAAACCAATTTAATAATTGTCAGAACTTTAGCGTTTCAAAACATCATATAATTAACATTGAAAACAAAAAGAATAGCATCGAAATACATAATTCGGTAGTAAAGACTTCAAAGCAATTAACAATAACAAACAATAACAAACTACCTGATTCTGTTGCTGACGAGGCGCACGGCTCGACCGAGCGTCTCGAATGTCTCATCGAGAGGGAATTTGAAGGCGGGAGTTCTCTTCGGCTGCTTGGCCTCTGCAGCTGCAGCAGAATCCTCCTTCAGGCGCTTGCCGATGATCTTGAGGATACGAACAGCACACTCTATCGCAACCTCGTCCTAAATATCTTTTTCTCCATAGCTTTTCCGGTTTTCAGCGGACTTCAATATGAAATCCAATAGGAGCATAACTAATGATAGTGTTGTGATGTCTCTGGTACACAATCATGAGGAGTGAGAATATGCAAGAAGAAATAGAATCTTTGCATTCCCGAAACTTCTAAACTTCTAAAAATATCCACCCAGTGGTGGACAGCAGAGTTGGCAATATGAGGCGAGGTTACGAGCTCGTTACGCCTCCCTCTCCTCGGATTGCGAGATAAGAGTAGGGGGATATTGAGCTCATGACCTCCCCTCGTATTGCCAACCTTAGTAGACAGTACTCACCGCAGTGCGCCAACAACCCGTCAACGATTTGAGTAGATCCCCTATGCACGAGAGTATTATTCTCACGGATATGGTATTCTGGAGGAAGAGGCGACCGATGAATCTGGAAATTAAAATAGAGTGTGAAGAGCAGAATAGTAGAGAAAGGATTCTTATAATTGGGATCAAAAGCGACTTTAAGATTAGGACTGATCATACCCGTATGAATATTATAGCAAATTCAGAAAATAACAATTAACAAAAAAAGAACAACACGAACTCGCTCAGGCCTTCGACTATCTCTCTCCTCTCCATCACTCGTTTAGCTGAATCAGATGAGATAGCTCTAGGCTGCAACGAATTATTAATTATTTTATCTCTTTATAAAATAATGTAAGATGCAGCTCATTTCTATGCTCATGAACACTGCACGAACCTCGAAGTATTTACGGAAAATGTTCTGCGCGTGGCGGAGTAGACAATTTCGGAAGAGAGAATGATGGTCCTTATTGGCTTCTGCTTCCATGAGAATCTGCATAGTTGACTTTTATAGCGAAATATACACTAATCAGAGCGATTTTATCATTTATTTCATATGCACTCTGCGTAATGAGTGAAGGGGCGTATGGGGGAAGCAATTTTTATTTAAAACTTCGTCATGCCTCCGAAATCGAACGATTATAATTATTCACCTGTTCTTGGCATATATTCAAGAAGAGACGACAGGCATTTGGCTGCATGATAGCGTGCTTGACAATCATAGAAACGACCTGAAAATTATATTTTTAAAATTGTATAATAAATACTTATTTAAATATTAAATGACAACAGACCTCATCGAGTGCGGGTGACTCGTGCACATTCAGATCGAGAAACTCCTTCGTCAAGGCAGGAAAGGTCGTATGGGTGACCTTATTGAGCAGGGATCGTACAACTCTACTCATCCTCTGGAAATATTAACTTTTTTATTAACCCCCATTAACTAAATCAGGGAAGCTATCAATCACTAAACTCTTGCTATTACTCCCCCTCCCTTACTCTTCCACACTCCACACTCCTTTTTAACCGGCACATTGTCGCATGAGAACTATGACGTCATCATGCCGCCTTTGATGTATCAAGAGCGGCATGATGTCATAATTCTCATGCGACATAGTGCCGCTGAAGCAGCCATGTGGCGAACGAAATAAAATAAATTTTAAAAAAAACAGAACTCACTTTCTTCTTCGCTTCCTCACTATCATCCGTCCAGCAGATCCGTTCGAGTTTCCATGGCTGCGCAGCCTTCATTCGTTCCTTCTTCCGTCTTCCTCCTAAGTATTTCGATATTATTAACTTGAATGAAACTAGGCAAAAAAATGTTCCCTACTTTTCGGCCAGAAAAATTCCCGAATAACTGTAGTGGAACTGACTATTTGACATATTAATGGATGAATTGAGCCATCCATACTATCAATCGACACTAGGCCACATGAGAACTATTGCGTGATGCTGCCTTTAACATATCGAAGGCGGCATGACGATATATTTCTAATCCTAACTAGTGCCCTATCAGCTTAATTTGTATAGAATAACACGCGATATACCTCTAGACCCGCGAATGGCCATTCTTCTCCGGGCACGAAGCGAAAATACTGCAGGAAATTTATTAAACAAATTAAAGCATAAAAATAAAATGACGAAAAACACAAATCGGGTGTTATACCGAATTTTCAAAAATATCCTGGGAAACGACATGGTGAGTAATAATTGAACACCTCAAAAGTGCAGAAAATTCCAAAATAACCAGCACCCTGTCCCTCACGCTGATCTTCTAATTGAAGCTCCCCCACATTTTTAGTGTTATAAGAGATGAATCGCGAGAGAATCGACCACGCCGCGGCGGTATGATTCAAGTTTGTTCGATCCCGCTATAATTAGAGTACTAAGTATTTCAAATGATGCTCTTTCAAACTGCGTCGTCCGATTTTTGATATCTATCGTCATCGTCGAGATTCAGAAGGCCAAACATGGTACTATCACTTTTCGAAAGTCAAATCGGTCCCACTAAATTGGTCATAACTTCGTCTGAAATAAAGACAGAAGGTCGTTCTTTGCTTAGAATGAAAGCTGAGAACATTCTCTACAAGATTTTGCCAGGGCCATCATTCCTGGCCCACATTCTGGTGCGGGGCGGTCGGGTGAACCAAAAATTGCATAACTTTGGAAATCGGAAATGCCTTTTGAGTTATCATGCTTAAGTTGTAGTACATGTATGTGCCTCACTTATCGCCAAAAATTAGGGAAATCGGAGTATGGAAAAAAAGCGCACTCATTATGGTGAAACGGCCCCAAAATGAGTTCTGGACAAGAGTACTTACGTATCTTCAATTTATCACATCTGAGCTTAAAATCATCTAAAATCATCTAAAACAACATTTTAAGTTGTTTCCCCCATGCCATCACACTCTCAATGACCATAAATAGTCATCTGTCCGAAAATTTCAAAATCGATATTTTGACCTTTCTCAAGTTTCAGGGTGGGCTCTAATGCACTAAAGTTGTTTCAAATAATGTGAAAACATTCCACGAAACAGGTCTCCAAAAGCGCGCATCTGGAAATTCATCAGAGGAATTCATGGAAAGGCGCTAAAGTGTATCATAGGTCAAAATAGTCTTAGCGAGGTGACTTATAGTTAGAAATGTAGAGCTCGATGAGATGAACAATTTATCTGTTGAAAGTGAGTTTCTATCTTTTCATTGAAGCTCGCTAGGGAGCCTGGAAGTTGGAAGAAAACGACGGTGGAGGCGTGCGAGAGAGCACTAAAGGGAGGGGAGGGCGAGAGAGGTCAGGCGGAGAGAGCGCCAGACGGTTAGAGCACGCGCTCTCGGGGGGGTTCTAGCCCGTTTATATCCAACTTCTAAGCACTGTAGCGCGCTTCAATGAAAAGATAGAAACTACTTTCAACAGATAAATTGTTCATCTCATCGAGCTCTACATTTCTAACTATGAGTCACCTCGCTAAGACTATTTTGACCTATGATACACTTTAACGCCTTTCCATGAATTCCTCTGATGAAATTTCGTATTTCCAGATGCGCGCTTTTGGAGACCCGTTTCGTGGAATGTTTTCACATTATTTGAAACAACTTTAGAGCCCACCAACTTGAGAAAGGTCAAAATATCGATTTTAAAATTTTCGGACAGATGACTATTTATGGCCATTGAGAGTGTGATGGCATGGGGGAAACAACTTAAAATGTTGTTTTAGATGATTTAGATGATTTTAAGCTCAGATGTGATAAATTGAAGATACGTAAGTACTCTTGTCCAGAACTCATTTTGGGGCCGTTTCACCATAATGAGTGCGCTTTTTTTCCATACTCCGATTTCCCTAATTTTTGGCGATAAGTGAGGCATACACATGTACTACAACTTAAGCATGATAACTCAAAAGGTATTTCCGAATTCCAAAGTTATGCAATTTTTGGTTCACCCGACCGCCCCGCACCAGAATGTGGGCTAGGAATGATGACCCTGGCACAATCTTGTAGAGAATGTTCTCAGCTTTCATTCTCAGCAAAGAACGACCTTCTATCTTTATTTCAGACGAAGTTATGACCAATTTAGTGGGCCCGATTTGACTTTCGAAAAGTGATAGTACCATGTTTGGCCTTCTGAATCTCGACGATGACGATATATATCAAAATTCGGACGACGCAGTTTGAAAGAGCATCATTTTAAATACTTAGTACTCTAATTATAGCGGGATCGAACAAACTTGAATCCTACCGCCGCTAACCCCCCTAAAATGGTCGATTCTCTCGCGATTCGCCTCATAAATGCAAATAAATGGTGATGGCACGAATTGGAACTGAAAAAATAGAACCGGCATTTTCGGAACTGTTTTGAAGAACATTTTGCTTGGAACTGGTCGTTTTGGAACTTTTTTCCATTCGGTTTATTTGATTTTTCAAATATTATTATTTTCACGATTGCAATTTGAGAGCATACACATTTACTATACAAGGTCTTATAATTTAATCACTCAAAAACCAAAAAAAGTTCAACCTTAAATGATGTAAAAATGACGAAAAGCACAACTCTTAATATTACGTTAGCTCGAACGAGCTGCTTTCGCTAATAAGGAGAACACTTTTGCTAATAGGAAGAATAAAGGTCAGAAATTAAAGATAGGAAGCCGTAATTGCAAAAGGAGCAGCAAATGAGAGATAGAGCGCGAATATTACAATTGATGGGAAGGAAATTCTATTCACACATCACATCACGCTATGATTCTCCTTTTCAAGTAATATCTCTCATTTGCATAACTATTATAAAAACACGAAAGGGAAACTTGTAAAGTGGTAATGAAAAAAATCGTGGTGATCAAGAGCGTGTTGTTTATCATCACATTATGTACCGTAATCCGAGTTAGTGGAAAGGCACACATTCTTCATTGGACGGAAAAATAAAGATAGATAGATGGCGATCGCGTCATATAAAATATTTCATATTTGATTCAGATATAAAAGAAAAAAAATGACTGCTAGCAATGAACTTATACACATTTTTTAATCACAACTGGTAGATAGTGTTCTTACCAGCTCCAAGTTTCAAAGTAGTAGGGAAGATTAGACGTCAGAACACAAGGAAATTTAAAAAGCGGAAAACATATAATGACTGCGGTTTCGTACCACTTACAATCAAATTCACACATAAGACTCGACAGAAACTTCTTTATGACGAAGAAATTAACAACATATTTGTTTGCTTAATGTGAGATATAATATAAAACATTGGAACACTGCTATTGAAAATTAATAATACGACTGGATCGAAGAACAAGGGGACGAACAGGAGGGAGTATTTCCCAGGAAGCGCTTGCAGATCTGCTTCAGCAGTGCTCGGGTAGTCTCCTTCGACAGTTGATCCCAAGCCGGAGATTCGCTCAGCTCCTCCATCATATCTGCCGTGAAATCAGTGATGAGAAGATCCTGTAATCATTAAGCTAAACAAAGTGACACCTCCATTCCTGTGAAGAATTGTAAAGAAGCGGTTAAATTGTATTTTAAAATCAATTGAAATTATATATAATGTGAAATTATTGCAAAGTAAACAAATCAGCCACTCTGAGGAAGGGAATATCGTATTCCTCGGCGAAAACTAGCTTCTCGCTGAGAGAGAAGGAGCAGGACCGGGATAGGACAAAAGAGACAACGCTGTCCTCCACAATCTGTGAATTGTAATTGATTTTGAACTGTTATCAAGGGAACTTGAAGCGAATTAAAGCACTATAAAATCCCGAACCTTGAGCTCAAATCTATCCGCGAGTTGCTGAATTCTGTGCACATTCTCATCTGTAATTTGGAATTGAGGAAGCAAAGTAGATATATATTATCTAATCCCGGAAATTGAAGGAAAAAATATAATGGAACTTCGAAAATAGAACAAACCTGTGAGAGAAGCACCATCAAAGCCGTAGACCATCTTAATTATGTTGGAGAATTCCTGGAAATAGTCACTTTTGTAATTTTAAAACTCGCATTACACCACCAATTAGACCACTCCAATTAGATAAAAAAAACATGCCACCTCGTATTCAACATCTCCAATGGGAATTTCGACCATATTCTTCTCTTTGAAATTAGAGAAAAATAATTTCTGGAAGAAGGGAGACTGCGAGGCCAGAGACTGCAAGAATGTTATTTATTGCTAAATTTTAAAACAAAGATAATATGATTTCATCCACGGTTGTTTCGACTAGGCAAATAGATTTTCTGACCTCTTTGTTCACATAAAGTTTCTTTTTCTCTTCTCCAAACACGAGAATTCCATCACGGTGTGCTAAGAGATATAGACTGGGACGGAGTCTCCATCTGTGATTGTAAATAATCAAAGCATATTCATACATTTTCAGTTTGAACTGAGTGACCATCAAATTGGATGTTTAAATTGATTAAAGATACCTACTTGCCGACGATTTAAGTAATTCGAAAAACTGACTAGACGGAGAAGCACATCTTCAACGGATATTTCACCAGAAAATCGCTTGCCTCTCGCCATGCACATCCGCAGTTACTTCCACATCCACTCGATCTCCCTCTTTCCATTCGGCAACCCAGATGAGAATGTGATGGGGAGTCTCGTCCCAGCTGAGGAATGGCACATTCTGCGAGAAATTGTTGACAATTACACTTATTTACAACAATACTGCCTCATGCTCAACTGAACATAATCAGGCTGTAGCGCACTGTTGCATATATTCATGATAATATTCATGTGCTACGCTCCGTTTTTTGCTAAATATTTGTAAAAAATGCGAGCAAAGAGCCCGAGTGATCAAGCAAAAATAGAGGCACGACTACACTGCCTTTTGGGAGAAGTAGCCTTACGATACAATACAATATCGTTGTTGTGAAATTTAGCAGTTACAGCGGGTAAAAACATATAAAAACGATCATGACTTTCAAAAGATATGTGAACACTTTGTGAAGCCTTACCGATTCAAGCTCTGGTCGGAAAGAACCGCAGATATCTACATTGCACTTCCAAAGCACCGACTCGCTCGATTTCTCACATAGCAATGTTAAGGTGAGCTTGTCGCTGCCTTTCACGCGAGTCAGTCGAAGACGCCTGTAGTTCACAGTTAAACATGACTGTTATGTCCCTGCCTTGTACCCGACAACGGATTGTAAGGGATATAGCTTTATCCACAAAATAGCAGGGAAAATAGTAAGAGGGGAAAGGAAGCAACTAATCTCCGATTGGGAGGGAACTAGATTGAGGATGGAAAGAGGGCCAGGAGAGGGAGAGGGAGAGGTCACGCGAGTCGATAACAATTGGAGACCTCAAGTGATCTACCACACTCGAGGGCGACTACACAGTCTTGTGAGTAGAGGCAACACTACGATAGAACAATGACTTATGATTAGAGTCCTCTCAATTCAATTGAAACTGGAATTCCAAAAGTGAGGACAAAAAAGAAATTCTAAAAATGTAAGCAAAAATAATATCCCTATTATCAATTCTTCGGAAATGATTTCAATTCTTATTGAAAACGTGTCTGGTGATCCATTCAATAAAACAATGTACATTCTGTATATTTCATAATGGAATTTCATCCCGACTTTGAAATTCGACTTGCCAGATAATTCATTTAAGAGAACCTATGAACAGTAATTTGGATGACAGTAAGAAAAGAAATATACTTACAACACTCGATAAAAACATTTGTATTGTAATTATTACTCACCATGGGTATCCGTTGATGCGATGTACGGGAGAGAACTGATCCAATTGACATGGCACCCATCTCTTGACAACCATCGAGATCTTGTTGGATTCTGAAACTAATATATTCCCAAAGTCAAGAATCAAAATATTCGAATATAAGCTATCGACAAATAATAAATAGTAGTTCCTAAAAAGAATAACCTATTTCCAGTGTAGGAACTGCCATTATTCCGTCTGAAAAGAGTTGAGATCACTGAAATGGAAACATTACTCAATTATGAGCACAAAATAGGAGTAAAACAACAAATTTAATTAAGTGAGCAAAATAATCAGATAGCAAATCAGCTTAAAATAGTCAATATTATTAATATAATATTGAAATAGCCAGGGTGGATTTCGAACCACATATCGAGACATACTCTAATTAGGCATAAGATGGGTTGGAACTTC
This sequence comes from Pristionchus mayeri, assembly GCA_036245805.1. NCBI lineage: Eukaryota > Metazoa > Nematoda > Chromadorea > Rhabditida > Neodiplogasteridae > Pristionchus > Pristionchus mayeri. The sequence goes on from BTRK01000006.1 coordinate 16,339,851, forward strand.
TTTACGGCAATTACATTACCAACAAGTGAATTTTACAGAAAAATATAGAAGGAGGAGCACAATAGACTGCTATAAAACGATTAGATCGATAAACATTCTGAGAATAATTAGATCAATCAAGACAAGAATGAGCAACTCTGCTTCAGCAGTGCTCGTGTAGTCTCCGGCGACAGTTGATTCAACTCTGGCGATTGGCTCAATTCCACCAAATGAGTCTCCGTGTACTGAGAGATGAGAATGTCCTGTAATAAATTCTTGATCAAAAAGCAATATTTTAGAGAAAAATTTTATGAATATTACAGTAAAGTAAAAAAATATTGTCAGAACCCACTCTGAGGAAGGGAATTCCGAATTCCTCGGAGAAGAGTAGCTTCTCGTTCTGTGAGAAGGAGCAAGAAGAGGAGAGAACGAACGAAACAACTCTGTCCTCGACGATCTGGAAACAATGAATATTACGCGCTTCTCTCTTGAGTATTCGAGAAGAACAAAATATTTCGTACTTTACAATATTATTAATTCAAAGGATTCTTTCACGGACCTTGAGCTCGAATCGATCTGCGAGCTGATGGATTCTGCGCATATTTCCATCTGAATAAGCAATATATTGAAAATTTATATTTTTGGGCATTTGCTGTGTTAAACTAATTGCAACCAGCTGATTAGGTAATTGAACGTAATACGTCATAAAGAAAAGGAACAAACCTGATAAAGAAAAGTCATCGACTCCGTAGATCATCTTGATGATATTGAGAAATTCCTGACAATAAATCTTGAATTATTTGGTACAAATATGCCTTTCTATTAGGTTGATGCAAAAGTTTCGATACGTTTTCGAGCAATAACTTAGTAATTCTCTCCTGATTGTGTGTATGATATTAGTGTACGTGTGATCCTCATAGCGCACTTATGGGCATACATGATCAATCAGGCATTTGCAATAATCTCATTGTCGAAGTTTGTAGAGCGAGATCGGTAGTATTTACCCCATAGCTTTCCTGATAGAGACAAACGATTCTTTTCAAAGTGTTACACGGAAGCGTGCACCCGAACTCACTGTCGAAAAGAAAGGGCAGAAATAGCAAGCCATCAGTTTTGTTTAAATGGATGCTTATACAGAGCACCCTAAATACAGGAAATTTACACTTTTTAGGATATACCTTTTTTCTATTGAACCAATTGAGGCCGATTCAATATGTATCAATGAATGTAGTGTGTCAATAGTGTCTCAAATAATGCCAAAGTATTATCGGCAGAGACTTAAAAAACTCTTCAGATTATCGGCAGAGACTGAAAAAACTCTTCAGAATACTTTTTCATTAATGGTTATCAAAAGCACATATTGTTAATCATCCAATTTACCTCCTTGTTCACATGAACCTTCGCCTTCTCTTCTCCAAACACGAGAGTTCCATCACGAGGAGCGCAAATATCCAGAATCGGACGGAGTCTCCAGCTGAGAATACGATATCATTTTTGACAAAGCGTAAACGTGCACCCGTGCCAATCTATTTTACAGTCCTCAAAAGATGGCTACGCTGATTGTAGGACTACATTCCTACGTGCAACAAGTCCAGATAATTCAGCAAATGATTGCGTTCAACGAATATTTCAACGAAAAATCGCTTGCCTCACAACATATTTCTTCATAAATATTTCCACTTCCAGCTTATCTCCCTCATCCAAATTGCCATTCCACATACGGAATTGCTGGCTGTTCTTGTCCCAGCTCGTGAAATTATGCTTCTGAAATAAGATAAATTAACTATTTTTTATCTTTCTAATTTCATAAAAAAATTCTTTAATAAAATGTTTTCGCGAGACAGTAAACCGCCCTCAATTAGGAATCTTCTCACAATCGCATAATTTCTCAGCGAGCTCTTTATCATGGCAGAGCACTCCCACAGCTCCGCCTCGATCGATTTCTCGCAGATCAATGACAAGCAGATCTTGTTGCAACCTTTCATACAAGCGAGTCGGAGACGCCTGCAGGTGAGACATATTGGGCACTATGTCGGATGAGAATTATTTTGCGCCACGCCATCAAAGTCGGTATCACAAAACAGTTCTCATTCGACAAAGAGCTATAGATTGTTTAAACCAACAAGTCTCCTTGATGAAATGATTCCGGAATTTCAATAACGAGGATATGAGGGTAATGCGAAAGGGGATCTTTTTTCAGTTCCCCTTCTTTATGGCGGAATTCGTCAAATAATTACATCAAAAGAGCCCTACTTAGTCATCTAGTTGAATGTGGAGAGATAAATATGATTGCAAAACTTGAGAAATGTGTTGTATTGTAACTGCAACTGACCATGGGTATCCGTTGAAGTGATGGATTGGAGAGAGCTGCTCCACTTGATAGTACTGCCATCGCTCAACAACCATCGAAATCTTGCTGGATTCTGCAAGTTGGATATTCCCACAACAATTTCAAAAATAAATAAATCCGCATAAAAAAATTACAAAAATAAAAGAAAATCATTTCTTAAAACGAATAACCTGTCTCTACTGAAGGGGAGGCCATCTTCCTTCTGAATCAAGTTGAAATCACTGAAATGGAAAACATCAAAAGCTCAGTTCATTCTATTAGGAGATTCCGGGCGGCCATTGCGTTTTTCATAACTGAAAATTATCCAGCATCCAGTCAGGAAATCAGTTGAAGAAGCAACCAACAGACAGATATCACTGTGGATGTCGAACCACGAACGAACCATATTCAAGTGATGAACAGAAACTTTTATACGACAGGAGGTAACAATAAAACGATTCATTCGATGAAATATAATGTAATTAGAGCACAACGGAATTAAGATGAAGATCAAGCAATAAATCTTAAGAAAGATTACAAAAATTCTTCAGTAAGGCTCAAGTTAATATCGCGAAGACGAGTAGCCAAAGAAAGCCAACAGCTCTTCCGAAAACTGAGCGATGAAATTATCCTGCAAGAATTTATGACTAAGAAATTGAGATGTTTACAACAAGCAAAATTGCAAACTAGAATCAGTTGGACAAAAGCAAATAATTTCGAAAAGTAAATATTCAAATCATATATCTCGATTATTCGTATACATACATGCATCAAAACTAATTATATTCAAAATGATTACAAAAATGGCTCACTCCGAGGAAGGGAATATTGTATCCCTCAATGGAGGCTAGCTTCTTATTCAGAGAGAAAGAGCAGGAATTGGAGAGGATGAAAGATACAATTCTGTCCTCGACGATCTGTAAAGAATGAGTATGACCGGCATAGATCGAAAAGTATGTAGATATCGACGTCAAAAAACGTACCCTCCATTAGCAAACACATCGAACTTTCTTCATCACATTATCGGCCACATTGAATGAATAAATAAAAACATGGTCCCGTTCTGGGAAAACGTGCCGCAGCTGAGAAAAACCTACCGCAGTCTCAAAATCCGATTTTCACGTTATGATTCGCGGGCATGTTTATTTTAGCCAGCGATGAGTAAAAAAAAAAAAAAGGTAAAGTCGCACCGTATATCTAGGAATTTTCATCCTGCGGTGAGCCGCTGCTAGGCCAGCAACTATATATTTTTTTTTTTAAGGCGATTCAGTCCGTAGCGCCACCTATTCTTCGGACCTATTTACCGGCGTGATCTTGTCACGACTTCCAATTCCCCGTCCCCAATGGGTAGGCGCCTTGGTTGGGCGGAGTCGGTGTCACCGCCGGGAATCGAACCTGGGAGGTATGGAATGGTTGGGCGCGCCATAGACCACTACACCACTTCGACTTTTGCGACTCGACTTCGACTCATAGACCAGCGATGAGTACAAGGTAAAAAGTGATACACCGTTGGATAGAGGACGTCGAGAATAATCAGAATCATAAAAAAGCGGCACGTTTTTCTCAAAAATAAATTTCTTAAAAATTTTAAACTATTTGCGCAGCATGACTTTTCGGTCTCTGATGACCGGATCAAATCTAACTAAGGTAATACAACAAATAAAAATTTTGAACCTTGAGTCCGAATCTATCTGCGAGTTCCTGGACTCTGGGCACATTCTCATCTGAATTTTTTAACGTTTAGGATATAATATTGGGTTGTCCCATAATTCGTGTCGCCATTTTTAAAATAATATTTCGCTGGAACAAGGAAAGTATTTGAGTAGTTGTATGATGCATTAGATATAGTAGCCAGCACTCTACTTTTTAGGTGCATCAGCGAGTAAAGACATTGCCGTGGAGGGGGAATTAGACGATTGCGAAATTTTTGCTAATTTTTCGATGATCTTAAAATTGAAAAAATCCACTCTAATTCACAGATAAAAATAAGTGTGCAGTGAATAGTTACTCTCTAGGGGCAAATAAAATTATTTGGCACAATACCTGTCTCCCAAAATGCTTTGTGGGGTCACTACAAAACCCACAATTTTCAACGTGGTTTTAAAAATGCAGCGGATTTTCTTTCCGGAACAGTATGGAATCGTTTACAAATAATTGTAGTTGAATTATCATAGCCAAATAAGCTAAGTTGGAGCATTGGAAAAACTAAAATCATAAAATCGACCCTATTGAAACTCCCCTCCGTTGTCATATTGTGAAATATTTCAGCAATAGTTTCAGAAAACTATGATTTAGAAGCATTAATGTGAAGTGTCATGCATTACCCTTCCACCCTTAGTGCTAGGGATTTTAAACGTAACTCGTAAAATAACTATAAATTTTTGAAAAAAAGGTTGTAAATTCCATATTTTCACTTATTCAATCATCATTAGGCAATGTAAGCTGGAGATTAGTGTGCGATAAATTACGTAACATGAGTCTTCTATTAAACACATCATGATGTAATGAAGGCGTTTGATTTTTTACGAGAAATTAAATGTGGAAGAAAAACGACACGAATTATGGGACAACCCAATAAATTACTTAAAATCAGTTATTGAAGCCGAAAATTACCAAAAATAAAGCAATGAAAAATAACTAACCAGTCAGAGAACCACCATTGAAGCCATAGATTAGTCTGATGATATTAGCGAATTCCTGCAAACAGATATAATATACTCTTATCTTTAGCGAAGTGTTCAGCCTCGTACTCAACGTCTCCAATAGGGATTTCGCTCATGCTCTTCTCCATGAAATCAGAATAGAACAACGTTTGGAAGAAGGGAGACTGCGAGGCAAGAGACTGCAAAAGGAGTCGAAATAAACCATAACGCAAATCTTTGCAATTTACAATATCGATCTTCACCTCCTTATTCACTTGGATCTTCTTCTTCTCTTCTCCAAACACGAGAATTCCATCACGAGGAGCTAAGGGATCCAGAGTGGGACGGACTCTCCATCTGAGAATATTAAGAAATATAGTATTAGGTATATCGAGATAACAGTAAGTATCAGGTTCGCCGGAAACTCTTTGTATATGGTTTTGTTTTAACACTGCTAGTCCCTAATGCATTTTGGATTTCCCTCATTCCTAGTGAATAACAAACAGTGATGGGCCGTTATAGTAAGCAACTCCCCATTCCTTTCCCTTCCGACAGGATCTAGTAGAGCAACGATGTATCATCCTGGAGCCACCCACTTCCGACATGTTCTGCTATACCTCACTCTATCCTACACCACGATGAAGGATTCGGAAACCCTACTGAAGAATTTTTATAACACACATGCCCCCTCTACAACACCTTCAGGAATTGGATCCATCGCTTCGAAGAACACGACTTTTCCCTCAATGCATGGGATCGATCTGAGAGACCGCGTTCGTTGCATTTTGAGACTTTGAAGAAAGCTGTTGAAACGGACGCACTTCAAAGTGCCCGTAAAATTTCTATTGCACTTAGAGTCCACCATAGCACTGTCAGAGAAGGCTTAAGATCTCTTGAAATGAGAAAATATATCGGTCGATTCATATCCCATGATCTGAGGCAAGCCAGCCGAGACCGTCGTGTCGATGATTCCATTACTCTCCTCATTCTCCAAGGTGGGGATCGATGGCTCCTAACGGGGAATGAGAAGAGGGTCCTCTAAGATAACGACCACAGCAGAGCCCAGTTGGTTGGAGAAGGAGAGACCACGCAGGGTATCCCCAAACTTGACCGGCACAACAAGAAAAACAAGCTGGTAATGTGGGGGGGGAGCGGATGGAGTGAACCAATCGGAGTTACTCATTACCTCCAAATCCTCCTCGACCATTCCCTCTATACGCTCCCTGTCCTTGTCCCCTACTACCATTCCACCACCCTCTCTGCGCAGGCGCACCCCTCTGCCAGGTTGGTGTGAACCCTTGAGCTGGTGGCTGCTGAGTGTTTTGATTCTGCGCCCCTTGGAACCCATTCGCAACTCCATTCGGCCGCTGCGCCGTATTTTCCATCCTCTCATCATCAACTTTGCTCTCGAAGGGCACATCCCTATCGTATGCCCCCATCCATTGCACGCATTGCACCTAATGTTCTTCCTGACCTCGTCTCTCCCTCCATTAAATCCACCTCTGCCTCCTCCATTGAATCTGTTATGGGCTGGATAACTTCCGTTTCCCTGTCTCCTATCTCCCAATCCTCCTAATCTCTCCAGGTACTCGGCCGTTGCCAGATGCTCCTTCATCTCCTCATACGATTTCCCTTGCTTGAAAGCCTTGTACAACTCGATCTTCTCACTCGAACTCTCATACAATTGCAGCAACTGAAGCTTCTTTGCCTCTTCCCTCTCTGATGCGCTACTGTATCGTTTTGCAAAAAGAGACTCCAGCTCCTCACACACAGCATTCACTCTTCTCCCCCTTGTCACCTGCTCTCTTATCCTTTTCTCAATATCCCTCATCTCAAACATCGACCCACCCGTGAGCCTATCCTTCAACCAAGCCAAGCAATCCCTCACTGAGTGCCCATCCGACTTATAATCCACCGGTAATCCGCTGTACTCTGCCGCTGCCTTTCCTGCTAGTATCTCTCTCAACGCCTGCTTAGCCACCGCGTTACCGTACTGCTCATATCTCAACAAGAATCCATCGTAGAACACATCCCACTTCTCTCTCGCTCCATCATACTTAGCCATGCTGGGCAAAACCGACGGGTCCATTCCTACTACCATTCTATCACCACCATTGCGCACCACAGGGGACCAATTAGTATTGGGGTGTCCGGAAAGTTCGTATAATTTTTTGTTTTTATTTTTTATTCAATGCTTTACAATTCTCAGTGACCAATGTATGCCCCCTTCTTTCTCACTACCTCCCTCCAGCGATTGGGCAGGGTCTCGATTCCTCTCTTCCAGAATGCGGGTTTCTTCGAGACCGCCCAGTTCACGAAAGCCCTCACAACTTCATCTAGATTCTTGAACTTCTTTCCTTTGCAGAAGTCAGAGAGAGAGCGGAAGCAGTGGTAGTCGCATGGGGAGAGATCCGGGGAATACGGTGGATGGGGAATCCTCTCGATCTTCAGCTCGTCTATTTTCTTCTGGGTCATCTTCGCTCGATGTGGGCGAGCATTGTCCATCAGAAGAAGAATTTTGCCCTGGTTCAGGAGTCTGGGAGGGGCTCTGATCGCGACATCTTGCAGTTGTTCAGAGAAGAGGTCGGCATTGATGCTGGTGCCAGGGGCGAGGATCTCCCAGTATATGGGACCGAGCACTGAGAAGAAGAATCAGAGGAGTTCCTTCTTTCCGTGCTCTTCCTTCTCCGGGACGGGCGTGGGCTTCTCATCTGCATCCACCCATTGCAGTCTCCTCACAGGGTTATCGTACGTGATCCACTTCTCATCTGTAGCGATGATGGAATTGACCCATCGAAGATTGGATCTACGATGGAGTAATTCCCGACAGACTTGAACACGATTTTTCAGCTGTTCGGGGGAGAGGTCATGGGGAATCACTTGTGGGAGTTTCGGCTTCTTCCCAGATCGATGGAGGATATCGGACACTGTTGATCTGGGAGTACCAGTATCCTTCTTCAACTCACGCAAACTGGCCATGGGGTTGCGCTTCAGTGTGCGGAGAACGAGAGGCTGATCGAGGGAGGGAGGGCGTCCAGAGAGGGGTTGATCATCGAGACCAAACTCCCCTTTCTTGAAGCGGTAGAACCACTTATAGCAGAAGCGTATGAAGGGGGCGTCAGCTCCTTCCGACCGGGCCAGGGCAGAGTGGGCCTCCTTCACGGATCGGCCAAGACGGTAGTAATGAAGTAAAACTGCTCGGAGGTAGAGATGGGAGTCCATCACAAGAATCAATGTAGCAACTAGGAGACTGATTAAATCCTCTCACTACTCAACGTCAGAATGATGCAATACATTGTTGACAAACAGATTGCGCAATCACTGCATTTGATCGCGAACTGACTTTTTTCCGAAGCATTATACGAACTTTCCGGAGGCCCACTCTGCCCTGGCCCAGTCGGAAGGAGCTGACGCCCCCTCCATACCCTTCTGCTATAAGTGGTTCTCCCGCTTCAAGAAAGGGGAGTTTGGTCTCGATGATCAACCCCGCTCTGGACGCCCTCCCTCCCTCGATCAGCCTCTCGTTCTCCGCACACTGAAGCGCAAGCCCATGGCCAGTGTGCGTGAGTTGAAGAAGGATACTGGTACTCCCAGATCGACGGTGTCCGATATCCTCCATCGATCTGGGAAGAAGCCGAAACTCCCACAAGTGATTCCCCATGACCTCTCCCCCGAACAGCTGAAAAATCGTGTTCAAGTCTGTCGGGAATTACTCCATCGTAGATCCAATCTTCGATGGGTCAATTCCATCATCGCTACAGATGAGAAGTGGATCACGTACGATAACCCTGTGAGGAGACTGCAATGGGTGGATGCAGATGAGAAGCCCACGCCCGTCCCGGAGAAGGAAGAGCACGGAAAGAAGGAACTCCTCTGATTCTTCTTCTCAGTGCTCGGTCCCATATACTGGGAGATCCTCGCCCCTGGCACCAGCATCAATGCCGACCTCTTCTCTGAACAACTGCAAGATGTCGCGATCAGAGCCCCTCCCAGACTCCTGAACCAGGGCAAAATTCTTCTTCTGATGGACAATGCTCGCCCACATCGAGCGAAGATGACCCAGAAGAAAATAGACGAGCTGAAGATCGAGAGGATTCCCCATCCACCGTATTCCCCGGATCTCTCCCCATGCGACTACCACTGCTTCCGCTCTCTCTCTGACTTCTGCAAAGGAAAGAAGTTCAAGAATCTAGATGAAGTTGTGAGGGCTTTCGTGAACTGGGCGGTCTCGAAGAAACCCGCATTCTGGAAGAGAGGAATCGAGACCCTGCCCAATCGCTGGAGGGAGGTAGTGAGAAAGAAGGGGGCATACATTGGTCACTGAGAATTGTAAAGCATTGAATAAAAAATAAAAACAAAAAATTATACGAACTTTCCGGACACCCCAATACTAATTGGTCCCCTGTGGTGCGCAATGGTGGTGATAGAATGGTAGTAGGAATGGACCCGTCGGTTTTGCCCAGCATGGCTAAGTATGATGGAGCGAGAGAGAAGTGGGATGTGTTCTACGATGGATTCTTGTTGAGATATGAGCAGTACGGTAACGCGGTGGCTAAGCAGACGTTGAGAGAGATACTAGCAGGAAAGGCAGCGGCAGAGTACAGCGGATTACCGGTGGATTATAAGTCGGATGGGCACTCAGTGAGGGATTGCTTGGCTTGGTTGAAGGATAGGCTCACGGGTGGGTCGATGTTTGAGATGAGGGATATTGAGAAAAGGATAAGAGAGCAGGTGACAAGGGGGAGAAGAGTGAATGCTGTGTGTGAGGAGCTGGAGTCTCTTTTTGCAAAACGATACAGTAGCGCATCAGAGAGGGAAGAGGCAAAGAAGCTTCAGTTGCTGCAATTGTATGAGAGTTCGAGTGAGAAGATCGAGTTGTACAAGGCTTTCAAGCAAGGGAAATCGTATGAGGAGATGAAGGAGCATCTGGCAACGGCCGAGTACCTGGAGAGATTAGGAGGATTGGGAGATAGGAGACAGGGAAACGGAAGTTATCCAGCCCATAACAGATTCAATGGAGGAGGCAGAGGTGGATTTAATGGAGGGAGAGACGAGGTCAGGAAGAACATTAGGTGCAATGCGTGCAATGGATGGGGGCATACGATAGGGATGTGCCCTTCGAGAGCAAAGTTGATGATGAGAGGATGGAAAATACGCGTATAGAGGGAATGGTCGAGGAGGATTTGGAGGTAATAATGAGCAGTCACGACAAGGAGGTCAGATGCTCGCGTTGAGTTGTGATATCGAGGAGAATAATGATGATGAGAGCGAGAGACTCGAGAGGCATCGGACAAATGAGGTGGTACAGAAAGAGGATGAGGGACAGAAGGTGCCCGAGAGTCCTCAGGTAATTGATATTGCGGCGGAGGATAAACGCGAGGATGAGATCATCAGTGACGATGAACACTCATTGTTTTACAAAGATTTTCGACTAGTTGAGGGAGTGATTGGAGGGTTGAAGTTGACTGCGTGTCTGGATACGGGTGCTGTGGCGAATCTGATCGATAAGAGGAGAGTGGATCAGATGAAGGGAGTGAGGATGAAAAATGTGATTGCGGATAAGCTCAAGGATGCTCAAGGGAAATCGATTAGGACTATCGGAAAGGTAGTACTGGATGTGGAGATGGAAGTGGGGAAGAAGTGCAGAGTTGGATTCATGGTGGCAGAGCAGGATGTACCGACGATCCTGCTTGGAAATAGTGCATTGGCGGCAATGGGAATGGAGTTGAAGTTTAAGGAAGAGAATAAGGAGAGCGAAGATACCTCGGATAATGCGGTGGTGTTGAGGACAAAGTATCTTGCCCCTGGAGAAGTGGGTACGGTAATAGTGAGTGGTGGTCGTCGTGGTGAAGGCCAGAAGGTGTTGATTACGGATAGGGAAGATGTTGTGGAAGGGATCAATAGTGATGATGCGATTGTGCGAGTGCCTGTGTGGAATGGCAGCAATGTTGATAGAGTCTATGAGAAATACGATGTGATTGGAAGATGGTCGAAGATAGTAGTGCAAGGAAAAGCAGAAAAGAGTACTGGCAAGGAGGATGGTTCGTTTCAAATGAACCAATGCCACCTAGGCAATCCAGGGACTCAAATCAACAATTGGATGGAGATTAAAGGGAACTTGGAGAAGTGTCGGAATGGGAAGTTGAGTAGAAGGATAGAGGAGATTCTCAGATCTCGTGCAAGTGTGTTGGCAGTGGGAGAAGATGACTTGGGGAGATTGAAGGAAATGGCCTGTGATATTAGAATAGAAGAAGGAACGAGACCGATCAGACAGAAGGAACGACCAGTTCCTTTCGCTTTGAAGCCTGCGTTAAGGAAGTTGCTGGATAAGATGATGGCACAAGGTGTTATCAGGCGATCCAACTCACCTTGGTTGAGTCCAGTAGTGCTAGTGAAGAAAAAGGATGGGTCAATTCGCATATGTATTGATTTCCGACGAGTTAACGAGATTACGAGAGAGGATGCTTTTCCCGCATATTGAGACGATTTTGCAATCGTTACAAGGAAAGAAATACTTCACAGTGATGGATTTGGCTGCGGGTTTCTGGCAACTACCGTTGAATGAGAGGAGCGCGCAAGTCACTGCTTTCGCAACGATGGGCGAGCTCTATGAGTTCACTGTGTTGCCATTCGGACTGAACATCTCACCTGCAATATTTCAGAGGGAAATGACGAAGGTTTTGAAGGAGGAGTTGATGAAAGAAGGAAGGGATTGAGTGGTTTATTGTTATATTGATGACATTCTGATTGCCACTGAGACTGAGCAGGAGCACGAGAGGGTGTTGATTCGTGTGCTCGATAAGTTGCTCGAGTATGGACTCTTACTCAACATGAAAAAGTGTCAAGTGATGGTGCGAGAGATCGAGTATCTGGGTCACAAACTGAACGGAAGTGGAGTGCACGTGGATGATAGGAAGGTAGTGGCTATTCGAGAGTATCCACGACCTGGGACGGTGTCTCAACTACAACAATTTCTCGGTCTAGCTGGATACTTGAGACGATTTGTGCCTGGATATGCGAAGATAACACAACCTCTGAGTAGATTGGAAGTGGGAGTAGGAAGGAGATTGTTGTGGACGGATGAGGCGAAGGCTGCTTTTGAGTTGTTGAAGGACAGAATCTGTTCTGCACCAGTCCTTACACAACCCGATTATGGAGTTGCGATGGATGGAACTCGTCCATTCATTCTCACAACAGACGCTTGTGGTGAACGGATTGGAGCGATGCTTAGTCAGAAAGGAGTGGATGGATTAGGGAGACCAATTGCATTTTACTCGCGTGGACTGAGAGATTCGGAGAAGACTCTTACCGTAGTTGATGCAGAGGCGCTGGCCGTCTATGAGTCGGTGATCAGATGGAAGCATATGGTATACGGTACCAGAACTATCATACGGACAGATCACTGGCCTTTAGTGACGTTGTTGAAGCGAAAGCACGTGGCATCTAGATTGTTGAGATGGGCAAATGAGCTGCAGGAGTATAAGTTGGAGATTGAGCACATCAAAGGAAAATCCAATGTTGTGGCGGATGCGCTGAGTAGGAACCCGAGGATGGAACCTCCTGAAGAGAATAATGGGATGAGTGATGATGTGGGAGTGGTGGCTAATGCGATCACACGGAGTAAAACACTCCTGCATCGAATTTCCCAGGGACTCAAATCACATTGTTGGAGAACTCAAGATGTCAGAGGAGATGACGAAATGAGAAGGAGGCGTAGGGAGGAAAATGAAGAGTAGACTAATGTTAAGGAGTGGATTGAGGCTCAGAATAAAGATGATTGGGTGGTTTCAATGAGGGAGAAGTTGAAGGGAGTGAAAAATGGAAAGATCGACCCGGGTGAAGAAGTGACAATCCCGAGTAGTACCAAGAGAACATCGTTGGCAGATTGGGTGGTACACAGAGGAGTACTGTATCTCCTGGGTTCTGACCACGAGAGGAAGTTGTATATACCTGAAGGAAGAAGAGATAGATTCATTCAAGAAATTCATGACTCACCTCTACCTGGCCATTTGTGCACAAAGAAGTTGGTGCAGAAATTATTGAATGAGGTGTACTGGGGATCGATGTTGAAGGACGTGCAGCGAGTGTTGAGAAAGTGCGAGAGGTGTTTGTTGGCTAATAGTGCGAAGAGAATGGTTCCACCACTGCAACCCTTGACAGTGAATGGACCAATGGATGCAGTTGTAGTCGATCTGATTGATATGGGGCGTGGAGTTGAAGGAGGAAAGTTCATTCTGACGGTCATTGACCATTTCACGAAGTATGCAGGAGCGTATGCGATTAAGGATAAGAAGGCTGAGACCGTGGCTAAAGTGTTCATGGAGAAATGGTTGTTGTTGGGAGGACGAACGCCACGAGTCTTGATCTCTGATAATGGAAGTGAATTTGTCAATAGAGTGATGCAGGAGATAGTGCAAAGATTCAAGATCGAAAGGAAACTGACGCTTCCTTACCATAGTAGAGCCAATGGTTTGACGGAGCGATTCAATAGGACGATTGAGGAAATAATGAGAAGGATCAGAATGCGGGATGATCAATGGGAGGAGGCGCTACCGTATGCTGTCTATGCGTATAACGCTAGCCCTCACAATGTCACAGGAGAAACCCCATTGTTCTTGATGCATGGACGAGACGATCCCCTTCCAGTGTCAGATATACCGAGAGAGAATCCCGCCTACACGGTGGATATGGATGTGGATGAGTGCAAAAGAAGGATGTCTTGGATGATTGAGAAAGTGCGTGCGATAGTGGCGTCTAGGCTGGAGAATGAACGGAGAAAGATGAAGGAGAGATATGATGAGAGGCATAGGAACAACATGGTGACTAAGCCAGTAGTGGGAGATCGAGTTTACATCAGAGTGGAGCTGAAATCTGGTGATATAAGGAAGATGGCTTACCAGTATGAGGGACCATTCCGAGTAGTAGGGACGAGTGCAACTACTGTTACTGTGGTCAGAATTGTGGATGGAATTGATCACGGTCATGATAAGGATAGACGGATCGTGCAGTGGGATAGAGTAAGACTGGTGCCCAGAGGTGAGGAGAATGAGGATGCTCCGATAGAAGTAGAGGAACCTGTGATGGCAATGGTAGTGGAGGAGAAAAGGGAAAAGAAAGGTGGAGTGAAAGAGTCGTTTTCCAGAGAGACGATCTTCCTCGTTCACCCACTACATCCGGACTATGCCTGCAGGGAGTGTGGACGCCGACAAGTGAAGGCCGTGGTATCGGAGGAGACACAGAGGAGAATGGGTCCCATTGTTAGTAACCTGTGGTTTGATACGACTAGGGAGCTCGCCGCTCTCTACGATATGGATAAGGAGTGGAAGACACTTCCGAAGGTGCAGCTGCACAACTCGATGAAGGGCAGAGCACAGAGGAAGGAAGTGAGCATGGTGTCCCTCAAGAGAGCCTACCAGGAAGGGATCTGCGACCATGCCATGCTCAGAATGGAGGAGGTTGCAGCATGTGGAGTGCAGTTAGAGGGAGAAACCCAGGGCGTGTCGGATGCCGTCAGCGATGCGCTGATGCGCGGAGAGAAGCAGGAGATCCGCAAGGATTGCATTCTCCTCATTCCCGAGAATAGCACTGTGGCCAAACTCAAGGGAGAGTGGAGGGAGATCGCAGAGATGCGATACGCTGATGACCAGGGACTCAAATCTTTACTCCAGACGATGGAGACAGAGAAGAGTTTCCCGAGGAATCTGTGGATTATGCTGAAGAAGGAGTTCGGCATTCAGATTATGGAACAGATGCGGGAGTATCTGAGAGAGCTGTGCAAAGAACATGATCTGACATGTTATATCTCTGCTGATGTCTTGCCTGCCTACCCATCGGAACAACAACTGGAGCAGGCCAAGAAACACCAACAATTCCTCACCTAATGGAGAGTCGAAGGAGCACCAGGAGCGAATCTCATGCTTATGTCACAAGTATCGGGATTGATTTGGGAGACCACGCCTTTTGTCAACATCATCAAGGAGACCAAGAGGGAGTCAAAGTGGCTCTTGGAAAATGCAATCTCGCACATCACCAAAGGAACACCACTCCCGTTGGAGAAACCCTACGAAAGGAGATCTGCTGTCGCTGCGAAGAGACCAGTGGAGACCGATTCTTCCCCAGGGACTCAACTTTCTTCACCCGCAGTCAATGCGGCCAAGCCTGGACCATCAACCGAGTCTGCAAGAACTTTCCCGAAGAAGGCTCGCTACTTCGAGAAGAAGAAATGTTACGAGTGCGGAAGCGAGGATCGCCTCCAGAATTTCCATAGGAACGGGGGACGTTCCCTAAGAAGAAGGGGGGCGTGAAGAGGAACTGGGTTCCCCTCCCAATTATTGATCACCTGTTAATATTATTTAAACAAATAATTAAATAATTTAAGTAATTTAATCGGTTTTTAAATCATTGGCCTAGGCCGGCCAGTAAAGTTCCCGTTATTTATTGTTCCATCTGTAATAATGATTACACCTACTATCGTTAGCGTTTATTAGGCCGTACTATTATATTATTTCGTAACTTTTCGAATATAATTTAGGCCGGTTGTTCTTCCTTCGTTGCCGCAGAACGGTTGTGGTATTTTTCTTTGTTCTTTTCTATAAATTTGTTCGATTAATTAATTGCCCCTGTCTTGAATACTGAAACGGTTTGGAGCCGTGAACGTACCTTGACTTTATCTTTATTTTCTTGTTCCGTCGTGTTAAAAGCGGGTTCCTTTGTGCGGCCCGTCAGAGTGTTTCCTTTGTGCGAACACTCTGCTATTCTTACCGGTGTGTCACTCCTGTGTGCGGTGACTAGATCCGAGACTTGTGATCTGAATTTTGTGTACCCTCGCCGGAGGCGCTGCTTAAATATTCATTTTAGATCACGTTGAGAGAGACGGCAGTGCGGCCCAGGGACTCAACTTCCTCTATCTTTGATCGGAGAAGTTTGGCCAGGGACTCAACTCTCCTTTCTTCTAAGTAAGAGGATCATCAGATTAGCTCCTTGATGAGTGTAAACGCGGTTTGAATTCTATCGCACTACAAGGCATTCAGTTTATTGAAACGAGAAATTGCTCCCATATGAAATATTTTCAAGCAATGTTGAAAAATAACCGAAACGTTTGCGAAATTAAATAATATACTAAGTATTATACTTATTTTCCGCAGAGTATAGATCTACAATGCGCATTTGCTCAGTATGCTACTCTGAGTAGGAATATACCACACCGCAAAATTACAACCAGAAAAACAAACCACAAAATAATTAGTCCCGGAATGCATTCAGAAGTCGTACCGTAATCAAATTTAGATTGCATACCATGGAGAAGTTGGCCAGATCAGGGCAGTCTTCGTTTGTACGGAGGTGGAAGCAGATTCGATCGAAGGCAGGTCGCGCTTTCCACAGAAGAGACTCCCACCTGGAAAGAAAAGCATTAGAGCGAGATGAAAATATACTATATGGCCAAATTTAAGCCAAGATATAATTATTTTTCGATAATTGGGTATCGTAATGCAGAGATAGAAATAGCGTACTCGGGGGGAAATGGGTCGCCTGCATTAGCGTTCTCCATTCTCGAGGTAACTGAAAAATTAGAATTATTTGCAACCTTGCTGTATAATCTGGAGTTTGCAACATCACATAAATTTGCAATGCGCAAAAGAATTGGAAGGAGCGAGCAAACAAGTTTAAAAATAAACCAGCGCCATACAAAATCGCCACTTCAATTTAATTAGTCAAACGAAGTTACTGGAAAAGTGCAAGAAAGGCAAAGAACCGAAGACATAAACAAGATGAGAGAATTGCAGAGGAAGAAGAGACGCAGATAAAACATGGTTTAAATTTTTGAAATTTTTTGGATTTTTTTTAGTAAATTTTTGATGCGCAATATGAGGGAAAGAGCACTCAAGTAAACAAGTGTCGATTGCGAAAGGATTATGAAACTGGCGAGTGAGCTCCTAGCGAAGGCGGGAGTGAGTGACTAATTATAATTAAAACAAAAAAGTGCGGATTCAGTCAAATTATGCGAGGCAGGACACGTTCAACGTGTAAAGAGACTAGCTCCGATTGCGAAGGAAGAACAGTTTGATAACAGCAAAAATAAATCTGAATGTGCGAAAGAAATATGAAAAATCTCAGACCAAGAAACATAAAACGTAAGCAGAAAGTTCTAAGAGACAGAATTGGATGTAATATCCTAAATTTATGAAGTGATTTAAATACGAGCAAATTCAGGTAGGAAAAGCAGAAAGCGTTGAATATTGGTTACGTGCCCTGTTGATAAAGTTACCGTACGAGGACTAAACCCTGATCTGACCCTGATCTCGTCGCGTGTACGAGAGAGTATGCAAAAGTGAGAGAGCGCGGGATTACGCTGATCATTTCCGGCTTTCCCTTGAGGCTATTGTTGATTTTTAGCATTTTTGTATATTCATTCTACACTAATTCAGCCATCGGCTATTCGATGGAGGACAAAAAATAGGGGGTGAATTTTGTCCTCGTCTGGTAACTTTAATGGAACACTGAATCGCCAAAAAAAACGGAGTGAAATGAGTTAAGAACAACCCAACTGACGAAATTCGACCAAAAATACGCCTGCGACGCATGGTCACCGTAATCTGGTATGCATATAAATTCCAATTACGAACTAACTTTAAAAATTTCCTATTGTGAAATAAAATTATATTTTTACGATATTAAATTATTTAATTACATAATAATCGTACAAAATGGAGTCAGGGAATGCGGTAGTGATCACGCCATCTTCTGTTCTAGTCTGTGCACCAGGTAAAGGTCAGAATGATTGATTTGAGAGGCGCCCAGGAAAAGGGAGAGAGAGAGAGAGCGAGAGAGCGCGCGAAAGGAAGTGAGCTCTAGGGAAAGAGAGAGTGCGCGCGAGGCAAACAACAAATGAACAATTTAGAGAAGGGGACTGTGAGTAGTGTATGCTCAATGTCAACTTATCATGACGATTGAGTGAATTCAACTCGGGAAACGATATTAATACAACGCATTATTACGTCTTCTCGATAAAACAATTGAAAGACCAATGTGTCAAATCTGTATCGTGGAATACTAGGTAAACAAGTGAAACGTATGTACAACGGATGGGTTTAAAGCATAATTATTTGGAAACAACTCCACTAAATGCACTCAAGGAGGGGCATAACAATATTTAAAAGAAAACACTGAAGAGGCATATGTAATCCTCACAATAAGAATTTCGCAACTACTGAGATGGTGAAAAGTATGGAAACCGATATGCCTAGCTGTATCGTCGATCATTTCAGAGCGCATAGTAGTATAAAATGGCCTAAAGATCACAAATTACCATGAGCTATTTAAGAGACCGAATATATTCATACAACGTATTAGACGTTTGAGAAAAAATAAAAATACCGTATTGAAATCAACGCTTTATCAGGCTTTATTTTACAATTCTAGCGGAAGCTTCCATAAACTTCTGTTAACAAAGGACAAGCTGAAGAGAAATTCAGGAGATGGGCCTAATTGTTTATTTTCTGACGAAGCGAGAGGATAATTTACATTCATTACGGTGTTATTATTAATATCAATGAACAGAAAAATTAGATTTTGTTGGGATATTACATTAATATAATTTTAGGAAACTAGGAAACAAAAAGGGATTGAACTTAACTTTATATCGTGAATAGATAAATTCAAAAGTTTAATACGATTTGGATGTAACTTCATTAGGAGAGAGGGAAACATTGGAGAAGATAAGGACTTCGATGAGTGTTAATCAAATTACGGTAACCTACTTTTTCAGCCACTCCAAGTATCCGATGGTAGTATCGGGCAAGTTGAGCGGGGCCTGAGTGATCTTCCCGGCCGTATTCCCTGCCTCGACCCATTTGAATGATCCATTTGAAAGCTTCTGAAATATATACGTCATTCAGTCGATAGAACACGAATAATGTGACATCTCGCAAATTTAATAGACATGAGCGACGGACATCGAACTTCTTGGCTCGCGAGATGATGGAGATCGTGTGAGGACTGAATGTTGATAAACATGGGCGAACGATGTGTAATCAGAGCAATGAAATTCCTTTTTTTGAGCATTATGTTCCCATTCAAATTGCTATTCTAGAAATCAAAATGCAAGATATCAGAAAACTAGACATTTAATGAATTCGGCTTACACGGTGATGTCATCCAGAATCACATGATCGATTAGGAGATCTTCGATGGTCGATGCACGAAACAATTGCGCACACATAGATATATCAGAAGAGGAGAGAGGACTTCCAAATTCACCGATGGAGACTCTCTTGATGGAGGAAGAGAGGAAAACGGCAAACTGCGAAAAATATTTTTAATTGGAAAGCGATTAGAAAATGTTTTCTTCTTTAATAAACATCAATAACAAGTAGTTGTTCTCATCCACCGCATTGCAGCGCACATTTGGCAGATCTTCTTGACAAAATAACGAAGTCTCTTATCAATAAACTAAACATTAAGGTTGTTGCCCTCTAACCTGCTCGATGATTGGATCTTCGGGACCGGTCAAGGCCACTTGCAGAGTGGGATCATCGAGGAATCTCGATCGCTTGAATCTCTCCCAATCCATATTGGACGTGTCATAGAAGGGGAGATTGGGAAGGCAGAGGAAAACCTTCGCCGCAAGGCCGCCCTGCAAATAGCCTATTAGAATAACAAAGAAGGAATTTGGTACGGTATAAATTCGTGGAAAATTAAATTGCAAATTAGAGGAAAGAGTCTGACAAACATTCATGATAGCATTGGAAAGTCGATCTACAACATTAAAGGAGCCACGCGTCCAATTCTCAATTCTAGTTCACGACAAAATGCCAACCTCGTCATTACGCAGAATCACTATCTCGAATTCCGGTCGATTGTTCTCTCTCTTCATGAATTCGTGCACCCAATCGTGGAAGAGAGTGGAGACCTATAAAGCTAGAAATTGCCCAATTGATCAATAATACATAAATCCACAATTATTAAATCACTTAAAAAGTGCATTCCAATATTGAAATATTTTCACTTAAATTCTATTACCGCATCTTAAACTGGCTTTTCGTTGAGAAATTCCTTGACCTCCCTCCGCCGATAGACAAAATTATATAGTGCGAAATTGAATATTTTTACAATCATAATTCCATACTTTAGCGAGATTGTTGAGATCTGAGCAATTATTGTCAGTACGAAGGTGGAACAAAATTCGTTCGAAGCCCTGGCGCGCTTTCCACTGAAGAGATTCCAACCTAGAAAGAAGATAACGATCACATAGAAGTTCTGTGGTTTTTCTTTCTTAGTTACACCCCCAGGCCACGCCCCTATCTCCTAACCTAGATTAGGCGCGGGGCCGAGAACCCTCATATAGAGCAGGTTTCACTCTTTATGTCTAATCATGATTCATAGCCTAAGCTATTAGAGAAAGGATAAGAGGAGGACAAGAGAGAAGGTGAGTGATGCAATATGGGATGAGGGGCGGAGTCTGGCGCAGGAATAAGAAAGTCTAATCTAGCCAGTACAAAACAATATTCTTTTCTTAGATTTTGGATGAAAACCGTGAGATGAAAATATTACATCGAGCATTCGGCAGGATCGGCAATGTAGTCGATATCGTCAACACTCTTGTTCTGCTCCTCCTTGTTGTTGAGCAGCTCCTTCTTCTTGGGGATTGGAGACGCGCAGGGAGATGAGATCGAGGACTATAAAATATTAGTAATATATTCAACCATAGACAGACCAAGCCCTCTCCCCCCCCCCCCCCGGGGGTCGGTAAATTGGTAATGACCCCGGTCGAGAAAGGTAACGTTCCCTAGAAGCAATTTGAACAGCAGGGATACGTATTCCTAGCAATAGTCGGCCTCACCGCACTACACCACCTAGCGTAGTCGTTTACGACTATAAAATCGCTATACGTGGCTGCACCTTTACCTTTTTAATTATTCAACCATATCCACCATTTCAAATTATGTTTCGATTTTTGAGGTTTTTAATTCATCTAATACGACGAAAAGTCAGACGAGATGGCATTTTCAAAGTATTTCTCCAGCAGGACGACCCTCTTTGAACGGCTTCTCATTGACAACGGGAGACACACCGGGACGAGCCTGCATTTTGGAGCGAAGAGTGTGTTTATTAGTTTTAAAATCGAACTCGGACAGTTAATTTTGAGATTTTTTGCATCTCCTGGTAAATGAAGTGGGATAAAGTAAACATAGGAAAACAATGTTTTCAAAAATGAGAGAACAAGATGAGAAATGAACTAAAATACCTCGTCAGCGGGATTGTGCGGTGTCATTGAATTATCCGTTGATTTATCCAGCGAAAGCTTGTAAGAGTTAGGAGCTTGCATTATCTTGGCAACTGGAAAAGCAGGTATTTTTAATAACATTAACACATTATCACAATAATCAAGTATATTATCGGTGGAACGCGTCATAAATACAGGCAAGATATTAAAGTTACCGGACGAGGACGAAATTGACCCCCTATTGTTTGTCCTCCATCGAATAGCCGATGGCTGAATTAGTTGAGAATCAATATACAAAAATGCTAAAAATCAATAAAAGCCTCAAGAGAAAGCCGGAAATAATAAGCGTAATCCCGCGCTCTCTCACTTCTTCATACTCTCTCGTAAACGCGACGAGATCAGGGTCAGATCAGGGTTTCGTCCTCGTCCGGTAACTTTAATATAATAAAGTTGTACGTAATTTAGCAGCCGTTGAAGAATATATAAAAACGCATATTGAAATATATATCTATTAATATGTAGAATGCGCGTTTTTTTGAATTCATGGCCGCTTTGCGAAACGATGGCGAGAGGGGAGAGAGAGAGGGAGATCGAAAGAGCGCCCTCTTTATAACCCGGCGATGTTAGCGCACGCTCCGGTGGCGAAACGAGGACAAGTCCCCAGTCCCTCTCTTTATCTACGCGACGAAACCGTTAAGTAACCCTCTCAATGAAAAATAAAATAAATTTGGTGGTTTGAATAAATCGAGAGCCCTGGAAACAGCCATACCTCGCGTGTCTTTCTAGTCTGTGGCTTCATTGTCCTAACGAGCCGAGAAGTGTTGAATGGGCAAAGATTACATAATTGTGAAATCGGTCGGTAGAGAGAGGGAAAGCGCGAATAAACGAGTTTCGCCATTAGCGATTGCGAAACATACTCCGCTAGCACGATAACAAGTACAGTTAGTACAGTATTGCACTATAAAATATGCGGATATTCAATAAAATGTCCAATATAGAAAGAAGCTATCGATAGCGAATGTGATCACGTTCGACCATATTGTGAAAAGAAAGAGATAAAAATACGAGCGCAAAAAAATGACTATTGCGAAAAGATTACGCTATAGTGTGAAGCTGATAAACGCGACCCCAAAAAGGCGGAGCGAGGATGTGAATAAACAACAGGAATTATTACTGAAATAAAAGACATCCGAGAGATCGAGTAACTAGCCCGTGAACGAACTAGTGGTCAAAATGAACGAATTGAGAGGCGCGAGGGAAGAGGGGAGAGAGAGAGCGAGAGAGCGCGCCAAAGGAAGAGAGCGCTAGAGAAAGCGCGCGAGGCAAACAACAAACGAACAGTTGAGGGAAGGGGACTATGAGTAAACATGTGATTATAAAAGTGATTTCTTGCCGAATGCGGGGGTGTGAGACACATTCCACGTCCAATGTAGAAAGAGGCTAATTAAAAACCGTGTTAGTTTTCACGAAAATCTGTGAACAAAGGGAAAGGAGTATGCGAAATCTCATATTGAGATACATGATCGCCTCGCGCGCACTCTGACTCCGCCCATTCTCCCCCCCCCCCCCCCCACCTCTACCCATCAATAACTCTCTTCCTTACTGTTAGCTCCCGGTTCTTTAGTTTCCCCTTGTTAGTATTAGCAGGTCATCCTCCTATCTTGTGTGATAAAATATCCTCAATCTTTCGTGTTGCGTGCAAGGCAGGGACATAGCAAACATGATTCATGGTACCATCGCGTCTTGGGCTTTGATAGATTGATATTATTTCATAGGAGGGGCATCGATTGGAATCAAGGTATTGATGCAACGGATATCGACGTTTTCATTAAAATAACAATCGAATCGAATGCAAAGTTTATCAGTAAACCTTCGTTTAAGAGCATAACAATGTTATTGCATAAATACAGGCATAAAATCGGAAAATTGGGACACCACTTCTTGCGGAGAACTAGTAGATTATGATATCATACTCCCTAATACTCCGTCTAGGGAATTTAATAGAAGAAAAAAAGATAAATTATAAGTATTATTTTTAAATCTTCTGTCAGCGAGGGGGAATACAGTTGAATACGAGTGGCATTAGTTAACATGATATAAATGAGTAAAATTAGAAGATAACTTCTGTCAAGTGATACGGTAGATGAATAATGCAAATTCACTTCGTCTCAGCTTTCATCCACTCGATCATCTCGATGTGAAGGTTGCCCAAATTGATGGGAGCCTGAGTGATCACCCTATATAATCCGATGTTCCCCGCCTTCACCCATTTGATGTTGGAGAACAAAGGGAAAACTATTATTTAATAACACATAAAAGCGCTCTATGGAGATTCACAGTTTGTGTTAGGTAGTGTGCGAATCAAATGTAACCGATTAGGGCACATAAATCATCCCGTTCAAGAAGCTATTGGGGTGTCCGGAAAGTTCGTATAATTTTTTGTTTTTATTTTTTATTCAATGCTTTACAATTCTCAGTGACCAATGTATGCCCCCTTCTTTCTCACTACCTCCCTCCAGCGACTTCTCCCCCTTGTCACCTGCTCTCTTATCCTTTTCTCAATATCCCTCATCTCAAACATCGACCCACCCGTGAGCCTATCCTTCAACCAAGCCAAGCAATCCCTCACTGAGTGCCCATCCGACTTATAATCCACCGGTAATCCGCTGTACTCTGCCGCTGCCTTTCCTGCTAGTATCTCTCTCAACGCCTGCTTAGCCACCGCCTTACCGTACTGCTCATATCTCAACAAGAATCCATCGTAGAACACATCCCACTTCTCTCTCGCTCCATCATACTTAGCCATGCTGGGCAAAACCGACGGGTCCATTCCTACTACCATTCTATCACCACCATTGCGCACCACAGGGGACCAATTAGTATTGTATATTTTTCAGTAAATATAGAAAATTTACATGGAATAGAAAATATCAAGGGAAAATGGCCCTCTCACCAGGATCATTAATCTGTGGCTGATTAGCAATCGACATACTGAGAGATCCCGTGGCCTTTGACAGAATCGACATGATGAAGGGACTGGACAATGCAAAGAAATAATGAACAAACATAACTAACAGTAGTAGAACACCTAGTTTGAGCGAATTTTCTTCTAGTTTTATCCCGGCCAATCATGAATCATCAAATCAAATCAGCAAATTCGATCATCGAAGTATATCAGCTTACGCGTTAGTGTCGTCAAGATCACTAATACTGAAATCGAGATTTCCTACGGTAGAAGAAGCAAGGAACTGTGCCCAGAGCGAGAGATCAGAAGAGAAGAGCCCATAGATGCAGACTTCCTTGATAGATGACGAGAGAATATCAGCCAACTGCAAAAAATGTTTCTGATTATGAAATTTTTAGGAGAATCTTTATTTATCATTTCGAGTGTTAAATTTATTGCATGAAGGACACAACATATCTGGAGGGGATACTCGATGATTCCTGTCATGGCGTAGAAGTACTGCTTGAAATCTTCGTAAAGCCGAAATGGGGGACAGGAGAGGGGAAGCGCGTCAGCATTTATCGGTGAGACGTTTCGGGCCGCAGCCCATCATCAGTCAGTAAAATAACATGAAAAGAGAACTTTTAGGAGTGGACAATTATTTGTTGGGGACAGGAGAGGGGAAGCGCGTCAGCATTTATCGGCGAGACGTTTCGGGCCACAGCCCATCATCAGTCAGTAAAATCACATGAAAAGAGAACTATTAGGAGTGGACAATTGTGATGAATTTTCGAATAATAGTATTTAATGAACTAGGATAATTCACATATTAGGTTGATCCAAAAGTTTCTCCCTATTTTATTTTTTAAACTTTCTACAGCCATATTTGCCTGACTGTAATTTCCACTTAACAGTAGTTGTGGACGTATTGGTAGATTACACGCGCTGTATCAATTTAATCCTGGAGAACTTAATACGGGAATAAATACTTAAAATGTCAAAATCTCAAAATTTTGCAATTTTTTGTTTACTTTGTTGAACCCTACCATTTGAAAGCACACTAATAATTGATTTTGCCCATCTGAAGAGTGATACTACTCAAGTTGCTCATCAAGAATATTAGAAAATATCAAACCTTCAATGTGCGTTGAAAGCTGAGAATTATCAAAACTGCTGATTTCCCTGATCAAATTTCGTAATTTTGCTGTATCAAGCAGCTATGCACGAGTAGCCCTCTCCAGTTTAAGGGTACTATTAAGACTGGCGAGCACTTCATTGTCCACCTCAATATGGATTACTGAGCCAACGGCTAAACATTCGGGGCTATGAAATGTAATTCTGCAGAAATTTATCTCGCGGAATTATCTAATTAGGCGCTCATCTCAACTTGGCATGACGGCACACTGATATTGAATTAAATTCATGAGCATCCCCAGTTATCATACTTTACACTGGTATGTATGATTAACCCCTATCTCTTTTCCCCCTCTATCCTCCGTTATCCATCTCACGTCCGCTCTCCCTCTCATTTGCTTCGGATTACTAAGTCTTTTCGGAATCATAATATGCAACCCGGCATCCCCTCATAACGACGATATCAACTCAAAACGACGATATCAACTCAAAACGAAATGCATCACGAGTGTGTGTTGGATATTTAAACTTCACAATGGAAATGCAAAATTCACTCAATAGCACAAACATATAAATGCTGCAGGGGTTGAGTACAAATTATATATCATAGAATAAGGAGTCTATTGATAAAGAGGAAGCTAAATTTGAATCACAAATAGATAAATTAAACGCAGCTCGATTAGATTTGTCTGCAACTAGTGTCGGAGAGGGAACAAAGAGGAAGGAAGATACGGTATACACTGAATGAAACAACGGTAATCTACTTCTTTTCCACTTTCTGCCACTCCACCCAGTGGATGGAAGAAGAGGGCAGGTTGATCGGTGCCTTCGTTATCTTCTCTCCTCTTCTCCTGTTTCCCGTTTCAACCCATTCGATCGAACCGTTCAAGAGTTGCTGAAATATATAAGGCAATCACTGAGATCAAGTATATTGTAGCATCGAGCTTCAGGGTTATGAAGCAATTTTCACTTCGTTGAGGAATTCCTCCCAGAAAGCGCGAGAGAGGCCAATGAACGAGTCGGACTGGAAGAGGCTGCTGGGGTTGTTGAGAAAGACGTGGCTGATGGAGAATGAGAACAACGTCTTGATGAAGGCTTCTAAAGAGGAAGAAAGTATAAATCCTTTCCACATCATCATTAAATCATTCTATTTCATGTGTAACAGTCCAAAATATTCCGAAAGTATAATGAATGACCCCTACCGGATCCTTACGGGAATGAATAGACTGCGGTTGCCTGTAGAACAGAACCTCGAGATGATTCCTCGCACGTGCGATGATGAAGACGATGAGAGGACTGAAACAATGGATTTTGCAAAATGCTTCCCATTCTCCAAAACCCAAAATTAATATCTCATTGGAAATTCTCAGATCAAAAACATTCAAACGCGATTTCAAATGAAGATAAAAACGCGTCCGGTAAAAGTAAAGCAGCAAAATGTATTTTCGACGTGCACACAATTATGGTTACGAATAATATATTATAACTCGTTTTATTTGAAATCAATGAAGCACGGGAAATTTCACCCTCTGCACAGCGTGGAAAAGAGAGGGAATGCTGGGCAGATTTGATCCGTCATCCTCGGATTACACAGTAAAAAAGCCGTGATTATTTTTTTGTGGTTTTTCATGCTCTGCTTCTGAACTGGATCGGATTTTGCAAAACCGCTACATAGTGGAAAACGTGTTTACGCCACTTTGTGTACAAACGCCATCGCGATAGCTTCATTCTCCTATAAGCATTTCTCATTTGAGTGCCAAATACATACGTTTTTGGCTTTTTTGCAATATTTTTTCATGCTGCTACCGAACTACAGTCGCGCCGGAAAGTCATGGGACACTTTTTGTATTTGTTGTAACTTTTTGCCCAGGAAATGGATCATTCTGGTACTCAGGCATGATGTATCAAATTCATTGGAGATTATGATCATGATGTTGGGGTATGACGAAATAGCCCCGTTATTGCATAGTGATGACGCAATCAATATGCACTTTTTCAAAACGGCATTATTCTTACATAGATTTTCTCCTGTTTATCAACCTTTCCAAGATTGGAGATATAACCGAGGCCTACCCAGAATAAATTTTTGAAGGTGCGGCTCGGTCGTACATTTGCTGCAGCCGTGCTGCAAAACAGGGTGAAATGAAATTCAGAACTCGGCTTCTAGGCAGGCTAGAGACCCCTTCTAAACATAAAAATTATCGCCATCATGAATCCAGATGATACTGAGAATACGAAAACTATATCTCAAAATTTGCCCTCAGGGCATGAAAAAATCACTTTTTGCGTGACCATTTTTTGGGCATCCATAACTTTATGGAAAAGTTGATTAAAAATCTGATTTTTATCTGATACTATTCAAAATGTAACGAAGAACTGATTTCCTACTTTTTAGAGCGATTGGATATCTTTCCTGCCCGCGGCGATCGTTGATACTCGGGTCGGAAAGCACCTTGTTTACCTCTATGGGCGAGAGAGTGCAGACGACGAGAATACGTAAACAGGGTGTTTCTTGACCCGAGTTTACCTCCGATAAACGGTCGCCGCGGGCAGGAAAGATAACTTATCGCTATAAAAATTTGTAAATCAGTTCTTCAATACATTTTGAACATTATCAGATAAGATCTCGTTTTCATATTCTCAGTATCATCTGGATTCATGATGGCAATTATGTTGATGATTGGAACGGGTCTCTAGCCTGCCTAGAAGCCGAGTTCTGAATTTCAGACCCTGTTTTTGCAGAAATATATTATATTTTATATATATTTTATCTACGCTCGAATGCGCAACGAGATGCGATACAGTATATAATGTACGGTGTTACAGAATATTTAGATTCTCCTCATACCGATGATTAAAAGTGAAAGAGTAAAGCGAGAGAAGGGGTACAGAAAAAAGAAGAGAAAGAGAGAAAGAAAATCGAAGATCTAGTAAGCTGGTCTCATCTGTCTTCGTCTGGTCAGTTTATGAGGAGGGAACCGAGGAGGAGGCACTCGGGTGGACCAGGTAGACTCTGCTCCGAGAACCAGCATCCGTAGATCTTTAATAGGGGAGAAGTGGGGAGGGAGTAGAGATGTGTACGTGGGGCTACAACAATTGTGCGACCGAGCACCACCTTCAAAAGAGCTACAACAAATGTGCGACCGAGCACCACCTTCAAAAATTTATTCTGGGTAGGCCTCGGTCATATCTCCAATCTTGGAAATTTTGGTGAACAGGAAAAAATCTATATAAGAATAATGCCGTTTTGAAAAACTGCATATTGATTGCGTCATCACTTTGCAATAACGAGTTCAATTTCGTCGTACCCCAACATCATGATCATAATCTCCAATGAATTTGATACATCATGCCTGAGTACCAGAATGATCCATTTCCTGGGCAAAAAGTTACAGCAAATACATGACTGTCCCATGACTTTCCGGCGCGACTGTAGGTTGATATCGAAAAAACCACTACATACAGTAGCGCCCAAAAGTATTGAAACGATTTGAATTTTTCATATAACTTTTTCTACCGTTGACTTAGCAAGTTCGATGTTGGGGCGATATATAGCAAATCAATCGAAGAATACGATGCGAGTATTGCGTCATCAAGTGCCTCATAACTAATTGCGTAGTGATGACGCAATCGAATTTCACTTTTTCAAACACGCTTCATTCTTACATAGATTTTTTCCTACTCGCCAAACTTTCTGTGGTTGGAGTCATGCCCGGGGCCTATCCAGAAAAAAATTCTGAGGTTGCTGCGCAACCGCACGTTTGCTGCAGCCTTGCTGCAAAAAGGGGGCTGAAATTCAGAGCTCAGCTCCCAGATTAGCTAGAAACTCGTTCAAAGCATCAAAATGATCGCTATCATGAATAGAGATGATCTTGAGAATATGAACACAATATTTCATAATTTGCCCTCGGGGCATGAAAAATCACTTTTTTGTATGACCATTTTTTGGACATTCATATCTTTAAGGGAAATGTTGGTAAAAATCTGATTTCTGCATAGGAATGTTCAAAATGTATTGAAGGACTGATGCTCAACTTTTCAGAGCGATTGAATATCTCTCCTGTCCGCGGCGTGAGTTTTCCGGAGGTATACAAGGGTACTATCTCTCTTTTGATTAGATATCGGTTTAACTATGTTTCAGCGGCCAATAACGATCGTATTTTCTGATTTTCTCAAACTTTCGCTGATATCTAAGATTTAATATATGTTTCGCAATATCTATAATATATTTTGCCAATTATTTTCAAAATTAGGGATGAATTTCCATGAACCGACTCTAGAGATAATAATAAGCCGCAGTGAGAGGACGAGTTTGATCCAAAAATCGATCTGCCACGCAAATGAGTTTTCATCCCCCTCTGACACGCTGTGCTCTGTACATTAAGATCTAAAGTGACTAATTTTAAATAGATGTACAACCAATATTACTCACTAATCATGCAATCGGCTATTGCGTCGTTTTTTACGTACTCGAGAAGAGCGCTTGTTGATTTGTCGTCCCTATTACTCACTCAACGACTCCATCGAGATTCTCCAATATGATTTTGAGATCGCCGATAATCGATGCCTTCAGTAGCTTCGCGCACAGCGAGAACTCGGAAGATCTCAGAAGCATTCCATTCTCAGCTATAACGATGCTCTTGATCGATGAAGAAAGGAAATCAGTCAACTGCAGAATCGTTTTAAATTGGAGGGGAAAACAAAAAAATGTATATAGCAAAAATATAATTCTCTAGTCGTAAAATCCATCTATCTGTCACCTGATCAACGATGGGGTCCTCTGGACCTGTTAACTCCACTTGAAGAGTGGGAAAACCATCGATGCTCAGTCTCTGGAATCTTCTGTTGTCCAGACTTGCTAGATAGTAGAAGGAGAGATTGGAAGGGAAGAGACGAATCTCAACCTCCAGACCATCCTGTAAATGAGAAGGCGGTTACAATCACGACGAAAAAGATGAAAATTAATAAGAATATGAGCAGAAAATATGTCAAATGATGTGCAAACGCTAGTAAACATATAATCACATAATTAGTCTAAGATTCAATGCTCACCGTCCACTTTCTCAGCCAAACTGCATCGATACCAGGTCGATTCTTCTTTCTTGCCATGAACTCATTCACTCCATTGTAGAAAATCTTGGAGACCTGAAATACAAAACCCTAAAGCAATCAAAAAAAATCAGATCACTTCTCTTTCGAAAAAAGATTATGTTGCCTTTCATTGAACAAAACCTAAAATTTATACTGATCAAGATTTGTAAGTTTTTAAAAATTTGTCATGTGTTCTCCAAGGAGTAACCAAAAAAATTTAAAAATGCAAAATCTTAGAAAAATTCCATTCCTTGTTAGTCGTCGCGAGCGATCCCTCTCCCTTTTCTCTCTGATTTGGATTGGTTTCCCCTAATACCCCTCGTTTCCGCCTTCGGCCCATTAAGAAAAGAATCCCCATCCAAGCCGGAGTGGTCACCGTGTGATGGGTATGACCTACTAAGATGTTTGGTTTTTCAGAATCTAAACTAGATCATCTCGTTGAAAGATTGATCATCGAGTCTGGAAGATAATAGCAGAGAAGATTCTAGAACACGCAAGGCTTCGTGTACAACCTATAGTGAGATTCTATCTATGCAATGCAATCCAACATCCTCTCGCAAGCACACCGCAAATGACCATCTTGAAATGAGAAGAACGACCTTTTTCTGACCCACATCTTGATCTGCGCCCAGAAAGCGATAACAGATAAATATTGTATTGTATTGTATTAGAAAAAGACTGTTAGGAATCGAAAGAATTTTAAAATGTGATTTAAAATGTGACCTTAGAGAGATTGAGTAGATCAGCACAATCTTCATTGGTGAAGAGGTCAGGGAGCAGAAATCCATCGAATGCCGGCCACTTCTTCCATGGAAATGTCTCCCAACTGGAATATCGCCAGTAAAAACGAAAAAATCGAAAATCAAAACTTAACTTGTCATCTCACAAGAAAACATTTTTTTGGGTGTAATATCATAAAATTGAATTGAATTAAAAATGGCAAATGGAGTACTCGGGATCATCGACAGGTGGGTTGATTAGCTTCCTCTTCTTGGCGACCGGAGACTGGCTAGAAGACGACTGGAAAAGATTAATTTCAAGGACTCTCTCCAATCACATGTGTTATTTCTATCAGGTTGGCGGGAAAGTCTTTGTGTATGGTTTTGTTTTTACACTGCTCGTCGCAAATGTACTTCGGTATCCCCTCGTCCCTAGTGAATAACAGCCAGTGAAGGACCTTTATAGTAAACAACTTCCCACCCCCTTCTCTTCAGTCAGGCTCCAGTAGAGCAACAATGTATGCCACTAGTACCATCCACATCCGTCATTCTACAGTTCCACCTCTTCCTATCCTACACAACGATGAAGGATTCCGAGACCATACTGAAGTATGTTTATGACACGCATGCCCCACACTTCAACGCAGTCAGGATTTGGTTTCATCGCTTCGAATAAGGCGACTTTTCTAATTTTCTTAATTTTTCGATTTTTTCTTCTTTTCGCGCGCAGGTGGGTTCTACAGGGAGGGGATCCATAGATTCAAGGAACATTGGGCATATGTTGTCAATAAGGATGACTAGTATACTTGACCTCATGCTATTGTTTCTTCAAAGAAATAAAGTTTTGAAAAATACACAAAGACTTTCCCGCCAACCTAATAGTTATAGTCATTCCTCGATACTAGACGACAGATATACTTCTAATAACATTCTTGATGGATTAGGGTAGATCTAGGGCACCTGATCTGTCGGAATTTCGGGTTGTTGCCTCTGCTGTACAGGCTGCTGCACGGATTCGGAAGAGTTCGACGACTGCATGCTATCGATAACTGAAAAAATAATGATACCGTTAAAAAATAAGCTCACTTTGTGACAGGCCAAAATCATGAAAATCAATTGAGAAATGAAAGCAATTGAAATCGATCTGACAAGATGGGAGCTGAAGTCCATTTCAACAATAGACGTCACGATAATAAATATCGATTGGACGTGAGGTATGGAACGGAATTCGACGTCTTCATTGAAATATCAATCGTATCGAAAACAAAACTTTATCAGGGAACTTCTTGTAAGAGCGTAACAATAATATTGCATAAATACAGGAATGTATTAGGTTGTCTCAAAAGTTTCTGACTATTTACTATTTATTTTTTCAAGTTTGCTCTTGTCACCAGCGGATGTTTCAATTTTCCTTTTAGCACGAGTTGGGGTCTACGTAGTGTAATACTATCATGCATTGAAATCAAAACTATGGTGCGTGGTATGAGAGAAATGAATTATTTTTGCCGAAATGTCGAAATATGCCTATTTTTGACGCACTTTGCTCATGATGAATTCTCGAATAGGATTACCCTGTTGATTCTGTCTGGTGAATGAGGGATAGTCCAAGGACTAATTGTTCAGGTAACCTCGTAAAATACGGAAATCAATGCTTGCTTGGAACGGGAGATGGTGAAAATGGAATATTTTAATGCTTGAGATTCGACTTCCACATTTCGATAAACTAAACTCAGTAACGGATCAAATATCTCCTAATTCTAGTCATATATTTATTGGGAAAATACTTCACAAATCACCGCAAATGAGCTATCTCGGATCCTCAACACAAATCCAGGATCTATTGATGCTACTTCGTGAATTACCAGCTGGTGTGGCTTTCAGATTGTGCGCTCCTTGTATACGTGGATATAACAGTACATCTATCAAATATGACCCGTTAATAACCTGTTGGGAGTACTTCACGATAGTGTATTAAATGTGCACCTCACACAATTTTCCGAAGTATTTTGACCCTTTGAAAAAGTAAGCCTCTTTGATATCTCATTGAATTTCAGAGTTCATGGCGAGAATCTTACGAGCTCTTTAGGGTAATGTGCGCTAGATAGAGAACCCAAGCCCTTATATATGGTTGAAGACCAAAAGCAAATCGGTCAACATCCAAGGACAGGAGAGGCGAAAACATGAAAAAATGAAAATAGTCAGAAACTTTTGAGACAACCTGATAAAATCGGAAAATTAGTTCAAAACTTCACGCGGATTTGTAGGCTATGGTATCTTCCTGATACTACATTAAAATATTTTAGTAGCAGAAAAAACTACGGATGGTATGTATTATTTTCATGGGTAGAAATTCTGTCATCTAAGGAAATAAAGGTGTGTAAATCTGACATAAGTTAGCATGATATAAAGAAGTGAGATAAGGTTAGAGGTTCTGGCTTCTGGGGACATGGTAGATGGGTAATGGTAGTTCACTCCATCTCAGCTTTCTTCCACTGAATCCATCTGATAGGAGAGTCGGGCAGTTGGATGGGAGTCTGGGTGATCTCCCTATCGCCAGTGTTCATCGTCTTCACCCATTCGTATGAGCCGTTCGACAGGTTCTGAGAAAATGCATTCTTCGTTTATTTATGAGCTAATGAATATTGAGAGAGAACCAGATATAAAAGAGCATTCTCACCTCGTTGATGAATTTCTCCCAGAAGGTGTCAGGAAGGCCGAAGAAAAGAGGGCTAAAAGTACTCTGGCAGAGACGAAGATCGGTTGTTGCTTATGCTGTTCAGGCTGCTGTAAGAAGTCGGAAGAGTTAGACGACTGCATGCTATCGGTAACTGAAAAATAATGCTATCGTTAAAAAAATAAGCTCACTTTGTGACAGAAAAAAATGATAAAAATAAATTGACAAATGGAAGCAATTGAAATCGATGTGGCAAGAAGGGGACTGAAGTCCATTTCAACAAAGCTAGTGCTTTTGCAGTGAGTTCTTAAATGATATTCCAATTGCAAATTATCGATTTTTGTCCTCTCATTACCTCTCATCGACTGCGCGCGTAAACAAATGACGAATGAGAAACGGGTGCGCTATATTTAGGCCCCGCAAACCCCGCCCACTTGACTCCGACGCGATTCCACCAGAAAGTGTTATCGGGAGAGCACAAGCATCATTCTCAACGAAATCGTTCGTTCAAAAAATAATCTGAAAGCTCTCCCCGAGAGGAATCCAGTGGTTGGTCGACGAATTGTGTCTGACTCATCTGAGTAGGTCAGAAGACACGTTTTGTAGTGCGTAACAGCTATCTTCACTACAAAACATGTATTCGCGTAACAGCTATCTTCACTACAAAACATGACCTACTCAGAGGAGTCAGACACAGTTCGTCGACCAACCACTGGATTCCTCTCGGGGAGAGCTTTCAGATTCTTTTTTGAACGAGCAATTTGGTTGAGAATGACGCTTGTGCTCTCTCTTCGCGCAACATTTCATAAAGTAGAGAACGCGAGCGAACGAGTGCAAGGGGGCGGAGTCTGGGAGGGCTCTTTCTTCATCTCTCTCACCCGGCGCGTGCAGAGAGCCACTGAAAATATGAAAGGGCGCCCCTGCATCGCATCTTTGTCTTTCCTCACTGGGGTAAGGCACAACCCGGAAAGGGCGATGCTCTACCCAAATTTTTGGCGTTTTGACTGGGATGGAGTGGAATTGGCTCCGCCCTTCACTCCCTTGTCTCGCTTTTCTGGCGTTCTACGTTGTCGGGTTTTCGCGTACTTTATGCGCTCTAGTACGATTCTGGGATAAGGTATCGACAAACAGCCAAAAGTATGATCTTATTTGGATCCCAATGGGCAACTTGAGCATAGTTAGGGTGACACAGTTTCATTTCGGCAATGCCCCTTGTGGTCCCTAGCTATATTTTTAAACTATATTGAGGAGAGGGAGTATTTTCAGCGGTTTTCGGGGGAAAACATTTACAATCATAAGTGTAAATACTGGTTACTCTTCCAATGCTCGTGAAGAAGAAGGAAACAACCGCAGAACACATAATTACTAGGAAATGGGTGAAAGCAACACATGTACGGTGAACGAGGATAATATCAATATCATATTATGGTAACTTGGCGAATTCTAATTGCGAATCGTCGGATCAAATGTTATCACCCTTATCTCAGGAGCTGGTGCCCACCACTAGCTAAAATGCGTCATGCACATAAATCAGAACCAAAAAAAAAGAAAAAAAATTCGAAAGATACTTTCGACGTGACCAAAACACGTACGACTACAATAGTAAACCAAATACGCCTCGGTTATTGTAATAATACAATTTATCGTTGGGAGTAACGAAAGAAGAAGATAGGAGCTGAAAAGTCATTACATGACGAGTATCACTCAAATGTGGGAATTACAGATACCGTACATGTGACAGTACTTCCAAGGATAAAAAATCTTCTTAAAATGATTATACTAATCTAAGTTACAAAGAAAGAAAGATTGCTAGCCTAAGCTGGCCACTAAAAGTAAATTATACTATAACGGTAAATATGAAAGAGGATGAAGAATAATCTGACTGAATGACGGGAAAGTGTGCTAGAATGAGTAATCGGGACTCAGACGCAGTCATCGAGGATCACTGGCCGTGAGTCTTCTGACAAACGGTGGGTCCTTCTCCTTCTCGGCTGGTTTGCCCAGCAGCATCTCCAACTTCGGGGGTCTTGGAGGATTCAGTGCGCTGCTGCAGACCGGTCTCGTGGGTCCATACTGTGCCAGCAGTGATGGAGGGAATTCCTGCTTGCGGTGGTCCCGAGCGGATTCCTCGGAGGATGAGGTGGACGGGGGCGGGGGCACAGGGTCGGGAGCTCCGTCAGTTATTGAACCGGGCACGGGCTTATTCTTCTGGGATGCAAGGTTGAAAGCCTTTCGTGCTGGCATCGGCTGAGGAGTAGGCTTTGGAAAGACGGTGCCGGGAGGCACGAAGAGAGGAGACGGATGGAGAAGGACAGCGGGAGGAGGAGGAAGAGGCTGAAGAGATTGGTTACAAAAAATGTTCATATGCATTAGGGAGGCACTAGGTCGGTTGAGAACTATGACGTCATGCCGCCTTTGATACATCAAAGGCGGCATGCCGTCATAGTTCTGAGCCGACCGACCTCTCTCTCTCTCTCTCTTCTGGTTTCTCGCAACCAATAGGTGGGCGATTCCTTACCAACTGGTCAGTACACTGGTCACCAACTGGTCGGGTAATTGGTTAACCAGTGGTTTGCTGTTTTTGGCCAGCTGTTGACCATCTAGAGTGGGCGGAGCTTATGCTAACCACTGGTTAACCAGTTCCCTGACCAGTACGTGACCCGTATCCTGAGCAGTTGTTGGGGAATCGCTCACCTACTGGTTGCGAGAAACCAGAGTGTGAACAATTGAGATGAGGCGACTTGGAACACGCCATTTTAGACCTCTGGTGGATGGAAATAGAGCCTCAAAAAGTTATTGGCGAGTTCCAAAGCGCTCCATTGCCCAAATAAATATTGAAGAAATTCCGAAAGATGCTCACATTCCCCTGCACATGAGCCCAATTCATCTCAGGATACGATCTTCTCGTGGCCCAATTAGCCTCGAACCAGCCGATTCTCTCTTTGAGCGCTCGTTTCTGCGCCTCTAGCACTTCCCTGGAAAGCACGTCGGATTTAGAAAGTTGGTTGTAGTCACGAAATTTTGCTGCCCTAATGATATCCTATGAAGCCGTCTCTAGTTGTAGTCGTCGCCTCTCACTTAACTCCATCTCAGAAATGCTCACTGTATTATATCGAGGGAGGGGTGCGAGGGCGCTAGCTCGGATGCGAACTATATTTTGCCATGCCGTTTCATGCATCAATATGGCGTCACCCAAAAGTTCTCAGCCGACCTAGACCCGGGTGCAAGAGGTTTGATAGCGCAGAAAACAACCAGGATACCAATTATATTCTGGTCTCAAGCGAGCGGCATTATGCCTCCAAAATTCGCTCCGGGAGACTCTCGCTTGAAAACCGCGTTTAAATGGGAGAGATTCATGCCTTTCTCAGCAAATTCTCACCTTTCGCACCCGGCACTGCGTCGGATGCGAACTATTGGGTCGGGCTGCATCTGATGGCAAAGGCCGACAGTTCACATCAGACCAAATGAGTTCGCGCTACTCCCCTCATAGGACATCGTCAGCGTTAGTGATGACAAATCGGCGATTGGTCTCCTCGCTTCACATACTACCTCACTGTCTGACCGGCAAGAGAGGACACGAAATGAGATGGCGCTTGCCCAATCATTCCAAGTGATCATTTCGAATTCGGAAAGAGGACGAACCTCTGGTTGGCAGCCTCCTCGAGAGCTCCCTCCAGTTCCCGCATATTCTGACTGAAAGGAACCACTATGTAATTATGTCCAGTGCTCAGTTACCCAACACCCGTGAACATATTTGAATTTGCGCGTGTGCTTGTTCACGGCAAAAGGAGTGAGAGAGTATGCAAAAACAATTGAGTGATCACACGTGCATATTCGAAAAATTTCAATGGTGTTGGGTAACTTTAGCGCCAGCTATAAGACTACTCATAAGGCTGACTCGTAAACATTTGCACAACTACTCCAATGCCTTATTTGGCCGATCCTAAAAATCCCAACCAACCCCTCTTATTACACGTAGGGCATCTGATAAAAACTCGCGACGATTGAGCTCTACTACTCGGTGCTCTCTCATGGCGAATAATTAAATTGAAGTTGAAACTTGAAACCAACCTCTTCTTCAATTCAGCCATTTCCTCAGCGAAGGGATTGCTTCTAAAATAATATTTTTTTCTGAAATGTATGGCTAAATAAAATATATTTCATCGGAGCATGACTAACAAAGCAAGCATGCCTTCGTTAATTGGCCGTCCCTATTTCTGACAGATAGATGACACCGAACAGGCGAGAGTAAACGTGAGAAAACTGAGTAAATTTTGAGGGAGTGGACCAAGTATCGAAGAGGTGCCAATAGCAATCTCTTCCTAACAAGGCGAGCTCGCGGAATGAAAGCAGAGTTTCTAAAAATAGACCTAGTGCATTTGAAAGAGGAGAAAATTCTAAGAACTTCTATACCTCCACACCTCCAAATGAATATTTAGCAATTTCGAAAGCAATATAAGTTCTTAGAATTTTCTCATTTTTTTAAAATGCGCTAGGTCTCGTTCCGAAAGTCCATTTCCCTTCCGCAAACTCCCAGTTATAATTCCAAAAACCTGCCTCTGTTCGCTCTGCAGCCTCTCAATTTCCTTCTTAGCCTTCTCGTTGGCTAGTTCAAGTTCATAGATAGCTCTGCCAGACCTGAAACAGTTTAGCCCATTAAACATTTCTACTCTCTCACGTCCATTATGACTTAATAAATAAATAATGAATGAATGATAAAATACGAAACGCACTCCATATTTCTGAATATGCCATTCTCTTTGTCCAATCTTCTCAATTCGATTTCCATCTTCTTATTCTCATTCTCGATATGGGTTGCGAATTCCTTCACGTGCTTGACTATCCGTTCCTGACTGAGAACCAAACTATGGATAAGATAAAATACGGAAATAGGACGGATGATCGCCAAAAATCAAACTCTTCTGCAGTGTTTTCACAATATGTTCATATACTGAGACAAATGTGAAGCAAATGTGGGCACTACTGCAGTTAGCAGCAAGACCCTCCCGGATTTCGTATAGTGTATGTCGTACTTGTTACAGTGAACACTGCCGGTTTTGTGGCTAAACTAATGAACACCCTCCAGGATTTTGAAAGTCAGCAGCAATCTCTGCCCAAATATGGACAGAAGCGAACTATGATCAGGCGAATGAGAGAGTGAGAGAGTGCAGAGAAAGAGATAAATACCTCTCCTCGATTTAGATGACCTCAATCTCCCGTGTCTCTACGGACAAATGATAATGCCAAGAACGCTCTGGTTTAGAAGTACCACTAGCCTGATTCTCTCTTCGGTCTCTTCTTTTAACTTGCGTTCCAGCATCTTTGTATGACCGTTGAGCGAGTCCGTACTACAAAGGACATTTAATGTATCTGCTCAAACATTTAAAAAGAAAATGGGACAACAGGTAAACATTACTCACTCAACGATAATTTGTTCCATATTTGCAATCTTTTCCTTCAATTCTCTGTTTTCCTGATGACTTTGTTCAAGTTTTCTCTCCAAAAGGAAATTTTCTTCCTTGCCTCGACGAGCTGACAAACAATAAAACAGTACATTAGATTAGCATCTGGACAGCTCCCCATATTTGAAGAAACCGTGCCCCATTTTCTCCCGTTCAACCCCTCAATGATGGGCCGGAATGGGAAATGAGGGGAAGGGGCTGGCCAGAAACCGAAGAAGTGCCGACAGTTTCTCATCTTTGAAGAAGCCAAGCCCCTCCGACTCCGCCCTTTTCTCAGGATATTTGAGAAGAAGGGCTTCATCGAAACTTGGAAATTACAACATTCTCACCAGCTTCAACTTCTTTCTTCAATCTATCACGTTCTCGAGCAAGACCAGAGATTCTAGAAAAATAAATTTTTTAAACTATTCCCTCCCCCATTCCAACAGCTCGTTGTGATCGAGTCTGAAGACTCTTCCCTATTCTTGCATAAACGGCTATTAATACTCTAGATGATAAAAATTAAAGATTAAAGATGCAACTTAAAGATCTCACCTCTGTTCCTGCTTCAAATTCTTCATCATATCATCGTGAATTTTCGCAGAAACAAACAACACTATGTCGGATGATAACAATGACGCCATGCCGCCTTAGATATATCAAAGGCGGCATAACGCCATAGTTATCATCAGACGTAATGCCAAACAAATGGTAACGTGATGTTAGATCTCATTTTTAAAATATAAAAATTAAATTTGAAAACATTTAACCAGACACTGATAAATGGCCTCCCCAGTTTCTTCTCTGCTTCTTCCGCTTTCAACTGAGCTTTTCTCGCCTCCAGGCACGCTCCCTAGAAATAAGATATACATGAAACATAAATCTACTCCGAAAGAACAGAAGTTCTTCCTTCAATAGTGCTGTTCAGTTATTTGTATTAAATTCATTTCAAAAGCGTTCCTCAATATTTCCTAGGCACGCTCTCTTATTTCGGCGCTATTTCATATGAGAGGAATCGCGAGAGAATCGAGCACCAGGCGGGGGTCATTGGAAAAATAAAATTGATAATTTTAAAAATTCTGCAAAATTTACCCAAAGTACGAACTAAGTTCTTTCAAACTGCGTTGGCCGATTATTTAAAAAAAAATTTATTTTTCGAGTTCTTGCGTCTCGAATTTGACGTCATTCACTAAAATTAGTGAAGTACACCTCACAAAAAATGATCATATCTTGCTTCAAAATTGAGCTAGAAACTTTTTCTTTTTTTAGAAATGACGCCCGTGAAATCCTCTACAACATTGTCCTTAATAATTTCATTCACCGTCATGGTTCCGATCCGGGGTGGTTGCCCGAATGAAAAGTGACCATAACTCAAAAAATCGAAATTTCCCAACTTTGCCCCAACGGGTAATTTGTAACTCCTACCATAGTGTTTTTATTCCCCAATTATCAGAAATAGATTTCTTATATCCCAAAAAGCGCGCTCGTTTCAGTTCGGGCGGTCCGAATCGGACCACTGACAGGAATGCTTCCAAAGCGCTATTTGACCCATATTGCGCTCAAATGCATCGAGAATCATCGAAAACATCTTATTATGTTGTTTCCCCAATAGTCATAGCGCTTTCATTGGTCAAAAATTACGGTATCACCTCAAAATCAAAAATCGATTTGTTGACCCTCTACAAGTTGCAATCTGGGGCCCAATGAACTAAATGGGTTTCAAATGATGTGGAAACATACCTTGAAACTTCCTGAAGAAAGCGCGTTCCTGGAAATATGAGATTTCATCCGATAAATTATGGAAAAGTCGCAAAACTGCAGCTCTTGTTCAAATTGGCCTGCCGACTTGGCTATCACAGGAAAATGTAGAGAATGATGTGCTGAACATTTCATCTGTTGAAAGTGAGCTTCTATCTGTTCATTTACGCGCGCTACAGCGCTCAGAAGTTCGTGAAAAGCACCCGAAAATCCCTCAGAAACGCGCGCTCTAACCGTCTGGCGCTCTCTCCGTCTGACCTCTCCCTCTCCCTCCCCTCCATTTGACGCTCTCTCGCGCGCCTCCGCCGTCCTTTTTGCCAACTTCTGAACGCTGTAGCGCGCGTAAATGAACAGATAGAAGCTCACTTTCAACAGATGAAATGTTCAGCACATCATTCGCTACATTTTCCTGTGATAGCCAAGTCGGCAGGCCAATTTGAACAAGAGCTGCAGTTTTGCGACTTTTCCATAATTTATCGGATGAAATCTCATATTTCCAGGAACGCGCTTTCTTCAGGAAGTTTCAAGGTATGTTTCAACATCATTTGAAACCCATTTAGTTCATTGGGCCCCAGATTGCAACTTGTAGAGGGTCAACAAATCGATTTTTGATTTTGAGGTGATACCGTAATTTTTGACCAATGAAAGCGCTATGACTATTGGGGAAACAACATAAAAAGATGTTTTTGATGATTCTCGATGCATTTGAGCGCCATATGGGTCAAATAGCGCTTTGGAAGCATTCCTGTCAGTGGTCCGATTCGGACCGCCCGAACTGAAACGAGCGCGCTTTTTGGGATATAAGAAATCTATTTTTGATACTTGGGGAATAGAAACACTATGGTAGGAGTTACAAATTACCCGTTGGGGCAAAGTTGGGAAATTTCGATTTTTTGAGACATGGTCACTTTTCATTCGGGCAACCACCCCGGATCGGAACCATGACGGGGAATGAAATTATTAAGGACAATGTTGTAGAGGATTTCACGGGCGATCCGTGAAGGAGGCCCACTCTGCCCTGGCCCAGTCGGAAGGAGCTGACGCCCCCTCCATACCCTTCTGCTATAAGTGGTTCTCCCGCTTCAAGAAAGGGGAGTTTGGTCTCGATGATCAACCCCGCTCTGGACGCCCTCCCTCCCTCGATCAGCCTCTCGTTCTCCGCACGCTGAAGCGCAAGCCCATGGCCAGTGTGCGTGAGTTGAAGAAGGATACTGGTACTCCCAGATCAACGGTGTCCGATATCCTCCATCGATCTGGGAAGAAGCCGAAACTCCCACAAGTGATTCCCCATGACCTCTCCCCCGAACAGCTGAAAAATCGTGTTCAAGTCTGTCGGGAATTACTCCATCGTAGATCCAATCTTCGATGGGTCAATTCCATCATCGCTACAGATGAGAAGTGGATCACGTACGATAACCCTGTGAGGAGACTGCAATGGGTGGATGCAGATGAGAAGCCCACGCCCGTCCCGAAGAAGGAAGAGCACGGAAAGAAGGAACTCCTCTGCTTCTTCTTCTCAGTGCTCGGTCCCATCTACTGGGAGATCCTAGCCCCTGGCACCAGCATCAATGCCGACCTCTTCTCTGAACAACTGCAGGATGTCGCGATCAGAGTCCCTCCCAGACTCCTGAACCATTGCAAAATTCTTCTTCTGATGGGCAATGCTCGCCCACATCGAGCGAAGATGACCCAGAAGAAAATGGACGAGCTGAAGATCGAGAGGATTCCCCATCCACCGTATTCCCCGGATCTCTCCCCATGCGACTACCACTACTTCCGCTCTCTCTCTGACTTCTGCAAAGGAAAGAAGTTCAAGAATCGAGATGAAGTTGTGCGGGCTTTCGTGAACTGGGCGGTCTCGAAGAAACCCGCATTCTGGAAGAGAGGAATCGAGACCCTGCCCAATCGCTGGAGGGAGGTAGTGAGAAAGAAGGGGGCATACATTGGCCACTGAGAATTGTAAAGCATTGAATAAAAAATAAAAACAAAAAAATATACGAACTTTCCGGACACCCCAATATTAAATTTTGCAATCTTTCTTCGAACGACAAGCCATTCAAAAATAATAGTTCTTAGTTTTAGTTTATTAGCAATCGTTTAGATCCATGTTTGGATCAGGATTAATTATATTATTTTTGCGAATACGCAAGGATTTCAAGCCCTGAAGTATGTAAACGGAAGAACAGTGGATGCCCTATCCAGCGCCGATTACTACTCCCTTAAAAGTTTGATGACATTTAAAAAACATATTTTCAAAAAGTAGTGCACGAACTTTCGGGTCACCCTAATAGCAAAAATTATTGGGGTGTCCGGAAAGTTCGTATAATTTTTTGTTTTTATTTTTTATTCAATGCTTTACAATTCTCAGTGGCCAATGTATGCCCCTTCTTTCTCACTACCTCCCTCCAGCGATTGGGCAGGGTCTCGATTCCTCTCTTCCAGAATGCGGGTTTCTTCGAGACCGCCCAGTTCACGAAAGCCCTCACAACTTCATCTCGATTCTTGAACTTCTTTCCTTTGCAGAAGTCAGAGAGAGAGCGGAAGCAGTGGTAGTCGCATGGGGAGAGATCCGGGGAATACGGTGGATGGGGAATCCTCTCGATCTTCAGCTCGTCCATTTTCTTCTGGGTCATCTTCGCTCGATGTGGGCGAGCATTGTCCATCAGAAGAAGAATTTTGCCCTGGTTCAGGAGTCTGGGAGGGACTCTGATCACGACATCTTGCAGTTGTTCAGAGAAGAGGTCGGCATTGATGCTGGTGCGATGGGCGAGGATCTCCCAGTAGATGGGACCGAGCACTGAGAAGAAGAAGCAGAGGAGTTCCTTCTTTCCGTGCTCTTCCTTCTTCGGGACGGGCGTGGGCTTCTCATCTGCATCCACCCATTGCAGTCTCCTCACAGGGTTATCGTACGTGATCCACTTCTCATCTGTAGCGATGATGGAATTGACCCATCGAAGATTGGATCTACGATGGAGTAATTCCCGACAGACTTGAACACGATTTTTCAGCTGTTCGGGGGAGAGGTCATGGGGAATCACTTGTGGGAGTTTCGGCTTCTTCCCAGATCGATGGAGGATATCGGACACCGTTGATCTGGGAGCACCAGTATCCTTCTTCAACTCACGCACACTGGCCATGGGCTTGCGCTTCAGCGTGCGGAGAACGAGAGGCTGATCGAGGGAGGGAGGGCGTCCAGAGCGGGGTTGATCATCGAGACCAAACTCCCCTTTCTTGAAGCGGGAGAACCATTTATAGCAGA
Source organism: Pristionchus mayeri (assembly GCA_036245805.1). Lineage (NCBI taxonomy): Eukaryota > Metazoa > Nematoda > Chromadorea > Rhabditida > Neodiplogasteridae > Pristionchus > Pristionchus mayeri. The sequence continues at coordinate 16,384,043 of BTRK01000006.1, forward strand.
AGGGTATGGAGGGGGCGTCAGCTCCTTCCGACTGGGCCAGGGCAGAGTGGGCCTCCTTCACGGATCGGCCAAGACGGTAGTAATGAAGTAAAACTGCTCGGAGGTAGAGATGGGAGTCCATCATAAGAATCAATGTAGCAACTAGGAGACTGATTAAATCCTCTCACTACACAACGTCAGAATGATGCAATACATTGTTGACAAACAGATTGCGCAATCACTGCATTTGATCGCGAACTGACTTTTTTCCGAAGAATTATACGAACTTTCCGGACACCCCAATAGCTTAATTCATGGTATCATCGCGCTTCGGGCGTAGATAAACGTCTATATTTTTATGGGCAGCATGATTAAGAGTATCGATTGGAAGCAAGATATTGGTGCAACGGACATCGACGTATTCATTCAAATAGCAATCATATCGGAATAGACAAACCGTAAAAATATTTTAACAAAAAAATCATACCGTATCCCATAGGGATGAAATCAATTAAATTCAACGATCGAGTGGCAGGTATGTCGACAACGCATTAGTACGTCTTCGGATTCAAACAATCGATATCGCACAGAAAAACCTTTATAATGACAACTTCATTGAACGCCGAAAAAAACAATACAGGACGATATCAACCCAAAACGATATGCATCACGAGTGTGTGTTAGATATTTAAACTTCACCATTGAAATGCAAAATTCATTGAATAGCACAAACATATAAATGCTGCAAGGCTTGAATACAAATTATATAGAAGTTGGACTCTATTGATAAAGAAGAAGCTAAATTTGAATCACAAATAGATAAATTAAACGCAGTTCGATTATATTTGTCTGCAACTAGTATCGGTGAGGGAACAAAGATGAAGATAAGGTATACACTGAGCGAAACAACGGTAATCTACTTCTAGTCCACTTTCTGCCACTCGACCCAGTAGATCGAAGAAAGGGACAGATTGATCGGTGCCTTCCTTATCTTCTCTCCTCTCCTCCTGGTTCCCGTCTCAAGCCATTCGATCGAACCGTTAGAGAGTTGCTGCAATATATTTCGATGACGATGAAAACCGCGAAATTCTGTATAGGCAGAGAATCATTTGCAGTACTTCTCACAAAAAAGAGCCAGATAGGGCTAACTTTATTCGTACCACCGCTGGCCCGTCCAATTCTCCCGTGATTCGTCACATAAGGCAGACACTCGGGAGAGAAAGCGTATCATGGCACCGGGCTTTTTGGTGGCACTTTCCTACTTCAGCGTCAGGCCCCTCCCTCGGTGATAAGACATTTCGACAAAACAAAATTGAAAAATGATATTTCGAAAAATTCACTTCGAAAAAGGACATTTCGAAAAATTGGGAGCGCTCACGTGCTTTTTAACAATATTTTAATACGATTAAATTATTGGCCTTTTATATTTTCAATTATATTACAAATCGTGTAGAAGAATCTGAAATTATAAAGAAAATTAGTAGATATATTATTGTAGGAGATTTTTTCGAAAAGTCCTTTTTCGAAGTGGATTTTTCGAAATGTCCGTTTTGGTATTTTTCAATTTCGGTATTTTTCAATTTCGTTTTGTCAAAATGTCTTTTCGCCCCCTCATCGCGCGCCCTTCCCTCCCCTGCCTGAGAGGAGAGCACTCTCCTCTCTCCCTCTCTCGCTCCTTCCAGTACTCTCTGACCCGGCGTTACTAGAGAGCGCGAGCGGATGACCTTTTCTCGCTCCTCCTTTATCTCGGGAACATCATGTTCCTAAGTTCGAGGGGGGACCTCTCGGCAAATTTTTGGAGGTACCAGACTCCACCCCTCTCGGGGTGGCGCTTCGTTCCACCCCCTCCCGCCCCCTAGGGGTCTGGATCAATGGGGTGGGGCCTGGCGCGGAGCTAGGAAAGTCTCCTTTATGGTTATGAAGTAATTCTAAGAATTGCTCCCAGAATGAGCGAGGGAGGCCAATGAAGGAGTCAGGATGCATCATACTATTGGGATTGTTGAGGAAGACGTGGCGGATGGAGAGCGAGAAGAGTGTTGTGATGAAGGCAGCTGAAGGGTAAGCAAGTATAAAAACATATTCATGAAAGTTATTTGTCGGGTTTTCATAGGTAAACCGTCAGAAAAGTGAATTATCATTGCTACACAAATGCGAATAAAAATTGTTTTACAATAGCTCACATGTTTCAGTTTCAAGATCTTAGTCAGTTTCAAGGTTGTTGATCTTTGTAAGCATGTGGACGTTTCAAAAGCATGAAATAACTCACACTACAATTCGAATATCTCATTTAGAATTATGGAAAAATTTTCCTGTATTTTCCTGTATAACCTTCACTATTCGTTTATCGAAAAATATATTATTATTAGGGAAATCCCACCTGAATGAACGGATGACGGTTGTCCGTAGAAAAGGATCTCGAGATGATTCCTAACACGTGCAATAATGGAGATGATGAAAGGACTGAAACAATCTAAAATGATAAAGGAAAGATTTCAATTTTTGAACTTTAGAAGCAAAAATTTATAATTTTCCATTTGTAAATCGCCCAAGGACGATTGTAGAAATGAATGAATATTCGTACTGCAAATGGAACGCAGCGAACCTTATTTTTAAAGAAGTTCATAATATTATAGGGTGTATAAAATAAGAACTGATCAAGTCACTCTTACGTATTCGAACTCAATACAGGATTTGGAAAATTTTCACCATCTTTATAGGTCTAAACTTTATAGGTTGTTCCAAGCCGATGCACCATCTCTTCTTTATACTCTTTCTTCTCGATTTATGGTGACGCGTCAGCACTTTTTCGGCCAGTCCGTCTCAGAAACCGGCTCAGAAATCGGTCAGAAATCTGTCCGATGCCAGCGGTCAGAGGGAGGGCGGCAAAAGACCGCGGTCGCCGGCGGGGGGGGGGGGGGGAGAGCGGGGAGGAAGGAGGGGAAGTTGGTGGGTGCTCGGGGGAAGGGGGACTGAGGGGAGATGAACGGAGGTGATAGTGCAGAGGGGAAACAACGTTATAAGGGAATGACGGGTAGCGTAATATAATTTCGAATAAGCTTTGTAATTCGAAGGCGAGTGAGAGGGAGAGCGGAAGTGAGAGGGAGAGCGTAGGTGAGATGAATAGCGGAGGAGAGAGAGGGAGGGGAGGTGGGAGAGCGGAGGTTAGATAATATAATGATGGAATGGCGGGTAGCGTATCATTTTAAAAACTTAGTAACCCGAAGGCAAGTGAGAGGGAGAGCGGAGGTGAGAGGGAGAGCGTAGGTGAAATGAATAGCGGAGGAGAGAGAGGGAGGGGAGGTGGGAGTGCGGATGTTAGATAATCTAATATAATATAATTTCGAACAGCTTAGTAGTCCGAAGGCAAGTGAGAGGGAGAGCGGAGGTGGGAGAGCGGAGATTAGATAATCTAATGATGGAATGGCGGGTAGCGTATAATTTTAAAAACTTAGTAACCCGAAGGCAAGTGAGAGGGAGAGCGGAGGTGAGAGGGAGAGCGTAGGTGAAATGAATAGCGGAGGAGAGAGAGGGAGGGGAGGTGGGAGTGCGGATGTTAGATAATCTAATATAATATAATTTCGAACAGCTTAGTAGTCCGAAGGCAAGTGAGAGGGAGAGCGGGGTAAGATGGATAGCGGAGGAGAGTCGGGGAGGGGATGAGAGAGAAGGAGGGGAGGTGGGAGAGCGGGGGTTAGATAATCTAATGATGGAATGGCGGGTAGCGTATCATTTTAAACAACTTAGTAACCCGAAGGCAAGGGAGATGGAGAGCGGAGGTGAGATGAATAGCGGAGGAGAGTCGGGAAGGGGAGGAGAGAGAAGGAGGGGAGGTGGGAGAGCGGAGGTTAGATAATCTAATGATGGAATGGCGGGTATCGTATCATTTTAAACAACTTAGTAACCCGAAGGCAAGTGAGAGGGAGAGCGGAGGTAAGAGGGAGAGCGTAGGTGAAATGAATAGCGGAGGAGAGAGAGGGAGGGGAGGTGGGAGTGCGGAGGTTAGATAATCTAATATAATATAATTTCTAACAGCTTAGTAGTCCGAAGGCAAGTGAGAGGGAGAGCGGGGGTGAAAGGGTGAACGTACTGAAAAGATAACTGTATGAGGGAATGATGAGTGGCGTATTTTCAGAACAACTTAGTCCCGGCTCGCCGCGCAGCGGCGAGCACTGATTGAACTTTGTTCAAAGGCGAACTCCCGCCGAAGGCGGGAGTGAGCGTCGGGGTTACCAGGACGGTTTGACGGGTTAGCTGGTAGTCGAATAAGCTTGGGTATATCAGGATTTAGTGAAAATAGTAGATCGTTTTTACGTTAACTGGAGCGGAGGAGCAACTGTTTTATGAGGGAGTAACAGGTATCGTATTTTTCGGAACAACTTGATTAACGCATTGTTCAGAATTAAAAATCTCTCACTTGGTCGATTTTAAAGGAGGTAAACTTAGTTAACTAGTTAGTATTACTCACTCCGAGAAGCCATCGAGAATCAGCAACAGGATCTTGAGATTGTCGATGGTAGAAGCACTCAGAATCTTCGCGCACAGCGAGAGGAGAGCAAAATCTGGAGTGGATTCGCTTGCATATCCCCCGATGGTGACTTTTTTGATAGAGGACGAGAGGAAACCGGCCAACTGAAAAAGTGATTTTGAACGATATATATAACACACTATCTGAGAAAATCAACATATTTCTTCAGCGACTTGGCACTGGCCGACAAATCAAATTTCTTTTAACTTCGCCAATAGGTAGTACTCGATGAGGGAAACATACGAGTATCGCCAGAATTCCGATCCGCATCCGCGCGCGCGGCGGCGCGGATGTACAAAACAACTACCGTAATCTCGGAAAATTTTTATATCAGTTCCAATCACTGCGGCGGTAGGGGGGATAGGTCGGCGAGCAAATTCTAAGACTTTTTTACTTCGAGGAGTTTTTCGATCAGATTTCATCTACGGCCGAAAATCGATATTCAATTTTTACTTTATTTTTTAATAATATTTCCCATGAAAAAAGCATACTTTTTATTTGCTCAAAAGCTTCTAGAGTTAACAAGTCTTCTTTGATTAAAATATAAAATTTTTTAAAAAATACACTATATTCGAAAAAGTTTAAAATGTGAGTAAATTGGAATTGTGGTGTAAGGAATACTGTAGCCGCCTTTCGCCACCTTTAATATTTTTCAACATGGAGTGGATTTTCTTTTTTAATTAGCCTTCTCGTAGTCATTAGACCACATTTAGCCTTGAATTCATTTCATTTTCGAGAATGCTGCTAACTTTGCGAAAGGCGGCTACAGTATTCCTTACACCACAATTCGAATTTATTTACATTTTATACTTTTTCGAATATAGTATATTTTTTTAAAATTACGAAATTAATATATTATATTCGTTGATGCTATTAGAAGATGTGGCACAAATAAAATTCCTGCTTTTTCCATAGGAAATATTTTAAAAAAATAGATATGTCTCAATTAAAAGTGGAAATATCGATTTCCGACTTTCGTTGGAATCTGATCGAAAAATTCCCCGAAGTAAAAAAGTCTTAGAATTTGTCAAAGAATGCAGCGCCCCTACCGCCGCAGTGATTGCCATCGATATAAAAATTTTCGAAGATTACGGTAGTTTTTTTCAAGATCCGCGCCGCCGCGCGCGCGGACGCGGATCGAAATTTTAGCGACGCTCGTATGTTTCTCTCGTCGAGTACTACCTATTGGCAAAGTTTCAACGAATTCGAATTTTCAGCCATTGCCAAGGATATTTTGATTTTCAGAGATAGTCTGTTATATATATATTGATCTAAAATATTCGAGTGTGCTCCTATCTCTCTGTCACCTGATCAACGATGGGATCCTCTGGGCCGGTCAACACCACTCGAAGTGCGGGACCACCATTGATCCTCAATCTCTGGAATCTTGTGTTGTCCATACTTGTCAGATTGTAGTAAGAGAGAGCGGAAGGGAAGAGACGAATCTCAACGACCAGACCGCCCTGTTAAAGAAAAGAAAACTACAGTTATAATGAAAGAAGAAAAACCATTAGGTATATGGCCATAAAGTATGTCAAACTAGGTACGAACACTGGTCTTGCCTGTCCACGCCTCAGACTCAAAGGTGTCAAGCAGAATACACCCATGACCACCTACCTGGTCATGAGTGAAATCTGCCTGACAGGACCCCTCTACCGCTGGAAACCTATGACACTATTACGATGTTAAACATAGCTGCACCCCCATCGATCGATCATGGTCATGGCGAAAATCGATAGTAGGTCATGGGCAGGTCAAGACTAAGTACCGTAACCAATCGATAGTACAGTACACCCTGATACCGTATACCACTACCGTAACCCAATTATCGCGAATTGGCTTTATTTTTATACAATCAAAGTACCGTAACCAATCGATAGTACAGTACTCCCTGATACCGTATATGGCTACCGTAATCCTGATTATCGCCAACTAACTTTATTTTTAAGAAGTTCAGGTACCGCGGCCAATCGGCCTGATGCCGTGCCAATAAATTGTACAGTAAGGAACTGCGTTACGGTAGTCAGTTGGGTAGTGTACAATTTATTGACACGGTATCAGGTTGATTGGGCACGGTGCCAGAACTTCTTAAAAATAAAGTTAGTTTGCGGTATACGGTATCTGTGGTACTGTACGGTATTTAGTCTTGACCTGCCCATGACCTGCTATCGATTTCACCCTATACGTCGAGGGGGTTGCCCATACCACCCCCCCCCCCCCCCCGATCATGTCGTGCACAGCTATTATTTTAAATATTCCCCAACCGTCTGATTCATATGATTAGATAAACTTGCAACGCTCACCATACACTTTTTAAGGTTCAATGCTCACCCCAGCTCTTCTCAGCCGCAGAGTATCGAAACCAGGTCGATTTTTCTTTCTTGCCATGAACTCACTCACTCCAAAGTAGAAAAGTTTGGAGACCTGAAATACGCAGACCTCACGAACCAATCAAAATCGGACTACACTTTTCCAAAAGGGTATTTTCTTCTTGCTGTTAGATGTACAAAACAACCCTCAAACTTCATCAGATATACTTATTTGTTTCAATGAGTACAATATGAAATAAAAATTGAAAAATTTTCTTAGACAAAGGGATAGTTCAGTACCTTAGAGAGATTGAGAAGGTCAGAACAATCTTTGTTAGTGAAGAGGTGAGGGAGCAGAAATCCATCGAATACCGGCCACTTCTTCCATGGAAATGTCTCCCAACTGGAATATCGCCAGTAAAAACGAAAAAATCGAAAATCAAAGCTTAACTTGTCATCTCACAAGAAAACATTTTTTTGGGTGTAATATCATAAAATTGAATTGAATAAAAAATGGCAAATGGAGTACTCGGGATCATCGACAGACGGGTTGAGAAGCTTCCTCTTCTTTGCGACCGGAGACTGGCTAGGAGACGACTGGAAAAGATTCGTTCCATGGACTCTCTTCAATCACATGTGTTATTTCTAGTTATAGTCATTCCTCGATACTAGACGACAGATAAATTTCTGATAACATTCTTGATGGATTAGGGTAGATCTTGGCGCACCTGATCTGTGGGATTTTCGGGTTGTTGCCTCTGCTGTTCAGGCTGCTGTAGGAATTCGGAAGAGTTAGACGACTGCATGCTATCGGTAACTGAAAAAATAATGATACCGTTAAAAAATAAGCTCACTTTGTGACAGGCCAAAAATATGAAAATCAATTGAGAAATGAAAGCAATTGAAATCGATCTGACAAGATGGGAGCTGAAGTTCATTTTAACCAAACTAGGTAAGGGGAGAGCAAGGGAGAGGTGAGGGAGTATTTTCAGCGGTTTTCGGGGAAAACATTTACAAACGTAAACAAAAATACTAGCTACTCTTCCAATAATCGTGAAGCAAGAACGCGGCGGGCGATGAGCATCGAAAGAAACTAATGAGGGATTCGCGAGAACAGGGAGCATCTTCAATGACAGAAAGGAAAGGAGACTCGAGGCGAAAGGAAGATAGGACGAGGGAAGCGAGAGATCGGTGTGATAATAGAGAGTAACAGAGAAACGAGCGTAAACTAGGAAGGAGAGAGAAAGGGAGAGGAGAGGGAGTATTTTCAGCGGTTTTCGGGAGAAACATTTACAAACGTAAACACAAAAACTAGATACTCTTCCAATACACGTGAAGCAAGAACACGACGGGCGATGAGCATCGAAAGAAACTAATGAGGGATTCGCGAGAACAGGGAGCATCTTGAATGACAGAAAGGAGAGGAGACTCGAGGCGAAAGGAAGATAGGACGAGGGAAGCGAGAGAGCGTTGTGATAAGAGAGAGTAACAGAGAAACGAGCGTAAACTAGGAAGGAGAGAGAAAGGGAGAGGAGAGGGAGTATTTTCAGCGGTTTTCGGGAAAAACATTTACAAACGTGGGAGAGGAGAGGGAGTATTTTCAGCGGTTTTCGGGAAAACCATTTAGAAACGTAAACAAAAATACTAGCTACTCTTCCAATAATCGTGAAGCAAGAACACGACGGGTGATGAGCATCGAAAGAAACTAAAGAGGAATTCGCCAGAACAGGGAGCATCTTGAATGACAGAAAGGAAAGGAGACTCGAGGCGAAAGGAAGATAGGACGAGGGAAGCGAGAGAGCGTTGTGATAAGAGAGAGTAACTGAGAAACGAGCGTAAACTAGGGAAGGAGAGGGGAGTATTTTCAGCGGTTTTCGGGAAAAACATTCACAAACGTAAACACAAATACTAGCTACTCTTCCAATAGACGTGAAGCAAGAACACGACGGGCGATGAGCATCGAAAGAAACTAATGAGGGATTCGCGAGAACAGGGAGCATCTTGAATGACAGAAAGGAGAGGAGACTCGAGGCGAAAGGAAGATAGGACGAGGGAAGCGAGAGAGCGTTGTGATAAGAGAGAGTAACAGAGAAACGAGCGAAAACTAGGGAAGGAGAGGGGAGTATTTTAGCGGTTTTCGGGGAAAACATTTACAAACGTAAACAAAAGTACTAGCTACTCTTCAAATACTCGTGAAGCAAGAACACGACGGGCGATGAGCATCGAAAGAAACTAATGAGGAATTCGCCAGAACAGGGAGCATCTTGAATGACAGAAAGGAAAGGAGACTCGAGGCGAAAGGAAGATAGGACGAGGGAAGCGAGAGAGCGTTGTGATAAGAGAGAGTAACAGAGAAACGAGCGTAAACTAGGAAGGAGAGAGAAAGGGAGAGGAGAGGGAGTATTTTCAGCGGTTTTCGGGAAAAACATTTACAAACGTGGGAGAGGAGAGGGAGTATTTTCAGCGGTTTTCGGGAAAACCATTTAGAAACGTAAACAAAAATACTAGCTACTCTTCCAATAATCGTGAAGCAAGAACACGACGGGTGATGAGCATCGAAAGAAACTAAAGAGGAATTCGCCAGAACAGGGAGCATCTTGAATGACAGAAAGGAAAGGAGACTCGAGGCGAAAGGAAGGTAGGACGAGGGAAGCGAGAGAGCGTTGTGATAAGAGAGAGTAACTGAGAAACGAGCGTAAACTAGGGAAGGAGAGGGGAGTATTTTAGCGGTTTTCGGGGAAAACATTTACAAACGTAAACAAAAGTACTAGCTACTCTTCAAGTACTCGTGAAGCAAGAACACGACGGGCGATGAGCATCGAAAGAAACTAATGAGGAATTCGCCAGAACAGGGAGCATCTTGAATGACAGAAAGGAAAGGAGACTCGAGGCGAAAGGAAGATAGGACGAGGGAAGCGAGAGAGCGTTGTGATAAGAGAGAGTAACTGAGAAACGAGCGTAAACTAGGAAGGAGAGAGAAAGGGAGAGGAGAGGGAGTATTTTCAGCGGTTTTCGGGAAAAACATTTACAAACGTGGGAGAGGAGAGGGAGTATTTTCAGCGGTTTTCGGGAAAACCATTTAGAAACGTAAACAAAAATACTAGCTACTCTTCCAATAATCGTGAAGCAAGAACACGACGGGTGATGAGCATCGAAAGAAACTAAAGAGGAATTCGCCAGAACAGGGAGCATCTTGAATGACAGAAAGGAAAGGAGACTCGAGGCGAAAGGAAGGTAGGACGAGGGAAGCGAGAGAGCGTTGTGATAAGAGAGAGTAACTGAGAAACGAGCGTAAACTAGGGAAGGAGAGGGGAGTATTTTAGCGGTTTTCGGGGAAAACATTTACAAACGTAAACAAAAGTACTAGCTACTCTTCAAATACTCGTGAAGCAAGAACACGACGGGCGATGAGCATCGAAAGAAACTAATGAGGAATTCGCCAGAACAGGGAGCATCTTGAATGACAGAAAGGAAAGGAGACTCGAGGCGAAAGGAAGATAGGACGAGGGAAGCGAGAGAGCGTTGTGATAAGAGAGAGTAACTGAGAAACGAGCGTAAACTAGGAAGGAGAGAGAAAGGGAGAGGAGAGGGAGTATTTTCAGCGGTTTTCGGGAAAACCATTTAGAAACGTAAACAAAAATACTAGCTACTCTTCCAATAATCGTGAAGCAAGAACACGACGGGTGATGAGCATCGAAAGAAACTAAAGAGGAATTCGCCAGAACAGGGAGCATCTTGAATGACAGAAAGGAAAGGAGACTCGAGGCGAAAGGAAGATAGGACGAGGGAAGCGAGAGAGCGTTGTGATAAGAGAGAGTAACAGAGAAACGAGCGTAAACTAGGGAAGGAGAGGGGAGTATTTTCAGCGGTTTTCGGGAAAAAACATTCACAAACGTAAACACAAATACTAGCTACTCTTCCAATAGACGTGAAGCAAGAACACGACGGGCGATGAGCATCGAAAGAAACTAATGAGGAATTCGCGAGAACACGGAGCACCTTGAATGACAGAAAGGAAAGGAGACTCGAGGCGAAAGGAAGATAGGACGAGGGAAGCGAGAGAGCGTTGTGATAAGAGAGAGTAACTGAGAAACGAGCGTAAACTAGGGAAGGAGAGGGGAGTATTTCCAGCGGTTTTCGGGAAAACATTTACAAACGTAAACAAAAATACTAGCTACTCTTCCAATTCTCGTGAAGCAAGAACACGACGGGCGCTGAGCATCGAAAGAAACTAATGAGGAATTCGCGAGAACACGGAGCACCTTGAATGACAGAAAAGGAGACTCGAGGCGAAAGGAAGATAGGACGAGGGAAGCGAGAGAGCGTCGTGATAAGAGAGAGTAACAGAGAAACGAGCGTAAACTAGGGAAGGAGAGGGGAGTATTTTCAGCGGTTTTCGGGGAAAACATTTACAAACGTAAACAAAAGTACTAGCTACTCTTCCAATACTCGTGAAGCAAGAACATGACGGGCGATGAGCATCGAAAGAAACTAATGAGGAATTCGCGAGAACACGGAGCACCTTGAATGACAGAAAGGAAAGGAGACTCGAGGCGAAAGGAAGATAGGACGAGGGAAGCGAGAGAGCGTTGTGATAAGAGAGAGTAACAGAGAAACGAGCGTAAACTAGGGAAGGAGAGGGGAGTATTTTAGCGGTTTTCGGGGAAAACATTTACAAACGTAAACACAAATACTAGCTACTCTTCCAATACACGTGAAGCAAGAACACGACGGGCGATGAGCATCGAAAGAAACTAATGAGGAATTCGCGAGAACACGGAGCACCTTGAATGACAGAAAGGAAAGGAGACTCGAGGCGAAAGGAAGATAGGACGAGGGAAGCGAGAGAGCGTTGTGATAAGAGAGAGTAACAGAGAAACGAGCGTAAACTAGGGAAGGAGAGGGGAGTATTTTAGCGGTTTTCGGGGAAAACATTTACAAACGTAAACAAAAGTACTAGCTACTCTTCAAATACTCGTGAAGCAAGAACACGACGGGCGATGAGCATTGAAAGAAACTAATGAGAAATTCGCGAGAACAGGGAGCATCTTCAATGACAGAAAGGAAAGGAGACTCGAGGCGAAAGGAAGATAGGACGAGGGAAGCGAGAGAGCGTTGTGATAAGAGAGAGTAACAGAGAAACGAGCGTAAACTAGGGAAGGAGAGGGGAGTATTTTAGCGGTTTTCGGGGAAAACATTTACAAACGTAAACAAAAGTACTAGCTACTCTTCAAATACTCGTGAAGCAAGAACACGACGGGCGATGAGCATTGAAAGAAACTAATGAGAAATTCGCGAGAACAGGGAGCATCTTCAATGACAGAAAGGAAAGGAGACTCGAGGCGAAAGGAAGATAGGACGAGGGAAGCGAGAGAGCGTTGTGATAAGAGAGAGTAACAGAGAAACGAGCGTAAACTAGGGAAGGAGAGGGGAGTATTTTAGCGGTTTTCGGGGAAAACATTTACAAACGTAAACACAAATACTAGCTACTCTTCCAATACACGTGAAGCAAGAACACGACGGGCGATGAGCATCGAAAGAAACTAATGAGGAATTCGCCAGAACAGGGAGCATCTTGAATGACAGAAAGGAAAGGAGACTCGAGGCGAAAGGAAGATAGGACGAGGGAAGCGAGAGAGCGTTGTGATAAGAGAGAGTAACTGAGAAACGAGCGTAAACTAGGAAGGAGAGAGAAAGGGAGAGGGGAGGGAGTATTTTCAGCGGTTTTCGGGAAAACCATTTAGAAACGTAAACAAAAATACTAGCTACTCTTCCAATAATCGTGAAGCAAGAACACGACGGGTGATGAGCATCGAAAGAAACTAATGAGGAATTCGCCAGAACAGGGAGCATCTTGAATGACAGAAAGGAAAGGAGACTCGAGGCGAAAGGAAGATAGGACGAGGGAAGCGAGAGAGCGTTGTGATAAGAGAGAGTAACAGAGAAACGAGCGTAAACTAGGGAAGGAGAGGGGAGTATTTTAGCGGTTTTCGGGGAAAACATTTACAAACGTAAACAAAAGTACTAGCTACTCTTCAAATACTCGTGAAGCAAGAACACGACGGGCGATGAGCATTGAAAGAAACTAATGAGAAATTCGCGAGAACAGGGAGCATCTTCAATGACAGAAAGGAAAGGAGACTCGAGGCGAAAGGAAGATAGGACGAGGGAAGCGAGAGAGCGTTGTGATAAGAGAGAGTAACTGAGAAACGAGCGTAAACTAGGAAGGAGAGAGAAAGGGAGAGGGGAGGGAGTATTTTCAGCGGTTTTCGGGAAAACCATTTAGAAACGTAAACAAAAATACTAGCTACTCTTCCAATAATCGTGAAGCAAGAACACGACGGGTGATGAGCATCGAAAGAAACTAATGAGGAATTCGCCAGAACAGGGAGCATCTTGAATGACAGAAAGGAAAGGAGACTCGAGGCGAAAGGAAGATAGGACGAGGGAAGCGAGAGAGTGTTGTGATAAGAGAGAGTAACTGAGAAACGAGCGTAAACTAGGGAAGGAGAGGGGAGTATTTTCAGCGGTTTTCGGGAAAAACATTCACAAACGTAAACACAAATACTAGCTACTCTTCCAATACACGTGAAGCAAGAACACGACGGGCGATGAGCATCGAAAGAAACTAATGAGGAATTCGCGAGAACACGGAGCACCTTGAATGACAGAAAGGAAAGGAGACTCGAGGCGAAAGGAAGATAGGACGAGGGAAGCGAGAGAGCGTTGTGATAAGAGAGAGTAACTGAGAAACGAGCGTAAACTAGGAAGGAGAGAGAAAGGGAGAGGGGAGGGAGTATTTTCAGCGGTTTTCGGGAAAACCATTTAGAAACGTAAACAAAAATACTAGCTACTCTTCCAATAATCGTGAAGCAAGAACACGACGGGTGATGAGCATCGAAAGAAACTAATGAGGAATTCGCCAGAACAGGGAGCATCTTGAATGACAGAAAGGAAAGGAGACTCGAGGCGAAAGGAAGATAGGACGAGGGAAGCGAGAGAGTGTTGTGATAAGAGAGAGTAACTGAGAAACGAGCGTAAACTAGGGAAGGAGAGGGGAGTATTTTCAGCGGTTTTCGGGAAAAACATTCACAAACGTAAACACAAATACTAGCTACTCTTCCAATACACGTGAAGCAAGAACACGACGGGCGATGAGCATCGAAAGAAACTAATGAGGAATTCGCGAGAACACGGAGCACCTTGAATGACAGAAAGGAAAGGAGACTCGAGGCGAAAGGAAGATAGGACGAGGGAAGCGAGAGAGCGTTGTGATAAGAGAGAGTAACTGAGAAACGAGCGTAAACTAGGGAAGGAGAGGGGAGTATTTTAGCGGTTTTCGGGGAAAACATTTACAAACGTAAACAAAAGTACTAGCTACTCTTCAAATACTCGTGAAGCAAGAACACGACGGGCGATGAGCATCGAAAGAAACTAATGAGGAATTCGCCAGAACAGGGAGCATCTTGAATGACAGAAAGGAAAGGAGACTCGAGGCGAAAGGAAGATAGGACGAGGGAAGCGAGAGAGCGTTGTGATAAGAGAGAGTAACTGAGAAACGAGCGTAAACTAGGAAGGAGAGAGAAAGGGAGAGGGGAGGGAGTATTTTCAGCGGTTTTCGGGAAAACCATTTAGAAACGTAAACAAAAATACTAGCTACTCTTCCAATAATCGTGAAGCAAGAACAGGACGGGTGATGAGCATCGAAAGAAACTAATGAGGAATTCGCCAGAACAGGGAGCATCTTGAATGACAGAAAGGAAAGGAGACTCGAGGCGAAAGGAAGATAGGACGAGGGAAGCGAGAGAGCGTTGTGATAAGAGAGAGTAACTGAGAAACGAGCGTAAACTAGGGAAGGAGAGGGGAGTATTTTAGCGGTTTTCGGGGAAAACATTTACAAACGTAAACAAAAGTACTAGCTACTCTTCAAATACTCGTGAAGCAAGAACACGACGGGCGATGAGCATTGAAAGAAACTAATGAGAAATTCGCGAGAACAGGGAGCATCTTCAATGACAGAAAGGAAAGGAGACTCGAGGCGAAAGGAAGATAGGACGAGGGAAGCGAGAGAGCGTTGTGATAAGAGAGAGTAACAGAGAAACGAGCGTAAACTAGGGAAGGAGAGGGGAGTATTTTAGCGGTTTTCGGGGAAAACATTTACAAACGTAAACACAAATACTAGCTACTCTTCCAATACACGTGAAGCAAGAACACGACGGGCGATGAGCATCGAAAGAAACTAATGAGGAATTCGCGAGAACACGGAGCACCTTGAATGACAGAAAGGAAAGGAGACTCGAGGCGAAAGGAAGATAGGACGAGGGAAGCGAGAGAGCGTTGTGATAAGAGAGAGTAACAGAGAAACGAGCGTAAACTAGGGAAGGAGAGGGGAGTATTTTAGCGGTTTTCGGGGAAAACATTTACAAACGTAAACAAAAGTACTAGCTACTCTTCAAATACTCGTGAAGCAAGAACACGACGGGCGATGAGCATTGAAAGAAACTAATGAGAAATTCGCGAGAACAGGGAGCATCTTCAATGACAGAAAGGAAAGGAGACTCGAGGCGAAAGGAAGATAGGACGAGGGAAGCGAGAGAGCGTTGTGATAAGAGAGAGTAACTGAGAAACGAGCGGAAACTAGGAAGGAGAGAGAAAGGGAGAGGGGAGGGAGTATTTTCAGCGGTTTTCGGGAAAACCATTTAGAAACGTAAACAAAAATACTAGCTACTCTTCCAATAATCGTGAAGCAAGAACACGACGGGTGATGAGCATCGAAAGAAACTAATGAGGAATTCGCCAGAACAGGGAGCATCTTGAATGACAGAAAGGAAAGGAGACTCGAGGCGAAAGGAAGATAGGACGAGGGAAGCGAGAGAGTGTTGTGATAAGAGAGAGTAACTGAGAAACGAGCGTAAACTAGGGAAGGAGAGGGGAGTATTTTCAGCGGTTTTCGGGAAAAACATTCACAAACGTAAACACAAATACTAGCTACTCTTCCAATACACGTGAAGCAAGAACACGACGGGCGATGAGCATCGAAAGAAACTAATGAGGAATTCGCGAGAACACGGAGCACCTTGAATGACAGAAAGGAAAGGAGACTCGAGGCGAAAGGAAGATAGGACGAGGGAAGCGAGAGAGCGTTGTGATAAGAGAGAGTAACTGAGAAACGAGCGTAAACTAGGGAAGGAGAGGGGAGTATTTTAGCGGTTTTCGGGAAAACCATTTAGAAACGTAAACAAAAATACTAGCTACTCTTCCAATAATCGTGAAGCAAGAACAGGACGGATGATGAGCATCGAAAGAAACTAATGAGGAATTCGCCAGAACAGGGAGCATCTTGAATGACAGAAAGGAAAGGAGACTCGAGGCGAAAGGAAGATAGGACGAGGGAAGCGAGAGAGCGTTGTGATAAGAGAGAGTAACTGAGAAACGAGCGTAAACTAGGGAAGGAGAGGGGAGTATTTTAGCGGTTTTCGGGGAAAACATTTACAAACGTAAACAAAAGTACTAGCTACTCTTCAAATACTCGTGAAGCAAGAACACGACGGGCGATGAGCATTGAAAGAAACTAATGAGAAATTCGCGAGAACAGGGAGCATCTTCAATGACAGAAAGGAAAGGAGACTCGAGGCGAAAGGAAGATAGGACGAGGGAAGCGAGAGAGCGTTGTGATAAGAGAGAGTAACAGAGAAACGAGCGTAAACTAGGGAAGGAGAGGGGAGTATTTTAGCGGTTTTCGGGGAAAACATTTACAAACGTAAACACAAATACTAGCTACTCTTCCAATACACGTGAAGCAAGAACACGACGGGCGATGAGCATCGAAAGAAACTAATGAGGAATTCGCGAGAACACGGAGCACCTTGAATGACAGAAAGGAAAGGAGACTCGAGGCGAAAGGAAGATAGGACGAGGGAAGCGAGAGAGCGTTGTGATAAGAGAGAGTAACAGAGAAACGAGCGTAAACTAGGGAAGGAGAGGGGAGTATTTTAGCGGTTTTCGGGGAAAACATTTACAAACGTAAACAAAAGTACTAGCTACTCTTCAAATACTCGTGAAGCAAGAACACGACGGGCGATGAGCATTGAAAGAAACTAATGAGAAATTCGCGAGAACAGGGAGCATCTTCAATGACAGAAAGGAAAGGAGACTCGAGGCGAAAGGAAGATAGGACGAGGGAAGCGAGAGAGCGTTGTGATAAGAGAGAGTAACAGAGAAACGAGCGTAAACTAGGGAAGGAGAGGGGAGTATTTTAGCGGTTTTCGGGGAAAACATTTACAAACGTAAACAAAAGTACTAGCTACTCTTCAAATACTCGTGAAGCAAGAACACGACGGGCGATGAGCATTGAAAGAAACTAATGAGAAATTCGCGAGAACAGGGAGCATCTTCAATGACAGAAAGGAAAGGAGACTCGAGGCGAAAGGAAGATAGGACGAGGGAAGCGAGAGAGCGTTGTGATAAGAGAGAGTAACAGAGAAACGAGCGTAAACTAGGGAAGGAGAGGGGAGTATTTTAGCGGTTTTCGGGGAAAACATTTACAAACGTAAACACAAATACTAGCTACTCTTCCAATACACGTGAAGCAAGAACACGACGGGCGATGAGCATCGAAAGAAACTAATGAGGAATTCGCGAGAACACGGAGCACCTTGAATGACAGAAAGGAAAGGAGACTCGAGGCGAAAGGAAGATAGGACGAGGGAAGCGAGAGAGCGTTGTGATAAGAGAGAGTAACTGAGAAACGAGCGTAAACTAGGGAAGGAGAGGGGAGTATTTTAGCGGTTTTCGGGGAAAACATTTACAAACGTAAACAAAAGTACTAGCTACTCTTCAAATACTCGTGAAGCAAGAACACGACGGGCGATGAGCATCGAAAGAAACTAATGAGGAATTCGCCAGAACAGGGAGCATCTTGAATGACAGAAAGGAAAGGAGACTCGAGGCGAAAGGAAGATAGGACGAGGGAAGCGAGAGAGCGTTGTGATAAGAGAGAGTAACTGAGAAACGAGCGTAAACTAGGAAGGAGAGAGAAAGGGAGAGGGGAGGGAGTATTTTCAGCGGTTTTCGGGAAAACCATTTAGAAACGTAAACAAAAATACTAGCTACTCTTCCAATAATCGTGAAGCAAGAACACGACGGGTGATGAGCATCGAAAGAAACTAATGAGGAATTCGCCAGAACAGGGAGCATCTTGAATGACAGAAAGGAAAGGAGACTCGAGGCGAAAGGAAGATAGGACGAGGGAAGCGAGAGAGCGTTGTGATAAGAGAGAGTAACTGAGAAACGAGCGTAAACTAGGGAAGGAGAGGGGAGTATTTTAGCGGTTTTCGGGGAAAACATTTACAAACGTAAACAAAAGTACTAGCTACTCTTCAAATACTCGTGAAGCAAGAACACGACGGGCGATGAGCATTGAAAGAAACTAATGAGAAATTCGCGAGAACAGGGAGCATCTTCAATGACAGAAAGGAAAGGAGACTCGAGGCGAAAGGAAGATAGGACGAGGGAAGCGAGAGAGCGTTGTGATAAGAGAGAGTAACAGAGAAACGAGCGTAAACTAGGGAAGGAGAGGGGAGTATTTTAGCGGTTTTCGGGGAAAACATTTACAAACGTAAACACAAATACTAGCTACTCTTCCAATACACGTGAAGCAAGAACACGACGGGCGATGAGCATCGAAAGAAACTAATGAGGAATTCGCGAGAACACGGAGCACCTTGAATGACAGAAAGGAAAGGAGACTCGAGGCGAAAGGAAGATAGGACGAGGGAAGCGAGAGAGCGTTGTGATAAGAGAGAGTAACAGAGAAACGAGCGTAAACTAGGGAAGGAGAGGGGAGTATTTTAGCGGTTTTCGGGGAAAACATTTACAAACGTAAACACAAATACTAGCTACTCTTCCAATACACGTGAAGCAAGAACACGACGGGCGATGAGCATCGAAAGAAACTAATGAGGAATTCGCGAGAACACGGAGCACCTTGAATGACAGAAAGGAAAGGAGACTCGAGGCGAAAGGAAGATAGGACGAGGGAAGCGAGAGAGCGTTGTGATAAGAGAGAGTAACTGAGAAACGAGCGTAAACTAGGGAAGGAGAGGGGAGTATTTTAGCGGTTTTCGGGGAAAACATTTACAAACGTAAACAAAAGTACTAGCTACTCTTCAAATACTCGTGAAGCAAGAACACGACGGGCGATGAGCATCGAAAGAAACTAATGAGGAATTCGCCAGAACAGGGAGCATCTTGAATGACAGAAAGGAAAGGAGACTCGAGGCGAAAGGAAGATAGGACGAGGGAAGCGAGAGAGCGTTGTGATAAGAGAGAGTAACTGAGAAACGAGCGTAAACTAGGAAGGAGAGAGAAAGGGAGAGGGGAGGGAGTATTTTCAGCGGTTTTCGGGAAAACCATTTAGAAACGTAAACAAAAATACTAGCTACTCTTCCAATAATCGTGAAGCAAGAACACGACGGGTGATGAGCATCGAAAGAAACTAATGAGGAATTCGCCAGAACAGGGAGCATCTTGAATGACAGAAAGGAAAGGAGACTCGAGGCGAAAGGAAGATAGGACGAGGGAAGCGAGAGAGCGTTGTGATAAGAGAGAGTAACAGAGAAACGAGCGTAAACTAGGGGAGGAGAGGGGAGTATTTTAGCGGTTTTCGGGGAAAACATTTACAAACGTAAACAAAAGTACTAGCTACTCTTCAAATACTCGTGAAGCAAGAACACGACGGGCGATGAGCATTGAAAGAAACTAATGAGAAATTCGCGAGAACAGGGAGCATCTTCAATGACAGAAAGGAAAGGAGACTCGAGGCGAAAGGAAGATAGGACGAGGGAAGCGAGAGAGCGTTGTGATAAGAGAGAGTAACAGAGAAACGAGCGTAAACTAGGGAAGGAGAGGGGAGTATTTTAGCGGTTTTCGGGGAAAACATTTACAAACGTAAACAAAAGTACTAGCTACTCTTCAAATACTCGTGAAGCAAGAACACGACGGGCGATGAGCATTGAAAGAAACTAATGAGAAATTCGCGAGAACAGGGAGCATCTTCAATGACAGAAAGGAAAGGAGACTCGAGGCGAAAGGAAGATAGGACGAGGGAAGCGAGAGAGCGTTGTGATAAGAGAGAGTAACAGAGAAACGAGCGTAAACTAGGGAAGGAGAGGGGAGTATTTTAGCGGTTTTCGGGGAAAACATTTACAAACGTAAACACAAATACTAGCTACTCTTCCAATACACGTGAAGCAAGAACACGACGGGCGATGAGCATCGAAAGAAACTAATGAGGAATTCGCGAGAACACGGAGCACCTTGAATGACAGAAAGGAAAGGAGACTCGAGGCGAAAGGAAGATAGGACGAGGGAAGCGAGAGAGCGTTGTGATAAGAGAGAGTAACTGAGAAACGAGCGTAAACTAGGGAAGGAGAGGGGAGTATTTTAGCGGTTTTCGGGGAAAACATTTACAAACGTAAACAAAAGTACTAGCTACTCTTCAAATACTCGTGAAGCAAGAACACGACGGGCGATGAGCATCGAAAGAAACTAATGAGGAATTCGCCAGAACAGGGAGCATCTTGAATGACAGAAAGGAAAGGAGACTCGAGGCGAAAGGAAGATAGGACGAGGGAAGCGAGAGAGCGTTGTGATAAGAGAGAGTAACTGAGAAACGAGCGTAAACTAGGAAGGAGAGAGAAAGGGAGAGGGGAGGGAGTATTTTCAGCGGTTTTCGGGAAAACCATTTAGAAACGTAAACAAAAATACTAGCTACTCTTCCAATAATCGTGAAGCAAGAACACGACGGGTGATGAGCATCGAAAGAAACTAATGAGGAATTCGCCAGAACAGGGAGCATCTTGAATGACAGAAAGGAAAGGAGACTCGAGGCGAAAGGAAGATAGGACGAGGGAAGCGAGAGAGCGTTGTGATAAGAGAGAGTAACAGAGAAACGAGCGTAAACTAGGGAAGGAGAGGGGAGTATTTTAGCGGTTTTCGGGGAAAACATTTACAAACGTAAACAAAAGTACTAGCTACTCTTCAAATACTCGTGAAGCAAGAACACGACGGGCGATGAGCATTGAAAGAAACTAATGAGAAATTCGCGAGAACAGGGAGCATCTTCAATGACAGAAAGGAAAGGAGACTCGAGGCGAAAGGAAGATAGGACGAGGGAAGCGAGAGAGCGTTGTGATAAGAGAGAGTAACAGAGAAACGAGCGTAAACTAGGGAAGGAGAGGGGAGTATTTTAGCGGTTTTCGGGGAAAACATTTACAAACGTAAACACAAATACTAGCTACTCTTCCAATACACGTGAAGCAAGAACACGACGGGCGATGAGCATCGAAAGAAACTAATGAGGAATTCGCGAGAACACGGAGCACCTTGAATGACAGAAAGGAAAGGAGACTCGAGGCGAAAGGAAGATAGGACGAGGGAAGCGAGAGAGCGTTGTGATAAGAGAGAGTAACTGAGAAACGAGCGTAAACTAGGGAAGGAGAGGGGAGTATTTTAGCGGTTTTCGGGGAAAACATTTACAAACGTAAACAAAAGTACTAGCTACTCTTCAAATACTCGTGAAGCAAGAACACGACGGGCGATGAGCATCGAAAGAAACTAATGAGGAATTCGCCAGAACAGGGAGCATCTTGAATGACAGAAAGGAAAGGAGACTCGAGGCGAAAGGAAGATAGGACGAGGGAAGCGAGAGAGCGTTGTGATAAGAGAGAGTAACTGAGAAACGAGCGTAAACTAGGAAGGAGAGAGAAAGGGAGAGGGGAGGGAGTATTTTCAGCGGTTTTCGGGAAAACCATTTAGAAACGTAAACAAAAATACTAGCTACTCTTCCAATAATCGTGAAGCAAGAACACGACGGGTGATGAGCATCGAAAGAAACTAATGAGGAATTCGCCAGAACAGGGAGCATCTTGAATGACAGAAAGGAAAGGAGACTCGAGGCGAAAGGAAGATAGGACGAGGGAAGCGAGAGAGTGTTGTGATAAGAGAGAGTAACTGAGAAACGAGCGTAAACTAGGGAAGGAGAGGGGAGTATTTTCAGCGGTTTTCGGGAAAAACATTCACAAACGTAAACACAAATACTAGCTACTCTTCCAATACACGTGAAGCAAGAACACGACGGGCGATGAGCATCGAAAGAAACTAATGAGGAATTCGCGAGAACACGGAGCACCTTGAATGACAGAAAGGAAAGGAGACTCGAGGCGAAAGGAAGATAGGACGAGGGAAGCGAGAGAGCGTTGTGATAAGAGAGAGTAACTGAGAAACGAGCGTAAACTAGGGAAGGAGAGGGGAGTATTTTAGCGGTTTTCGGGGAAAACATTTACAAACGTAAACAAAAGTACTAGCTACTCTTCAAATACTCGTGAAGCAAGAACACGACGGGCGATGAGCATCGAAAGAAACTAATGAGGAATTCGCCAGAACAGGGAGCATCTTGAATGACAGAAAGGAAAGGAGACTCGAGGCGAAAGGAAGATAGGACGAGGGAAGCGAGAGAGCGTTGTGATAAGAGAGAGTAACTGAGAAACGAGCGTAAACTAGGGAAGGAGAGGGGAGTATTTTCAGCGGTTTTCGGGGAAAACATTTACAAACGTAAACAAAAGTACTAGCTACTCTTCAAATACTCGTGAAGCAAGAACACGACGGGCGATGAGCATCGAAAGAAACTAATGAGGAATTCGCCAGAACAGGGAGCATCTTGAATGACAGAAAGGAAAGGAGACTCGAGGCGAAAGGAAGATAGGACGAGGGAAGCGAGAGAGCGTTGTGATAAGAGAGAGTAACTGAGAAACGAGCGTAAACTAGGAAGGAGAGAGAAAGGGAGAGGGGAGGGAGTATTTTCAGCAGTTTTCGGGAAAACCATTTAGAAACGTAAACAAAAATACTAGCTACTCTTCCAATAATCGTGAAGCAAGAACACGACGGGTGATGAGCATCGAAAGAAACTAATGAGGAATTCGCCAGAACAGGGAGCATCTTGAATGACAGAAAGGAAAGGAGACTCGAGGCGAAAGGAAGATAGGACGAGGGAAGCGAGAGAGTGTTGTGATAAGAGAGAGTAACTGAGAAACGAGCGTAAACTAGGGAAGGAGAGGGGAGTATTTTCAGCGGTTTTCGGGAAAAACATTCACAAACCTAAACACAAATACTAGCTACTCTTCCAATACACGTGAAGCAAGAACACGACGGGCGATGAGCATCGAAAGAAACTAATGAGGAATTCGCGAGAACACGGAGCACCTTGAATGACAGAAAGGAAAGGAGACTCGAGGCGAAAGGAAGATAGGACGAGGGAAGCGAGAGAGCGTTGTGATAAGAGAGAGTAACTGAGAAACGAGCGTAAACTAGGGAAGGAGAGGGGAGTATTTTAGCGGTTTTCGGGGAAAACATTTACAAACGTAAACAAAAGTACTAGCTACTCTTCAAATACTCGTGAAGCAAGAACACGACGGGCGATGAGCATCGAAAGAAACTAATGAGGAATTCGCCAGAACAGGGAGCATCTTGAATGACAGAAAGGAAAGGAGACTCGAGGCGAAAGGAAGATAGGACGAGGGAAGCGAGAGAGCGTTGTGATAAGAGAGAGTAACTGAGAAACGAGCGTAAACTAGGAAGGAGAGAGAAAGGGAGAGGGGAGGGAGTATTTTCAGCGGTTTTCGGGAAAACCATTTAGAAACGTAAACAAAAATACTAGCTACTCTTCCAATAATCGTGAAGCAAGAACAGGACGGGTGATGAGCATCGAAAGAAACTAATGAGGAATTCGCCAGAACAGGGAGCATCTTGAATGACAGAAAGGAAAGGAGACTCGAGGCGAAAGGAAGATAGGACGAGGGAAGCGAGAGAGCGTTGTGATAAGAGAGAGTAACTGAGAAACGAGCGTAAACTAGGAAGGAGAGAGAAAGGGAGAGGGGAGGGAGTATTTTCAGCGGTTTTCGGGAAAACCATTTAGAAACGTAAACAAAAATACTAGCTACTCTTCCAATAATCGTGAAGCAAGAACACGACGGGTGATGAGCATCGAAAGAAACTAATGAGGAATTCGCCAGAACAGGGAGCATCTTGAATGACAGAAAGGAAAGGAGACTCGAGGCGAAAGGAAGATAGGACGAGGGAAGCGAGAGAGTGTTGTGATAAGAGAGAGTAACTGAGAAACGAGCGTAAACTAGGGAAGGAGAGGGGAGTATTTTCAGCGGTTTTCGGGAAAAACATTCACAAACGTAAACACAAATACTAGCTACTCTTCCAATACACGTGAAGCAAGAACACGACGGGCGATGAGCATCGAAAGAAACTAATGAGGAATTCGCGAGAACACGGAGCACCTTGAATGACAGAAAGGAAAGGAGACTCGAGGCGAAAGGAAGATAGGACGAGGGAAGCGAGAGAGCGTTGTGATAAGAGAGAGTAACTGAGAAACGAGCGTAAACTAGGGAAGGAGAGGGGAGTATTTTAGCGGTTTTCGGGGAAAACATTTACAAACGTAAACAAAAGTACTAGCTACTCTTCAAATACTCGTGAAGCAAGAACACGACGGGCGATGAGCATCGAAAGAAACTAATGAGGAATTCGCCAGAACAGGGAGCATCTTGAATGACAGAAAGGAAAGGAGACTCGAGGCGAAAGGAAGATAGGACGAGGGAAGCGAGAGAGCGTTGTGATAAGAGAGAGTAACTGAGAAACGAGCGTAAACTAGGGAAGGAGAGGGGAGTATTTTCATCGGTTTTCGAGAAAAACATTCACAAACGTAAACACAAATACTAGCTACTCTTCCAATAGACGTGAAGCAAGAACACGACGGGCGATGAGCATCGAAAGAAACTAATGAGGAATTCGCGAGAACACGGAGCACCTTGAATGACAGAAAGGAAAGGAGACTCGAGGCGAAAGGAAGATAGGACGAGGGAAGCGAGAGAGCGTTGTGATAAGAGAGAGTAACTGAGAAACGAGCGTAAACTAGGGTAGGAGAGGGGAGTATTTTCAGCGGTTTTCGGGAAAAACATTCACAAACGTAAACAAAAGTACTAGCTACTCTTCAAATACTCGTGAAGCAAGAACACGACGGGCGATGAGCATCGAAAGAAACTAATGAGGAATTCGCCAGAACAGGGAGCATCTTGAATGACAGAAAGGAAAGGAGACTCGAGGCGAAAGGAAGATAGGACGAGGGAAGCGAGAGAGCGTTGTGATAAGAGAGAGTAACTGAGAAACGAGCGTAAACTAGGGAAGGAGAGGGGAGTATTTTCATCGGTTTTCGGGAAAAACATTCACAAACGTAAACACAAATACTAGCTACTCTTCCAATAGACGTGAAGCAAGAACACGACGGGCGATGAGCATCGAAAGAAACTAATGAGGAATTCGCGAGAACACGGAGCACCTTGAATGACAGAAAGGAAAGGAGACTCGAGGCGAAAGGAAGATAGGACAAGGGAAGCGAGAGAGCGTTGTGATAAGAGAGAGTAACTGAGAAACGAGCGTAAACTAGGGAAGGAGAGGGGAGTATTTTCAGCGGTTTTCGGGAAAAACATTCACAAACGTAAACAAAAGTACTAGCTACTCTTCAAATACTCGTGAAGCAAGAACACGACGGGCGATGAGCATCGAAAGAAACTAATGAGGAATTCGCCAGAACAGGGAGCATCTTGAATGACAGAAAGGAAAGGAGACTCGAGGCGAAAGGAAGATAGGACGAGGGAAGCGAGAGAGCGTTGTGATAAGAGAGAGTAACTGAGAAACGAGCGTAAACTAGGGAAGGAGAGGGGAGTATTTTCATCGGTTTTCGGGAAAAACATTCACAAACGTAAACACAAATACTAGCTACTCTTCCAATAGACGTGAAGCAAGAACACGACGGGCGATGAGCATCGAAAGAAACTAATGAGGAATTCGCGAGAACACGGAGCACCTTGAATGACAGAAAGGAAAGGAGACTCGAGGCGAAAGGAAGATAGGACGAGGGAAGCGAGAGAGCGTTGTGATAAGAGAGAGTAACTGAGAAACGAGCGTAAACTAGGGAAGGAGAGGGGAGTATTTTCAGCGGTTTTCGGGAAAAACATTCACAAACGTAAACACAAATACTAGCTACTCTTCCAATAGACGTGAAGCAAGAACACGACGGGCGATGAGCATCGAAAGAAACTAATGAGGAATTCGCGAGAACACGGAGCACCTTGAATGACAGAAAGGAAAGGAGACTCGAGGCGAAAGGAAGATAGGACGAGGGAAGCGAGAGAGCGTTGTGATAAGAGAGAGTAACTGAGAAACGAGCGTAAACTAGGGAAGGAGAGGGGAGTATTTTAGCGGTTTTCGGGGAAAACATTTACAAACGTAAACAAAAGTACTAGCTACTCTTCAAATACTCGTGAAGCAAGAACACGACGGGTGATGAGCATCTAAAAAAACTAATGAGGAATTCGCCAGAACAGGGAGCATCTTGAATGACAGAAAGGAAAGGAGACTCGAGGCGAAAGGAAGATAGGACGAGGGAAGCGAGAGAGCGTTGTGATAAGAGAGAGTAACTGAGAAACGAGCGTAAACTAGGGAAGGAGAGGGGAGTATTTTCAGCGGTTTTCGGGAAAAACATTCACAAACGTAAACACAAATACTAGCTACTCTTCCAATACACGTGAAGCAAGAACACGACGGGCGATGAGCATCGAAAGAAACTAATGAGGAATTCGCGAGAACACGGAGCACCTTGAATGACAGAAAGGAAAGGAGACTCGAGGCGAAAGGAAGATAGGACGAGGGAAGCGAGAGAGCGTTGTGATAAGAGAGAGTAACTGAGAAACGAGCGTAAACTAGGGAAGGAGAGGGGAGTATTTTCAGCGGTTTTCGGGAAAAACATTTACAAACGTAAACAAAAGTACTAGCTACTCTTCAAATACTCGTGAAGCAAGAACACGACGGGCGATGAGCATCGAAAGAAACTAATGAGGAATTCGCCAGAACAGGGAGCATCTTGAATGACAGAAAGGAAAGGAGACTCGAGGCGAAAGGAAGATAGGACGAGGGAAGCGAGAGAGCGTTGTGATAAGAGAGAGTAACTGAGAAACGAGCGTAAACTAGGAAGGAGAGAGAAAGGGAGAGAGGAGGGAGTATTTTCAGCGGTTTTCGGGAAAACCATTTAGAAACGTAAACAAAAATACTAGCTACTCTTCCAATAATCGTGAAGCAAGAACACGACGGGTGATGAGCATCGAAAGAAACTAATGAGGAATTCGCCAGAACAGGGAGCATCTTGAATGACAGAAAGGAAAGGAGACTCGAGGCGAAAGGAAGATAGTACGAGGGAAGCGAGAGAGCGTTGTGATAAGAGAGAGTAACTGAGAAACGAGCGTAAACTAGGGAAGGAGAGGGGAGTATTTTCAGCGGTTTTCGGGAAAAACATTCACAAACGTAAACACAAATACTAGCTACTCTTCCAATAGACGTGAAGCAAGAACACGACGGGCGATGAGCATCGAAAGAAACTAATGAGGAATTCGCGAGAACACGGAGCACCTTGAATGACAGAAAGGAAAGGAGACTCGAGGCGAAAGGAAGATAGGACGAGGGAAGCGAGAGAGCGTTGTGATAAGAGAGAGTAACTGAGAAACGAGCGTAAACTAGGGAAGGAGAGGGGAGTATTTTCAGCGGTTTTCGGGAAAAACATTCACAAACGTAAACACAAATACTAGCTACTCTTCCAATAGACGTGAAGCAAGAACACGACGGGCGATGAGCATCGAAAGAAACTAATGAGGAATTCGCGAGAACACGGAGCACCTTGAATGACAGAAAGGAAAGGAGACTCGAGGCGAAAGGAAGATAGGACGAGGGAAGCGAGAGAGCGTTGTGATAAGAGAGAGTAACTGAGAAACGAGCGTAAACTAGGGAAGGAGAGGGGAGTATTTTAGCGGTTTTCGGGGAAAACATTTACAAACGTAAACAAAAGTACTAGCTACTCTTCAAATACTCGTGAAGCAAGAACACGACGGGTGATGAGCATCTAAAAAAACTAATGAGGAATTCGCCAGAACAGGGAGCATCTTGAATGACAGAAAGGAAAGGAGACTCGAGGCGAAAGGAAGATAGGACGAGGGAAGCGAGAGAGCGTTGTGATAAGAGAGAGTAACTGAGAAACGAGCGTAAACTAGGGAAGGAGAGGGGAGTATTTTCAGCGGTTTTCGGGAAAAACATTCACAAACGTAAACACAAATACTAGCTACTCTTCCAATACACGTGAAGCAAGAACACGACGGGCGATGAGCATCGAAAGAAACTAATGAGGAATTCGCGAGAACACGGAGCACCTTGAATGACAGAAAGGAAAGGAGACTCGAGGCGAAAGGAAGATAGGACGAGGGAAGCGAGAGAGCGTTGTGATAAGAGAGAGTAACTGAGAAACGAGCGTAAACTAGGGAAGGAGAGGGGAGTATTTTCAGCGGTTTTCGGGAAAAACATTTACAAACGTAAACAAAAGTACTAGCTACTCTTCAAATACTCGTGAAGCAAGAACACGACGGGCGATGAGCATCGAAAGAAACTAATGAGGAATTCGCCAGAACAGGGAGCATCTTGAATGACAGAAAGGAAAGGAGACTCGAGGCGAAAGGAAGATAGGACGAGGGAAGCGAGAGAGCGTTGTGATAAGAGAGAGTAACTGAGAAACGAGCGTAAACTAGGAAGGAGAGAGAAAGGGAGAGAGGAGGGAGTATTTTCAGCGGTTTTCGGGAAAACCATTTAGAAACGTAAACAAAAATACTAGCTACTCTTCCAATAATCGTGAAGCAAGAACACGACGGGTGATGAGCATCGAAAGAAACTAATGAGGAATTCGCCAGAACAGGGAGCATCTTGAATGACAGAAAGGAAAGGAGACTCGAGGCGAAAGGAAGATAGTACGAGGGAAGCGAGAGAGCGTTGTGATAAGAGAGAGTAACTGAGAAACGAGCGTAAACTAGGGAAGGAGAGGGGAGTATTTTCAGCGGTTTTCGGGAAAAACATTCACAAACGTAAACACAAATACTAGCTACTCTTCCAATAGACGTGAAGCAAGAACACGACGGGCGATGAGCATCGAAAGAAACTAATGAGGAATTCGCGAGAACACGGAGCACCTTGAATGACAGAAAGGAAAGGAGACTCGAGGCGAAAGGAAGATAGGACGAGGGAAGCGAGAGAGCGTTGTGATAAGAGAGAGTAACTGAGAAACGAGCGTAAACTAGGGAAGGAGAGGGGAGTATTTTCAGCGGTTTTCGGGAAAAATATTTACAAACGTAAACAAAAATACTAGCTACTCTTCCAATACTCGTGAAGCAAGAACACGACGGGCGATGAGCATTGAAAGAAACTAATGAGGAATTCGCGAGAACAGGGAGCATCTTCAATGACAGAAAGGAAAGGAGACTCGAGGCGAAAGGAAGATAGGACGAGGGAAGCGAGAGAGCGTTGTGATAAGAGAGAGTAACAGAGAAACGAGCGTAAACTAGGGAAGGAGAGGGGAGTATTTTAGCGGTTTTCGGGGAAAACATTTACAAACGTAAACAAAAGTACTAGCTACTCTTCAAATACTCGTGAAGCAAGAACACGACGGGCGATGAGCATTGAAAGAAACTAATGAGGAATTCGCGAGAACAGGGAGCATCTTCAATGACAGAAAGGAAAGGAGACTCGAGGCGAAAGGAAGATAGGACGAGGGAAGCGAGAGAGCGTTGTGATAAGAGAGAGTAACAGAGAAACGAGCGTAAACTAGGGAAGGAGAGGGGAGTATTTTAGCGGTTTTCGGGGAAAACATTTACAAACGTAAACACAAATACTAGCTACTCTTCCAATACACGTGAAGCAAGAACACGACGGGCGATGAGCATCGAAAGAAACTAATGAGGAATTCGCGAGAACACGGAGCACCTTGAATGACGGAAAGGAAAGGAGACTCGAGGCGAAAGGAAGATAGGACGAGGGAAGCGAGAGAGCGTTGTGATAAGAGAGAGTAACTGAGAAACGAGCGTAAACTAGGGAAGGAGAGGGGAGTATTTTAGCGGTTTTCGGGGAAAACATTTACAAACGTAAACAAAAGTACTAGCTACTCTTCAAATACTCGTGAAGCAAGAACACGACGGGCGATGAGCATCGAAAGAAACTAATGAGGAATTCGCCAGAACAGGGAGCATCTTGAATGACAGAAAGGAAAGGAGACTCGAGGCGAAAGGAAGATAGGACGAGGGAAGCGAGAGAGCGTTGTGATAAGAGAGAGTAACTGAGAAACGAGCGTAAACTAGGAAGGAGAGAGAAAGGGAGAGGGGAGGGAGTATTTTCAGCGGTTTTCGGGAAAACCATTTAGAAACGTAAACAAAAATACTAGCTACTCTTCCAATAATCGTGAAGCAAGAACACGACGGGTGATGAGCATCGAAAGAAACTAATGAGGAATTCGCCAGAACAGGGAGCATCTTCAATGACAGAAAGGAAAGGAGACTCGAGGCGAAAGGAAGATAGGACGAGGGAAGCGAGAGAGCGTTGTGATAAGAGAGAGTAACAGAGAAACGAGCGTAAACTAGGGAAGGAGAGGGGAGTATTTTCAGCGGTTTTCGGGAAAAAACATTCACAAACGTAAACACAAATACTAGCTACTCTTCCAATAGACGTGAAGCAAGAACACGACGGGCGATGAGCATCGAAAGAAACTAATGAGGAATTCGCGAGAACACGGAGCACCTTGAATGACAGAAAGGAAAGGAGACTCGAGGCGAAAGGAAGATAGGACGAGGGAAGCGAGAGAGCGTTGTGATAAGAGAGAGTAACTGAGAAACGAGCGTAAACTAGGGAAGGAGAGGGGAGTATTTTCAGCGGTTTTCGGGAAAAACATTTACAAACGTAAACAAAAGTACTAGCTACTCTTCAAATACTCGTGAAGCAAGAACACGACGGGCGATGAGCATCGAAAGAAACTAATGAGGAATTCGCCAGAACAGGGAGCATCTTGAATGACAGAAAGGAAAGGAGACTCGAGGCGAAAGGAAGATAGGACGAGGGAAGCGAGAGAGCGTTGTGATAAGAGAGAGTAACTGAGAAACGAGCGTAAACTAGGAAGGAGAGAGAAAGGGAGAGGGGAGGGAGTATTTTCAGCGGTTTTCGGGAAAACCATTTAGAAACGTAAACAAAAATACTAGCTACTCTTCCAATAATCGTGAAGCAAGAACACGACGGGTGATGAGCATCGAAAGAAACTAATGAGGAATTCGCCAGAACAGGGAGCATCTTGAATGACAGAAAGGAAAGGAGACTCGAGGCGAAAGGAAGATAGGACGAGGGAAGCGAGAGAGCGTTGTGATAAGAGAGAGTAACTGAGAAACGAGCGTAAACTAGGGAAGGAGAGGGGAGTATTTTCAGCGGTTTTCGGGAAAAATATTTACAAACGTAAACAAAAATACTAGCTACTCTTCCAATACTCGTGAAGCAAGAACACGACGGGCGATGAGCATTGAAAGAAACTAATGAGGAATTCGCGAGAACAGGGAGCATCTTCAATGACAGAAAGGAAAGGAGACTCGAGGCGAAAGGAAGATAGGACGAGGGAAGCGAGAGAGCGTTGTGATAAGAGAGAGTAAAAGAGAAACGAGCGTAAACTAGGGAAGGAGAGGGGAGTATTTTAGCGGTTTTCGGGGAAAACATTTACAAACGTAAACAAAAGTACTAGCTACTCTTCAAATACTCGTGAAGCAAGAACACGACGGGCGATGAGCATTGAAAGAAACTAATGAGGAATTCGCGAGAACAGGGAGCATCTTCAATGACAGAAAGGAAAGGAGACTCGAGGCGAAAGGAAGATAGGACGAGGGAAGCGAGAGAGCGTTGTGATAAGAGAGAGTAACAGAGAAACGAGCGTAAACTAGGGAAGGAGAGGGGAGTATTTTAGCGGTTTTCGGGGAAAACATTTACAAACGTAAACACAAATACTAGCTACTCTTCCAATACACGTGAAGCAAGAACACGACGGGCGATGAGCATCGAAAGAAACTAATGAGGAATTCGCCAGAACAGGGAGCATCTTGAATGACAGAAAGGAAAGGAGACTCGAGGCGAAAGGAAGATAGGACGAGGGAAGCGAGAGAGCGTTGTGATAAGAGAGAGTAACTGAGAAACGAGCGTAAACTAGGAAGGAGAGAGAAAGGGAGAGGGGAGGGAGTATTTTCAGCGGTTTTCGGGAAAACCATTTAGAAACGTAAACAAAAATACTAGCTACTCTTCCAATAATCGTGAAGCAAGAACACGACGGGTGATGAGCATCGAAAGAAACTAATGAGGAATTCGCCAGAACAGGGAGCATCTTCAATGACAGAAAGGAAAGGAGACTCGAGGCGAAAGGAAGATAGGACGAGGGAAGCGAGAGAGCGTTGTGATAAGAGAGAGTAACAGAGAAACGAGCGTAAACTAGGGAAGGAGAGGGGAGTATTTTAGCGGTTTTCGGGGAAAACATTTACAAACGTAAACACAAATACTAGCTACTCTTCCAATACACGTGAAGCAAGAACACGACGGGCGATGAGCATCGAAAGAAACTAATGAGGAATTCGCGAGAACACGGAGCACCTTGAATGACAGAAAGGAAAGGAGACTCGAGGCGAAAGGAAGATAGGACGAGGGAAGCGAGAGAGCGTTGTGATAAGAGAGAGTAACTGAGAAACGAGCGTAAACTAGGGAAGGAGAGGGGAGTATTTTAGCGGTTTTCGGGGAAAACATTTACAAACGTAAACAAAAGTACTAGCTACTCTTCAAATACTCGTGAAGCAAGAACACGACGGGCGATGAGCATCGAAAGAAACTAATGAGGAATTCGCCAGAACAGGGAGCATCTTGAATGACAGAAAGGAAAGGAGACTCGAGGCGAAAGGAAGATAGGACGAGGGAAGCGAGAGAGCGTTGTGATAAGAGAGAGTAACTGAGAAACGAGCGTAAACTAGGAAGGAGAGAGAAAGGGAGAGGGGAGGGAGTATTTTCAGCGGTTTTCGGGAAAACCATTTAGAAACGTAAAAAAAAATACTAGCTACTCTTCCAATACACGTGAAGCAAGAACACGACGGGCGATGAGCATCGAAAGAAACTAATGAGGAATTCGCGAGAACACGGAGCACCTTGAATGACAGAAAGGAAAGGAGACTCGAGGCGAAAGGAAGATAGGACGAGGGAAGCGAGAGAGCGTTGTGATAAGAGAGAGTAACTGAGAAACGAGCGTAAACAAGGGAAGGAGAGGGGAGTATTTTAGCGGTTTTCGGGGAAAACATTTACAAACGTAAACAAAAGTACTAGCTACTCTTCAAATACTCGTGAAGCAAGAACACGACGGGCGATGAGCATCGAAAGAAACTAATGAGGAATTCGCCAGAACAGGGAGCATCTTGAATGACAGAAAGGAAAGGAGACTCGAGGCGAAAGGAAGATAGGACGAGGGAAGCGAGAGAGCGTTGTGATAAGAGAGAGTAACTGAGAAACGAGCGTAAACTAGGGAAGGAGAGGGGAGTATTTTCAGCGGTTTTCGGGAAAAACATTCACAAACGTAAACACAAATACTAGCTACTCTTCCAATAGACGTGAAGCAAGAACACGACGGGCGATGAGCATCGAAAGAAACTAATGAGGAATTCGCGAGAACACGGAGCACCTTGAATGACAGAAAGGAAAGGAGACTCGAGGCGAAAGGAAGATAGGACGAGGGAAGCGAGAGAGCGTTGTGATAAGAGAGAGTAACTGAGAAACGAGCGTAAACTAGGGAAGGAGAGGGGAGTATTTTCAGCGGTTTTCGGGAAAAACATTTACAAACGTAAACAAAAATACTAGCTACTCTTCCAATACTCGTGAAGCAAGAACACGACGGGTGATGAGCATTGAAAGAAACTAATGAGGAATTCGCGAGAACAGGGAGCATCTTCAATGACAGAAAGGAAAGGAGACTCGAGGCGAAAGGAAGATAGGACGAGGGAAGCGAGAGAGCGTTGTGATAAGAGAGAGTAACAGAGAAACGAGCGTAAACTAGGGAAGGAGAGGGGAGTATTTTAGCGGTTTTCGGGGAAAACATTTACAAACGTAAACACAAATACTAGCTACTCTTCCAATACACGTGAAGCAAGAACACGACGGGCGATGAGCATCGAAAGAAACTAATGAGGAATTCGCGAGAACACGGAGCACCTTGAATGACAGAAAGGAAAGGAGACTCGAGGCGAAAGGAAGATAGGACGAGGGAAGCGAGAGAGCGTTGTGATAAGAGAGAGTAACTGAGAAACGAGCGTAAACTAGGGAAGGAGAGGGGAGTATTTTCAGCGGTTTTCGGGAAAAACATTTACAAACGTAAACAAAAATACTAGCTACTCTTCCAATACTCGTGAAGCAAGAACACGACGGGCGATGAGCATTGAAAGAAACTAATGAGGAATTCGCGAGAACAGGGAGCATCTTCAATGACAGAAAGGAAAGGAGACTCGAGGCGAAAGGAAGATAGGACGAGGGAAGCGAGAGAGCGTTGTGATAAGAGAGAGTAACAGAGAAACGAGCGTAAACTAGGGAAGGAGAGGGGAGTATTTTAGCGGTTTTCGGGGAAAACCTTTTCAAACGTAAACAAAAGTACTAGCTACTCTTCAAAGCGATGAGCATTGAAAGAAACTAATGAGGAATTCGCGAGAACAGGGAGCATCTTCAATGACAGAAAGGAAAGGAGACTCGAGGCGAAAGGAAGATAGGACGAGGGAAGCGAGAGAGCGTTGTGATAAGAGAGAGTAACAGAGAAACGAGCGTAAACTAGGGAAGGAGAGGGGAGTATTTTAGCGGTTTTCGGGGAAAACATTTACAAACGTAAACACAAATACTAGCTACTCTTCCAATACACGTGAAGCAAGAACACGACGGGCGATGAGCATCGAAAGAAACTAATGAGGAATTCGCGAGAACACGGAGCACCTTGAATGACAGAAAGGAAAGGAGACTCGAGGCGAAAGGAAGATAGGACGAGGGAAGCGAGAGAGCGTTGTGATAAGAGAGAGTAACAGAGAAACGAGCGTAAACTAGGGAAGGAGAGGGGAGTATTTTAGCGGTTTTCGGGGAAAACATTTACAAACGTAAACACAAATACTAGCTACTCTTCCAATACACGTGAAGCAAGAACACGACGGGCGATGAGCATCGAAAGAAACTAATGAGGAATTCGCCAGAACAGGGAGCATCTTGAATGACAGAAAGGAAAGGAGACTCGAGGCGAAAGGAAGATAGGACGAGGGAAGCGAGAGAGCGTTGTGATAAGAGAGAGTAACTGAGAAACGAGCGTAAACTAGGGAAGGAGAGGGGAGTATTTTCAGCGGTTTTCGGGAAAAACATTCACAAACGTAAACACAAATACTAGCTACTCTTCCAATACACGTGAAGCAAGAACACGACGGGCGATGAGCATCGAAAGAAACTAATGAGGAATTCGCGAGAACACGGAGCACCTTGAATGACAGAAAGGAAAGGAGACTCGAGGCGAAAGGAAGATAGGACGAGGGAAGCGAGAGAGCGTTGTGATAAGAGAGAGTAACTGAGAAACGAGCGTAAACTAGGGAAGGAGAGGGGAGTATTTTAGCGGTTTTCGGGGAAAACATTTACAAACGTAAACAAAAGTACTAGCTACTCTTCAAATACTCGTGAAGCAAGAACACGACGGGCGATGAGCATTGAAAGAAACTAATGAGGAATTCGCGAGAACAGGGAGCATCTTCAATGACAGAAAGGAAAGGAGACTCGAGGCGAAAGGAAGATAGGACGAGGGAAGCGAGAGAGCGTTGTGATAAGAGAGAGTAACAGAGAAACGAGCGTAAACTAGGGAAGGAGAGGGGAGTATTTTAGCGGTTTTCGGGGAAAACATTTACAAACGTAAACACAAATACTAGCTACTCTTCCAATAGACGTGAAGCAAGAACACGACGGGCGATGAGCATCGAAAGAAACTAATGAGGAATTCGCGAGAACACGGAGCACCTTGAATGACAGAAAGGAAAGGAGACTCGAGGCGAAAGGAAGATAGGACGAGGGAAGCGAGAGAGCGTTGTGATAAGAGAGAGTAACTGAGAAACGAGCGTAAACTAGGGAAGGAGAGGGGAGTATTTTCAGCGGTTTTCGGGAAAAACATTTACAAACGTAAACAAAAATACTAGCTACTCTTCCAATACTCGTGAAGCAAGAACACGACGGGTGATGAGCATTGAAAGAAACTAATGAGGAATTCGCGAGAACAGGGAGCATCTTCAATGACAGAAAGGAAAGGAGACTCGAGGCGAAAGGAAGATAGGACGAGGGAAGCGAGAGAGCGTTGTGATAAGAGAGAGTAACAGAGAAACGAGCGTAAACTAGGGAAGGAGAGGGGAGTATTTTAGCGGTTTTCGGGGAAAACATTTACAAACGTAAACACAAATACTAGCTACTCTTCCAATACACGTGAAGCAAGAACACGACGGGCGATGAGCATCGAAAGAAACTAATGAGGAATTCGCGAGAACACGGAGCACCTTGAATGACAGAAAGGAAAGGAGACTCGAGGCGAAAGGAAGATAGGACGAGGGAAGCGAGAGAGCGTTGTGATAAGAGAGAGTAACTGAGAAACGAGCGTAAACTAGGGAAGGAGAGGGGAGTATTTTCAGCGGTTTTCGGGAAAAACATTTACAAACGTAAACAAAAATACTAGCTACTCTTCCAATACTCGTGAAGCAAGAACACGACGGGCGATGAGCATTGAAAGAAACTAATGAGGAATTCGCGAGAACAGGGAGCATCTTCAATGACAGAAAGGAAAGGAGACTCGAGGCGAAAGGAAGATAGGACGAGGGAAGCGAGAGAGCGTTGTGATAAGAGAGAGTAACAGAGAAACGAGCGTAAACTAGGGAAGGAGAGGGGAGTATTTTAGCGGTTTTCGGGGAAAACCTTTTCAAACGTAAACAAAAGTACTAGCTACTCTTCAAAGCGATGAGCATTGAAAGAAACTAATGAGGAATTCGCGAGAACAGGGAGCATCTTCAATGACAGAAAGGAAAGGAGACTCGAGGCGAAAGGAAGATAGGACGAGGGAAGCGAGAGAGCGTTGTGATAAGAGAGAGTAACAGAGAAACGAGCGTAAACTAGGGAAGGAGAGGGGAGTATTTTAGCGGTTTTCGGGGAAAACCTTTTCAAACGTAAACAAAAGTACTAGCTACTCTTCAAAGCGATGAGCATTGAAAGAAACTAATGAGGAATTCGCGAGAACAGGGAGCATCTTCAATGACAGAAAGGAAAGGAGACTCGAGGCGAAAGGAAGATAGGACGAGGGAAGCGAGAGAGCGTTGTGATAAGAGAGAGTAACTGAGAAACGAGCGTAAACTAGGAAGGAGAGAGAAAGGGAGAGGGGAGGGAGTATTTTCAGCGGTTTTCGGGAAAACCATTTAGAAACGTAAACAAAAATACTAGCTACTCTTCCAATAATCGTGAAGCAAGAACACGACGGGTGATGAGCATCGAAAGAAACTAATGAGGAATTCGCCAGAACAGGGAGCATCTTGAATGACAGAAAGGAAAGGAGACTCGAGGCGAAAGGAAGATAGGACGAGGGAAGCGAGAGAGCGTTGTGATAAGAGAGAGTAACTGAGAAACGAGCGTAAACTAGGGAAGGAGAGGGGAGTATTTTCAGCGGTTTTCGGGAAAAACATTCACAAACGTAAACACAAATACTAGCTACTCTTCCAATACACGTGAAGCAAGAACACGACGGGCGATGAGCATCGAAAGAAACTAATGAGGAATTCGCGAGAACACGGAGCACCTTGAATGACAGAAAGGAAAGGAGACTCGAGGCGAAAGGAAGATAGGACGAGGGAAGCGAGAGAGCGTTGTGATAAGAGAGAGTAACTGAGAAACGAGCGTAAACAAGGGAAGGAGAGGGGAGTATTTTAGCGGTTTTCGGGGAAAACATTTACAAACGTAAACAAAAGTACTAGCTACTCTTCAAATACTCGTGAAGCAAGAACACGACGGGCGATGAGCATTGAAAGAAACTAATGAGGAATTCGCGAGAACAGGGAGCATCTTCAATGACAGAAAGGAAAGGAGACTCGAGGCGAAAGGAAGATAGGACGAGGGAAGCGAGAGAGCGTTGTGATAAGAGAGAGTAACAGAGAAACGAGCGTAAACTAGGGAAGGAGAGGGGAGTATTTTAGCGGTTTTCGGGGAAAACATTTACAAACGTAAACACAAATACTAGCTACTCTTCCAATACACGTGAAGCAAGAACACGACGGGCGATGAGCATCGAAAGAAACTAATGAGGAATTCGCGAGAACACGGAGCACCTTGAATGACAGAAAGGAAAGGAGACTCGAGGCGAAAGGAAGATAGGACGAGGGAAGCGAGAGAGCGTTGTGATAAGAGAGAGTAACTGAGAAACGAGCGTAAACTAGGGAAGGAGAGGGGAGTATTTTAGCGGTTTTCGGGGAAAACATTTACAAACGTAAACAAAAGTACTAGCTACTCTTCAAATACTCGTGAAGCAAGAACACGACGGGCGATGAGCATCGAAAGAAACTAATGAGGAATTCGCCAGAACAGGGAGCATCTTGAATGACAGAAAGGAAAGGAGACTCGAGGCGAAAGGAAGATAGGACGAGGGAAGCGAGAGAGCGTTGTGATAAGAGAGAGTAACTGAGAAACGAGCGTAAACTAGGGAAGGAGAGGGGAGTATTTTAGCGGTTTTCGGGGAAAACATTTACAAACGTAAACAAAAGTACTAGCTACTCTTCAAATACTCGTGAAGCAAGAACACGACGGGCGATGAGCATCGAAAGAAACTAATGAGGAATTCGCCAGAACAGGAAGCATCTTGAATGACAGAAAGGAAAGGAGACTCGAGGCGAAAGGAAGATAGGACGAGGGAAGCGAGAGAGCGTTGTGATAAGAGAGAGTAACTGAGAAACGAGCGTAAACTAGGGAAGGAGAGGGGAGTATTTTAGCGGTTTTCGGGGAAAACATTTACAAACGTAAACAAAAGTACTAGCTACTCTTCAAATACTCGTGAAGCAAGAACACGACGGGCGATGAGCATCGAAAGAAACTAATGAGGAATTCGCCAGAACAGGGAGCATCTTGAATGACAGAAAGGAAAGGAGACTCGAGGCGAAAGGAAGATAGGACGAGGGAAGCGAGAGAGCGTTGTGATAAGAGAGAGTAACTGAGAAACGAGCGTAAACTAGGGAAGGAGAGGGGAGTATTTTAGCGGTTTTCGGGGAAAACATTTACAAACGTAAACAAAAGTACTAGCTACTCTTCAAATACTCGTGAAGCAAGAACACGACGGGCGATGAGCATCGAAAGAAACTAATGAGGAATTCGCCAGAACAGGGAGCATCTTGAATGACAGAAAGGAAAGGAGACTCGAGGCGAAAGGAAGATAGGACGAGGGAAGCGAGAGAGCGTTGTGATAAGAGAGAGTAACTGAGAAACGAGCGTAAACTAGGGAAGGAGAGGGGAGTATTTTAGCGGTTTTCGGGGAAAACATTTACAAACGTAAACAAAAGTACTAGCTACTCTTCAAATACTCGTGAAGCAAGAACACGACGGGCGATGAGCATCGAAAGAAACTAATGAGGAATTCGCCAGAACAGGGAGCATCTTGAATGACAGAAAGGAAAGGAGACTCGAGGCGAAAGGAAGATAGGACGAGGGAAGCGAGAGAGCGTTGTGATAAGAGAGAGTAACAGAGAAACGAGCGTAAACTAGGGAAGGAGAGGGGAGTATTTTAGCGGTTTTCGGGGAAAACCTTTTCAAACGTAAACAAAAGTACTAGCTACTCTTCAAAGCGATGAGCATTGAAAGAAACTAATGAGGAATTCGCGAGAACAGGGAGCATCTTCAATGACAGAAAGGAAAGGAGACTCGAGGCGAAAGGAAGATAGGACGAGGGAAGCGAGAGAGCGTTGTGATAAGAGAGAGTAACTGAGAAACGAGCGTAAACTAGGAAGGAGAGAGAAAGGGAGAGGGGAGGGAGTATTTTCAGCGGTTTTCGGGAAAACCATTTAGAAACGTAAACAAAAATACTAGCTACTCTTCCAATAATCGTGAAGCAAGAACACGACGGGTGATGAGCATCGAAAGAAACTAATGAGGAATTCGCCAGAACAGGGAGCATCTTGAATGACAGAAAGGAAAGGAGACTCGAGGCGAAAGGAAGATAGGACGAGGGAAGCGAGAGAGCGTTGTGATAAGAGAGAGTAACTGAGAAACGAGCGTAAACTAGGGAAGGAGAGGGGAGTATTTTCAGCGGTTTTCGGGAAAAACATTCACAAACGTAAACACAAATACTAGCTACTCTTCCAATACACGTGAAGCAAGAACACGACGGGCGATGAGCATCGAAAGAAACTAATGAGGAATTCGCGAGAACACGGAGCACCTTGAATGACAGAAAGGAAAGGAGACTCGAGGCGAAAGGAAGATAGGACGAGGGAAGCGAGAGAGCGTTGTGATAAGAGAGAGTAACTGAGAAACGAGCGTAAACAAGGGAAGGAGAGGGGAGTATTTTAGCGGTTTTCGGGGAAAACATTTACAAACGTAAACAAAAGTACTAGCTACTCTTCAAATACTCGTGAAGCAAGAACACGACGGGCGATGAGCATTGAAAGAAACTAATGAGGAATTCGCGAGAACAGGGAGCATCTTCAATGACAGAAAGGAAAGGAGACTCGAGGCGAAAGGAAGATAGGACGAGGGAAGCGAGAGAGCGTTGTGATAAGAGAGAGTAACAGAGAAACGAGCGTAAACTAGGGAAGGAGAGGGGAGTATTTTAGCGGTTTTCGGGGAAAACATTTACAAACGTAAACACAAATACTAGCTACTCTTCCAATACACGTGAAGCAAGAACACGACGGGCGATGAGCATCGAAAGAAACTAATGAGGAATTCGCGAGAACACGGAGCACCTTGAATGACAGAAAGGAAAGGAGACTCGAGGCGAAAGGAAGATAGGACGAGGGAAGCGAGAGAGCGTTGTGATAAGAGAGAGTAACTGAGAAACGAGCGTAAACTAGGGAAGGAGAGGGGAGTATTTTAGCGGTTTTCGGGGAAAACATTTACAAACGTAAACAAAAGTACTAGCTACTCTTCAAATACTCGTGAAGCAAGAACACGACGGGCGATGAGCATCGAAAGAAACTAATGAGGAATTCGCCAGAACAGGGAGCATCTTGAATGACAGAAAGGAAAGGAGACTCGAGGCGAAAGGAAGATAGGACGAGGGAAGCGAGAGAGCGTTGTGATAAGAGAGAGTAACTGAGAAACGAGCGTAAACTAGGGAAGGAGAGGGGAGTATTTTAGCGGTTTTCGGGGAAAACATTTACAAACGTAAACAAAAGTACTAGCTACTCTTCAAATACTCGTGAAGCAAGAACACGACGGGCGATGAGCATCGAAAGAAACTAATGAGGAATTCGCCAGAACAGGAAGCATCTTGAATGACAGAAAGGAAAGGAGACTCGAGGCGAAAGGAAGATAGGACGAGGGAAGCGAGAGAGCGTTGTGATAAGAGAGAGTAACTGAGAAACGAGCGTAAACTAGGGAAGGAGAGGGGAGTATTTTAGCGGTTTTCGGGGAAAACATTTACAAACGTAAACAAAAGTACTAGCTACTCTTCAAATACTCGTGAAGCAAGAACACGACGGGCGATGAGCATCGAAAGAAACTAATGAGGAATTCGCCAGAACAGGGAGCATCTTGAATGACAGAAAGGAAAGGAGACTCGAGGCGAAAGGAAGATAGGACGAGGGAAGCGAGAGAGCGTTGTGATAAGAGAGAGTAACTGAGAAACGAGCGTAAACTAGGGAAGGAGAGGGGAGTATTTTAGCGGTTTTCGGGGAAAACATTTACAAACGTAAACAAAAGTACTAGCTACTCTTCAAATACTCGTGAAGCAAGAACACGACGGGCGATGAGCA
This sequence comes from Pristionchus mayeri, assembly GCA_036245805.1. Taxonomy (NCBI): domain Eukaryota; kingdom Metazoa; phylum Nematoda; class Chromadorea; order Rhabditida; family Neodiplogasteridae; genus Pristionchus; species Pristionchus mayeri. The sequence goes on from BTRK01000006.1 coordinate 16,425,835, forward strand.
TCGAAAGAAACTAATGAGGAATTCGCCAGAACAGGGAGCATCTTGAATGACAGAAAGGAAAGGAGACTCGAGGCGAAAGGAAGATAGGACGAGGGAAGCGAGAGAGCGTTGTGATAAGAGAGAGTAACTGAGAAACGAGCGTAAACTAGGGAAGGAGAGGGGAGTATTTTAGCGGTTTTCGGGGAAAACATTTACAAACGTAAACAAAAGTACTAGCTACTCTTCAAATACTCGTGAAGCAAGAACACGACGGGCGATGAGCATCGAAAGAAACTAATGAGGAATTCGCCAGAACAGGGAGCATCTTGAATGACAGAAAGGAAAGGAGACTCGAGGCGAAAGGAAGATAGGACGAGGGAAGCGAGAGAGCGTTGTGATAAGAGAGAGTAACTGAGAAACGAGCGTAAACTAGGAAGGAGAGAGAAAGGGAGAGGGGAGGGAGTATTTTCAGCGGTTTTCGGGAAAACCATTTAGAAACGTAAACAAAAATACTAGCTACTCTTCCAATAATCGTGAAGCAAGAACACGACGGGTGATGAGCATCGAAAGAAACTAATGAGGAATTCGCGAGAACACGGAGCACCTTGAATGACAGAAAGGAAAGGAGACTCGAGGCGAAAGGAAGATAGGACGAGGGAAGCGAGAGAGCGTTGTGATAAGAGAGAGTAACTGAGAAACGAGCGTAAACTAGGGAAGGAGAGGGGAGTATTTTAGCGGTTTTCGGGGAAAACATTTACAAACGTAAACAAAAGTACTAGCTACTCTTCAAATACTCGTGAAGCAAGAACACGACGGGCGATGAGCATCGAAAGAAACTAATGAGGAATTCGCCAGAACAGGGAGCATCTTGAATGACAGAAAGGAAAGGAGACTCGAGGCGAAAGGAAGATAGGACGAGGGAAGCGAGAGAGCGTTGTGATAAGAGAGAGTAACTGAGAAACGAGCGTAAACTAGGGAAGGAGAGGGGAGTATTTTAGCGGTTTTCGGGGAAAACATTTACAAACGTAAACAAAAGTACTAGCTACTCTTCAAATACTCGTGAAGCAAGAACACGACGGGCGATGAGCATCGAAAGAAACTAATGAGGAATTCGCCAGAACAGGGAGCATCTTGAATGACAGAAAGGAAAGGAGACTCGAGGCGAAAGGAAGATAGGACGAGGGAAGCGAGAGAGCGTTGTGATAAGAGAGAGTAACTGAGAAACGAGCGTAAACTAGGAAGGAGAGAGAAAGGGAGAGGGGAGGGAGTATTTTCAGCGGTTTTCGGGAAAACCATTTAGAAACGTAAACAAAAATACTAGCTACTCTTCCAATAATCGTGAAGCAAGAACACGACGGGTGATGAGCATCGAAAGAAACTAATGAGGAATTCGCCAGAACAGGGAGCATCTTGAATGACAGAAAGGAAAGGAGACTCGAGGCGAAAGGAAGATAGGACGAGGGAAGCGAGAGAGCGTTGTGATAAGAGAGAGTAACTGAGAAACGAGCGTAAACTAGGGAAGGAGAGGGGAGTATTTTCAGCGGTTTTCGGGAAAAACATTCACAAACGTAAACACAAATACTAGCTACTCTTCCAATACACGTGAAGCAAGAACACGACGGGCGATGAGCATCGAAAGAAACTAATGAGGAATTCGCGAGAACACGGAGCACCTTGAATGACAGAAAGGAAAGGAGACTCGAGGCGAAAGGAAGATAGGACGAGGGAAGCGAGAGAGCGTTGTGATAAGAGAGAGTAACTGAGAAACGAGCGTAAACTAGGGAAGGAGAGGGGAGTATTTTAGCGGTTTTCGGGGAAAACATTTACAAACGTAAACAAAAGTACTAGCTACTCTTCAAATACTCGTGAAGCAAGAACACGACGGGCGATGAGCATTGAAAGAAACTAATGAGGAATTCGCGAGAACAGGGAGCATCTTCAATGACAGAAAGGAAAGGAGACTCGAGGCGAAAGGAAGATAGGACGAGGGAAGCGAGAGAGCGTTGTGATAAGAGAGAGTAACAGAGAAACGAGCGTAAACTAGGGAAGGAGAGGGGAGTATTTTAGCGGTTTTCGGGGAAAACATTTACAAACGTAAACACAAATACTAGCTACTCTTCCAATACACGTGAAGCAAGAACACGACGGGCGATGAGCATCGAAAGAAACTAATGAGGAATTCGCGAGAACACGGAGCTCCTTGAATGACAGAAAGGAAAGGAGACTCGAGGCGAAAGGAAGATAGGACGAGGGAAGCGAGAGAGCGTTGTGATAAGAGAGAGTAACTGAGAAACGAGCGTAAACTAGGGAAGGAGAGGGGAGTATTTTAGCGGTTTTCGGGGAAAACATTTACAAACGTAAACAAAAGTACTAGCTACTCTTCAAATACTCGTGAAGCAAGAACACGACGGGCGATGAGCATCGAAAGAAACTAATGAGGAATTCGCCAGAACAGGGAGCATCTTGAATGACAGAAAGGAAAGGAGACTCGAGGCGAAAGGAAGATAGGACGAGGGAAGCGAGAGAGCGTTGTGATAAGAGAGAGTAACTGAGAAACGAGCGTAAACTAGGAAGGAGAGAGAAAGGGAGAGGGGAGGGAGTATTTTAGCGGTTTTCGGGGAAAACATTTACAAACGTAAACAAAAATACTAGCTACTCTTCAAATACTCGTGAAGCAAGAACACGACGGGCGATGAGCATCGAAAGAAACTAATGAGGAATTCGCCAGAACAGGGAGCATCTTCAATGACAGAAAGGAAAGGAGACTCGAGGCGAAAGGAAGATAGGACGAGGGAAGCGAGAGAGCGTTGTGATAAGAGAGAGTAACTGAGAAACGAGCGTAAACTAGGGAAGGAGAGGGGAGTATTTTCAGCGGTTTTCGGGAAAAACATTCACAAACGTAAACACAAATACTAGCTACTCTTCCAATACACGTGAAGCAAGAACACGACGGGCGATGATCATCGAAAGAAACTAATGAGGAATTCGCGAGAACACGGAGCACCTTGAATGACAGAAAGGAAAGGAGACTCGAGGCGAAAGGAAGATAGGACGAGGGAAGCGAAAGAGCGTTGTGATAAGAGAGAGTAACAGAGAAACGAGCGTAAACTAGGGAAGGAGAGGGGAGTATTTTAGCGGTTTTCGGGGAAAACATTTACAAACGTAAACAAAAATACTAGCTACTCTTCAAATACTCGTGAAGCAAGAACACGACGGGCGATGAGCATCGAAAGAAACTAATGAGGAATTCGCCAGAACAGGGAGCATCTTGAATGACAGAAAGGAAAGGAGACTCGAGGCGAAAGGAAGATAGGACGAGGGAAGCGAGAGAGCGTTGTGATAAGAGAGAGTAACTGAGAAACGAGCGTAAACTAGGAAGGAGAGAGAAAGGGAGAGGAGAGGGAGTATTTTCAGCGGTTTTCGGGAAAACCATTTAGAAACGTAAACAAAAATACTAGCTACTCTTCCAATAATCGTGAAGCAAGAACACGATGGGTGATGAGCATCGAAAGAAACTAATGAGGAATTCGCCAGAACAGGGAGCATCTTGAATGACAGAAAGGACAGGAGACTCGAGGCGAAAGGAAGATAGGACGAGGGAAGCGAGAGAGCGTTGTGATAAGAGAGAGTAATTGAGAAACGAGCGTAAACTAGGGAAGGAGAGGGGAGTATTTTCAGCGGTTTTCGGGAAAAACATTCACAAACGTAAACACAAATACTAGCTACTCTTCCAATACACGTGAAGCAAGAACACGACGGGCGATGAGCATCGAAAGAAACTAATGAGGAATTCGCGAGAACACGGAGCACCTTGAATGACAGAAAGGAAAGGAGACTCGAGGCGAAAGGAAGATAGGACGAGGGAAGCGAGAGAGCGTTGTGATAAGAGAGAGTAACAGAGAAACGAGCGTAAACTAGGGAAGGAGAGGGGAGTATTTTAGCGGTTTTCGGGGAAAACATTTACAAACGTAAACACAAATACTAGCTACTCTTCCAATACACGTGAAGCAAGAACACGACGGGCGATGAGCATCGAAAGAAACTAATGAGGAATTCGCGAGAACACGGAGCTCCTTGAATGACAGAAAGGAAAGGAGACTCGAGGCGAAAGGAAGATAGGACGAGGGAAGCGAGAGAGCGTTGTGATAAGAGAGAGTAACTGAGAAACGAGCGTAAACTAGGGAAGGAGAGGGGAGTATTTTAGCGGTTTTCGGGGAAAACATTTACAAACGTAAACAAAAGTACTAGCTACTCTTCAAATACTCGTGAAGCAAGAACACGACGGGCGATGAGCATCGAAAGAAACTAATGAGGAATTCGCCAGAACAGGGAGCATCTTGAATGACAGAAAGGAAAGGAGACTCGAGGCGAAAGGAAGATAGGACGAGGGAAGCGAGAGAGCGTTGTGATAAGAGAGAGTAACTGAGAAACGAGCGTAAACTAGGAAGGAGAGAGGAAGGGAGAGGAGAGGGAGTATTTTCAGCGGTTTTCGGGAAAACCATTTAGAAACGTAAACAAAAATACTAGCTACTCTTCCAATAATCGTGAAGCAAGAACACGACGGGTGATGAGCATCGAAAGAAACTAATGAGGAATTCGCCAGAACAGGGAGCATCTTGAATGACAGAAAGGAAAGGAGACTCGAGGCGAAAGGAAGATAGGACGAGGGAAGCGAGAGAGCGTTGTGATAAGAGAGAGTAACTGAGAAACGAGCGTAAACTAGGGAAGGAGAGGGGAGTATTTTCAGCGGTTTTCGGGAAAAACATTCACAAACGTAAACACAAATACTAGCTACTCTTCCAATACACGTGAAGCAAGAACACGACGGGCGATGAGCATCGAAAGAAACTAATGAGGAATTCGCGAGAACACGGAGCACCTTGAATGACAGAAAGGAAAGGAGACTCGAGGCGAAAGGAAGATAGGACGAGGGAAGCGAGAGAGCGTTGTGATAAGAGAGAGTAACTGAGAAACGAGCGTAAACTAGGGAAGGAGAGGGGAGTATTTTAGCGGTTTTCGGGGAAAACATTTACAAACGTAAACACAAATACTAGCTACTCTTCCAATACACGTGAAGCAAGAACACGACGGGCGATGAGCATCGAAAGAAACTAATGAGGAATTCGCGAGAACACGGAGCACCTTGAATGACAGAAAGGAAAGGAGACTCGAGGCGAAAGGAAGATAGGACGAGGGAAGCGAGAGAGCGTTGTGATAAGAGAGAGTAACTGAGAAACGAGCGTAAACTAGGGAAGGAGAGGGGAGTATTTTCAGCGGTTTTCGGGAAAAACATTTACAAACGTAAACAAAAATACTAGCTACTCTTCCAATACACGTGAAGCAAGAACACGACGGGCGATGAGCATCGAAAGAAACTAATGAGGAATTCGCGAGAACAGGGAGCATCTTCAATGACAGAAAGGAAAGGAGACTCGAGGCGAAAGGAAGATAGGACGAGGGAAGCGAGAGAGCGTTGTGATAAGAGAGAGTAACTGAGAAACGAGCGTAAACTAGGGAAGGAGAGGGGAGTATTTTCAGCGGTTTTCGGGAAAAACATTTACAAACGTAAACAAAAATACTAGCTACTCTTCCAATACACGTGAAGCAAGAACACGACGGGCGATGAGCATCGAAAGAAACTAATGAGGAATTCGCGAGAACAGGGAGCATCTTCAATGACAGAAAGGAAAGGAGACTCGAGGCGAAAGGAAGATAGGACGAGGGAAGCGAGAGAGCGTTGTGATAAGAGAGAGTAACTGAGAAACGAGCGTAAACTAGGGAAGGAGAGGGGAGTATTTTCAGCGGTTTTCGGGAAAAACATTCACAAACGTAAACACAAATACTAGCTACTCTTCCAATACACGTGAAGCAAGAACACGACGGGCGATGAGCATCGAAAGAAACTAATGAGGAATTCGCGAGAACACGGAGCACCTTGAATGACAGAAAGGAAAGGAGACTCGAGGCGAAAGGAAGATAGGACGAGGGAAGCGAGAGAGCGTTGTGATAAGAGAGAGTAACTGAGAAACGAGCGTAAACTAGGGAAGGAGAGGGGAGTATTTTCAGCGGTTTTCGGGAAAAACATGTTCAAACGTAAACAAAAATACTAGCTACTCTTCCAATACTCGTGAAGCAAGAACACGACGGGCGATGAGCATTGAAAGAAACTAATGAGGAATTCGCGAGAACAGGGAGCATCTTCAATGACAGAAAGGAAAGGAGACTCGAGGCGAAAGGAAGATAGGACGAGGGAAGCGAAAGAGCGTTGTGATAAGAGAGAGTAACAGAGAAACGAGCGTAAACTAGGGAAGGAGAGGGGAGTATTTTAGCGGTTTTCGGGGAAAACATTTACAAACGTAAACAAAAATACTAGCTACTCTTCAAATACTCGTGAAGCAAGAACACGACGGGCGATGAGCATCGAAAGAAACTAATGAGGAATTCGCTAGAACAGGGAGCACCTTGAATGACAGAAAGGAAGGAGACTCGAGGCGAAAGGAAGATAGGACGAGGGAAGCGAGAGAGCGTTGTGATAAGAGAGAGTAACTGAGAAACGAGCGTAAACTAGGGAAGGAGAGGGGAGTATTTTCAGCGGTTTTCGGGAAAAACATTTACAAACGTAAACAAAAATACTAGCTACTCTTCCAATACTCGTGAAGCAAGAACACGACGGGCGATGAGCATCGAAAGAAACTAATGAGGAATTCGCGAGAACAGGGAGCATCTTCAATGACAGAAAGGAAAGGAGACTCGAGGCGAAAGGAAGATAGGACGAGGGAAGCGAGAGAGCGTTGTGATAAGAGAGAGTAACTGAGAAACGAGCGTAAACTAGGGAAGGAGAGGGGAGTATTTTCAGCGGTTTTCGGGAAAAACATTCACAAACGTAAACACAAATACTAGCTACTCTTCCAATACACGTGAAGCAAGAACACGACGGGCGATGAGCATCGAAAGAAACTAATGAGGAATTCGCGAGAACACGGAGCACCTTGAATGACAGAAAGGAAAGGAGACTCGAGGCGAAAGGAAGATAGGACGAGGGAAGCGAGAGAGCGTTGTGATAAGAGAGAGTAACTGAGAAACGAGCGTAAACTAGGGAAGGAGAGGGGAGTATTTTCAGCGGTTTTCGGGAAAAACATGTTCAAACGTAAACAAAAATACTAGCTACTCTTCCAATACTCGTGAAGCAAGAACACGACGGGCGATGAGCATTGAAAGAAACTAATGAGGAATTCGCGAGAACAGGGAGCATCTTCAATGACAGAAAGGAAAGGAGACTCGAGGCGAAAGGAAGATAGGACGAGGGAAGCGAAAGAGCGTTGTGATAAGAGAGAGTAACAGAGAAACGAGCGTAAACTAGGGAAGGAGAGGGGAGTATTTTAGCGGTTTTCGGGGAAAACATTTACAAACGTAAACAAAAATACTAGCTACTCTTCAAATACTCGTGAAGCAAGAACACGACGGGCGATGAGCATCGAAAGAAACTAATGAGGAATTCGCTAGAACAGGGAGCACCTTGAATGACAGAAAGGAAGGAGACTCGAGGCGAAAGGAAGATAGGACGAGGGAAGCGAGAGAGCGTTGTGATAAGAGAGAGTAACTGAGAAACGAGCGTAAACTAGGGAAGGAGAGGGGAGTATTTTCAGCGGTTTTCGGGAAAAACATTTACAAACGTAAACAAAAATACTAGCTACTCTTCCAATACTCGTGAAGCAAGAACACGACGGGCGATGAGCATTGAAAGTAACTAATGAGGAATTCGCGAGAACACGGAGCACCTTGAATGACAGAAAGGAAAGGAGACTCGAGGCGAAAGGAAGATAGGACGAGGGAAGCGAGAGAGCGTTGTGATAAGAGAGAGTAACTGAGAAACGAGCGTAAACTAGGGAAGGAGAGGGGAGTATTTTCAGCGGTTTTCGGGAAAAACATTTACAAACGTAAACAAAAATACTAGCTACTCTTCCAATACACGTGAAGCAAGAACACGACGGGCGATGAGCATCGAAAGAAACTAATGAGGAATTCGCGAGAACACGGAGCACCTTGAATGACAGAAAGGAAAGGAGACTCGAGGCGAAAGGAAGATAGGACGAGGGAAGCGAGAGAGCGTTGTGATAAGAGAGAGTAACTGAGAAACGAGCGTAAACTAGGGAAGGAGAGGGGAGTATTTTCAGCGGTTTTCGGGAAAAACATTCACAAACGTAAACACAAATACTAGCTACTCTTCCAATACACGTGAAGCAAGAACACGACGGGCGATGAGCATCGAAAGAAACTAATGAGGAATTCGCGAGAACACGGAGCACCTTGAATGACAGAAAGGAAAGGAGACTCGAGGCGAAAGGAAGATAGGACGAGGGAAGCGAGAGAGCGTTGTGATAAGAGAGAGTAACTGAGAAACGAGCGTAAACTAGGGAAGGAGAGGGGAGTATTTTCAGCGGTTTTCGGGAAAAACATGTTCAAACGTAAACAAAAATACTAGCTACTCTTCCAATACTCGTGAAGCAAGAACACGACGGGCGATGAGCATTGAAAGAAACTAATGAGGAATTCGCGAGAACAGGGAGCATCTTCAATGACAGAAAGGAAAGGAGACTCGAGGCGAAAGGAAGATAGGACGAGGGAAGCGAAAGAGCGTTGTGATAAGAGAGAGTAACAGAGAAACGAGCGTAAACTAGGGAAGGAGAGGGGAGTATTTTAGCGGTTTTCGGGGAAAACATTTACAAACGTAAACAAAAATACTAGCTACTCTTCAAATACTCGTGAAGCAAGAACACGACGGGCGATGAGCATCGAAAGAAACTAATGAGGAATTCGCTAGAACAGGGAGCACCTTGAATGACAGAAAGGAAGGAGACTCGAGGCGAAAGGAAGATAGGACGAGGGAAGCGAGAGAGCGTTGTGATAAGAGAGAGTAACTGAGAAACGAGCGTAAACTAGGGAAGGAGAGGGGAGTATTTTCAGCGGTTTTCGGGAAAAACATTTACAAACGTAAACAAAAATACTAGCTACTCTTCCAATACTCGTGAAGCAAGAACACGACGGGCGATGAGCATTGAAAGTAACTAATGAGGAATTCGCGAGAACACGGAGCACCTTGAATGACAGAAAGGAAAGGAGACTCGAGGCGAAAGGAAGATAGGACGAGGGAAGCGAGAGAGCGTTGTGATAAGAGAGAGTAACTGAGAAACGAGCGTAAACTAGGGAAGGAGAGGGGAGTATTTTCAGCGGTTTTCGGGAAAAACATTTACAAACGTAAACAAAAATACTAGCTACTCTTCCAATACACGTGAAGCAAGAACACGACGGGCGATGAGCATCGAAAGAAACTAATGAGGAATTCGCGAGAACACGGAGCACCTTGAATGACAGAAAGGAAAGGAGACTCGAGGCGAAAGGAAGATAGGACGAGGGAAGCGAGAGAGCGTTGTGATAAGAGAGAGTAACTGAGAAACGAGCGTAAACTAGGGAAGGAGAGGGGAGTATTTTCAGCGGTTTTCGGGAAAAACATTCACAAACGTAAACACAAATACTAGCTACTCTTCCAATACACGTGAAGCAAGAACACGACGGGCGATGAGCATCGAAAGAAACTAATGAGGAATTCGCGAGAACACGGAGCACCTTGAATGACAGAAAGGAAAGGAGACTCGAGGCGAAAGGAAGATAGGACGAGGGAAGCGAGAGAGCGTTGTGATAAGAGAGAGTAACTGAGAAACGAGCGTAAACTAGGGAAGGAGAGGGGAGTATTTTCAGCGGTTTTCGGGAAAAACATGTTCAAACGTAAACAAAAATACTAGCTACTCTTCCAATACTCGTGAAGCAAGAACACGACGGGCGATGAGCATTGAAAGAAACTAATGAGGAATTCGCGAGAACAGGGAGCATCTTCAATGACAGAAAGGAAAGGAGACTCGAGGCGAAAGGAAGATAGGACGAGGGAAGCGAAAGAGCGTTGTGATAAGAGAGAGTAACAGAGAAACGAGCGTAAACTAGGGAAGGAGAGGGGAGTATTTTAGCGGTTTTCGGGGAAAACATTTACAAACGTAAACAAAAATACTAGCTACTCTTCAAATACTCGTGAAGCAAGAACACGACGGGCGATGAGCATCGAAAGAAACTAATGAGGAATTCGCTAGAACAGGGAGCACCTTGAATGACAGAAAGGAAGGAGACTCGAGGCGAAAGGAAGATAGGACGAGGGAAGCGAGAGAGCGTTGTGATAAGAGAGAGTAACTGAGAAACGAGCGTAAACTAGGGAAGGAGAGGGGAGTATTTTCAGCGGTTTTCGGGAAAAACATTTACAAACGTAAACAAAAATACTAGCTACTCTTCCAATACTCGTGAAGCAAGAACACGACGGGCGATGAGCATTGAAAGTAACTAATGAGGAATTCGCGAGAACACGGAGCACCTTGAATGACAGAAAGGAAAGGAGACTCGAGGCGAAAGGAAGATAGGACGAGGGAAGCGAGAGAGCGTTGTGATAAGAGAGAGTAACTGAGAAACGAGCGTAAACTAGGGAAGGAGAGGGGAGTATTTTCAGCGGTTTTCGGGAAAAACATTTACAAACGTAAACAAAAATACTAGCTACTCTTCCAATACACGTGAAGCAAGAACACGACGGGCGATGAGCATCGAAAGAAACTAATGAGGAATTCGCGAGAACACGGAGCACCTTGAATGACAGAAAGGAAAGGAGACTCGAGGCGAAAGGAAGATAGGACGAGGGAAGCGAGAGAGCGTTGTGATAAGAGAGAGTAACTGAGAAACGAGCGTAAACTAGGGAAGGAGAGGGGAGTATTTTAGCGGTTTTCGGGGAAAACATTTACAAACGTAAACAAAAATACTAGCTACTCTTCCAATACACGTGAAGCAAGAACACGACGGGCGATGAGCATCGAAAGAAACTAATGAGGAATTCGCGAGAACAGGGAGCATCTTGAATGACAGAAAGGAAAGGAGACTCGAGGCGAAAGGAAGATAGGACAAGGGAAGCGAGAGAGCGTTGTGATAAGAGAGAGTAACAGAGAAACGAGCGTAAACTAGTTAAGGAGAGAGTGAGGGAAAGGAGAGGGGAGTATTTTAGCGGTTTTCGGGAAAAACATTTACAAACGTAAACAAAAATACTAGCTACTCTTCCAATACTCGTGAAGCAAGAACATGACGGGCGATGAGCATCGAAAGAAACTAATGAGGAATTCGCGAGAACAGGGAGCATCTTGAATGACAGAAAGGAAAGGAGACTCGAGGCGAAAGGAAGATAGGACAAGGGAAGCGAGAGAGCGTTGTGATAAGAGAGAGTAACAGAGAAACGAGCGTAAACTAGTTAAGGAGAGAGTGAGGGAAAGGAGAGGGGAGTATTTTAGCGGTTTTCGGGAAAAACATTTACAAACGTAAACAAAAATACTAGCTACTCTTCCAATACTCGTGAAGCAAGAACATGACGGGCGATGAGCATCGAAAGAAACTAATGAGGAATTCGCGAGAACACGGAGCACCTTGAATGACAGAAAGGAAAGGAGACTCGAGGCGAAAGAAAGATAGGACAAGGGAAGCGAGAGAGCGTTGTGATAAGAGAGAGTAACTGAGAAACGAGCGTAAACTAGGAAGGAGAGAGAAAGGGAGAGGAGAGGGAGTATTTTCAGCGGTTTTCGGGAAAAACATTCACAAACGTAAACAAAAGTACTAGCTACACTTCAAATACTCGTGAAGCAAGAACACGACGGGCGATGAGCATCGAAAGAAACTAATGAGGAATTCGCGAGAACACGGAGCACCTTGAATGACAGAAAGGAAAGGAGACTCGAGGCGAAAGAAAGATAGGACAAGGGAAGCGAGAGAGCGTTGTGATAAGAGAGAGTAACTGAGAAACGAGCGTAAACTAGGAAGGAGAGAGAAAGGGAGAGGAGAGGGAGTATTTTCAGCGGTTTTCGGGAAAAACATTTACAAACGTAAACAAAAGTACTAGCTACTCTTCAAATACTCGTGAAGCAAGAACACGACGGGCGATGAGCATCGAAAGAAACTAATGAGGAATTCGCGAGAACACGGAGCACCTTGAATGACAGAAAGGAAAGGAGACTCGAGGCGAAAGAAAGATAGGACAAGGGAAGCGAGAGAGCGTTGTGATAAGAGAGAGTAACAGAGAAACGAGCGTAAACTAGTTAAGGAGAGAGTGAGGGACAGGAGAGGGGAGTATTTTCAGCGGTTTTCGGGGAAAACATTTACAAACGTAAACAAAAGTACTAGCTACTCTTCAAATACTCGTGAAGCAAGAACACGACGGGCGATGAGCATCGAAAGAAACTAATGAGGAATTCGCGAGAACACGGAGCACCTTGAATGACAGAAAGGAAAGGAGACTCGAGGCGAAAGAAAGATAGGACAAGGGAAGCGAGAGAGCGTTGTGATAAGAGAGAGTAACTGAGAAACGAGCGTAAACTAGGAAGGAGAGAGAAAGGGAGAGGAGAGGGAGTATTTTCAGCGGTTTTCGGGAAAAACATTTACAAACGTAAACACAAATACTAGCTACTCTTCCAATACACGTGAAGCAAGAACACGACGGGCGATGAGCATCGAAAGAAACTAATGAGGAATTCGCGAGAACAGGGAGCATCTTCAATGACAGAAAGGAAAGGAGACTCGAGGCGAAAGGAAGATAGGACGAGGGAAGCGAGAGAGCGTTGTGATAAGAGAGAGTAACTGAGAAACGAGCGTAAACTAGGGAAGGAGAGGGGAGTATTTTCAGCGGTTTTCGGGAAAAACATTTACAAACGTAAACAAAAATACTAGCTACTCTTCCAATACACGTGAAGCAAGAACACGACGGGCGATGAGCATCGAAAGAAACTAATGAGGAATTCGCGAGAACAGGGAGCATCTTCAATGACAGAAAGGAAAGGAGACTCGAGGCGAAAGGAAGATAGGACGAGGGAAGCGAGAGAGCGTTGTGATAAGAGAGAGTAACTGAGAAACGAGCGTAAACTAGGGAAGGAGAGGGGAGTATTTTCAGCGGTTTTCGGGAAAAACATTTACAAACGTAAACAAAAATACTAGCTACTCTTCCAATACACGTGAAGCAAGAACACGACGGGCGATGAGCATCGAAAGAAACTAATGAGGAATTCGCGAGAACAGGGAGCATCTTCAATGACAGAAAGGAAAGGAGACTCGAGGCGAAAGGAAGATAGGACGAGGGAAGCGAGAGAGCGTTGTGATAAGAGAGAGTAACTGAGAAACGAGCGTAAACTAGGGAAGGAGAGGGGAGTATTTTCAGCGGTTTTCGGGAAAAACATTCACAAACGTAAACACAAATACTAGCTACTCTTCCAATACACGTGAAGCAAGAACACGACGGGCGATGAGCATCGAAAGAAACTAATGAGGAATTCGCGAGAACACGGAGCACCTTGAATGACAGAAAGGAAAGGAGACTCGAGGCGAAAGGAAGATAGGACGAGGGAAGCGAGAGAGCGTTGTGATAAGAGAGAGTAACTGAGAAACGAGCGTAAACTAGGGAAGGAGAGGGGAGTATTTTCAGCGGTTTTCGGGAAAAACATTTACAAACGTAAACAAAAATACTAGCTACTCTTCCAATACTCGTGAAGCCAGAACACGACGGGCGATGAGCATTGAAAGAAACTAATGAGGAATTCGCGAGAACAGGGAGCATCTTGAATGACAGAAAGGAAAGGAGACTCGAGGCGAAAGGAAGATAGGACGAGGGAAGCGAGAGAGCGTTGTGATAAGAGAGAGTAACAGAGAAACGAACGTAAACTAGTTAAGGAGAGAGTGAGGGACAGGAGAGGGGAGTATTTTCAGCGGTTTTCGGGGAAAACATTTACAAACGTAAACAAAAGTACTAGCTACTCTTCAAATACTCGTGAAGCAAGAACACGACGGGCGATGAGCATCGAAAGAAACTAATGAGGAATTCGCGAGAACACGGAGCACCTTGAATGACAGAAAGGAAAGGAGACTCGAGGCGAAAGAAAGATAGGACAAGGGAAGCGAGAGAGCGTTGTGATAAGAGAGAGTAACTGAGAAACGAGCGTAAACTAGGAAGGAGAGAGAAAGGGAGAGGAGAGGGAGTATTTTCAGCGGTTTTCGGGAAAAACATTTACAAACGTAAACACAAATACTAGCTACTCTTCCAATACACGTGAAGCAAGAACACGACGGGCGATGAGCATCGAAAGAAACTAATGAGGAATTCGCGAGAACACGGAGCACCTTGAATGACAGAAAGGAAAGGAGACTCGAGGCGAAAGAAAGATAGGACAAGGGAAGCGAGAGAGCGTTGTGATAAGAGAGAGTAACTGAGAAACGAGCGTAAACTAGGAAGGAGAGAGAAAGGGAGAGGAGAGGGAGTATTTTCAGCGGTTTTCGGGAAAAACATTTACAAACGTAAACAAAAGTACTAGCTACTCTTCAAATACTCGTGAAGCAAGAACACGACGGGCGATGAGCATCGAAAGAAACTAATGAGGAATTCGCGAGAACACGGAGCACCTTGAATGACAGAAAGGAAAGGAGACTCGAGGCGAAAGAAAGATAGGACAAGGGAAGCGAGAGAGCGTTGTGATAAGAGAGAGTAACAGAGAAACGAGCGTAAACTAGTTAAGGAGAGAGAAAGGGAGAGGAGAGGGAGTATTTTCAGCGGTTTTCGGGAAAAACATTTACAAACGTAAACACAAATACTAGCTACTCTTCCAATACACGTGAAGCAAGAACACGACGGGCGATGAGCATCGAAAGAAACTAATGAGGAATTCGCGAGAACAGGGAGCATCTTCAATGACAGAAAGGAAAGGAGACTCGAGGCGAAAGGAAGATAGGACGAGGGAAGCGAGAGAGCGTTGTGATAAGAGAGAGTAACTGAGAAACGAGCGTAAACTAGGGAAGGAGAGGGGAGTATTTTCAGCGGTTTTCGGGAAAAACATTTACAAACGTAAACAAAAATACTAGCTACTCTTCCAATACACGTGAAGCAAGAACACGACGGGCGATGAGCATCGAAAGAAACTAATGAGGAATTCGCGAGAACAGGGAGCATCTTCAATGACAGAAAGGAAAGGAGACTCGAGGCGAAAGGAAGATAGGACGAGGGAAGCGAGAGAGCGTTGTGATAAGAGAGAGTAACTGAGAAACGAGCGTAAACTAGGGAAGGAGAGGGGAGTATTTTCAGCGGTTTTCGGGAAAAACATTTACAAACGTAAACAAAAATACTAGCTACTCTTCCAATACACGTGAAGCAAGAACACGACGGGCGATGAGCATCGAAAGAAACTAATGAGGAATTCGCGAGAACAGGGAGCATCTTCAATGACAGAAAGGAAAGGAGACTCGAGGCGAAAGGAAGATAGGACGAGGGAAGCGAGAGAGCGTTGTGATAAGAGAGAGTAACTGAGAAACGAGCGTAAACTAGGGAAGGAGAGGGGAGTATTTTCAGCGGTTTTCGGGAAAAACATTCACAAACGTAAACACAAATACTAGCTACTCTTCCAATACACGTGAAGCAAGAACACGACGGGCGATGAGCATCGAAAGAAACTAATGAGGAATTCGCGAGAACACGGAGCACCTTGAATGACAGAAAGGAAAGGAGACTCGAGGCGAAAGGAAGATAGGACGAGGGAAGCGAGAGAGCGTTGTGATAAGAGAGAGTAACTGAGAAACGAGCGTAAACTAGGGAAGGAGAGGGGAGTATTTTCAGCGGTTTTCGGGAAAAACATTTACAAACGTAAACAAAAATACTAGCTACTCTTCCAATACTCGTGAAGCAAGAACACGACGGGCGATGAGCATTGAAAGAAACTAATGAGGAATTCGCGAGAACAGGGAGCATCTTGAATGACAGAAAGGAAAGGAGACTTGAGGCGAAAGGAAGATAGGACGAGGGAAGCGAGAGAGCGTTGTGATAAGAGAGAGTAACTGAGAAACGAGCGTAAACTAGGAAGGAGAGAGAAAGGGAGAGGAGAGGGAGTATTTTCAGCAGTTTTCGGGAAAACCATTTAGAAACGTAAACAAAAATACTAGCTACTCTTCCAATAATCGTGAAGCAAGAACACGACGGGTGATGAGCATCGAAAGAAACTAATGAGGAATTCGCGAGAACAGGGAGCATCTTGAATGACAGAAAGGAAAGGAGACTCGAGGCGAAAGGAAGATAGGACGAGGGAAGCGAGAGAGCGTTGTGATAAGAGAGAGTAACTGAGAAACGAGCGTAAACTAGGGAAGGAGAGGGGAGTATTTTCAGCGGTTTTCGGGAAAAACATTTAGAAACGTAAACACAAATACTAGCTACTCTTCCAATACACGTGAAGCAAGAACACGACGGGCGATGAGCATCGAAAGAAACTAATGAGGAATTCGCGAGAACAGGGAGCATCTTCAATGACAGAAAGGAAAGGAGACTCGAGGCGAAAGGAAGATAGGACGAGGGAAGCGAGAGAGCGTTGTGATAAGAGAGAGTAACTGAGAAACGAGCGTAAACTAGGAAGGAGAGAGAAAGGGAGAGGAGAGGGAGTATTTTCAGCGGTTTTCGGGAAAACCATTTAGAAACGTAAACAAAAATACTAGCTACTCTTCCAATAATCGTGAAGCAAGAACACGACGGGTGATGAGCATCGAAAGAAACTAATGAGGAATTCGCCAGAACAGGGAGCATCTTGAATGACAGAAAGGAAAGGAGACTCGAGGCGAAAGGAAGATAGGACGAGGGAAGCGAGAGAGCGTTGTGATAAGAGAGAGTAACTGAGAAACGAGCGTAAACTAGGGAAGGAGAGGGGAGTATTTTCAGCGGTTTTCGGGAAAAACATTCACAAACGTAAACACAAATACTAGCTACTCTTCCAATACACGTGAAGCAAGAACACGACGGGCGATGAGCATCGAAAGAAACTAATGAGGAATTCGCGAGAACACGGAGCACCTTGAATGACAGAAAGGAAAGGAGACTCGAGGCGAAAGGAAGATAGGACGAGGGAAGCGAGAGAGCGTTGTGATAAGAGAGAGTAACTGAGAAACGAGCGTAAACTAGGGAAGGAGAGGGGAGTATTTTCAGCGGTTTTCGGGAAAAACATTCACAAACGTAAACACAAATACTAGCTACTCTTCCAATACACGTGAAGCAAGAACACGACGGGCGATGAGCATCGAAAGAAACTAATGAGGAATTCGCGAGAACACGGAGCACCTTGAATGACAGAAAGGAAAGGAGACTCGAGGCGAAAGGAAGATAGGACGAGGGAAGCGAGAGAGCGTTGTGATAAGAGAGAGTAACTGAGAAACGAGCGTAAACTAGGAAACTAGGGAAGGAGAGGGGAGTATTTTAGCGGTTTTCGGGGAAAACATTTACAAACGTAAACAAAAATACTAGCTACTCTTCCAATACACGTGAAGCAAGAACACGACGGGCGATGAGCATCGAAAGAAACTAATGAGGAATTCGCGAGAACAGGGAGCATCTTGAATGACAGAAAGGAAAGGAGACTCGAGGCGAAAGAAAGATAGGACAAGGGAAGCGAGAGAGCGTTGTGATAAGAGAGAGTAACATAGAAACGAGCGTAAACTAGTTAAGGAGAGAGTGAGGGACAGGAGAGGGGAGTATTTTCAGCGGTTTTCGGGGAAAACATTTACAAACGTAAACAAAAGTACTAGCTACTCTTCAAATACTCGTGAAGCAAGAACACGACGGGCGATGAGCATCGAAAGAAACTAATGAGGAATTCGCGAGAACACGGAGCACCTTGAATGACAGAAAGGAAAGGAGACTCGAGGCGAAAGAAAGATAGGACAAGGGAAGCGAGAGAGCGTTGTGATAAGAGAGAGTAACAGAGAAACGAGCGTAAACTAGTTAAGGAGAGAGTGAGGGAAAGGAGAGGGGAGTATTTTAGCGGTTTTCGGGAAAAACATTTACAAACGTAAACAAAAATACTAGCTACTCTTCCAATACTCGTGAAGCAAGAACATGACGGGCGATGAGCATCGAAAGAAACTAATGAGGAATTCGCGAGAACAGGGAGCATCTTCAATGACAGAAAGGAGAGGAGACTCGAGGCGAAAGGAAGATAGGACGAGGGAAGCGAGAGAGCGTTGTGATAAGAGAGAGTAACAGAGAAACGAGCGTAAACTAGTTAAGGAGAGAGTGAGGGAAAGGAGAGGGGAGTATTTTAGCGGTTTTCGGGAAAAACATTTACAAACGTAAACAAAAATACTAGCTACTCTTCCAATACTCGTGAAGCAAGAACATGACGGGCGATGAGCATCGAAAGAAACTAATGAGGAATTCGCGAGAACAGGGAGCATCTTCAATGACAGAAAGGAGAGGAGACTCGAGGCGAAAGGAAGATAGGACGAGGGAAGCGAGAGAGCGTTGTGATAAGAGAGAGTAACAGAGAAACGAGCGTAAACTAGTTAAGGAGAGAGTGAGGGAAAGGAGAGGGGAGTATTTTAGCGGTTTTCGGGAAAAACATTTACAAACGTAAACAAAAATACTAGCTACTCTTCCAATACTCGTGAAGCAAGAACATGACGGGCGATGAGCATTGAAAGAAACTAATGAGGAATTCGCCAGAACAGGGAGCATCTTGAATGACAGAAAGGAAAGGAGACTCGAGGCGAAAGAAAGATAGGACAAGGGAAGCGAGAGAGCGTTGTGATAAGAGAGAGTAACTGAGAAACGAGCGTAAACTAGGAAGGAGAGAGAAAGGGAGAGGAGAGGGAATATTTTCAGCGGTTTTCGGGAAAAACATTTACAAACGTAAACACAAATACTAGCTACTCTTCCAATACACGTGAAGCAAGAACACGACGGGCGATGAGCATCGAAAGAAACTAATGAGGAATTCGCGAGAACACGGAGCACCTTGAATGACAGAAAGGAAAGGAGACTCGAGGCGAAAGAAAGATAGGACAAGGGAAGCGAGAGAGCGTTGTGATAAGAGAGAGTAACAGAGAAACGAGCGTAAACTAGTTAAGGAGAGAGTGAGGGAAAGGAGAGGGGAGTATTTTAGCGGTTTTCGGGAAAAACATTTACAAACGTAAACAAAAATACTAGCTACTCTTCCAATACTCGTGAAGCAAGAACATGACGGGCGATGAGCATCGAAAGAAACTAATGAGGAATTCGCGAGAACAGGGAGCATCTTCAATGACAGAAAGGAGAGGAGACTCGAGGCGAAAGGAAGATAGGACGAGGGAAGCGAGAGAGCGTTGTGATAAGAGAGAGTAACAGAGAAACGAACGTAAACTAGTTAAGGAGAGAGTGAGGGACAGGAGAGGGGAGTATTTTCAGCGGTTTTCGGGGAAAACATTTACAAACGTAAACAAAAGTACTAGCTACTCTGCAAATACTCGTGAAGCAAGAACACGACGGGCGATGAGCATCGAAAGAAACTAATGAGGAATTCGCGAGAACACGGAGCACCTTGAATGACAGAAAGGAAAGGAGACTCGAGGCGAAAGAAAGATAGGACAAGGGAAGCGAGAGAGCGTTGTGATAAGAGAGAGTAACTGAGAAACGAGCGTAAGCTAGGAAGGAGAGAGAAAGGGAGAGGAGAGGGAGTATTTTCAGCGGTTTTCGGGAAAAACATTTACAAACGTAAACACAAATACTAGCTACTCTTCCAATACACGTGAAGCAAGAACACGACGGGCGATGAGCATCGAAAGAAACTAATGAGGAATTCGCGAGAACACGGAGCACCTTGAATGACAGAAAGGAAAGGAGACTCGAGGCGAAAGAAAGATAGGACAAGGGAAGCGAGAGAGCGTTGTGATAAGAGAGAGTAACTGAGAAACGAGCGTAAACTAGGAAGGAGAGAGAAAGGGAGAGGAGAGGGAGTATTTTCAGCGGTTTTCGGGAAAAACATTTACAAACGTAAACAAAAGTACTAGCTACTCTTCAAATACTCGTGAAGCAAGAACACGACGGGCGATGAGCATCGAAAGAAACTAATGAGGAATTCGCGAGAACACGGAGCACCTTGAATGACAGAAAGGAAAGGAGACTCGAGGCGAAAGAAAGATAGGACAAGGGAAGCGAGAGAGCGTTGTGATAAGAGAGAGTAACAGAGAAACGAGCGTAAACTAGTTAAGGAGAGAGTGAGGGAAAGGAGAGGGGAGTATTTTAGCGGTTTTCGGGAAAAACATTTACAAACGTAAACAAAAATACTAGCTACTCTTCCAATACTCGTGAAGCAAGAACATGACGGGCGATGAGCATCGAAAGAAACTAATGAGGAATTCGCGAGAACAGGGAGCATCTTCAATGACAGAAAGGAGAGGAGACTCGAGGCGAAAGGAAGATAGGACGAGGGAAGCGAGAGAGCGTTGTGATAAGAGAGAGTAACAGAGAAACGAGCGTAAACTAGTTAAGGAGAGAGTGAGGGAAAGGAGAGGGGAGTATTTTAGCGGTTTTCGGGAAAAACATTTACAAACGTAAACAAAAATACTAGCTACTCTTCCAATACTCGTGAAGCAAGAACATGACGGGCGATGAGCATTGAAAGAAACTAATGAGGAATTCGCCAGAACAGGGAGCATCTTGAATGACAGAAAGGAAAGGAGACTCGAGGCGAAAGAAAGATAGGACAAGGGAAGCGAGAGAGCGTTGTGATAAGAGAGAGTAACTGAGAAACGAGCGTAAACTAGGAAGGAGAGAGAAAGGGAGAGGAGAGGGAGTATTTTCAGCGGTTTTCGGGAAAAACATTTACAAACGTAAACACAAATACTAGCTACTCTTCCAATACACGTGAAGCAAGAACACGACGGGCGATGAGCATCGAAAGAAACTAATGAGGAATTCGCGAGAACACGGAGCACCTTGAATGACAGAAAGGAAAGGAGACTCGAGGCGAAAGAAAGATAGAACAAGGGAAGCGAGAGAGCGTTGTGATAAGAGAGAGTAACTGAGAAACGAGCGTAAACTAGGAAGGAGAGAGAAAGGGAGAGGAGAGGGAGTATTTTCAGCGGTTTTCGGGAAAAACATTTACAAACGTAAACAAAAGTACTAGCTACTCTTCAAATACTCGTGAAGCAAGAACACGACGGGCGATGAGCATCGAAAGAAACTAATGAGGAATTCGCGAGAACACGGAGCACCTTGAATGACAGAAAGGAAAGGAGACTCGAGGCGAAAGAAAGATAGGACAAGGGAAGCGAGAGAGCGTTGTGATAAGAGAGAGTAACAGAGAAACGAGCGTAAACTAGTTAAGGAGAGAGTGAGGGAAAGGAGAGGGGAGTATTTTAGCGGTTTTCGGGAAAAACATTTACAAACGTAAACAAAAATACTAGCTACTCTTCCAATACTCGTGAAGCAAGAACATGACGGGCGATGAGCATCGAAAGAAACTAATGAGGAATTCGCGAGAACAGGGAGCATCTTCAATGACAGAAAGGAGAGGAGACTCGAGGCGAAAGGAAGATAGGACGAGGGAAGCGAGAGAGCGTTGTGATAAGAGAGAGTAACAGAGAAACGAGCGTAAACTAGTTAAGGAGAGAGTGAGGGAAAGGAGAGGGGAGTATTTTAGCGGTTTTCGGGAAAAACATTTACAAACGTAAACAAAAATACTAGCTACTCTTCCAATACTCGTGAAGCAAGAACACGACGGGCGATGAGCATTGAAAGAAACTAATGAGGAATTCGCGAGAACAGGGAGCATCTTCAATGACAGAAAGGAAAGGAGACTCGAGGCGAAAGGAAGATAGGACGAGGGAAGCGAAAGAGCGTTGTGATAAGAGAGAGTAACAGAGAAACGAGCGTAAACTAGGGAAGGAGAGGGGAGTATTTTAGCGGTTTTCGGGAAAAACATTTACAAACGTAAACAAAAATACTAGCTACTCTTCCAATACACGTGAAGCAAGAACACGACGGGCGATGAGCATCGAAAGAAACTAATGAGGAATTCGCGAGAACAGGGAGCATCTTCAATGACAGAAAGGAAAGGAGACTCGAGGCGAAAGGAAGATAGGACGAGGGAAGCGAGAGAGCGTTGTGATAAGAGAGAGTAACAGAGAAACGAGCGTAAACTAGGGAAGGAGAGGGGAGTATTTTAGCGGTTTTCGGGGAAAACATTTACAAACGTAAACAAAAATACTAGCTACTCTTCAAATACTCGTGAAGCAAGAACACGACGGGCGATGAGCATCGAAAGAAACTAATGAGGAATTCGCCAGAACAGGGAGCATCTTGAATGACAGAAAGGAAAGGAGACTCGAGGCGAAAGGAAGATAGGACGAGGGAAGCGAGAGAGCGTTGTGATAAGAGAGAGTAACTGAGAAACGAGCGTAAACTAGGGAAGGAGAGGGGAGTATTTTCAGCGGTTTTCGGGAAAAACATTCACAAACGTAAACACAAATACTAGCTACTCTTCCAATACACGTGAAGCAAGAACACGACGGGCGATGAGCATCGAAAGAAACTAATGAGGAATTCGCGAGAACAGGGAGCACCTTGAATGACAGAAAGGAAAGGAGACTCGAGGCGAAAGGAAGATAGGACGAGGGAAGCGAGAGAGCGTTGTGATAAGAGAGAGTAACTGAGAAACGAGCGTAAACTAGGGAAGGAGAGGGGAGTTTTTTCAGCGGTTTTCGGGAAAAACATTTACAAACGTAAACAAAAATACTAGCTACTCTTCCAATACTCGTGAAGCAAGAACACGACGGGCGATGAGCATTGAAAGAGACTAATGAGGAATTCGCGAGAACAGGGAGCATCTTCAATGACAGAAAGGAAAGGAGACTCGAGGCGAAAGGAAGATAGGACGAGGGAAGAGAGAGAGCGTTGTGATAAGAGAGAGTAACTGAGAAACGAGCGTAAACTAGGGAAGGAGAGGGGAGTATTTTCAGCGGTTTTCGGGAAAAACATTCACAAACGTAAACACAAATACTAGCTACTCTTCCAATACACGTGAAGCAAGAACACGACGGGCGATGAGCATCGAAAGAAACTAATGAGGAATTCGCGAGAACAGGGAGCACCTTGAATGACAGAAAGGAAAGGAGACTCGAGGCGAAAGGAAGATAGGACGAGGGAAGCGAGAGAGCGTTGTGATAAGAGAGAGTAACTGAGAAACGAGCGTAAACTAGGGAAGGAGAGGGGAGTTTTTTCAGCGGTTTTCGGGAAAAACATTTACAAACGTAAACAAAAATACTAGCTACTCTTCCAATACTCGTGAAGCAAGAACACGACGGGCGATGAGCATTGAAAGAAACTAATGAGGAATTCGCGAGAACAGGGAGCATCTTCAATGACAGAAAGGAAAGGAGACTCGAGGCGAAAGGAAGATAGGACGAGGGAAGAGAGAGAGCGTTGTGATAAGAGAGAGTAACTGAGAAACGAGCGTAAACTAGGGAAGGAGAGGGGAGTATTTTCAGCGGTTTTCGGGAAAAACATTCACAAACGTAAACACAAATACTAGCTACTCTTCCAATACACGTGAAGCAAGAACACGACGGGCGATGAGCATCGAAAGAAACTAATGAGGAATTCGCGAGAACAGGGAGCATCTTCAATGACAGAAAGGAAAGGAGACTCGAGGCGAAAGGAAGATAGGACGAGGGAAGCGAGAGAGCGTTGTGATAAGAGAGAGTAACAGAGAAACGAGCGTAAACTAGGGAAGGAGAGGGGAGTATTTTAGCGGTTTTCGGGGAAAACATTTACAAACGTAAACAAAAATACTAGCTACTCTTCAAATACTCGTGAAGCAAGAACACGACGGGCGATGAGCATCGAAAGAAACTAATGAGGAATTCGCCAGAACAGGGAGCATCTTGAATGACAGAAAGGAAAGGAGACTCGAGGCGAAAGGAAGATAGGACGAGGGAAGCGAGAGAGCGTTGTGATAAGAGAGAGTAACTGAGAAACGAGCGTAAACTAGGGAAGGAGAGGGGAGTATTTTCAGCGGTTTTCGGGAAAAACATTCACAAACGTAAACACAAATACTAGCTACTCTTCCAATACACGTGAAGCAAGAACACGACGGGCGATGAGCATCGAAAGAAACTAATGAGGAATTCGCGAGAACACGGAGCACCTTGAATGACAGAAAGGAAAGGAGACTCGAGGCGAAAGGAAGATAGGACGAGGGAAGCGAGAGAGCGTTGTGATAAGAGAGAGTAACTGAGAAACGAGCGTAAACTAGGGAAGGAGAGGGGAGTATTTTCAGCGGTTTTCGGGAAAAACATTCACAAACGTAAACACAAATACTAGCTACTCTTCCAATACACGTGAAGCAAGAACACGACGGGCGATGAGCATTGAAAGAAACTAATGAGGAATTCGCGAGAACAGGGAGCATCTTCAATGACAGAAAGGAAAGGAGACTCGAGGCGAAAGGAAGATAGGACGAGGGAAGCGAAAGAGCGTTGTGATAAGAGAGAGTAACAGAGAAACGAGCGTAAACTAGGGAAGGAGAGGGGAGTATTTTAGCGGTTTTCGGGGAAAACATTCACAAACGTAAACACAAATACTAGCTACTCTTCCAATACACGTGAAGCAAGAACACGACGGGCGATGAGCATCGAAAGAAACTAATGAGGAATTCGCGAGAACAGGGAGCATCTTCAATGACAGAAAGGAAAGGAGACTCGAGGCGAAAGGAAGATAGGACGAGGGAAGCGAGAGAGCGTTGTGATAAGAGAGAGTAACAGAGAAACGAGCGTAAACTAGGGAAGGAGAGGGGAGTATTTTAGCGGTTTTCGGGGAAAACATTTACAAACGTAAACAAAAATACTAGCTACTCTTCAAATACTCGTGAAGCAAGAACACGACGGGCGATGAGCATCGAAAGAAACTAATGAGGAATTCGCGAGAACAGGGAGCATCTTCAATGACAGAAAGGAAAGGAGACTCGAGGCGAAAGGAAGATAGGACGAGGGAAGCGAGAGAGCGTTGAGATAAGAGAGAGTAACTGAGAAACGAGCGTAAACTAGGGAAGGAGAGGGGAGTATTTTCAGCGGTTTTCGGGAAAAACATTTACAAACGTAAACAAAAATACTAGCTACTCTTCCAATACACGTGAAGCAAGAACACGACGGGCGATGAGCATCGAAAGAAACTAATGAGGAATTCGCGAGAACAGGGAGCATCTTCAATGACAGAAAGGAAAGGAGACTCGAGGCGAAAGGAAGATAGGACGAGGGAAGCGAGAGAGCGTTGTGATAAGAGAGAGTAACAGAGAAACGAGCGTAAACTAGGGAAGGAGAGGGGAGTATTTTATCGGTTTTCGGGGAAAACATTTACAAACGTAAACAAAAATACTAGCTACTCTTCAAATACTCGTGAAGCAAGAACACGACGGGCGATGAGCATCGAAAGAAACTAATGAGGAATTCGCCAGAACAGGGAGCATCTTGAATGACAGAAAGGAAAGGAGACTCGAGGCGAAAGGAAGATAGGACGAGGGAAGCGAGAGAGCGTTGTGATAAGAGAGAGTAACTGAGAAACGAGCGTAAACTAGGGAAGGAGAGGGGAGTATTTTCAGCGGTTTTCGGGAAAAACATTCACAAACGTAAACACAAATACTAGCTACTCTTCCAATACACGTGAAGCAAGAACACGACGGGCGATGAGCATCGAAAGAAACTAATGAGGAATTCGCGAGAACACGGAGCATCTTCAATGACAGAAAGGAAAGGAGACTCGAGGCGAAAGGAAGATAGGACGAGGGAAGCGAGAGAGCGTTGTGATAAGAGAGAGTAACAGAGAAACGAGCGTAAACTAGGGAAGGAGAGGGGAGTATTTTAGCGGTTTTCGGGGAAAACATTTACAAACGTAAACAAAAATACTAGCTACTCTTCAAATACTCGTGAAGCAAGAACACGACGGGCGATGAGCATCGAAAGAAACTAATGAGGAATTCGCGAGAACACTGAGCACCTTGAATGACAGAAAGGAAAGGAGACTCGAGGCGAAAGGAAGATAGGACGAGGGAAGCGAGAGAGCGTTGTGATAAGAGAGAGTAACTGAGAAACGAGCGTAAACTAGGGAAGGAGAGGGGAGTATTTTCAGCGGTTTTCGGGAAAAACATTTACAAACGTAAACAAAAATACTAGCTACTCTTCCAATACTCGTGAAGCAAGAACACGACGGGCGATGAGCATTGAAAGAAACTAATGAGGAATTCGCGAGAACAGGGAGCATCTTCAATGACAGAAAGGAAAGGAGACTCGAGGCGAAAGGAAGATAGGACGAGGGAAGCGAGAGAGCGTTGTGATAAGAGAGAGTAACAGAGAAACGAGCGTAAACTAGGGAAGGAGAGGGGAGTATTTTAGCGGTTTTCGGGGAAAACATTTACAAACGTAAACAAAAATACTAGCTACTCTTCAAATACTCGTGAAGCAAGAACACGACGGGCGATGAGCATCGAAAGAAACTAATGAGGAATTCGCGAGAACAGGGAGCATCTTCAATGACAGAAAGGAAAGGAGACTCGAGGCGAAAGGAAGATAGGACGAGGGAAGCGAGAGAGCGTTGAGATAAGAGAGAGTAACTGAGAAACGAGCGTAAACTAGGGAAGGAGAGGGGAGTATTTTCAGCGGTTTTCGGGAAAAACATTTACAAACGTAAACAAAAATACTAGCTACTCTTCCAATACACGTGAAGCAAGAACACGACGGGCGATGAGCATCGAAAGAAACTAATGAGGAATTCGCGAGAACAGGGAGCATCTTCAATGACAGAAAGGAAAGGAGACTCGAGGCGAAAGGAAGATAGGACGAGGGAAGCGAGAGAGCGTTGTGATAAGAGAGAGTAACAGAGAAACGAGCGTAAACTAGGGAAGGAGAGGGGAGTATTTTATCGGTTTTCGGGGAAAACATTTACAAACGTAAACAAAAATACTAGCTACTCTTCAAATACTCGTGAAGCAAGAACACGACGGGCGATGAGCATCGAAAGAAACTAATGAGGAATTCGCCAGAACAGGGAGCATCTTGAATGACAGAAAGGAAAGGAGACTCGAGGCGAAAGGAAGATAGGACGAGGGAAGCGAGAGAGCGTTGTGATAAGAGAGAGTAACTGAGAAACGAGCGTAAACTAGGGAAGGAGAGGGGAGTATTTTCAGCGGTTTTCGGGAAAAACATTCACAAACGTAAACACAAATACTAGCTACTCTTCCAATACACGTGAAGCAAGAACACGACGGGCGATGAGCATCGAAAGAAACTAATGAGGAATTCGCGAGAACACGGAGCATCTTCAATGACAGAAAGGAAAGGAGACTCGAGGCGAAAGGAAGATAGGACGAGGGAAGCGAGAGAGCGTTGTGATAAGAGAGAGTAACAGAGAAACGAGCGTAAACTAGGGAAGGAGAGGGGAGTATTTTAGCGGTTTTCGGGGAAAACATTTACAAACGTAAACAAAAATACTAGCTACTCTTCAAATACTCGTGAAGCAAGAACACGACGGGCGATGAGCATCGAAAGAAACTAATGAGGAATTCGCGAGAACACTGAGCACCTTGAATGACAGAAAGGAAAGGAGACTCGAGGCGAAAGGAAGATAGGACGAGGGAAGCGAGAGAGCGTTGTGATAAGAGAGAGTAACTGAGAAACGAGCGTAAACTAGGGAAGGAGAGGGGAGTATTTTCAGCGGTTTTCGGGAAAAACATTTACAAACGTAAACAAAAATACTAGCTACTCTTCCAATACTCGTGAAGCAAGAACACGACGGGCGATGAGCATTGAAAGAAACTAATGAG
Source organism: Pristionchus mayeri (assembly GCA_036245805.1). Classification (NCBI taxonomy): domain Eukaryota; kingdom Metazoa; phylum Nematoda; class Chromadorea; order Rhabditida; family Neodiplogasteridae; genus Pristionchus; species Pristionchus mayeri. Next base: position 16,453,521 of record BTRK01000006.1, read on the forward strand.
GAATTCGCGAGAACAGGGAGCATCTTCAATGACAGAAAGGAAAGGAGACTCGAGGCGAAAGGAAGATAGGACGAGGGAAGCGAAAGAGCGTTGTGATAAGAGAGAGTAACAGAGAAACGAGCGTAAACTAGGGAAGGAGAGGGGAGTATTTTAGCGGTTTTCGGGAAAAACATTTACAAACGTAAACAAAAATACTAGCTACTCTTCCAATACACGTGAAGCAAGAACACGACGGGCGATGAGCATCGAAAGAAACTAATGAGGAATTCGCGAGAACAGGGAGCATCTTCAATGACAGAAAGGAAAGGAGACTCGAGGCGAAAGGAAGATAGGACGAGGGAAGCGAGAGAGCGTTGTGATAAGAGAGAGTAACAGAGAAACGAGCGTAAACTAGGGAAGGAGAGGGGAGTATTTTAGCGGTTTTCGGGGAAAACATTTACAAACGTAAACAAAAATACTAGCTACTCTTCAAATACTCGTGAAGCAAGAACACGACGGGCGATGAGCATCGAAAGAAACTAATGAGGAATTCGCGAGAACACTGAGCACCTTGAATGACAGAAAGGAAAGGAGACTCGAGGCGAAAGGAAGATAGGACGAGGGAAGCGAGAGAGCGTTGTGATAAGAGAGAGTAACTGAGAAACGAGCGTAAACTAGGGAAGGAGAGGGGAGTATTTTCAGCGGTTTTCGGGAAAAACATTTACAAACGTAAACAAAAATACTAGCTACTCTTCCAATACTCGTGAAGCAAGAACACGACGGGCGATGAGCATTGAAAGAAACTAATGAGGAATTCGCGAGAACAGGGAGCATCTTCAATGACAGAAAGGAAAGGAGACTCGAGGCGAAAGGAAGATAGGACGAGGGAAGCGAAAGAGCGTTGTGATAAGAGAGAGTAACAGAGAAACGAGCGTAAACTAGGGAAGGAGAGGGGAGTATTTTAGCGGTTTTCGGGAAAAACATTTACAAACGTAAACAAAAATACTAGCTACTCTTCCAATACACGTGAAGCAAGAACACGACGGGCGATGAGCATCGAAAGAAACTAATGAGGAATTCGCGAGAACAGGGAGCATCTTCAATGACAGAAAGGAAAGGAGACTCGAGGCGAAAGGAAGGTAGGACGAGGGAAGCGAGAGAGCGTTGTGATAAGAGAGAGTAACAGAGAAACGAGCGTAAACTAGGGAAGGAGAGGGGAGTATTTTAGCGGTTTTCGGGGAAAACATTTACAAACGTAAACAAAAATACTAGCTACTCTTCAAATACTCGTGAAGCAAGAACACGACGGGCGATGAGCATCGAAAGAAACTAATGAGGAATTCGCCAGAACAGGGAGCATCTTGAATGACAGAAAGGAAAGGAGACTCGAGGCGAAAGGAAGATAAGACGAGGGAAGCGAGAGAGCGTTGTGATAAGAGAGAGTAACTGAGAAACGAGCGTAAACTAGGGAAGGAGAGGGGAGTATTTTCAGCGGTTTTCGGGAAAAACATTCACAAACGTAAATACAAATACTAGCTACTCTTCCAATACACGTGAAGCAAGAACACGACGGGCGATGAGCATCGAAAGAAGCTAATGAGGAATTCGCGAGAACACGGAGCACCTTGAATGACAGAAAGGAAAGGAGACTCGAAGCGAAAGGAAGATAGGACGAGGGAAGCGAGAGAGCGTTGTGATAAGAGAGAGTAACTGAGAAACGAGCGTAAACTAGGGAAGGAGAGGGGAGTATTTTCAGCGGTTTTCGGGAAAAACATTTACAAACGTAAACAAAAATACTAGCTACTCTTCCAATACTCGTGAAGCAAGAACACGACGGGCGATGAGCATTGAAAGAAACTAATGAGGAATTCGCGAGAACAGGGAGCATCTTCAATGACAGAAAGGAAAGGAGACTCGAGGCGAAAGGAAGATAGGACGAGGGAAGCGAAAGAGCGTTGTGATAAGAGAGAGTAACAGAGAAACGAGCGTAAACTAGGGAAGGAGAGGGGAGTATTTTAGCGGTTTTCGGGGAAAACATTTACAAACGTAAACAAAAATACTAGCTACTCTTCCAATACACGTGAAGCAAGAACACGACGGGCGATGAGCATCGAAAGAAACTAATGAGGAATTCGCGAGAACAGGGAGCATCTTCAATGACAGAAAGGAAAGGACACTCGAGGCGAAAGGAAGATAGGACGAGGGAAGCGAGAGAGCGTTGTGATAAGAGAGAGTAACAGAGAAACGAGCGTAAACTAGGGAAGGAGAGGGGAGTATTTTAGCGGTTTTCGGGGAAAACATTTACAAACGTAAACAAAAATACTAGCTACTCTTCCAATACACGTGAAGCAAGAACACGACGGGCGATGAGCATCGAAAGAAACTAATGAGGAATTCGCGAGAACAGGGAGCATCTTCAATGACAGAAAGGAAAGGAGACTCGAGGCGAAAGGAAGATAGGACGAGGGAAGCGAGAGAGCGTTGTGATAAGAGAGAGTAACTGAGAAACGAGCGTAAACTAGGGAAGGAGAGGGGAGTATTTTCAGCGGTTTTCGGGAAAAACATTTACAAACGTAAACAGAAATACTAGCTACTCTTCCAATACTCGTGAAGCAAGAACACGACGGGCGATGAGCATTGAAAGAAACTAATGAGGAATTCGCGAGAACAGGGAGCATCTTCAATGACAGAAAGGAAAGGAGACTCGAGGCGAAAGGAAGATAGGACGAGGGAAGCGAAAGAGCGTTGTGATAAGAGAGAGTAACAGAGAAACGAGCGTAAACTAGGGAAGGAGAGGGGAGTATTTTAGCGGTTTTCGGGGAAAACATTTACAAACGTAAACAAAAATACTAGCTACTCTTCCAATACACGTGAAGCAAGAACACGACGGGCGATGAGCATCGAAAGAAACTAATGAGGAATTCGCGAGAACAGGGAGCATCTTCAATGACAGAAAGGAAAGGAGACTCGAGGCGAAAGGAAGATAGGACGAGGGAAGCGAGAGAGCGTTGTGATAAGAGAGAGTAACAGAGAAACGAGCGTAAACTAGGGAAGGAGAGGGGAGTATTTTAGCGGTTTTCGGGGAAAACATTTACAAACGTAAACAAAAATACTAGCTACTCTTCCAATACACGTGAAGCAAGAACACGACGGGCGATGAGCATCGAAAAAAACTAATGAGGAATTCGCGAGAACACGGAGCACCTTGAATGACAGAAAGGAAAGGAGACTCGAGGCGAAAGGAAGATAGGACGAGGGAAGCGAGAGAGCGTTGTGATAAGAGAGAGTAACTGAGAAACGAGCGTAAACTAGGGAAGGAGAGGGGAGTATTTTCAGCGGTTTTCGGGAAAAACATTTACAAACGTAAACAAAAATACTAGCTACTCTTCCAATACACGTGAAGCAAGAACACGACGGGCGATGAGCATCGAAAGAAACTAATGAGGAATTCGCGAGAACAGGGAGCATCTTCAATGACAGAAAGGAAAGGAGACTCGAGGCGAAAGGAAGATAGGACGAGGGAAGCGAGAGAGCGTTGTGATAAGAGAGAGTAACAGAAAAACGAGCGTAAACTAGGGAAGGAGAGGGGAGTATTTTATCGGTTTTCGGGGAAAACATTTACAAACGTAAACAAAAATACTAGCTACTCTTCAAATACTCGTGAAGCAAGAACACGACGGGCGATGAGCATCGAAAGAAACTAATGAGGAATTCGCCAGAACAGGGAGCATCTTGAATGACAGAAAGGAAAGGAGACTCGAGGCGAAAGGAAGATAGGACGAGGGAAGCGAGAGAGCGTTGTGATAAGAGAGAGTAACAGAGAAACGAGCGTAAACTAGGGAAGGAGAGGGGAGTATTTTAGCGGTTTTCGGGGAAAACATTTACAAACGTAAACAAAAGTACTAGCTACTCTTCAAATACTCGTGAAGCAAGAACACGACGGGCGATGAGCATTGAAAGAAACTAATGAGGAATTCGCGAGAACAGGGAGCATCTTCAATGACAGAAAGGAAAGGAGACTCGAGGCGAAAGGAAGATAGGACGAGGGAAGCGAGAGAGCGTTGTGATAAGAGAGAGTAACAGAGAAACGAGCGTAAACTAGGGAAGGAGAGGGGAGTATTTTAGCGGTTTTCGGGGAAAACATTTACAAACGTAAACAAAAATACTAGCTACTCTTCAAATACTCGTGAAGCAAGAACACGACGGGCGATGAGCATCGAAAGAAACTAATGAGGAATTCGCCAGAACAGGGAGCATCTTGAATGACAGAAAGGAAAGGAGACTCGAGGCGAAAGGAAGATAGGACGAGGGAAGCGAGAGAGCGTTGTGATAAGAGAGAGTAACTGAGAAACGAGCGTAAACTAGGAAGGAGAGAGAAAGGGAGAGGAGAGGGAGTATTTTCAGCGGTTTTCGGGAAAAACATTCACAAACGTAAACACAAATACTAGCTAATCTTCCAATACACGTGAAGCAAGAACACGACGGGCGATGAGCATCGAAAGAAACTAATGAGGAATTCGCGAGAACACGGAGCACCTTGAATGACAGAAAGGAAAGGAGACTCGAGGCGAAAGGAAGATAGGACGAGGGAAGCGAGAGAGCGTTGTGATAAGAGAGAGTAACAGAGAAACGAGCGTAAACTAGGGAAGGAGAGGGGAGTATTTTAGCGGTTTTCGGGGAAAACATTTACAAACGTAAACAAAAATACTAGCTACTCTTCAAATACTCGTGAAGCAAGAACACGACGGGCGATGAGCATCGAAAGAAACTAATGAGGAATTCGCCAGAACAGGGAGCATCTTGAATGACAGAAAGGAAAGGAGACTCGAGGCGAAAGGAAGATAGGACGAGGGAAGCGAGAGAGCGTTGTGATAAGAGAGAGTAACTGAGAAACGAGCGTAAACTAGGAAGGAGAGAGAAAGGGAGAGGAGAGGGAGTATTTTCAGCGGTTTTCGGGAAAAACATTCACAAACGTAAACACAAATACTAGCTAATCTTCCAATACACGTGAAGCAAGAACACGACGGGCGATGAGCATCGAAAGAAACTAATGAGGAATTCGCGAGAACACGGAGCACCTTGAATGACAGAAAGGAAAGGAGACTCGAGGCGAAAGGAAGATAGGACGAGGGAAGCGAGAGAGCGTTGTGATAAGAGAGAGTAACAGAGAAACGAGCGTAAACTAGGGAAGGAGAGGGGAGTATTTTAGCGGTTTTCGGGGAAAACATTTACAAACGTAAACAAAAATACTAGCTACTCTTCAAATACTCGTGAAGCAAGAACACGACGGGCGATGAGCATCGAAAGAAACTAATGAGGAATTCGCCAGAACAGGGAGCATCTTGAATGACAGAAAGGAAAGGAGACTCGAGGCGAAAGGAAGATAGGACGAGGGAAGCGAGAGAGCGTTGTGATAAGAGAGAGTAACTGAGAAACGAGCGTAAACTAGGAAGGAGAGAGAAAGGGAGAGGAGAGGGAGTATTTTCAGCGGTTTTCGGGAAAACCATTTAGAAACGTAAACAAAAATACTAGCTACTCTTCCAATACACGTGAAGCAAGAACACGACGGGCGATGAGCATCGAAAGAAACTAATGAGGAATTCGCGAGAACACGGAGCACCTTGAATGACAGAAAGGAAAGGAGACTCGAGGCGAAAGGAAGATAGGACGAGGGAAGCGAGAGAGCGTTGTGATAAGAGAGAGTAACTGAGAAACGAGCGTAAACTAGGGAAGGAGAGGGGAGTATTTTCAGCGGTTTTCGGGAAAAACATTTACAAACGTAAACAAAAATACTAGCTACTCTTCCAATACACGTGAAGCAAGAACACGACGGGCGATGAGCATCGAAAGAAACTAATGAGGAATTCGCGAGAACAGGGAGCATCTTCAATGACAGAAAGGAAAGGAGACTCGAGGCGAAAGGAAGATAGGACGAGGGAAGCGAGAGAGCGTTGTGATAAGAGAGAGTAACAGAGAAACGAGCGTAAACTAGGGAAGGAGAGGGGAGTATTTTAGCGGTTTTCGGGGAAAACATTTACAAACGTAAACAAAAGTACTAGCTACTCTTCAAATACTCGTGAAGCAAGAACACGACGGGCGATGAGCATTGAAAGAAACTAATGAGGAATTCGCGAGAACAGGGAGCATCTTCAATGACAGAAAGGAAAGGAGACTCGAGGCGAAAGGAAGATAGGACGAGGGAAGCGAGAGAGCGTTGTGATAAGAGAGAGTAACAGAGAAACGAGCGTAAACTAGGGAAGGAGAGGGGAGTATTTTAGCGGTTTTCGGGGAAAACATTTACAAACGTAAACAAAAATACTAGCTACTCTTCAAATACTCGTGAAGCAAGAACACGACGGGCGATGAGCATCGAAAGAAACTAATGAGGAATTCGCCAGAACAGGGAGCATCTTGAATGACAGAAAGGAAAGGAGACTCGAGGCGAAAGGAAGATAGGACGAGGGAAGCGAGAGAGCGTTGTGATAAGAGAGAGTAACTGAGAAACGAGCGTAAACTAGGAAGGAGAGAGAAAGGGAGAGGAGAGGGAGTATTTTCAGCGGTTTTCGGGAAAAACATTCACAAACGTAAACACAAATACTAGCTAATCTTCCAATACACGTGAAGCAAGAACACGACGGGCGATGAGCATCGAAAGAAACTAATGAGGAATTCGCGAGAACACGGAGCACCTTGAATGACAGAAAGGAAAGGAGACTCGAGGCGAAAGGAAGATAGGACGAGGGAAGCGAGAGAGCGTTGTGATAAGAGAGAGTAACAGAGAAACGAGCGTAAACTAGGGAAGGAGAGGGGAGTATTTTAGCGGTTTTCGGGGAAAACATTTACAAACGTAAACAAAAATACTAGCTACTCTTCAAATACTCGTGAAGCAAGAACACGACGGGCGATGAGCATCGAAAGAAACTAATGAGGAATTCGCCAGAACAGGGAGCATCTTGAATGACAGAAAGGAAAGGAGACTCGAGGCGAAAGGAAGATAGGACGAGGGAAGCGAGAGAGCGTTGTGATAAGAGAGAGTAACTGAGAAACGAGCGTAAACTAGGAAGGAGAGAGAAAGGGAGAGGAGAGGGAGTATTTTCAGCGGTTTTCGGGAAAACCATTTAGAAACGTAAACAAAAATACTAGCTACTCTTCCAATAATCGTGAAGCAAGAACACGACGGGTGATGAGCATCGAAAGAAACTAATGAGGAATTCGCCAGAACAGGGAGCATCTTGAATGACAGAAAGGAAAGGAGACTCGAGGCGAAAGGAAGATAGGACGAGGGAAGCGAGAGAGCGTTGTGATAAGAGAGAGTAACAGAGAAACGAGCGTAAACTAGGGAAGGAGAGGGGAGTATTTTCAGCGGTTTTCGGGAAAAACATTTACAAACGTAAACACAAATACTAGCTACTCTTCCAATACACGTGAAGCAAGAACATGACGGGCGATGAGCATCGAAAGAAACTAATGAGGAATTCGCGAGAACACGGAGCACCTTGAATGACAGAAAGGAAAGGAGACTCGAGGCGAAAGGAAGATAGGACGAGGGAAGCGAGAGAGCGTTGTGATAAGAGAGAGTTACAGAGAAACGAGCGTAAACTTGGGAAGGAGAGGGGAGTATTTTCAGCGGTTTTCGGGAAAAACATTTACAAACGTAAACAAAAATACTAGCTACTCTTCCAATACTTGTGAAGCAAGAACACGACGGGCGATGAGCATCGAAAGAAACTAATGAGGAATTCGCGAGAACACGGAGCACCTTGAATGACAGAAAGGAGAGGAGACTCGAGGCGAAAGGAAGATAGGACGAGGGAAGCGAGAAAGCGTTGTGATAAGAGAGAGTAACAGAGAAACGAGCGTAAACTAGTTAAGGAGAGAGTGAGGGACAGGAGAGGGGAGTATTTTCAGCGGTTTTCGGGAAAAACATTTACAAACGTAAACAAAAATACTAGCTACTCTTCCAATACTTGTGAAGCAAGAACACGACGGGCGATGAGCATCGAAAGAAACTAATGAGGAATTCGCGAGAACACGGAGCACCTTGAATGACAGAAAGGAGAGGAGACTCGAGGCGAAAGGAAGATAGGACGAGGGAAGCGAGAAAGCGTTGTGATAAGAGAGAGTAACAGAGAAACGAGCGTAAACTAGTTAAGGAGAGAGTGAGGGACAGGAGAGGGAGTATTTTCAGCGGTTTTCGGGAAAACATTTACAAACGTAAACAAAAATACTAGCTACTCTTCCAATTCTCGTGAAGCAAGAACACGACGGGCGCTGAGCATCGAGAGAAACTAATGAGGAATTCGCGAGAACACGGAGCACCTTGAATGACAGAAAGGAGAGGAGACTCGAGGCGAAAGGAAGATAGGACGAGGGAAGCGAGAAAGCGTTGTGATAAGAGAGAGTAACAGAGAAACTAGCGTAAACTAGGGAAGGAGAGGGGAGTATTTCCAGCGGTTTTCGGGAAAACATTTACAAACGTAAACAAAAATACTAGCTACTCTTCCAATTCTCGTGAAGCAAGAACACGACGGGCGCTGAGCATCGAAAGAAACTAATGAGGAATTCGCGAGAACACGGAGCACCTTGAATGACAGAAAAGGAGACTCGAGGCGAAAGGAAGATAGGACGAGGGAAGCGAGAGAGCGTCGTGATAAGAGAGAGTAACAGAGAAACGAGCGTAAACTAGGGAAGGAGAGGGGAGTATTTTCAGCGGTTTTCGGGGAAAACATTTACAAACGTAAACAAAAGTACTAGCTACTCTTCCAATACTCGTGAAGCAAGAACATGACGGGCGATGAGCATCGAAAGAAACTAATGAGGAATTCGCGAGAACACGGAGCACCTTGAATGACAGAAAGGAAAGGAGACTCGAGGCGAAAGGAAGATAGGACGAGGGAAGCGAGAGAGCGCTGCGATAATTATCGTATCGAAATCAATCGAGTACCGTATCGAAAATCAAAATTGTATCATGGAACCCTCTTTTAAGAGCACAACAATATTATTGCATAACAATAGGTATGTAAAATCGGAAAATTAGAACACAAGTTCTAGAGCAAGGGGAATGTCAGAGTATGGTGTTATACTCCCTAATACTCCATCAGAGGATTTTAGTAGCAGAAAAAAGATGTATGCTTTGTAAAATGTAAAATGAAAAATGAGAATACAACTACTGTGTGGGGATACGGTATATGAAGTGGTAATTTACTTCATCGTAGGTTTCTTACACCTCAGCCATACGGTGGGAGAATCAGGCAATTTAATGGGAGCCATCCTAAACTTCTTATATAACCCGATGTTGCTCGTCTCCACCCATTCGAAAGAGCCATTCGAGAGATTCTGAAAAATGTATTCTCCATCACATTGGAGATAAGGAATATTAAAAAAGTCATCCTTAGGATTGTAACAGTATTCTGACCTCATTGAGGAATCTTTCCCAGAAGGCGCGAGGAAGGCCGAAGAAAAGAGGGGAACGGTGGTTGAAGAGACCAATATCGCCAACGGGGCTCGAATAAAGTGCTTGGACAAAGGCGGCTGAAATGTTAAAGAACACATCAGAACTATTTATTTTAATATCAAATGCAAAATAATCTAGAGCTTTTCACACGGTTTATCAGGTGGTATGTGACCTAATTAATTGTAAACCCAACAGAGCATTGAAATCAACCAGTTCAAGAAGCTATATTTTTCGGTAATTCTTGAAAATCTTAACAGAATATGGCTGTTTACCCGGATCATTGAACTGCGGCTGCTTATTAACCGCGATGTAGACATATTTCGTTGCCCGCGACAGAATGGATATGACGTGAGGACTGAAAATATTTCAAAGAAATATGGAACCATTGAGACCTCGAACGCTATTTTGAGCTTAATTATACGTTCAAGATGTATGCCGAACAACCACCATCATTCAAGTCAACGGCAAATTAGATCATGAATGAATGCAATTCGAATGCATTGCTAACGTCATAGTGTAGTCGAGATTCACAAATCGGAAACGGAGATCTTCAATGGTCGATTCGCCTAGGAGCTTCAGACAGAGGTAGAGATCAGAAGAGGAAAGACGGCCTCCGTTTTCCTCGATTTCAACATGCTTGATGGATGTAGAGAGAAAATCGGCCAACTGCGAAAAATAGTTCGCATTTTGGGTTTTTCAGAAGAAACATTGCTGTTTTTTTATTCACAAATGCTTCGATTGACCGTATTCTATGAACAACGATTGATACAAAAATTCAATATACAAAAAATTAAAATGGACTACACAATCTGACCTGCTCGGCAATTGGGTCCTCGAGTCCAGTTAGGGTTACTTTCAGAGTTCTCGTTCCCCAAATTCCCGTCGTTCTCTTGAATCGTTCCAGGCCCAAATTGGCCAGGTCGTAGAACGCAACATTGGAAGGGAAGAGGTCAATGTATACTTCCAGACCGTCCTGTGAATAGTCGGTAAAATATCAATGTGGAATGGATTACCAGGACGGGTCAATCTGGACGAAACATAAACAGTGCACTTTGTAAAAAACATAACTACCTGAAGTAGATAATTATTCCGTAGTGTTACTGACAAGGTTTATTAATTTCATAGCTTTTACTATCGACTAGAGGAGAGAGAACATAAAAGTGGCATATCCACCCTTCATTTTGCTCACCGAATTCTTCTCCAGCCAAACACTCTCAAGTCCCGGTCGATTGTCGTTCCTCCTCATAAATTCCTCAGCTCTGCCGTGGAAGTGAGCGGAGACCTGCGAGGAGCAGTGTTCAAGCAATATAATACAAACTCGAAATTAGCAAAAATAAGAAAGATTCTCGTCAAGTATAAATTAATTTAAATAAAGATTTCGAATGAGATATGAGGGCGTTTGCCGAAGGTTCGATCAGAGCTAGACACAGCAATAAAATCAATGTTCTAATTTTGAGTGATTTCGGGTTATCGATGGCGCTGAGGAAGGTAGGCATACTCATTTTTAACGTAGAGCTTCCGTTGGCTCCAGACGACGTTGCGTCGATTTCACATTTTGATGCTTCCCACAGCTCAATTGAGCGCTAAAATTAGTGGAACAAGTTTTCTGGAGTGAAATGTTATGGCGAACACGCCTGAGTATGTCAATTATCATATTGTTCTAATTAAAAAATTAAAAATGCAACTTTTCGCTCCATGAAAAGCGAGCTTAGCAAATATATAAATGGAACCGCCGTGACGAGACGATTTCAAGTATGCAATTTCATATAATTACGACATCAAACTTTTGAGAAAACTAAAAATAACTGCGCTTGAATCGGATGAAAACGCGAGGTTGGACGAGGCAAAGCACTGAAACTGCCAGGGGGGCGTGTGATAGAGGCAGATGAGGTGACTGCCAGAGGGTCTGAGGTCAAGTGAAGGGGGAAGATCGGACGTTAATCCCCCAAATTAGGATCAAACGGAGCACTATTTGCAATATTTCTCAAAAGTTTGATGTCGTATTTAGATGAAATTGCATTCTTGAAATCCTCTCGTCACGGCGGTTCCATCCAGTATTTGCTAAGCTCGCTATTGATTGAGCGAAAAGTTGAATTTTTAATTTTTAAATTAGAAAATTATGATAATTGAAATACACAGGCATGTACGCCATAAAATTTCACCCCAGGAAACTTGTTCCACTAATTTTAGCGCTCAATTGGGCTGTCTAAAGCCTCAACATGTGAATTTGACGCAACGTCGTCTGGAGCCAACGGAAGCTCTACGTGCTAAATGAGTATGCCTATCTTCTTCCGCGTCATCGATAATCCCAAATCACTCAAAATTAGAAAATTGGCCTTTTTTGCTGTACCAAAATATTTCGGATATGCTCGACTTTTAGGTAAACGCTCTGATATATAAATTCAATGTCTCAAACACTAGGCAACCTCTTAAAAAAGAATATGAAATAATGGAAGTTCTATGTAAATACAAAAAATGAAATATCTGAAAACTACTTGTTTAAATTCCATTTCGATGAAATATTGAAACATTTTACAACTTAAAAATGGAAAACCGTACCTGCGAGTCCGTACATTCGTCATTGAGAGGTGCGGAAGGGAGAGATTCGATCATCGAGAGACTGCAATTTAATACTATAAGTATAAGGTTTTGCAATCGACAAATGGATTTATGTATATTCGTTTGACTTCACGAATTCGTTACATTTTTTAGTTGTAAATTGTACAGTCGTACGAATACGGTATATGGGATCAACAAGCAGAAAAATGTGCAATACCTCGGAGACTCAGTGTGGTCTGACGTATTGTCGATCTCGGTGGTGCTATCGTCATGTTGCTTCTGCGCGTCCACGATGTTGAGAAGACGAAAGGCCTGATGAGATTTGTAATTACGGTATGTATCCTAAAAAGAGAAATTGCAAAAAGGCGTTTCACAAGAATCGCCCTCTCCTGCTTCCATCTTCCCCCCCTCTTCCTACCAAGAAAGGCTGAAGATTTTCTACATCCCTTTTCGCTCCGATCGCCGTTCTGAGATTGATCTACTCAGCTGTTACAAAATAATTTTTGGCAATTAATATATTTGTGGTCGTTCATTCTTTAATTTCTCTTCCCGAATAACTAGCGATCACCGCCTAAAAATTTGTCAATTTCGCACCACTAGTCATCGATTTGCCAGTTTCTTGTCTAATAGAATAGTTTCCCATTGGAATAATCTCGACGAATCCATTATTACTTGGCAAAAATTTTTCGTCGCTTCCGATTCTTCATCAGCTGAAGAGAAGATAGAGGAGAGGGAGAGAAGAGACTTCATTCCAATTGAACGACGATCGATAATCGGATTCTGATTGAGAAGGGTGAATTTGAAATGGACGATCGAAGACTAGAAGCAAGGTATTGATGAAACGTAATTCGACGTATTCATAGAATTCATATACCATCGTTTTTAATTCAAAACTTTATCAGGGAACTTTTAAGATCATAACAAATATTACATTCATATAGGTGAATAAAAATCAAAACATTGAGAGACGACTTCTATCGGAGAAGATCAGAAATTGCAACTAGTACGATATACTACTCCCTATTTTTCTCTTCAAAAAACTACGATTAACTAAAAAAATGATAAATGCATGAGATGTAGCTAAGGTTTACCTTATGAAGGAGTAATAAGATAAGAGAAATAATACTTCTATGACGGGTACTGTATAAGAATTAAGCATAAGGGGAACAGTAGATGCACTTTGGTGGCTTAATTGGACTTCTTTCTCCCCCACTTCAAGGATCTAATACAAGTGTCGGGCAAGTTGACGGGTGCCTTCGTGATCATCTTTCCGAAGATATTACTGGGCTTAACCCAAATGAAGGAACCGTTAGATAGCTTCTTTAAAATATAAATGCGCTGTAATGTTAGGAAAATATAAATACTACGATACAACAACTAATTATTCAAAAGTCATTCTCACCTCTTTGAGAAATTCCTCCCAGAATTCTCGAGGGAGGCCGAAGAATATATTGGGAGGGAATCTACTGTCAACACGACGATAGAGGAATACATCGTGGATGGAGAGAGAGCCCAGCTTGACGAGCGCATCAAATTCGTGCACAAAGAGGCACCAGAGGAGTTGAGATCAACATCGATGGTTGCACTTTTGATAGATGTAGAGAGGAATTCGGCCAACTACGGAGAATGATTATAATTAAGAAAATATCAGACAACATTATTCTTATTTCATTTTTGTAATTTTAGAAAAATTACAAACAAATTCATAGAAGTTATAGTAGTAGGATTCATAATATCGAAAAAATTAAGAAATTTTGCGATCAAAACAGCAAACGAATAGTAAATTGACTGACCTGCTCGATCATTGTGTCCTCGGGCACGGTCAGCGTTACGTGTGGAGTAGGTACTCCCGTCAAATCGCCCATCGATTTCTTGATTCTTCCCATGTCCAAATTTTTCAGATCGTGGAAGGCAATATTTGAAGCGAATTTTTCAATTCCCACTTCCAAACCGTCCTGTGAATTGTTTTTATAATGGTAAATAACGAAATTAGAGCAGGATAAATCCGGGACCAAGACTCAACTAGAGACATGAATTTTTGTTAAAATTAATAATCGATTTGCTGGAAAAGGGGACGTCGAATTTTGAAGAAAGCGTAAAATAATATTCCAAGGTCGCATTGGAATTTCGCATTGGAAAAGAAAAAAAAACACGTATTTTTTGACAAAACGAAATTGTCTCAAAATAGTCGCCTCACAGCTAGTGAGCTTGACTTCCTTTAGTCCGGGTCGGTTTCCATACCTTCTCATGAATTCGTGAACTCCCTGGTGAAAGCGAGTGGAGACCTGCAACTTTGAATTATAAATTTCACCGTCCATAATTATTTCCACCCTGAGTTTTCACATTCGATAAGTATTCGCTCAAGAAAACTAGAAAGGGCATTTTAATGCAGTTATTTTAAGCCGTTCTTGAAAACCGACAACGTCTAGCGATAAACGACATCAACGATATAAATATATACAACATACAATACCTGGCTGATTACAGATCTGAATTCAAAATGCAACATACAATGGAGAGATTGAGCAGATCTCTACATTCCTCATCGGATCGAAGGAAGTGGAAGAGACGATTGAGAGCTGGCCAGGGGATGGATTCGATCGGCGAGAGACTGCAATCGGCTACTTTTAGAAGCTAGCAATCGACGAAATTGCATTCCTTACTTGTAAGGAATTCAACTATTGCAAGTGGCTATTCAACTATTTTGTTGTTGTATCTTTGAATAGATTTCAGGGACAGCAAAACGAGGGGAGATATACGGTACCTCGGGGTCTCGGTGAGATCGGCCTGGTGCTCATCATGGATGACACTCTCGTAGGACGTCTGCATGTTCAGATGACGAAAGGCCTGATGAGATTGGAATTACAATATACAAATTTTGTAATTCTGCTACGGTATATATCCGTGATTTCTGTGAGAAAAAGATCAGTATAATTGTTTTTAAAGTTTGAGCAGAAAATGCAGAATAGGTTTTAAAATGTTTTCAAAATTCAAATTAGTAATTAGTACAATTTGCATGGTGCGAATAAAATCATTTACTTCAGAGAAGTCATCCGTTGCTTTGGATTCATCATCAGCCGAAGAGAAGAGTGAAGAGATGGGGAGAGGAAACTTCCCGACAGTCGGTTGATCATCTCTGAGCGGATTCTGAATATGAAAGAAAAATTAGGATGTGGAGCACTTGATTTTATGTTTTAAGAATGCATATATGAATCAATAATTATTAGTTATTGTGAGGGAGAAATTTATTACAACAGATAATACTTGTAAAAAAGAGGTAAATCGGAGCTATACTTAAATACGCACCTCAACAGTGGGATTGTCGGCAATCTTCGACTGTTCCTTCTGCTCCGGGAGAGTCTCGGAAGAATTTGTGGAGAGCATGTTCTGGTTGTTAAAAAATAAAGATATTCTCAATCATCATAACAGAAAATGAGAGTTTATATGAGCGAGACAAATATAAATATAGATTGGAATCCAGGTATTGACGCAACGCAATTAGACGTATTCATTCAAATAACAAAATAGTATTGAAATAAAAACTTTATTCGGTAAACGTATTTCAAGAACGCAAAAATGAATGTATATATACCGGTGAACAACATTAGAACATTTGAGACATAACTTTTAGAGGAGAGGGAATGGCAGTGTATATATCATACGGCATTTTTCAACTCTAGTAACAGTTCAAGTAACAAAACAAGATGAGCAAAGTTTGCGTCGACGGGAACAGTAGATATTAATAAGGTAATTAAGAAAGGCATTAATTAACTACGGATAGGATTGAAATGAATGTACAACTTCCGCCAAGGGACAAGGAAGACTGATGGTAAGTTACTCCATCTTAGTTTTCTCACAACTGATCGATCCGATGGGAGAATCTGGCAAATTGATGGGCGCCTGAGTGATCCTCGAGTCTCCCATGCTTCTCACCTTCACCCATTCGAATGAACCGTTTGACAGCTTCTGAAAACAAATATTCGCAATATATTTCATTTTCAGAAGTACTGAAGATTAAGAAATAATGAATTATAATATCAAAGAATGAATTATAATATCATTACCCCGTTGATGAAACTTTCCCAGAAAGTACGAGGAAGGCCGAAGAAAAGAGGGGAACGGAGGTTGAGAAGCCAAAGATGACCAACGGAGTTCGAGTCCAATGCTTTAATAAAGGCGGCTGAAATGATAGAAAACAAATTGAGAACTTAAGATTTTAATAAAGCCAAATATGATTAGGGACCACAAGCGTGTTTCTTCAAAATGCTTCTAAAATAAAATGCGCCTAAAATCCGATGATTTATGAGCTGCCGATACTATTTCGACAACAAAAAATTAAAAATGTTGCGAAATAACTTAATTATTCGAATTAACAAAATTAACGCCGACGCCAATGTACAGTACCCACCGCCTGCCAATAGCCTAATCAATAACTGATTTTTTATCTTCATATTTTTTGTTATTTATTATTCTTCATTTTTAAATAAAAATTGTATGAAAATATGTTTTCGAATGATATACATGTCATTCTGGGAATCATAGACCGGGAAAATAGTTTATCACTGAGATTGTTTGTTATAGGAACGTCGCGTGTTCGGCTTTCAGATGCAAAAAGTAACGTTCCGTTCGATGACACCTGGACTTGCTACGCGAAAACATGTGCTTTATGGTCAGTAGATTGAATTGGCATAGGAATATGAGGGGTGTCAAAGGACGGAAGTACATTATCAATCGAAGTAAAGTGGGCATCACAAAACGACGCGGTTTTCAAGCTAAAACTCGACGTAACTTCAATGCTCCCTCTGCCACATTAACGTACATAGCGGTATTGTGTGCTCTAGAGTCTCTAAATTGTATGCATAGCGAAATATAAGGTGTGGCAATGCGAGCAAATCAATTTTCGGTCGAAAAAGTGCAAACGGGAAACATACTTTCTGAAATTGGCTATGAAACGCATTAAACGAGACTCAAAGTGGTCAAAATGATGTATGAGGATAATTGATACTGGGAAAATGCATTTGGACAAGAAAAAAATAATCTTTATCAAAAACAACGTGTTGAAAACAACCGAAAAACGTTTTCGAAAGTTTTAGAAGCGATTTAGAATCGCAAACTGAAAATAAATGGGAATACTGTAAGTTGGAATTCTGAAAAAATGCTCTGCGGTCCATAAATATGATAAAACATTCTATGGCATTTCAAAGTTTTGATCAGGGATAACTTAAACAAATTCAATTCTTTTAGAGTATATATAAGGGTGGTTAAGAGACCCTTCGAGAAAGTACCAACTAGTTTGTGGTTGAACTCGGGTTCAAATGTAAGATAATTGAGGGTTACGGTAGCCATATACGGTATCAATCGATAATGTACTATCGATTGGTTATGGTACTTAGTCTTGACTTCCCCATGACCTACTATCGATTTTCACCATGACCCTCTATACATGGTAAGGGGGGGCCTTCCGGGAAGGCCCCCCCCCCCGAACCGTTCCTTGGACAGCTATGATGCTCACCCGGATCATTGGTCTGCAATTCCTCCACCCAGATGAAGAGAGATTCCGTGGCTCGTGACAGAATGGAAATGATGAGGGGACTGAATATAATGCACAGAAATAAGAAACCATTTAAACCAATAGAAGTAATAGTAGAATAACACCTAGTATGAGCGTATCTTCTTCGAGGTTTATAGAAAATTATCACCATACATGCCAACAAATTAGCAAATTTGATCTTCGAAACTTCGACTCACATCATAGTGTCGTCAAGCATCTCAAATTCGAAACTGAGATATCTGATGGTAGAAGCGCCAAGGATCTTCGCACAAAGGGCGAGATCAGAAGAGAAGAAACGGCTTCCATTCTCATAGTAGAAGACATACTTGATAGACGCAGAGGCAGAAATTAGTTTTGTGACCTGAAATTAAATGTTTTTGATCATAAATATAAAAAATCCAATTACTTTATTAAATTTTATTTGAAATACATATATATTATTCATAATCTTCATATATGTTTCAATTAATCGTATTCAGTGAACTACAAAATATCGAAATAAAAACAAATCGTAAATAGTGGAGTGCTCTTGCCGGACCTGATCTATGATTGGGTCTTCGGGACCGGTCAGCGTGACTTCCATAGTGCGTTCTCTTTCCATCGATTTCTTGAATCGTTCCATGTCCAAATCGGCAAGGTAGTGGTATGCAGTAATGAAAGGGAAGAGGGCAATATGCACTTTCAGACCGTCCTGTGAAAAAATCAATGATTGATGCATTAGAGCAATCCAGATCAATTAGGTCACACATAGTCAACTTTCAAAAAAATAACTAAAAAGGAAATTGGATTTAAAAAATCAGTAATATATCTTGCTCAGTCTTCCTTCAGTTCAGGTGTTTTACGATCGACTAGTGGTGAGATAACGCAAAAATTAGGATAACAACATTCCGGATTGTTTATATTCCATATCAGAATAAACAAAAATAACCTCAGTCTTGATCAGGAATACATCCTTGAGGCCTGGTCGATTGTTGTCCACCAGCGATTCGATCGTCGAAAGACTGCAAAATTGGTATTGTGCTATGTAATTTACAAGTGAATTTAAATTTGTTAGGGGTGCGTGGAGCAAACTCTTACAATTTTTAAGTTTAAAATTTTTATGGATTGTCGAGTGATTACGGTAATGGTAACTCAAAAAAGTTGCACAGTACTGTAAGATTAGAATGCGAAGTCCGTGGTGTCGTGTATCGCGTGTGGCGGAGTGAAGCGACCTTTCTACATTAATCCGCAAAATACAAGTGGGACGTTTTATTTAGGCCGTTGTTTTCGATTCAATTTTCGCCCCATATTCGCGCTTTCGCTTTTATTTATTGAATAAATACGGTAATAAATAAAAGCGAAAGCGCGAAAATTGAATCGAAACCAGCGGCCTGAATAAAACGTTCCACTTGTATTTTGCGGATGAATGTAGAAAGGTCGCTTCACTCCGTCACACGCGATACACGACTCCACGGACTTCGCATTCTAATCTCACCGTACCTCGGGGTCTCAGTGTGGTCTGACAGATTGCAGATCTCGTTGACATTCACATCTCTCGGCATCAGCGTGCCCACGATACTGAGACGACCAGAGGCCTGAGGAGAATGCAATTACAGTATATCTCGAGGGAAATGTTACGGTAATGATGGTATGGAGAAGAGAAGCGAACTCACTTGTCCGATAGAGTCCGTCTCTCTGAATTCATCATCAGGACTGATAATAGAGAAGAGTCCAGTAGGATGATCCTCATTGATTGGCTCGCCATCGGGAGACTCAGTGGGACGAGCCTGCATTGGGTCGATTAAACGGTAAAACTTCGACGAAACACAGAATGCAAAAAATTCTAAAACAAATTATTACAAAATTACAGGAAATTGGAAATTTTTTCCTCGAGCGAAAATTTTTTTTATATTTCACCTTATTTACCAACAGCGAACTCTATTACTTTCCTATTTAGAAGAAAGATGCGAATAAGTTTGGATTACATCGAAAGAATCGAACTATTAAAATTGTCCGGACAGCTGAGTAGTCTCCCACGTGTGCTCAGAATGAATCCCATTGAACCAGAAAAGTATAACTAGAGCGGGCCTCGGGCGGGAAAATTGGCCACCGTATCAGCACCTTATAATTAATGAAATCGTTGCGAGAGATAGTCATGCATAAAGTGTGCAAAAGTCACAGCTCACAATGTGATAAATCTCTTAGTTGAGTATCTACTCAAGTCCGTGCTAACCACCTACGCAGTTTCACCACTTATCGCGAACTACTTTAGTAAATGGTGTGCTAGTAACTTTGCAGAAATTATACGGTTTTCCCGCAAAAACTTTTGAACGGTCCAAGCAGTCCCGACTTTTTTTGTACTAGTCTGAGCCCACGTGTCTCCAAAATATAGTTAGTATTGATTTTTTGTGAGATTTATTACCAACAGCAAACTCGAACGAAATCAATTCATTCGGGATAAAACATATGATGAATCAACAATTACCTTATCAGCGGGATTGTGCAGTTGCTTCGTCGAGAGACTGCAATCGAATATATTTTTTTAATATTTGGCAACCGACAAAGATCATTTTTATAAAAATTCAATTAAGACTCCCGTTACCCCGAACCATACAGTATCTTCAAAATCCTGAATAGATTACCGTTATCACGGGTCTCCTGTAAAAGTGTAGGAAAATTCGCAGCTTTTGCCACTAGGAAATATTTTGGCTCTGTAGTAAAACGCGGGTCCCACCTGATACTTTTGTGGTCCCAATACACTTTTGTGGTCCGATACTTTTGTGGTCCGATACTTTTGTGGTCACATACTTTTGTGGTCCGATACTTTTGTGGTCCGATACTTTTGTGGTCCCATACTTTTGTGGTCCGATACTTTTGTGGTCCTATACTTTTGTGGTCCCAAGAGCCTGTAATATACACATCATATTTTTGTGGTCCCAATACTTTTCTGGTCCGATACTTTTGTGGTCCGATACTTTTGTGGTCCGATACTTTTGTGGTCCCATACTTTTGTGGTCCGATACTTTTGTGGTCCGATACTTTTGTGGTCCCATACTTTTGTGGTCCGATACTTTTGTGGTCCTATACTTTTGTGGTCCCAAGAGCCTGTAATATACACATCATATTTTTGTGGTCCCAATACTTTTCTGGTCCGATACTTTTCTGGTCCGATACTTTTGTGGTCCGATGCTTTTGTGGTCCGATACTTCTGTGGTCCGATACATTTGTGGTCCCATACTTTTGTGGTCCGATACATTTGTGGTCCGACACTTTTGTGGTCCGATACTTTTGTGGTCCGATACTTTCGTGGTCACATACTATTGTGGTCCCAACATCATACACATGTAGGCACCATAATAACATAAATACATCTATACCTCCTTCCCAATATCGGCGACCCGCGAAGCGGGGAGCCCTGTAAGCAACGATAGGGTCTCCCCGCGAAGCGAGGAGACCCGATCGTGGCTTACCGCTTAGGCAAGGAGACGGCTTAGGCCGGCGATATACATAGAAAGGTGCGTGGCTTAGTCTTGACCGACGAGTGAGTATACAAAATGCATAATTGAGAATGAAACATTAACCACGCACCTTTCTATTTATTATATATCACCGGCCTAAGCCGTCTTATTGCCTAAGCGGTAAGCAACGATCGGGTCTCCCCGCTTCGCGGGAGACCCTATCGTTGCTTACAGGGCTCCCCGCTTCGCGGGTCGCCGATATTGGAAAGGATGCATAGATGTATTTATGCTGTTATGAAGCATATATGTGTATGTTGTTGGGACCACACACGAAAGTATGGGACCGCAAAACTATCGGACCACAAAAGCATCGATCCACAAAAGTATCGGACCACAAAAGTATCGGACCACAAAAGTATCGGACCACAAAAGTAACGGACCACAAAAGTATTGGGACCACAAAAGTATGATGTGTATATTACAGGCTCTTGGGACCACAAAAGTATGGGACCACAAAAGTATCGGACCACAAAAGTATCGGACCACAAAAGTATATGGTGTCTGAAGGGACCCGCGTTTTACTACAGAGCCAATATTATATATCATAGATTATTACTAAACTTGGTTTATGGACATCATTCGAGGTTAGAAGAAGGCCTATCAGCCTGGTTTGCTCAAATTTGCACATTATCGATTTTTGTGATCTACCACTAGAAATTGACGTTTCTCATTCAATTTTCATCGTACAGCGAACTTTTTTTCTCATTTTGCTCGAAATTGAGAGATCTACAACTTTCTTAACGCGAGACAAGCGGCCTAATCACGTCTTCATAGCGAAAATTGCGAAAAACTGAATTTCGTGATGAGAATATCGATTTTCTGGCTTCGTATACCTAAAACGCAATCGTGTTTATTCTTGAAATGGAATCTCCATTCAAAATTAGGAGGAGTCTATGTTGACCATTTTTCATATTTCTGTCCCCTCACTATTGATTTACTTGGGGGGATTACAGACGTTTCCGGACTTGGTTATTTTTTGAAAGATTTCGTGTTTTTATCGTAATTTGGTTCAACGTGGTTCAATCGAGCACTCAAAAAAATCAATCGATAGCTCTCAAAAAGTTCTAAAACTTCCTCGAAGTGATTCCAATCGCTACAATTCTTCGTTTTGAAGTTATTTTAAGAAAACTGCCTTAAACGAGTAAAATTGAGATATTTCAGCATCACATATCGCATGAAAAGCGTTTCCACACTAGTTTTGAATCTTAACAATGTTTCTGGACATTTATGATCAAGTTTCAAGCTATTGCCGTGGGGAGAAACACGATAAACCCCCGAACGACGATTGAACTGTTAATATCATATATCAATGTTGGAATAAATGATAGGCATGGAGAAGAACCTTACATGAATTTGAACGACAATAACATTAAAAATGATCATAAATGTCCAGAAACATTGTTAAGATTCAAAACTAGTGTGGAAACGCTTTTCATGCGATATGTGATGCTGAAATATCTCAATTTTACTCGTTTAAGGCAGTTTTCTTAAAATAATTTCAAAACGAAGAATTGTAGCGATTGGAATCACTTCGAGGAAGTTTTAGAACTTTTTGAGAGCTATCGATTGATTTTTTTGAGTGCTCGATCGAACCACGTTGAACCGAATTACGATCAAAATACGAAATCTTTCAAAAAATAACCGAGTCCGGAAACGTCTGTAATCCCCCATAGTAAATCAATAGTGAGGGGACAGAAATATGAAAAATGGTCAACATATACTCCCCTTAATTTTGAATGGAGATTCCATTTCAAGAATAAACACGATTGCGTTTTAGGTATACGAAGCCAGAAAATCGATATTCTCATCACGAAATTCAGTTTTTCGCAATTTTCGCTATGAAGACGTGATTAGGCCGCTTGTCTCGCGCTAAGAAAGTTGTAGATCTCTCGATTTCGAGCAAAATGAGAAAAAACAGTTCGCTGTACGATGAAAATTGAATGAGAAACGTCA
This sequence comes from Pristionchus mayeri, assembly GCA_036245805.1. Lineage (NCBI taxonomy): Eukaryota > Metazoa > Nematoda > Chromadorea > Rhabditida > Neodiplogasteridae > Pristionchus > Pristionchus mayeri. The sequence continues at coordinate 16,476,514 of BTRK01000006.1, forward strand.
ATTTCTAGTGGTAGATCACAAAAATCGATAATGTTCAAATTTGAGCAAACCAGGCGGACAGGCCTTCTTCTAACCTCCAATGATGTCCATAAACCAAGTTTAGTAAAAATCGGTGACATAAAATATTTCTAGTTTCCAGCGTTCCTACGTTTTTACAGGAGACCCGTGTTATAGTAAAACAAGATTTTATTGGGAAGTCAATATCGAAGGAGAATACCTTGGATCTTTAGGGAGGCCGGTGTTGCGGGAAGGGCGAAGGCAGGGGAGACATGCGCCCATACTTGGAAAACCGAAAAAAATATGCATTAATCATAAGAAGTGGTTAGTTACTCTCGCATGAATCAAGAAATACATTATAATCGAGCCTACACAAATGTATATCAAATAAAGTTCTATTGATAAATACATAGCGCTGTTTTGTACGTATGGCCGCACTGCGAAGCGATTGCGAATCGAAAGAGAGAGAGGGGGTGTAGATGGAAAGAGGACTCAAGTTTTGAAATTACGATAATAAATGAAAATATCATCCTAAGAAGCATTAAAGTTTCCCAAAACCCATGGAAATAATTTGAATTGGCGGGAGTACCCTGATCACGACAAAACGAGCGAGAGAGTGTGTAAAAGGGAGAGAGTGGTCGTGATCAGGCAACTCAGATTCATACTTTGTGGCTCTACACTGGTGCAAATATTGAATTTCTATTATTTTTATTATTCCAGTTTAACTAATTAGAGCCCGTTCTATTAAATTGTTAAATAATATAGAAAGGCATTTTCAAGGGTGTTGGGTAACTTTAAACGTTAGCCGAAACTTTTAAGATACAACTCGCGTTGTGCTACAGGAGTACTGGAAAATGAAGCAACACTTTAAGAAATTTAATCTGGACAAGTGTGCTGGGATATTTCGGCCGAATAAAGCGAACGTGCCCACAATGGCAAAAAATTAGATGAATGAAAACTTTACAACTAAATTGATAGAGCCATGTGTTCGCGTTAGACTAGATTGTGAAGAAAAAGAAAGAGAAATATGCGCGCGAAAACAAGTGAGGATTGCGAAACGATTACGCAATAGTGTTAAGCTGATGCACGCTACCCCGAGGGCGGAATGGAGTGTTGTGATATTTTGTGACAAATAATAAATAGACAGAAGGGAAACTAGTCTGTGAACGAGCCAAAAGTCAGAATGAATGAATTGAGAGACGCGAGGGAAGAGGGAAGCGGTAAAGCGAGAGAGCGCGCGAAAGTGATAGAGTGCTAGAGAAAGAAAAAGCGAGTGAGCGCTAGGGAAAGAGAGAACTTTTGAGTATTTATGTAAAGGAATAATCTACTAATGGAAAATTAATATATGGGTAGGTCCTACCCAACATTTAAGAAGTTGGAAGGCCGAATGTCATTCGTACTTCCAGGAGCTGGTGAACATTTTCAGATGCGAAATAAAAAGTGCGAATGAGAACAGATGTAATTAGAGGAGCTTGCACATTAAGTGAATAAACACACGTGTTTATCACCGAAATAAATAGACAGGGGAGCACGTGGGTTTAACCATGTATTAGGTTGTGAAAAAAGTAATTGTAGATTTGGACCATGATGTTTGAGCACGCATAAAATTTTTTTCATGTATGATCTCAAGCTGGCTCAATAGCATATAGTAGGGGTATACTTGGACAACATATTTATGAATTCCAATCGCTTCATGCTTTTAGGATACCCGGCAAATCCAAGTTTTGACAAATGTGATATTTTCACTCTTTTGTAAAAATATTTCCCGTCTCTCGTATTTTGTGGAGGAAAAGGGCTGTATATTTTAATATAGTGTAGTGAGAAGCACATGTGAAGTTCTTTCGAAAAATAGGTCTAACGCCGATCCTGCCGCAAGATAGCAAGATTTACACATCATTAAATTAATACCTCAGCTAATAAATACTTATCAAATGATAAAGTTTCCTGCTTCGAGGTTCAATCAGACTGGTTTCTAAATAAGTGCGCTTCCATGATACACTATGGTGCTACATACCACAGAGAAACATTTGAACTCATCCCTTCTCTACTTGTAGAAAACATAGATTTTCAGTATTGGTGAATACAGGCCAATATTGTCAAATTTTCGACTTTCGGTATACGGTGAATGAATAAATTTCCTCAAAAGGGAGCTATACCCTGACTTTGCCCAGTCGTATACTGATACATAAAGAGTAGCTTAAACAGTTAACCACAAAATTTAGGGCTTTTCACCAACCCTGGAAATTGGAATACTTGTAATATACGAATTTCGATGTTCAAATTTAATAGTCGGGATGATAAATGTTACATGTTTTGCTAGAAGTATTGTATGCCCACCTAAATACAATTTTAAGGTAATCATGGAAAGTGCTTTTCGCTTCACTACATTTGAGATGGATACATCAATAGTTACGGATGCACGGTAAAAATAATTATTTCTGTTGATGTGCAGTTAGGGTCAAGGTAAAAATGAGCGTATTTTCTGACAGGCCATTCGGAGCGGACCAGGTTCACATGTTGTATTGTGGTATCCGTATGCCATACTTTTCGCACGTGCCGTAATATTTGCCCTATCCTAGCTTTCCATGGATTGCTGGACCGAAACGTACTCAGTTAAACATTTTGTCGATGTAGCTTTGTCTTCATACTGTGGCCTCAATACCAATTGGATAGGCTCGAACCTAAGCGCGATAGAAAGGGTTTCCAAGCACTCAACGAGCACAAGTAACAATATGATATTCAGGCGGCAACCAAAGACGGGGTATTACAGAATCGAAAATTTAAAAATCTACAATTACTTTTTTCACAACCTGATATAAAAAGTCGTACCCACAAAATAAATATGAATGATTTCGCCCGCCTACGAGTAAATTACTGTACTGTCAGACCATTCACCGGTTATCCCCATACGGCTCCCCAGTTTGCAATAGATACATACCTACTCATGCTGTTGTGTAAATATCACATTGCCGTTATTTCACCGGGCATTGGGTCTCATGCGGAAATTCATAAACTTCAATGCAATACCTAGCGGATTTGTGACGAAATGAAGATTGGAAATTGCCTAATTTGTGGCCCGTGTGTGGGTAACATGTTATGTCTCGAATAATTTATTTTAAACCCTCGTGGGGAGGGAGCGGGCAACTAGCCGGTGAGCGAGCTAAGGGTCAGAATGAATGTATTGAGAGGCGCGAGGAAAGAGGGAAGCGGTAAAGCGAGAGAGCGCGCGAAAGTGAGAGAGTGCTAGAGAAAGCGCGCGAATGGAAATGAGCGCGCGCGAGGCTAACAACAAATAACTGTAATATGGAGAGAGAGAGGGCGACCAAGTGACGATCAAGCTTGGGCACCACTTGAAGAGGCACATCAGAAAAGTCACGAAAGTGGGAAAGGCGAGAGGGATCGAGTAAACAAGCAACGATTGCGAAATTGGAGTCGTTGTTCATGATTCTTGTCTCTGTCAGTCGTCGTGAGCGGTCCCTCCCCATTTTTCCCCGATTGGGAGGCGACTTTTCCCTCCCTTTTCGTCCATCTACTGACATCAAGACTCAAGAATCCCTCCCAAGTCCCTGGCAAGACTTCGGAGGTATCAGCCACGGATCTCGAATATGGGAGGAGTCGTTTCAAGATGGACATGAAGGTATCGAAGGTGTCCTCTTTATAACTTCTAAGGAGGACTGGCTATCCGGGATGCAAGATTCAAGAAGAATACGATCTCGGTAGCGACTAGTTTAAGGGAAGAATGCAAGCGCCTAAAGAGGAGAGGCGGTCCGACTTCATGCGAAACTTTCCGCATGCTCACGAGAGATGTGTCAAGTGACAACGAACGACTCACAAGAAGATGAATGAGTCCAAAGATCCAACGCCTTCCCACCCCCCTCGTCGATGGCAGAAGGCGCCAGAGTCCTTCCCTTACTTTACACCCCCACATGCCTTGACATGTATAAAATCTATCTAATCTATCTATATAAGGAACTAGTAACTTACATGCCCTAGGGCACTGAAATCCGATCTGATCCAGTAAGGGCCTGTTTTATGCTCTTGATTGTACAATGCAAAAAAACTATCCGTCTGATAGCATCTAGCCCATTTTATTGATTTGACTGTTCCGGATCTAGTGAACGGCAGAGATATAAACTAGCGACCTTCGGTCGCTACGTGGTTCGCGGGGTTGTGTTTTAAGGATAACAATTGGACGCGACTGGTGAGAGCCTGCTTAAAACTTTGTAAAAGGCTCGTGAGGCCTCGGGCATTTCAAAAAAGTTGGGATGGGGCTTCGCCCCATCCCAACTTTTCCGCCGGCCTCACGAGCCTTTCACAACGCTTACGCTGCGGGGGGTGAGAGCAAGTTGGGCAGATTTTACAACAGCTATGTGATATATTTCTAAACGAAGGGTTGCGAATTCGCAGATAAATATGTTATCGTGTTCTAAGGTCTGCAAGTACAAGTTGGGTTGGGTTGGGTTGGGGCGAAGCCCCAACCCAACTCAGCAGGTTAGGATGGTGTGGTGGGTGGTGCATAGAGTGCATTTGAGTTTTCTGCGATTTGGTAAAATGACCATGTTATGTGGTGTTCTGAAAGTGCTCGCCGTGGGAATACCAACGGTCAAGGTCCGACGTCACATGGACGTGTTTGAGCCGAATTAGAGCGCTTTTGAAGAAAAAGATCAAAGATCAAAGATCAAGTTTCAAATTTTAAAAGTGCTAATCGTGGGGATGCCAACGGTCAAGGTCTTAATGGTCTAGGATGATTTTGAGTCAAGTTAGAGCGATTTGAAGAAAAAGATCAAAGATCAAATTTTGAAAGCTCTCATCAAATGGTCACCAATGGTCAAGGTCCTAACCTTCGATGATGATTTTGAGGCGAATTAGAGCGATTTGAAAAAAAGCGTCACCGACAGACAGACGGACAGACGGACAGACAGACAGACAGACGTTACGATATGTCTTTATACAGTAATTGATAAAATTGAAATGATGAGATAAAATTGAAATGATGGAAAATGTATACTTTAGACACAAACCAAGGCGCAAATCAAGGTATTTAGGTAACGCATAGGAACGTTTTCAAGAGAATAACATATCCAAATCATGGAATTAACATTTTACCATTAGAGCTTCTTCAATTACATTCGAACGAGACACATTAACGAATAAAATGTTAAATTAGAACAAATGAGATGCAACTTCTATTGAGAATATGGAATATTAACGATTGTATTATAGCTGGACTACGAAGGAGTTATCAGACAACTTCTGAAAAAGCGAATAAGATTCCATACAGGAATATGTACGTTGAACCTCCCATTGAGAATGGACCACTCACCTCGCGGAGGAAGTCCTTCCAGAAGGAGTTGGGGAATTCGAAGAGGAAGGGTCGGTCGGTCAAGAAAGTGATGCATATGTACAAGGAATGGGTTTAAAGAATTGCTTGGAAACAACTTATGTAAATGTACTGTAGATGTAGCAAAAGAATATCAAGGAAACGTCTAATTACATTTCGGCGAAGAATGTACAGGAGAAGCTCAAAACAAGTTGGATGTAACTTCTCTATTATCAATGGGAATGGGCGGTATGCGAAAATCCATTACGATAACTTATTTGGTTAACCTCTATACCATTCCAGCCAATTGATGGAAGTATCGGGCAGGTTGATAGGCGCCTCAGTCATGATCTTCTCGTCGAAATAATTCCTGCGAGTCGCAACACTTTTGATACAACCATTCGAGAGCTTCTGAAATATGTGCAATTCAGTCAGGTCATTAGAAATTTTTTAATCAAATATCTCACATTGTTGAAGAAGTTCACCCAGAAGGCGCGTGAGAGGCTGAAGAACGAATCTTGAGGACGGAGGAGAATGAATCGTCCAAGCACAACGTGGGTGATGGGGAAAGAACACGTTGTTTCGATGAAGGAGGCTGAAGTAAGGGAAATAAAATCTCATGTTCAAAAATTACAAATTGAGTAGACGTTCACAATTAAGCCGTTTCATACTATAATATAAATGGAGATCGCTTGTTCATAGTTCAAGAAAAATTTCATATAATTAACGATTTTTGAACAAATTATTTCTTTCAAAATCTTGAGAGAATATTTTGAGCCTACCGGGATGAGTGAGTTGTGGCTGCTCATCAATCCAGATCCTGAGGCATTTTTTGACCCGAGAACATATGGAGATGATGAAGGGACTGAAGGGAATGCAATGAATAAAATAACGATTTGAGGCACTTTCCTACTTCCGCGCCAGGCTCCTCCCCCTTCCCTCCCTTCGCGATCTCTGACCCGTCTCTTGCCCCTCCCCCCTTGCGCGTCCTTCGTCCCTCCTCCTCCCTTTTCCCGCGCCCGTCCCTCCCCTGCCTGAGAGGAGAGCACTCCCCTCTCTCCCTCTCTCGTTCCTCCCAGCGCTCTCTGACCCGGCGTGACTAGAGAGCGCGCGCGGCTGACCTTATCTCGCTTCTCCTCACTCCTTGGAACATCACGTTCCTAAGTTTGAGGGGGAAACCTCTCGGCAAATTTTTGGAGAGAGCCAGACTCCACCCCCTTCGGGGTGCAGCCTGGTTCCACCCCCTCCCGCCCCCTTGGGGGCAGGACCCAGGGGGCGGTGCCTGGCGCGGAGCTAGGAAAGTCCCCGATTTGAAACATATCGAAAATATCCAAGCGATCAGAAGGCGAGATTTACGATGAGATTCGACTCGCCTCGTGGTGTCGTTGAGAATGACACTTATGAAATGGAGTTCTTCGATGGTCGATTTGTGTAGCAAGTTCGCGAACATCGAGAGATCAGAAGATGAGGGGCTGAGGTCATAAAAACCAATGAAGACAGTCTTGATAGATGACGAGAGGAGATCGGCCAACTGCAGAAATAATTCTGATCAAAAGAATATCATGCAAAGTTCATTTTATCTCATTTTTGTAAATTTAAAAATAAACAAAATATTCAAAACATTCGCATTAGTAGATCGCTTGTAATAACTCAAAATTGTAAAAAGCGTGTGCTCGTCGGACCTGTTCGAAGATTGGATCGTCATGGCTTCTGATCTTCACTCGCAGACAAGGACATCCGAAGTCCTTCGTTCGTTTGAATCGTCCCCAATCGAGATTTGACAAGTTGTAGAAGGGGAGATTGGAAGAGAACAGGCTAATCTCGGCCTTGAGGCCGTACTGTAAATTAGAAGAGTTAGTGAAATTAGGATAGTAATAGATTGCTCATTGTTTAAGCTTTCAGCTAACTCTATCGTTCCTTTCATAGGTTGGATACTGAAAAGAAAGAACCAATCCAATTAAACAATGAAACCTCGTCGTTCCGTAACGTCACATTCTCGATTCCCGGTCGATTGCAGTCTAGCTTCATGAACTGTTTTGCACCATTGTAGAAGATTTTGGAAACCTGCCATATTAAAGCCATAGTGGAATATCACAATCATTTTGGCTTGATCTATGATCTATACCCATCCCTCGCCCACTCCTTCTACAGACCCCTGCCCTACCCTAGCTGCCGCAAGAAACCCGATTCGACAACGTCGACGGAGATCCGTCTATTGTTTTTTTTTCATTTCGCCCATTACTTGAATATCCCATTGACGGAATAAATAAATAAATAATGAATGAATGAATCAAACTATAAGAAACTCCAAAACGAACCACCCCTTGAGAATTCGAACAGTTGGCGTATATTAGAAAGGTGGAATCTATGAGATATCTGATAAGTACCAAAATCTCAGATTTTCAAGTATCTTTCATATTTTCAAGGATGAGGAAACGATACAATTATTTAGAGTGACCTCAAAAATATTACCAATTGCCACACCTTCGAGAGATTGTTGAGATCCGAGCAGTTCCCGTCTGTTCGTAGGTGGTAAAAGATTCTCTTGAAGGCGGGCCGGGCTTTCCACTGAAGACTCTCCAACCTGGAAAGTAGAATGATCGGTCGATCAACAGTTTAAAACTTCATAATTAAGAATGTTACATAATGCTCGAAAATTTTAAATGAAAATGGCATACATTGAGTACTCGACAGGATCGGCGAAGTTGTCGATCTCGAATTCGCTCTTCTTTTCTGCCTCATGGATTTGGTGCAACTTCTTCTTTTTAGCGGAAGGAGAAGCGCAAGGAGAGGAGATCGACGGCTGAACGATATCAACGATATCATATCAATATCATGAATTTAAAATTTCACAACATTCAAGGAGTGGGCGAGGGATGGGTATAGATCATAGATCAAGCCAAAATGATTGTGATATTCCACTATGGCTTTAATATGGCAGGTTTCCAAAATCTTCTACAATGGTGCAAAACAGTTCATGAAGCTAGACTGCAATCGACCGGGAATCGAGAATGTGACGTTACGGAACGACGAGGTTTCATTGTTTAATTGGATTGGTTCTTTCTTTTCAGTATCCAACCTATGAAAGGAACGATAGAGTTAGCTGAAAGCTTAAACAATGAGCAATCTATTACTATCCTAATTTCACTAACTCTTCTAATTTACAGTACGGCCTCAAGGCCGAGATTAGCCTGTTCTCTTCCAATCTCCCCTTCTACAACTTGTCAAATCTCGATTGGGGACGATTCAAACGAACGAAGGACTTCGGATGTCCTTGTCTGCGAGTGAAGATCAGAAGCCATGACGATCCAATCTTCGAACAGGTCCGACGAGCACACGCTTTTTACAATTTTGAGTTATTACAAGCGATCTACTAATGCGAATGTTTTGAATATTTTGTTTATTTTTAAATTTACAAAAATGAGATAAAATGAACTTTGCATGATATTCTTTTGATCAGAATTATTTCTGCAGTTGGCCGATCTCCTCTCGTCATCTATCAAGACTGTCTTCATTGGTTTTTATGACCTCAGCCCCTCATCTTCTGATCTCTCGATGTTCGCGAACTTGCTACACAAATCGACCATCGAAGAACTCCATTTCATAAGTGTCATTCTCAACGACACCACGAGGCGAGTCGAATCTCATCGTAAATCTCGCCTTCTGATCGCTTGGATATTTTCGATATGTTTCAAATCGGGGACTTTCCTAGCTCCGCGCCAGGCACCGCCCCCTGGGTCCTGCCCCCAAGGGGGCGGGAGGGGGTGGAACCAGGCTGCACCCCGAAAGGGGTGGAGTCTGGCTCTCTCCAAAAATTTGCCGAGAGGTTTCCCCCTCAAACTTAGGAACGTGATGTTCCAAGGAGTGAGGAGAAGCGAGATAAGGTCAGCCGCGCGCGCTCTCTAGTCACGCCGGGTCAGAGAGCGCTGGGAGGAACGAGAGAGGGAGAGAGGGGAGTGCTCTCCTCTCAGGCAGGGGAGGGACGGGCGCGGGAAAAGGGAGGAGGAGGGACGAAGGACGCGCAAGGGGGGAGGGGCAAGAGACGGGTCAGAGATCGCGAAGGGAGGGAAGGGGGAGGAGCCTGGCGCGGAAGTAGGAAAGTGCCTCAAATCGTTATTTTATTCATTGCATTCCCTTCAGTCCCTTCATCATCTCCATATGTTCTCGGGTCAAAAAATGCCTCAGGATCTGGATTGATGAGCAGCCACAACTCACTCATCCCGGTAGGCTCAAAATATTCTCTCAAGATTTTGAAAGAAATAATTTGTTCAAAAATCGTTAATTATATGAAATTTTTCTTGAACTATGAACAAGCGATCTCCATTTATATTATAGTATGAAACGGCTTAATTGTGAACGTCTACTCAATTTGTAATTTTTGAACATGAGATTTTATTTCCCTTACTTCAGCCTCCTTCATCGAAACAACGTGTTCTTTCCCCATCACCCACGTTGTGCTTGGACGATTCATTCTCCTCCGTCCTCAAGATTCGTTCTTCAGCCTCTCACGCGCCTTCTGGGTGAACTTCTTCAACAATGTGAGATATTTGATTAAAAAATTTCTAATGACCTGACTGAATTGCACATATTTCAGAAGCTCTCGAATGGTTGTATCAAAAGTGTTGCGACTCGCAGGAATTATTTCGACGAGAAGATCATGACTGAGGCGCCTATCAACCTGCCCGATACTTCCATCAATTGGCTGGAATGGTATAGAGGTTAACCAAATAAGTTATCGTAATGGATTTTCGCATACCGCCCATTCCCATTGATAATAGAGAAGTTACATCCAACTTGTTTTGAGCTTCTCCTGTACATTCTTCGCCGAAATGTAATTAGACGTTTCCTTGATATTCTTTTGCTACATCTACAGTACATTTACATAAGTTGTTTCCAAGCAATTCTTTAAACCCATTCCTTGTACATATGCATCACTTTCTTGACCGACCGACCCTTCCTCTTCGAATTCCCCAACTCCTTCTGGAAGGACTTCCTCCGCGAGGTGAGTGGTCCATTCTCAATGGGAGGTTCAACGTACATATTCCTGTATGGAATCTTATTCGCTTTTTCAGAAGTTGTCTGATAACTCCTTCGTAGTCCAGCTATAATACAATCGTTAATATTCCATATTCTCAATAGAAGTTGCATCTCATTTGTTCTAATTTAACATTTTATTCGTTAATGTGTCTCGTTCGAATGTAATTGAAGAAGCTCTAATGGTAAAATGTTAATTCCATGATTTGGATATGTTATTCTCTTGAAAACGTTCCTATGCGTTACCTAAATACCTTGATTTGCGCCTTGGTTTGTGTCTAAAGTATACATTTTCCATCATTTCAATTTTATCTCATCATTTCAATTTTATCAATTACTGTATAAAGACATATCGTAACGTCTGTCTGTCTGTCTGTCCGTCTGTCCGTCTGTCTGTCGGTGACGCTTTTTTTCAAATCGCTCTAATTCGCCTCAAAATCATCATCGAAGGTTAGGACCTTGACCATTGGTGACCATTTGATGAGAGCTTTCAAAATTTGATCTTTGATCTTTTTCTTCAAATCGCTCTAACTTGACTCAAAATCATCCTAGACCATTAAGACCTTGACCGTTGGCATCCCCACGATTAGCACTTTTAAAATTTGAAACTTGATCTTTGATCTTTGATCTTTTTCTTCAAAAGCGCTCTAATTCGGCTCAAACACGTCCATGTGACGTCGGACCTTGACCGTTGGTATTCCCACGGCGAGCACTTTCAGAACACCACATAACATGGTCATTTTACCAAATCGCAGAAAACTCAAATGCACTCTATGCACCACCCACCACACCATCCTAACCTGCTGAGTTGGGTTGGGGCTTCGCCCCAACCCAACCCAACCCAACTTGTACTTGCAGACCTTAGAACACGATAACATATTTATCTGCGAATTCGCAACCCTTCGTTTAGAAATATATCACATAGCTGTTGTAAAATCTGCCCAACTTGCTCTCACCCCCCGCAGCGTAAGCGTTGTGAAAGGCTCGTGAGGCCGGCGGAAAAGTTGGGATGGGGCGAAGCCCCATCCCAACTTTTTTGAAATGCCCGAGGCCTCACGAGCCTTTTACAAAGTTTTAAGCAGGCTCTCACCAGTCGCGTCCAATTGTTATCCTTAAAACACAACCCCGCGAACCACGTAGCGACCGAAGGTCGCTAGTTTATATCTCTGCCGTTCACTAGATCCGGAACAGTCAAATCAATAAAATGGGCTAGATGCTATCAGACGGATAGTTTTTTTGCATTGTACAATCAAGAGCATAAAACAGGCCCTTACTGGATCAGATCGGATTTCAGTGCCCTAGGGCATGTAAGTTACTAGTTCCTTATATAGATAGATTAGATAGATTTTATACATGTCAAGGCATGTGGGGGTGTAAAGTAAGGGAAGGACTCTGGCGCCTTCTGCCATCGACGAGGGGGGTGGGAAGGCGTTGGATCTTTGGACTCATTCATCTTCTTGTGAGTCGTTCGTTGTCACTTGACACATCTCTCGTGAGCATGCGGAAAGTTTCGCATGAAGTCGGACCGCCTCTCCTCTTTAGGCGCTTGCATTCTTCCCTTAAACTAGTCGCTACCGAGATCGTATTCTTCTTGAATCTTGCATCCCGGATAGCCAGTCCTCCTTAGAAGTTATAAAGAGGACACCTTCGATACCTTCATGTCCATCTTGAAACGACTCCTCCCATATTCGAGATCCGTGGCTGATACCTCCGAAGTCTTGCCAGGGACTTGGGAGGGATTCTTGAGTCTTGATGTCAGTAGATGGACGAAAAGGGAGGGAAAAGTCGCCTCCCAATCGGGGAAAAATGGGGAGGGACCGCTCACGACGACTGACAGAGACAAGAATCATGAACAACGACTCCAATTTCGCAATCGTTGCTTGTTTACTCGATCCCTCTCGCCTTTCCCACTTTCGTGACTTTTCTGATGTGCCTCTTCAAGTGGTGCCCAAGCTTGATCGTCACTTGGTCGCCCTCTCTCTCTCCATATTACAGTTATTTGTTGTTAGCCTCGCGCGCGCTCATTTCCATTCGCGCGCTTTCTCTAGCACTCTCTCACTTTCGCGCGCTCTCTCGCTTTACCGCTTCCCTCTTTCCTCGCGCCTCTCAATACATTCATTCTGACCCTTAGCTCGCTCACCGGCTAGTTGCCCGCTCCCTCCCCACGAGGGTTTAAAATAAATTATTCGAGACATAACATGTTACCCACACACGGGCCACAAATTAGGCAATTTCCAATCTTCATTTCGTCACAAATCCGCTAGGTATTGCATTGAAGTTTATGAATTTCCGCATGAGACCCAATGCCCGGTGAAATAACGGCAATGTGATATTTACACAACAGCATGAGTAGGTATGTATCTATTGCAAACTGGGGAGCCGTATGGGGATAACCGATGAATGGTCTGACAGTACAGTAATTTACTCGTAGGCGGGCGAAATCATTCATATTTATTTTGTGGGTACGACTTTTTATATCAGGTTGTGAAAAAAGTAATTGTAGATTTTTAAATTTTCGATTCTGTAATACCCCGTCTTTGGTTGCCGCCTGAATATCATATTGTTACTTGTGCTCGTTGAGTGCTTGGAAACCCTTTCTATCGCGCTTAGGTTCGAGCCTATCCAATTGGTATTGAGGCCACAGTATGAAGACAAAGCTACATCGACAAAATGTTTAACTGAGTACGTTTCGGTCCAGCAATCCATGGAAAGCTAGGATAGGGCAAATATTACGGCACGTGCGAAAAGTATGGCATACGGATACCACAATACAACATGTGAACCTGGTCCGCTCCGAATGGCCTGTCAGAAAATACGCTCATTTTTACCTTGACCCTAACTGCACATCAACAGAAATAATTATTTTTACCGTGCATCCGTAACTATTGATGTATCCATCTCAAATGTAGTGAAGCGAAAAGCACTTTCCATGATTACCTTAAAATTGTATTTAGGTGGGCATACAATACTTCTAGCAAAACATGTAACATTTATCATCCCGACTATTAAATTTGAACATCGAAATTCGTATATTACAAGTATTCCAATTTCCAGGGTTGGTGAAAAGCCCTAAATTTTGTGGTTAACTGTTTAAGCTACTCTTTATGTATCAGTATACGACTGGGCAAAGTCAGGGTATAGCTCCCTTTTGAGGAAATTTATTCATTCACCGTATACCGAAAGTCGAAAATTTGACAATATTGGCCTGTATTCACCAATACTGAAAATCTATGTTTTCTACAAGTAGAGAAGGGATGAGTTCAAATGTTTCTCTGTGGTATGTAGCACCATAGTGTATCATGGAAGCGCACTTATTTAGAAACCAGTCTGATTGAACCTCGAAGCAGGAAACTTTATCATTTGATAAGTATTTATTAGCTGAGGTATTAATTTAATGATGTGTAAATCTTGCTATCTTGCGGCAGGATCGGCGTTAGACCTATTTTTCGAAAGAACTTCACATGTGCTTCTCACTACACTATATTAAAATATACAGCCCTTTTCCTCCACAAAATACGAGAGACGGGAAATATTTTTACAAAAGAGTGAAAATATCACATTTGTCAAAACTTGGATTTGCCGGGTATCCTAAAAGCATGAAGCGATTGGAATTCATAAATATGTTGTCCAAGTATACCCCTACTATATGCTATTGAGCCAGCTTGAGATCATACATGAAAAAAATTTTATGCGTGCTCAAACATCATGGTCCAAATCTACAATTACTTTTTTCACAACCTAATACATGGTTAAACCCACGTGCTCCCCTGTCTATTTATTTCGGTGATAAACACGTGTGTTTATTCACTTAATGTGCAAGCTCCTCTAATTACATCTGTTCTCATTCGCACTTTTTATTTCGCATCTGAAAATGTTCACCAGCTCCTGGAAGTACGAATGACATTCGGCCTTCCAACTTCTTAAATGTTGGGTAGGACCTACCCATATATTAATTTTCCATTAGTAGATTATTCCTTTACATAAATACTCAAAAGTTCTCTCTTTCCCTAGCGCTCACTCGCTTTTTCTTTCTCTAGCACTCTATCACTTTCGCGCGCTCTCTCGCTTTACCGCTTCCCTCTTCCCTCGCGTCTCTCAATTCATTCATTCTGACTTTTGGCTCGTTCACAGACTAGTTTCCCTTCTGTCTATTTATTATTTGTCACAAAATATCACAACACTCCATTCCGCCCTCGGGGTAGCGTGCATCAGCTTAACACTATTGCGTAATCGTTTCGCAATCCTCACTTGTTTTCGCGCGCATATTTCTCTTTCTTTTTCTTCACAATCTAGTCTAACGCGAACACATGGCTCTATCAATTTAGTTGTAAAGTTTTCATTCATCTAATTTTTTGCCATTGTGGGCACGTTCGCTTTATTCGGCCGAAATATCCCAGCACACTTGTCCAGATTAAATTTCTTAAAGTGTTGCTTCATTTTCCAGTACTCCTGTAGCACAACGCGAGTTGTATCTTAAAAGTTTCGGCTAACGTTTAAAGTTACCCAACACCCTTGAAAATGCCTTTCTATATTATTTAACAATTTAATAGAACGGGCTCTAATTAGTTAAACTGGAATAATAAAAATAATAGAAATTCAATATTTGCACCAGTGTAGAGCCACAAAGTATGAATCTGAGTTGCCTGATCACGACCACTCTCTCCCTTTTACACACTCTCTCGCTCGTTTTGTCGTGATCAGGGTACTCCCGCCAATTCAAATTATTTCCATGGGTTTTGGGAAACTTTAATGCTTCTTAGGATGATATTTTCATTTATTATCGTAATTTCAAAACTTGAGTCCTCTTTCCATCTACACCCCCTCTCTCTCTTTCGATTCGCAATCGCTTCGCAGTGCGGCCATACGTACAAAACAGCGCTATGTATTTATCAATAGAACTTTATTTGATATACATTTGTGTAGGCTCGATTATAATGTATTTCTTGATTCATGCGAGAGTAACTAACCACTTCTTATGATTAATGCATATTTTTTTCGGTTTTCCAAGTATGGGCGCATGTCTCCCCTGCCTTCGCCCTTCCCGCAACACCGGCCTCCCTAAAGATCCAAGGTATTCTCCTTCGATATTGACTTCCCAATAAAATCTTGTTTTACTATAACACGGGTCTCCTGTAAAAACGTAGGAACGCTGGAAACTAGAAATATTTTATGTCACCGATTTTTACTAAACTTGGTTTATGGACATCATTGGAGGTTAGAAGAAGGCCTGTCCGCCTGGTTTGCTCAAATTTGAACATTATCGATTTTTGTGATCTACCACTAGAAATTGACGTTTCTCATTCAATTTTCATCGTACAGCGAACTGTTTTTTCTCATTTTGCTCGAAATCGAGAGATCTACAACTTTCTTAGCGCGAGACAAGCGGCCTAATCACGTCTTCATAGCGAAAATTGCGAAAAACTGAATTTCGTGATGAGAATATCGATTTTCTGGCTTCGTATACCTAAAACGCAATCGTGTTTATTCTTGAAATGGAATCTCCATTCAAAATTAGGGGGAGTATATGTTGACCATTTTTCATATTTCTGTCCCCTCACTATTGATTTACTATGGGGGATTACAGACGTTTCCGGACTCGGTTATTTTTTGAAAGATTTCGTATTTTGATCGTAATTCGGTTCAACGTGGTTCGATCGAGCACTCAAAAAAATCAATCGATAGCTCTCAAAAAGTTCTAAAACTTCCTCGAAGTGATTCCAATCGCTACAATTCTTCGTTTTGAAATTATTTTAAGAAAACTGCCTTAAACGAGTAAAATTGAGATATTTCAGCATCACATATCGCATGAAAAGCGTTTCCACACTAGTTTTGAATCTTAACAATGTTTCTGGACATTTATGATCATTTTTAATGTTATTGTCGTTCAAATTCATGTAAGGTTCTTCTCCATGCCTATCATTTATTCCAACATTGATATATGATATTAACAGTTCAATCGTCGTTCGGGGGTTTATCGTGTTTCTCCCCACGGCAATAGCTTGAAACTTGATCATAAATGTCCAGAAACATTGTTAAGATTCAAAACTAGTGTGGAAACGCTTTTCATGCGATATGTGATGCTGAAATATCTCAATTTTACTCGTTTAAGGCAGTTTTCTTAAAATAACTTCAAAACGAAGAATTGTAGCGATTGGAATCACTTCGAGGAAGTTTTAGAACTTTTTGAGAGCTATCGATTGATTTTTTTGAGTGCTCGATTGAACCACGTTGAACCAAATTACGATAAAAACACGAAATCTTTCAAAAAATAACCAAGTCCGGAAACGTCTGTAATCCCCCCAAGTAAATCAATAGTGAGGGGACAGAAATATGAAAAATGGTCAACATAGACTCCTCCTAATTTTGAATGGAGATTCCATTTCAAGAATAAACACGATTGCGTTTTAGGTATACGAAGCCAGAAAATCGATATTCTCATCACGAAATTCAGTTTTTCGCAATTTTCGCTATGAAGACGTGATTAGGCCGCTTGTCTCGCGTTAAGAAAGTTGTAGATCTCTCAATTTCGAGCAAAATGAGAAAAAAAGTTCGCTGTACGATGAAAATTGAATGAGAAACGTCAATTTCTAGTGGTAGATCACAAAAATCGATAATGTGCAAATTTGAGCAAACCAGGCTGATAGGCCTTCTTCTAACCTCGAATGATGTCCATAAACCAAGTTTAGTAATAATCTATGATATATAATATTGGCTCTGTAGTAAAACGCGGGTCCCTTCAGACACCATATACTTTTGTGGTCCGATACTTTTGTGGTCCGATACTTTTGTGGTCCCATACTTTTGTGGTCCCAAGAGCCTGTAATATACACATCATACTTTTGTGGTCCCAATACTTTTGTGGTCCGTTACTTTTGTGGTCCGATACTTTTGTGGTCCGATACTTTTGTGGTCCGATACTTTTGTGGATCGATGCTTTTGTGGTCCGATAGTTTTGCGGTCCCATACTTTCGTGTGTGGTCCCAACAACATACACATATATGCTTCATAACAGCATAAATACATCTATGCATCCTTTCCAATATCGGCGACCCGCGAAGCGGGGAGCCCTGTAAGCAACGATAGGGTCTCCCGCGAAGCGGGGAGACCCGATCGTTGCTTACCGCTTAGGCAATAAGACGGCTTAGGCCGGTGATATATAATAAATAGAAAGGTGCGTGGTTAATGTTTCATTCTCAATTATGCATTTTGTATACTCACTCGTCGGTCAAGACTAAGCCACGCACCTTTCTATGTATATCGCCGGCCTAAGCCGTCTCCTTGCCTAAGCGGTAAGCCACGATCGGGTCTCCTCGCTTCGCGGGGAGACCCTATCGTTGCTTACAGGGCTCCCCGCTTCGCGGGTCGCCGATATTGGGAAGGAGGTATAGATGTATTTATGTTATTATGGTGCCTACATGTGTATGATGTTGGGACCACAATAGTATGTGACCACGAAAGTATCGGACCACAAAAGTATCGGACCACAAAAGTGTCGGACCACAAATGTATCGGACCACAAAAGTATGGGACCACAAATGTATCGGACCACAGAAGTATCGGACCACAAAAGCATCGGACCACAAAAGTATCGGACCAGAAAAGTATCGGACCAGAAAAGTATTGGGACCACAAAAATATGATGTGTATATTACAGGCTCTTGGGACCACAAAAGTATAGGACCACAAAAGTATCGGACCACAAAAGTATGGGACCACAAAAGTATCGGACCACAAAAGTATCGGACCACAAAAGTATGTGACCACAAAAGTATCGGACCACAAAAGTATCGGACCACAAAAGTGTATTGGGACCACAAAAGTATCAGGTGGGACCCGCGTTTTACTACAGAGCCAAAATATTTCCTAGTGGCAAAAGCTGCGAATTTTCCTACACTTTTACAGGAGACCCGTGATAACGGTAATCTATTCAGGATTTTGAAGATACTGTATGGTTCGGGGTAACGGGAGTCTTAATTGAATTTTTATAAAAATGATCTTTGTCGGTTGCCAAATATTAAAAAAATATATTCGATTGCAGTCTCTCGACGAAGCAACTGCACAATCCCGCTGATAAGGTAATTGTTGATTCATCATATGTTTTATCCCGAATGAATTGATTTCGTTCGAGTTTGCTGTTGGTAATAAATCTCACAAAAAATCAATACTAACTATATTTTGGAGACACGTGGGCTCAGACTAGTACAAAAAAAGTCGGGACTGCTTGGACCGTTCAAAAGTTTTTGCGGGAAAACCGTATAATTTCTGCAAAGTTACTAGCACACCATTTACTAAAGTAGTTCGCGATAAGTGGTGAAACTGCGTAGGTGGTTAGCACGGACTTGAGTAGATACTCAACTAAGAGATTTATCACATTGTGAGCTGTGACTTTTGCACACTTTATGCATGACTATCTCTCGCAACGATTTCATTAATTATAAGGTGCTGATACGGTGGCCAATTTTCCCGCCCGAGGCCCGCTCTAGTTATACTTTTCTGGTTCAATGGGATTCATTCTGAGCACACGTGGGAGACTACTCAGCTGTCCGGACAATTTTAATAGTTCGATTCTTTCGATGTAATCCAAACTTATTCGCATCTTTCTTCTAAATAGGAAAGTAATAGAGTTCGCTGTTGGTAAATAAGGTGAAATATAAAAAAAATTTTCGCTCGAGGAAAAAATTTCCAATTTCCTGTAATTTTGTAATAATTTGTTTTAGAATTTTTTGCATTCTGTGTTTCGTCGAAGTTTTACCGTTTAATCGACCCAATGCAGGCTCGTCCCACTGAGTCTCCCGATGGCGAGCCAATCAATGAGGATCATCCTACTGGACTCTTCTCTATTATCAGTCCTGATGATGAATTCAGAGAGACGGACTCTATCGGACAAGTGAGTTCGCTTCTCTTCTCCATACCATCATTACCGTAACATTTCCCTCGAGATATACTGTAATTGCATTCTCCTCAGGCCTCTGGTCGTCTCAGTATCGTGGGCACGCTGATGCCGAGAGATGTGAATGTCAACGAGATCTGCAATCTGTCAGACCACACTGAGACCCCGAGGTACGGTGAGATTAGAATGCGAAGTCCGTGGAGTCGTGTATCGCGTGTGACGGAGTGAAGCGACCTTTCTACATTCATCCGCAAAATACAAGTGGAACGTTTTATTCAGGCCGCTGGTTTCGATTCAATTTTCGCGCTTTCGCTTTTATTTATTACCGTATTTATTCAATAAATAAAAGCGAAAGCGCGAATATGGGGCGAAAATTGAATCGAAAACAACGGCCTAAATAAAACGTCCCACTTGTATTTTGCGGATTAATGTAGAAAGGTCGCTTCACTCCGCCACACGCGATACACGACACCACGGACTTCGCATTCTAATCTTACAGTACTGTGCAACTTTTTTGAGTTACCATTACCGTAATCACTCGACAATCCATAAAAATTTTAAACTTAAAAATTGTAAGAGTTTGCTCCACGCACCCCTAACAAATTTAAATTCACTTGTAAATTACATAGCACAATACCAATTTTGCAGTCTTTCGACGATCGAATCGCTGGTGGACAACAATCGACCAGGCCTCAAGGATGTATTCCTGATCAAGACTGAGGTTATTTTTGTTTATTCTGATATGGAATATAAACAATCCGGAATGTTGTTATCCTAATTTTTGCGTTATCTCACCACTAGTCGATCGTAAAACACCTGAACTGAAGGAAGACTGAGCAAGATATATTACTGATTTTTTAAATCCAATTTCCTTTTTAGTTATTTTTTTGAAAGTTGACTATGTGTGACCTAATTGATCTGGATTGCTCTAATGCATCAATCATTGATTTTTTCACAGGACGGTCTGAAAGTGCATATTGCCCTCTTCCCTTTCATTACTGCATACCACTACCTTGCCGATTTGGACATGGAACGATTCAAGAAATCGATGGAAAGAGAACGCACTATGGAAGTCACGCTGACCGGTCCCGAAGACCCAATCATAGATCAGGTCCGGCAAGAGCACTCCACTATTTACGATTTGTTTTTATTTCGATATTTTGTAGTTCACTGAATACGATTAATTGAAACATATATGAAGATTATGAATAATATATATGTATTTCAAATAAAATTTAATAAAGTAATTGGATTTTTTATATTTATGATCAAAAACATTTAATTTCAGGTCACAAAACTAATTTCTGCCTCTGCGTCTATCAAGTATGTCTTCTACTATGAGAATGGAAGCCGTTTCTTCTCTTCTGATCTCGCCCTTTGTGCGAAGATCCTTGGCGCTTCTACCATCAGATATCTCAGTTTCGAATTTGAGATGCTTGACGACACTATGATGTGAGTCGAAGTTTCGAAGATCAAATTTGCTAATTTGTTGGCATGTATGGTGATAATTTTCTATAAACCTCGAAGAAGATACGCTCATACTAGGTGTTATTCTACTATTACTTCTATTGGTTTAAATGGTTTCTTATTTCTGTGCATTATATTCAGTCCCCTCATCATTTCCATTCTGTCACGAGCCACGGAATCTCTCTTCATCTGGGTGGAGGAATTGCAGACCAATGATCCGGGTGAGCATCATAGCTGTCCAAGGAACGGTTCGGGGGGGGGGGGGCCTTCCCGGAAGGCCCCCCCTTACCATGTATAGAGGGTCATGGTGAAAATCGATAGTAGGTCATGGGGAAGTCAAGACTAAGTACCATAACCAATCGATAGTACATTATCGATTGATACCGTATATGGCTACCGTAACCCTCAATTATCTTACATTTGAACCCGAGTTCAACCACAAACTAGTTGGTACTTTCTCGAAGGGTCTCTTAACCACCCTTATATATACTCTAAAAGAATTGAATTTGTTTAAGTTATCCCTGATCAAAACTTTGAAATGCCATAGAATGTTTTATCATATTTATGGACCGCAGAGCATTTTTTCAGAATTCCAACTTACAGTATTCCCATTTATTTTCAGTTTGCGATTCTAAATCGCTTCTAAAACTTTCGAAAACGTTTTTCGGTTGTTTTCAACACGTTGTTTTTGATAAAGATTATTTTTTTCTTGTCCAAATGCATTTTCCCAGTATCAATTATCCTCATACATCATTTTGACCACTTTGAGTCTCGTTTAATGCGTTTCATAGCCAATTTCAGAAAGTATGTTTCCCGTTTGCACTTTTTCGACCGAAAATTGATTTGCTCGCATTGCCACACCTTATATTTCGCTATGCATACAATTTAGAGACTCTAGAGCACACAATACCGCTATGTACGTTAATGTGGCAGAGGGAGCATTGAAGTTACGTCGAGTTTTAGCTTGAAAACCGCGTCGTTTTGTGATGCCCACTTTACTTCGATTGATAATGTACTTCCGTCCTTTGACACCCCTCATATTCCTATGCCAATTCAATCTACTGACCATAAAGCACATGTTTTCGCGTAGCAAGTCCAGGTGTCATCGAACGGAACGTTACTTTTTGCATCTGAAAGCCGAACACGCGACGTTCCTATAACAAACAATCTCAGTGATAAACTATTTTCCCGGTCTATGATTCCCAGAATGACATGTATATCATTCGAAAACATATTTTCATACAATTTTTATTTAAAAATGAAGAATAATAAATAACAAAAAATATGAAGATAAAAAATCAGTTATTGATTAGGCTATTGGCAGGCGGTGGGTACTGTACATTGGCGTCGGCGTTAATTTTGTTAATTCGAATAATTAAGTTATTTCGCAACATTTTTAATTTTTTGTTGTCGAAATAGTATCGGCAGCTCATAAATCATCGGATTTTAGGCGCATTTTATTTTAGAAGCATTTTGAAGAAACACGCTTGTGGTCCCTAATCATATTTGGCTTTATTAAAATCTTAAGTTCTCAATTTGTTTTCTATCATTTCAGCCGCCTTTATTAAAGCATTGGACTCGAACTCCGTTGGTCATCTTTGGCTTCTCAACCTCCGTTCCCCTCTTTTCTTCGGCCTTCCTCGTACTTTCTGGGAAAGTTTCATCAACGGGGTAATGATATTATAATTCATTCTTTGATATTATAATTCATTATTTCTTAATCTTCAGTACTTCTGAAAATGAAATATATTGCGAATATTTGTTTTCAGAAGCTGTCAAACGGTTCATTCGAATGGGTGAAGGTGAGAAGCATGGGAGACTCGAGGATCACTCAGGCGCCCATCAATTTGCCAGATTCTCCCATCGGATCGATCAGTTGTGAGAAAACTAAGATGGAGTAACTTACCATCAGTCTTCCTTGTCCCTTGGCGGAAGTTGTACATTCATTTCAATCCTATCCGTAGTTAATTAATGCCTTTCTTAATTACCTTATTAATATCTACTGTTCCCGTCGACGCAAACTTTGCTCATCTTGTTTTGTTACTTGAACTGTTACTAGAGTTGAAAAATGCCGTATGATATATACACTGCCATTCCCTCTCCTCTAAAAGTTATGTCTCAAATGTTCTAATGTTGTTCACCGGTATATATACATTCATTTTTGCGTTCTTGAAATACGTTTACCGAATAAAGTTTTTATTTCAATACTATTTTGTTATTTGAATGAATACGTCTAATTGCGTTGCGTCAATACCTGGATTCCAATCTATATTTATATTTGTCTCGCTCATATAAACTCTCATTTTCTGTTATGATGATTGAGAATATCTTTATTTTTTAACAACCAGAACATGCTCTCCACAAATTCTTCCGAGACTCTCCCGGAGCAGAAGGAACAGTCGAAGATTGCCGACAATCCCACTGTTGAGGTGCGTATTTAAGTATAGCTCCGATTTACCTCTTTTTTACAAGTATTATCTGTTGTAATAAATTTCTCCCTCACAATAACTAATAATTATTGATTCATATATGCATTCTTAAAACATAAAATCAAGTGCTCCACATCCTAATTTTTCTTTCATATTCAGAATCCGCTCAGAGATGATCAACCGACTGTCGGGAAGTTTCCTCTCCCCATCTCTTCACTCTTCTCTTCGGCTGATGATGAATCCAAAGCAACGGATGACTTCTCTGAAGTAAATGATTTTATTCGCACCATGCAAATTGTACTAATTACTAATTTGAATTTTGAAAACATTTTAAAACCTATTCTGCATTTTCTGCTCAAACTTTAAAAACAATTATACTGATCTTTTTCTCACAGAAATCACGGATATATACCGTAGCAGAATTACAAAATTTGTATATTGTAATTCCAATCTCATCAGGCCTTTCGTCATCTGAACATGCAGACGTCCTACGAGAGTGTCATCCATGATGAGCACCAGGCCGATCTCACCGAGACCCCGAGGTACCGTATATCTCCCCTCGTTTTGCTGTCCCTGAAATCTATTCAAAGATACAACAACAAAATAGTTGAATAGCCACTTGCAATAGTTGAATTCCTTACAAGTAAGGAATGCAATTTCGTCGATTGCTAGCTTCTAAAAGTAGCCGATTGCAGTCTCTCGCCGATCGAATCCATCCCCTGGCCAGCTCTCAATCGTCTCTTCCACTTCCTTCGATCCGATGAGGAATGTAGAGATCTGCTCAATCTCTCCATTGTATGTTGCATTTTGAATTCAGATCTGTAATCAGCCAGGTATTGTATGTTGTATATATTTATATCGTTGATGTCGTTTATCGCTAGACG
The DNA here is from genome assembly GCA_036245805.1 of Pristionchus mayeri. Classification (NCBI taxonomy): domain Eukaryota; kingdom Metazoa; phylum Nematoda; class Chromadorea; order Rhabditida; family Neodiplogasteridae; genus Pristionchus; species Pristionchus mayeri. Next base: position 16,500,535 of record BTRK01000006.1, read on the forward strand.
TTGTCGGTTTTCAAGAACGGCTTAAAATAACTGCATTAAAATGCCCTTTCTAGTTTTCTTGAGCGAATACTTATCGAATGTGAAAACTCAGGGTGGAAATAATTATGGACGGTGAAATTTATAATTCAAAGTTGCAGGTCTCCACTCGCTTTCACCAGGGAGTTCACGAATTCATGAGAAGGTATGGAAACCGACCCGGACTAAAGGAAGTCAAGCTCACTAGCTGTGAGGCGACTATTTTGAGACAATTTCGTTTTGTCAAAAAATACGTGTTTTTTTTTCTTTTCCAATGCGAAATTCCAATGCGACCTTGGAATATTATTTTACGCTTTCTTCAAAATTCGACGTCCCCTTTTCCAGCAAATCGATTATTAATTTTAACAAAAATTCATGTCTCTAGTTGAGTCTTGGTCCCGGATTTATCCTGCTCTAATTTCGTTATTTACCATTATAAAAACAATTCACAGGACGGTTTGGAAGTGGGAATTGAAAAATTCGCTTCAAATATTGCCTTCCACGATCTGAAAAATTTGGACATGGGAAGAATCAAGAAATCGATGGGCGATTTGACGGGAGTACCTACTCCACACGTAACGCTGACCGTGCCCGAGGACACAATGATCGAGCAGGTCAGTCAATTTACTATTCGTTTGCTGTTTTGATCGCAAAATTTCTTAATTTTTTCGATATTATGAATCCTACTACTATAACTTCTATGAATTTGTTTGTAATTTTTCTAAAATTACAAAAATGAAATAAGAATAATGTTGTCTGATATTTTCTTAATTATAATCATTCTCCGTAGTTGGCCGAATTCCTCTCTACATCTATCAAAAGTGCAACCATCGATGTTGATCTCAACTCCTCTGGTGCCTCTTTGTGCACGAATTTGATGCGCTCGTCAAGCTGGGCTCTCTCTCCATCCACGATGTATTCCTCTATCGTCGTGTTGACAGTAGATTCCCTCCCAATATATTCTTCGGCCTCCCTCGAGAATTCTGGGAGGAATTTCTCAAAGAGGTGAGAATGACTTTTGAATAATTAGTTGTTGTATCGTAGTATTTATATTTTCCTAACATTACAGCGCATTTATATTTTAAAGAAGCTATCTAACGGTTCCTTCATTTGGGTTAAGCCCAGTAATATCTTCGGAAAGATGATCACGAAGGCACCCGTCAACTTGCCCGACACTTGTATTAGATCCTTGAAGTGGGGGAGAAAGAAGTCCAATTAAGCCACCAAAGTGCATCTACTGTTCCCCTTATGCTTAATTCTTATACAGTACCCGTCATAGAAGTATTATTTCTCTTATCTTATTACTCCTTCATAAGGTAAACCTTAGCTACATCTCATGCATTTATCATTTTTTTAGTTAATCGTAGTTTTTTGAAGAGAAAAATAGGGAGTAGTATATCGTACTAGTTGCAATTTCTGATCTTCTCCGATAGAAGTCGTCTCTCAATGTTTTGATTTTTATTCACCTATATGAATGTAATATTTGTTATGATCTTAAAAGTTCCCTGATAAAGTTTTGAATTAAAAACGATGGTATATGAATTCTATGAATACGTCGAATTACGTTTCATCAATACCTTGCTTCTAGTCTTCGATCGTCCATTTCAAATTCACCCTTCTCAATCAGAATCCGATTATCGATCGTCGTTCAATTGGAATGAAGTCTCTTCTCTCCCTCTCCTCTATCTTCTCTTCAGCTGATGAAGAATCGGAAGCGACGAAAAATTTTTGCCAAGTAATAATGGATTCGTCGAGATTATTCCAATGGGAAACTATTCTATTAGACAAGAAACTGGCAAATCGATGACTAGTGGTGCGAAATTGACAAATTTTTAGGCGGTGATCGCTAGTTATTCGGGAAGAGAAATTAAAGAATGAACGACCACAAATATATTAATTGCCAAAAATTATTTTGTAACAGCTGAGTAGATCAATCTCAGAACGGCGATCGGAGCGAAAAGGGATGTAGAAAATCTTCAGCCTTTCTTGGTAGGAAGAGGGGGGGAAGATGGAAGCAGGAGAGGGCGATTCTTGTGAAACGCCTTTTTGCAATTTCTCTTTTTAGGATACATACCGTAATTACAAATCTCATCAGGCCTTTCGTCTTCTCAACATCGTGGACGCGCAGAAGCAACATGACGATAGCACCACCGAGATCGACAATACGTCAGACCACACTGAGTCTCCGAGGTATTGCACATTTTTCTGCTTGTTGATCCCATATACCGTATTCGTACGACTGTACAATTTACAACTAAAAAATGTAACGAATTCGTGAAGTCAAACGAATATACATAAATCCATTTGTCGATTGCAAAACCTTATACTTATAGTATTAAATTGCAGTCTCTCGATGATCGAATCTCTCCCTTCCGCACCTCTCAATGACGAATGTACGGACTCGCAGGTACGGTTTTCCATTTTTAAGTTGTAAAATGTTTCAATATTTCATCGAAATGGAATTTAAACAAGTAGTTTTCAGATATTTCATTTTTTGTATTTACATAGAACTTCCATTATTTCATATTCTTTTTTAAGAGGTTGCCTAGTGTTTGAGACATTGAATTTATATATCAGAGCGTTTACCTAAAAGTCGAGCATATCCGAAATATTTTGGTACAGCAAAAAAGGCCAATTTTCTAATTTTGAGTGATTTGGGATTATCGATGACGCGGAAGAAGATAGGCATACTCATTTAGCACGTAGAGCTTCCGTTGGCTCCAGACGACGTTGCGTCAAATTCACATGTTGAGGCTTTAGACAGCCCAATTGAGCGCTAAAATTAGTGGAACAAGTTTCCTGGGGTGAAATTTTATGGCGTACATGCCTGTGTATTTCAATTATCATAATTTTCTAATTTAAAAATTAAAAATTCAACTTTTCGCTCAATCAATAGCGAGCTTAGCAAATACTGGATGGAACCGCCGTGACGAGAGGATTTCAAGAATGCAATTTCATCTAAATACGACATCAAACTTTTGAGAAATATTGCAAATAGTGCTCCGTTTGATCCTAATTTGGGGGATTAACGTCCGATCTTCCCCCTTCACTTGACCTCAGACCCTCTGGCAGTCACCTCATCTGCCTCTATCACACGCCCCCCTGGCAGTTTCAGTGCTTTGCCTCGTCCAACCTCGCGTTTTCATCCGATTCAAGCGCAGTTATTTTTAGTTTTCTCAAAAGTTTGATGTCGTAATTATATGAAATTGCATACTTGAAATCGTCTCGTCACGGCGGTTCCATTTATATATTTGCTAAGCTCGCTTTTCATGGAGCGAAAAGTTGCATTTTTAATTTTTTAATTAGAACAATATGATAATTGACATACTCAGGCGTGTTCGCCATAACATTTCACTCCAGAAAACTTGTTCCACTAATTTTAGCGCTCAATTGAGCTGTGGGAAGCATCAAAATGTGAAATCGACGCAACGTCGTCTGGAGCCAACGGAAGCTCTACGTTAAAAATGAGTATGCCTACCTTCCTCAGCGCCATCGATAACCCGAAATCACTCAAAATTAGAACATTGATTTTATTGCTGTGTCTAGCTCTGATCGAACCTTCGGCAAACGCCCTCATATCTCATTCGAAATCTTTATTTAAATTAATTTATACTTGACGAGAATCTTTCTTATTTTTGCTAATTTCGAGTTTGTATTATATTGCTTGAACACTGCTCCTCGCAGGTCTCCGCTCACTTCCACGGCAGAGCTGAGGAATTTATGAGGAGGAACGACAATCGACCGGGACTTGAGAGTGTTTGGCTGGAGAAGAATTCGGTGAGCAAAATGAAGGGTGGATATGCCACTTTTATGTTCTCTCTCCTCTAGTCGATAGTAAAAGCTATGAAATTAATAAACCTTGTCAGTAACACTACGGAATAATTATCTACTTCAGGTAGTTATGTTTTTTACAAAGTGCACTGTTTATGTTTCGTCCAGATTGACCCGTCCTGGTAATCCATTCCACATTGATATTTTACCGACTATTCACAGGACGGTCTGGAAGTATACATTGACCTCTTCCCTTCCAATGTTGCGTTCTACGACCTGGCCAATTTGGGCCTGGAACGATTCAAGAGAACGACGGGAATTTGGGGAACGAGAACTCTGAAAGTAACCCTAACTGGACTCGAGGACCCAATTGCCGAGCAGGTCAGATTGTGTAGTCCATTTTAATTTTTTGTATATTGAATTTTTGTATCAATCGTTGTTCATAGAATACGGTCAATCGAAGCATTTGTGAATAAAAAAACAGCAATGTTTCTTCTGAAAAACCCAAAATGCGAACTATTTTTCGCAGTTGGCCGATTTTCTCTCTACATCCATCAAGCATGTTGAAATCGAGGAAAACGGAGGCCGTCTTTCCTCTTCTGATCTCTACCTCTGTCTGAAGCTCCTAGGCGAATCGACCATTGAAGATCTCCGTTTCCGATTTGTGAATCTCGACTACACTATGACGTTAGCAATGCATTCGAATTGCATTCATTCATGATCTAATTTGCCGTTGACTTGAATGATGGTGGTTGTTCGGCATACATCTTGAACGTATAATTAAGCTCAAAATAGCGTTCGAGGTCTCAATGGTTCCATATTTCTTTGAAATATTTTCAGTCCTCACGTCATATCCATTCTGTCGCGGGCAACGAAATATGTCTACATCGCGGTTAATAAGCAGCCGCAGTTCAATGATCCGGGTAAACAGCCATATTCTGTTAAGATTTTCAAGAATTACCGAAAAATATAGCTTCTTGAACTGGTTGATTTCAATGCTCTGTTGGGTTTACAATTAATTAGGTCACATACCACCTGATAAACCGTGTGAAAAGCTCTAGATTATTTTGCATTTGATATTAAAATAAATAGTTCTGATGTGTTCTTTAACATTTCAGCCGCCTTTGTCCAAGCACTTTATTCGAGCCCCGTTGGCGATATTGGTCTCTTCAACCACCGTTCCCCTCTTTTCTTCGGCCTTCCTCGCGCCTTCTGGGAAAGATTCCTCAATGAGGTCAGAATACTGTTACAATCCTAAGGATGACTTTTTTAATATTCCTTATCTCCAATGTGATGGAGAATACATTTTTCAGAATCTCTCGAATGGCTCTTTCGAATGGGTGGAGACGAGCAACATCGGGTTATATAAGAAGTTTAGGATGGCTCCCATTAAATTGCCTGATTCTCCCACCGTATGGCTGAGGTGTAAGAAACCTACGATGAAGTAAATTACCACTTCATATACCGTATCCCCACACAGTAGTTGTATTCTCATTTTTCATTTTACATTTTACAAAGCATACATCTTTTTTCTGCTACTAAAATCCTCTGATGGAGTATTAGGGAGTATAACACCATACTCTGACATTCCCCTTGCTCTAGAACTTGTGTTCTAATTTTCCGATTTTACATACCTATTGTTATGCAATAATATTGTTGTGCTCTTAAAAGAGGGTTCCATGATACAATTTTGATTTTCGATACGGTACTCGATTGATTTCGATACGATAATTATCGCAGCGCTCTCTCGCTTCCCTCGTCCTATCTTCCTTTCGCCTCGAGTCTCCTTTCCTTTCTGTCATTCAAGGTGCTCCGTGTTCTCGCGAATTCCTCATTAGTTTCTTTCGATGCTCATCGCCCGTCATGTTCTTGCTTCACGAGTATTGGAAGAGTAGCTAGTACTTTTGTTTACGTTTGTAAATGTTTTCCCCGAAAACCGCTGAAAATACTCCCCTCTCCTTCCCTAGTTTACGCTCGTTTCTCTGTTACTCTCTCTTATCACGACGCTCTCTCGCTTCCCTCGTCCTATCTTCCTTTCGCCTCGAGTCTCCTTTTCTGTCATTCAAGGTGCTCCGTGTTCTCGCGAATTCCTCATTAGTTTCTTTCGATGCTCAGCGCCCGTCGTGTTCTTGCTTCACGAGAATTGGAAGAGTAGCTAGTATTTTTGTTTACGTTTGTAAATGTTTTCCCGAAAACCGCTGGAAATACTCCCCTCTCCTTCCCTAGTTTACGCTAGTTTCTCTGTTACTCTCTCTTATCACAACGCTTTCTCGCTTCCCTCGTCCTATCTTCCTTTCGCCTCGAGTCTCCTCTCCTTTCTGTCATTCAAGGTGCTCCGTGTTCTCGCGAATTCCTCATTAGTTTCTCTCGATGCTCAGCGCCCGTCGTGTTCTTGCTTCACGAGAATTGGAAGAGTAGCTAGTATTTTTGTTTACGTTTGTAAATGTTTTCCCGAAAACCGCTGAAAATACTCCCTCTCCTGTCCCTCACTCTCTCCTTAACTAGTTTACGCTCGTTTCTCTGTTACTCTCTCTTATCACAACGCTTTCTCGCTTCCCTCGTCCTATCTTCCTTTCGCCTCGAGTCTCCTCTCCTTTCTGTCATTCAAGGTGCTCCGTGTTCTCGCGAATTCCTCATTAGTTTCTTTCGATGCTCATCGCCCGTCGTGTTCTTGCTTCACAAGTATTGGAAGAGTAGCTAGTATTTTTGTTTACGTTTGTAAATGTTTTTCCCGAAAACCGCTGAAAATACTCCCCTCTCCTGTCCCTCACTCTCTCCTTAACTAGTTTACGCTCGTTTCTCTGTTACTCTCTCTTATCACAACGCTTTCTCGCTTCCCTCGTCCTATCTTCCTTTCGCCTCGAGTCTCCTCTCCTTTCTGTCATTCAAGGTGCTCCGTGTTCTCGCGAATTCCTCATTAGTTTCTTTCGATGCTCATCGCCCGTCGTGTTCTTGCTTCACAAGTATTGGAAGAGTAGCTAGTATTTTTGTTTACGTTTGTAAATGTTTTTCCCGAAAACCGCTGAAAATACTCCCCTCTCCTTCCCAAGTTTACGCTCGTTTCTCTGTAACTCTCTTATCACAACGCTCTCTCGCTTCCCTCGTCCTATCTTCCTTTCGCCTCGAGTCTCCTTTCCTTTCTGTCATTCAAGGTGCTCCGTGTTCTCGCGAATTCCTCATTAGTTTCTTTCGATGCTCATCGCCCGTCATGTTCTTGCTTCACGTGTATTGGAAGAGTAGCTAGTATTTGTGTTTACGTTTGTAAATGTTTTTCCCGAAAACCGCTGAAAATACTCCCCTCTCCTTCCCTAGTTTACGCTCGTTTCTCTGTTACTCTCTCTTATCACAACGCTCTCTCGCTTCCCTCGTCCTATCTTCCTTTCGCCTCGAGTCTCCTTTCCTTTCTGTCATTCAAGATGCTCCCTGTTCTGGCGAATTCCTCATTAGTTTCTTTCGATGCTCATCACCCGTCGTGTTCTTGCTTCACGATTATTGGAAGAGTAGCTAGTATTTTTGTTTACGTTTCTAAATGGTTTTCCCGAAAACCGCTGAAAATACTCCCTCTCCTCTCCCTTTCTCTCTCCTTCCTAGTTTACGCTCGTTTCTCAGTTACTCTCTCTTATCACAACGCTCTCTCGCTTCCCTCGTCCTATCTTCCTTTCGCCTCGAGTCTCCTTTCCTTTCTGTCATTCAAGATGCTCCCTGTTCTGGCGAATTCCTCATTAGTTTCTTTCGATGCTCATCGCCCGTCGTGTTCTTGCTTCACGAGTATTTGAAGAGTAGCTAGTATTTTTGTTTACGTTTGTAAATGTTTTCCCCGAAAACCGCTAAAATACTCCCCTCTCCTTCCCTAGTTTACGCTCGTTTCTCTGTTACTCTCTCTTATCACAACGCTCTCTCGCTTCCCTCGTCCTATCTTCCTTTCGCCTCGAGTCTCCTTTCCTTTCTGTCATTCAAGGTGCTCCGTGTTCTCGCGAATTCCTCATTAGTTTCTTTCGATGCTCATCGCCCGTCGTGTTCTTGCTTCACGTGTATTGGAAGATTAGCTAGTATTTGTGTTTACGTTTGTGAATGTTTTTCCCGAAAACCGCTGAAAATACTCCCTCTCCTCTCCCTTTCTCTCTCCTTCCTAGTTTACGCTCGTTTCTCAGTTACTCTCTCTTATCACAACGCTCTCTCGCTTCCCTCGTCCTATCTTCCTTTCGCCTCGAGTCTCCTTTCCTTTCTGTCATTCAAGATGCTCCCTGTTCTGGCGAATTCCTCATTAGTTTCTTTCGATGCTCATCGCCCGTCGTGTTCTTGCTTCACGAGTATTTGAAGAGTAGCTAGTATTTTTGTTTACGTTTGTAAATGTTTTCCCCGAAAACCGCTAAAATACTCCCCTCTCCTTCCCTAGTTTACGCTCGTTTCTCTGTTACTCTCTCTTATCACAACGCTCTCTCGCTTCCCTCGTCCTATCTTCCTTTCGCCTCGAGTCTCCTTTCCTTTCTGTCATTGAAGATGCTCCCTGTTCTCGCGAATTCCTCATTAGTTTCTTTCAATGCTCATCGCCCGTCGTGTTCTTGCTTCACGAGTATTTGAAGAGTAGCTAGTACTTTTGTTTACGTTTGTAAATGTTTTCCCCGAAAACCGCTAAAATACTCCCCTCTCCTTCCCTAGTTTACGCTCGTTTCTCTGTTACTCTCTCTTATCACAACGCTCTCTCGCTTCCCTCGTCCTATCTTCCTTTCGCCTCGAGTCTCCTTTCCTTTCTGTCATTGAAGATGCTCCCTGTTCTCGCGAATTCCTCATTAGTTTCTTTCGATGCTCATCGCCCGTCGTGTTCTTGCTTCACGTGTATTGGAAGAGTAGCTAGTATTTTTGTTTACGTTTGTAAATGTTTTTCCCGAAAACCGCTGAAAATACTCCCCTCTCCTTCCCTAGTTTACGCTCGTTTCTCAGTTACTCTCTCTTATCACAACGCTCTCTCGCTTCCCTCGTCCTATCTTCCTTTCGCCTCGAGTCTCCTTTCCTTTCTGTCATTCAAGGTGCTCCGTGTTCTCGCGAATTCCTCATTAGTTTCTTTCGATGCTCATCGCCCGTCGTGTTCTTGCTTCACGTGTATTGGAAGAGTAGCTAGTATTTTTGTTTACGTTTCTAAATGGTTTTCCCGAAAACCGCTGAAAATACTCCCTCTCCTCTCCCTTTCTCTCTCCTTCCTAGTTTACGCTCGTTTCTCAGTTACTCTCTCTTATCACAACGCTCTCTCGCTTCCCTCGTCCTATCTTCCTTTCGCCTCGAGTCTCCTTTCCTTTCTGTCATTCAAGATGCTCCCTGTTCTGGCGAATTCCTCATTAGTTTCTTTCGATGCTCATCGCCCGTCGTGTTCTTGCTTCACGAGTATTTGAAGAGTAGCTAGTATTTTTGTTTACGTTTGTAAATGTTTTCCCCGAAAACCGCTAAAATACTCCCCTCTCCTTCCCTAGTTTACGCTCGTTTCTCTGTTACTCTCTCTTATCACAACGCTCTCTCGCTTCCCTCGTCCTATCTTCCTTTCGCCTCGAGTCTCCTTTCCTTTCTGTCATTCAAGGTGCTCCGTGTTCTCGCGAATTCCTCATTAGTTTCTTTCGATGCTCATCGCCCGTCGTGTTCTTGCTTCACGTGTATTGGAAGATTAGCTAGTATTTGTGTTTACGTTTGTGAATGTTTTTCCCGAAAACCGCTGAAAATACTCCCTCTCCTCTCCCTTTCTCTCTCCTTCCTAGTTTACGCTCGTTTCTCAGTTACTCTCTCTTATCACAACGCTCTCTCGCTTCCCTCGTCCTATCTTCCTTTCGCCTCGAGTCTCCTTTCCTTTCTGTCATTCAAGATGCTCCCTGTTCTGGCGAATTCCTCATTAGTTTCTTTCGATGCTCATCGCCCGTCGTGTTCTTGCTTCACGAGTATTTGAAGAGTAGCTAGTATTTTTGTTTACGTTTGTAAATGTTTTCCCCGAAAACCGCTAAAATACTCCCCTCTCCTTCCCTAGTTTACGCTCGTTTCTCTGTTACTCTCTCTTATCACAACGCTCTCTCGCTTCCCTCGTCCTATCTTCCTTTCGCCTCGAGTCTCCTTTCCTTTCTGTCATTCAAGGTGCTCCGTGTTCTCGCGAATTCCTCATTAGTTTCTTTCGATGCTCATCGCCCGTCGTGTTCTTGCTTCACGTGTATTGGAAGATTAGCTAGTATTTGTGTTTACGTTTGTGAATGTTTTTCCCGAAAACCGCTGAAAATACTCCCTCTCCTCTCCCTTTCTCTCTCCTTCCTAGTTTACGCTCGTTTCTCAGTTACTCTCTCTTATCACAACGCTCTCTCGCTTCCCTCGTCCTATCTTCCTTTCGCCTCGAGTCTCCTTTCCTTTCTGTCATTCAAGATGCTCCCTGTTCTGGCGAATTCCTCATTAGTTTCTTTCGATGCTCATCGCCCGTCGTGTTCTTGCTTCACGAGTATTTGAAGAGTAGCTAGTATTTTTGTTTACGTTTGTAAATGTTTTCCCCGAAAACCGCTAAAATACTCCCCTCTCCTTCCCTAGTTTACGCTCGTTTCTCTGTTACTCTCTCTTATCACAACGCTCTCTCGCTTCCCTCGTCCTATCTTCCTTTCGCCTCGAGTCTCCTTTCCTTTCTGTCATTGAAGATGCTCCCTGTTCTCGCGAATTCCTCATTAGTTTCTTTCAATGCTCATCGCCCGTCGTGTTCTTGCTTCACGAGTATTTGAAGAGTAGCTAGTACTTTTGTTTACGTTTGTAAATGTTTTCCCCGAAAACCGCTAAAATACTCCCCTCTCCTTCCCTAGTTTACGCTCGTTTCTCTGTTACTCTCTCTTATCACAACGCTCTCTCGCTTCCCTCGTCCTATCTTCCTTTCGCCTCGAGTCTCCTTTCCTTTCTGTCATTCAAGATGCTCCCTGTTCTGGCGAATTCCTCATTAGTTTCTTTCGATGCTCATCGCCCGTCGTGTTCTTGCTTCACGAGTATTTGAAGAGTAGCTAGTATTTTTGTTTACGTTTGTAAATGTTTTCCCCGAAAACCGATAAAATACTCCCCTCTCCTTCCCTAGTTTACGCTCGTTTTTCTGTTACTCTCTCTTATCACAACGCTCTCTCGCTTCCCTCGTCCTATCTTCCTTTCGCCTCGAGTCTCCTTTCCTTTCTGTCATTGAAGATGCTCCCTGTTCTCGCGAATTCCTCATTAGTTTCTTTCGATGCTCATCGCCCGTCGTGTTCTTGCTTCACGTGTATTGGAAGAGTAGCTAGTATTTTTGTTTACGTTTGTAAATGTTTTTCCCGAAAACCGCTGAAAATACTCCCCTCTCCTTCCCTAGTTTACGCTCGTTTCTCAGTTACTCTCTCTTATCACAACGCTCTCTCGCTTCCCTCGTCCTATCTTCCTTTCGCCTCGAGTCTCCTTTCCTTTCTGTCATTCAAGGTGCTCCGTGTTCTCGCGAATTCCTCATTAGTTTTTTTCGATGCTCATCGCCCGTCGTGTTCTTGCTTCACGTGTATTGGAAGAGTAGCTAGTATTTTTGTTTACGTTTGTAAATGTTTTCCCCGAAAACCGCTAAAATACTCCCCTCTCCTTCCCTAGTTTACGCTCGTTTCTCTGTTACTCTCTCTTATCACAACGCTCTCTCGCTTCCCTCGTCCTATCTTCCTTTCGCCTCGAGTCTCCTTTCCTTTCTGTCATTGAAGATGCTCCCTGTTCTCGCGAATTCCTCATTAGTTTCTTTCGATGCTCATCGCCCGTCGTGTTCTTGCTTCACGTGTATTGGAAGAGTAGCTAGTATTTTTGTTTACGTTTGTAAATGTTTTCCCCGAAAACCGCTAAAATACTCCCCTCTCCTTCCCTAGTTTACGCTCGTTTCTCTGTTACTCTCTCTTATCACAACGCTCTTTCGCTTCCCTCGTCCTATCTTCCTTTCGCCTCGAGTCTCCTTTCCTTTCTGTCATTGAAGATGCTCCCTGTTCTCGCGAATTCCTCATTAGTTTCTTTCAATGCTCATCGCCCGTCGTGTTCTTGCTTCACGAGTATTGGAAGAGTAGCTAGTATTTCTGTTTACGTTTGTAAATGTTTTTCCCGAAAACCGCTGAAAATACTCCCCTCTCCTTCCCTAGTTTACGCTCGTTTCTCAGTTACTCTCTCTTATCACAACGCTCTCTCGCTTCCCTCGTCCTATCTTCCTTTCGCCTCGAGTCTCCTTTCCTTTCTGTCATTGAAGATGCTCCCTGTTCTCGCGAATTCCTCATTAGTTTCTTTCGATGCTCATCGCCCGTCGTGTTCTTGCTTCACGTGTATTGGAAGAGTAGCTAGTATTTTTGTTTACGTTTGTAAATGTTTTCCCCGAAAACCGCTAAAATACTCCCCTCTCCTTCCCTAGTTTACGCTCGTTTCTCTGTTACTCTCTCTTATCACAACGCTCTCTCGCTTCCCTCGTCCTATCTTCCTTTCGCCTCGAGTGTCCTTTCCTTTCTGTCATTGAAGATGCTCCCTGTTCTCGCGAATTCCTCATTAGTTTCTTTCGATGCTCATCGCCCGTCGTGTTCTTGCTTCACGTGTATTGGAAGAGTAGCTAGTATTTTTGTTTACGTTTGTAAATGTTTTCCCCGAAAACCGCTAAAATACTCCCCTCTCCTTCCCTAGTTTACGCTCGTTTCTCTGTTACTCTCTCTTATCACAACGCTCTTTCGCTTCCCTCGTCCTATCTTCCTTTCGCCTCGAGTCTCCTTTCCTTTCTGTCATTGAAGATGCTCCCTGTTCTCGCGAATTCCTCATTAGTTTCTTTCAATGCTCATCGCCCGTCGTGTTCTTGCTTCACGAGTATTGGAAGAGTAGCTAGTATTTTTGTTTACGTTTGTAAATGTTTTTCCCGAAAACCGCTGAAAATACTCCCCTCTCCTTCCCTAGTTTACGCTCGTTTCTCAGTTACTCTCTCTTATCACAACGCTCTCTCGCTTCCCTCGTCCTATCTTCCTTTCGCTTCGAGTCTCCTTTCCTTTCTGTCATTCAAGGTGCTCCGTGTTCTCGCGAATTCCTCATTAGCTTCTTTCGATGCTCATCGCCCGTCGTGTTCTTGCTTCACGTGTATTGGAAGAGTAGCTAGTATTTGTATTTACGTTTGTGAATGTTTTTCCCGAAAACCGCTGAAAATACTCCCCTCTCCTTCCCTAGTTTACGCTCGTTTCTCAGTTACTCTCTCTTATCACAACGCTCTCTCGCTTCCCTCGTCTTATCTTCCTTTCGCCTCGAGTCTCCTTTCCTTTCTGTCATTCAAGATGCTCCCTGTTCTGGCGAATTCCTCATTAGTTTCTTTCGATGCTCATCGCCCGTCGTGTTCTTGCTTCACGAGTATTTGAAGAGTAGCTAGTATTTTTGTTTACGTTTGTAAATGTTTTCCCCGAAAACCGCTAAAATACTCCCCTCTCCTTCCCTAGTTTACGCTCGTTTCTCTGTTACTCTCTCTTATCACAACGCTCTCTCGCTTCCCTCGTCCTACCTTCCTTTCGCCTCGAGTCTCCTTTCCTTTCTGTCATTGAAGATGCTCCCTGTTCTCGCGAATTCCTCATTAGTTTCTTTCGATGCTCATCGCCCGTCGTGTTCTTGCTTCACGTGTATTGGAAGAGTAGCTAGTATTTTTGTTTACGTTTGTAAATGTTTTTCCCGAAAACCGCTAAAATACTCCCCTCTCCTTCCCTAGTTTACGCTCGTTTCTCTGTTACTCTCTCTTATCACAACGCTCTTTCGCTTCCCTCGTCCTATCTTCCTTTCGCCTCGAGTCTCCTTTCCTTTCTGTCATTGAAGATGCTCCCTGTTCTCGCGAATTCCTCATTAGTTTCTTTCAATGCTCATCGCCCGTCGTGTTCTTGCTTCACGAGTATTGGAAGAGTAGCTAGTATTTTTGTTTACGTTTGTAAATGTTTTTCCCGAAAACCGCTGAAAATACTCCCCTCTCCTTCCCTAGTTTACGCTCGTTTCTCAGTTACTCTCTCTTATCACAACGCTCTCTCGCTTCCCTCGTCCTATCTTCCTTTCGCCTCGAGTCTCCTTTCCTTTCTGTCATTCAAGGTGCTCAGTGTTCTCGCGAATTCCTCATTAGTTTCTTTCGATGCTCATCGCCCGTCGTGTTCTTGCTTCACGAGTATTTGAAGAGTAGCTAGTATTTTTGTTTACGTTTGTAAATGTTTTCCCCGAAAACCGCTAAAATACTCCCCTCTCCTTCCCTAGTTTACGCTCGTTTCTCTGTTACTCTCTCTTATCACAACGCTCTCTCGCTTCCCTCGTCCTATCTTCCTTTCGCCTCGAGTCTCCTTTCCTTTCTGTCATTGAAGATGCTCCGTGTTCTCGCGAATTCCTCATTAGTTTCTTTCGATGCTCATCGCCCGTCGTGTTCTTGCTTCACGTGTATTGGAAGAGTAGCTAGTATTTGTGTTTACGTTTGTGAATGTTTTTCCCGAAAACCGCTGAAAATACTCCCCTCTCCTTCCCTAGTTTACGCTCGTTTCTCAGTTACTCTCTCTTATCACAACGCTCTCTCGCTTCCCTCGTCCTATCTTCCTTTCGCCTCGAGTCTCCTTTCCTTTCTGTCATTCAAGATGCTCCCTGTTCTGGCGAATTCCTCATTAGTTTCTTTCGATGCTCATCGCCCGTCGTGTTCTTGCTTCACGAGTATTTGAAGAGTAGCTAGTATTTTTGTTTACGTTTGTAAATGTTTTCCCCGAAAACCGATAAAATACTCCCCTCTCCTTCCCTAGTTTACGCTCGTTTCTCTGTTACTCTCTCTTATCACAACGCTCTCTCGCTTCCCTCGTCCTATCTTCCTTTCGCCTCGAGTCTCCTTTCCTTTCTGTCATTGAAGATGCTCCCTGTTCTCGCGAATTCCTCATTAGTTTCTTTCGATGCTCATCGCCCGTCGTGTTCTTGCTTCACGTGTATTGGAAGAGTAGCTAGTATTTTTGTTTACGTTTGTAAATGTTTTTCCCGAAAACCGCTGAAAATACTCCCCTCTCCTTCCCTAGTTTACGCTCGTTTCTCAGTTACTCTCTCTTATCTCAACGCTCTCTCGCTTCCCTCGTCCTATCTTCCTTTCGCCTCGAGTCTCCTTTCCTTTCTGTCATTGAAGATGCTCCCTGTTCTCGCGAATTCCTCATTAGTTTCTTTCGATGCTCATCGCCCGTCGTGTTCTTGCTTCACGAGTATTTGAAGAGTAGCTAGTATTTTTGTTTACGTTTGTAAATGTTTTCCCCGAAAACCGCTAAAATACTCCCCTCTCCTTCCCTAGTTTACGCTCGTTTCTCTGTTACTCTCTCTTATCACAACGCTCTCTCGCTTCCCTCGTCCTATCTTCCTTTCGCCTCGAGTCTCCTTTCCTTTCTGTCATTGAAGATGCTCCCTGTTCTCGCGAATTCCTCATTAGTTTCTTTCGATGCTCATCGCCCGTCGTGTTCTTGCTTCACGTGTATTGGAAGAGTAGCTAGTATTTGTGTTTACGTTTGTGAATGTTTTCCCCGAAAACCGCTAAAATACTCCCCTCTCCTTCCCTAGTTTACGCTCGTTTCTCTGTTACTCTCTCTTATCACAACGCTCTTTCGCTTCCCTCGTCCTATCTTCCTTTCGCCTCGAGTCTCCTTTCCTTTCTGTCATTGAAGATGCTCCCTGTTCTCGCGAATTCCTCATTAGTTTCTTTCAATGCTCATCGCCCGTCGTGTTCTTGCTTCACGTGTATTGGAAGAGTAGCTAGTATTTGTGTTTACGTTTGTGAATGTTTTTCCCGAAAACCGCTGAAAATACTCCCCTCTCCTTCCCTAGTTTACGCTCGTTTCTCAGTTACTCTCTCTTATCACAACGCTCTCTCGCTTCCCTCGTCCTATCTTCCTTTCGCCTCGAGTCTCCTTTCCTTTCTGTCATTCAAGGTGCTCCGTGTTCTCGCGAATTCCTCATTAGTTTCTTTCGATGCTCATCGCCCGTCGTGTTCTTGCTTCACGTGTATTGGAAGAGTAGCTAGTATTTGTGTTTACGTTTGTGAATGTTTTTCCCGAAAACCGCTGAAAATACTCCCCTCTCCTTCCCTAGTTTACGCTCGTTTCTCAGTTACTCTCTCTTATCACAACGCTCTCTCGCTTCCCTCGTCCTATCTTCCTTTCGCCTCGAGTCTCCTTTCCTTTCTGTCATTCAAGATGCTCCCTGTTCTGGCGAATTCCTCATTAGTTTCTTTCGATGCTCATCGCCCGTCGTGTTCTTGCTTCACGAGTATTTGAAGAGTAGCTAGTATTTTTGTTTACGTTTGTAAATGTTTTCCCCGAAAACCGCTAAAATACTCCCCTCTCCTTCCCTAGTTTACGCTCGTTTCTCTGTTACTCTCTCTTATCACAACGCTCTCTCGCTTCCCTCGTCCTATCTTCCTTTCGCCTCGAGTCTCCTTTCCTTTCTGTCATTGAAGATGCTCCCTGTTCTCGCGAATTCCTCATTAGTTTCTTTCGATGCTCATCGCCCGTCGTGTTCTTGCTTCACGTGTATTGGAAGAGTAGCTAGTATTTGTGTTTACGTTTGTGAATGTTTTTCCCGAAAACCACTGAAAATACTCCCCTCTCCTTCCCTAGTTTACGCTCGTTTCTCAGTTACTCTCTCTTATCACAACGCTCTCTCTCTTCCCTCGTCCTATCTTCCTTTCGCCTCGAGTCTCCTTTCCTTTCTGTCATTGAAGATGCTCCCTGTTCTCGCGAATTCCTCATTAGTTTCTTTCAATGCTCATCGCCCGTCGTGTTCTTGCTTCACGAGTATTGGAAGAGTAGCTAGTATTTTTGTTTACGTTTGTAAATGTTTTTCCCGAAAACCGCTGAAAAAACTCCCCTCTCCTTCCCTAGTTTACGCTCGTTTCTCAGTTACTCTCTCTTATCACAACGCTCTCTCGCTTCCCTCGTCCTATCTTCCTTTCGCCTCGAGTCTCCTTTCCTTTCTGTCATTCAAGGTGCTCCCTGTTCTCGCGAATTCCTCATTAGTTTCTTTCGATGCTCATCGCCCGTCGTGTTCTTGCTTCACGTGTATTGGAAGAGTAGCTAGTATTTGTGTTTACGTTTGTGAATGTTTTTCCCGAAAACCGCTGAAAATACTCCCCTCTCCTTCCCTAGTTTACGCTCGTTTCTCAGTTACTCTCTCTTATCACAACGCTCTCTCGCTTCCCTCGTCCTATCTTCCTTTCGCCTCGAGTCTCCTTTCCTTTCTGTCATTCAAGATGCTCCCTGTTCTGGCGAATTCCTCATTAGTTTCTTTCGATGCTCATCGCCCGTCGTGTTCTTGCTTCACGAGTATTTGAAGAGTAGCTAGTATTTTTGTTTACGTTTGTAAATGTTTTCCCCGAAAACCGCTAAAATACTCCCCTCTCCTTCCCTAGTTTACGCTCGTTTCTCTGTTACTCTCTCTTATCACAACGCTCTCTCGCTTCCCTCGTCCTATCTTCCTTTCGCCTCGAGTCTCCTTTCCTTTCTGTCATTGAAGATGCTCCCTGTTCTCGCGAATTCCTCATTAGTTTCTTTCGATGCTCATCGCCCGTCGTGTTCTTGCTTCACGTGTATTGGAAGAGTAGCTAGTATTTGTGTTTACGTTTGTGAATGTTTTTCCCGAAAACCGCTGAAAATACTCCCCTCTCCTTCCCTAGTTTACGCTCGTTTCTCAGTTACTCTCTCTTATCACAACGCTCTCTCTCTTCCCTCGTCCTATCTTCCTTTCGCCTCGAGTCTCCTTTCCTTTCTGTCATTGAAGATGCTCCCTGTTCTCGCGAATTCCTCATTAGTTTCTTTCAATGCTCATCGCCCGTCGTGTTCTTGCTTCACGAGTATTGGAAGAGTAGCTAGTATTTTTGTTTACGTTTGTAAATGTTTTTCCCGAAAACCGCTGAAAAAACTCCCCTCTCCTTCCCTAGTTTACGCTCGTTTCTCAGTTACTCTCTCTTATCACAACGCTCTCTCGCTTCCCTCGTCCTATCTTCCTTTCGCCTCGAGTCTCCTTTCCTTTCTGTCATTCAAGGTGCTCCCTGTTCTCGCGAATTCCTCATTAGTTTCTTTCGATGCTCATCGCCCGTCGTGTTCTTGCTTCACGTGTATTGGAAGAGTAGCTAGTATTTGTGTTTACGTTTGTGAATGTTTTTCCCGAAAACCGCTGAAAATACTCCCCTCTCCTTCCCTAGTTTACGCTCGTTTCTCAGTTACTCTCTCTTATCACAACGCTCTCTCGCTTCCCTCGTCCTATCTTCCTTTCGCCTCGAGTCTCCTTTCCTTTCTGTCATTCAAGATGCTCCCTGTTCTGGCGAATTCCTCATTAGTTTCTTTCGATGCTCATCGCCCGTCGTGTTCTTGCTTCACGAGTATTTGAAGAGTAGCTAGTATTTTTGTTTACGTTTGTAAATGTTTTCCCCGAAAACCGCTAAAATACTCCCCTCTCCTTCCCTAGTTTACGCTCGTTTCTCTGTTACTCTCTCTTATCACAACGCTCTCTCGCTTCCCTCGTCCTATCTTCCTTTCGCCTCGAGTCTCCTTTCCTTTCTGTCATTGAAGATGCTCCCTGTTCTCGCGAATTCCTCATTAGTTTCTTTCGATGCTCATCGCCCGTCGTGTTCTTGCTTCACGTGTATTGGAAGAGTAGCTAGTATTTTTGTTTACGTTTGTAAATGTTTTTCCCGAAAACCGCTAAAATACTCCCCTCTCCTTCCCTAGTTTACGCTCGTTTCTCTGTTACTCTCTCTTATCACAACGCTCTTTCGCTTCCCTCGTCCTATCTTCCTTTCGCCTCGAGTCTCCTTTCCTTTCTGTCATTGAAGATGCTCCCTGTTCTCGCGAATTCCTCATTAGTTTCTTTCAATGCTCATCGCCCGTCGTGTTCTTGCTTCACGAGTATTGGAAGAGTAGCTAGTATTTTTGTTTACGTTTGTAAATGTTTTTCCCGAAAACCGCTAAAATACTCCCCTCTCCTTTCCCTCACTCTCTCCTTAACTAGTTTACGCTCGTTTCTCTGTTACTCTCTCTTATCACAACGCTCTCTCGCTTCCCTCGTCCTATCTTCCTTTCGCCTCGAGTCTCCTCTCCTTTCTGTCATTGAAGATGCTCCCTGTTCTCGCGAATTCCTCATTAGTTTCTTTCGATGCTCATCGCCCGTCATGTTCTTGCTTCACGAGTATTGGAAGAGTAGCTAGTATTTTTGTTTACGTTTGTAAATGTTTTTCCCGAAAACCGCTAAAATACTCCCCTCTCCTTTCCCTCACTCTCTCCTTAACTAGTTTACGCTCGTTTCTCTGTTACTCTCTCTTATCACAACGCTCTCTCGCTTCCCTTGTCCTATCTTTCTTTCGCCTCGAGTCTCCTTTCCTTTCTGTCATTCAAGGTGCTCCGTGTTCTCGCGAATTCCTCATTAGTTTCTTTCGATGCTCATCGCCCGTCGTGTTCTTGCTTCACGAGTATTTGAAGAGTAGCTAGTACTTTTGTTTACGTTTGTAAATGTTTTTCCCGAAAACCGCTGAAAATACTCCCTCTCCTCTCCCTTTCTCTCTCCTTCCTAGTTTACGCTCGTTTCTCAGTTACTCTCTCTTATCACAACGCTCTCTCGCTTCCCTTGTTCTATCTTTCTTTCGCCTCGAGTCTCCTTTCCTTTCTGTCATTCAAGGTGCTCCGTGTTCTCGCGAATTCCTCATTAGTTTCTTTCGATGCTCATCGCCCGTCGTGTTCTTGCTTCACGTGTATTGGAAGAGTAGCTAGTATTTGTGTTTACGTTTGTAAATGTTTTTCCCGAAAACCGCTGAAAATACTCCCTCTCCTCTCCCTTTCTCTCTCCTTCCTAGTTTACGCTCGTTTCTCAGTTACTCTCTCTTATCACAACGCTCTCTCGCTTCCCTTGTCCTATCTTTCTTTCGCCTCGAGTCTCCTTTCCTTTCTGTCATTCAAGATGCTCCCTGTTCTGGCGAATTCCTCATTAGTTTCTTTCAATGCTCATCGCCCGTCATGTTCTTGCTTCACGAGTATTGGAAGAGTAGCTAGTATTTTTGTTTACGTTTGTAAATGTTTTTCCCGAAAACCGCTAAAATACTCCCCTCTCCTTTCCCTCACTCTCTCCTTAACTAGTTTACGCTCGTTTCTCTGTTACTCTCTCTTATCACAACGCTCTCTCGCTTCCCTCGTCCTATCTTCCTTTCGCCTCGAGTCTCCTCTCCTTTCTGTCATTGAAGATGCTCCCTGTTCTCGCGAATTCCTCATTAGTTTCTTTCGATGCTCATCGCCCGTCATGTTCTTGCTTCACGAGTATTGGAAGAGTAGCTAGTATTTTTGTTTACGTTTGTAAATGTTTTTCCCGAAAACCGCTAAAATACTCCCCTCTCCTTTCCCTCACTCTCTCCTTAACTAGTTTACGCTCGTTTCTCTGTTACTCTCTCTTATCACAACGCTCTCTCGCTTCCCTTGTCCTATCTTTCTTTCGCCTCGAGTCTCCTTTCCTTTCTGTCATTCAAGGTGCTCCGTGTTCTCGCGAATTCCTCATTAGTTTCTTTCGATGCTCATCGCCCGTCGTGTTCTTGCTTCACAAGAGAAATATCCTTTGAATCTAATTAGAAAAAATGCCACATTTGAATCTTATTAAATTATTTTTGGATCTAATTGGAATCAAAATACATTGCAAGCATCAAATCGCGGAATTTTGGATCTATTTTAAATTCAATATGATTTGAATCTACTTAGACGATTTTTGAATCTAATTTGAATCTAATTGGTTTCCGAAAATTTATTTCTTGCGCATTTGTTGTTGCGCAGTTCATTTTCATGAATATTTGATTTTTTTCTCATTTTACGCTCGTTACCTACGCCTGGTTTTGTCATTGTTCTTGTTACGCTATGTTGGATAAGTGATTATTGTTAAGAATATGCGAATGGTGCGTGTCACAATTCTAGAAGTTCTCTCAATCTTTCAAAAATCGGAAGAAAAGCGATCAACTAGTGATGCATCCGAGAATTAAGAGAGTGAGAGAGGTATTTTTGATTCTCGCTTGGTTTGTAAAATGGTTAACTATTGCTGCAGAAAAATCACGGGTGGAATTCCACCTCCTCTGCTAAAATCTCAGGGTTGAAAGTTCACATTTTAATTCCCTCATTTTATATCTCGGCTCTACTAGGACCTTGAAAATTTGGCTATGATGTGTGAAACGATTTTACACCCCGAGTGCAAATTTTAAAGGTTCTAGCTCTACTGGGAGCCGAGATATAAAATTGCGGGAATGTAAATTTGAATTCCGGCAATTTTATATCAACTTTCCACCCTTGAAAGTTTTTGCACCTCTTTCCATCCCTGAGATTTCCGCAGCATATGGCAATTTACTTCTAACTTTCTAAATATGTATTCATTTCATTTTCGGTTCGTATTGATGCGATTTCACTTATCTCTCGCTATCTTATTTTAATTACAGGAAATAATATATTTTAAAAAACTAAGAGGCTAATATATTTCATATTTTTTCCAAATTTCGAAAAATATACAAAATCCGTTAGTTTTTAATGACCAGACCTGCTCAAAGATAGGGTCCTCGGGCCCGGTCAGCGCCACTCGCAGAGAGGGAAATTCGTGGAAGAAGAATATTTGCGGAAATCGGACGTTCCTCAGATTCCCCAAGTCGTAGAAGGGGAGATTGGAGGGGAAGAGGCGAATATCCACTTTCAGGCAGTCCTGAAAGTAGCATTCGGCTATCACGACAAGGCATGCTCTGAGGTTATATATATATTATCTACGCTCGAATGCGCAACGAGATGCGATATAGTATATAATGTACGGTGTTACAGAATAATTAGATTCTCGTCATACCGAGGATTAAAAGTGAAAGAGTAAAGCGAGAGAAGGGGTACACAAAAAAGAAGAGAAAGAGAGAAAGAAAATCGAAGATCTAGTCAGCTGGTCTCATCTGTCTTCGTCTGGTCAGTATATGAGGAGGGAACCGAGGAGGAGGCACTCGGGTAAACCAAGTAGACTCAGCATCCGTAGATCTCTAATGGGGGAGAAGTGGGGATGGAGTAGAGATGTGTGTGTGAGGGGGGGGGGGTGAAAAGAGAATATTTGGGCAGCGAGATGGAAGAGAAGGGGGAAAGTGAATAACTAACGATAAAGTGCTAACTTAGATAAGTCTAATTTGAGTAATCTATGGTTATGATCGACCTATGCGTCAGGCTTTGCCTGCCGTGTTGTGTGCACGTGGTGGGGGATCTTACTTTGAGACAATGAGAACCAATAGAAAAATTGCTATACAAAAGACGTAATGCTCACCCTGAATCGTCTCAGCCACACAGACTTGATCCCCGGCCGATTCTGGGGCCCCTTCATGAATTCCTTCGCTCCCTCTCTGAATGGCTTGCAGACCTGCGATATGAAATGGTACTAAGACAACTTTGTTTATTAAAACATTTTTCGCAGTAAGAAATTCGAAGCTTCTTGTTATCCAAATTGAAAATGATTAAGATTTCAAAAAGTAAAATTGGGGTTAACAGATTCAGTTTAACAGATCAGGCAATTATTAATCTCGAAATAAATGGAAATCACTAGTCGCATACAATATAAAATGAGATAGCATACCATGGAGAAGTTGGCCAGATCAGGGCAATCCTTATTGGTTCGGAGGTGGAGGCAGATTCGATCGAAGCCAGGCCGTGCCTTCCACAGAAGAGACTCCCATCTGGAAAGGAAGACATTCGAGCAAGATGAAAATATATATGGCCAAAGCAAATCCAAGATATAATTATTTTTTGATAATTAGACATCAAATGTAGGGAAAGAAACAGCGTACCCGGGGGGAAATGGGTCGCCTGCATTAGCGTTCTGCATTTTCGAGGTAACTGAAAAATTTAGAACTACTTGCAACCCGAATAGTTCAAGTATGAACTCCATTATTATGAATTCTAGGTATACATAACGTGGCAGAACGTGCTCGCAAATTTATAAGTAATGAGACTTTTAAAAATAAAATCTTTATCGAGAAATTACATACTAGCTAGACAACAAGAAAGGGTGATAGGGTAAAACAGGAAAAAATTGAAAAAAACAACTTCTCTTGATAGAGAAGGGGGAATGCCGGAATTTACGAATTATGAACTTTTGACCACTCCAGAGATCTGATAGGGGAATCAGGCGGCGTAATCGGTTCCTTCATGATCCATGAATTCCGTGACTCCTTTGCGGAAGGTCTTGGACACCTGTGACAAATATGTTTATTTTTTTCAGTAGACAATCATTTTAAAAAGTTGTTTGAGTAATCAAAGAACGTATTGTCATAACGCAAGGTTCATCGTGAACTGAATACAATATATTACAGTAGCGAGCATAATTCTATCACATTGGTGTTTTTCGAGCATAACTTTCCTCAACCTTATCCGATCTTCACAATTTTTCGGGTGCACTAATATTTTATGATTACCAATCGAACCATCTATCTGATGGGATCAACAAGGCAGGTTACGGTAGGTCGCTGAGAAATCGATATTTCGCTCAAAATCGTATTTTTCGGTCAAATGTGAGCCAAAAATCGAAAAATAATTGTATCCAAATATACATCAGCAGGTTCGAAGGCGCATCATTCGAGCTTTCGAATGCACCTCTTGAATTTATTGCGAATCGATTTTTGAGCAAAAGTAGATCAATTCAACCAACAGTACTTTTTAGAACATTGCTGGCTATAACTTTCATTCTAAAGAAGAAAACGAGCTCAAATTTGTAGGACAGAATATGTAGGGTGTACCCATACTCATGTGCAAGTTTGGAGTTGTTTAGCTTCGATATCTCCGAAATCCTCATTTTAGGTATGCCTTCCGTTGACGAACTGTAAGTCCTGGTTAGATTTTTCCTCGGTACTCAACAAGTGAGTTGGAGATTCTACAATGAATGCCGAACAGATCTGTGAAATTTGATATATATTGGTCGTATTTCCATGTACAGTATCGCCGGAAAGTATTTGCGCACTTTTTCTTTCTGCCGCAGTTACCGAACCCGGTGGCATATCGAGCTGAAAATTCAGCAATAGGTAGCAAATTCAATGGGGAATAAGATGCGCTTATTGCTAATTTATTCAAATTTCTCCCTGTTGCGTAGTAATGACGCAATCGCAGTCCACTTTTTCGAAAAATTATATTTCTCTGGAGAATTTTTCCATTTCGGTCAAACTTTCTGAGAGTTGAGAACCATCCATGGACTACCCTGAAAACAAATTTCAAGTTGCTGCGACATCGCATCTGCTTGCTGCGCTTGCTGCAAATTTGAGGCCGTCATCTCATAAATTCGCTCCTAGATCAGCTAGAGATTCGTTCAAGGCAGCAAAATGGTCCTTATCATGCCGCTAGAATATACTGCAAGTTTGGTGCCGATTGCTCATCATTTGCCCTCAGGGCACGAAAAAGTCACTTTTTCGGATGACCCAACTTTGAGTGCTTACAATTCCAAGGGTGAATTTGCATAAAATGTGATTCCGGGGCAGGAAGGTGCAAAAACCATCAAAGAATCGATTCCCAACTTTTGGTGGTCTTGGATTTACTTTTCGGGCCGTAGCAAACGATTTATGAACGCGCACCCCACTTGAGCGCGCGCGTTTTCTCTACACGGCGAGAGAGTGGTGAGAGAGAGATGCGAAGATAACGCGTGCATTTAGAAAAGGGCGCGCGTTCGTAAATCGCTCACTACGGCCCGGAAAGTGAAGCCAGGCCCACCAAAAGTTGGGAATCGATTCATTGATGGGTTTTTGCACCTTCCTGCCCAGGAATCACATTTTATACAAATTCACCCTTGGAATTGTAAGCACTCAAAGTTGGGTCATCCGAAAAAGTGACTTTTTCGTGCCCTGAGGGCAAATGATGAGCAATCGGCACCAAACTTTCAGTATATTCTAGTGGCATGATAAGGACCATTTTGCTGCCTTGAACGAGTCTCTAGCTGATCTAGGAGCGAAGTTATGAGTTAGCGGCCTCAAATTTGCAGCAAGCGCAGCAAGCAGATGCGATGTCGCAGCAACTTGAAATTTGTTTTCAGGGTAGTCCATGGATGGTTCTCAACTATCAGAAAGTTTGACCGAAATGGAAAAATTATCCAGAGAAATATAATTTTTCGAAAAAGTGGACTGCGATTGCGTCATCACTACGCAACAGGGAGAAATTTGCATAAATTCGCAATAAGCGCATATTATTCCTCATCGAATTTGCTACCTATAGCTGAATTTTCAGCTCGATATGCCACCGGGTTCGGTAACTGCGGCAGAAAGAAAAAGTGCGCAAATACTTTCCGGCGATACTGTAGATATGATACTTTCAATCTTGTGAAATTTGCCAAAAATCGGTCATTTTGGACGAAAATGGGCTAAAATGGACAGTTTCTGACGAACTTTACAACATTCAAAGTAGCATATCTATACGGAAATGTGACCAGTAGATACCAAATTTCACAGACCTGTTCGTCATTCATTGTAGAACATCCAACTCACTTGTTGTGCCGCAAAAAATTTAACCAGGACTTACAGTTCGTCAACGGAAGGTATGCCGAAAATGAGGATTTCGGAGATATCGAAGCTAAACAACTCCAAACTTACACATGAGTATGGGTACAACCTACATATTCCGTCCTACAAATTTGAGCTCGTTTTCCTCTTTAGAATGAAAGGCTCACATTTGACCGAAAAATACGATTTTGAGCGAAATATCGATTTCTCAGTGACCTACCGTACCCTGCCTTGTTGATCCCATCAGATAGATGGTTCGATTGGTAATCATAAAATGTTAGTGCAACCGAAAAATTGTGAAGATCGGATAAGGTTGAGGAAAGTTATGCTCGAAAAGCACGAATGTGATAGAATTATGCTCGCTACTGTATAATCTCGAGAAAATATTTTGCGAGTTCGTATTTATTTTTGCATAAGATAAAGGGGTATTATCAATGTATACATCCTCTTCATGAAACAAATGTAAGCACCGTTTTCGAAGATTAAGGTTCGTTATGAGTCTGGTAATCAGGATAGAATTCTTAACAAAATGTGAAATCATACGTTGTAGAGATTCTCCAAATAGTTGCATTCCTTATCAGAGTAAATATGGAAAAGGATTCGGTCGAAGGCCCTTCGTGCTTTCCAGAAGAGAGATTCCCACCTCAAAGGAATAGAGTTTGACTATAAATTTGATGCTAAGGAAATGGTTTTAACAATATTGAACTTGAATTTATTGCATGCATTAAAAGAAGATTAGAATCGTTTCTTGTATTCTCAAAAATTTAATATAAAATTGGGCTGGATAACAAAATGGACGAAACGATAAAATGGAAAATAATTGAATACAAATTCTCGTGAGAAAAATGATGAATAAGGTACTTTACGTTTTATGATCTTTCGACCATGACAGAGATCTGATAGGGGAGTCGGGCAGCGTAATCGGTGCCTTCGTAATTTTCTCATCCGTATTGCAGACCTCAACCCATTCCACCGAGCCGTTCTCGAGATTCTGAAAGAGAAAAATCAATTGAAAAAATAGGTAATAGTTGTCACATGTTCTAGAAAAACCATATCATGAACAAAATAGTGTGATAACAATTAGAATTAAAATTTCTATTACTTAAATGCTCACTTCGTTGATGAAATTCTTCCAGAAAGAGTTGGGGAGACCGAAGAAGGGAGGAGCAACAGGGGACAAGGTTGTGTGTTCCATGGAGACATTAACGGAGGGAATCGAGCGCAGATTAGAGAAGAAGGCGGCTAAAGAATGTTGTAATCGTTCAATAGTAACCATACTTAATTTGCTGTCAATAATTTTTTGAGACACCTTCATTTATTTCGAAATAGATGCGATTGAGAGGATGCCGGGACTGATTATGATAATGCATTAAACAACAAATTGATCAGAACACAGCTTTTCACCGAGCAGTTACACTAGGATAAAGGGTACATTCTGATCGGACTTACGCGGTGGTGTCATTGAGATTTGGATATTGGATCTCGAGTTCATCGATAGTCGTCTTAGACAGCAATTGGGCACATAGTGCCATATTCGAATCGGCAATCGGCAATTCTCCATTGATCACAACACATTGGATAGTTGCCGAAAGGAGTCCAATCATCTGGAATATTTAAAATGATATAGGACTTAACATTTCTCTTTGGGAGATAACCATTATAAGAGAGGAATCGCGAGAGAATCGACCACGCCGCGGCGGTAGGAAAAAAGTTTGTCCTATCTTGAAACAAATTTGATGGCAAGTACTTCAAATTATGCTCTTTCAAACTGCGTCGTCAGAATTTCGATATCTGACGTCATCATCGAGATTCAGAAGGCCGCTTTTTTTTCTATACTCTGATTTTCCTAATTTTTGGGGAGAAGTGAGGCACATACATGTACTACAACTTAAGCTTGAAAACTCAAAACTAATAGATTGGCAAGAAGCTCATCGTGTGCCAGTTTACGAATCGAGTCATTCATAGGAGGCTTCTGGAAAGTATATTATACACCCAAAAGTATAGCTAGTTGGACCCGATATATGTGTGTACCTGTAAAAATGCATGACCAATCAGTATTTATAAAACTTACTCAATACTAAGGGGAAAACGGACCTAGGTCGGATAAGGAGTGTGGCGTCATGTCGCATCTGATATATCAAAGTCTGCATGACGTCATAGTTCTCATCCGACCTAACGTCAGGAAAACTAATCACCTGAAGCCGCGAAATGAGCTGCTTTCCGCCTCTCTTCATTCTCTTATGGAGGTAGAAGCCCCAGATGGTATCGACGACACTTCTATCGCCGACCATCGCCACCACTCTATTCATTGCCTGTGGTTGTGATGAGTATGGTCCGGTATACACAGGTGTAAGTTATTGAAATAACACTTTTGCTACACGTATTTAACTTTTTTCCATTGCATTGTAGAAACCCGTCTCTCTTCACGTTCCCTCCCACTCATTCTAAAAATCGCCAAAGAAGTCCTGATGTCCCCGCCCCTCACCTCTGCATCCAAATCGGGCACTGCCGTAGTCCACAAAGTGCGCGTGTCTCTCGCCCAACCGAAACGAGAGCGACTACAAATCAAATAATAATGCAAATAACGCGTTTTGTACTGGCACGCCTTACCATATCATCTGCACCCTGACTCCGTTATTTTGTCAAAACTCTAATTTTTCAGAGTGCTCTTAAACCATCAAGGAATAGTCGCTCCAGCAGGTACGGAGCCGTTCGTATTCAAGATACATATGGTACCAAAATAAGGAGGAACTGCGATCCCCTAGCGTGATACTATGGACATCAGAATGTTGAAAATTCTCCGGATATAAGTATGACCGAATAACTGGATGTTTTAACTGGTTATGGAATGAAAACTCTCTTGCATATCTACGGAAGAGCAGATGCAGTTATTACCGAATGTTCTCGCCAGCTTCGACCTTGAGCTCGCCGTAGTTCTTCAAAGAATCGTCCTGGCCCGGACCGTGCTCACGACAGAAGATTGAGCGCTGAAACATCGAATGTGCATGTTGACACGAATTAGAATCTAGATTCTTCGACATGGAATTGGTAAATGTCCAGTCGACAATTATATTAGCTTGTTGTAACCACTATAGATATAAATTGATCGATATTTAGACAGATAAACTATAAGAACGGCGTTTGTTGGTATAATACTAACACTCTCTCGATGATCAAGAAAATGCAAGAATTTCCTCTCGTTCTCGGAACTCCCTTCTCTCCCCCTCCCTATGTAGAAAGCAGTCTATACATTACCGCAGTGGTCGTACCTCGACAGAGTTCACATCGAACGGACTGGTTGCTGACTCGGATCCCTTGGCAGTCATCTCTATTCCGACTCCCATGGCGCAAGTGACGTAGAAGGAGCGATCACATCTCGGCTGAAAGCACTTGACGAGCGCACCTCCTTTCACCTGATAGAAGAGAATAATTTAGAATTCGTCTGAAAACCAGTATAGAATCGTATTAGCAATATTATTAGTCTTAAACTCACATTTAATTCATAAGTTAGTCATGACCAGAAAAATAGGCATGTACGAAAAATAGTGATTCAATGTAAATGAGCCTACCTTGCACACGCTGCATCTCAGCTGTTCACTGGATCTCAGCGCCTCGTCCACTCCCTCGATTGCCTTGAAAGGTATTGCGTTGTCAATGTGAACCTGCAGTTAAGTATACTGCTCTTGACCCAGAGTTGACTATTCCACGCTAACTCTTCTCATGTATCCAAAATGATTATGCCAAATATATAATTAACTATTATAGCCCGATTGCGCCTCGCCTTCGGCGAGGGCTCTTTTTCGCAATCCGTACATACGGACACAGCACGCACTTGACATATAGTAGAGATAACTAACCTCAGGAAGCCACACCGCACACGAGACGTCAGCCCACTTTCCCTCGGTAGTCGGCTTGAGAGCTCCGCCTCTCAGAGGGCACAACTCACAGCGGACTACTTCCTCAGGAGCCAATTTGCACTTGCGACACAACCAATTCGCTTCGGAAACATGATGCGCTCCGTAGCAGACCTTGAGAAGAATATTATCTGATCTTCAATCGCGAAGCCTAGTTAAAACCAGCGCTAGGAAAGCTGTGTAATCAATATCAATGGGATACTATTATTGAGAATATGCAATAAAATAGTTTAACATCGACTATTTCA
The DNA here is from genome assembly GCA_036245805.1 of Pristionchus mayeri. Lineage (NCBI taxonomy): Eukaryota > Metazoa > Nematoda > Chromadorea > Rhabditida > Neodiplogasteridae > Pristionchus > Pristionchus mayeri. The sequence goes on from BTRK01000006.1 coordinate 16,529,985, forward strand.
ACCCCTAAAGCGAGTGCCTATTTAAAATATATAAAATGAAATGAAAAATATAAAGTGAGTAAGGTTGCACCTGGTGCACTCCAATCTGGCACAGACCGCAGTACAGGATGACGTTGGCGTCACGGAACTCGGCCTTTCCACATATGCAGCAACCCCCGTGCTTATCATCACTTTCTTCCGCCGTCAGAGGAGGGTTCTGTTATGTTTCTATGTATTATGTGGAAGACAACCAATTAACACTTGTCGTGCTTTTCTTGGAAAGCAAAAACATGACATTTGAAGCAAGTAGAGTAAGAAAATTAGAAAAATGAAAAATGATAAGAAAAATGGGACGTCTTATCACCTTCAGATAGCTCTTCTTCTCCAGTCGATCGACAACCAATTCGAACTCTTCCTCTTCTATCTTTTTCATCTTTTTCAGTTCTCTCCTCTTGTTCTCTTCTTCAAGCCACGATAGGTCCTAAAATGTTTTGAAAATATAAATTCAAAAAAGCTTTAAAATAATAGTAATAATTTTAATCTGAAAATAGCTGAAAATACCTCTTCATCCATTTCATACTCGACTCTATTATCCATCTGTTCCGCATTATTCGGTTCATATTTGACAAACTTCTCTGGGAGGCTATAGCTTCGAGCTTTCATAACATAATCAAGTGGCTTGAATTCCGCTTGGTGGAGCACAATATTGTCCGTCGAGGTCGCCTTAAAGTTACCCAACACCCTTGAAAATGCCTTTCTGTATTATTTAACAATATAGTAGAACGGGTTCTAATCAGTTAAACTGGAATAATGCAAATAATTGAAAATCAATATTTGCAACAACGTAGAGCCGCAAAGTTTCAGTCTGAGTTGCCTGATCACGCCCGCTCTCTCTCTTTTACACACTCTCTCGCTCGCTTTGTCGTGATAAGGACACTCCCGCCAGTTCAAATTATTTTCATGGATGTTGGGAAACTTTAAAAGAGAATATTGACTATTTATTCTTACACTAGCACCAACCAAGAGGACACACTACACTTCACACTTCACTTGGTACACTTCAAGAGGAGGAGCACGGACGGATTCCCATCGTCTCGAGTGATCTACCGTCAAGAAAGCCCCGCTGTCTGCGTTGTAGTTCCTAACCGGCGCAAGTCAGGTGTTCGGCGGCAGGATGATCTACTTCGATGCTCAACGGAGATCCGTCACGATCGTCCCTACAGTTGACCAGAGAAGCCAAAGAAGATCCCATCCCTTGACCTAACGACGCTCTGAGACCGAAGATCCCCATTCCCTCCACACTGAAGTCACCCTCCTGCAGGACCATTGTGCCTGACGTCAGGATAAATATGATATGATGATAGCACCAACCTCCTTCATTTGCACAACTAGCCGTTCAATACTCAAGGTTACATGCAAAATAAGACCTTAATCGATCAATACAAGCAGCAAGCGTTGCAATTAACGTATAAGCCAAAACTGTTACAAAATTAAAACGTTACCTTTCTATAATTGCGCAGAGCAGCGTCAACATCCGGAACTTGTTTGTTGTCACAACAGATTTTCACTTTCAAGGGAAGAGTCGATGGATTTTTAGCGGCAGCCATGCTAAGGCCGATCTGAAAGAACATCTTCACCTTATAGAGAAGACAAATAATACAACACAACGTACGAACTTGATTACAAAATATGTAGTATTCAAGCGGGCATATATTGGCCAAATAAGTTGCTAAAGCGTACACAAACGTGTGAAAAATAATATCCCATGGGACAGCAAGAGGAAAAGATCAGATTGACCCTGATGCTCTTTAATTTTATCAAACTCTCTAATACACGCGACGCACACGCAACGCGTCCACATTTTGAACTTGATTTTGTCCCTTTGGTAACTGTAAATTCGGCGACGCAAACGATTAGTAAACATAGGATCACCGAAAAATTAAGGTACGTTAGTCGACTCAAACGAAATACATCAAGAATAAAAACAACGATGAACGCAATCTTTATCAGGAAAAGTTGAACAACGATCAAGTTAACATTCCTTTTGTCTAAAGAACTATTCTGACCGATCCAGGCAAAACACACACGACAAAATTTAAAACTCAATAATTTATAAATGGATATCAAATTTGCACTAGATAAGAATCTTCCATCAATATTTGCTGCCAGAAGGACCAGGCTCATCAAATAGTTCTTCACTGACATTACCGTAACCTGCACGATCTAAGGTCGACTCAGTTCCCGATCGTTTCTCTCTGGAAGAGTCCTGATATTTTACAGTATTATCCTCACTTCTCTCAATGAAACCATATGAAATAAAAATAAGAATAATTTTATGGCTCTTGTGCTGAAGCCCCGATCGTATAGTCGGCGAGTAAGGTTGCTATATGATGTAGGGTAGTTAGAGTGCTTTAATTTTAAGAATAAAGGCAATCTTAGGATCAAAATGACGAATTGACCAGTAAGCAATTGAAATATTAAGAATGGGAGTTGGAAATGGGTCGATCTAGACTTCAGCACAAGAGCGAATATTTTAATATTTCAACACAAACATATGATAGCATGCCACATCTACTCCCATCACTCTCGTATGTTTGGTCGAAGGACAAATAATTTGCTCGGTCAGGACGAAAAATATGCATGACTTAGATTTAAGCTCACCGCCGAATCCTGGAAATGTCTCGAGCAGATAGTAGCTTGCAACTTGTTCTTGATGAACACCTCTGATTTCGCACGCTGCTCAGGAGTCAGCTAAACAGAATTTACTCAAATCAATTACTAGCTTATATATGAAACAATAGTTGAATATAATGAAACGAAACACTACTGTATATTATACCTCAATCAGCTTGCTGAAGAAATTCGAGGCGCCAGCATACACTGGAGAGAGAAAGCATGGATCCGCGAGCTGACCACAAAGGTCGCAAGATCGTGTAACACAAATATGTTCCTGCTAAAGTTTTCATTTTTGTGTGCTCATTCTTTTAGGTGCTCTTCTTGTAACTCACCTGTTCATTCTCACGCGCCTTCCGATGCTCGTCATTCCTGCAAGAATGATGCCGCAAATCGACATCTCCACCAAATTCGTTGCCACAAGTGAGGCATGCATATGCCTGCAATACAGAGTTCTAACTTTTGGATGGTATCGTTGGAATGGGAAAAATTTTAGGTTTTGGCAGGCCTTACAAGCGAGACTACTCAGAGCAGAGATCGAAAAGTCATGCTGCGCAAATAGTTTAAAATTTTTAAGAATGTTATTTTTGAGAAAAACGTGCCGCTTTTTCATGATTCTGATCATTCTCGACGTCCTCTATCCAACGGTGTATCACTTTTTACCTTGTGCTCATCGCTGGGTAAAATAAACCTGCCCGAGAATCATAACGTGAAAATCGGTTTTTGAGACTGCGGTAGGTTTTTCTCAGCTGCGGCACGTTTTCCCAGAACGGGACCATGTTTTTATTTATTCATTCAATGGGGCCGATAATGTGATGAAGAAAGTTCGATGTGTCTGCTAATGGAGGGTTACGTTTTTTGATATGTCGATATCTACATACTTTTCGATCTATGACTCAGAGTTAAGGTACATTGTCCGACCTAAACATATGAACTAAGATACCTGCATCAAATGCACAAATTGGATGTGGTTGTAGAAAGCTTCGAGGTAGCTGAAGGACTTCTCACAGTAAGAGCATTTGTAGCGCATCTTATCTGAAAACAGGAAAAATTTAGGAAAAAAGAACAATTTTTTTTAAATCGGAGGATGCTACACGTGTAAAATAGATTACACTCAAAAATATCAGTGAGCCATTTTTAAGCTGCAGGATATGCAAAATCGACAAATTTACGTATTCATTAAGGGTTTTGAGGTGAAGTTTAATTACATATGAAAATGTAGTGGTCATTATCTACGATAGGATCATGGGGTTCGAATGTCGACCTGTACAGCCCCTTGCCAAGTTTCGAACCCAACAGTAGGTAAAAATTATGCGAGCTTGACAAAAAATACTGCAGAAGCCAGGACTCGAATCCACATATCATGGGATGAAAATTACAGCGCCTAGACCGCTAGGCCACGCAATTCATCTTTGAAATAACCATGCCTTTTCATCTGTGAGATTAATACAAAACAAATAAAAACTAGCCCGAATGACTTGTCATGTGCTTATCGAGATAGTACTGGGCGATGAAATTCTTCCCGCACTTCGGGCACTCAAACGATTTTCCTAGAAGTATAGTATTAGGTTGTAACATAAGTTTTGTCGCATTTCGGAGGTTCACAATATTTCCATGAAGGATACTTCTCAAACATTATCAATGCCTGACCTCCTAGTATATGTTTGGGGTTTTCATGCACATTCAAACCATAGGGTAGAGCTGAACTGCGCACGCTGGCAATGCGAAAAATATTAATATGAACTGATTTAAATTTGGTGCAGATTTTATTAATTCGTTTGATCGGGTGCTAGTTCGCAGAGATGAATAATGAACCAAACTTCTACAGCATGGTGATATACCCCGTCAATGCTCTTTCAAAATATACGCCAGATATGGTGCTATGTTGAGCGGAACCAAAGATATACTTCACTGAGTGTAAGGTTAGCCGCTGATTCGTAGCCAACTTGACCGACTCTTCTGAATCCAGAATTGCAACAACAGTGACTAACATAAGTGCGTTCAATTACCACTCATGGAGGTATAATTTATCATTAAACAAGTGAGAGAAAGAACACTCCACTTGTGGGAAATTTGAATTTTTATTAATTCAATTCGCGCACAATTTTACCAAAATTTGCAAGTTTAGGTGTTTCGAATTAAAGATTGTCATTCAAAAGCTATTTATTTCCAAACTTATCCCAAGTAGATACTAGTAAGGGAAGGGTTTATGGTTCGGATGGACACAACAAATCAGATATTGAACATGTGTGCGAGGTAGGAATATGAACAAAGTGCCGATTTCAATAGTTTAATTTACATACCATCGTTCTGAATGGAGCCACTTATCTCAACAGAACCCAATCTACCCCAAACTTTGTCTGCATACTGACCACTTTGGGTGAACTATATTCCACCACTATTTGGATCTGGATATCTACTGAGAAGAAAATTCGGCTTGCGAAAGTTTTCGCGACCGTCACCAACCATCCACATTATACAAACTCGTCTACATTTCTAGAACGATTTTCGTTTGTCATTATCCGTGAGTGGTTCAAAATTATGCACATATGTAGTACTTTACGCAAATCAAACAAAATCGGCATAATTTATCCTTTTCAAGAAGAGCTGATGCGTGAAAATGATTTCTAATCCTTATCTCAGTTCAACTTTGTCTGACTAATGTGCCTCCTCAATTGCCTTGACAGGACTGAAGTAAAGCGCGTAAGAAAGAGTACGAAGGCCCTCACTGATGATGAATAACGAAATTGAGATTAAATTAATTCGAAGAATTTCTGAGGTTAAAATGCATAAGAGATTGGACGCGACAAAACTTATGTTACAACCTGATAATATACCGACAATTTTTTATCGATAAAATTTTTAGTACCCCGAATAAAAGACACTAAGTTGCAAGACATACTAATCGATCAAATTATCATATTCATTAAGGAGGATTTGTATGCGAAGTTTAATACGACACAATAAAAAGTTACCCGAATGAATTATCATATGCCTATTGAGATAGTCCTGGGTGACAAATTTCCTGCTGCACCTCGAGCACGAAAAATATTTCGGTACAGCTTTCTCTTGAGGTATGAACTTATGCTGGAAAGAAAAAATTTATAAAACACAAAAAGTACGAAAATGTATTGTTTTCTTCGCAAATCATTGACTAATCATCTAAAATTCATGGTTCCTCATTGTTGGTTCCATGACAATTATTTATATTCCAATTCATCATTATATATCCTGACAAAAGATTATCAAAATAGGATTACGAATAAAATTGCTTCATGGAATATACGAAAAAATATGTTAAGAGTGATAAAAATATGACAATCTATTGGAAAAATAAACGGCCGATCACTTCCAGCTAAAGAATGAAAGATGATTCCATACCTGTATTGAATGGGTCTGGAGAATGTGGGTAAATCGGTCGTCGTTCGATGGAAATGAGAAGTTACAGTAAGGACACTCGAAAATCGATACACCTGATTGAGGAATTTTCTAATTGAAACAACAGAATATTCAATGAAAATGCTGTTGTTCAGAAGAAAAAATATATTCTCAAAAATACACAGTTGTACAGTATCGCCGGAAAGTATTTGCGCACTTTTTCTTTATGCCGCAGTTTCCGAACCCGATGACATATCGAGCTGAAATTTCAGCTATAAGTAACAAATTCAGTGGGGAATAAGATGCGCTTATTGCGAACTTATACAAATTTCTTCCCGATGCGTAGTGATGACGCAATCGCAGTCCACTTTTTCGAATAATTATATTTCTCTGGAGAATTTTTTCATATCGGTCAAACTTTCTGAATGTTGAGAACCATACTTGTACTATCCAGAAAACAAATTTCAAGTTGCTACGACATCGCATCAGCTTGCTGCAAATTTGAGGCCGCAAACTCATAACTTCGCTCCCAGATGAGCTAGAGACTCGTTTAAAGCGGCAAAATGGTCCTTTTCATGACCCTAGAAGATCCTGAAAGTTTGGTGCCGATTGCTCATCATTTGCTCTCAGGGCACGAAAAAGTCACTTTTTCAGATGACTCAACTTTGGGGGCGTACAATTCCATGGCTGAATTTGCATAAATTGTGGTTCCATGACCGGAATGTGCCAAAACCATCACGGAATCGATTCCCAACTTTTGGCGGAGCTGGCTTCACTTTCCGGACCGTAGCAAACGATTTACGAACGCGCGCCCCTTTCTAAATGCACGCTCTCTCTTCGCGTCGCTCTCTCCCCACTCTCTCGCCCTGTAGAGAAAATGCGCGCGCTCAAGAGGGGTGCGCGTTCGTAAATCGTTTGCTACGGCCCGGAAAGTGAAGCCAGCTCTGCCAAAAGTTGAGAATCGATTCCGTGATGGTTTTGGCACATTCCGATCATGGAACCACAATTTATGCAAATTCAGCCATGGAATTGAACACCCCCAAAGTTGAGGCTTCTGAAAAAGTGAATTTTTCGTGCCCTCAGAGCAAATGATGAGCAATCGGCACCAAACTTTCAGGATCTTCTAAGGTCATGATAAGGACCATTTTGCCGCTTTAAACGAGTCTCTAGCTCATCTGGGAGCGAAGTTATGAGTTTGCGGCCTCAAATTTGCAGCAAGCTGATGCGATGTCGTAGCAACTTGAAATTTGTTTTCTGGATAGTACAAGTATGGTTCTCAACACTCAGAAAGTTTGACCGATATGAAAAAATTCTCCAGAGAAATATAATTATTCGAAAAAGTGGACTGCGATTGCGTCATCACTACGCAACAGGAAGAAATTTGTATAAGTTCGCAATAAGCGCATCTTATTCCCCACTGAATTTGTTACTTATAGCTGAAATTTCAGCTCGATATGTCATCGGGTTCGGAAACTGCGGCATAAAGAAAAAGTGCGCAAATACTTTCCGGCGATACTGTATGTGACTATAATGCTTTCGACGCAGCATTTTTAAAATTGAAATAAATAAGACTTTGTACGAAAGAAGACATAACAACCTTGAGCACCCGTATCACCAGTACACATATTTCCTCCTACTGGAATGGGCTGAAATGAATATATTCCGATCCGCATATTTTACCTAGCTTACTTTCGGAATCAGCCGAATTGCTACGTGTTTCTGGCAGAAGTTAGCATGATTTTTGCTCCACTTCAAAGCCTAAAAATAACAATAAAACAAATAATTCGTAAATTTACAATTTCACTTAAAATATTATATAATTTAATATATTGACAAGCGTACCGCGACGCGTCTTTTGTCCGTCGTTGTGAGGATAATAATTCGCTTCAGAAACTCGGCACGTTCCTCAGGCTTAGCAGGAGTAGAGTAGAATTTGTCCGTCATCTTATTGCAAAGGAAACATTCTACATGGTCGCGCAATGAACAACTGAAAGGCTGGCCGTTTTTAGCTTCTGTGTTCGGTTTCGCTTTTCTATGAACTACTTACGCCATTTTTGTTTTATTTCGAGCACGATGGCTCGGGTTGTAGATCAGATGCAGCTTCGCATCAGTTTTCAGAGCGAAACGCTCACTACAGACCAGACACGCGTAGGGCTAGAAATATTTCGTACATTTTCTTCATTTTAAAGTTTTCCTACATACATGCATGTTAGCAAACTCCCCTTCTTCTAGATATGCTTTGCAAACCCTCGTTTTGGTATGTAAAACGGAAAATAAGTTGACCCTTGATTCAGATGGAAGTTCGCCATTGATTCCTTGAGCCACTTTAACGAATCAACGTGAAGTCCCAGTTGATGGGCAGAATATCTGACAGATTTCAGGATTGCATCATTTAAAATATAAAAAATGGAAAGGTGAACTCACATCGGCAATTGGTTGTCCAATTTCAGCAAAGTCATCAACCGTTTCATCCTTGATATCTTCGCACGCTCCAGACAAGACTACTTTTCCCTCAAAAGTTCAAGTCGATTCAACTCTCCTGGCACAACTTTCCAACTGTATATATTTTTTAAAGAAATAATAAAAATTATAATCGGACTACAAGACCCGTGTAAGGACGTTGCCCTCGCCTCCCCTTACTTTCTTAAGATTATCTATATGACTCGTCGGTAAATAGAGGAATTTCCAGCAAAGCTGAGGCTCTAACAATGAATAATTTACATGTATAAATCTCACATGAAGAAGCGGGTCCTCCTGCTTGAAATCAACATTATCGATTGGTTCATCCTTGAATTCCATTGGTTCTTCTTTGGTTTCATCCGTTGCATAGTAGCTACTCGGCATGTCTGCAACAAACGAAGAGGACAAAATAAATCAAATCTCCCTCCACAGTTGAAATGGGTTTGAATTGATAAGGTAAGCATGAGTCGATAATCACACGACTGAAATCAAAATACTAAATAAAAGATATCAGGTTTAGAATAATTTATCGAAGAGTCAAACATAAACAATGGATTATCCGGAAAACACAACTAAAAACGGCGTGATTTGTCCACTCTGTTAGTGACACCAAACAGCTATCTTCCGTCGTTGTTTCTAAGTCGCAGCATCACCTTCTTGATGGGCACTTCCAGCTTCCCAGCCCATTCTTTGCATCGGTCGTGTAGAAGGAGAAGACAGTAGGCATCCATCGCAGCGTATCGCAACTGGAAGTAGGAAAGAATACACTCATTCGAGCACTCGTACTTAAAAGTAAACTATATTTTAGGCATTTTTCGATTTTTTTTCTGTTTACAATTATAGTTGTTAGAAGCATAGAAAAACTAGAATAACTAGCACTTTTACATAACCAAAACAACAAAAGTGAAAATACCAATCAAATTAATAAGAGATTGCCCATATCATGCAGTCTAAATCATCTTCCATTTCTACCTGTAACGATCTGAGAGGTCTTCTTGTCCACACTGAACGTTTCTCTCTCTTATCGAGGGGAAGACCGAGTAGGGACTCGCACAAGGAAGAAAGAGACGGAGTATATGAAGGAGTAACAATGGATAGGGGGCGAGAACGAGCAAGTGCTGCTAAAAATATTTATTTTTATTTTTAAAATAGTGCTTTAAGGAATTTGATTAAGTGCATGATAGCATAACAGACACTACATAAATCAAACAAAATAATATATCTTCCAAGAACACCACTCCTTTCATGTCGCTAGCTAAAAATGAAGCTCCGCAAACCTTTTGTCATCTCAATCTTCTGTTCATGGGATTGAGCAAATGCCACTCCGAATTCCTCAAGAATCTCTGCCCCGTTGGATCTCTCCTCGCTCTCTCTCATTAACTGGAAAGATTAACAATGGTCTTCCAGAGATTTATCAACTTTTTTGTTTATATTTAAAAAAGTTTAAATTTTAGAAATTCAAAACATAAATTATATTATGATTAAAATCCTCACTGCGAAAATGAGCTTGCATACACACGAAAGTTTCTTCGGTCGATCGAGAGCAGCGCATCTCAAACAATCGAAAAAAATTATTAACAGACATAAATAAATTAGTATTTCACTGGAAATACGTATGTAATGTTTCATAGTTCTAATTTGTAGAGAATTTAGTGAAAAACACGCAAATAAAAATAAGATGTCGACTGACCCTCTGAGTGATTTGGCCATTCTCAACTGCGCCAGATCCTCGTTGAAATGAAACCCTACAAATAATTATACAAATAATTAATGGAGAAAAAAGTTTAATTTTCTGTACAAGATAAACACATTTCGATCACCAGGTTCATCCGTATTTTTTGTACATGAAGAAAAGAACAATTCGGTGGTGTCATAGTGTATGATGATAGCAAACGGCTTAACTGTGATGGCCAAACTGCATTTAAAAAAATATCATAGTACTAACCGAGTTTGAGAATGTTAGGATGGTCGAATAGCAAATGTCGACATATCGACAAATGGTTTGATGACTTCACCAGGATGATTATCAATGTCCACAATGAAGGCCTGCGCATTGTTTATTTATTTATATGCCATATTATGTAACTAAATAAAGTTCGTGGAAATAGCATAGGTAAAGGTAAAGGCATATAGGCACTTCTTCGACATTTAGCCCACTCCCTATCATTTCTCATTCTCTTCCCATCTCAGAGGGGTTGTGTGACCGAAAATCAAGGAGATATACCTAGAAATGATTGGGGTAAGGGAGGAGGGGTGGGGGGGGGCGGGCCAAATATCGAAGAAGTGCTCCATATACCTATTAGGGTTTCCCCTTCTGGGCCATTCGGCCTGATCAGGTCAAAATGGAGCGGTCATTTTACCTGATCAGGTATTAAAATGAGGTCGACCTGTCAGGTCAGATTCCTTTGTTCACCCGTATCTATTCGCACAATGAATGAAACATATAAAATTAATCGGAAATTCATTCATTTTGTCCTCACTCACTCGCACTTCACCGCTCATTGCAGGGATAACAGCAATGAATGGGCGCCTAGGCGCCCATTCATTGCTGTTAAGACAATTGCCCTTGTTTCTTTCAGGTCAATCAGGTAATATTCATTTCTTTGTCTGAGAGATAATGGACTTTCAGGCGCCTAGGTGCAACCTGAAAAGGGAAACCCTAATACCTATTCCTTTTTATGGGGGCACGATGGCTCTAACAAGCGGCCTCTGAGTGCCATAACCCCGAGACATTTCGTCTTTCGGTACTTTCCTACAAGCCTACCAAGCCACGCCCCTCTGTCCCCTCCTAAATGTAAAGTTTATTAGAACCTGACGTAGAGTACTTGTGCTTTGGATAATGTTTCTTAGAGTTTTGATTAGGCTGCTTAGGCTCGGATCTCGGTTGCTTAAGGCTAGGCACTATACCAAAAAAGGGGGGCGGGGCTAAGATGCCGGGGCTTGGTAGGCTTCCAGAAAATATCCCGTTTTTCTCACCACATCATTCATGGCCATCTGCAAAATTGTGGCTGGGGCTCTATTCTCGAAGGCAGACCACTCAGCGTCAAGAGCAAGCCTCAGTCCTTCGGGCTGAGTAAATTACCACATGAAACTTATGAACCGCAATAATATGGAAATAATCTAACAAAGTGCCCGATCGGCTCTCCGCTCGATTTCGGCAGTCATCTCAGTGACGAGACTCGCATTGTTCACGAAGATTAACTCGCGCATCTGAATTCAAATACGAATAAAACTGCACTAAACACATCATGACGCCGGGAACACAGTCAAACCATTTTTCGGCGGACATCCATCCCTTGTATACACTTTCGTCATTCTTGAAACCTCACCACCAAATGCGATACATGAATTAATGAATAATGAATGAATGAACTCGAATTGAGTAATAATTTTAACCGGGTAAATATTACCTCCTTCGCGAAGGAGAGGAAAGGCCCTCGCAAGACAATGGAAGCATCCAATGGATCGCCCGTCACCAGCGGAATACTGAAATCACATATACAACCGTGGTCGAACTGACCTTTTCTATATACCGTACTCCCCTGAATCATGTATCAACGGAACTCAACGGAACTAACTCTCGAGGTACGTCTGACATGGATTTCTTGGAAGTGGAGATATTCTTCCAATATGAAGCGTACTGCTTGTCCTCTCCCTTTAAAACTCTACTATTGTGATTAAAGTGAATATCCAAATATATTTCAAAAAATAAATTTATGAAGATCACACCTTGCAAGCCGCAACAATTGCCTTTCTCATATTCGGATGCTGGTAAAGAATCGCCCAGAAAATTTCGTGCAGATTTTCGTATGCCATTGTCTGAACAAAACAAGTAAATGTCATCACCGTCAGTATCTAACTTGAATTCATCAATCTCTCGCAGAATCTCTTTTTCCTTCAACTAACCTTTTCGAGGAAAGTCTTCTTCGATTCTTTCCCAATCAAACTTCTTGCGAACCCAGGATGGATCAGTTGGTCGGGCTTCAATTCTACAAAGAAATCACGTGTTCGAATAAAAATATAGATTACGTTTTTTTAAAATTATCAAATTACAAATCAATTTAATAAAAAGCCAAATCAACAATGCATAAAATAAAACACACTAATGAAAAAATAAACTGAAAAATACCATTGTTCTGGCGATTGACGAGGTGGCGGGTCGTTGTCGAGAAGGTTCTTAGACGAGCTGTGTAGACACGCGACGACCACAACAATGTTTGTCGCATCTTCTGGAATTGGGTTAGATTAAGTAAAATGAGAACACAGCGGTGTTATTACAACGAGTAAAATATGCGCTCGGAAAGCGCATAGCGGCTCTTCTTTTAAATAAAACGGTTTGCGCAACCGTAGGGCTACTGAACGGTTTCCAGTAAACATATCAATGAAAATTATGGACGGGATAAAATGGAAGATATGATGAAGGAATTCAACCTTTCACGAGAAGAACTCGCATTGAACGACAGTCTTTATCTGAATCAAAAACAGAGAGAAAAGTAACACATGAGGTTTGATGTCGTTTTTAAAAGTATACTTTTTCTGGAACAACATGAGAAACATATGCAATAAGTGAATGTTTGCGAAAGGAAACAAATAAGAGAATTACACTCTCTGAATTCACAATCAATTAAATAGGGCCACACGAACTAGACACACTAACCGATCAGAAAAAAGGTGATTGGAGCAACAACAGGTAACTCAATTAACATTCACGAGACAAAACAAAAAAAAAGAAAATCGATTGATTCACAGTACTATGATATCGAAAGTATTTTTACCCTTCTAAAAATTTATCTAAATCACATCATCTTCTCGAAGGGAACTTCCAGTCTCTCGGCCCATTCTTTGCATCGATCGTGTAGAAGGAGAAGGCAGTAGGCATCCATCGCAGCGTATCGCAACTGAAAGAAGGGAAGAATATGAATGTACCCACTCGAGCAAACGATAAAATTTAAAGTTTGTTGCTATTTCGGTTTAGTACCATAGTAATAAAATGCAGATACATTAACGAAATAAAAAATTCCTAGAAATAGGGAATAATTTTCTTGCTTTCTTCATTATAAAATTCGCATTATCCTACCACTTCATGATCGCGCAATACAAAAACTTATATATATATATATATATATATTTATGCTATTTCTTTTGCGAAATAACGTGATACAAAATGAAAAATGGAACATTGTTTAATTACGATTAAAATGACGAATAACTGGATAATACGGGAAGGTAAACTACTCAGGGGAACTGGTTTGATTCTCATTGTTCACTAAAAGCCTTGCCGCTCTTGGAAAGAAACTATGATGTCTATAGTTGAAGTACGATCCAGGGTTGTTGAAGTTCATGCCGTTTCGAGTGTAGTAAATTTTAAAATAATGGGGTTTTCGGTTGGAAATACTATATTTGCCTCTAAGAAGACTATTGGCTAATCTCATATCGATCGCCATTCTACGCTTCTCCAGGGACTCAATGCCTAGTTTCTTATTGCGATCGAAAGCGGAGGGCATGTTTTCCCAAGTGTGATTAAAACAGCGCATAAATAAACGTCTTGTGAAGTAGTACTGTACTTTTCAAGTTCTTTTTTATCCTTATATTGGTATGGGTTGAAAACGGAAGAAGCGCTTTCTAAAAGAGGTCTAATGTACATTGAGAACGTTTTAAGGAGTACCTCTACATTTTTGGTTCGCAATGCTCTAAGGGTAGTGTGACAGGCAGTTTTGCCCTTATTGGATACGGTACTGCAATGGTCTGAAAAGGAGAGATTTTTCTGAATAACAAAACCGAGGTCTTTTACTGTATCTTTTTGTTCCAGAGTTGTGGTTCCTATAGCATATGTTCGCTTTGTATTTGCCCTGCCCAGGTGTAATGAGTTGCATTTATGCGCAGCAAGGGGGAGTTGCCACTCTTCTGACCAGTTTACGATCGTGCCAATAGCAGCTTGTAGAGGGGCAGGTGAGTTTCCCTTCCTAAATGACCGATATATTTTTATATCGTCGGCATACATTCTTGCAACGACTCCATGATTTTGCACTAGAGTAGGGATTTCTGAGGTGTAAATAAGGAAAAGCAAAGGGCCTAGGACTGAGCCCTGTGGTACACCGCTGGTTACAGGAAGTGATATAGAGAGTGAGTCTTTTACTCTCACTTGAAACGATCTATTCGTGAGGTATCCTGCAATCCAGTTGATTGTCTTATCAGAGAGACCTATAGTGCTAAGCTTGAGTTTTAGCTTGGGGTGGGATACTCTATCAAAAGCTTTTGCAAAATCAAAGTAGATAACGTCAACTGGTTTCCCATCACTAATTGCGGTTGTCCAGTGTTCTAGGACCTCAAGCATTTGGAGCTCTCGCGATCGTTTCTTACGGAATCCGTACTGCTCATCGGGGAAAATTTGTAATTGTTCACAATGGGTGATAATGGATTTGCACAAAATGCGCTCAAAAACTCGGCAGAAGAGAGATGTAATTGAGATGGGCCTGTAGTTTAAGGGATTGGAGAAAGGAGGCGATTTCTTAACAGGGTTTACTATTGCATGTCGCCAATGGGAGGGGACCGTTCCAGATTGGTAGGAGTTCCTAAAAATGATTTCAAGTGCTTCGGAAATGGGTACGGCAATTCGTTTTATGAAGGTGAGGTCAATGTTCTCAGAGGTTTTACAGGAGGAACGTTTCCATTTTTCGATAAGGGAGCAAATTTAGTGTCTAAGAAATTGGGGTTCTTCGTAATTACCGAGCTGAAGGAGGCCTCGACTATTTGGCAGTTTTCCATCATCAATGGTGAATACACTTGCAAAAGTTTCAGCGAGTAAGTTGGCTTTCCCCAGGTCATCCATTACTAGGCTGCCGTCGGTTCTCGTTAGGCCTTCCACCCCCTTAGATTTATTAGCGCATCGTTTCATGAAGCGGAAAAACTTATTCTTGTCGTCGCTTTCGATTACTTTTTTCTCTATGGTTTTGTGATACCGTTGTAACTCTTTGCGAAACTTTTTGTTTAGGTTCTCGAATTCATGTTGATCATTCGGATCGTTGCTATTAATTGATTTCTCCCATGCTTGAAAACGCTTTCCTAGGAGTCGCTCAATATGAGGGGGAAGTTTTCCATGTGAAAGGCTCACTTTTGCCCAAGGAACATGAATGTCAATTGATTTTTGAATGACGCTAATCAAGAGGTCGTACATGAGGTCGATATTTTCGATTTTTGAAAAAGCGCATGTCCAATCAATGTTTGCTAACTGAGAATTAATCAAGTCGTAGTCTGCTTTTCTGTAGTCGCGCCTAAGAGTGAAAGCGGGCGTAGAATGACTTATTGTGAAGTTGAACTCGACCGTCGAATGGTCAGATTATCGAAAGGGGGGCCTACTTCAGTTTGGGTGATGAGTCCAGGATGGTTGCACAGCAGTAAATCGAGGATATTTTCCTTTCTCGTGGGCACTTTTACTAGCTGAACAAGTTTAGCTGAGGTAGAGAAGTCAATGAAAGATTGTGAGGAAGGAATTACCGATTTTGGCTGGGGAGCGGGGAAGATTGACCAGTCAATATCAGGGAGATTAAAGTCGCCAGTTACTATGGTTGGTTGAGGGCACGAGCAAAGATCCAGGATTGACTTGACAAGAGAAACAGTTTGTGTCGTACTCGCTTTGGGGTTACGGTAGGCGCACACAATCCTAATTAGATCGCCATTTATGTCTACATCGACTGCTAATAATTCTTATTCAAATTACTTCGAAGACTATAACGGTACGGCTCCTACGCTACCTGGCCTTCATCCAGTCTCAAAATACACCTCTACCTGCAGCGATCTGAGTGGTCTTCTCGTCCACACTGAGCACTTCTCTCTCTTATCGAGGGGAAGATCGAGTAGGGACTCGCACAGGGAAGAGAGGGAAGGAGTAGAGACAGGAGTTACAATGGACAAGGGGCGAGAACAAGCAACTGCTGCTAAAAATGATTGAATTTATAAAAAACCCTTCTTAAAAGTAAATATTTCGATTTTAACTAATTGCAATTCGGTATGTATTTCGATTTAGAAGAAAAGATTAGGGTGGAAAATAAAGCTCCGCAAACCTTCTTTCATCTCAATCTTCTGTTCACGAGAATACGCGAAGGCCACTCCGAATTCCTCCAGAATCTCCACCCCGTTAGATCGCTTCTCGCTCTCTTTCATTAACTGAAATGACATTATAATTTTTTTAAAGTCCTCACGTTGACAATATACACATGAGAGGTACTTCGGGTGATCGAGAGATACGCATCTAAAAGAATACCTTCACTATAGAACGATCTGGCCTATCATTCGCATGATTATTAAAGTGTCCGAATTCCGTTCCACATTAAACAATTATGAAATGCAGTTAGACTTTTGAAAATAAAAAATGAGGGGTGAAAATCAAATCAATAGGAAATTCCGACTGACCCTCTGAGTGATGTGGCCCTTTTCAACGTCGATAAATCCTCGTGGAATTGAAATCCTTCAATAGAACACGTACATACGAAAAAAATATACAATAATAATTAAACTGGAATCGACTGTTTATGTTATTAAAAATTGCATTCATACACGCCTGACTCGCATTAGATACTCGGTTCTGAATTTTGTTGCATGATATTCAACGGCTTAACTATAAAAAAAACTATATATTTCCAAGGAGATCGTAATCATACTGACCGAGTTTGAGAATCCTCGGATGGGCAAATAACATATCGACGAATGGACTGATGACGTCACCAGGAAGATGATCAATGTCCGCAATAAACGCCTGCGTTTTTAACTCAATTATATATTTTATTATGCAACTAAGGAGTGTTCCAACAAATAGTAGAACACTATATAATATCAACTATATCATTCACATGCTACCATCGTTATTCTAGATGTTTCCGATGAAATTCTGGGAAAATATCACGCATAAACATAAAAATATAATTCCTATATCTCACCACATCATCCAGGGAGATCTGTAGAATGCTAGATGGGGCTTGATTCTCATAGGGAAACCACTCAGCGTCAAGAGCCAGCCTCAGTGCCTCAGGCTGAAAAACAAAAATTTACAACAGAAAAAAACAATGATGTCCAAGTTGAAATTTAAATTTGAAAAATGGAACGCTCATTTTTAGAAGTGGTTGTTTGGGAACTCCGAAAATAGAACCGCCGTTTTGGATCCGACTTTACGTAACCGCCGTTTCGGAACCGTCTTGTGTAACGTGAGAACTAATTAACCATACATTCTCCTCACTTATAATCTCACCCCTCTCCCACTTGAGGGAGTTTCGTGGCCTTTGATCAATTTCTCCACTAGCGCAATCGATATTGTGACCTCGCCAAACGCGGTTCCGAAACGACGGTTATGAAACGGATAGTTGCCAAATGGAAGTTCCCATTAGGCGGTTTCCAATATCTGGTTCACAACACGTAGGCTCCAAATTTGTTGCAGCTTCCGCCATTACCGAAAAAAATAAGAAAATTTATTTTAAATTTAAAAATTTTTTTTCAAAGTACCCGATCGGCTCTCCGCTCGATTTCAGCAGTCATCTCACTGACGAGACTTGAATTGTTCACGAAGATTAACTCGCGCATCTGAATACTTACACGTATCAACTGCACGTCAGGAACACTTGTCAAATAACTTGTGTTGTGTAAAGGCCCTGGCCTTGTACCCCATAGTCAATTAGCATACGTGCAGACTAGACTATCCCCCATTGTCTCTAGTTGCACTCTCGCCCTCCTCTCCCCTCTGTCCATTAGCATGTCCGATTTACATGTGACCTCGTGTCTATTTAAGGATGAGTCATCCCCATTCGATCGTCTCTGTCGCGAGTGCAATGTGACCTCTTCTCTTCTCCCCCCTTTTCTCTTGTATTGAGCAGTTGCTCTCTCTTGCCCTGCGATAAAGCTCGGTTCCCTCTTTGCTCTTGGAGTACGGGACAGGCTACTACACAATATTGGCGATCAGTACTCACGATTAGGCGCGCCTGTTTTTCCCTGTTGTTCGTTCTTGTTTGTGCTTCGCTGTTCTTGTCGTGGTTAAATCGGACTCTGTGTGTGGTCCGTCAGAGTGTCTCTGTGTGTGGGCACTCTGCAATAATCGGACTCTGTGTGTGGTCCGTCAGAGTGTCTCTGTGTGTGGACACTCTGCAATATCTTACCTTTCTGCCATCTGAGTGTGTGGCAGAAAGTGAGATTGTGAACAGTGATTTGTCGATGTCGGCCGGAGGCGCTGCTCGATTTTCCGTTGTGATCAGAGGTACGTGTACGGAATCTGATTACGGTAGTTCGGCAATGAGGTCTCACAAGTGGCAGTGAACCGTGTCGATGCTGTGCTCGATCGATCGATAGTACACGTGTCACAAGGACAACCGAGACTCACAAAGGATTGAGACAAACGACATGCAAATGAGTCTCGGGCGCGAGTTGTTTACGTGATAATGCGAAGAGAAAGATGCAAATTGACACGTGAGGCAACAACGAGAGAATAAGTGAACGAACAAGAGCGAGGGAATCTCAGATGGAAAGAGATCAAAGATCAGATTGAGGGCATTGAGATCAGAGAAGAGCCCATGAGGACTGCATGTAAGAGAGTGGAAGTTCACGAGATTCTGAAAGACCGAAAGAGGACTGGAGGAAGGGACGGGAAGAAGTTCATTCCCTCTTCTCAGCAGTCGCCCTGAAATGAAGTAGGATGATTCTGAAGGAAAGTAAGGGGACTGGAGAAGGGACGGGAAGATGTACATTCCCTCTTCTTAGCCGTCGCTCTGAGGTGCAAGTAGGATGATGCGAGGTGAACAAAGTGCAGGTCCGATTGGAGAGCAGAGACCAATGAGGCTAGAGAGCCATGGTGCGTGCACAGAATGAATGGAGTTGAAAGTGTCCAAAAGGAAGGAACTACTCCAGATTGATTGTGCGAAGGAAGGGGATGAATTTAGGGGAGAAGCCAAGAGAGCTGAAAGAGTGCCAAAGAGCTGATTTTCTGAAGGATTCCCGGAAGCTGAATGACGGAATCGGCGACTGACCTGTTGGGGATGTCAGAGAAGTGAGAGTAGTGATATTAGGGATCACTAGCAGTGACCGAGATGAAGAGCGACTGACCTATATTTAGGGGTCGTTAGAGAGAGTAGTGATTGACCTCTAGTAGGGATCACTAACAGTTGACTGAGGTTGGTACTGCCCAGCGAACTGGCAACTGACCTAGTATGGGGTCGTCCGTGAACTTTGCGACGAGGATGTCGCCAGAGAAACTAGTGATTGACCTAGCAGAGGGATCACTAGAGGAAGCAGCAGTTGACCTACGTTTGGGACTGCCCGAGAGAACGGTGATTGACCAGTAAAAGGGATCACTCGTTGTGTCAGTGACTGATCATAGTGATGGTCTGCAAGATCAGGTGTGCGCGTAGCACGGATGCCTGTGGCTAATAAGTCGAGACGTTGCCGTTTGGCAAGGCGCATAGCACGGATCCTGTGGCTAATAAGTCGTTGCTGTGAGCGGAGTCCAGTGATAGTACTGAATGAACAAAACCAGATCGAATTAGCTGGTGGCGCTAGGTTGAAGTGATTGCACGGAAATAGCGTCGTGGCCTGAAATGACCACACCCGACGGGGAGTCACGTTGAGTCTCGTGATTTCTGAGAGAAGGAAAAAGCGGATCGCCCCAAGAAGGACGTTTGTGTTCGAGCAAATGGCGAGTATCCTGACCTCAAAGAAAGCGAGAAATCGGAAGCGTTTCCGGGAAAGGAACGTTAGTGTGAGAAGGCACGAAAGTGCATAGAAGGAATTTGAACACAAGCTGTTGTTGTTCGAGAAGTGTGTAGTGTGAACACAGGTGGTTGATTCGGTCGACCCTGTGGATTGGAAATATCCTGAAAGTGTGTTATGGAGGATAGTGAGATCCTGCCGAAGACGATCACTGAGGAAAGCGTGTGTTCGCCCACCCCAGAAGCGATACCGAGTTCAAGTGCAACGGCATCGTCATCGAGTTCAAGTGCAACGATATCTGCATCGTGTTCAAGTGTGCACCTACGAGGGCGTCTACCCGAGTTTTGTCGAGTCTCGCAGTGCAACGTCAAAGAATAAACGAGCCCACAGAAGTAGTGGAGAACGACAGAAACCCTCTGACCAAAAGTGCTTCAACCGTGGCCCGTTGATTATTGCCTCGTTGAAATTGACTATTATGTATCAGATTCACCCCTCAGTTTGAATCTTGGAGGGAGGTGTTGTGTAAAGGCCCTGGCCTTGTACCCCATAGTCAATTAGCATACGTGCAGACTAGACTATCCCCCATTGTCTCTAGTTGCACTCTCGCCCTCCTCTCCCCTCTGTCCATTAGCATGTCCGATTTACATGTTACCTCGTGTCTATTTAAGGATGAGTCATCCCCATTCGATCGTCTCTGTCACGAGTGCAATGTGACCTCTTCTCTTCTCCCCCTTTTCTCTTGTATGGAGCGGTTGCTCTCTCTTGCCCTGCGATAAAGCTCGGTTTCTTTGCTCTTGGAGTACGGGACAGGCGACTACACAATAACTTGCATTGTTGATTAATAATCTAATCAGGATATCTATTACCTCCTTGGAGAATGAGAGGACAGGCCCGCCAGAGACAATGGAAGCATCCAAAGGATCGCCCCTCACCAGAGGAATACTGAAATCACAAATAATACCTTGAGGGTTCTCAGCTTCTCTATCTACCGTACTCCCTAGGATCATATGTCAACAAAACTCACTCTCGGGGCACGTCTGACATGGAACGATTAGAAGTGGAGATATTCTTCCAGTAGGATGCGTACTGCTTCTCTTCCTATAAGACAATACTGATGTGTTTAAAAATAGCCAACAAGGACGAAACCCTTATCATTTCGGACAGTGCCCATCACACTCCTAACAACTGTTGGGTGCTAGTTTCGGTAAACACTGCTGGTTTCATGGCTGAACTAGTGGTCATCCTCCCGAATGTTGAAACTCAGCAGCAATCCCTGCTCGTATGTGGTAACTTTAAACTGAATATTGAAAATATTAGGTTGAGTCATAAGTTTTTTCCAATTTTGGAGGTGCAATTCAAAGTCACCTAAAAAGCGCTCTTAAAATCCAATCAGTACAGATCCGTAGGGTAATGTAGGGGTATAGTTCACACTTATAATCATATGTTCGAATTGTGCCGTGCGTTTAAATCATTGAAGTAATCGGTCGTTATTTACGATCGATTTTTTTACGAAAATTTTGAAAGAGTTGGGCTCGCTGTTTCTTTGCAGGGAAAATAGGCTGGACATCTTCACATACATTATTGAGAAGCCCCTTGAATGCAATTTCAAAAAAGTGGTTGAAAGCGGTGCTAGCTTACTCAATCCCAGTATTAGAGAATTGCAAATGAGCCATGTAGAAAAGAAATCACACTTGAGTTGGCAACTTTCTTACCTTTTATGTTAAAGTGACTGGCTTTTGTATAGGAGCGCTTCAATCTTACTTTATGGGGTAACTTTACCATTCGTGAAATTTGGGACCTCGCATCATCCCCTTTTCAAAAATGACATTTATTGAAAAATCCGGATATTGACCTCACCGATCAAAATTTTGACTTTTAGTGGTTATTTTTGGAGTACCATTTCTGAATTCGCAGGAATCCCATGACTATGCGAAGCTAATGAGGGATAGTATGAGGGTAGCTGATGCTGATGAACACACAAATGTGGGACCTCCATCTATCATCTAATCAAGAAGCTTTGAAATACACTGATTTCGATGTGTAAATTTCATCATATAAGTGTTGATGACTGCAGCTTGTGATTGTATTGATGACAGCCCACCATAAAGCAAATATAAGCCTCTCATGTAGGAAGCTTTACGATGAGACAGGTTTGATTTCGATAGACCAGTGTGTGCGGATGCGCAGTAAACGAAACACATTTTGGTCATGGCGAACTGAACACGACTCTGAAATTTGCACCTTATTTGAACAGGTCTTCTGTGCCAAATCCGAATCACATGTATTATTGTGATGTACGTTCATCACACTTCACGATAGTGTATATTATTTTGCCCAATCACGATTCACTGGAAAGATCTAATCTGAGAAAGTCGCAGCTACATTCGTAGCTGCGGATACTTTGATTTCAAACTATGAACACTAGGCCCTCTCAAGAGGCCTGGACTAAAGTGCGCTAAAGAGAGCATCCATGCACTAATAATATGTAAATATCAAAATGATAATCAATTAGAACCAAAGACCAGAATATGCGAAACATTTAAAAGTAAAAATTGGAAAAAACTTATGACTCAACCTAATATTAATAATAAAAAAAACAAAATTTATCACAATTCACACCTTTCAAGCAGCAAGAATTTCCTTTCTCCTTTTCGGATGCTGGTAGAGAATCGTCCACAAAATTGCATGCACATTTTCGTATGTCTGAGTAGAGCGAATTAATAAAGACACTTTTTTGGAAATTTGAGATGGATCAATTGCCCCTCGGAAGAGAAATAGAGTTTATCTCGCCATTGAAAGACGTTTCATTATTTCAAATCTTTCATGGAATATTAGCATCGGAGTATCTCCTTAGAATTCGCCACTCTCTCATAATACCTATTTTTCTTTTCACTAACCTTTTCCTGGAAAGTCTTCTTCGATTCTTTCTTAATCAATTGCTTTGCAAATCCAGGGTGGATCAGTTGGCATGGCTTGGACTCTAAAACCAATAACGTGTTCTTAAAATTTAAAAAAAATCGGTACTTTTTTTTAAATTTGAAAAAATATATAGAGAAATACCCTCGTTCTTGTTCTCGACGAGGTGGCGGGTCGTCGTCGAGAAGGTTCTCATACGAGATGAGAAGATGCGCGACGACCACAACACAACCTGTCGCATCTTCTGGAATTGTTTTAAGAGATTAATAGACCCACCACCAGAGAACGTAACAGGTCCTCGGATGGCCAAAAATTCGATGATTCCCGTACTTTTTTCTGAAGTGGGGGGTCCCGAGTTATTGCTGAAAAAAACTAAAATTTCAATCCGAAATGGCACATAAAGTGACATAACTAAATCTCAAAAATTATGATATTGGGTGATTAGCATTTGTGGAATATACTTGTGGTGGCATACGTCATATAATTTTAAGGGATTTAAAAAAAAAGATATTTCGACTTTTTCGATTCTGAACTTGGCAATATCGTGTAAAATTCTGAGATATCGGAATTACAATTTCTCACAAACGGACCCTACGTTACCCCTACGCTACGTTAACTACACCAAAACCATATTTATTAGTAACTAGAACTACTGGAATGGGTGGTCCTCAAAATTTGAAATTGTTGAAATTTGAGATTTTGCTCAGAATGTGACAAAAATGGGAAATTATTTCGCTGTTCTAGCTGCTTGAAATCTGCTCCAATGCAGTGTGGCATTACTACAGTGAGCAATTCTCACCATTAGAAGCTTCTGCAGACAATTCTCAGATCTTGCGGATGTTTCACTATCACGAAATGAAGCAATTTCGTCCAAAATTCTCGTATTTTCTAGTTTTTCGCACTTAAGAAACGTTTTCATGAGTTTTTATTATGAAATCCGCATTCAACTTGTATTCAATTCATAATTCGCATTCGAAATTCGCATTCAACAGATAATTTTGAGAAAGTCAATTTTTCAACCCCAAAAGTGAGGAGTGCCAGAAACTTTTTCAAAATCGACCCCTAGGCTTAGTCATTGCTGCCGGTGATCAGCACTCGGGACCCCCACTTCAGAAAAAAAGTACGGGAATTATCAAATTTTTGGCCATCCTCTTAATAAAAACAACGCTAATGCAGCTGAGTAAAATAAGTTCTCTTCAAATAATTATTGAACAGTGGGGAGGCGGGAAAAACGCGTATCTGTAAAGAACAGTCCAGCAATTAGTTTCGATCAGCTCGAATCACACACCCGAAACAATGTTTGCGCGTTCTATGTGGAAATCTGGAGTGCTCTAGCAATGAATAGAGAAAGTTTAACAGAGACTCTGCACCTAAAAAGGTGTTCAGAGCCGTTCAATGCGTTCCGGCTGCGCCACCGAGTTCAACCTGCGAAACATTTTTGATGTTATATATTTTTAAATTTCGGCCTAATAGTATTTCTATTTGCAATATGTTCTGGAGAGGGGCGGAAAAATTGTCAACATTTTTACGGTGTATTTCTAACACTAGGCCAAAATTTGGGTGGATCTTTCACAATCACTCCTGAAATATAATATATAAAACGGTATATCTTTTGACATTTGAAATTGCCGCGAATTTATTTCTTACAATACTTTATCGTAACTTCTCCATCTGGTCATAAAAAAGCGCACAAGATAAGTATTGTCAAGGGCATTGAACCTTTCCGTTTACTGATATATCTTGTTGTAGAAAGCAGACTTTATCCGGAACAACATCAGAAACAAATGCAATAAATGAATGTTAAACGAACAGAAACAAATAAAAAATGTAAACTATAAAAACACGACAAATCAAACAATAACTAGACACAGCTACCGAACAGGTAGTAGAAACAACAGGCAAATACTATGTACATTCAAGTGATAGAACAAAACAAAGAAAATCGATTTGACCACAATACTATGATATCGAAAGAACTCCTGCCCTAATCCCCGCTACTCTAAATCACATCATCTTCTCGATGGGCACTTCCAACTTCTCAGACCATTCCTTGCATCGATCGTGTAGAAGGAGAAGACAGTAGGCATCCATCGCAGCGTATCGCAACTGAAAGAAAAGGGCAAGGAAATGAATGCACTCGAAAATATGAGTACATTCATTTCCTTTATCATTCCCTGGTACTTCCGTTCAGAAGTATTTTAATATAAAGGAAAAATATATAAACCTAGCTAAGAGCGTAAATATGACCAATTGTTTAGCTTCCTTGTCACACTTTATGCACTAACACAGTTGGTGGTATCTTGTGATAACCAAATAACAATAAATTATAAATATTATAAGAAACAACTCCCACACTATATTGCCCAAATAAAGGAATCTTAACCTCTACCTGTAGCGATCTGAGTGGTCTCCTCGACCATACTGACACCTTCTCTTTCTTATCTAAGGGAAGGCCGAGCAGAGACTCGCAGAGGGAAGAGAGGGACGGATTAGTGACAGGAGTCACTACGGATAGGGGGCGAGGACGAGATATCACTGGAATATATTATTGCAATTAGAGAAAAAAATACAATAACATAAAGCAGATGTAGTTTGAATCAGTTTCTAAAACTATGCTTATATGTACAACGCTAAATAAATCCCATATTAACTACAATATAATAATGGAGAGAACTTCAACGCTTTGATTTCACCATTCTACCGAACAAAAAAGTGAAACTCCGCAAACCTTTCGTCTCAATCTTCTGATTGGGGGAAGGACCGAAGGCGACTCTGAATTCCTCCAGAATCTCCGCCCCGTTAGATCGTTTCTCGCTCTCTCTCATTAACTGAAAAGAATCGTAAGGGTATCATAAAAGATTTTCCCAACTTCAAAAAAGTATATATTAAAAGTTCTAAAGTTTAAAAAATCAAAGTAGATATGAATTTTTAAGACCTCACTGCGACAATGAGCTCGTATACACACGAAAGATTCTTCGGATTATCAAGAGCTGCACATCTGAAAGAATCCTAAATTATTTTCTATGGAGGGCAATTAGAACTTGAATTACGAATTCGCAATCACCTCACATAGCACATTGTGAAATCCGAGGAGGGGAGGCGATTGCGAATGCGAATTCGCATTCGACATCGAATTGCTAACCATATTATTAACGAACCCGAACTTCAGTTCACAGTAAATAATCGTAAAAAGTATACACGTTGGGATTTGTGGAGATAAGATGTGCGAAAAACACAAATAAATATGAAATGTTTATTTTTGTCGACTGACCCTCTGAGTGACTTGGCCATTCTCAACTTCTTTAGATCCATGTTGAATTGAAATCCTTTAATGGAACACATACTTACGAAATAATTATACAAAAATACAGGGCGTGTTTGAGCGTGTGTTTGGTAACTTTAACAGTATTGGAAAAAACTATGTAATCTCAAACGGAATATAAATTATACTAACCGAGTTTGAGAATCTTCGGATGACCAAATAGCATATCTACAAATGGATTGATGACGTCACCCGGAAGATGGTCAACATCCAAAACGAACGCCTGCATTGCTTATTTAATTATATATTTTAATATGCAACCAGTAATTAGATCATTCGCATGCTACAATCATTATTCTTGCTGTTTCCGATGAAATACTAGAAATTTCAGAATGCATAACTATTAAAATTTAATATATTTTTCGCCTTTCTCACCATATCATTCAGGGAGATCTGCAGAATGCTAGCCGGGGGTTTGGTCTCATAGGCTGACCACTCCGCGTCAAGAGCCAGCCTCAATCCATCGGACTGAACAACTTTAAATTATACCATGAAAACAAGATAATGCTCTTGTATGAAAAATACCCGATCGGCTCTCCGCTCGATTTCGGAAGAAATTTCACTCATGAGATTCGCGTTGTCGATGAAGATCAACTCACGCATCTGAATGCAATGAATTATTCACATCTAAACACTTCTTCGATATTTGGCCTACTCCCCCTCTCCTTTATTATTTCTCATTCCCTCCCCATCGCGAGGAGTTGTGTGACCGAAAATCATGGACTGATATCTAGAAACGAATTGGGGGTAGGTGAGGAAGGGGGGGGAGAGAATGTCGAAGTAGTGCCCACATCTCTACTGATAATACAAAGACAATGCAAATGGCGTACTTGTTAATGCTATTTGGTGGTAAATATTACCTCCTTGGAGAAGGTGAGGAAAGGCCCGCCAGAGACCATCGAAGTATCCAAAGGATCGCCCGTTACCAATGGAATACTGAAATCGTGTACTGCTTTTTTATCTACCGTTTTTTTAAATCTATCGTACTCTTGCACCATATGAGAGGAATCGCGAGCGAATCGACCATTTGAAGGGGGTGGGCGGCGGTAGGAATCAAGTTTGTCCTATCCTGAAACAAATTTGACTACATGTACTTCAAATGATGCTCTTTCAAACTGCGTCGTCAGAATTTCGATAACTGTCGTCATCGTCGAGATTCAGAAGGCCAAAGATGGTACTATCACATTTCGACAGCCAAATCGTGTTCACTTAAATGATCATAAATCCGTTTAACATAAAGATAGAAAGTCGTTCTTTGTTTCAAATGAGAGCTACCATCATGCGCTACAACTTTTATGTTGACGTCATCATTCCTGGGTCGCTCCCTGGTGCGGGGCGGTCGGGTGACCGAAAGTGACGTAACTTTGGAAATCGGAAAAACATATTGGGTTATCATTCTTAAGTTTAAGTTCATACATGGACCTAACTCTCACCAAAAATTAGGAAAATCTGAGGATGGACAAACAAAAAGGGCTCACTTTTGTGCGGCGACCCCAAAATGAGTTCTAGAAAAGAGTACTTCCGTATCTTCAATTAGCCTGATTTGGGCTCAAAATCATTCAAAAACATCCAAAACAACATTCTAAGTATCTACCCCCCATGTTATAGCTCTTCCATTGGTCATAAATGGCCACCTGACCGAAAATTTGAAATTCTGTATTTTGGCCAATTTCAACATGCGGGATGGGCTCAAATGCACTAAATGAGTTTCAAATAATGTAAATACATCCCTCGAAACAGCTCAAAGAAAAAGGGCTACTGCAAAGATGACATTTCCCCTGAAGAATCCAATGAAATACGCAAAACTGTGCCTCTGGTAAAAATAGGCATAGAGACTCGGCTTATCGATAGAAATGTAGAGCACGATGAGCTAAACATTTCATCTGTTGAAAGTGAGTCTCTATCTTCTCGTTGAAGCGTGCTACAGAGCCTGGAAGTTTGCCAGAAATAGGCTAGAATCCCCCGAGAGCGCGTGCTCTAACCGTCTGGCGCTCTCGCCGCCTGACCTCCCTCTCCCTCCCCTCTCTTTAACGCTCCCCTGGGCCCGTTTCCCGTCGTTTCGGCGAACTTCTGTACCACGCTTCTGTACCATGTTTCTTCTGTACCATGTTTCGGCCAAGGGTCTGTACCACGCTTCAACGACAAGATAGAGACTCACTTTCAACAGATGAAATGTTTAGCTCATCGTGCTCTACATTTCTATCGATAAGCCGAGTCTCTAGGCCTATTTTTACCAGAGGCACAGTTTTGCGTGTTTCATTGGATTCTTCAGGTGAAATTTCATCTTTTCAGTAGCCCTTTTTCTTTGAGCTGTTTCGAGGGATGTATTTACATTATTTGAAACTCATTTAGTCCATTTGAGCCCATCCCGCATGTTGAAATTGGTCAAAATACAGAATTTCAAATTTTCGGTCAGGTGGCCATTTATGACCAATTGAAAGCCCAGCAAAGTGGTGAAACACAAAGTTCCTTCCTCCAGAGCCGTGCTGTCAATCGGTTTCCCGATTGAGTGTAGTAAATCCCGGTCTTCCCTTGTGTACAACAAGTTTATAGGATGAGCCGTTATTTATTACGATCTAAACGAGGTAAATTAGACATTGATAAACGCACTAAAACATAGGACGAAAAGAAAACGTAATCGAACGATAAATAGGCAGAAAATAGGGGAAATGTGGCAGAGGAAAGTCAAATAGGCGGAACGAGAAATAACTACAAAAGTACTACTTGGACGCTAAACATAGGGAAAAGGTACAATCAAGAATTGACTTTAAATTACAATAATTTTACAGTTTAATTATGATACGATTAATTATTTCTTCCTTTCATATCTTCCTTCTCTCGTTCATAGGCCGATTCCCTTACACAATGGAAGAGCTATAACATGGGGGGTAGATACTTAGAATGTTGTTTTGGATGTTTTTGAATGATTTTGAGCCCAAATCAGGCCAATTAAAGATACGGAAGTATTCTTTTCTAGAACTCATTTTGGGGTCGCCGCACAAAAGTGAGCCCTTTTTTTTGTCCATCCTCAGATTTTCCTAATTTTTGGCGAGAAGTTAGGTCCATGTATGAACTTAAACTTAAGCATGATAACCCAATATGTTTTTTCCGATTTCCAAAGTTACGTCACTTTTGGTCCACCCGACCGCCCCGCACCAGCGTGCGATCCAGGAATGATGACGTCAACATAAAAGTTGTAGCGCATGATGGTAACTCTCATTTGAAACAAAGAACGACTTTCTATCTTTATTTTAAACGGATTTATGATCATTTAAGTGAGCACGATTTGACTGTCGAAATGTGATAGTACCATCTTTGGCCTTCTGAATCTCGACGATGACGACAGTTATCGAAATTCTGACGACGCAGTTTGAAAGAGCATCATTTGAAGTACTTGTAGCCAAATTTGTTTCAGGATAGGACAAACTTGGTTCCTACCGCCGTGGCGTGATCGATTCTCTCGCGATTCCTCTCATATCAACTCTGCGGAACTCACTCTCGAGGTACGTCTGAGTAAGTTCGATCGGAAGTAGAGATATTCTCCCAATATGAAGCGTACTGCTTATCTTCCTAAAAGACACTACTGATGTGATTCAGATAAATATGAGACTAAATAATACTAAATAAATTCAAAAAAATAACTTATACCTTACAAGCAGCAATAATTTCCTCTCTCATATTTAGATGCTGATAGAGAATCGTCCAGAAAATTTCGTGAAGATTTTCATATGCCATTTTCTGAACAGAACAAATATAGGCGCTTCATGGAAATCCGGAAGGACCAGACGACAATGAGTGGAATATCAGTAAGATCATAACACGCAATTAAAAGTAGTTTCATTATTTCAATTTCATGCCTAGTGTGACAATCCTGGAGTATCACACAAAATCTATTTTCCTTTCCACTATTTTCCTTTCCACTACCTTATCCTGGAAAGTCTTCTTCGATTCTTTCTCAATGAAACGTCTTGCAAATCGAGGATCGATCAATTGGTATGGCTTCGAGTCTGAAATCAATTACGTATTAGGATAAATTAATAATAGACCTGAACAAACACATATCTTTTAAAAATATGAGTCCAAATCTGAATCGAAAAATTATGCTCGGAATAAAACATGACGTTTGAAATAGCAAAAATAATTGTTCAGAATGCAAAAATGATGAATGTTAGTGTTATCACGTGTATCACGAGTCAGTGGATGAAAAATAACCCCCTCGGGAACATTTTGTAAAAAGTTATGCCAGATTTGAATCTAATTAAAGTGGTAGAATACCCTAGACATAACACGGATCTCCTGTAAAAATACAGGAAAACGAGACCCTTTTGCGACAGAAAAAAATTTTGGGTCACGGATTTCGATGAAACTAGAAAGACTGACCAAAGTGAGGGCGGGGAGAACGTCTATCCACTTCATTTCTCAAAATTTGCATGTTGAACGAAGTTATGACCTACCGCTTTGGAAGGCCGTATATCGGCCGTATATCGACCTACAGCGAGCGGATTTTTCCAATCAATGCGAACTTTTTTGATCTACAAAGTTTCTGGCTTACGGTAAGCGCGAAAATTAAGTCTTCACATAGTTATGCCTAAAAAACTGTTTTTGTCGGCACGATATGCTAATGAAGTACCTTTTATGTTGAGAAAGGTACGATTTTTATGCTTGATTCGGATTCCCCACCCCTAAATTGAGGTATGCACGTAGTTCGTTGCTCATAACTCGAGGCATATCATACCGCCACTCAGTATGCAGAATCCGGACTTGGTGCAATTTTTGAACGAAAAATGTTTCTGTGCCTATCTCACCTCCAACTTATGCAAATGAGCGAACTGAGACCACTCTTGGAGAGCTCTCGAGTAGATCTACAACAATGACTAAGGGATGCTTAACGCTGAAGTTGACCGTTTTCGAGTTACACAGCAAAAACATATTCAATGGATAATAGTGAGAGGATCTTGTTTCATCTAAAAAATACGACAAGTCCAGATTCTCCCTACTGAGTAGCTATGTCTACATCCCCGTGTTACGACCAACAAACTGTATACATATGTCAATTCAAGGGTGGGGAATCCGAAATAAACATAAAATCCATACAGTCACATGCTTATAGAGGACTTTAAGACCACTCCTCGTAAAAAAATTGAAACAAAGTTGTGATAAGTTAGTTTTTACGCTGTAACTCGAAAACGGTCAACTTCAGCGTTAAGCATCCATTAGTCATTGTTGGAGATCTACTCTAGAGCTCTCCAAAAGTGGTCTCAGTTCGCTCATTTGCATAAGTTGGAGGTGAGATAGGCACAAAAACATTTTTCGTTCAAAAATTGCACCAAGTTCGGATTCTGCCTACTGAGTGGTGGTATGATACGCCTCGAGTTATGAGCAACGAACTACGTACATACCTCAATTTAGGGGTGGGGAATCCGAATCAAGCATAAAAATCGTACCTTTCTCAACATAAAAGGTACTTCATTAGCATATCGTGCCGACAAAATCAGTTTTTTAGGCATAGCTATGTTAAGACTTAATTTTCGCGCTTACCGTAAGCCAGAAACTTTGTAGATCAGAAAATTTCGTATCGATTGAAAAAAATCCGCTCGCTGTAGGTCAAAAATTGACCGATATACGGCCTTCCAAAGCGGTAGGTCATAACTTCGTTCAACATGCAAATTTTGAGAAATGAAGTGGATAGACGTTCTCACCGCCCTCACTTTGCTCAGTCTTTCTAGTTTCATCGAAATCCGTGACCCAAAATTTTTTTCTGTCGCACCGGTTCCTGCATTTTTAAAGGAGATCCGTGATAAGATTTCGAAAAATATGGGTCATTGGACCCAGAGCCGGCTTTTAGGAATTTTTCCGGTTTTGCATGCTGTATCTCAGCTTCCAGATGAGCTAGAGAGGTGGCATTGGGCTCAAAATGTGCGGAAAATTATTTCCAATAACTTTTCTGTTTTGAGCAAGACGAATGGACAACTTCGAAAAACGTTCTGATTGAAAAACTACTTTTGGCCACGAAATAAGCATAGTTTATCTATCAACCGGTAGAGCGATACAGATTTTTAATGCAGAATATTAAAGAATAAGTGTGTATACATGATATAAAAATATGAGAACCAAATTGAAGGTAGGCTTTTTTTGCAATTTCCACTCAAACGTGCCACACTGAAGAAAAACTGAAATAATGTGATTTTTACATTTTTGGTATTTCTTCTTCTAACTTTTCCAAAGTGTTATTGGAGTGATGTACATGTGAAAAAATCTTATTTGGATGATGAGTTTGCGGGTATGTGCGACAAATAACTATCAGTTACACAAAATCGAGATGGATTTTGTCATTTCAAAAAAGATACAGCATAGCCGGGTGCAAAACCGGAAAATTCCTAACAGCCGGCTCTGGGTCCAATGACCCATATTTTTCGAAATCTAATGTCTAGGGTATTCTACCACTTTAAAAGAAATAAAGATACCCTCGTTCTTGCTCTCGACGAGGTGGCGGGTCGTCGTCGAGAAGGTTCTCAGACGTGATGAGAAGATGCGCGACGACCACAAAAATACCTGTCGCATCTTCTGGAATTGTTTTAAGAGGTTAATTAAAACAACGAAGATGTCATGAAGGAATTCAACATTTCACGATTTGCGGGCGAGGTGGCGCAGTGGTTGTGTGCCAGGAATGCGAATCCGATGGTCATGAGTTCGACCCCCCTCGCCTGCAGATCCACCCAGACCACGGGGATTAAGAAATAGGTCAGAAATCCCCCACCACGTGCACACAACACGGGCGGTAGCCTCACGCATAGGTCGCTGATAACCTCAGGACAGACTGAACGCAGAATTGGCGGGACAGACTGAACGCAGAACTTGCTTGGATGCCTCAACTTACGTTTTTGTGGCGTGGCGGCGCAGTGGTTGTGTGCCAGACTTGCGATCGAAGGGTCATGAGTTCGACTCCCGCCCGCGTCCACAGATCCACCCAGACCAAGGGGGTTAAGAAATGTTGGTAGTGATTCAAAAATCACTATAAGGAAATCCCCAACCACGTGCACACAACACGGGCGGTTTGAAGTCTCGCAACAGGCCACTGGTTTCCAGGATAGGACCTAGTTGCTAATAGAGGATGGGGTGGCAGAGACCGCCCTTGCGTGTAATAATGCCTAACACCTTTACCTTTACCTTTTACCTTTACGAGAAGAAATTGCATTGATCTACCGTTTTTATTTTGAATAAACAACATAAATAATACGATCAGCATAGACAATATTGGCACAAACATGCAAGGTAATGGTAAGGAACCGGGACCTTTCAGTTGGATTTCTGAACTTGTTATCGCAAACTGACTTTATCGGGTGCGAATACAAAATTATTGTCAAAACTTCGAAGATGAACAAATTAGTAAAACATAAAATGTACGCAACTTCACAGACAGAGAGATGAATATAGGAATGAACATTGTGTGGATGTAAAGGAACTTCTAAACTGAGAACATTCGATTAATTGAGTGGCGATTCTACTCCGATTCGACATCCATTTTCTCCAATTTCCTAGCGTATTTCGCTTTCTCGAGCGACTCCTGAGTCTCGTGCGAGATGAGGTGCATTGTGTTCATTTCCTCCTCATGGTTGTGACTGATCCAAATCTCCATTTTTCCTTCGAAGATGTGCAGATTACAGGCACCGGAATGGCAGCCTTTGAACACCTCAAGAGTATCGATTAATTGATGAGTTATAGCGGAGATCCTAACAAAGTTGGTACCCAGGGCTACGCATCGGCAATATTGATAGCCAAACGGATACAGAAGATCCATTAAGACGCGTCGCCTCGCGCGCGATCAAACGGATAATCCGAACTACCCGTTCTCTTTATCGGATAATCCATTCGGTTTGGATAATCGAAACCTCCTTCAGTGCATCACGTGCCCGTCGCGGCGGTTTGGATAGTGAATTGGATAGTGGATAATCCAAATCTTCGCGACGCGCGTGCATTTGATAATGGATGATCCATTATCCGAACCGAATTACCATCCCTGATCAGCAGATAGCAGTAAACATTTTTTCGAAAACTATCGAACACGGATGTTTATCTGTTAATCTTTAACCGAACAAGTAAGATGATTACAAGCTAGATATTGTTTTGGAAACTCACTTCAATGGCCTTGCTTGAGGCCAATCCTCCATCTTCTCTGATGTTCAAACCCACGAGAGAGCAGAACGAGAAGAAATTGTCGGTCACAATTCGAATCTTGAGTGAGCGAAACTCCGTAGAATCGTCCGCCATGACCTAAAAATACAATATGTATATCGTTAATGAAATAGGTAAACATTTAAATATTTTTAAACCGACTAAAAACAATTATTGGAAAGGAGCGTGATAAATTCAAAAATGTGTAATCTCTTTTTAATTAAGTCAAACACTGTGCAGCGAACGCGAAATCCGCGACATTCCACGTGAACACGAAACATACGTTACATAAATGCACGCTTGGATCAGGTGGACTAGTCCACTTTCGGAATGTTTTAAACAATTTAATAATACACATGTAACCTTGTACAATTGATGCAAAGCCGCAGGAGTGACATCATCGCAGATAAACGGGATTTCAAGTTTCTTGCACGATTTGGTCAGATCGTGGAAATATGCGTTGTTGATCAGGGCACTCGCCAATGAATGCGACTGAAAATATAGTTTATAACTGACAATTCGAGACAAGATAGCGAAACCGCAAAACAGGGAAAGGCGTAGCGGCCAAGTTACCTTGTACCGAATTGTTAAGCCAAGTAAATTACTGAAATAAGTGTAGGTTAACCTTCGTATCCAGAATCAGAGTATCCATATCGAAGTTCTTGAGAAGACTGTAGATTTCACGGTGAAAATCGATACGATGGTCGAGCTGATGTGAGAAATTAAGAATGAAAAAAAAACTCTTATAAACCATGATCGAGAGTTGACCGATAGAGATATTTTGAATGATTCTTCTAATGAAGTCAGATGAATACGAACGACCTTCCACCAACAGGATTTCCTGTTCACTGAACACAATCTCTGACAATTAGAGCAATCACTATCGCTAACTTTATATATTTCTGGTATGGATAATCCTTCTTATTGGCAATACGCTCCAACATAGATTGTTCCGAGACCTTAAATTCGAAATTGAAGGTGCAATGGTATTTGCAACTAAAACTGTAAACGAACCTCTTCAATTTTCAGGTTCTTCACGAAATATTTCGATGCCAATTCAATTGTGTTCAGTTTCTTGTTAACCCGAGCTTTCAGACGATCTTCGATAGAGAGAAACGAGAGGATGTGAGTGAGAAGCTCGTTAGGGAGTGCCAGGATTGGAAACTGACGAATCAATAATTTGATCAAAAACAATAAAAAAACTACGTTATTACTGTTGTTTAAAACGGTCCTTTAGCGTTTTATATTTTCCCGCAAAAGTGAAGAAAATAGCAAGGCAACTTTTCTATTTATTAGCACTCATACAGGTAGTATATAATTTTGTTACCTCGTTGAAACAACGTATCTTCATTGGAAAATAAAAAGTACATCTTGTATTAGATGACAACTCACATAGCTTCGACTATCCATTTCATGCTCTCTTTTTCTCGGCTGAATGGGTTGACCACGAGATTTATGAAATTAATAATATGCTTATTATCCACGACAAAGTGATCATGTTCATCTTTAACCAAACTATAAGGAGAGAAATATCAAACCTTTTCCATATCCGTCATTTCCTTCACCAGATCATTCTCTGAATAGTCGGACATATCGTGTCTAAAGTAATCTGTTCATATTTTCCAGGATTATGGGCACTTTTCCAATCTAGTTCTAAAAAGTAGACGTGAAATCGAACTCTTCCTCAATAACCTCAAAAGTTATAATTCATGTAACGAAGCAAATCGATCAGTCTGAAACAGATTACAAGAATTAAACATCTCTTGCAAACTTTAGGAAACTAAGTGGACACGAAATAAGGAGACAGGGTAATTGAAGGTAATTGATTAAGGTAATTAAACCTTTAAGTACAATCAATGATCTTGACATTAGAAATTAACTTCATCAGGAGCAACATAGCGACTTTGAATATTACGAAAAGTTAAAAAGAAAGATTACGAGAGGATGCGTTTCTTCAATGGAAGAATAACAGATAACAACGAAAAGTAAATATGAGCAGAAAGGCAAAACAAGAAACTTCTTATTGGAAGACATTATGAAAGGCTATCCTTACTCTACAGTAATGGGAAACCTGAATAAGTTGTGCTTCGCGTTCTCGAGCGACTCCTGAGACTCGTGCGCATGGAATATCATAGTTGCTTCGCTGACTCCAACCACATAGTTGAGTCGTAACTCGAAATTTCCTTGGAAAAACGATAAATGATAATGCTTATTTCCACCTTCAGAGTGTGTACGAAAAAGAAAAAAAAACGATAATGCTTATTTCCACCTTCAGAGTGTGTACAAAAAGTTGCATACCTCGCAACTCCTGTTTGAGAAACAGCGAAAAGGAGACAAATTTCTAAAAGTGATGCCGACTAAATTTAGAAATTGTATGAAACCATCATGCTCCATTTCCATCTTAAGAGAACGAAGCTTCGTAGAACCGTCGAGCATGACCGTGAAATATGAAGTTGTGCACACAAACATTAACAAGTAAAGCTCAAAAACGAATTGAAATGAATACCTTGTATAATTCATGTAAAAGGGCAGGAGTGATATCACTGCAGGGAAATAGAATTTCAAGCTTCTTACACGATTTGGTCAGGTCATGGAACAGCGAACTGCTAATCAATGCATTCTCAGATGAATGCGGCTGAAAATAGTGTGTGATGGAAATTTGGGGGGTACGACATTTCCGCAACGGAGCACCATTCCCTTAACAGAAAGAGTAGCAACTTGGGAGTTGCTGCATTGTTACCAATATGTGCTTCCATACATAAGCATATATAAATATCGTTACCAGACGATATTGAGTTTTACTCCAAATCAACGACCCGGGGTTTATGGAATATGGATTTCCATGAACCCCTATACGTTGAAACTCAATATCGCCTGGCAACAAGAATTGTATATGCAAAGGTATGGGAGCACATACTGATAACAACGCAAAAACTCCCAAGTTGCTACTCCTTCTGTCAAGGAAATGGTGCTCCGTTGCGGAAATGTCGGTTGCGGAAATATCGTAACCCCGAAATTTGCGCATGCTCACCTTCGAATCCAGAATCAGAGTATCCATATCGAAGTTTTTGAGAAGACTGTAGATTTCACAGTGGAAATCGATACGTTGGTCGAGCTGATATGAGAAATTAAGAATGTAAAAAACTCTTATAAACCATGATCGAGAGTTGACCGATAGAGATATTTTGAATGATTCTTCTAATGAAGTCAGATGAATACGAACGACCTTCCACCAACAAGATTTCCTGTTCACTGAACACAATCTCTGACAATTAGAGCAATCACTATCGCTAACTTTATATATTTCTGGTATGGATAATCCTTCTTTTTGGCAATACGCTCCAACATAGATTGTTCCGAGACCTTAAATTCGAAATTGAATATTTAATGATATTTGATACTAAAACTGTAAACCTCTTCAATTTTCAGGTTCTTCACGAAATATTTCGATGCCAATTCAATTGCGTTCAGTTTCTTGTTAACCCGAGTTTTCAGACGATCTTCGATAGAGAGAAACGAGAGGACTTGAATGAGAAGCTCGTTAGGGAGTGCCAGGATTGGAAACTGGAAAATAGTGATTTAATTTGTTGCATAAAAAATAAAATATAAACTAAATATTTACTGTCGTTTAAGGTCAGCATTTAGCATAATAATAAATTCCCACCCCCCTAAAATGAGGAAAAACGTAAGGCAAACAGTTCGCAATTGATTCTCAGTTGTATATAATTTTGTAACTTTGTCGAAATACAGTTGATTGATAGGAAAAAATAGCCTATAATGCTGAAAAATCGACAACTCACATAGCTTCGACTATCCATTTCATGTTCTCTTTTTCTCGACTGAATAGGTTGACCGCGCGATTTCTGATATTAAAGTTTCCCAACACCCATGAAAATAATTTGAATTGGCGGGAGTACCCTGATCACGACAAAACGAGCGATAGAGTATGTAAAAGAGAGAGAGCGGGCGTGATCAGGCAACTCAGACTTAAACTTTGCGGCTCTACATTGTTGCAAATATTGATTTTCTATTATTTTCATTATTCCAGTTTAATTAATTAGAGCCCATTCTATTACATTGTTAAATAATATAGAAAGGCATTTTCAAGGGTGTTGGGTAACTTTAATAATATATTTATTGTCCATGACAAAGCGTTATTTTTTTAGAAGATAGGAGGATATAAATATCAAACCTGTTCCATCTCCTTCATTTCATTCACTAGATCATTCTCTGAATAGCCGGACATGTCGTATCTGAAATATTTTTTTCATATTTTCCAGGATTATGAGCTAAACTTAAAAATTAATCATCTAGTGTCTAAAAAAGTGATGATGATTTACTTCAATTGCCTAAACAGTTCCATTTTTCTCAATTCATCATCAAAATTTTAAAATATTCATTAGCAATCGAGATACAAAATAAAGAACATTTGAATTACAAGATATTAGGAAGGCTATTTAACCTTTCAGATAAATTACTGAGCTTGTTCTCGGAAACTGGCTTTATCGCGAGCAAAGGCAAAAAGAGGATTGCAATAACAAAGAAAATCAACAACACTTAACATTTAATCAACTTCAGGAACACATAGATGAATTTGGGAATGAATATCGTTTGGATAGAAATAAAACATGTCACTTCTAAACTGAGAAGATTAGTTTAATTTAGTCACGATTCTACTCCGATTCAACCTCTATTTTCTCCAATTTCCTACCGTACTTCGCCTTGTCGAGTGATTCCTGAGTTTCATGCGAGAGGATGTACAATGTATTGTCTGTTTCTGGTTCGTGCAAATGATTGATCCAAAGTTCCATGTTTCCATCGAAGATGTGTAGATTACATGTGCCAGGCATGCAGAGTCGGAATACCTGGAAATAAGATTGAACTATTAATAACCTAGATCCAATCGTAGGTGTTATCTCGAATGTAGTAGTCTGTATCAAAAAATGGAACACTTTATTAATAGTCATAGAAGTACTCAAATCCTCTTCTCACCTCGCAATTTCTGTTCGAGCTAAATCTTCCAGGACTTTTAGTAGTGACGCCTATGACAGAAAGCAATGAAACGATCTCATCGTTGTCCATTGCCATTTTGAATGAGCGGAGCTTCGTAGAGCCGTTTTGGATGATCGATAAATTATAATATTGTTTTCGCATAAATAATGATACAATATCTAGCATACAGGTAGTCAAATTCAGAAATGATGGAAAACGAATAATGACTGCGCACCTCGTATAATTCGTGTACATCTGATGTAGAGAGGAAAGTGCATCGAAACGGAATCTCGATGTCCTTGCACGAATTCGCCAATTGAAGAAGGAAAGACTTGTTAATCAATTCGCCCGCCTATGAATGAGACTGAGACAATGATTTCTACTTTTTGTTAAATCGTTATAACTGTCGTAAAATTTGCAAAGCATGTAAAACGATAAAACAACTTCGGCAACGATATAATTCGAATTTTTTAACAATGTGACCAATTTAGCGTGATAATCCAACCTTGCAATCGAGAATAAGATGATTGATGGTAAATTCCTTGAGTAAATTGTATACTTCAAGATGGAATGAGACTCGGTGATCAAGCTAAAATTAATATCGATATTTGATTTGCAACATCACCGACCTTGATAGCGAGTTGTCCCATAGAGGTATTTTTAGCCATTCTTTTGATAAAGTCTGATGAATACGTAACTCCCTCTTTGAACATGATTTCCTGCTCACTACAAATACTGTAAAATAAATAAAATAAAATAAGAATGCCTCACTTCCTATACTTGTCATAAGGAAGCTCCTTCTTCTTGGAAACATGCAATATCATATCAAGTTCGGATAGCTGAAACGAACGAGATTGCCCAACTTTTGGCACAATGGCATAGCAAACATTACCTCTCCAATTGTCAGATTCTCCACATAATACTTGGACTCCAACTCGATTGTATTCAGTCTCTTGTTCACTCGAGTTTTGAATCGATCTTCGACGGAAAGGAACGAGAATACATGTGCGCTGAGTTCATTAGGAAGAGCCAAAATCGGAAACTGAAAATATTGAACAAAAATATTTAACAAATTAGATCCTAGAGAAAAAAGTTGCTATTTTCTTGGCTCGAAAACGTCGGTTGATAGTAACCATTGCCTAAGACTAAATTTTTTTAAAACTCACATAGCCTCGATTATCCACTTCGCACTTTCTTTTCCTCGAGCGACCACGAGATTTCTGAAATGACTGATATATTTATTGTCCACGGCAATGTAATCAGGTTAA
This sequence comes from Pristionchus mayeri, assembly GCA_036245805.1. Taxonomy (NCBI): domain Eukaryota; kingdom Metazoa; phylum Nematoda; class Chromadorea; order Rhabditida; family Neodiplogasteridae; genus Pristionchus; species Pristionchus mayeri. The sequence continues at coordinate 16,570,827 of BTRK01000006.1, forward strand.
TCCTAAATTACGAGATGATAAATATTAAACCTTTTCCATCCCTTTCATTTCGTAGATCAGATCTTTCTCTGAATAACCGGACATGTCGTATCTGAAATGTTAATCACATTTCCCAGGATTGTGGGTGCATTTTGCCTTTCCAAAAAGTGAACGTAAAAGCGAACACCTTTCTCAATTGCATAAACAGTTCCTTTTTCTTTAAGAGAATGTATTAGGGTGTTTCACAAGTTCGTGGAATTTTTTTTCGAAAATTTCTTTCTTTGAAGGGATCAATTTTACTGACTAATAGTGCGTAGCATTGGGTAGGGCTACCAGTGCTCTTCAATTTCCGCGGTACACAGAGGACATATTTCATAGTTTACAAGAAAATCACGAATTCGAAGTTGTGTCACAAAATTGGCCAAACGCGAATTTCTTTCATATGAAGAGACTGAAGTCATGTGATAATGCCTCGTTACTTCGTAGTTGTCAAGTAACTTATTGGTCACTATCCCGGCGTCCAGAAACGCGCTGCACCGTTACTACGAAACTCGAAAATTTCAACGTGTTTTTTAAAATTTTCAGCGATTTTGATACCAAATTAGGTCCCAAACTCCCATAAATAATGTAAAACTAATTTACATTACCAAATTAGTCCGATTGATTAGCAACCAACCATGAAAATTTGAAAAATTCTGAAAATTACCTTCCATCGACAAGATTAAAATGACAAGTTTTCACATTTTCCACCGTTCATTAAAGAAAGATGCAATATTAAGGGTTCAAATGAAAGTAAGATAGCTGCCGCTACTTCACAGTAAACCAGAGTCTTGAACCTTGATCGAAAATTAAATTATAATATTTTAAAATAGAGGCCAAAAAACGCTCATGATTGACTATTTCATCATCATTAGGCAATCATCTATGGAACTATCCTGCGGAAAAGATACTGCAGGTCGATCTATATTAGATATGAGTTGTGATTAGTTTTCTTGACTTGTAGTTCGTGAGAGAAAAAAAATCAGAACAAAATTCCACGAACTTTTGAAACACCCCAATACTTCGACGTATCAGATAAAATTAAGGCAAAAGAACCTTTCAGTTCAACGGGCAGACTTCTTCTCACAAAGTCGCTTTATCGGACGCAACAACAGAACAACAACAACATTGTGATAACTTCGAAGATAACACGCATATTCTGACAGAATGTATGAGTTCCACTGCACATGGAAACAACAAATTCAAACTGATTTAATCTTATCGACACAATATCAGTAGATGTATCCCTCATCGTAGACTTTTATATTCAAGTGGTGAAGCAGTAAAATCGAAACTTCCTAAAAACCGGCTCTCGACATTTCAAAACTTCAAAAAATCATAACATACTTTAAAGTTGAGCGAGAAAGTCGTTCCAAAAAGCAAAATTACCGCCTCGACGAGTTCTACAAATCATCTGTTCAGGACGTTTTTGAAAACTCAATTTGAAATATAGATAAGTTGTAAAAAGCGAATTGTGGGTTCCAAAAAGTTGTTACCCTGAAAAATTTTTCCACGATTACCCAATTTTTTATTTGAAAATCAGATTCTCCGTGCAATTCTAAGCTATAGTTATTGATTTCAGATCATTTCAACTTTTTCCCGGGAGGTTTCAGCGCTGGAAACACCGAAAACCTGCTGTTTTTCGAAAATTCAAAAAGTTCTATGATTTGCCATTTTCATATTCAGGCTTTATCAGCTCAAAAATGGGCACCAATTTGCTTAGGATAGACTATTTTCACAATTTAAGAAGATTGAAGTCATTTCCAGAGAAAATATTTTACTCAGAAAAAATCAGGATTTTCTGGGCATCCTCCGAGAATGACTGAAAAATGCGATGATTTTTTTTTCATCAAAAATATCGCTTAATTCACTCACAACTACTTAATCAGACCCTGTTATGTCACTTACAACCAATAGAACAGCTTCTCACCCATCAGTATGAAAATGGCAAATCATTGAACTTTTTGAATTTTCGAAAAACAGCAGGTTTTCGGTGTTTCCAGCGCTGAAACCTCCCGGGAAAAAGTTGAAATGATCTGAAATCAATATCGATAGTGTAGAATTGCACGGAGAATCTGATTTTGAAATAAAAAATTGGGTAATCGTGGAAAGATTTTTCAGGGTAACAACTTTTTGGAACCCACAATTCGCTTTTTACAACTTATCTATATTTCAAATTGAGTTTTCAAAAACGTCCTGAACAGATTATTTGTAGAACTCGTCGAGGCGGTAATTTTGATTTTTTGACCGACTTTCTAGCTCAACTTTGAAGTATGTTATGAGTTTTTGAACTTTTGAAATGTCGAGAGCCGGCTTTTAGGTAGTTTCGATTTTACGGCTTCGACAATTGAATATGAAAGTCTACGACCAGGGATACATCAACTGATATTGTGTCGATAAGATTAAATCAGTTTGAATTTGTTGTTCCCATGCACCTGCGTTCTCTCAGAATATCTGTGATAAGCAAACCAACAAGAACTTAAAAATATCCTCAACTTCAGGAATAAAACAATGCATTTAGGAATGGAAAATATGTACAGAAAACATGTCACTTCTAAACTGAGATGAATGAATAAATGAAGTAGCAATTCTACTCCACTTCCACATCCATTTTCTTCAATTTCCTTCCGTATTTCGCTTTCTCGAGTGACTCCCGATTCTCGTGAGAGAGGATGTACAATGTGGTGTTCATTTCTTCTTCGTGATTGTGAATGATCCAAATCTCCATGTTTCCCTCGAAGATGTGTACATTACATGTACCAGCAACACATCCTCTGAACATCTGAAGACAAGAACAAGACTGTGATTACTCCTATCGAAGGTGATATCTAGAATTATGTAAACTATTAGTCGATCAATAAATGAGCACATCATAAATTATACCTTATACTCTATTTCATGTCTAATTGTATTTGTCAGCGTCTAGTTCTCGGACGATTAATAAAATATCAATAGCGATCGCAAAACTTATGGATTCTCTTATTTCATTCCTCAATGGTTATCGAAAACATGCCTCTAAATACATCCTAGAGTTGACTATTCTGGGTGGTGACAAAAAGTCCGACAAAACGGAAATAAATCGCTGATCCTTCGGGATTCGATCTAGGGACTTGTGAGTTGTTGCATTGTTACAAGTATGTGCTCTACTACATTTGCATATACAATTCTTGTTACAAGGCGATCTTAAGTTTTTCTCCATCTCAGCGTATGGTATATGGATTTCATAAGTTGAAACTCAAGATCGCCTTGTAACAAGAATTGTATATGCAAATGTAGTGGAGCACATACTTGTAACAATGCAACAACTCACAAGTCCCTAGATCGAATCCCGAAGGATCAGCGATTTATTTGTATCCGTTTTGTCGGTGTTCGTTTTGTCATCCTCCCTACAATTCGATAGTTTATAGCGACATCGCAATCGTATTTACATTGGATCCGAGGAGGGAATTGCGATATTACAATTCAACATCGAATACCCAACGTACTTTTAATTGAGAAATGATTAAATTTTCATTTTTAAAGGTCTACAATAATATGCCCATCCTCTCCATCAGTGCAACTACGGAATAACGACTGCATGTCAAATAGAAAGTCTTCCCTGGAACATCAACTGAAAGATGGAAGATGCCCACCTCGACATATCTGTTTGAAACTATCGTTCCACTATCTCTGGCGGTGAAACCAATTTCAAGTAGGAATGAAGCGATTTGATCGATCTCTATTCTCATCTTGAATGATCGAATCTTCGTCGAGCCGCTTTTGACGATCGAGAAATATTGAAATTATGTACGCATACAAAATGAGGAAAAATTTAGAATAAAGACAGTCAATATCGAAATTTAAAAAGACCGAATAATGAATGCCCACCTCGTACAATTCTTGAACATCCGATGTAGAGAGGAAACTGCATCGAAATGGAATCTCGATATTCTTGCATGAATTCGCCAATTGAAGAAGGAAAGACTTGTTCATAACTTCTCCCGCCGATGAATGAGACTGAGAAAAAACACACCGAGGGGGAAGAACAGATAAATTTTACTTTTAGTTAATAATATGTTTTGCAAATACAATTGTTTTGACAAATATGGTTACGAAAGCCGTTGAAAATGACTCAAAAGATTATAGCAACGGGTGCTATCCCTGCTGCATTACTGCAACCATTGCAGAATCGTGTTTTTACAATAACTCCTTGTAATTATCGAAAAAAACGTGCAAGGCACGTAAAAACCACAAAAATTCTAAAGGTTTAACCAAAATTATTTTTTTAATCGAATAATTAAATGTATACATGGAAATATAAAACTGTTTTCAGTTTTATGTGATGATCCAACCTTGCAATCGAGAATAAGATGATTAATGGCCAATTCCTTGAGTAGATTGTAAACTTCAAGATGGAATGAGACTCGGTTATCAAGCTAAAATTAACATCGGAAATATTTGTTTTGCAACATCACCGACCTTGATAGCGAGTTGTCCAATAGAGGCATTTTTATAAATTCTTCTGATGAAGTCTGATGAATACGTAACTCCCTCTTTGAACATGATTTCCTGCTCACTAAAATTACAATATGATTTGAAATCGAATAACAATGACTGTCGCAAAGATGGAATCAGTGGAGGATTTATTTATCAAACGAGAACTATATGTTTAAATACTAAGCAAGAATCAACGGGAAAGTGTGGGGATATGACTCTTACTCAAGGTCGGAGGATCGTTAATAGAGAAAAGGAACTTCAACTCTGGTAAAATTTTCCCTGTGGTATACCTGCCTGGCAACAGCTGGGAAATTCCCCCTGTGCCCTCGCTGGGATCATGACTTTCCCATTCCAATGGGAATTTCGCAGTTGGTATCCTCCAGGTATCAAACAGGGAAACTTTTACCGGAGTATGCTATACTAAAGTGGGGGAGCAGCATGAAGCATCCCTCTACTTTACAATCACCGATTAGATCGGCGAAAATGACTCACTTTCTATAATTCTCATAGGGAAGTTCCTTCTTCTTGGATACATGCATTATCATATCTCGCTCGGATAGCTGAAACGAAGTATTGTTTTAGACACAATGTAATAGAAAAAGAACCTCTCCAACAGCCAGATTCTCCACGTAATACTTGGACTCCAACTCGATTTTATTCAGTCTCTTGTTCACTCGAGCTTTGAATCGATCTTCGATAGAAAGAAACGACAAGACGTGACCGATGAGTTCATTAGGAAGGGCCAGAATCGGAAACTTAAATAATGAATTTAGCAAATTTAAAATGATAAAAAATCTATATTTCGCGTGAAAAAAACGATGATTGAAATATAAAAAGCCCATAACCTACAATAATAGACGAAAACTCACGTAGCTTAGGCTATCCACTACGCACTTTCTTTTACTTGATCGACCACGTGATTTCTGAAATGATATTTTAATCGACAGAAATGAACTTTGACCAAATCATGATGAAGGAATATCAAACCTGTTCCATCTCCTTCATTTCATTTACTAGACCATTCTCTGAATTGCCGGACATGTCGTGTCTGAAATATTTCGCTCATTTTCTTCCTTTTTAAAATTCCCTCAAGTGGACGAGAAAATGAAGACTTCTTCAACTGCCCAACATTTCGGAGGAGAAAAAATCAATGAAAACTAGATGGCAGATACAGCAAAGGTAATTAAACCTTTCCGTGGACATACAAGTTGTCTGGATAACAGAAAAGAACTTTATTCGGGGCAAAAATAGTCAGGCAAAATCTAGACGATGCATAATGAAATATAAAATGCAAAGGCCGATTCCCTAATTATATATGTTATCTACAGAACAGTCCGGAAGTTGAGCAAGTTGTTACATGAGCACAAATAATTGAAACAAAATATGTATTTTTAACTTGTAAATGATTGGAAAGATGGAAGAGTGTAATGCTATCCCTGAGGTAAATAATACCCGGCTCTCATGGTGCTAAAACTTGATAGTAAGAATACATATAAATGAGATCGTGAATTGAGGAAAAAGAGAATTCAGAGGGCATTACACGTATGAAAACACACAGCGGTCAGATGCCGCTTTCTTGGCAGCATTGAGGACAGTTTCAGTCTCGTACACTATCATCCGCACTCTGTGTCCGCCATTGGGGGTCTCAATAATTGCGATCTCCGTGTTCAAATTGAAATAGAAAATGACACGATCACCGTTCGCTTCTTCGAAGGCGAATGCCTGAATGGAAATTAACCATTGTCACAAGGGAACGGAAGAAGAGATTTGGCCCTACGGACTGAACTAGCATATCGTAGACACTGGCCTAGCAGTGTCCCCGCACGGCCTGCGTGCTTGATAAGGGAACACCTTTACCTTTTAGATGGGTTCAATGAAAAGGTAATCCCATTTGTGAGGGATTCTCACTTGAAATAACTATCGTTCGTGAAGTACATAGAAACTAGGGTGGCTGAAAAGGATCACGGTTAACCGTCTTGTTTACTCTCTCATACGGGTCGTCCGTGAGAGGAGGGAGAGAGAGACGAGAGAGTCTCTATCACCACAGTAAATAGAGAGAGCAGGACTGCCAGAGGGGACGGTTAACCGTCTCATCCGTCTCTGATCTGTCGAGGCTCTCTAAATAGCGACCCGTTGATCCATTTCAGCCACCCTAATAGAAACATACACACGAAGGCAAAGGAGATAAACAAAAAAATAAAGCGACAAAGAAAAGCGATCCCAATCTTCGATGCAGGCTTACTTGAATAAGTCTCTTTTTGCAGTACGCTCTTCCATTTCTGCTGAAATAGATTCCCACCAGCCTGAGGAACGGCTTCCATATATCTATTACAATTCCCGTCATGAAGCATCTTATCTTCACCGTTCTTTTCAGCATGGCCTAAAGAAAGAGATGAAAAACTTGTCCGGCTGCCAACCCGCCTTCGGCGGGCTCTCCCATTCTAGCGGACCGAATCCGCCCATACCCATCCCTATTCAGGTTCATGTTTAACCCCAGATCTAATACGATTAGAAGACATATCATCAAGAAAAGTAGAAGTACAAAGATGCTCACCCTGTACAAAGCGAACAAGTCCAGAGGAGTGACCACTCTTCCTAGATACGTCATAGACTTGCACTTATTGGCCAATTGGAGCAAATACGTTCGAGTTATCACAAAACTAGCCGAATCGTAGGACTGAACAAATTCGTAGTTTCAATGAGCAATCGTCTGACGCTCGTTACTCTCGTTCGTGAGAGCGAAAGAGTGAGGGGTGACAAGACATCTCGGAAAAAAATTTCATCAGAAATGTTTGGAGTCTTGTTAGGGCTCTTGTTTAAAATTTATTTTTCAGTTTTATTTTTGCTATTGACAAAGTAAATCAATTAGAAGAGCCCGAAAATAACAAGTTTTGGGTCGGCATTTTCCGATATGTCCATTTCCGAGATGGAATTGCCGATAACTCAAAGATTATAGCAACGGGTGCATATATGGCATATCGCAAAAAAATAATTTTGTTCCGATATGCCATATCACCGGATATATGGAATGGAGAGACAAACGACATCAGCAAATTCCAACGCTAACCCGATAATAATGTATATTCAACGTCGAAGTTGTGAGGGAGAGTGTAGATATCTTCGAGGGCATTTTCGAGTCAGTAAACATATTTGTGATGACCCTTGACAAAGTGCAAAATGTCGAAATGGTTCTCTGCACAATGAGACACACCTATTTCACAGTATTAAGACAGAGATGCAAGAAAACCCCTTTCCCGCCGTAGAAACCTATCAAAAATTGCAATGCGCATGAAAAAGGCAGCCTCAAGTACGGTGGTTTCGGTATGATCGAGAAATGATTTTTTAACATATTATGATCGATTCCATTAAAAAAATGAGAAAAAAAGTTCAAAGAATTCATTATGTGGAATATCTGTGCGTACACAGCAACATGCTACAAGGAGAATACTGGAGGACCTATGGTAGACTCAGGAAACCAAACAAACAAGGATTATCTAAGCAAAAACACTCGAAAATCGAGGGATGACAAGCGTCAATCGCAAACTGATGGCAGCTGTGGTGTGCATAGCTATGTCGCTGGGTACGGTCACTATGACGCAATAGTCGCATCGTATTCTTCGATTGATTTTCTATATAGCGCCCCAACATAGAACTTGCTAAGTCAACGGTAGAAAAAGTTATATGAAAAATTCAAATCGTTTCAATACTTTTGGGCGCTACTGTATATACCTAATATTCATCAGCTACTGTAACTTAATTTGCGAAAAGTATTTGTCCTAAGGAACCGCTTACAGTAACTGATGCAACTAACATTATTAAAAAAATATAACTATCCGAGAACTCCCAAGTTGCAAAATGAACTCGCAAGCAATTTATTCTCCGTTTGGCTTTTTTTCATCACCCCCCCCCCCCACCGAAATTTTTACAACGCTCGCGTATAAACATGGCTACACTCTGTTTCACAAATTCGATGTCGAATATATTCTTATCGGGTTCGAGGAAAGCGTTCAAATATACTGATTTCATAGAATTGAAACGAGCTAAAAAGAAACGAAAAAGAATGTAAATATATCAAATTAATAAAACGAGCGTATCCTAACCCTCGAATCCAGAATCAGCATATTAAAGTGCTTGAGAAGACGGTAGATTTCACGGTGGAAAGGGTCATGGTGATCAAGCTGATTTGAGAAATGTCGAAAATAACATAACTCGTACAAACCATGATCGAGAGTTGACCGATAGAAATATTTTGAGTGATTCCTATGAAGAAGTCAATTGAATACGAACGACCTTTAACCAACAGGATTTCCTGATCACTGAACAAAAGCTCTTATAGTTAAGGCATTCTCTATCACTAACTTTCTGTATTTGTGATATGGAAGATTGTTCTTATTGGCACGTCGCTCCATCAAAGTTTGTTCCGAGACCTGAAATTAAACATTTATTATTTATAGATATTTGCTAAAACTGTAAACAAACCTCTTCAATTATCAGTTTCTCCACGAAATATTTATTTTCCTGTCCAATGCGATGGCATTCAGTTTCTTGTGGGTTCTGATAGCATTCAGACGATCTTCGACAGAGAGAATCGAAAGTAAGAGAGCGACCAGCTCGTTAGGGAGTTCCAGGATTGGGAACTGATGAATTTGTTGTATAATGAAAAATAATAATAACTATATCTCTTACTATCGTTTAATGCCGGCGTTTCATATATATTATTTATTTTTTGCAATAGAGGAAAACGAAAGGTAACTGTTTATATATTGATAACCAATAGGTTGTATTTGGGTTTGATACTTTGTCGAAACAACGCGTGTTGATTGGAAAAAAAGAAAAAGAATGTTGTATGATAACTCACAATGTGTGGACTATTCTCTTCGAGCTTTCTTTTCTTCGATTTAGTGGAGCGACCAGACATTTCGTGTCTGAAATAATTTTTCTTCGTATTTTCCAGAATTATGGGCCCATTAAAAAATCAAATTAGCAATTACTGTCAAAATTAATGATAACAAGGCGATAGATACAGTGAAGGTAATTAAACCTTTCAGCGCACATAGTGGTCTTGATATCAGAAACGAACTTCATTAGGGTGAACAATAATGAGGGAAAATTTGGACGAAGCATATCAAAAAGAAAATTCAACGAGTTCCCCTCACTATATGCACTATCAACAAAACACTTCGAACGTGAAACAGGTTATCGGGTGGAAGCATAACAAAACAAAACGGGAAACGTTAGATTAAAAAAATAGCGAATTAATCTTAACAATGGTGGGGTGAAATGAATAATTTTTAGTGAGATAATTTTTTTTATTTCTATCGTTCATCAACATAGATTCTTATCCAGTTTATAACAATTGTAAGAATTGGGATGACAAAGAAAAGAATAAGCGTACGTGAAGAATAACTAGGATTGACATAACCATTGCTACTCCATAACCACAGAGAATCTAACAAAGTTCTTCTTAGCACTATCTAGTGATTCCTGAGACTCGTGAGAGCGCAATTCCAGATCCGATCTGACCACTTCGGGTTTTCCTCCTTTCGGATACCGGGTTATGGACAGTTCGAAGTTCTTATCGAAACACTTCATTATGCGAACTCCATTCCCCTCATCGCGTTCGAATACCTAAAAGGATTCCCCTAAATTTGATTGAATAAGATGAAACATCCAACTATCGCGCAGAACGTCGAAATAAATGTAGTATAAGAAGAGGAAACGATGTGTTCTATCACGATGCAACAATTTTCAAAAATAGGCTCACTTGGATGTCTTTGGTCGAAGAATAGTATACTCCGTCCTTGCTGGAGATTCCCACCAGTGCCATGAACGGCAGCCATGGAATTCCTACTGCTCTCATTGAGTAGTGTCTCAACTTCCCAGTCCCATTCATCATCACCTAGAATAAGTGAAGATACGCCCAGATATGCAAAGAATTTCTTCATTATGGCGAATTACTGTGAAAACAGATTCCATAGAAAGGAAAGCCCTATCCTGAGAGGCCAGTCTACAAATACGCGAAACATTTTAATTATTTTTTCCACGCCAAATTCTACGGAATCTGTTCTCACCTTGTACAGAGACAGCAAGAATTGAGGGTCTACTCTTGGCTTTAGGCACTCCACACTCAACTCCCTACATGACTTGGCCAAGTCGAGCAGCAAGGACTCTGTGATCGGTGAACTCGACGTTTCATACGGCTGAGAATATTGATTTTTGAACTAAAATAAAATGGTCCAGATTCCAAAGCTGACCACAACGTTGAGAACGAGGCTGTCGACGTTGATCTTGTTGAGGAGACTAAGGATTTCTCGATAATGCACGCCACGAATATCGATCTGATTTCAGCAAAATTTGAGATGAATCTACAGCATAGCTGTCCAGCAGTGGCGGCGACCCCGCGACCATGAACCCCGGGTCATGGTTTTTTTGGCAGGTGATGGGGAAACCTCAGCCGTGGAAGATAGACCTAAGGTGCTATAACCGTCGCCATGTACATCGACACAACTGGTATTTGTCGGCTACCGTAACCCGCACTACCGTAATCTGAGTGCTGTGAGCACACCACGATGTGGTAAAACGTACCTAAGACGGATCAGGAAAGCTCGGCCGTCTTACCGTAGCCTAGTTACAGTAACCCAAGTACAGTACCATAACTGGCTATCGTGAACTGACTTAATTTTTTTCTGAAATTTCCATGACCCGGGGTTCATGGTTGCGCATACCCTGTCACAGGGTATGCGCAAGCATGACCCCCGGGTCGTGGTGTTTTTGACAGGGTATGCGCAACCATGAACCCCCGGTCATGGACAAAAAATCGATTGGTAGGTTAATGATAGGTCAAGACTAGGTACCGTACCCAATCGATAGTACAGTACCCCCAGATACCGTATATCACTACCGTAACCCACGAATATCGCAAACTAACTTTATTTTTAAAAAGTTCTGGTACCGTGTCCAATCGATTATACAGTACCCAAGTAATTACCGTAACCCAGTTCCTTGGGTCAGATACAGTTCCTTGGGTCAAAATTTTTTCTAAAAATCCAAAATCGAGCAAACAATTATTTTAAATTATACTTCCGTATCTCCAATTATTGTAGAATCATTTTGCGATTGATTTGGGGATTTTTAGAAAAATGCTTACATTTTTTAGAAAAATGTTTGACCCACGGAACTGGATCTGACCCAAGGAACTGGGTTAGGGTAGTTGCTTGGGTACTGTATAATCGATTAGACACGGTACCAGGACTTTCTAAAAATAAAGTTAGTTTGCGATATTCGTGGGTTACGGTAGTGATATACGGTATCTGGGGGTACTGTACTATCGATTGGGTACGGTACCTAGTCTTGACCTCTCAATCGATTTTTGGCCATGACCCGGGGTTCATGGTTGCGCATACCCTGTGACAGGGTATGCGCAACCATGAATGGGGGTTCATGGGGGTCGCCGCCGGCGTGGACACCTATGATCTACATGGAATTAAACGAAGAGAGATTGAACTCACAAATTCAATAATATGAATAACTAATTAGTGAAAAAAATATCACTAACCAGTATTCTAAGTTTTCCGATTGTGACATTCTGAGAAATTCGGCTTATTAAGTCACTTGAAAAGGAATCGTTTCCTTCGAGCAGGATCCTTTGATGGCTGAATTGAGAAATATATAAACGCATGTGAGTATGCGAATATTCGGCACTTCTTGGGTGGTCGCCCCGATACTCGTTGCTACTTTCCACCACTCATTTCGAGGTCACTCTCCCTGTTTTCATACGATAATCAAGTGGAGACGAGCAGTGGGAAATGATAGGATTGAGGGGGAAAAGTAAGCCACAAACCAATGAGGTGCCGAATATTCCGAACATGCCAACTTACTGTCGATACAGAACATAAATTGAGTTATCCTTTTTAGGCAATGAAAGCCTCTTAATTCTGTACGCAGCAGGTAGCTAAAATTAAAATTAGTTTACTGGGTTTGCAAATAAGACAGAAAAAGTCAGCATTTATCAATAGAAAATGGAAACCTCTGCCATGTGCAAAAATTTCACAAAGTGCTTCGACTGCAATTCGATTGCATTCAATTTCTTGTTCACTCGAGCATTCAGTCGATCTCTGATTGAGAGAAACGAGAAGATACGAGAGATCAGCTTATTCGGGAGCAAGAGAAGCGGGAACTGAATTTAGAAACATTAATTTACTACTACAATGACATTTATCGAACATACTATCGGAACTTCTTTGATTCATGGTCACACTCTCTCCCCTCTCCACGTCCACCACATTGAAGGATCGAGAAGAGGGGGTTTGACCATACATCCGCTTTTCACGGCTACATCCCACTCATTTCAAGGCATTCCGGATTTTCGGTAACACAGAAGTACCAAAATTCGCAAATTATTAGGTTGGCATGAAAGTCTTTGTCACTGGTTTTGTTTTTCCACTGCTCGTCGCAGATGGACTTTGACATTTCCTCGTGCCTAGTGAATAACAAGCAGTGAGGGGCCTTTAACGTAAAGAACTTCCCATTCCCTTCCCATCGGAAAGGGGCAAGTAGAGGAACGTTGTATGTCACAAGTGCCATCCACTTCAGTCATGTTCTGATTTGCATTTCAATATCTGACTTCACGATGAAGGATTCAGATACCCTACTGAATTATCTTTATGGCACACGTGCCCCCTCTACAACAGCATATGAAATTGGTTCCATCGCTTCGAAGAAGACGACTTGACCCTCAATGATCAGGATCGGTCTGGAAGACCTGGTGAGTTGGATTTGGAAACGTTGAAGGAAGTTGTGGAAACATACCCATTTCAAAGTGCCCGTGAAATGACTATTGCACTTAGAGTCCACCATAGCACTGTCAAAGACGGCTTGAGATCTCTCGGAATTAGGAAATTTATCGGTCGATACATATCCCATGATCTGAGCCAAGCCAGCCGTGACCGTCGAGTCGATGATTCCATTACTCTCCTCATTTCCCAAGGCAGGGATCGATGGATGGAACGGCTCATAACGGGGAATGAGAAGTGGGTACTCTACGATAACAACCACAGGAGAACCCAACGGGGTGGAGAAGGAGAGACTTCACGGGGTGTCCCAAAACTTGATCTGCAAGCCAATAAAAAACGCTGTCAATGTGATGGGGAGTGGATGGCGTAATCTTATCGGAGCTACTACCTGAGGGCATGTCAATCACCGGGGTCAAGTACGTAACACACCTACATCATTTGAAGCTGGAAGTCGATCATTCAAGGCTGAAGGACAAGAAAGTGTATACTCAACAAAATGACCCCCGTCACTAGGTCTCCAATCAAATCAAGCAGGAACTAGGTGGATAGGGATGGATGGTTCTCCCTCACCACCCGTACTCTTCTGACATGGCACCGTAAGATTACGGGCTTTTCGCAGACCCGACCCATGCCGTTCGAGGTAGGGCCTTCAATTCCCGTATATGTCTCGAGGTTGAACGCATGCAATACTTTGCATCATGCCCAGGCGGGTTCTAAAGGGAGGGGATCCATACATTGCAGGTACGTTGGGCACATATTGTCAATAATGATGACAAGTATAAATGAACTCATGCTTTTCATTTCTCCAAGAAATAAAGTTTTGAAAAAGTGACAAAGACTTTCATGCCAACCTGATACATGATTGCTAAAACTCAATTGTATTCATGATTTGAAGATATAAATACATTTTACAGCGTGATATCGTCCAAAATTTCTAAAAAAAGCACCGGTAAATGCCTAAAGTCACAAGTCGAAAACTTTGAAATAAGTACGACTTATCGCTCACATGGTGGCAATAGACGTTGATCGGCTCGTGCGGCGTTTTATCGGCAATGTACTGAAATGAAAAATATATTAGTTGATAGGTTTTTAAAGTAACTAATTTCTTTCTATGATTCCTTGTTGGGAAAAAGAAGAAAGTAAGCATACCACGAATCTCCTCAGTTTTTCGATTAGATAATTCAGTTCATTTCGATCCCTGTCGCCAATTAATCTAAACGAAGGAACTGCTCTACCCCGCGATCTCTGAAAAAATAACTGCTGAATTGACCATGCGACCTTTTTCTAAACGTGAAAGATTAACAAAATATCCGAACCTCCTCCATTCTCTTCATTTCCTTTGCTAGATCGTCAGAATCGGAAGACATTTCTACTCTGAAATTATTTAGCAATCGAGCGCCTGAGGCTACTAGATAATGCATCAAAATGGAGCGGCAGGTACATTAAAGGTAGCTGAACCTTTTAGTAGACTTACAAGTGGTATTGAAAACAGAAAAGGACTTCATTCGGAGCAACAATATTCAGGGGAAAGCCATACGATGCAAGTCACAATATAAAATGCAACGGCTGAATCCCAAATTATGTAATATCTATACAACAGATCGAAAGTTGAGCAATTGTTTCATGAATGCAAACATTACAAAAATATGCCTATTGTATGTAAAAATGAGTGGGAAACTGAAGAATATAATGATACCCGTGAGGTATATATTAACCAGCTCTCATGGTGGAGGAGATCGACAGAAGTCATATACAATTGAGATGGTGAGTTGCAGAAAAGATAATAGAGGGAGCATTACACGTACGCAAACGAACAACGAGCGAATACTGCTCTCATGGCAGTGCTGAGGGAAGCCTGATTCTTGTGCACTTTCATCCCCAGTATGTGTCCTCCATTACAAGTCAGAGTAAGTGAGACCTCCATATTCATAACGAAAAAGAACCAGACAAAATCGCCGTTCGCTCCATTGCATCCGAATGTCTGAAAGGAAATTAACCATTGACACAAGAGATCGTTCCGAAAAGTTAATCCCATTTGTGAGTGAATTTCAGTGGAAATAACTACCTTTCATGCAGTACATAGAAATATATACAGGAAGTCAAAGAAAATAGACAAAAGCGAAAGCTACGAAGAAAAAAGAATGCAATCATAAAATAATCATAAAAAAATCAAAAGTCGAAGCAGGCTTACTGGAATTCGTCTGTTTCTGCAGTACACTCCTCCATTACCGAAAGCCAATCCCAACAGCCTGTGGAATCGATTCCATACATCCAATACAATTGTCGTCATGAAGCATCTAAGAATCGCCCTGCCACTCATCATGACCTAAAGAAAGAAATTCGAAGAATAGGCAAGCGCCATTGAAACCAAATTCAAATAACTCTTCCGTTTGGAACCTCGTCCCAGTAAGGAATCTTATTTTACACCATACCCGTCCCAGGTTTAGACCTTGCCTAACCTTTTCCACCTTCAACTCCTGTCCCGATACGAATAGAAGGTTTAAGAGAATTAGGCGTAAAGGATGCTCACTTCGAACAAATCCAGCAAGACCTCAGGAGCGGCCGCTCTTCCTACATGCGTCGCATTCAGAAACTCGCAAGTATTGGCCAATTCGAGTAAATATTTTTGAGTCATCATAGAACTCGCCCAATCGCAGGTCTGAACAATTTGGTAGTTTCGATAAGCAATCGTCTGACTCTAGTTGCTCGTGAATGAGAGCGAAAGAGTGTGTAGTGACAATACATCTTGGAAAAAATCATTTCGGAAAAAGAAATTTCGGAAACAAGCGACCTTAGGAAAAAAGCGACTGTAAATATCAAGATTGATGCAAAAGTTTCTTTACAAATTTTGTTTTTGTGTTGTCGGGTGACCTCTTCCTTCTCTCTAGTCCTCAAGCTTTACAACGATTGGGTGTTTATCAATTGGGTGTTTATACAACAATTGTGCGTTATCATTACTTCGAAAAGTATACCGAAAAATCAAAGAATCGTACAGTTGTGGCCAAAATTATATCACCTTGGTGTTTTTGAAGCATAACTTTCCTCAAACTTATCCGATCCTCACCAAATTTCGAATATACTTAGCTTTTATTATTACCAATAAAATCATCCATACGATGGGTGTATCGTGGCAGTGTACGGTAGGTCACTGAGAAATCGATATTTAGCGCAAAATCGGGTTTTCCAGTAAAATGCATGCCAAAAATCTATAAATAAATTTATCCAAATCTGAATTGGCAGGTTCGAAAGAGAATATTTCGGGCTTTTGAATGCACCTTTAGGATAAACTTTGAATCTATTTTTGGGTTGCGGTAGGTCAATTCAAAATATATTACTTTTTAGTACACTTTTGGTTGTAACTTTAATTCTAAAGGAGCAATGGAGCTCAAATTTGTAGGATAACATACACTGGTGGTCCCTATTCACAGATACAAGTTTGGACTTGGTTGGCTTCGATTTCGCCAAAATCGTCACATTTGGCATGCTCTATTTTGACGAGCTGTAAGTCCTGCGAAGATTTTTCCCGCACTCAGAAATTGAGTTGGAGATTCTACAATGAATGACGAGCAGATCTGTGAAATTTGGAACCAATTGGTCACATTTCCTTATAGAAATGCATTTTTGAATTTTATAAAATTCGTCAAAAAATGGTCATTTTCGACAATTTTTGACAAATTTTGCAAGGTTCAAAGTATCTATGCGGAAATGTGACCAATTGGTGATAAATTTCACAGATCTGTTCGGCATTCATTGTATAATCTCCAATCCAATTTCTGAGTGCGGGAAAAATTCTTCCCAGGACTTACAGCTCGTCAAAAGAGAGCATGCCAAATGTGACGATTTTGTCGAAATCAAAGCCAATCAAGTCCATACTTGTACCTGTGAATAGGGACCACCTGCGTATGTTATCCTACAAATTTGAGCACTATTGCTCCTTTAGAATTAAAGTTACAACCAAAAGTGTACTAAAAAGTAATGTATTAGGCTGGTCCATAAGTTTCTTTCTTTTTTATTTTTCAAATTTCGGTTGGCGTGCCTAGACTCTCATGATTTTCTGAATACCATGTGTTATGACCATGGCGTTAGAGTACTACCGTACATATGATTTGGATGTACGCATCATCGTGAGAAGATGATAAGTCTCAGAAAATTAACATCGGAAAACGGATATTTTAAGCATTTTGGGATAAATTCAGGTTATCGAATACTTGTGGGATTCTGATTCTGCCCAATTGAGGAACACTTGGGCAGGAGTTCTTTGTTCTACTAAGCACAAAAAATCCGTATTCGAACGTGTGTGCGAAACAGGGAATCCAGAAAGTGCTGATTTCAGATGATGAATCAGAACACGATTATTTCAAAATCTTCAGTTCTTCAACGGGAAGTCCTAGCCTTTCCTAGCTTTGTTTTCCTACTTGCAGGGGAAAGTACTTCACAACCCATCGAAATTGAGCATTCATCAATGCTGTGTAAGGAAGTTGCGCTCATCAATTTGTGATCTATGATTTTTAAAGACAGTAGTTCTGTAATTGGGCCAACATTTCTAGTAGGGTTCTCATGGCAGGTTTTGTGGGCTATGTCGTGTGATATACCCAGTCAAAGTAATTGTAATAATGTGATAAATGCTGACTTTGCGCTATTCCCCTCGGAGCCTAGAGCAATTGAATAGTAGGACTGCTCGAGCTGGTCCGATTACTTCCGAACTAGAATGCTCTATTCTAATTAATCGAATCAACCCAATATAGTAATCGCTATAGTGTGTACCCATGTCCGTATCAAAATCAAAAACAATTATTTGATTGGCTCATTGCGACTACCTAGGGAGGTCAGAATGTTGGTGCATGAAAAAAGAAAGAAACTTATGGACCAACCTAATATTTTGAATTGACCTACCGCAACCCAAAAATAGATTCAAAGTTCATCCTAAAGGTGCATTCAAAAGCCCGAAATATTCTCTTTCGAACCTGCCAATTCAGATTTGGATAAATTTATTTATAGATTTTTGGCATGCATTTTACTGGAAAACCCGATTTTGCGCTAAATATCGATTTCTCAGTGACCTACCGTACACTGCCACGATACACCCATCGTATGGATGATTTTATTGGTAATAATAAAAGCTAAGTATATTCGAAATTTGGTGAGGATCGGATAAGTTTGAGGAAAGTTATGCTTCAAAAACACCAAGGTGATATAATTTTGGCCACAACTGTACGATTCTTTGATTTTTCGGTATACTTTTCGAAGTAATGATAACGCCCAATTGTTGTATAAACACCCAATTGATAAACACCCAATCGTTGTAAAGCATGAGGACTAGGCATCTGGGTTTGAGAAGAGCGCCAAATCACTCATGGAAATGGTGGTCCAGAGAGGCACGCAATTCGGATTCTCGATTTCGTCCAACTTGAAGGATTTGTTTATTCGTGCTCGGCATTTCTGATGTTGGACCAAATGGTCTCAAACGGTTTGAAATGAGAATAAGTTCTCACAATGAAGCTATCATAGAAATATGATGAAGATTCATTGTTCCTCGCGAAAGCCGGATTTCCCAATATGTAATTTTCGAATTTTTAATGACAAAATCGGTATTTTTCGCAACACAAGTTTTCCGAAAGGTTCCGAAACTGATTTCAAATAATCAAAAGAATTAACAACCTTTACCAATTTACTTCTGAAAAGAATGGAAATGGGACTTTATTGGTTTTAATTTTAAGATGGGTTTTGCAAAGGACCCAAAACAACAAAAAAAATCCACATTTTCAGTTATCAATGTTTTTCTACCGAACGACGTTTGATTGATCCGATAGAAACCAATGATTGTAGTGGTCCAAGACTACCTCAAATAATCACTTGGTCTCTCACAGAAGTGAATCAGTCGCGACAAAAAATAATAAATGCCTTGCAAAGAAACTTTTGCATCAACCTAATAGATAATGTTTAAAAAATGAGCGCATACTAACCGTCGAATCCAGAATCAGAGTATTCACTTTAAAGTACTTGAGAAGACGGTAGATTTGACGGTGGAAACGGATACGGTAATCAAGCTGATGTTAGCAGTTATACATTATAAAGATAATAACTTTCACAAACCATGACAGAAAGTTGACCGATAGAGATAGTTCTAGCGAGACTTATGAAGAAATCAATTGTATACGAACCGCCTTCAACCAACAGGATTTCCTGCTCACTGAACAGAAGCTCTGACAATTAAAACAGTCTCTATAATTAACTGTCTGAATTCGTGATATGGAAGATCCGTCTTCTGGGCATTTCGATCCATCAGTTTGTTCCGAGACCTGAAATTAAACATGTAATTTTAGATATTTGCTAAAACTGTAAACAAACCTCTTTAATTATCAGTTTCTCCACGAAATATTTATTTTTCCAGTCCAATGCGATGGCATTCAGTTTCTTGTGGGTTCCAATAGCAATCAAATGATCTTCGATAGAAAGTTTCGAAAGTAAGAGAACGATCAGCTCGTTAGGGAGTGTCAGGATTGGAAACTGATGAAGGTGTTGTTTTATAAAATAATAATAAAAGCTATATTTATTAATGCCGTTTAATGCCAGCTTTTCACGTAATATATATTTTTTGAAATTGTGGAAAACGTAAGGTAAAAGTATATCGATTGATAACCTACAGGTTTTATTATGAGTTTGTTATTTTGTCGAAACAAAGCGTGAAAACGAATGCTGCACGACAACTCACAGGGTCTCGACTACTCTGTTCGAGATTTTTTTTCTTCGATCCAGTGGAGGGACCGGACATGTCGTGCCTGAAATTTTTTTCTCCATATTTTCCAAAATTATGGGCCCATTAAAAAATCAAGTCAACAATCACTATCAAAATCAATGAAAACAAGGCGACAGATACAGTAAAGGTAAGTAACCTTTCACTGAACTTTCAAATAACCTTGACATCATAAAAGGACTTCATTAGGAGCAACGATAGTCAGGGGAAATCTAGATGATGCATAACAAAATATATAAAATGATATGTCCATAATGCTATGTGATATCAACAGAACACATCAAAAGTTGAGCAAGTTGTCTCATGAGTACAAATAATTACAAAAATATGTATTCTCAATGTGAAAAAAGTGGAAAATGAAAGAATGTAGTGCTATCAGTGAAGCACGTATTTCTACCCTGCTATCATGGTGGTGAAATTTAACAGTAAGCATACATACAAGTGAGATCGTGAATTGTGGGAAAATATGATACAACACAAATGAAATGGAACAAGGATCAAATAATCTTCTATCGGCATCGCTACACCATACTAACGTCGAGTCTGCGCATGTTTTCCTTTCCCTTGGCAGCATTAAGGGCATCCAGAGTCTCGTGCACTGCCAACATCAAGCTGGGTAGACAACCGTTCGTCGGGATCACATTCGGAATTGTGATCTCCATATTCTTATCGAAATGGGACAAGAAGCGATTGCCATTCTCATGCGTGAATTCAAATACCTAAACAAATATATATTTTTAATTTTTTTATTTAATACTAGTAAAAGGGACAATGTAATTCATTGAAGAGTAAATCACAGTTTCTCGTGTAGCACATAAAAAGCACTTTTCAAGCTGGTTTGGAGTCATGAAATTCGAACTTTTTAAGGCTGAGGCTGGCTTGCCGAATCCGTGTGTGTCATCCCTAATATAGTTATACCAGGCTACCGGAAACGAGAAAAGAGCTCAAGATATATTCTACAACGACGAAACAAGTTTATACAAAGGCTCACTTGGGCGTCTCTGTTCGTGGAGCGGATCTTTGCGTCCCCGACAGTGACTCCTAGTAGAGCGAGGAATGCCCTCCATAAATTGATTGTAACTGGCATAATAAAGCCTGTCAGCTTCGCCGTACCACTCTCCATGATCTAAATTAAGACATTTGAAGATTTATCATCAAAAAAAAGTTCAAATAAAAGGTTGCACACCTTGTACAAAACAAGCAAGTCCTCAGGAGCCACCACTCCTAGATGCTTAACAGTCAGAAATTTGCACGAATTTACGAATTGGAACAAATACGGTCCATTTATCACATAATTCGCCAATTCGTTCGCCTGATAACAAATTGATAGTTTCAATGAACAATCGTCTGATGCTCGTCATTCCACGCACTTTCACGCTTAAAGCGAGAGAGTGTGCGGAATGAGAGAAAACTAGCAAATTTCAAGGCTAATCTCGAACGCGATAAGAATACATTCGACATCGAAAATATGAATCATGCCGTTCACATCTTTATACGAATGAGAGTTGAACTGATATAAAGGAAATTAGGGGGGGGGGGGTGATGACAAAGGTGAATAACTTGCTTGAGAGAGTTGATGGCGTTAGAGTTGCCGCATTGTTGTCAATGCCATTTCACCGACTGTGATCAGTTCCCGGATCAATTATTGTTCAAATATGCCTGGTTGTGGTAGCTAATGGTTGTACCCACACTGGTAACTATGCGGCAACTTCAAAGTTGTCAGATCAACTCGTAAGTAAGTTATTTCCCTCCAATTAGTGAAGGTATATTACATATATCTAACTCACAAATATAGTAGTTTTAAGTTCTGAACCAAAGTAATAAGTAACTTCCACAAACCGAAATTGCGAGTCGCCCGAGAGTGACATTTTGAGAAATTCTTCTGAGAAAATCAGTGCAGGAACTTCCAGGAATGAACTTGATCAGTTGTTCACTGAAAACAGATGTATTTACTAAAATGCGACAATATGTCCGCTCACTGTCCATATACATTGTAAGGCAAGAGATTGTTTGTAAATTTTCGCATCCCGCTTATTCCTTCGGCAAGCTAAAACATTTAAATGTTTAAACAGGTTTTATGGTGAAAATTTTGTGGTGAAAAGCAATATTTATAGAACACAAACATACCTCTTCAATTCTCAGATACTTCACGTAGTATTTGGAGTCCAACTCGATCGCATTCAATTTCTTGTTCACTCGAGCATTCAGTCGATCTTTGATTGACAGAAACGAGAATATATGAGTGATTAGCCTCTCCGGGAGCGAGATAAGCGGGAACTGAAATTGCAAACATTAAATTTCCTTTCAAGAACTACTACATTCAACGAATAAATGCCATATCAATCGCAGGTAAGAAAATATTGGGGTGTCCGGAAAGTTCGTATAATTTTTTGTTTTTATTTTTTATTCAATGCTTTACAATTCTCAGTGACCAATGTATGCCCCCTTCTTTCTCACTACCTCCCTCCAGCGATTGGGCAGGGTCTCGATTCCTCTCTTCCAGAATGCGGGTTTCTTCGAGACCGCCCAGTTCACGAAAGCCCTCACAACTTCATCTCGATTCTTGAACTTCTTTCCTTTGCAGAAGTCAGAGAGAGAGCGGAAGCAGTGGTAGTCGCATGGGGAGAGATCCGGGGAATACGGTGGATGGGGAATCCTCTCGATCTTCAGCTCGTCCATTTTCTTCTGGGTCATCTTCGCTCGATGTGGGCGAGCATTGTCCATCAGAAGAAGAATTTTGCCCTGGTTCAGGAGTCTGGGAGGGACTCTGATCGCGACATCTTCCAGTTGTTCAGAGAAGAGGTCGGCATTGATGCTGGTGCCAGGGGCGAGGATCTCCCAGTAGATGGGACCGAGCACTGAGAAGAAGAAGCAGAGGAGTTCCTTCTTTCCGTGCTCTTCCTTCTTCGGGACGGGCTTGGCCTTTTCATCTGCATCCACCTATTGCAGTCTCCTCACAGGGTTATCGTACGTGATCCACTTCTCATCTGTAGCGATGATGGAATTGACCCATCGAAGATTGGATCTACGATGAAGTAATTCCCGACAGACTTGAACACGATTTTTCAGCTGTTCGGGGGAGAGGTCATGGGGAATCACTTGTGGGAGTTTCGGCTTCTTCCCAGATCGATGGAGGATATCGGACACCGTTGATCTGGGAGTACCAGTATCCTTCTTCAACTCACGCACACTGGCCATAGGCTTGCGCTTCAGTGTGCGGAGAACGAGAGGCTGATCGAGGGAGGGAGGGCGTCCAGAGCGGGGTTGATCATCGAGACCAAACTCCACTTTCTTGAAGCGGGAGAACCACTTATAGCAGAAGGGTATGGAGGGGGCGTCAGCTCCTTCCGACTGGGCCAGGGCAGAGTGGGCCTCCTTCACGGATCGGCCAAGACGGTAGTAATGAAGTAAAACTGCTCGGAGGTAGAGATGGGAGTCCATCACAAGAATCAATGTAGCAACTAGGAGACTGATTAAATCCTTTCACTACTCAACGTCAGAATGATGCAATACATTGTTGACAAACAGATTGCGCAATTACTGCATTTGATCGCGAACTGACTTTTTTCCGAAGCAGTATACGAACTTTCCAGACACCCCAATAAAATAAAAAGTAAAGTAAAAAAAGTAAAGTCGCACCGTATATCTAGGAATTTTCATCCTGCGGTGAGCCGCTGCTAGGCCAGCAACTATGTTCTAGGCGATTCAGTCACGACTTCCAATTCCCCTTCCCCAATGGGTAGGCGCCTTGGTTGGGCGGAGTCGGTGTCACGGCCGGGAATCGAACCCGGGAGGAATGGTTGGGCGCGCCATAGACCACTACACCACTTCGACTCTGACTCTCCCAAGCCCAATAAAATACACTAAAATTAAATTTCATTTTGATTTGAAGAAATACTATATTTGACAGTGGGGGGAACAAAACGTAAAGCGACAAAACGTTAACAAATCACAGCTCCTGCGGGAGTTGACGAATGGGCTTGGGAGTTGTTGCATTGCTACCAGTATGCGATACCATACCTTTCTATATAATTCTTGTTACCAGGCGATAGTGAGTTTCAACGTATTGGGGTTCATGGAAATCCGAATACCGTGAACCCCATATGCTGGTTTGGAGTGAAACTCAATATCGCCTGGTGACAAGAGTTACATATATACACATGTATGGTAGCGCATACTGGTAACAATGCAACAACTCACAAGCCCATTCGTCAACTCCCGCAGGATCTATGATTTATTAACGTTTTGTCGCTTTACGTTTTATCACCCCTCCCTTTGACAGTAGTTCGGTGGACATGAATAATATAGAATGATAGCACGAATTTCACTCATATTTTGACTCGCTATCTCTAGGTAAGAAAGTGTTCAAACTCAAACAAAAACAGGCACGATGGAAACTCACATGTTCGCAATAGACGTTGACCGGCCTATGGGGAATCCTGTCGAGGATATACTGAAACGGAAATGAGATAACTCTTCTTTGAATTGATCCATGTGTTCGAAATTCAATTTATTCCCGAAGGGTACTGCATACATAAAATTGGACGAACCTCGAATCTCCTCATCTTCTCAATCAGATAAATCAGTTCGTTCCTCTCTCTGTCGCCAATTACTCTCATCGAAGGAACTGATCTATGCCGTGATCGCTGAAAAGGAAAAAAAATAACGCCTGTATTTGTTTGAAACGTGACAGGGAAACGAACCTCCTCTATTCTCTTCATTTCCTTTGCTAGATCCTTCACAGAATCTAGAGACATTTCTACTCTGCAATTATTTAATAATCGAACGCCTGAGAGCTTTGGGCAGTGAGGCAAAATATCGGGCACCAAAATCGGAAAAGGACTTCATTCGGAGCAATAATAGTCAGGGGAAATCTAGACGATGCATGACAGAATATAAAATGCAACGGCTGAATCCCCAATTATGTAATATCTATACAACAGGTCGAAAGTTGAACAAATTGTTTCATGAATACAAAGAACTGAAAAGATGAATTGTCACACTGAAAAAAAGAGTGGGAAAACGGAAGAATATAATGCTATCCGTAAGGTTAATATATCCCTGATCTCATGGTACTGCAACTTAACAGTAAGCGTCCATAAAAGTGAGATCATGACCTAAGGAAAAAAGAGAATTCAGAAGAGTAAGAGAATTCAGAGGAGTTCAGAGGAGTACACGAAGTAACTGGAACGAGCAGATACTGCGCTCTTGGCAGCACTGAATAACTCCGGTGTCTCATGCACTTTCATCCGCAGTCTGAATCCCGAATTCGGAGTACCACTAGCAAAGATCTCCATATTCTTGTCGAACAAGTACACGCCACGATTTCTAATCGGCCCATTTTTGATTCTGAATATCTGAATGGAAAAAAATTAACCATGGGCGAAAGGGATCAATGAAAAGGCAATCCTATTTGTGAGGGATTCTCAAATGAAATAGTTAACTTTCGCGCAGCACATAGAAATACATTTACGAAGGCAAATTTAAAAAAAGACAGGAAAGGCGTAGGCTTACTCGAAGATTTATGTTTATGCAGTATCCCGATCCATCCTCCATGATATGGTATCCCAACATATAGAGGAGGTATTTCCATGCATCTATTATAATTCCCGTCATGTAGCATTTGAGCTTCGTCTTGCCATCCATCATCGCCTAAAATACAACAGTTGAAGAGTAGGCAAGCACCAAAGAAAACAAATTTTAAAACATCTTCGGTTTGGAACCTCGTTCCAGCAGGGAAACTTATTTCACACCATACCCATTCCATTTTTTGACCAATAACTCCATCGGTATTCAGTTCTCATCTTCAACTCATGACCGAATACGATTAGAATGCTTATGAGACATTCCACGAGAAAACGTACCAACCTTCGGATGACTTTTTTGCAACCCCCTCAATATCTCGCTGGTGAAGTTCCCATACCAAGTGCTGATATTTGGCCCAATATGAAGGGCTGTGGTGCACTTTCCGAAAAATGCCATACCAGGCCCGAAAAAAAATCGAAATTTTCAAATTTTTTAAAAGTAAGATATTATAGGTTTTTCTGGAGTATTTTTCGATGGAAATAACGAAAAACATACTTATAAAGCGATATGTCGTCGATAAAGTGTCGAAAACATGGATTTTCGAAATTTTTTGGCCGTCCTGAAAAATTTTTTAATGCTCTGGACCACAACTAAAGTCATTTCGGATTCTCCATCAAAAACTGTGTATAATATCCAAATTTCACGAAAATTAAGATGTGCGCTCGGAAGTTATGTGTTCTAGAAGAAGGCCACCCTAGAGCTAACTTGAAGATAAAAATAATCACAATTTGTCCGTATTGTGCCAAATGGGCAGTTTTAACCTTCCAAACTTGTTTTTATAACAAATATAGTAATTTGAGGCCATGAACTGGCAATTTGAAGGCTTTCCTCTGAAAATTTTATTTTTGGAAAATCCAAATTTCATGCTTTCCACAACTTTGGACATTTTTTCGCGATTATTATGTTCGCAATGATCATGAATGCCCCACACCATATTATTATAGAATAAGCTTTTGTGAAGCTGTTTGCGTATGTTAAGAACATAATTTCGTACCCTAATGATTTGAAAACTCGAGAAAATGCGATTTTTTCGATTTTTTTGAAGTTTTGAGAGTTTGGGGTACTCTGATGATTGCTAGATGAAGTTCACCCGCACAATTTTTCACTAAGAATTACAAAATCTTACCCAATTGATGATTTCCAATTGGTTTGGAGGCCATCTGACGAAAAAACAAATTTCCATAAATAAATTTCCACATCAGCAATTATGAAAAATTTCGTCAGATGGGTTCCAAACACATTGGAAATCATCCATTGGGTTGTATTTTGTAATTTTTAGTGAAAAATAGTGCGGGTGAACTTCATCTACCAATCTCAGAGTACCCCCAAACTCTCAAAACTTCAAAAAATCGAAAAAAATCGCATTTTCTCGAGTTTTCAAATCATTAGGGTACGAAATTGTGTTCTTAACATACGCAAACAGCTTCACAGAAGCTTATTCTATAATAATATGGTGTGGGGCATTCATGATCATTGCGAACATAATAATCGCGAAAAAAATGTCCAAAGTTGTGGAAAGCATGAAATTTGGATTTTCCAAAAATAAAATTTTCAAAGGAAAGGCTTCAAATTGCCAGTTCATGGCCTCAAATTATTATATTTGTTATAAAAACAAGTTTGGAAGCTTAAAACTGCCCATTTGGCACAATACGAACAAATTGTGATTATTTTTATCTTCAAGTTAGCTCTGGGGTTGCCTTCTTCTAAAACACATAACTTCCGAGCGCACATATTAATTTTCGTAAAATTTGAACATTATACGCAGTTTTTGATGGAGAATCCGAAAATGACTTTAGTTTTGGTCCAGACCATTAAAAAATTTTCAGGACGGCCAAAAAATATCGAAAATCCATGTTTTCGACACTTTATCGATGACATATAGCTTTCTAAGTATGTACTGGGCCAAATATCAGCACTTGGTATGGGAACTTCACCAGCGAGATATTGAGGGGGGTTGCAAAAAAGTCATAAGTAGACCCCTCCCAAAAGGTACGTTATCTCGTGGAATGTCTCTTATCTTTAAGAGAAGTTGAAATAAAAGGTTGCTTACCACGTACAAATGCATAAAATCTGTCAGCATGTGAGGGGTGGCAATTGTCCCGAAAGGCGTCGTATTCAAAGACGTGCAGTTATTGGCCAATTCCAGCAAATACGAACGAGTGATCACAGAATTCGCCAACTCGTAGAACTGAATAAAGTTACAGTTTCAATTAGCAATCGTCTGACGCTTTTCATTCCCCACATTTTTTCACGTTCGAGAGAGCGAGAGAGTGTGTGATGATAAGACATCTCGGAAAAAAACTTTTAGGAAAACGACATTCTGGAAAAAGTAATTTCGGATATTTCATCTCGGGGAAGCCCTTGTCTCATGATTAAACTATGTTTAAAACACATTTTCGCTTGTATTTTTATTAATTGCAAAGTAAATCAATTACACAGAAGAACCGGAAAATATAATAAAATTGCAATGAGTGTATTTGGCAGGCTAGTTTTTCCGAGTTTTCCTTCTTCGATGTGAAATTGCCGAAATGTTCTCGTCCAAAATGTTTTCCAAGACGTCTTATCACAGAGTGTGTGCAATGGAAAGAGTCAGACCATAGATGG
Organism: Pristionchus mayeri; assembly: GCA_036245805.1. NCBI lineage: Eukaryota > Metazoa > Nematoda > Chromadorea > Rhabditida > Neodiplogasteridae > Pristionchus > Pristionchus mayeri. Next base: position 16,599,057 of record BTRK01000006.1, read on the forward strand.
ATTATATACAAAGGAAATCGGCAAATTCAACACTAACCTCGAACACGATAAGAATATACTCGACAACGAATTTGCGCAGCAAAGTTTAGTCATCTTTATACGCGTGCGATTTAAACTAACATGAAAGAAATTATCTCCTTATCTATTTGTATATGCCCTCCTAAGTTCGGTGATGGGAGGAGTGATGAAAGAAGAAAAACGGAGAATAACGTCCCTTCTGGCAACTTGGGAGGTGTCGCAGCATTGTCAGTGTGAGCACACTCATCAGCTAACGTAACCACAAGGTGAAATATTTTTCGAAAATTTCTAGTTAAGGTAGGTGATGCTTGTTCTGACACTGATCGCAATAAGACAATTCCAAAGTTGTCAGAACAACTCTCAATCAAGTTACTCTGTCATTTGCTTTTGTCGGTTTGGTTTTTGCCTTCACCACCTCATCTCTAGTCCTGATTCCCTTCGTATCAGTTCAAATCGCACACGTATTAGGTTGGAACAAAAGTTTTGCACGATTTCGACCATGAAGTTTGAAATCGCTTAAAAGGCTTCACTTTAAATGGGCCGACCTAACCGGATAGCATATATTTAGGGACTATTTGTACAATATATCCGCTACTTCGAATCGAATCCTGCTCTGAGGGTTTGCGGAAAAAATCATATTTCATTAAATGTGAAATGTTCGAGTTACATAGACATTTGTTTGCCGCGCTCCTATTTTGATAGGAAAACTCATTGTATAATCTCACATAGTGGAGTGAAAAGCCCGTTGGTTGTTCTCTGTAAAACTATGTAGGATCTAGTGGTTACTTCAATTTAGCAAGGTTTACAGGCCATTAAATTCCAAGATTCGCGAGGTAAAGTTGCTGAATGGATCGCATTTCTTGCCTCGCCAATCAATCATACTGGCTTGATCTTAAGTGCTTTTACATATACTACCGTGGGGCTTTATAACATAATGGAATGCTGGAGCCTACCCTTTTCCACTCCGAGAAAATTTATATTTTCAGAAATTTTGAATCATGGTCATCAAAGCCAAAATTTTGAAATTCGGTGTACATAGTTCGAGTCGATCTCCTCGAAAGGAATCTATCCCCTGACTCGGCCAAACCATTAAGTGATAGAGTAAGAGTTGCTTGTTCAGTTAACCATATAAAGTCTGAGCTTCCTTTTATGCTGAAAACATGACATTCATGGAAACCTCAATTTCGACTCTCTAATATCAGTATCTGAGTATGCAATATTGCATTTTTAAATAGAAGCATTATATGTCCACACGAAAATAATTGTGAGCTTACCATGTAAGGTACTTAAAGTTTACATGCATTTGAGATCGATAGGCTTACGGCTACGGCTATGCGGTGAAGACAACTAATTCAGACCAAGCTCCTTTTGACGCGAGATTAAAATTTACCTAAGTTTCTGGAACGCCATTTGTGGTAATAACCATTTTCATACTATTTTATTATGTATGTTCATCACACTCTCCAAATACACCTTGATATTTGTATTATCATCGATGCCCATAGAGTGCAGACTCCAAAATTATATAGTTTAGTTCTCAAATGCAGTAACTTTGACTTTAAAATGCCTCCACAGTATGAAATGGTATGTGTAATACTAATGTGTGATAGAAAGAGTATCCAAGCCCTCAACGAATACATGAAACAAAATTAAATAATTTTGCAAATAAAGAACAGGGTATGCCGGAAACGAAAATTTGAAAATCGTGCAAAACTTTTGTTCCAACCTGATATAAAAATTACTATATTCTGTTTCACAAATTTGATGTTGAATTCTCGAGTTCAAGGTGCGCATTTAAATAATCAGATTTCATTCATACTGAAACTAGCTACGGTCTGACTATATCCATTTAGCATACTTAATGCTAAGGAAAAAATTTAAAAAAAGATTGAAAATAGAGTATGTTATGGAAATAAGAGCATGATAACCTCCGAATCGAGAATCAAAGTATTGATAGTATCGAAGTTTTTGAGAAGATGATAGATATCACGGTGGAAATCGATACGATGGTCGAGCTGATGTGAGAAATTAGAAATTATGAATATATCAGTTTGGCGGGAAAGTCTTTGTGTATTGTTTTGTTTTTACACTAAAGGTAAAGGTAAAGGTACATCCCGTCTTCGAGACTGGGCTCGCGGGAGAACACTGCTAGGCCAGTGTCAATTTGGGCAGATTCAGTCCGGAGTGCCCACCTTTCGCCAGACCTATTTACCTGCGTGATCGCGTCACGACTACCAATTCCCCGTCCCCAATGGGTAGGCGCCTTGATGAGGCGGAGACGCTGTCACGACCGGGAATCGAACCCGGGTGGGATGGAATGGGAGGGCGCGCCATAGACCACTACACCACTTTGTTTTTACACTGCTCGTCGCAAATGTACTTCGGTATCCCCACGTCCCTAGTGAATAACAATCAGTGAAGGACCTTTATAGTAAACAACTCCCCACCCCCTCCCCTTCAGTCAGGCTCCAGTAGAGCGACGATGTATGCCACTAGAACCATCCACTTCCGACATTCTACAGTTTCACCTCTTCCTATCCTACACAACGATGAAGGATTCCGAGACCCTACTAAAATATGTGTTTTCTTCGATGTTTTCTTATTTTTCGCGCTCATGTGGGTTCTACAGGGAGGGGATCCATAGATTCAAGGAACATTGGGCATATGTTGTCAATAATGATGACTAGTATACTTGACCTCATGCTATTGTTTCTTCAAAGAAATAAAGTTTTGAAAAATACACAAAGATCTTCACCTAATAATAACTCTTACAAACCATGATCGTGAGTTTGCCGATAGAGATATTTTGAGAGAGTTTTATGAAGAATTCAATTGAATACGAACGGCCTTCAACCAACAGGATTTCCTGTTCACTGAATATAAGTCCTGACAATTAAAGCAATCCCTTTCACTGACTGCCTGTATTTGTGATATGGAAGCTTCTTCCTCTTGGCAATTCGCTCCAGCTTAGTTTGTTCTGAGACCTGGAATTCGAAATTTAACATTTAATCTATTTGTTACAAAAACGGTAAACGAACCTCTACAATTATCAGATTCTCCACGAAATATTTATTTTTCCAGTCCAATGCAATACCATGCATTCTCTTGTTCGTTAGACTACCATTGTGACGATCTTCGATAGAGAGTTTCGAAAGGAAGCGATCGATCAGCTCGCTAGGGAGTGCCATGAGTGGAAACTGATGAAGGTGTAGTTTTATAAAAAAAAATAAAAACAATATTTCTTATTGCCGTTTAATGCCTTTCGCATATTATATGTTATTGCAATTGAGGAAAACGTGAGGTAACTGTTTCTCTATTGATATCCTACAGGTTTTATTTGAGTTTGTTATTTTGTCGAAACAACGCGTCGTGACTGGAAAAAATAGCCAATGTTGTACGACAACTCACAGGCGTTAGTTTTTTATCCTCTTCGAGCTTTCTTTTCATCGATCTAGTGAAGTAACCAGACATGTCGTGCCTGAAATGGTTTTTTAAAAATATTTTCCAGAATTGTAGGCCCATTAAAAAGCAAGTCAAAAGCACTGTAAAAACCAATGACAAAAAGGCGTCAGATACAGTAAAGGTAATTAAACCTTTCACTGAACTTAAATGGACTTGAAATGATAAAATGGCTTCATTCCGAGCAACAATAGTCAGGCGAATTCTAGACTATGCGTGCCATATACAATCAAACGACTCCCTAATTCTATGTGCCATCTACGGGGCACTTGGAAAGTTGAGCAAGTTGTTTCTTGAATACAAATAATTACAAAAATATTTATATTGAATGTAAGAAAGAGTGAGAAGACGGAAGAAGATAATGCTATCCGTGAGATAAAGAACACCCTACTATTATGGCACTGCACTTGACAGTAAGCATACATAAAAGTGAGATCGTGAACTAAGAAAAGAAAAGAGGATGCAGAGGACCACAACCGAAGTACGCAACCGAACAACGATCGTATACCGCTCTCTTGGCAGCGTTGATAGAATTCTGAGTCTCGTGGCGGTATATTCTCAGTCTGAATCCCGCATTCCGAGTACCAGAAAAGAAGATCTCCATGTCGCTATAGAACAAGTACTTGCCACGATCTCCAATCGGTCCATTATTAATTATGAAAATCTGAATAGAAAAATTAGCCAAGTTAGTCCTGTTTGTGAATGATTCTCAGTTGAAATAGCTAACTTTTGCGCAGTACATATTAATATGTACACATGAAAAAGAAGACAGACAAGAAAGGCGCGGGCTTACTTGGAGACTTCTGAATGTCCGGTATGCATTTCCATCTTCCCTGAATTCGATTCCCACCAGCCTGAGGAACTGCTTCAATGCTGGGAATATAATTTCCGTCGTGTAGCATCTCAGTTTCGGCCTTTCACGCCTCATGGCCTAAACAACGACATTTCGTACAGCAAACAAATGAATTTCCAATTTTAACATGTTCCTATTGTCAATTTTTCACAATTTTTCACAGAGTTCGCTGTTACTAACCCCATACATGCGCGCGCGTAACCCTAACCCCATAAACCCAAATCGGAATTCTGTAATTTTATGTACGGCTCATGTGTGATATTGCTCGATTCTCTCAGATAGTCTCTCTTATAAGGCTTATCATAAATATAAGTAGAAGTAAAAGATGCTCACCAAGTACAAATATATCAAGTCCTTCAGCATAGGAGGGATGTTAACTCTTCCGAAAGGCGTCGTATTCAAAGACGTGCACGTATTGGCCAATTCGAGCAAATACGCTCCAGTTAGGACCGAATTTGCCAATTCGTTAAATTAGCAATCGTCTGGAGCCCTTAATTCCATAAAAAGAAATTTCGAAAATTTCATCTCCGAAATTTTTGGCAAAAGTCCCAGAACGGACCCATGTCTTTTGAAGCCCTTTGTTTAAAACACATTTTCAGTTTTATTTTAATTAAGTACAAAGTAAATCAATAAGAATAACCCGAAAATATTAGGTTGAGCCTAAAGTTTTGCGCGATTTTGACTAAAGTGCATCCTGATATCTAACATCGGTCGTTGTTGCCCAATCAACTCAGATCTTTTAGTGCTAGATATGGGCATTTATACTCTTAGCGCACACTATCATAGATCTGTCCAACCAAGAGAAATAAAACAGCGATGTAGCAAACTTCGTCTGGCTAACCAACGACATTACTTTTCAAAGTATTATAATTCCTTTTAGAACGGAGATAGGACCCTATGTTAACGACAGTTGTAAAGTGTAACTGGCCTATATTGTACTGGTAATGTTGAGACTGATCAGCCATTAAGGGCCTATTAGAAATATGCGCGGAATCAGAATTTGTATTTTCATGACGAATGTCAAGATAAGTTTTAGGGGTACTGTATCTATACCGATAGTTCTTCAGATTTCAATTATTTATGAATGTGAACTACCTTTCTGGTACAAGTCAAAATTCCATTTGGGAGACAATGCGGCTCTCCATTCGTGAACAGGGTTTTTCGGATTTTAGGTGTCCAATGTAGAACATCGAAATACACACTTTTGCCTTTTTTGTGCTAGCCACGTGGTTCGCAGAGCGGTTCTTTCGTGCTACAATTAACGAACAACCCTTACCCTATCACTCACTAATTAGGAATATTGTGGAGGTCGCTACTTTTTCTAGGGTGAACCGTGCCTGAAGGCCCTCCATATCAGCGTTTTCGACATTTTCATTGAAAAAATAATTAAAGTGCAAATGTCACTTTTTTAGATGAGAAATCCAAGTGGGCTCTTAAATATCGTTGCAATAAAGAACCCTGTAAGTAGTGATAACAGCGCCCATAGGTAGCCAGTCTCGTTAATCCGCGTAGCAGGTGATTTGTCCGAGAAAACTCTGATTTTTCTAAGTACTCGTGATTCATTGACCTATACGAAGCCTGTACTGAATTCCACAGCTCTCTCTTTTTGGTAGTAGCTAGTGTACGCCTCGGGCTTCTGAATAAACTTTATGAGCTTCTATCTAAAAATTTCTCGGCAAAGTACAGCAATTTAAAAGAAAATCAATATTTTTCTGAAAAATCCAAAGTTACGCAGACCTTGATTTCTCGCAAAGTAGAGTTATTTGCTCTAGTTAAAATATATTATTCTGAAGGTTGAACATGTCCCTATATATCGACATGAGGACAACAGATCTTTTTCTTAGCAAAAGAAACTGCATGAACTCAAAGTTGAGAGCCAAAATCGCGCAAAACTTTAGGCTCAACCTAATAAGAAGAAAATTGTAAGGAAATGTATTAAGCACTCAATTTTTTCCGAGAGGAATTATCGAAATCTCCCTTTCATAAATGTTTTCCCAGATGTCTTATCGTACAGTTCGTGGAATGAAAAGAGTCAGACCATAGTTCGATCACAAATAAATGAAATCCGCAAATTCGAATTTGTGAAACAGGGTACAAACATTTTTATAAGCGGGCGAATAGAAGTAGCATGAAGGAAATTATCACCTTAGTTTCATATACCGGAAGGGTGTGAGCAAAAATCATTCCACGGGCCTAATCTTGTGGTCAATGTCTCGTATTTTTCTCGCATTTTCTCTTTTTAAGATTTTTAAGTTTTAAGATTTTTAAGGTATTTTAAGATTCTCGTATTTTGAAGCAATTTTCTCCTGATTAAATGAATATTTTTGTTTTTCTTTTCTTCAATTGTATGGTAAATCCAGTAGAAGTATCAAATTTTAAAAAAATTGCATGAAGGTGGCTTTTAAGTGTAAGGTTTCCGAGATATCCTTTTCCGAAATCGGATGAGAAAAGGGCGGAGCCTATTTAGCTTCGTTCGATTTCTCCAAAAGATCAGGCCTAGCTTCGCCATTCGGTAAAGGAGAGGAAGCGGAGCTCAATACACGCGCCGGGGCAGAAACCAGGCTTGAACGAGGGAAAGGGAATGGAGAAAGGAGCGCACCAGCAAAGCACGTCGACTGCAATCGTTGACAATGAATGGCGAATCATAAACACAACTGTTTTTTGTTTCGTTTTCTTTAAAAAATCATCTAAAAATCGAAAAAATCGACCACGTTTCTGGAAAGGCGCACAACGGTCCGAACATCAGAACCGTATCAATTTGCTATCTCTTTCCTGATTTATCCATTTTCACTGTCAAGTTGTCCTAACAAGATACGCCAAAACTATGTTGTGAAGGTTGATAAGACCTATCGAATGAGGCCTTGATCAGCGAAAAAGGTCGAGTATTCGCTTTTCCGCCTGTCCTCCCGTTTTTTTTCGGTTATTCTTTATCCCCTCCAAATGGGCGGATCTTTCGGTCTTTGCATATACCCTCCCAATTTCGGTGGGGAAAGGTAAAAAGGTAAAAAAGCACAATGAAGAATAACATGCCTAAGTTTATCGGGCAACTTGGGCGGTGTTGCAATGTTATCAGTGTCAGCACACGCATCAGCAAGCAATTCCCTAGGCGAAATATTTTTCAAAAATTCCTGGTAAGGATGTTTGTTCCGACACTGATTGCAATAAGAAAACTCCCAAATTGTTAAAACAACTCTCAAGCAAGTTACTCTGCAATTTACTTTTGTCGGTTTGTCTTTTGCCTTCACTTCTCCCCTCGTCCCCTAATTTCCTTCACATCAGCCCACATCGCACGCGTGTAAAGATTCCTATTTTTTGTTTCACAATTTCGATGTCTCATGTATTCTCTGGTTCAAGGTCCGCGTGAAAATAATCAGATTTCACTAGTATTGAATCGATCTACGGTATGACAGCACTAGGTCGGATGAGAATTATGACGTCATGCCGCCTTTGATACATCAATAGCGGCATGACATAGTGACATGCTAACCTTCGAATCCACCATCACACTATCCACTTTAAAGTACTTGAGAAGATGGTAGATTTCACAGTGGAAACCGAATCGATGGTCGAGCTGATGTGAGAAATTAAGAAGATAATAACTCTTACAAACCTTGATCGACAGTTGACCGATAGAGATATTTTCAAGGATTCTTCTGATGAATTGAGATGAATACGATCGACCTTTCACCAACAGAATTTCCTGTTCACTGTATAAAATCTCTGGCAATTAGAGCAATCCATATCACTAACTGTCTGTATTTGTGTGATGGAAGATTCTTCCTCTTGGCAATTCGCTTCAGCTTAGTTTGTTCTGAGACCTGGAATTCGAAATTTAACATTCAATCTATTTGCTACTAAAACTGCAAACGAACCTCTTCAATTTTCAGGTTCTGCACGGAATATTTATTTCTCGTGCCCAATACGATGCCATACATTCTCCAGTTAATTCGAGCATTCTGACGATCTTTGATAGAGAGAAACGACAGGAAGATAGCGATCAGTTCGGTATGGAGTTCCATGATTGAGATATCAGGAATTTGGTGTCTCTCGTTGCCACATAGACGATGGGGTGCTCGCTCCTGCGTCGAAAAATGCCTAACGCCTTTACCTTTTAAACAAAAAATAATAATAATAAACTATATTTCATACTCTCGTTTAAATCCGACCTTTCACATACTATATATTTTTTGCAATCGAGGCAAATGTAAGACAACTGTTTATCTATTAATAACCTACAGGTTGTATTCGAGTTTGTTATGTTGTCGAAACAACCATTGTTTATTGGAAAAAAATAGCCAATGTTGTACGACAACTCACAGGCGTTAGTTTTTTATCCTCTTCGAGCTTTATTTTCATCGATCTAGTGAAGTAACCAGACATGTCGTGCCTGAAATGGTTTTTTAAAAATATTTTCCAGAATTGTAGGCCCATTAAAAAGCAAGTCAAAAGCACTGTAAAAACCAATGACAAAAAGGCGTCAGATACAGTAAAGGTAATTAAACCTTTCACTGAACTTAAATGGACTTGAAATGATAAAATGGCTTCATTCGGAGCAACAATAGTCAGGCGAATTCTAGACTATGCGTGCCATATACAATCAAACGACTCCCTAATTCTATGTGCCATCAACGGGACACTTGGAAAGTTGAGCAAGTTGTTTCATGAATACAAATAATTACAAAAATATGTATATTGAATGTAAGAAAGGGTAGGAAAACGGAAGAATATAGTGCTACCCGTAAGAATATATTGCTATCCGTAATATATCCCTGATTTCATGGTACTGCAACTTGTAAGCATACATAAAAGTGAGATCGTGAACTAAGGAAAAAGAGAATGCAGAGGACATTACACGAATTAACGGGAACGAGCATTCAATGTGCTCTTGGCAGCGTTGATGGAACTCTGAGTCTCGTGGAAGTTCAATCTCAGTCTGTATCCCGTATTCCGAGAATGAGCAAAAAAGATCTCCATATCAAAATGGAAGATGTACACGTCACGATCTCCAATCGGCCCATTTTTGATTATGAAAATCTGAATGGAAAAATTAGCCACGGGAACAAGGGATCAATGAAAAGTCAATCCTACTTGTGAGCGACTCTCAGTTGAAGGAGGTAACTTTCGCGCAGTACATATTAATGCATGCACATCGTAAAGAAGACAGAGCGGCACAGGCTTACTTGAAGATTTCTGTTTCTCTGGTATCCCCTTGCTCTATGATATCGATTCCCAACACACGGAGGATCTTCAATGAAAGTGTTCCTATTTCGGTAATATAGCATCTCAGCTTCGTCTTGCCATTGAACATCGCCTAAAGTACAACAGTTGAAGAATAGGCAAGCACCATAGAAATCAAATTCAAAACATCTTCGGTTTAGAACTCCATCCCAGGCGGAAAACTTATTTTACACCGTACCCATTCAATTTTTTGACCATTAAGTCCACCGAAATTCAGTTCTCATCTTCAACTCATCACCGAATACGATTATAATGCTTATCGTCAAGAGAAGTTGAAGTAAAAGGTTGCTCACAAAGTACAAATGCAAGTCATTCAGCATGTGAGGGGTGGCAATTCTCCCGAAAGGCGTTGTATTCAAAGACGTGCACGTATTAGCCAATTCGAGCAAATACGAACGAGTGATCACAGAATTCGCCGACTCGTAGGACTGAATAAAGTGACAGTTTCAATTAGTAATCGTCTGACGCTTTTCATTCCACGTATTTTCTCGTTCTTGAAAGCGAGAGAGTGCGTGGTGATGACATCGCGGAAACTATTCCGGAATAAAAGAAATGTTGCAACTTTCATCTCACAAATTTTTGGCAAAAGTCCACGAGCGCACAATTGAAGCCCTGTTCTCATGCTTAAAACACTTTTTTTCAGTTTTATTTTAATTAATTACAAAGTAGATCAATTAGAAGAAACCGAAAATAAGAAGAAAATTGCAAGGAAATGTATTTGACACTGTATTTTTTCCAGAAATGAATTATCGAAATCTCCCTTTCATAAAGATGTCTTGTCGCCCTTGCCGAATGGAAAAAACCAGACCATAGCTCGATTATATCACGGATCTCCTCTAAAAATGCAGGAACCGATGCGACAAAAAAAATTTTGGATCATGGATTTCGCTGTCAACATTAGGACTGACCAAAGTGAGGGCGGGGAGAATTCCTATCCGCTTCATTTTTCGAAATTTGCATGTTGAACAGAGTTATGACATACGACTTTGACAGGCCGTATATCGGTCAGTTTATGACCTACATCGAGCGGATTTTTTTCAATCGGTTCGTAATACAGATATCTACAAATATGTTCTCTTGCGCTCCGTGCGGAAATGATGTCTTCATATAGTTTCATGCAAAAAAATGTTTTATTCATCACAATATGCTAATTTTCGACCCTTTATGGACGGAAAGCTACGATTTTTATTGTTGATTCGGATTCCCCACCCTAGAATTGAGATACCTGCATAGTTCGTTGGTCATAACTCGTGGAGTATCATATCGCCACTCAGTAGGGTGAAATTGAACATAGCGCCATTTTTGAACAAAATACCATTCGGCGTGTATCTCACTTCCGACTTAAGCAAATGAGAAAAATAAGGATATTACTCGATAGCTCTAGATATTACTCGATAGCTCTCGATAGCGACTAGTTCTCCAAATATGACTAAGGGGTACAAGACGTGAAAGTTGGCGGTTTTCGAGATACGGCGTACAATTTCATTCAATGGGCCATAGTGTGTGGGTAGTTTTTTCAGCAAAAAAATAGGACAAGTCCAGATTCTCCCTACTGAGTAGCTATATCTACCTCCTCGTATTTTGACCAATGAACTATGCACATACCTCAATTCTACGGCGGGGAATCCGAATTTAACGTAAAAATCGTAGCTCCATTAGTTATAGTTTAGTTTGACCACTATTTCACCATATTATGTCACTATAAAATTCGATATTACACTATTTCTCGAAAACCGCCAACTTTCACGTATTGTACCCCTTAGTCATATTTGGAGAACTAGTCTAGAGCTATCGAGTAATATCCTTTTTTTTCTCATTTTGCATATGTCGGAAGTGAGATACACGCCGAATGGTATTTTGTTCAAAAATGGCGCTATGTTCAATTTCACCCCACTGAGTGGCGATATGATACTCCACGAGTTATAACCAACGAACTATGTAGGTACCTCAATTCTAGGGTGGGGAATCCGAAACAACAATAAAAATCGTAGCTTTCGGACCATAAAGGGCCTAAAATTAGCATATTGTGATGAATAAAACAGTTTTTTTGCATGAAACTATATGAAGACATCAAACCGATTGAAAAAAATCCGCTCGATGTAGGTCAAAAACTGACCGATATACAGCCTGTCAAAGTGGTAGGTCATAACTCTGTTCAACATGCAAATTTCGAAAAATGAAGCGAATAGGCGTTTTCCTCGCCCTCACTTTGGTCAGTCCTAATGTTCACAGCGAAATCCGTGATCCAAAATTTTTTTGTCGCAAAGGGGTCTAATTTTCCTGCATTTTTACAGGAGATCCGTGATATACATATGAAATCCGCAAATTCGAATTTGTGACACATAGAGTAGCCATTTTTAAAAGCATGCAATTAAAAGTAGCATGAAGGAAATTATCACCTTAGTTCATATCACGCCTCTCACGAGAGAATCGAGCTAAAATCGCTATTCTAGGGAATGGAGCGGAAATGGCCAAAATGGTTCTAAAACGTTTTGGGCACCTTGAGACATCCCTAACACTCCCCCCAAAGTCTCATTATGTATACTTCATTTTGGGGCTCCCTACATAGGGTTGGGGCTACGCACCTCCCACTTTGAGGGCTTGTATCGCGGTTACGGTGAAAGATAGAGCAAAATTGACCTCTGAGAGACCCCGACTCATTTTTCGAGCTCTATCAATCTATATATTTCATTTTCCATGAATATGCAAATGAACCATGATGCAGTTAAGGCTAATTTTCTCGAAAATGTAGGCAAAGATGCAGCCAAAATTCTAGGAGAATGTAGATCTGATCACTAGCTATCCAATGAGTACCTTCGCCAAAAATACATGATGATATATGCAACTTTTGTCCTTTTTTTCGTTTCAGGATCATTTGAAGTCAATTTTCAACAGGAATTTTTGAATCAGAGCGATAATTTTCGCCCGCGCGAGCCGATCAGTGCGGTGAAGGATGAAATGAAAATGCCTGTTCAAAATTGACTTCAAATGATCCTGAAAAGAAAAAAGGACAAAAGTAGCACATACCATCATGCATTTTTGGCGCAAGATATTCATTGGATAGCTCGTGATCAGCTCTACATTCTCCTAGAATTTTGACTGCATCTTTGCCTACATTTTCGATAAAATTAACCTTAACTGTATGGTTCGTTTGCATATTCATGGAAAATGAAGCATATAAATCTAGAGCTCGAAAAATGAGTCGGGGTCTCTCAGAGGTCAATTTTGCTCTATCTTTCACCGTAACCGCGATGTAAGCCCTCAAAGTGGGAGGTGCGTAGCCCCGACCCTATGTAGGGAGCCCCAAAATTAAGTATGCATAATGAGACTTTGGGAGAGTGTTAGGGATGTCTCAAGGTGCCCAAAACGTGCTAGAACCATTTTGGCAATTTCCGCTTCATTCCCTGGTTCAGCTCGATTCTCTCATGAGAGGCGTGATATACCCAATGACGGCAAGGTAGTAGCAAAAATCATCCCACATGCCTAATTGTGTCGTCAATGTGTCCCTAAGAAATTCTGAATTGGACCATGCTTTTTGAATTAGCTTGATCTCATTCTCAAGTCAAGATATGACTCTATATGTAGGTAAATAGGACTTAACATGAAAGTTCCAGAAATCGGGGTGATAAAGCATCTCGGATAAAAACATTTCGCAAGACATTTCGGAAATTTTGGTAAAAGTATAAGAGCTCGCATATTACTTTTGAATCAATTTTCTTCTGATTAAATTAATATTTTAGTTTTCTTTTCTTCAATTGTAAGGTAAATCCTGTAATACTATCTAATAATAGGAATTTAAGAGTAGTGGATTTTAAATGTAAACTATCGGCGTTCGGTCGCTACGTTGTACGCGGGGGAGTGTGTTAAGGAACACTTGGACGCTTAAAACGTTCTAAAGGGCCTCGAACGACCCGAAAAAGTTGGGATGGATCAAATTTTTCGGATCGCCCTCGTCCTCACGAGCTTTTCACAACGCTTACACTGCGGGGGGAGGGGGTGAGAGCAGGTTAGAAAGAGTGAATTTGAGTTTTCTGCGATTTGGTAAACTGCACCATGTGGTATGGTGTGCTGCTCGCCAAAGGAATGCTCAAGGGAGTCAAGAGTCAAGAGGACGTGGTTGAGTCAAGTTAGAGCGACTTGAAGAAAAAGATCAAAGTTCAAAGATCTAAGATCAAATTTCGAAATCTCTCGTGAAGAGGTCACCAACGGTCAAGGTGCTATCATTTTGCGATGATTTTGAAGCTAATTAGAGAGGTTTGAAGAAAACATCAAAGCTGAACGATCAAATTTTGAAAGTTCTCACCAAAAGGTCAAATCGCACGCGCAAAAAGATGTCTACATTTTGTTTCACAAATTTGATGCCTTATATATTATTCTCGGGTTCAAGGCCCGCGTTAAAATAATCAGATTTCATTCATATTGAAATGAGCTACGGTATGACAGCAATAGGTCGGATGAAAATTGTGACGTCATGCCGCCTTTGAAACATCAATAGCGACATGTGCGTATGCTAACCTTCGAATCCACCATCAAAGTATCCACTTTAAAGTACTTGAGAAGATGGTAGATTTCACAGTGGAAACCGAATCGATGGTTGAGCTGATGTGAGAAATTAAGAAGATAATAACTCATACAAACCTTGATCGACAGTTGACCGATAGAGATATTTTCAAGGATTCTTCTGATGAATTGAGATGAATACGATCGACCTTTCACTAACAGAATTTCCTGTTCACTGTATAAAATCTCTGACAATTAGAGCAATCTCTTTCACTAACTGTCTGTATTTGTGAAATGGAAGATTCTTCCTCTTGGCAATTCGCTTCCGCTTAGTTTGTTCTGAGACCTGGAATTCGAAATTTTACATTTAATCTATTGGCTACTAAAACTGTAAACGGACCTCTTCAATTTTCAGATTCTCCACGGAATATTTCGTGTTCAATACGATGCCATCCATTCTCCAGTTAATTCGAGCATTCTGACGATCTTTGATAGAGAGAAACGACAGGAAGATAGCGATCAGTTCGGTAGGGAGTTCCATGATTGAGATATCATGAATTTGGTGTCTCTCGTTGCCACATAGACGATGGGGTGCTCGCTCCTGCATCGAAAAATGCCTAACGCCTTTACCTTTTAAACAAAAAATAATAATAATAAACTATATTTCATACTGTCGTTTAAATCCGACCTTTCACATACTATATATTTTTTGCAATCGAGGCAAATGTAAGACAACTGTTTATCTATTAATAACCTACAGGTTGTATTCGAATTTGTTATTTTGTCGAAACAACCCTTGTTTATTGGAAAAAAATAGCCAATGTTGTACGACAACTCACAGGGGTTCGTTTTTTATCCTCTTCGAGCTTTCTTGTCCTCGATCTAGTGATGGGACCGGACATGTCGTGCCTGAAATTGTTTTTATATAAATATTTTCCAGAATTATGGGCCGATGCAAAATCTGTAATTAATTAATTAATCTAGCTCGTCAGATAAGGTTCACAAATGCCAGATCTGCTATAGTGTGAATTGAAATAGTCTCACGTAAAAATCGACAATTTTTAAACCAAGATCAGTGGAAAATGTCAATCAGATAATTACAGGGTCGGCAAACCCTTTGAGGGAATCAATCATTACGTTTCATGGCAATGGCTTTATAAGATATAGCGATATAAATACATGTGACAAACGGATATACCCGAAACTTGTCGAACAAATAAACTGTTATACAGTGCAAATACAAAATAGTTCTCAAATTAATAAATGTAAATAATTAGTGAAATTTCCGATTATACAAAATTGGATGATTAAAGTCAGGACTATTCTCTAGAGATACCTGCTCCTACTCCACATCGCTATCCATGCAAATTAAATTCCTACCGTGCTTCGCTCGATCGAGTGATTCCCCCGTCTCGTGGTAGTGCAATTTGAGCACAGAGCAGAATCGAGATTTTACGAAACAGATCTCCATGTTTCCGTTGAAGAAATGAACGACCGGCGAGTCTCCAGCCTCGTCCTCTCCATTCTCCCAATGCTCTGTCGCGAACGCCTAAACAGTAGGACTGGCTAATCGGTGCGTATTCGACGTCTAAACGTCACTCGCACAACGTCACTACGAGAAACCTAGCAGGAGGAGGGGATGACGTTGCAATGCACTCCGAATAGCCATACTAAAGACGAATGGATTATGAATTATGAAAAGAATTATGGCGAAAACGTTAGTCAAATATAATAGAAAACAACGCGCATGAATATCCTTGTCGTAGTAGAAAGATCCATCGATGAACTCGATGCCAATGAGGGAGAGAAATGCGAAGCACACGTCTGTCGACACTTTCATCGATATTGAGCGAAGCTTCATAGAACCGTCCTTCATGGTCTGAAATAAGAACCCTGTCAAGGTTGAAGATTCTAGAATTGAAAAAAAGTATATATATAATTTGACTAATGTGAATAGAATTCAGCATGGTCAGCATTTAGTACAAAATCACAAATAACTGAGCGGCAATACTATTCTGAGCGTTATCGTCTGACAAGATAAATTGATTGATTGATCACCAATAACTGTATCAGTAGTTCAGTGATTTACATGAGATAACTATGATATTTTGTTTTATTTTATAATCAACGAGACAAGAACTCACACTGTACAACTCCAACAGATTCTCATCGGTGTGGAGAAAGCAGGAATTGTGTGACATCGTAATCTGCTTGCAAACTCTCGCCAATTCAACGACGAAAGAGTTGTCATCTTCAGAAATGTTCTCCATCACGCAGTAACACTGGAGGATTATTTTGTAACTGAGAAAAATATAAATGGGGAACACGCATGTTAAGAGCAAATTAAAAACTTACTTCAATAAAAATATATATAACTACAAGGAAAAAAATTTAATAGTACCTTAATGTCAAAAAAAAGATGATCGATGTCGAATTTCTTGAGGAGATTATATATTTTGCAGTGGAAACTTACATTTGGATTGAGCTGAAGAGTTAATTTGAATTCTTTTTTTTAAATATCTCCCTCACCCTGATTGAGAGCTGCCCGATTGAGGTATTTTGGGCGATCCTCTTGATGCAGTCTGATAAATACGAATTCGACTTGTAGAATATGATTTTCTGAGCGCTAAACATGAGATTTTCTAATTTTTATAAATCGACAAGTGCGTACTCTCTGTACGTATCCTCGGGCAATTCGATCTTCTTGGAGAGTGGTTCCAATTTGGAGATTCCATAAAGCTGCAATGAATGGCAAATGACGTGGACACAAGGTCGGATGATCGCAGTCGGATTATAACCGCAAACTAATTTTCTTCAGAATTTTCAATGCATAATCACAGAACTCCAGAAATTCTGAGGAATCGAACTATCTTAGGTTATCATCCGACGGAGATAATCTAGTGCAAACGGAAAATTTCATCGGGAGAGAAATTAAAAATTAAGAACAGTTCGGGATTCGGGGACATATGCCACCAACCTCTCTAATTTCCAGACTGTGCACGAAGTACTTGGATTCCAATTCGATTTGATTGAGTCGATTGTTCACTCGAGTTTTCAGTCGATCCTCGATAGAGAGAAACGAGAAAACGTGCTCGATAAGCTCGTTCGGCAGTGAGAGAATCGGAAACTGCAAAAATATAAATATCGTTTAGAAACAAAGAATTTCCTAGTATTATTCAATGAAATTATTTACAAACACTATTATTTTAGCTGAAGAAGACATGAAACGAACATAATTTGAATAGAAGTGAATAACACGAAAACACAAAAAAAAATATATTTTAGAGAAAGAAACGAATTATTTGAGCCAGCCAATACGAGTAATCGGAGAAAAATAAACCAACCTGTTCCATCTTCTTCATATACTCAATTAGATCATTCACTGCACTGTTAGACATTAGTAACCTGAAAAGAAGATCTAGAGAAGATCGAGAAACGCAGATTTCATTGCGCACGCACGAAATTTAGATGAAAACTGGTTGGCAGATATAGTAAAGGCGTTTGAACCTTTTATTGGACTTAGCGACCTAAATCTCAGAAACTGATTTTATCAGAGCAACAATAATGTGGAAAATCCTAAAAACGAACAAACTCCTTACAATGCGTTATTAGCAAAACACTTCAGAAGTTGGAAAAGTTATTTGATGGAAAAAAAATTTTCAATATGAAAAGCGTGAGAAAAAGGAAGCTATCCGTGGGGTAAATATTACCCTACTCTCATAATGGAGATCGACAGAAAACACATAAAATGAAGACCGTGGATTGAGGAATAATTCGGAAAACATTACACAAATGAAATGAACGACGATCAACTAATCTTCCCTTGACATCACTACTCCATGCTAAGGTCGATTCTGACCAAGTTGGCCTTGGCCTTGGCAGCCCTCAGCGAGTCCTGAGTCTCATGCAATCTCATCCCCAGTCTGTGTCCAGCACTCTTAGTGGCAGTGATAGAGATCTCCATGTTGTTATCGAAATAGTACATGACCCGATCCTCATTCACTTCATTGCATCCGAATGCCTAAAGGGAAAAATAAATATGGACACAAGGGATCAATACAAAGATTTGCGAGTGATTCTCAGTTGAAATGGCTACCTCTCGCGCAGTACATGGTCTGAAAACACCTTGCCGAAAGGCGAAGCCAAAGAAGGCAGATATGCAACGAGAAAAGTTGCCAAGACGACAATGGAATACACCAATTTTAGACAGTCTCACTTGGATATCTCTGTTCGTGGAGAAGATCCTTCCCTCCCTGATAGTGATTCCCACCAGACTGAGGAATGGTCTCCATACACTTATTGTAACTCCCATTCCGACGCACTTCAGTTTCGGCTTTCCCATTTTTATGAGCTGAAGCAATACATTTAAAGGTATCTATATCCCCATGAACAGAGCAACTAGAAAAATGCACACATTGTACAAAATCAGCAAATCTCCATGAGTCACCACTCTTCCCAGATTCAGCACATCCAACTGCTTGCAAGAGTTGATCAATCCGAGTAAAAACATTCCAGTGATGATGGAACTCGCCAACTCGTACGACTGAAAAAAATGACTGAAAAATTTTAAAAATTTAAAAAAAAATTAAAATCAAACCTCCAAACCGATAGTCATCTTATCGGCCTCCAAGTTGCACAGGTGATAGTATGCTTCCATATTCAAGGGCGAGTTGAGCTGGAATTACGAAACAACAAAAGTAGTTCGCACCCAAACATTTAGTCATTGTAAATACTGAATCAACGTTAAACATTTTTTTCCACTAACCATGATTGAAACTTGTCCGATAGTGGAATTTCGAGAAATTTTCCTGAGGAACTCAAAGGAATAGCACCTATCGGTCTTCAACATGATCATTTGATCACTGAATAAAATATTTACTCATTAAAGCATTATATCAACTCACTTTCGGTACATATCGTAAGGTAGACACAGGTTCCCAAACATACGCATCCCTTTCACATCTTCAGAAAACGAAGAAGAATTCTAAATATATAGGTTTTGCGAGAAAACGAAATATTTACGAAACATGAACGGGAAACTAACATCTCCAATTGCCAGGCTCCTCACGTAGTACTTGGACTCCAACTCGATCGCATTCAATTTCTTGTTTACTCGGGCTTTCAGTCGGTCTTCAACTGATAGGAAAGAGAAGACGCGAGAGATGAGCTTACTGGGAAGCAAGAGAAGCGGGAACTGAATATATTTATTTAGAAACATTAAATTACAGGAACATTGACATTTGTCGAAAACAATATGAGCTCTCCTTGAATTAAAGGCCACACCCTCTCCCCTTCTCGTCCACCAACTTGGAGTATCGAGTAGAGGAGGGACGTGGATACTAATCCACTATTCACGGCCACAAACCACACATTTCTAGACACCCATTCCTGATTTTCGGTAACACATACAGTCGCGCCGGAAAGTCACCGTGCACTTTTAGAATTTGTTGTATCTTTTTGCCCAGGAAATGCATCATTCTGGCACTCAGGCATGATGTACCAAAGCCATCGGAGATTATGATCATGGTATTATGGTATGATGTCATCGCATAGTCATTGCGTAGTGATGGCGCAATCAATCTGCACTTTTTCAAAACGGCATTATTCTTACATCGATTTTTTCCTACTCGCCATACTTTCTATGATTGGAGATATGACCGAGGCCTACCAAGATTAAAATTTTGAAGGTGCTGCGCGGTCGCAAATTTGCTGCAGCGAAGCTGCAAAAACACGATCTTAAATTAGGAACTCGGCTTCTAGAGTAGCTAGAGACCCGTTCAAAGCATCAACATGATCGTCATCATGAGTACACATGATCCAGAGAATATGAATACGATATATCATAATTTGCCCTCAGTGCATGAGAAAATCACTTTTTTGCATGACCATTTTTTGGACATCCATAAATTTACGGAAAAGTTTAGTAAATATCTGATTTTTATCTGGTTTTTTTTTCAATGTTAAAAATGTATTGAAGAACTGAATTCCAACTTTTTAAAGCGTTTAGATATCTTTCCAGCCCGCGGCGTGCGTTTTTCGGAGGTATACTATGGTCGGGAAACACCTTGTTTACCACTATGGGCGAGAGAGTGCAGACGACGAGTGTGCGTAAACAAGGTGTTTTCCGACCCTAGTATACCTCCGAAAAACGTACGCCGCGGGCCGGAAAGATATCCAAACGCTCTAAAAAGTGGGAATTCAGTTCTTCAATACATTTCGAACATTATCAGATAAAAGTCAGATTTTTGCTAAACTTTTCCGTAAAGTTATGGATGTCCAAAAAATGGTCATGCAAAAAAGTGTTTTTTCATGCCCTGAGGGCAAATTATGAGTTATCGTATTCATATTCTCAGGATCTTGTGTACTCATCATAGCGATCATTTTGATGCTTTGAACTGGTCTTTATCTACTCTAGAAGCCGAGTTCCTAATTTAAGATAGTGTTTTTGCAGCTTCGCTGCAGCAAAAGTGCGACCGAGCAGCACCTTCAAAAATTTATTCTGTGTAGGCCTCGGTCATATCTCCAATCATAGAAAGTATGGCGAACAGGAAAAAATCTATTTAAGAATAATGACTTTTTGAAAAAGTACAGATCGATTGCGTCATCACTACGCAATAACTATGCGATGGCATCATACCATAATACCATGATCATAATCTCCGATGGATTTGGTACATCATACCTGAGTGCCAAAAATGATGCATTTCCTGGGCAAAAAGATATAACAAATTCAAAAAGTGTACGGTGACTTTCCGGCGCGACTGTAACTAATTAGCAAAAGGCGCTTCGCGTATTAATGATGTAGTCTAACAAAATTTGGTCGCTAAACCACAATTATATTCTTGATTTGAAGATATAAATACATTTGACAGCATGATATCGTCCAAAATTTCATTTAAAAAAGCACCGGTTAATGCCTAAAATCACGTCGAAAATTTGTGCAATTTTAAATAAGTACGATAGATCGCTCACATGGTGGCAATAGACGTTGATCGGTTCGTGCGGCGTTTTATCGGCAATATACTGAAATGAAAAATATATTAGTTGATCCTAGGCTTTCACATTCGTTTATTACTTTCTACGATTCCTTAATGTGAAAAAACAAAGTGAACATACCATGAATCTCCTCAGCTTTTCGTTTAGATAATTCAGTTCATTTCGATCCCTGTCTCCAATTAGTCTAAACGAAGGAACTGCTCTACCCCGCGATCTCTGAAAAAAACCGCCGAATTGACCAAACGTGATAGATTCAATAACACAATAAACAAACCTCCTCCATTCTCTTCATTTCCTTCTTTAGATCATCCACAGAATCCGGAGACATTTCTAGTCTGAAATTATTTAATAATGGAGCGCCTGGGAGCACTCGGCAGTGAATCAAATACCCGGTACCAAAATGGAGCGGCAGATACAGTAAAGGTAACTAAACCTTTCAGTGAGCTTAGAAGTGGTCTTGATATCATAAACGGACTTCATTAGGAATGACGATAGTCAGGTGAAATATAGACAATGCATTACAAAATATAAAATAAAACGTCCAAGTTCCTATTCAATGTGCTATGAACACAACACTTCGAAATATGAGCCCGTTCTTTCATGAATACAAATAATTATAACGAAATATGCACTTTCAATATGAAAAGAGTTAAAAACGGAAGAGTGAAATGCTATCAGAGATTCAAATATTTCTACCCTGGTGCTGCCCTGGTAACTTGACAATATACATACGTATAAGTGAGATCATGAACTGAGGAAACAATAAAACATAGAGACAATTACACAAATTAAATGGTACAAGAATCAAATATTCTTCAATTGGAATCACTACTCCATACTAATTTCGATTCTGACCATGTGTGGCTTTCCCTTTGCAGCCTTGAGTGACCCTTCAGTCTCGTGCAAGTTCAGCATCAGTCTGTATTCCACTTTCCTCTGTGTCCCATACCCTGTGGCCGGTATCGAGATCTCCATATTCTTATCGAAATAAGACAAGATACGATCGCCATTCGAAACAGTGCAACCGAATACCTAAAGGGAAATGTACGGCACTTCTTGGATAAATTGCACATCGCCTCGGTTTCGTTCTACACAGCATTCAATTCTAAGTATCTTTACCAGGTTTTCGGTCACATCAGTAGGGGGTGAGAAATGATAGGAGGGAGATTGGGGGTGGGCCAACTATCCAAGAAGTGCGACATTTCGTATGGATAAAATTTATACAAGGTAATTGGTTGAAAAGTGAATCACAGTTTCTCGTGCAGCACAAAGAAGCACTTTTCACCCTGGTTCGAAGTCAGACAATTTAGCCTGTTCAACGGAAAGAACCACTCGCCGAATCCGTTTTGTCATCACAAATAGAACTACAATATGCTTAAGGAAACGGGAAAAGAGAGCTCACTAAGTACTCTACCACGATAAAACAAGTTTCTACAAAGGCTCACTTGGAGATCTATGTTCGTCGAGCGGATCTTTGCGTCCACGAAAGTGATTCCTAGCAGAGCGAGGAATGGCTTCCATACACTTATTGTAATTGCCATCATGACACCTTTCAGCTTCGACGTACCACTCTCCATTTTCTAAAGAAAGACATTTGAAGATTTGTCATCACAAAAGTACAAATAATAGTTCACACACCTTGTACAAGGCCAGCAAGTCCTCAGGAGCGACCACTCCTAGGTGCGTCACATTCAGAACCTTGCACGAATTGACCAATAGGAGCAAATTCGATCCAGTTATCACAGAACTCGCTAAGTCGTTCGACTGAACAAATATATAGTTTAAATGAGCAATCGTCTGCTGCTCGTCTTTCAGCTTATTTGCTCGTCCATGAGAGAGATAGTGTGTGTTAAGTGGAGAGACAGATCATTGCTCGTTTTAATACGAATGAAATCCGCATATTTCAACGCTAACCTCGAACACGAGAACAATAAAATCGACATCAAACTCATGAAGCAGTCTGTACACATCTTTATCCACGTGCGTTTTGAACTGATATTAATGAAATTATAGAGGAGGGAGGATGATTACAAAAGCCCAACGGGGAATAAGTTGCTTGAGTTTATCTGGCAACTTGGAAGCTGTCGCATTGTTATCAGTGTACACCCAACGGATACCGTAACCAATTCCTTGGGTCAAATAATTTTCGAAAGTTCTAGTTACGAAAGCTAATTGGTGTACTGACAACGATAACAATCCGTAAACTTCGATGTGGACAGAAAAACTGGCAAGCAAGATTTTCCCCGTTGGGCTTTTGTCGGTTTGTCTTTTGTCATCACCCACCCTCAAGTAAGGGATGGAATATGGAGCAGTTAGGGTGTTGCAAAAGTCCTTGAACTGGTGCTTCGGAGGAACGTATACTCCGCTGTTACGATTGTCCTTCCCAAGTACCTACATTATTGAATAGAGTAACTATTCCCAATCCCGCTACCCATGGAATTTGCAACAATTGCTCTCTCCTTTTTGTAACAAAAGTTTATTTAAGGGGTACACTGGTTACCCACTGTCACGTTTTCGTCTATAATATTTTTCCTGCACTGGCGCTCAAAGGTTTTCTTCTTCTAACTAATTAGGTTGAAAATGCATGATCCCAAGATTCTTTAAGTGTGCTTAATTTATGTCAAACATTTGTATTTTATGCGTGATAGCATTCGTTGCTGATCATACTCATATAGAATAACATCGGACCTTTCTTTGCGAAGTTAAATCAAACCCTAATTTAAATATGTGCTAATTGGACATATTTAGTGGTACTTCAAATTACGTTGTACATGGAACGTTTTGCGAGCTTGGAGGGAAAAATAGTATCAATTATTTTTATGATCATGAAGTGGCATCGAAAAATGAAAAAAAGTGTTTTAATTTTTGCAGAAAGATCAGTGGACCGATTCCTTCCAGAACTTGTATGCATTTTAGGTTAATCATGCGCTATAATATTGCGATGGAACTAATATGATTTAATTACAAAGAAGCTGTACGTTAAAAAAATAATTTTGGCGAAAACGCAACTTCGGCTCATCACAATATCCCATACATAAACCAATATTATGAACAGGGGAGAGCAACCGTCCCAGCTTCCATGGGTAGTGGGATTGGGCAATTGTTACTCTATTCAATAGTGTAGGTATATGGGTAGGACAATCCTTACAGCGGAGAATACGTTCCTCCGCAGCAGGGACTTTTGGAACACCCTAATATGAGAGACATCACGGGATAATCACCTTCTCCGCGGCGGAAAACACAGAATCATCCAACCCAGACTTAAATGTGAGATAAGGTATTTCAAATTATGCTCTTTCAAACTGCGTTGTCAGAATTTTGGTAACTGCCGTCATCTTCGAGATTCAGAGGGCCAAACTTGGGACACTAACTTTTTGGTTGTCAAATCGAGCCAACTTAAACGGTCATAAGTCCGTTGAAAATGAAGATAGAAACTCGTTCCTTGTTTAGAAAGAAAGCCGAGAACATTCTCTACAACTTTTATGTTGAAAATGTCATTCCTTGTGTACATCCCAGTTCGGGGTGGTCGGGTCGACCAAAAATGGCCGACTTCTAGAAATCGGAAAAACTCGGCTGAATGGATACGCGCGATTGATAAACATTATGAGTGACTAACTTGACGCCAAAAATTAGCCAAATCGAAGGGGTAAAAAAATGGGCGTGAGTTTTTGTCCGAAGCCGTCAGAATGCATCCCAGACCAAAGTGCTCTCTTAGCTCCAATTGGCAACTATTAGACTCAAATCTGTCCAAAATCATCCAAAACAACATTTAGAATTGTTTCTGAACCCAGTGTTCCCATTGGGCACAAATTACGACCGGGCCTGAAAATTGAAAATTGATTTTCAGACCCTTCTCAACCTGGGCGCTTGGCCCATATGTGCCAAATCTCTTTATAATAACGTATTAATGTACCTCTGAACTTATCAGAGAAAGGGCTCACCTATACATTCGAAATTTCGTGTCAGGGATCCAAGAAAATGCACAAAACTGCACTTCAAGTCATCATTGTCCTAGGGACCCGTTCCATAGCTCGAAATGCACGATGAGCTAAACATTTCATCTGTCGAAAGTGAGTCTCTATCTTTTCGAGAGGGAGGTCAGGCGGCGAGAGCGCCAGACGGTTAGAGCAGCGGTTAGAGCATTCTAGTCGATTTCTTCCTAACTTCTACGCTCTGTAGCTCGCTTCTACGAAAAGATAGAGACTCACTTTCAACAGATGAAATGTTTAGCTCATCGTGCTCTACATTTCTAGCTATGGAACGGGTCCCTAGGACAATGATGACTTGAAGTGCAGTTTTGTGCATTTTCTTGGATCCATGATACGAAATTTCGAATGTATACTTGAGCCCTTTCTCTGATAAGTTCAGAGGTACATTAATACATTATTATAAAGAGATTTGGCACATCTGGGCCAAGCGCCCAGGTTGAGAAAGGTCTGAAAATCGATTTTCAATTTTCAGGCCCGGTCGTAATTTGTGCCCGATGGGAACACTGTATTGGGCTCAGAAACAATTCTAAATGTTGTTTTGGATGATTTTGGACAGATTTGAGTCTAATAGCTGCCAGTTGGAGCTAAGAGAGTACTTTGGTCTGGGATGCATTCTGACGGCGTCGGACAAAAACTCACGCCCATTTTTTTACCCCCTTCTATTTGGCTAATTTCTGGCGTCAAGTTAGTCACTCATAATGTCTATCAATCGCGCGTATCCATTCAGCCGAGTTTTTCCGATTTCCAGAAGTCGGCCATTTTTGGTCGACCCGACCACCCCGAACTGGGATATACACAAGGAATGACATTTTCAACATAAAAAAATGTTCTCGGCTTTCTTTCTAATCAAAGAACGAGTTTCTATCTTCATTTTGAACGGACTTATGACCGTTTAAGTTGGCTCGATTTGACAACCAAAAAGTTAGTGTCCCAAGTTTGGCCGTCTGAATCTCGAAGACGACGTCAGTTATCAATATTCTGACAACGCAGTTTGAAAGAGCATCATTTGAAATACCTTAATTCATTTTTTGATCAGGATTGGGTGACGTTGGGTTTTACTGCCGCCAACCCCCCTCAAATGGGTGATTTTCTTGCGATTCCTCCCATATATGAGATCGAACGCACAAATTTAATCTTCTAGTCTTTTTAATTCATAACCAACGTAAAACGGACCACGACTAACCCCTACTATAAGTTGTCCGAGAGTGACATTTTGAGTTATTCTTCTGATAAAATCAGAAGAGTAGAGACAATCAGGACTCAACGTGACTAATTGATCACTGAAAAGACGATGTACAAATCAAAATTCGAAATTATATCGACTTACTTTCGATACATATTGGGAAGCACGACATTGTGCACTGATTTCTGCGCCCTTCTCACTGCCTCAGCAAGCTAAAAAATCTATTTATATTACGAAACACAAACCGACTACTAACATCTCCAATTGCCAGGCTCCTCACGTAGTACTTGGATTCCAACTCGATTGCATTCAATTTCTTGTTCACTCGAGCATTCAGTCGATCTTTGATTGACAGAAACGAGAAAATACGAGTGATCAGCGCTTCCGGGAGCGAGAGAAGCAGGAACTGAATTGACAAACAACAAATTCCTAGAACAATGACATTTGCTGAATAAATATGTAAGCAATCACTGGTATGCATAAAAGACTAAAGCACGATTTCATTTTTCAGTTGAATTTGATTTCAAAACTAACAGTTCGACGGACAAATAAAATGCCATTATACGAATTTCACAAATATTTCGATTCAATATTGGGTATTAATGATACTAATCCTATACAAAAGCTAGTATGTGTTCAAATTGAGGCAAGTACGCTGTATAGCCTACATGACCGCAATAAACGTTGATCGGCCGATGGGGAATCCTATCGAGGATATACTGCAACGGAAATGATAAGTTTGCCATTGAATTGATCTGTGGCTTTGAAATTCATTGTGCCTAAAGGCATATGAGGAAACAGGCCGGATGATAACCGAAAAATGCACTCTTAAGCCGTACATATTGAGAAGTTACTGTGGTAGGGCACCATTCTTGATTTCCACCCGACCTAGTTCCGCATTAGCTCATAGCAATTTCGACGAACCTCGAATCTCCTCATTTTCTCGATTAGATAAATCAGTTCATTTCGATTCCTGTCGCCAATTATTCTCATCGAGGGAACTGCTCTGTCCCGTGATCTCTGAAAAACAAACCACAAATATTCCACAACTGAACAGAGTTTGAAGATCAACTTGCCCCCGAGATTTCAAAGAGACAGTACACGAACCTCCTCGATTCTCTTCACTTCTTCCGCTAGATCGACAGAACCTCGAGACATTTCTAGTCTGAAATTATTTAATAAACAAATGATCAAAGGAAGACGACAGATACAGTAAAGGTACTTGAACCTTTCACTGAACTTACAAATGGATTTGAAATCATGAAAAGGACTTCATTCGCGGCAACGATAGTCAGGGGAAATCTAGACGATGCATAGAAAAATATAAAATGCAATGACCGTGTCCCTAAATATACCCGATATCTAAAGAACAGTTCAAAAATTGAGCAAGTTGTTTCATGAATACAAACAATTGCAAAAATATGTATATTAAGTGTAAGAAAGAGTGGGAAAACGGAAGAGTGTAATGCTATCCGTGAGGTAGATACGACCCGGCTCTCATTATGGTGGAGATCGATAGAAGACACAGAAAAGTGAGATTGTGTTCGCGGAAAATATAATACAGAGGAGATTACACGACTGAGATGGGCCGACAACCAGCCATCGCTCTCTTGGCAGCCTTGAGGGAATCCTCATTCCCGTGCAAGTTCATCCCCAGTCTGTGCCCTTCTCCCTTGGCAAACAGGGAGAGCTCCATATTCTTATCGAAGATGTAAATGACACAATCTCCATTCGGCTCGTTGCATCCGAATACCTAAAGCGAAATTAACTATGGCGACGGGAATAATAAAAGAATATACGATTTGTGAGTGACTCTCAGTAGACACAGTGCAGTACATAGAAGCACGTGCACGAAATCGAAGGCGGTAGTCTAGAACGGCACTTGGTCGGATGAGAACTATGATGCCATGCCGCCTTTGATATATCAGTGAGGAAGGACATTAAAGAATGAAGTTATCCTTTATATCATATAACAAAGTTGCACGAAGTTATAGCTCCCATTCGGTCCAGGACCTCTAGAGCCACTACAATTCTCGACCCAGTCTCACTTGAATTTCTTTGTTCGTGGAGTGGATACGATATCCCGCTCTCATAGTGATTCCCAGCAGTGCGAGGAATGGCTGCCACACTTCTACCACAACTCCCGTCATGAAGCATCTCATTTTCGCCTTGCCACTCTCGATGACCTAAAGACATTTATTATCATTTATCATCGAGGTTTATTATCACGAAAAGTACGAATAAAAGGGGCACTAAGTCGATGACAACCTTCCGGAAGGTAACCAAAAATAGAACCGTTACCCAATATGTTCACAGTGAGTTCCCAAAGTGTCAAAAATGCTTCTGTGGAAGTTCTGAAGAACGGTTCATATTTTTGTTATCATCCAGAGGGTTATCATCCGACCTAGTACGATAAAAGGATGCACGCTAATGTTCGAAAATCGGGGCTTATTCTGCACACTCTTTCGACTGGTCGCGTGGCGACAGAGTGTAGAGAATTATGAGAGCTTTGTATCGTTACTCGAACTGCCACTAGGTCGGATGAGAACTATGGTGTCATGCCGACCTTCGTATACGAAAGACGGCATGACGTCATAGCTCTCATCCAACATAGTTCCTTCGAAATCTAATTCCCACCCTGTACAGAGCCAGCAAGTCCTCAGGAGTGGCCACTCTTCCGAGACGCGACACATTCAGAAACTTGTGCGAGTTCGCCAATTGGAGCAAATACGATCGAGTGATCACAGCACTCGCGAATTCGTCAGACTGAGAACAAATTGATAGTTTCAATGTTTCAATAAAATGAAAGCCGCATATCTCAATGCTAACCTCGAATCCGATAAGAATCAATTCGACATCGAATTTGTGAAGAAGTGTGTAGACATCTTTATACACTTGAGATTGGAACTGATATGAACTAAATTAGGGGGAGGGGAGGGGTGATGACCAAAGGCAATACAAAAGCCCAACGGAGAATAACTTGCTTGTTAGTTGATTTGGCAACATTATAGTTATCGCATTGTAATCACAGTCAGCAGCTACCGTAACTAATTCTTAGGGTCAAAATATTTTCTAACTTATTTTTTACACTAATAACAGTTTGTCAACTCTCAATTTACCCGATATTCTCTCAACCAAGATTTTCTCCGTTCGGCTTTTGTCATCACCCATAACGAAATCGAAATCAAGCCGTTTTAAACGCTGAATCAACGCAAAAAGTTGCGAGCACTAACCCCCACTGTAATTTGTCGGAGTGTGACATTTTGGGCAATTCTTGTGAGGAAATCAGAGCAGGAAATTCCCCGACGCAACATGATTGATTGTTCACTGAAGAAAACGACGAACTCATTGAAATTCGAAATTCCATCGACTCACTTTCGATACAGATTGTAAGGCAGGAACTTGTTCGCGAATTTTCGCATTCCACTCATTCCTTCGGCAAGCTGAAACATACAATTTGAGACGATTGGTAGGCGAAAAATTCGAGAAAAAATCACTATTTATAAAACAAGAACGAACAGACTTCTAACCTCTCCAATTGTCAGCTTCTTCAGTGAGTACTTGGACGCCAATTCGATTGCATCCATTTTCTTGTTCACTCGAGCCTTCATTCGATCTTCGATCGATAGGAAAGAAAGGACATGAGTGATCAACTCGTCCGGAAGGGAGAGAAGAGGGAACTGAATTTACAAACTTCAAATTTGAGAAACAATAGTTTCCGGAAATCCGAAAACAAAAAAAACATTCTTGATTTAAAGAAACATATCCGATACATCATTATCATGTTATTTCATGATAGTATACTTATTTTTCGAACAAAAAATATCGATCATGGCCTAGCATCCAATCGCTAATATCGAGTGTGACATTTTAAATAAGCACGACTAATAACTTACATAGTCGCAATAGACCTTGATCGGCCGATGGGGAGCCCTATCGAGGATATACTGAAACGGAGAACAGATGAGTTGGTCCTCGGCTTTGAAATGCGCTCATTGCATTCGACTACCACTACTTGAGATGGGACTAGGTCGGATGATAACCAAAAATGGCACCCTTCTGTAGTATTTTAGTAATACATTCTCCGGCTGTCAAAGCCTTCTCCGAAAACACCGCAAAATGGTACTATTTTTGGTTATCAAAAGAAGGCTACCACCTAGTGCTCTTGTGAAACACCACTGTGAACGAACCTCGAATCTCTTCATCTTCTCAATCAGATAGATCAGCTCGTTCCTGTCCCGGTCGCCAGCCACTCTCTTCGAAGGAACTCTTCTACCTCTTGCCCTCTGAAAAAAAATAAGTATACCACTCAATAGAAAAGCTTGTACATCGAATCGCTTTCATGATTCCTATTAAAGTTGGCTATTCGTGTGGGCCGGCAATGCTTTCCCTCTCCCTCCAGTCTGATTGCGGGACCGCAATTCGTGATCTGCCATTACGGGCACGCTATGCATTGACCTCCCTTTTCAGGCCTTTGATTCCGAAATCGTTTAGCCAGCCCTAATTCCTAATTTGTTACGTTGACACTAACGATGGCAAGCGAATGCTTTCCTCGTCTCACATGTTCTCTCGTTCGGTGACGAGAAAGCGCATGGAATGGTGAGGAGGGTTGGCTATTCGGAGCAGAAGTGCAATATCGCAATTCCTCCTCCCTGGCAAATTTGAGATGGGGGAGGATTGCGATATCGCAGTTCTGCTCCGAATATCCAACCCTAGCGTTGAGGACGCCAGCCATCTTGGCAAAACTAATTTAAGCAGTAAACGAACCTCTTCCATTCTCTTCATTTCCTCCACTAGACCGCCTGTACGATCGCGAGGCATTTCTGGTCTGAAATTAATTGATTAAAACATATATAATAGGACACCACCACAAAAGGCAATAATGAAGATAGTGACAGACTGGTATTGAACCAATTATCTTATCACAGACAAAAATACAATACGAAATTAAATTCATTTATCAAACGCATCTCATCTTGGCAAGTGAAATTTACAAGTAAATAGGCATTCATCACAGGGGTACTAGCAGAAAATCATGCGCTAACACGTGTTAAGCTTACAATAATCACAGTAGGAATAATAAAATATGACTACGAATCACTAATTGAAGTATCCTTAGGCTAGCATCAACATCCTGTCGCAGATAGCCAATTTCATCCCATCGGAAAAGTTGGCGTAATCCGGCGACGACTGAATGAATCAATTAACCCACTCCCCATACAGCCGCGAGACTAATTTGAGTTCATAGTAAAACGAGAGATAACGTGGAAATGAAAGGGGAACCATCCTCATTCACCACGCATTCCCACTCTCCTATGAACTCCATATTGTACAGAGACGGAATTGAAACCTTAATTTTCGTGGCAAGTTCAGCAAGACTGTCGAATGAGTTGAGGCAATGGTTCTGCAACAATACATTTACTAAAAGTAACAATATAAAAAATAAATAAATAAATAAACACAATAAAACTACCGTACCTTCAGGGTCTCCAACCTGAATTTGTCCGCGAAGATCAGCTTCTGTATCTCATCGATTCCCGTCGACTGCTTGAGGTGATCCTCCGGCTCCTTCACCAGGCACTAAATTAAGATTTTTAAAAATAATTAAAATGAGGGCTCTTACCTCCATCTGGTACTGATCGGCCAGCTTCAGGATGTAGGGCACCGAATAATCTAAAATCACTTTGTACTGGAACAAATCAGAAGCAAGAATATCTACCGGCGATCTTCGTCGATCGAGAACAGAGTAAGTCCAGGAGATCCAGAAACTCCTGAATGCGTTATATTTAATCTCCTTTGATCATCTTTATCCCCCCCCCCAAAGTGCCAAGTGTCATTAAGACAAGGTAAGAGAAGGGGAATAGAATAGTGGGATGTGGCAGTAACCCCCCCCCCCCCCCCTGCAGTTATATGTTAAAACCATGCGCACTATATTATGTATTGGCTACAAGAATCTAAAATAAAGCGAGCATTCTTCGTGTCCGTTTAGAAGACAAAAATCGTTCGGGGGAGGTTCAACAAGCGCTCGTAAACAAAGTTCGCAACGAGTGATTGAGAAACCTACTCCGCTAACATGGGAGCCTCGACGAAGGAGGGGACGCTAGCTAACCATTTACCTCGTATACGACATCCTTAATCTCCACTTCTTCCTTGTCCTTCTCAGCGAAATTCCCGAAGAACATAGCTGCGAATACGGGAGAGTGGAAGGCCAGAATCTGAATTAAAATATCTTGAAACACGAACTCAACAACAACTATTTAAAGGTTTTATACGAGCTAAATTTCTATAAACAATTTGATAAACGATTTGATAATGATACCATATCACGCACCTCCTTCGACACTCGCACTTTCTGTTGCCCAAACGTCAGAGTAACATTTCCCATTCCATTCGGGCAGAATTTGGCCAGATCGATAGGAGGAGGCCTTGACAAAACTAATTTCATTAGGAATGCAATTGGTAAACCTACAATTCTGAGCGAGTGATGTTGATGCGAAATTCGATTTTGATCTTATCATCCATGATGAATCCCTGAAAATGCAACTTTGTCTAACAAAAAATGGAAAAAAGCACTAGGTCGGAACTATGACGACGTCGTGCCTGAAGAAAAATTGACATCGCACCTGGGCGGGATCCGTGAGACGAGTGGCGGGAAACCCCATCAACGAAAAGTCAATGGCAGGATGAAGATTGTCGAATTCCGCCAATTCCTGTGCATTGGTTGTAAGCAATAAAAATATAATATAATTTTCACGAACCGCACAAAATGTCCGAGACGAGTGAGGATGATGAAGAACGATCTTCAAATTAGTCTCGCACTTCCAGTCTCCTCTTCCCTCATAGGCACAAGTGAGAATGACAGACACATCACTAGATTCTTCACCATTCGTATTGAAGACTGCCGTCCTACAACAAGAAAAAGACTGCAAAATATGAGCCCGTTTGCCTAAGAATCGAGCAAGAGCCGGTACAGTCACAAAATGTCGATTCTCTATAAGTTTATGCTTTTTCACACTCATTTTGCACCCAGAGCCTTCTTTGACCCAAGACGTCGTCAAGTCAGAAACAGGTTTTCGTGTATATCACCTCTCCGGGGGGTGCTAAAATTAGACGAGTAATGTGTCCGAGGTCGAATTCGATGCAGATTAAGCCTATCCACTTCATTTTTCATGAATTATCACAATAATTTTTTTTTTAAATCAACTTCGCTCTTTGTACAAAGTGGGCATAGCGACATTGTTGGACGAGAGGATTCAGAATCTCTATTTTCGTTCATTTTTGTGCCGGGAAACCGCAAATTGAAAGCACTTAGTGTGCCTGAATCTGGAGAAAATGACCCTTCCTCTCACCCCCCTCCTCCCTCCCCTGCCCCCTCGTAGTTTACGAACCCCCTTCCATCTATCTCACCATACCTGTTTTCGCGCCTCGCTCTCTCGCTCTCGCTCTCTATGGACTAATGAAATGTTTCTGCGTTGAAATAGACAATGAGAAGTCAATTCATTCATGTTCTGGAGATATTAATATTGGTACACAATTAACAATGCCTACTATTCGTCATTGTAAATCTCCTAGTCTTTGGTGTGGAGTCTGCAGCCATACCAGAGGTGGTGTGGAGACTCCGGAGCAGCGGCCCCTATTCACGGTGAACATTCAATACGCGAGTGCTTTCAGATCGCCTTGCGGGATCTACTCGCGGGTAGGGTGATTAAACCGAACGAGGGCAAGATGAGCCGAACTCGTAGGCTTGCTGCTCTCTGCACGCGACGGGGTCGAAAAGACAACTGGTTTACTACTTGTAAATTCACACTAGCGTGCTAGTGGGAGGATTGTTTACACCTTGCAAAATCAGTTTAAGACGCTTTTCACTTGTTTATAACTTGTGCGCCTAAACCAGAGATTTTTATGAGCAGCGTTCATTATTTGAGTGTAATTACACATGTAATACCTATTGTAATTGCGTAATTTTCATTAAATTAAGAATGAATTTTCGTAAACTGCCAGGGGGAGAAAGGGGAGGGAGGGGAGGGATGAGAGGAAGGGTCGTTTTCTCCAGATTTCGGCTCATTAAATGCTTTCAATTCTCGGTTTCCTGGCACCAAAATGGACGAAAATAGAGATTCGGAATCCTCTCGTCACGGCGGATCCAGCCATGCAACTCGCTAAGCCCACTTTGGGCAAAGAGAAAAGTTGAATAAAAAAAAACATATATTTGAATAATTCATGAAAAATGATGTGGATAGGAGTAATCTGTCTCTACCCCGTACACCTTGCTCGCCTAATTTTAGCGCCTTCCGGAGAGGTGATATACGCGAAAACCCGTTTTCGACTTGACGTCTGGGGTCAACGAAGGCTCTGGGTGCAAAATGTGCGCCCATCGTTTTCAGCACATTCGATTACCCCAAAACGCAAGCTTATAGCGAATCGACATTTTTTGGCTGTACCGAATCCATTTGGATCTGCTCGATTCATAGACAAACGGGCTCATATAACAAGATATTTTTGAGGGGATCCTTTGACTCTAGCAGTGAATCACTAGTAATAAAAGATAAAGGTACAGGTACATCCCGTCTTAGAAACTGGGCTCGCTGGAGAACACTGCTAGGCCAGTGTCAATTTGCGCGGATTCAGTCTGGAGTGCCCACCTTTCACCAGACCTATTTACCTGCGTGATTTAGTCACGACTACCAATTCCCCTTCCCCGATGAGTGGTCGCCTTGATGGGGCAGAGATGGTGTCACGACTGGGTGGGATGGAATGGGAGGGCTAGTGACAGTGATGGCAAATCAACAAGTGCTCTCATCATTCCACACGCTCTCTCGCTTTCTGACCAGCTAGCCAGCACAACATGAGGAGATCGGCGACATGACAGCACTTTCCACTAGATCCTACCATTTGAATCCTCCCCCAGCGAGTACGCCCGATTCCGCCTTTCCCGCAGCGAACTTAGCTGTCGCATTATCGATTTTCCATCGGAGGGCGAATTTGTCGCCCATTCTGAAATGAGTACTCACGTGAACAGTTACAAACCTTAGTATTGTTTCCTGGGCCGTTCTTTGTTTGAAATTAAGGAAATAAAAGCAATCGAAAAGTGATTCCTATCACTGGCGCAGGGTAACGCCACTTCTTAATGCATTTAAAAGCAAGTAAGAAGGTAAAAAACAGAACGTAGAATGCGGATATCACGACAGGGCGTGCTTTGCCGCCCACGTCAACTCAGCGTTCAGTATGTTCTGAGGATATCAGCGACCTATGCTAGCCGCACGAGTTGTGTACACGTGGTGGGGAATCTTAATTTCGCGATTTTTGAATCACTGCCAGCGTTTTTTGCCCCTTTGGCACACCATCTGAGGGCGGGGAACGAGCTCGTGACCCTACGCGCGCGGCGCGGGCCTGCCACATAATCAATGCGCCGGAATATTTGTTAAAGTTACCCAACAAGGACGGAATTGACCCCCCATTTTTTGTCCTCCATTGAATAACCGATAGCTGAATTACTTGAGAAAGAATATACAAAGGTGTGAAAAATCAATAATGGCCACAGGGGAAGAACGGAAATGATCATGTTGAAGTTGCCTGATCCCGCTTTCTCTCTTTTGCATACTCTCTCATACATACTATGCGCGCACAATATGTCGCGTCTTTCGATCAGTTTCGTCCTTATTGGGTAACTTTAATAAATTTGCTATCCACTTTCTTCAAGCTAGCGGGCTCTCTAAACAAAAAAGGAAACGAGTACTCGGAAAAAATGGAAAGCGCACGTCTTTTTTCAATGCGTGGATCTACTTCTAAAATATTTTACCAACGCTCAATGCGCAAAGATGTTAAAAATCCAAAGTTAGACAGCGATTCCGCGTACGCCTCTCCCTAGCTTTATTCTGAAATTTGAGGACGGAGGGGCGCAAGGGAAACGCTACCTCGCATCGAACGGCCTTCCCTGAATCAGGAATACAAACAAAATCCGAGGCATTCCTCGTAATGCCACAATCAAGTATCCTGGACGAGCAAGCAACATCCATCACAGCCTCTCACACACAGCAAGCAAATAACATTCTTTTGCATTTATCGATCTAGCATGCTTCGAGACAATCAATCAATCGAGCCACGGGCAAGGAATTACTCTTAGATTCCATCTACTACCGTAATCTTTGTATTTCAATGGAGGGAGACAATACTAGTATTCTATGAGAGTGAGAAATCGGGATCAACTGTGTACAGGGACCGTGAAAAAGGGGGCGGGGCTTCAAAGGGGCGGAGCCTAATCCTCGCGCAGCTTCGTGATCATATCTTTGACGATTTGCGACTCGACGGGTGCATCAGTGAAGATCGTGCCGACGAAGGCGCGAGAGCCCCACGCGGCGTGTTGGAGTACCTGAGATGAGCGAGGATTACGGTAGGTTACGGTAGAGATCAAGATTACGGTAGATAGAAAAAATACTGTAGTAAATCACTGTGGTTGTAAACAGAAGGAACATTGCGGTGTCAGCGCTACTATTTGTTTTGTGGGGTAAGAAGACTCGCCAAAATCAGAAATGCTTTGGACACTATTTCTAAAGAACATTGTGTGAAACCCGTTTCCAACTGCTTAAAACACACAGCGTGGGTTTGTTCTCAAAACCGAACCATCAGAGTAGAATCGAACTGGGTACTAATTGAAATCGCGGAGTATGTCTCTGCACAGCGAAAGAGTGTGGGATGGAAAGAAGATGACTCTCGATTTTCCACACTCTCTCGTTGTCCAAGGATCTCAAAGAATACCACGGATGAAACACAGCCGCTGCAGGTCTACACACCCTCTTCGCCTGCCATGATTGCCATAACCCAGCAATTCCCGGTCTACAGAACACTCACAATCCATGCCTACCGTATTCTTGTCCAAGCTGGCTACCGTAACCTAACTACTAGGGCGACGAAAACAGATCCATATCTCAGCGTTTTGAGGCGCTCGGTTTTGGACGGCGCCGCGTCGCGTGCAGCGCTTTCTCACAGAACAAAATTCGTTTGAGGACGGCTCAAAAGCGGCTCTCGACCTTAGACAAGAACGATAGACACACCGAGGCGCGCTCTCTAATCGCCCACAAAAACAGCTCGCGCATTCCACAGCGGGATAGACGTATATAGAGAGAGACAGAGAGCGGAGTGCGGGTTTTAAGAAAGAGAGCGCTCAAGTGGGGTGTGTCCGTGATCTGTTTTTGTTACACTACTATTTACCCAAGAATATCGTAACCTCATTCCACCGTACCTTGCAGCAGCCGAGGTCCTCAATCCTGAATCCCATCTTCCTGTAGGCATCATCGGTCTCGAATAGCGACGTGTTGACAAACTTGCCGAGGTACGGACGACCTGCCATGTTTGAGTTATAAATGCGAATGACGATTGATGCAATAATTAATTACTGGACGTCTCACAATACCCGTATCCCTACTGCCCTCTCCCTCATTAACAATATCCCTAGGTACAGTAATCCAACAGTATCAGGTCCCAAGCTCACAATCGCCCTAACTACCGCATCCCTACAGTAACCTTACAGTACCCCTATTCCTCTCCCTTACCCGAGGATGGATCGACGAAGTCTGCCCAGTAGCCGCACTTCTGCAGGGTCGAGCAGATCGAGGAGGCAGCGGAGATGAACTGCAAGCAGTCATATTTACTACATATTTTTATTTAAAATATTTATTAAAATATTTTCCATCTAAATCGACAAGACCATTGCTATTCAGCCCAAGCACCAAGCGTATCAAGAGTGATTGAAACAGGAAATATACTGGTTCTGTGAGAAATCACAACCGCCATTGAAACTGTTCATTTACAAATAGCATTTGTAAAGAAATGCCCGAGAACCACCATTTGTATTTCATTTGATTGTGTAGTCCGTGCAAACTGAGAACCACTGTTACAAGCAGTTGCGCAAAAAGTGTGAGGTGTTGATGAAGCAAGGCGGATTTGCCACTATAACTTAAAGAAGCACTTATAAAAATTGTGCTGCGCTAATGAAACATAAACCAACCAACCATGAACCTGCGTTCACAAAACTTTGAGCACATGGACATATCCTAAGAGACAATTGCGGCATGTTTGGCTGACGCACAAAGTGTCATCGACTCGTGAAGCCCGAAATATACCGGTTTTGAAAAGTGATCAAGTGAAACTCAGAAGACGCAGGTTCTAAAATCCAGCGCAATGGGTATCAAATGCTCATGAAACGGGAACTGCAATGGTTTTGACAAGGGATCACGTGAAGCTCAAACGACGCGGGTTCCAAAATGTCAAAGTGCAATAGCAATTTATCTAATAACCAACCGATGCAGTGAGCGTGTCTCGCTCCGTCTCCATCTCGTGCGACCACGCCTTCTGCAATTATATAATGATTATTATTCATTCATTAGCCTTGTGAGGAGAAGACCATTGCAAATTGCGCCTCACGCTGCATCTAAGAACTAGCCGGAACCGTTAATCACTAGGTGGCCGTTTCTAGGAACATCGCTGATACAAAAATAATTTCCAAAATTCAAAATAACAAGTTCATGAAACATATAACAACTAAGTGGCGCGCCCAAAACCCAAAAACATTAAGCAACTTGTGAAGCACTTAACTAGGTAGTTTCATGTTATACGCCCTGACTCTCCTCCATTACTGTGTTCTTTCATATCTCACACCAGCAAAACCTCACTCAAGATCAAGGGAGTCATCGCCTCTCCTCTCCAAACACGGGTACCTTTGCTGCTAGCAGCGAGTCCCTGATTTCCAGTTAGTACCCATCATACTACCATTTTCCGCAAACCCTGCCGGTGTTTTGGCTAAACTCGTGGGCGCTCTCTCTGGTTTTGATACTCAGCAGCAATAACTGGCCACACACGACCCCCCCCCCCCCCTGAGAGAGAGCACGCACAATCGAGAGGGTCGATCCCCCCTCCTCTCCCCTCTTCCCCTTCTTCTCACCTGATCGAACACGGTCTCCTGGGCGAGATTGAGCACGGTGACGTTGGCGGGCGCGATGTTCATGCCGGGGAAGAGGCGGTCGAGGTCTGCAATAGATTCCAATATTTTGAATTCCCTCCGAACATTTCCCCAAATTGCAATCCTTGTTACAATTTCGACAGGCGCACTCATGTTTCATTGATGATCGACAATGGCCGTCGGGGCACTCGCTCCATTCCCCGCACCCTCTCGGCAGGTCGACCGATCAAAGAGAGAAAGAGAGCCAGAAATGAGGGGGGCGATCCCTCATCAAATGTGGGCACCATTGCTGCTAGCAGCAAGACCCTCCCGGTTTTCGAATAGTGCCCATCATACTTTTGGGTGCCAGCTTCTGTATACACTGCCGGTTTTGTGGCTGAACTAGTGGGCACCCTCCCGGATTTAGAAAATCAGCCGCAGTCCCTGCCCATGTATGTCCCTAATCTTTTTCGACTATGAAACCAGAATGCTGCTACCAAACAAGAATAAGCTTGGGCAAGTCCAATCCAAGTGCACAAAGGCTGGAGATCAGCGATGCGATCCTACAGCAATCTTCAAAATTTCGAATTCTCACCTCTCTGCATCAGCTTGGGGCAGGGCTGGGCGACCATCTCGACGGCCAAGTCGGAGTGAGGGAATTCCTGCAAAGGGAAAAACTATGACTGTTAATTTTTAATGAACATTTTTCAGAGCAGAATATCGCGCCAAAGGGTGTATACATTCCTAGTTAGTTAATATGCGACCGCCCTTAGATTGGCAGTTCTTTGTGCGCAGTTATTTTCTTTGCGGTTACCCGATGATTGACCGTTTTCTGTTGGCAATGGAAAATTTGGGCTTGCGCATACACGAAACCCAGATTTTCAACGGCTCGCGCGGTTTTCCACCGAGCGAGCGACAATGCCGGAGGGCACATCGCTTGTGCCGGCAGTGCACTCTGGAAAATCCGGGTTTTATGTATGCGCACCCACATATTTTTCATGCCACCAAAGAACGACCAGTCAACGGGTAGCCGCCGCGCAAAGAACTACCAATCTACGGGTGGCCGCCTGGTAGCTTTTCCTAAAGAGTAGGAATGCTTCTGGAAAAAAAACAGGTTTAACTGAAACAAGCTATTGGGGTGTCCGGAAAGTTCGTATAATGCTTCGGAAAAAAGTCAGTTCGCGATCAAATGCAGTGATTGCGCAATCTGTTTGTCAACAATGTATTGCATCATTCTGACGTTGAGTAGTGATAGGATTTAATCAGTCTCCTAGTTGCTACATTGATTCTTGTGATGGACTCCCATCTCTACCTCCGAGCAGTTTTACTTCATTACTACCGTCTTGGCCGATCCGTGAAGGAGGCCCACTCTGCCCTGGCCCAGTCGGAAGGAGCTGACGCCCCCTCCATACCCTTCTGCTATAAGTGGTTCTCCCGCTTCAAGAAAGGGGAGTTTGGTCTCGATGATCAACCCCGCTCTGGACGCCCTCCCTCCCTCGATCAGCCTCTCGTTCTCCGCACACTGAAGCGCAAGCCCATGGCCAGTGTGCGTGAGTTGAAGAAGGATACTGGTACTCCCAGATCAACGGTGCCCGATATCCTCCATCGATCTGGGAAGAAGCCGAAACTCCCACAAGTGATTCCCCATGACCTCTCCCCCGAACAGCTGAAAAATCGTGTTCAAGTCTGTCGGGAATTACTCCATCGTAGATCCAATCTTCGATGGGTCAATTCCATCATCGCTACAGATGAGAAGTGGATCACGTACGATAACCCTGTGAGGAGACTGCAATGGGTGGATGCAGATGAGAAGCCCACGCCCGTCCCGAAGAAGGAAGAGCACGGAAAGAAGGAACTCCTCTGCTTCTTCTTCTCAATGCTCGGTCCCATCTGCTGGGAGATCCTCGCCCCTGGCACCAGCATCAATGCCGACCTCTTCTCTGAACAACTGGAAGATGTCGCGATCAGAGTCCCTCCCAGACTACTGAACCAGGGCAAAATTCTTCTTCTGATGGACAATGCTCGCCCACATCGAGCGAAGATGACCCAGAAGAAAATGGACGAGCTGAAGATCGAGAGGATTCCCCATCCACCGTATTCCCCGGATCTCTCCCCCATGCGACTACCACTGCTTCCGCTCTCTCTCTGACTTCTGCAAAGGAAAGAAGTTCAAGAATCGAGATGAAGTTGTGAGGGCTTTCGTGAACTGGGCGGTCTCGAAGAAACCCGCATTCTGGAAGAGACGAATCGAGACCCTGCCCAATCGCTGGAGGGAGGTAGTGAGAAGGAAGGGGGCATACATTGGTCACTGAGAATTGAAAAGCATTGAATAAAAAATAAAAACAAAAAATTATACGAACTTTCCGGACACCCCAATAGTTACAATCAAGCTCGGTTGTGGGTTCATGCTAACCTTATACCATCGGTCTTTAAATTAAATAATAAAAAGAACGGAAAAGCCTAGGCCAGGTGAAAATGATAACAGCCAGGTAACACCTGCGCTAGCATCTATTTTGGATGCACAAATGGAACAGTAAAAATAGGAATTGGGTGAGGAATCAAAGATAGAAACAACGCCCGATACAATTTGTAGAATGCGGTGAAACGCCTCACAGACAGGCGCGCTCAATAATAGTTGCAGAGAGATGCATATCATTTTTTATAGCTGTGAGACAAGACAAAACCATTTCGTTCTTCATTTCAGACTATCTACCAATCGCGCGAAGCCGCAATCTGCCAGGCAGTCAAGAAACTAACGGAGCGCAATAATATTGGGGTGTCCGGAAAGTTCGTATAATTTTTTGTTTTTATTTTTTATTCAATGCTTTACAATTCTCAGTGACCAATGTATGCCCCCTTCTTTCTCACTACCTCCCTCCAGCGATTGGGCAGGGTCTCGATTCCTCTCTTCCAGAATGCGGGTTTCTTCGAGACCGCCCAGTTCACGAAAGCCCTCACAACTTCATCTCGATTCTTGAACTTCTTTCCTTTGCAGAAGTCAGAGAGAGAGAGCGGAAGCAGTGGTAGTCGCATGGGGAGAGAACCGGGGAATACGGTGGATGGGGAATCCTCTCGATCTTCAGCTCGTCCATTTTCTTCTGGGTCATCTTCGCTCGATGTGGGCGAGCATCAGAAGAAATGTCCATCAGAAGAAGAATTTTGCCCTGGTTCAGGAGTCTGGGAGGGACTCTGATCGCGACATCTTCCAGTTGTTCAGAGAAGAGGTCGGCATTGATGCTGGTGCCAGGGGCGAGGATCTCCCAGTAGATGGGACCGAGCACTGAGAAGAAGAAGCAGAGGAGTTCCTTCTTTCCGTGCTCTTCCTTCTTCGGGACGGGCGTGGGCTTCTCATCTGCATCCACCCATTGCAGTCTCCTCGCAGGGTTATCGTACGTGATCCACTTCTCATCTGTAGCGATGATGGAATTGACCCATCGAAGATTGGATCTACGATGGAGTAATTCCCGACAGACTTGAACACGATTTTTCAGCTGTTCGGGGGAGAGGTCATGGGGAATCACTTGTGGGAGTTTCGGCTTCTTCCCAGATTAATGGAGGATATCGGACACCGTTGATCTGGGAGTACCAGTATCCTTCTTCAACTCACGCACACTGGCCATGGGCTTGCGCTTCAGTGTGCGGAGAACGAGAGGCTGATCGAGGGAGGGAGGGCGTCCAGAGCGGGGTTGATCATCGAGACCAAACTCCCCTTTCTTGAAGCGGGAGAACCACTTATAGCAGAAGGGTATGGAGGGGGCGTCAGCAACTTCCGACTGGGCCAGGGCAGAGTGGGCCTCCTTCACGGATCGGCCAAGACGGTAGTAATGAAGTAAAACTGCTCGGAGGTAGAGATGGGAGTCCATAACAAGAATCAATGTAGCAACTAGGAGACTGATTAAATCCTCTCACTACTGAACGTCAGAATGATGCAATACATTGTTGACAAACAGATTGCGCAATCACTGCATTTGATCGCGAACTGACTTTTTTCCGAAGCATTATACGAACTTTCCGGACACCCCAATATCATAAAGTTCCGAAAAAAAAACGAGCGAGATTCACGTTTCTGATAAGTTCTAGAAAAGGTGAAACATTTCTGCGCCAGGCAAAAGTCCCAAGCAAATCTGAAAACCAAGCAATACATCCTGCCTGCACTACCAAGTCCTCAGCCGTCAAGTTACTTCCCCAGTCAATGAAACCACGAACCGCCAGGCATGGAGGGGAATGATCCAGTCTGCTATCTATGCACAAGTGGAGCAGAGTGACTGTGCTCTTCTCCAGCCTAGCATTATTTAATTTCTCTTCAGGAAACAAATATCGGTAATGTGTTAAGCGATCGAAGCCCAAGTTCACCGGGCAACAAACAATCGGAAATGTCCACTCACAGCCAGGTAGTTCTCCTGAGCAGTCTGCGGGCTCGACGTCACTG
The DNA here is from genome assembly GCA_036245805.1 of Pristionchus mayeri. Taxonomy (NCBI): domain Eukaryota; kingdom Metazoa; phylum Nematoda; class Chromadorea; order Rhabditida; family Neodiplogasteridae; genus Pristionchus; species Pristionchus mayeri. The sequence goes on from BTRK01000006.1 coordinate 16,642,656, forward strand.
ACGGGTAGGTGATCAGCTCGGAGAGAGAGTAGGTCGGCAGGGACGACAGCGGCTGCAAGAGATTGAGAGAGTAGCAAAGTGGGGATACTGTAGGCATAGCTATTGAAAAATGATTGTTTCAAATTTGACTGCTTCCACAGCAGTGCTGGATTATAACCAGCTTGTGCAAATTAAACCAGGTTGTTCTAGAGCGCACTGAGAGCTTTACCATATATACCTTAAGATTGGCAGTTTTTTTCGCGGCGGCTACCCCTTGATCCTTGATTGGCTTTTCTCTGGTGGCCATGGGATACCCGGGCTTGCTCCTACATGCACGGATGTTCCAGAGAGCACTGCACCTACAAGCGACGTGCGCTCACGCAGGTTAATTTTTCTCGCTCGGTGGAAAACCGGGCGGGCCTGAGCCTGCTGGAGTGCACATCGCTTGTTGGGGGAGCTCTGTGGAAAATCCAGGATTCATGTAGTCCGGATTTTTCCCTGGCCACCAGAATCAACGGGTAGCCGCCGAGCAAAGAACCAATCTACGGGTTGCCGCTTAGTGGGAGCTTTTCCTATGGGTTAAGAGTGCGCTCTAGAAAATCCAGGTTCAACTGGCACTAGCCAGTTAGAATGAAGCCCTGCTGTGCGGGTGGCCACCAGTTATTTAACTGGTCGAGGCATTCTTCAACTCACTAAACTAAGCGGCAGCGGCTACAAATTACAAGGGTTTAGTGAGGATAGTGTGATCGTTTATGCACAGCTTATCCCCCAATGAGTATTTCCAAATTCTAATCCTTCTCTAGATCACTAAAGTAAGCGTCGGAAGGAAAACAAGCCAGTTCTCGATAGCCCCTTCACTCGCTTACCGTAGTCTCAGTGCTGCCGGGGGTCGTCTTGGTGGTGGAGTGTGCCTGGAGGGCGGAGAGCGAGACATCGCCGGGCAGAGGGAAGCCCGCCGACGGGCCCAGCAGCGCGTTCTGACGCACGTCTGTAAGAAACGAAATCAGTTTGTGATCGTTTTAAGAGTACTGTAGCCCACTTCATGCGCTGTTCCACGGTTGTGCGTAGGATTGCAAAGAGTTTCACGGTATATTTTTGCCAAGCAGGCGTGCTTACTGACTTGCTGGCACTATCGCACAAGAGACAAGGATATTAACTTGAGGAACGGTCATCTAACAGGACAATAATTAGATGGGTTGACGTCGTAACAACCCCACTGTCTGGACCACTCCAAGATCGCATCACGCGCCAAAGTTCAATCACTCCTACGCGCCAAATAACAGTGCATGATAACAGGAATTTCATCAGTTTGGCGAGAACTTATCGCTGTCTGACCACTGGAAACACGTTTTCTAAGCAGGAATTAAGCAATTCGCAACAGTTCTGAAGCATAGTACGGTTTCTAATAAGCACATTTGAATAAGAACAAGTAAAACTACCTTGGTTCTTGCCCACGAAGACGACGGAGGGCTGGCGGGTCGTCGTCTCAGTCGAGAAGGCACGCAGACGCGCTGCGAACACGCGAGACGGCCGCAGAACTACCTGTCGCATCTCTAACTGCAAAGCAGGAAATCAACAAACAATACTAACAATAACAACAATAATTGAATATTCAAACGCGGACAACGAGCAAGGAGCGTTTATGTTTCAAATTTACGCCAAAGCGCTGCGAACGTGGTGAGCAAAAATCCGGCGTTGACACGCGTTGTTTAGCAGTAACTCACTAACTAATTGACTAGTCTAAATTTTAATACTCTCTTGAATTGCTACTCGAAGCCTAAAACAAAAGGAAGATAGAATCGAGAAAGAATCCTTTGATGTCAATTGACGCGATGCCTGGTGATCAAAGTGGAAGCTCGGGGAAGTGGCCACGAGTTTTCGAGAACTCGTGACCGTGGGGCGAGAGCTGATAAGATGGCGTGAGAGCGCGTTGCAATGAGGGAAAAGCGAACACAACAAAAAAACAGGCAGCGAACTCGGGTTTAAACGTGAGCTATGCTCAAGTTCTTGTGACGCGGCCAGGACGAGTGAATGGAGAGTCGATAGGACAACTGGCCTGACGCGCCGAATCGGTGGAAACGTGAGAAACAACGGCAGAGTGCGGCCAAGAAACACGAGAGAGCGAGCGAAACCGCCCAGCGCTTGGACACGCGCGTCGCGGTCTAGAACAATGGAGCGCACCGAGCTGGCGAGGTCAGATAGTTGATTCTCCCCTCCCTAGCTGTTTCCGCATTTTCTTTATCAACACATATTTTTTCTTGCGCAATTATTACAATAAATATTACTTATATTTTTCACTTGCGCGTTTGGCGTTAATTCTTCGAGGAGCACTACTGGCGGGCTAACTCTCTCAATTTTACATACTCTCTCACTCTGTTGAACGCTGTTTTCTCCCAACCAATGGTCAACCATTGGTTGGGAGAAACGGGAGTTGCCCACCTACTGGTCAGGGGACTGGTTGACCACTGGTACTGGTCAACCAGTAGTTGAGAGGCCTCCTACAGTATGCAAGTTTCGAGGGTCAGATATAATATTCATACTTAGAAAGAGGAGTGCCCTTTACTGTGGTTAACTCTCACACGGAACTCCCGTGTTTTGGGAGTAGCTACGTTAAAAATACGATAGCGGGATCGTAGAGCCAGACATGGCTTCCTATTAGCCCGATCGGCTATGATGTATCGCAGGCCTGTCGTAGGCAGAGTGCGGGAAAGAGAACGCTTTTTTCAACCAGTGGTCAACCAGTGCAGGGCAGTGGTTGACCATTGGTCAGGGAACTGGTCAACTACTGGTTGATCCAAACCTCACCCCATCTAACTGGTCAACCACTGGTTGGAAGAAACCAGAGTTCGGAGAAAAAGCTCACGTAATGGAAACACACAGGAACTCAAGAATCACTCTAGAATTACTTTATGGACGTTGGTGTAGGGAATCATGCGCACGTCTACAGTAGCCAGGTTTGGTAGTAAATCTTCTCGTCTCTCTCTTCGTCTCCTTCTCCTATGACTCCGGCGTCCAGAAGATATCGATCGCCTCGTGGAATCCCCTGAAAGCGGATTAAGTTACTTGTCAGCTACAGTATTCCATCAGTGACTGAAAGTGAATCACAAACTGACTCTATGATCTTCCGCAGTTCCTTATCAGTCGCCTCGAATCCCGGGTGGTGCTTTACCTACATAAGTTATGTAAAAAATCTTAATTTATTATACAAATTGTTTATTTATTTACCTTCCTGCATCACCATTCGACGTGGAAGAGGAAGCTGCGGTGTTTTCTGAAGTGATACAAAGTTCAAAGATCAAATTGACACGATCAGATGTCACCTGGCGAATTTCACGAGATCTCGTGTCTTCAAATGCCGCTCCCCGAACTCGTCCGATTCCCCGTTGAGAATGAGCGTGGGCAAGTCCAATCTAAGCGAGGAAAGGACAGAGATTAAAGATCGGAAACAAAAGATCAAAGATCCAAACTTGCATAGCGCAATGTTCAACGCAAAAAGGAAATGGATTTTAACTAAACAGCTATAATGACATGGCCTTGACTCCAATATTCCATTCTAATTCGATGATCTTTGATCTTTGATATTTCGTAGCGCAAACGTACCGGGCAACGAGTGTTCGTGTCAAACCAGAGTAAGATGTTACGCAAGGAGCTTATGACGATTCCGAGCGGTAGCCACTCTTTTGGCAGGATCTTACCGTACTAGAAAAATCAAAGATCACTGTTAGCCTCATACACAATCGAGCTTTTCTGAAGAGATCATACCACGAAATGGAGCCTGAATCTTCTCTCGAGCAACACAGTTGGATTGGTGTAGGGCGCCTCGAGCACTAGCGATTTGACCTGGAAGAGATCAAAGATCAGAAATCAGAGATCAAAGATCGAACCTCCTGCTTGTCATCTTCAACTATCGAAAGGACAGCAGCAGAGGCGTAGCTGCAAGAGAAAACTCCTACCCCTTTCCCGACGCATCATACAGTACCCAGTACTACCCACCGTATCCTACCGTACCTCACCCTGACCCACCGTACTCTGCAGCAGCGAATCCTAACCCACCGTACCCTACCGTACCCTCCTCCGATTCCGTGCGCCCAAACGTGGATTTCGCTCTTGGGCGCTCGTTTTCGCAGCCAGTTGTACACTGTCCGCGTGTCCTCAACCGCGCTCGCACTGATAGTCTCCCCCGCAGAATTTCCGAAACCTGAATATACGGTAGTCATCAATCTGACCCAATGCACTTTTCTAACTGATTAAAATATTTGAATGAGTACCGTACCCTTGTACTCAAAGGCGACGATCTGTAGTTGCACATTGTCGTTCGCGAATAACACGCTAGAGAACTTGTACTTGTAGAACTTGTAGAACTTCTCGTAAGGATCCCTGAATAACGAGAGGGGTACGGTAGCTTCTTGATTTGGATGTTCAGGATGTTCGATACGGTAGCATACAGTACTGGAGAGTAAGGGGCCCGATGACTGGCTACGTTTGCATTACGGTACCTATGCTCGCTGCATAAGTATAAGATGATCTTGTATTTCTCATTTGCCAACACCGCGTCGAAGTCTACAGTCGTTCCCTGCCGTACGAGATGCCTGAAATACACGGCTCTTTGGCTACCGTAACCAGTATTCGAACCGATACTTTTGTTATTGATACCGTATCCCAGGTTTATCCGAGGAGGGTACGGTATCCCATGATACCGTATCCCAGGTTTACCCGATATGGGTGCGTTATCCCAAGATACCGTATCCCAGATTTATCCGAGGAGGGTACGGTGAATCTCTTGTATTGTAACTGCTACTGATTTCGTATATGGCGTATACGGTAGATGAGCCTTCGGTGATGTAGAACTGGCGGTCAGTCACGGCCGTCATGTTTATCTCCCTGATTCGCGGCGGTATCACTGAAAATTAATCAGTTGCTGATCGAAAATGGTTACTGTAGTTGAGGATACGGTACCCACCAAAGGTGGCGGTGAGGAATAGCTTGTACATCTGGGGGAAGAGGTAGAGAATGATGGGTGTTCCGGCGAGGAGACCAGCCATTAACACAAGTCTGAGAGGGAGTCGTCTGACGAATCTGAAAGGAATCCGGTAAATAGGGAGATTACGGTAGAGTGCTCGGTTACGGTAGATACGGTAGAATGGGTAAATAGAGGAGTGGTCGGGATTACACAGTATCATTGCCAGATTTGGCATGCTAAAAGGGAAAAGAAAAGACTAGCAAACAAGTACAAAAAATACCGACATAGACACCATCGTGAGAGAGGGACGACCGCCCCGGACGAGGAAAAGATGAGACACTGAATGGAGGAGGAGGATGGAGGGAGAGGAAAGGGGAGAGGGAGAGAGTAATTTGGTAGGAAAGACGCACGTCCCGGTAGTCGAATATCTTTTTCATCTTCGAAATAAACATAATATATGCGCACATTTTGGGAGAGAAATCGTTGAGGCATCTATTCTCCATTCTGATTTCTGATCTATTCATATTCTCCATTGTGAGATGGAGATATGATTTTGATTTTCGGAAATGGAGAATATCCACAGCGTTCTTACCCGACAGTGAGGGGAGCTGAATCGAACTACAATCAGGAAACTTGAAATCCTACTGAAACGTAAAATATCATGCCGCGAATCTCCCTGTCAATGCACGAAAGTGACCAGGCGGGTTTGAATTTCACGCCAAATATGAGATGCAAATGTGCCCAAAGTAATCAAATTTGGGGTAATTGCTTAATGTTTCAGATTGTTTTCAAATATCAAAGTGCTTTCAATCAGCCTGTTTCCGTGTTTTGCAGTCTGGGATTCGCGGGGAAAATTCAAAATATTAGTCTCTTTGTCTACCCTTTTCTGGTGAAAACAATGGGCATCAGGGCGCTGATCGGGCAAAAGATCAGTTTAAAGTAGAGTTCGTAATTCGGGTCACCGTCTCTTAATTCTACACACTCTTTCGACCTGTGGAATGACGAGAGAGTGTGTGGAATGAAGAGACCGTGGTATCGTTTCTCGAACTCTAGTTTCAAGCATTCTTGAAAAGAAGGGCAGTTGGATTGAAACAGTGGTCTTCCGTTCCCCCTTTGTAAATAAAAAAAAACACACATGAACTCAAGAATCACTCTAGAATTACTTTATGGACGTTGGTGCAGGGAATCATGCGCACGTCTACAGTAGCCAGGTTTGGTAGTCAATCTTCTCGTCTCTCTCTTCATCTCATTCTCCCTTCACTCCGGCGCCCAGAAGATATCGATCGCCTTGTGGAATTTCCTGAAAGTGAATGGAGTTACTATGAGAGCTACATTATTACATCGTGAGTGAATCACAAACTGACTCTGTGATATTCCTCAACTCCCACTCACTCGCCTCGAATCCCGGGTAGTGCTGTACCTAAATTTTTTTAAAATTTTTTTTCTAAACAAATTATTTATTTATTTACCTTCCGACACCGCCATTCGATGTGGAAGAGGAAGCTGCGGTGTTTTCTGAATTATTATAATTAGAACAAATTTTTGAGTTTTAAAAGATCAAAGATCACCTTGCGGATTTCACGATTTCCCGTGTGTCCCAATGCTGTTGTCCGTCCCCGTCTGCTTCCCCGTTGAGAATAAGTGTGGGCAAGTCCAATCTAAGTGATATAAGATCAGAAACAAAAGATCAAAGATCAAAGATGCGATCCCACATAGCGCAATAATAAACGGGTAAGATTCTAGAAGGGAACAGTCAGAACCCCCCACGGTCATGACTAGAATGATGTGATCTCGCCTCAATTCTCCCCTATGGTTTGATGATCTTTGATCTTTCTTAGAACCAAAACCTACCGGGCGACGAGGTTTTCCGTGTTAAACCAGTGGAAGATGTTATGCAAGGAGGTTCTGATGATTCCGGTCGGAAGCAAGTTTTTTGGAAGGAACCTTCCGTACTGAAAAGATCAAAGATCAATGCAAGCCTCAGACGCAATCGAGTGTTTCTGAAAAGAGCAAGATTTTTCTAAGAACAAAGATCGCACCACAATATGAGGGTGGAACCTTTTCTCGAGCACCGAAGTGGTATTGCTGTAGGGCGCCTCGAGCACTAGCGATTTGACCTGGAAGCAATCAAAGATCAGAAATCAGAGATCAAAGATCAAGTAACCTCCTGCTTATCGTCTTCAACTAGCGAAAGGACAGCAGCAGAGGCGTAGCTGCAAGAGAAAATTCAGTCATTTAAACGGCCTTAACTTGCCGTATCCTACAGTAACTCGTCCTGACCTACCGTACCCTACAGCACCTCGTCCTGACCCACCGTATCCTACAGCACCTCGTCATGACCTACCGTACCCTACAGAATCTCGTCTTGCACCTTTCAGTACCTTCAACTTTACTCTCCATATCCTACAGAGCCTTTCCCTGCTCCCCACCGTATCCTACCGTACCTCTCCCTGAACCACCCTACTCTACAGTACCCAATCCTGACCCACCGTACCCTACCGTACCCTCCTCCGATTCCGTGCGCCCAAACGTGGATTTCGCTCTTGGGCGCTCGTTTTCTCAGCCAGTTGTACACTGTCCGCGTGTCTTCAACCGCGCTATCGTTGATAGTCTCCCCCGCAGAATTGCCGAAACCTGAGTATACGGTAGTTATGAATCTGACCCACTGGCTGTTTCACATATTTGAACGACTACCGTACCCTTGTACTCGAAGGCGACGATCTGTAGTTGCACATTGTCGTTCGCGAATAACACGCTAGCGAACTTGTAGAACTTCTCGTAAGGATCCCTGAATAACGAGAGGGGTACGGTAGCTTATTGATTTCATCGCGACCAGGATGTTCGATACGGTAGGATACAGTACTTGGAGAGTAAGAGGCCCGATGACGGGCTACGTAAGCATTACGTTACCTATGCTCGCTGCATAAGTATAAGATGATCTTGTATTTCTCATTTGCCAACACCGTGTCGAAGTCTACAGTCGTTCCCTGCCGTACGAGATGCCTGAAATACACGGCTTTAGCTACCATAACCGGTATTCGACGCGATACGGTATCACATGATACCGTATCCAAGGTTTATCCGAGGAGGGTACGGTGAATCTTTTGTATTGCAACAGCTACGGATTTCGTACATGGCGTAGACGGTAGATGAGCCCTCGGTAATGTAGAACTGGCGGCCAGCCACGGCCGTCATGTTTATCTCCCTGATTCGCGGCGGTATCACTGCAAATAAATCAGTTGCTGATCAAAAATGGTTACTGTAGTTGTGATACGGTACCCACCAAAAGTGGCGGTGAGGAATAGCTTGTACATCTGGGGGAAGAGGTAGAGAATGACGGGCGTTGCGACGAGGAGACAAGCCATTAACACAAGTCTGAGAAGGAGTCGTCTGACGAATCTGAAAGGAATCCGGTAAATAGGGAGATTACGGTAGAGTGCTCGGTTACGGTAGATACGGTAGAATGGGTACAACAGAAAGAAATAGACGCAGGTATGGTTGCACAGTATCATTGCAAGATTTGGTAATGGGGAAAACAAAGAAGAAAAATTAAAAAAATACTGAAAAAATACTGACTTAGGCGCCATAGTGAGAGAGGGACGACCGCCTCGGACGAGGAAAAGAGGAGACACTGAATGGAGGAGGAGGAGGGAGAGGGGAGAGGAGAGGGGAAGGAAGAGGAGAGGAGAGGAAGAGGAAGAGAGGGAGGAGAGGGAGAGAGTAATTTGGTTATAGATTGGTCTTTGTTCGCGAGTAATCTCATTTCATCTCGAGCCATTTCGGGGAACTACGCGTGTACCGGGTGGTTGTCTAGCTTTTACATCTTCAAAATGAGCAAAAATTACCACAATATTTTCTTTTTTTTGGATGTTTATTTAAAAAAAAGAAACTGCAAAGGTGAGGAAATTTACACTACATCGCAGAATTTCAAATCAACGATGACATTTTTGGACTCTCTACGTGTTGATTTCCTGTTATGATCCAATCAGTATTTTGATGGACTGTGCACATATCGGGAGAGAAATCGTTGAGTTTCTGCCTCCATTCGAGATCGAGATATGCTGCAGACGTGCTTCAACTTTCTTATTTTGTATTTCGAAAATGGACCAGATCGAGCAAAGTGAATCTGTTTCAGATAATCCTAAAAATCGAATTCAGATAATCAATGTCAGATAGCTTCGAGACAATCTAATTTTGCTAATGTTGATAACTCTAGTAGTCCGACTCTCTTCTTTTTACACAGTCTCTCTCAAGTTAGAAAAGGCGAGAGAGTATGCAAAATTAAGAGAGTCAGATGATTAGCCACTTTCGGGTTGTATCATAGTAACCAGTATGAAATCCCAAAACCATGACCCCCTATACGATGATTTGGAGTGAAACTCAAAAACGCCTAGTCAAAGGATCTACTCAGTGTGTGTTAGAGGAGCGCATAATGGATACAATGATACAAGGGATGAATGAATTCAACTTTGCAATCACAAATCTGCAACGTCCTTAACGTATGATTTTTTTATGAACGATCGATGTCAATTCAATATCAAACGGTTCGTTCGCTACCTTGTAATACATTTTAGCTGAAGCATATCCTGTCGAGATGGCCATTTCAGTTGAAACAAATATTGTCGCATTTGTACTACATCTGTATTTCCACAACAACGAAGCGCGAGTAGAGGAAGATGCATGTTATTCGATATTCATGCTGTTGCCACTCTCTCCAAGAGTGGGAAGAGGGCGAGAGAGCATGTTGAATGAGGAGAGACATGCTTCCATTCCTCACCACTCTTCGAACAACATCGCAACTCTCTTCATTCCTACTCTTTTTTTAGTAGTCTGATCAAAGATCAAAGATCAAAGATCAATCTCTGATCAAAGAGCACACTGATGATCATGCAGAAAGCTCACATCCTTCAGCTTTTCAGGAGCAGAATAATGTGCAACTTGTGGAAAATGGCCAAGGGAAATAGAATAGCGAAAATATGTTTCAATTGACAATAGGTTTCAACTTGAATCGAAAAACGATCTGTGCTGAAATATTCTGTAGTGGGAGTTGATCAAAAATACAATATCACATTTATGAGATAATGATCCAACGCTTTTCATGCTACGAATTGGACGACCGCTTATGTTCAGCACCATCTGGGTGGTCTTGGAATTTGAACTATTTTCTGAATTTCACTATTTTTACTTCTTAAAACCTGTTCTCTGTAAGAATGCAGGTACGATGGCACAACTCTGCCAAAATGGTCACCCGGAGCTCATACTTTGGGAACATGTCCCCTCGGGACAAAGAACTTTTCAACCGGAAGCGTGACCCGAAATATCGATTTTTGATCTACCGAAATCGATTTTTCAAATTTCAGATTTCGATGGCAAGCTATAGCGCATTTGAAAGAGCATAAAAGGTTATGTTAGAAACTCAGAAGGAAACCAAAATCCATCAACGTTGACGTCAGATAGAGCCCGAAGAGTGAACTTTTTCATCACTTTTGGTAGATCATGACATGAATGCACATGAAGCTGTAGTTTGTACATCTCGGATTTTACATATATTGTGCAGTTTTCAATGCTGAATAAAATGCACTATTTGTCTGTGTGGATTTTTATGCTATAAGGACCGAAAATCGCGCTCAACGATGACGCTCGAAGACATGTTGAAATTCGATTTTTCTGTTGAAAATGGTGGCCTGAAAATTTGCGAAAAAGATCAAATCGTGAAATGTTTTGCAAAATGTATTTTCTGACGTATTTTTATGTGTAGAATTCGAATTTCGATATCCCAGGTCATCAAAATGTAAAATGAAAATGATATAGTCGAAATACTTCACGTCGTTTCGACTGAAGAATTTCAAATGATCACGTCTAAATGACGTCAACGTTATGGATTCTGATTTCCTTGAAGAAGCTGACATAACTTTTCATGCTCTTTCGAATGAGCCATTGCACGATATCGAAATCTAAAGTTTCCTAAAATTTGACTCGAAGAGCGTCATCGTTGAGCGCGATTTTCGGTCCTTATAGCGTAAATATCCACACAGACAAATAGTGCATTTTATTCAGCATTGAAAACTGCACAATATATGTAAAATCCGAGATGTACAAACTACAGCTTCATGTGCATTCATGTCATGATCTACCAAAAGTGATGAAAAAGTTCACTCTTCGGGCTCTATCTGACGTCAACGTTGATGGATTTTGGTTTCCTTCTGAGTTTCGAACATCTTTTTATGCTCTTTCGAATGCGCTATAGCTTGCCATCGAAATCTGAAATTTGAAAAATCGATTTCGGTAGATCAAAAATCGATATTTTGGGTCACGCTTCCGGTTGAAAAGTTCTTTGGCCCGAGGGGTCATGTTCCCAAAGTATGAGCTCCGGGTGACCATTTTGGCAGAGTTGTGCCATCGTACCTGCATTCTTACAGAGAACGGGTTTTAATTATAGTAAATGGAATGGTATGGGAATTTAGTGGTAGGAAGAGCCCCCTCAAAATATAGTAATACGATCAGCATGCACATTCGAAAGGAGTGATGGAAGTGAATCCTAGGAAGAGCCACTGAGCGAATCCACAGAACAGCACGCCAAAGTAGCTCGCGATGACCTGAAAATGGATGAAAAGGATCGAATCTAGTCTGGGCTAGATCGAAGACCTCGAGAGCACTAGACATTGCTAGCGAATTTCGAAGAAGAAGGTGCTGGGCCCGCTCAAAGATGGGAAATTGCCAGTAATTAGAGCTTGCTCGTTGTGCACCTGCCAGTAGATTTCAATAAACGGGCCGTCGCCTCTTCATTTTCCCACACTCTCTAGACAGGTCTAGCAGTGTAAGAGTGTCTAGAATTAAGAGACCATGGTATCATTTCTCGAGCTCTACCTGCCAGTGATGTCTGAGAATGGAGTTGATCTCTGGTCTATGGATTTCACAAGAAATGATCTCTTCATTCGACTACTGTCGTATTGGTGAGCGAATGTTCAGAATTAACAGAGTCCTTTATTGCTAAGCCAAAAGCACTCTCTTCAATAAGAAGCTTGTGAAAATGTGCTGAGAGGTTTGTCTGTAGTTATATTAAGATGAATCGAGCCGAAGACAATCACAGCGCTCCTTCTTTTTTTTGTCCGACATGCGCTCACTGAAACATACCTAATCTTGGAAGAAATATGAAACAATTAGAGGGAAGCAGTATGAAATATTAGAACGCATTTCGAAACGAAGGAGACACGATAAAATTCGTTTCACGGCTTGTTTAACAGGAGTCAGAAAGGCTCAAGAAAACGATATTTCTTTCAAAGACAGCTAAAATATCCATATGAAAGCGAATCTCCTCTAATTTCTCCAAGTGTTCGATCTGTTTTCAGGTCGTGAAGTATTTGACTACAGCTCCTGGCCGAGAGTGACTACCACGCCGAGGGAACAATCAGTGAAGTCGAGTCAATTTGTATTGTGCGCATGAAGTTCTTAGAAAAATAGGAACAGTTTATCACGTGGATGAATTTCGATAACAAAGATGGGGGGAGAGGTGGATGAAGGAGGGAGTAGGTACTCGTCAGCATCAGCACTCGAATAACCTGAATCAGAGTCTGATACCGAATAACAACAAACAACAACAACAACAGCAAGAAGAAGGTTTCGCTCACTGCATCATCTGCGGCTTCCTGGATGATATTCGCATTGGCGAAGAGCTTCCATTCGTTCTGAGCAGCGATGATTCAGCCGTCTCCATCGATTCGTCACTTGATATGGCAGCTTCTGATAGTGAGTATTGGACTTCTGACATAAATTTAATAAGGAATGAGGCTCCATCGAGTTGAAGGTAAGGCTATGATCACGTTTTGGATTTCTTTATAAAATCATTTTAGAATCGTAAAAAAATGTGCTCACGAGAGCTCTCATTCTGCTTACTAGACTCGAGAGTTTGTGTGGAACGAAGGGAACATTACTCTAATTTAACTCTTGAACTCACTGGCAACGCATACTCCGACTCGATCGGCACGTGTTGATTGGCCTTCGCATCGAGTGATGGGAAAAGTACTCGATGATAACGTCGAATCTGGATATCGCGATATGAACAATATAATTAAAATTATAGAAATGTTTAGTTATGTTAGTGTGAAAACTATAACTGCTTTGTCACGATGCTTTAAGGTGGTATTCGTACATCGTTAAAAAGCTCTTACCTTGTTTGAATTAGACTGTCGAATTCTTGAATTTACTGAGTTCTTGTATTTAGTACTCTATTATGACAAGATATGAAGTAGACATCTACAATGCAAGTACCTTAGAAGGAAGCCTGAGGGATTGGGTGTGGTAGAGCGAGAAGAGAGAAGAGGGGGGAGGGGAGAGTAGTCACGCGTATGATTATTATGGAGAGGAAGCTTGGAAGGAGGAAGAGGCAAAACATGGTAGAGTATTGAAAGTGGATATGTCTGAGAGATCGAGAGAAGGACGGCTATACTGGGAAAAGACCTAATACTTCGTCGAAAGTGAACTATTTTTACAGAAAGGTACAACATGTTTCAACTACAACATGTTACAAGGAATATGTAGACAGGAGAGATTGTTTATCCGACAATCATCATTTGATTAATTTTAATTTGTATTGATCAAAACAATTTATAGGATGAATGAAACACGAAATATGACAGAAGGGGACATTAAAAGCCAATGGGACAACATGGAAATCAAAGGTGACCAAGAACTTGTACTTTACTTCAATCGTCGCTTGAACTCTCTGACGAGTTGTGATGTAAACCGACAGCCTCTCGAGTCACAGCTAAAATATGAAATTAATCCTTTTTCAAATGAACTACAGTAGTTACAGCGTACAAACCTGCATCCAGAGCGGGGGAAAGAATTGACATTTTGGGGGCTGAGATCTTCCAGCCCTTCGCCACCGTAGAAATCCACTGTCAACTCCTCACCTGAATGATTGAGCCAATCTTTTAGTGAAAAAAATATTATCCATTTAACTAAAAAGTCACGATATTGACGACAGGATAATCGCTTTCTAACAAATTCTGAAATAAGAATGCAAAGTTTGCTTACCTCTAGCGATGTCTCGAACAGTTCGAAGTGCAGCGTGACTCATCCCGAGTCCATCCCTGCCAAGTAGAAAAACGTCAAAAAAACAACTAGATGACACTGTTCTACTGGTTTCCCACCTATTTACAGAAATTTTTTTCTTTCGTTAATGCATTATACTACCAATGAATCCTGCCGATTTTTTCTTTTTTTCGTAGCGACTTGTTTTTGTTGAAATAGTGTTGAAATAGTAAGAGTTTCTACTCGCAATCGGAGCCTTTCACTTGTTTTGTTCTAGTCAATGTTTAGGTTGGAAATCATATCAACGTAAGAGCGAACCTCTCAACGACGGTGGTCTGATAGTGCAGATTGGGCTCACAAGAATGGCCGACGAAACGGCTTTCGTTTCCCTCAAATTATTCATTTTCATACGTTGAAACCCAAGATTGCCTGGTTTCTTACTTTGAAACTCAAGATACAAAATGTATTTATGCAAATGCAAGGGGAGCGCATACTGGAAACAGTGCAACAACTCCCATATTGCTACTCCTTCTGTCAAGCGAATGGTGCTCCGTTGCGGAAATGCCCCCCCCCCTCCCCCCCCGAGAAACCTTATCATTTGCGTCTATCGTCAGCATGATGCCGTCCTCGTTCTCTCCAATTAGTTTATGGGGAATTGCGAAGTCCGTTCGAATGGAGCCATCATTTACTTTTACCTGGAAATATCGTACTTTTAATTTAAATATTTGTAAACTTTTAAATTTGGTTCATGAGGACAAAACGTTTCAAGCAGGCATTTCAGTGGCGGAGCCGGCTATAAGGCTAATGCAAGCCGGTTTGCTGACTCCGATTTGTGATCCCTAGTTCAAATGCAAACGGATGGACACCCTCGGACCATCTGTAACCAAAAATAGTACGGTTCCCCAGTAAACGCCAACATTCCACAACATCAAAATGCAATTTCTATGTGCTGAAGAAGGATACAATATTTAGTAGTATCATTCTGCGGTGTTCATTCAGACCAGTGCCAGTTTAAACCTCGCCAGCGAACTCCGTAACGAAATCGTCCTTGGCGAATTCGCTGACGGTTCGCAGCGTCCAGCCTTCCGTTTCGGGGTCACGGAAGACGACCAGTATGGTCTGTCGCCCTCTCTAAAAATTACCAATTTTTTATTTACCAAAATAAAAAGGTCAATATTGCGAGATGTTTCTGGTAATATTGGAAAGACTTGCAAAAATATATTGAAAGAAAATGTAAATATTAATTAATTAATAACGAGAAATTTGTATGTTACTTGGCAATATTGATGAAGTTGGTAAAAAAGAAGACGAGGAAAATGTCAATGTATAACCTGAAGTTGTCTGTTCCTGCACTTCCTATTGTCGCACCCACAACTATCGTTGCACTCCACAGAATAGTCCTCGGAAGACGACGCCTGAACTCGTTTTTCTTTATTTTTGGTCAGTTTATCACTCTTAACTTACAAAACTATCAAAGATATTCAGTCTAAAATCTCAGAGTAGCTGATCACGCGACTATTACATTATGTTCAGGTATCAAAGTCGTAGGATTTCTCATCCTACCCGGTGCCTTACTCACATTTGCGCAGCAGTATGATGTATCCTCCGAGCTGTGCTTATCGACGGAGCGAGTGCACTTCTTGCACAGGAGGCCGCACCTCAAGAACGAATATTTCCCCGCTTTCTGAAACTCATATTTAATATAATTTTGCGATTTTTCACTCACGTCTTCTGAGGAAGACTCTCCTGAGGGATGCCCTGCACGACGTCTGAGAACAGCACTTTCTCGATGTACTGAAATGAGTTTTTTACAATGGAAAAATATTTAAATGAAAACAAAGACCAATTATGTTATTCAAATATTGGAAAGACACCTTCGATCTATTTAGAAAATCGATGATAAAGAGACTTACCTCGAGGTTCATGAGACTCTCATCGTCGAATGGGAGAGAGGTCCAAT
Organism: Pristionchus mayeri; assembly: GCA_036245805.1. NCBI lineage: Eukaryota > Metazoa > Nematoda > Chromadorea > Rhabditida > Neodiplogasteridae > Pristionchus > Pristionchus mayeri. The sequence continues at coordinate 16,658,588 of BTRK01000006.1, forward strand.
CCTCGACGAATACCGGAGGGAGACCATGGCTTGCGTTGATGGAATTCCAACTGCGAATGACTTTGCATACTAATTCCTTATTCTGGGTGCTCTCTGATGAATGCGTCCTGGTATCAACAGTGTTTTCTTTTCCTTTTTTTGGAAGTTTGGCTCTTTTCCTCAATGCAACATTCAAATGGAACTGACGACTCTTCGATGGCGCGCAGCTTGTTGCGGTAGAGCGACTGCTGGAATGACTACATTGTTGCTATTTTTAGAAATTTAAACGCGAAATTCATCCCCGTTGTGAAAAGGTTGACGTATAATTTCTCGGACTATCGAATGCCGATATAAAGGGATTGATTCGCAAGAAATTATTCTTTTCATTTTGCACTCTCTCTCACTGATCTGACCGACGTGAGAGTACGCAAAATGAAGTCATCATTTCTTGCGGAGCCTTCCCCGCAATAATTATTCTACCAGCGAAGCTTCAAACGCACCTCGTTCTCGACGTAACCGTCTCTGCCTCTTCCCTTCTCCCATTCGAGATACCGATTGGGAAATGCGACCGTATAGTACACATCGCCATGCTTCAGTCTGCAGGCAAGCTCCACCTACGAAATATTGCGTCAAACCATTATGTTCCCCTTAAAATCTGCATCAAGGTTTCATTTGTTGTCGTTGCTCACAGCTGTGATACTATCCCGAGTTCGTTAGCAAAATTATTGCATGGAAGCGATGTGACTCTAATAGTTTTCCTCTAATAAACCATTTTTGCCCATCAAAATCTTCAAATTTTAACACAGAAAACTCACAAAGTCGAGAAGGATATTCCTTTTGAGAAACTGCTGCTGCTGCAAGGGCAAAGGTCGCACGATCAAACAAAGACAAAACAGCTCACGTTCTTATTTTGTCCCAGCAATTCATCCGATTTTTCCCACGTGGGAACGGGGAAGTCGTTCCATTTTATGAGCACCTGCAAACATTGCATTCGTAGTGTAGGAAGCAAAAACAAGAAACTTTTGGCTTTTGACTTCTTGAGAATCCTCTAAGTACTAACCTTGCATTGCTCCTTCTCCAGTAAGTCGACGTCTCCCAGCACTCTCTTCTCCGATGCGACGATGTAGTCCACCTATAAAGGATACAGTTGTAAATTTATTTTGCCAGTTTGCATTCAGAAAATAATATCAAATTACATATAAACAACGACCAAAAAGGTAGGAAATATCTGTTAGACTGATGACTGACCTTGAACTCTCCGCTAGAAGACTGCATGTCGGCCTGCCTCTCCCAATCTTCTACAGTGTGAGTGATGCTCTGGTCATACACCTGATGTAATGTTTATCAACGAATTCACGTTATGAAAGATAGTGTATAGTATACCACTTTTTTCAGGATAATCATGAACCAAGGGTTTTAGTACCTCTTGCACGATATTGTTGGGCTTATTCCAATTTGGGCTCTCTTTCTTGGTGTACGATCGTTCGTTCTGCAATTATCGATTTTCGAAAGGAGAACAAATACAAAGACAAAAAGAGAATCTGTTGTGGAAAAACTATACAAGTTTTCTGAAGACATACTATGAAATGCTAATTTGTCTGTTCAAAATTATTAATCTGCGTGAATTTTTACGTTTGGAAATGCAAAATAGAAACACACTGGTTGTAGCTGGCGGTACTTCTTAGAGAGTTCGGCGTAGATGGGGTGACACTGCAACAAATAAATCGTGCGAATTATGCGAATTGACTACTGCTAACGATGCGAAAATGATGAAACTCGCCTTTATTCTCTGCTCTAGCGTAACCCTCTCGATTGTCTCACTCCTATTCCGTCTTTCCTTATTCGTCTCATCTTCGTTCTCCAATTCGCTTCTCTCCACGTTAGAACTGGGCTGAAAACACCAATTTCATTTCCAATCTCATCAGTTGTTAAAATCTAAGTTCATTATCACACGACTGTGCTTTACCATTGTAGTAATTTTGAAAACAAGCATCGGCTTCAAAAAACCCACTTTGGCACTCTTCATAACTTTCGATGCGGAATCGGCTGCAAATCTGAAACAATAAGTATTTAAGAATTGGGACCATCAAGGGCGAGTAGTGATGTCGCAAATTTCGCCAAGGGGAAGCGGCACTCGTTCTACAGTCAATTAGAAACGCCAACGGCATTTCAACGGCGTTTACCAGGAGTTCAATCAATACAGCAGTGGCACTAAAGTAGGCTAATTTCGACTGCTTGGGATGAAGCAGAGAATATCAATCAAGAGTCACAGGTGTGTCCGGAAGAATCGTGATAAACACCTTGATATGGACATCATGTCAATAGGAATAACAGCACGAGTGCGGGCTAGAGTGGAAGTGAGTAGAGACTATATAGGAAGGAAGAAACTTCACCAGGGTATCTCCTGTAGTAACAACATTAGTGCTTTCTCATGATATATCATCAGAGCAAAAATGAAGGCTCCTATGGAAATCGAGCACCAGAATCGGCAGACAATCCATTATTTCTTTAAAAGTTAAAGTGAAATGAAGGAAATAAAAGAACGAATGAAATATTTGCGGAAAAAAATGTGGCTTTTAAGACTTAAAAGTTCGACAATAATATGTCCAAGGAAGTCCGCACTGAATACGCAGTACTCTCCATCAAGGCCTAATTATCACTCACAAGCAGAGTAAAGAGAGGAATGGCTGCTAGAGCGCACCCGCAACCTCCATGGCAACCAAAATGAATTGAAGAAAACATATGATTTTGAGCAGGAGGATAATTAGACAGAGTGAGGAGAAGTTCAACATTCCAAATATTTATCTATACCACCGTCAATCCCCCTTTTATTATAGTTCATTGAAAGCGTTAAAAAGGTAAAAAAACTTAAAGGTGCAGCCACGTCAAGCGATTTTACAGTCGTGAACGACTACGCTAGGTGGTGTAGTGCGGTGAGGCCGACTACTGCTAGGACTGCGTAACCCTGCTGTCCAATTTGCTTCTAGGGAACGTTACCTTTCGCGACCCAGGTCACTACCAATTTACCGACCGGGATATAGGGCTTGGTCTGCCCAGGCGGGGGATCGAACTCAGGACCCTTGTATGACGAGAAGTGCCTCACACCACTGCGCCACCCACGCCACCGAAAGCGTTACGATATCGTTACGATATCTCAACTTTCTTTATCAAGTGAACAATATGAAGTTGACGTCATCCTCAATACTCTTCAAACTATATTTTATCTAGTGGTGCTCTTTGAAATTGCTATTACAAGTCTTTTGTTAAGCATTAATTCATAATTGAATAGAAAAATCGAGCATAACCGTTGTGACTCGAGCTGCATTATAAGCCATCATTACTGCTCGCGAATAGAAGTGTATTCATGTATTCCTCTTTAGGCATTGAATTGTAATACTTCGATTGCTTTTGGAATTCATCTCGAATAGACTTCACGATCCTGAAATCTTTACAAATTAAAATACTTAAATCATTACAAATTAATGGCACACAACACAATTATTATTTGATAATCTTACCCCACCACAGCATCCACCACTAAATCGATTGGCCCGCGGACTGTTGGAGATGGCATGAGCCCATCTTCCAGCTTATCCTTGATTATGACGATATCAGTCATCTGAGAAGATTGGTTTACGATTTTCGGAGCGAATGATGTAATGAATCAACGTTGTGTGCAAATTTCAATAGAAGCGGTACTAATGACTTCATGTACCTCCTGGTCGGAAGTCTGGTCCGTAGTAGTTCCATTTTCAATTGGAGCACTCTTCGAAGTAGTACAGACGAGAAGTAAGAAAAAGCCAATGACATGATGCATCAAAGGAATGTTACGACTTCTGAGAAGTTTCACTTTTTGCAGGAAGAGATAAAAAGTAGTGCAGTGCGAAACATATGCACACAAATAATGCTGACAAAGGATGGAAAAAAGTAGTCTGCATTCGAAGAGCTCGTAGCGCCAATAACATCATGGTCAAAATGCCCCATGGATTTGGTGCATCAAATGCACGGAAACTTGTTGGTGCTAGGGTATATCACTAGTGTATATCATACATAGGTGGCATATGTGGATATGTGAGCAATGGTTCGTGACCACGCCCATCTATAGAATGCTACGATTCTCACGATATTAGATTCTCAGATTGCATGAATTGTAGCATTCGGGGGTGGGCATTCGTGAATTCTCGAAGGGATAATTCTCACGGACGCCCATTTCGAGGACTGATTCCTGTGATCCCATGAGCAAACAAGATATTAATCATAGAAAATGCCTGAAAATGGATGAAAAGGTGATCGAATCTAATCTGGTTGCCTCAACACTGAGTAAGGCACTACATTATTAGCAAAGTAGAGCATGTAGAAAGCGTAGGGCACAATGCTAATGACAATCAGTCCTTTCTCTCCGTTGAATCTGCGAATTAAACAAATTAAATGCGCACGTTTCTCGCTTTTAAAATTTTCCCAATTTGCCTCACAATCACGAAAATTCTAATTTTTCCCTTTTGCATTTCTTATCAGTGAAAATAGTACGGACAACTCACTTCTGCTTATCTACACTGTCAATATACTCTCGTTCCCGAGAGCATGATGGAAAGGAAGACACTAACCACGAGAGTTAGAAGACTGAGGACTATTCTGATACCATCGGAGGTCTTTCGGAGGAACTGAAAACATACAACGGTTCGCTAACACTAGTACTAATTTCGCTCCTTGTCTATTTGTGATGATTGACAACTACAGTTGCCAATTCGAGACAAAACTAGGCAGTGAGATCTCTATACCCCTCGCATAATTTCGCTATCCGAGAAGGGGACGAGTAGTGGTTTTCTCAACCCTTTCTTGTATTCCAACCCTACTTGCACTGGAGTACATCAGCCTCTGGGAAGGAATACCATAGATCCTCCAAACGGGAATTGTACGTATTCAAGGCGCGAAAAGAATTGGTTGTCACACACCAAGCCCACATAAACTACAAAAAAACCATGAGATTATTGGTCAAGGTTGAACAATGGAGAAGTGAATAATGTCCAAATATGAAAAAAAGAAAGAAACTTTCCGAACAACCTGATATATGCGGAACGAATAGAAATTTTATGACAAGCTGAAGTGAGCATGCAGATGCAGATTAAGACTCAGAAGATTATTTGTCTGAGCAAAATTCATGTATAAAGTTTATTGTTGAGTTTGAAAGAAAGAAGTGGAACACACTGGTTGTAGCTGGCGATACTTCTTGGAGAGCTCGAGATAGATGGGGTGACTCTGCAAACCGTTCATTTTGAATGTATTTTACCAAAAGGTGGCTTCTGCTAACTGTGTGACAATGTTAAAACGTTAAATCTCGCCTTTATTCTCTGCTCTTCAGTAGGCACTTCGGCCATCTTTCTCCTTCTCCTTCTCTTTCTGCACTCATTTGTCTCGTATCCATTCTCCAATTCGCTTCCCTCCACGTCAGAAATGGGACTGGAGCAGGGCTAAAAACATCAATAACATTTCTAATCTCGTCAAAAATGAATAATAAATTGCAAGTTATATTATCACACTAGAGCGCGCCCAGAAAGCGACAACAGATAAATATTGTATTGTATTGTATATGCAGAAATTTATTTTTAGTTGATCACTCCTCTAAAACTAACGCTGCTGTCTGCAGGCTTGGTTTTTTGATACACTATCGGCGACGGAATAATTGAATACGGTATGGAAGGATATTGAGGATTATGTTTTTTATAACATGCATTTCAAAACAGTGCTTACAACACTGCTTTGTTAGAATTCTTCAATTATAATGCTGTATCACATAGCACACAATTTTCTCCTCATCTTTCTCGCTCCAAATTTTTTTGGCGGCAAGGTTTTGAATTTTTTTCATGTAAGCCATTCAATGAGTAGCTCTGATGTTTCCTCATCTCAAATCTTATTCAAGTCAAATATTTCTGTGGTTTTTTAAACAAATTTATCTGACAGTTACGAAGTTGGCCTCTCTTCTGGGAGCCGTCTCATTTATTGAGTACTTGTTTTCGTTATGTACTCATAATGTATGACGGCTGGAGGAAGTGTATTCTTATTTTAAACGCATTTGTTATTTTTTAATGATACTTCAACTAAATATGCATAACATCGAAATGGTTTTGTCAAGGAGTTGATTTATAGATAACGAAACTATTTTAGTGTCCGTTGAAGTGGATTTCTAAATTTCCAGGATAATTTCCAGGGAACCAGAAAATGTTGCAAGTGAAGTTGTGGTTGGCGTTTTTGACGACGAATTCGTCGGAATAGTTAATTACTTTGAACTGAAAACACGATTGCATACATAACTTTAAATAATAGGAATTCATATTTCATGCCAGCGTACCTTGCCATCTGAGACGAGGTTGGCCGCATCAAATGCCTCATTCATTGAGAATGTCCACCGCTTTACAGATTTGCACGTATCGAATGCAATCTGTAAAAATGTTTAGCGACGGAAAGGGCATTCTGAATATTACTTCTCACCGTGATTAGAGCATTAAGAAGCTTCATTGAGAACTTCACATTTTTCATACTGAGATTATCAAAGCAAGCAATAACGGGAAGAAATTCGAGTGAAGGAGTAAATTCCTCCGCTAATGTTCGACTTTTCACAACCACTGAGCGATATTCAGTATCCATCAAGCTTATTTTAAGAAGAAAATGTTCATTGAAAATGTTTAGAAAGTGTCTCTCTTCTCCATAATATATGATGTGGCTTATCTTAGATTGGATTAGAAAATCAGAGAATCTAAAAAAATATATAGAAAATTGTCGAGGCCGGAAGTGTCGCGCGTACGACTTGTGGTCATCAGTTGTAACATCCATCATCTTGAGCTTGAATGGGAATTTGGAGCGTAGAGAAGAATTCAGATTTTGAAGGAACGTGCGATCGAGATGAATCTGAAATTCGGTTTGTTTGCCATGAGAGTGATGAAATCTACAATGATTATGTTTTGATCGTATACAAAAAGAGAGCATTATATGTTGGAAATGTGTCTGGGATTAAAATACGTATTTTTCGAACAAATGAAATTACTTTTCTCAAGAGTAGAGATTCGGCAACGAATCTCGAATTAATTTCTTCGACAGCTTCGAAGAAAGTTGTTGGCACACTCGCCTGGGTGGAGATTTGGAACTGTTGCTGGAAAACGAACATTTTTTCGCAATTTATATGCGCGAACTAACATTCGTGCAGAAGTCGTCGTAGTCTTCGAATCGCCGTTTCATTCCTCCAGAATTTCCAATTGATGTATAAGTTATAAGGCCCCTCTCATCATCAGGGAAAACGCAGATCGATTTACCCAAGGGCATCTGAATCAAATCTCAAAACAAAGTCGTTCCAAATTTTAGCAAACCAATTTAAATCGTACTCAGCCAGCTACAGTATATGCTAATTGCCTTGCCCATATGCGGCCGCGGCGACCCGCGGCGGCCCGCAGATTCCGCGGATCGATTTTGCGGGAAGCATGCAATTTTTCACCATTGAATTTTTTAATTTTCAAATTCTCCATAAAATTTCGCATCGGATGGACTATTCATTCATATTTTAAAAAATGCGTAAATCGATATTTTGAATTCCGCAATGCCCCAACCTACCGTAATCTCAGTTGCGAAAGCGACTGGCAAAGTGATATCGCAAACTGCGATTACGGTAGGTTCATTGTCGCATTCAAAATTTCGATTTATATATTTTTTAAAAATATGAACGAATAGTCCATCCGACGCGAAATTTTATGGAGAATTTGAAAATCAAAAATTGAATGGTGAAAAATTACATGCTTCCCCGCAAAATCTATCCGCGGGCCGCCGCGGCCGCATATGGGCAAGGCGATTAGCATGTACTGTAGATCCAACGTAAAAAGTCATTTATTTAAATAAGTAGTCCTACGTTAGTTGTGTCATTGCAAATGAACTAGTGATGAATACGAAATACTCTGAGCAATTCTGAGAGAATTTAGATACGTCCGTACTAGGATTTCGTAGCCTATGTTCGAAATTTGCCTAATAGTGCATTTTCACGTAGAGTTCGAAAATCGACATGGAAAAGCCGTATCTCAGAAAGGCCATTTTTTGGGGCGCTAACGCCCCCTTCCCTCTCTCGTCCCCTCTTCCCATCCTCACTCGCTTAGTTACGGCTAGTGACTAGTTTCTCCCCTTAGTTAATAGATATTTTCCCCATCCCCTATCGTGGAATAAAATGTCCACACAAGTCCGGGGTTGAGTAGAAGACACAACATATCACAGGTATCACTAGTCAACGGAGGTGGGCGGGAACAATTACCAACTTTTACTTTTTGTTTTTGTTCATATTATGGTTGTAGTATACACTAGAGCCAACTTCTCGAAAAATCTATGTCACAGGTCCCAGAACCGTCGTTTAGGAATTTTCCGGTTTTACTTCCGGCTATATTGTATTTCAGCTCCCAGATGTGCTACCGTGGTGGCATTGGGCTCAAAATGCGTGGAAAAATCTGACGAACAAGTTTTACGTTGAAAGTGAAACCGTTGGACTGCAGCTTCGGAAAATATGAATGAAAATCTGAAACTACGAGTACTAAAAAAATCATGCTGTCTCGGTGGGAAACCAAACAGTGCATTTTATTGCAGATTATGGAAGATTAAGTCCATACACGTATAGAAAAAATAGTACTTAGCACTAGGGATGACAATTCAATGATTCAAGGGACAAGGGAGGGCGGCTGATGCAAATCGCCTCGTTATTCCTTGGAGGAGGATGGGAGAGAGCGGCGATCCTCCTTCAAGGATGGAGATCCTTGAGGGAGGATTGGGGATGAAACAGTGCTTTGAGTCGACAAAAAGACATTAAACTTGAGGATTTGCATAATCATAACGAGAACTATGAAATTAGATAGGTCACTTTACATTGATTTTCTATATTCGTGAGGTCACCGATGGGACGTTTGAATGCGCGTTTCTCATTCTAGCGTGCTTTCGTGCTGGTTCTCAATCAAACATATTGAATTGCACTTACAGTGTACTAGGAAAAGATATTTTATACATTGTAAGGTTTCATCGCATCTCTTTTAGTAAGAAGTTGCGGGAATGATCGGAATGAAGTGGGAAAGTAATTAACTTCCGTATTGTTTCGAGTGCCGGTTGATAGCCCTAGTATTTCTGAGAAAGCCCTTATACTTCTGATGTACTCTACTCAATGGCACAGGATGCAGCATACCAGATTTGAGACACAGAAATAGCAATAATAGGTAAGACAATCATGCTTTCATCAGAATCGTCTGAGAACCTCAGGTAACAGAAATCAATCTAAACTGCTCTAATCACGTTGCACTCATTGGTGTTGTGCAAAACCAAAAATTTCGAACGTTTTGATCAACGTTAAGCACCTTTTACTCATGATCCTCCTTCAAGGATTGCACTCCTTGAAGGAGGATGACCGCTCTCTCTTGTCCTCCTCCAAGGAATGATGCGATTTGCATGCTGTGGAGAATCGAGAGGGAGCGCTCCCTCTCATCCTTGAATTGTCATCCCTACTTAGCACTTTTAGGGTGGCTTACGGCCGCAGTATAGCTCCGAATGTCGAAAATATGGGATGTCAAATTTTGAAAAATTCGCATTTCGCAGATTTATGATTTTAATCGACCAGTTCAATCAATTTCGTACATTTCTCGATCGAATAAGTTAGATGAGGCTGAAAGAGCACGAAATTTTCTCACTTCAAAAATTTCGATTTTCAAACATCCTCATTTGCTAAATTTGTGCCCATCCAACAATGGGCGACGCTATCTCTGGAAATGAACTCAAATATTTATCAATAGTAGTGACCATCATGAGTACATACTGTCATTATGGGCTCTCCTGCCTATTCCATTCCCTTGATTTGAATGCTCAAACTTGCCCGATCGAGTATTCGAAATTATAAGATAATTGTATTTAGAATACATTTTGTGGAATCCGGGCTATTTCCAATCACTGAAAATCATTTTGGACTTATATGGGATAGAAAACACTGATATTGGCAACATTGTGCTCGTTCAAAAAAAATTGAATTTGTTGAAAATCGAAATTTTGAATTTTTGAACAGTCTTGAAATAAGCCACAATTCCAACGTGTTCTATATCTTTAAATCATAAAATGATTTTTAGTGATTGGAAATAGCCCGGATTCCACAAAATGTGTTCTAAATACAATTATCTTGAATTTCGAACACTCGATTGGGAAGTTTGAGCATTCAAATCAAGGGAATGGAATAGGCAGGAGAGCCCATAATTACAGTATATACTCATGATGGTCATTACTATTGATAAATATTTGAGTTCATTTCCAGAGATGGCGTCGCCCATTGTTGGATGGGCACAAATTTAGCAAATGAGGATGTTTGAAAATCGAAATTTTTGAAGTGAGAAAATTTCGTGCTCTTAAAGCCTCATCTAACTTATTCGATCGAGAAATGTACGAAATTGATTGAACTGGTCGATTAAAATCATAAATCTGCGAAATGCGAATTTTTCAAAATTTGACATCCCATATTTTGACATTCGGAGCTATACTGCGGCCGTAAGCCACCCTAAAAGTGCTAAGTACTATTTTTTCTATACGTGTATGGACTTAATCTTCCATAATCTGCAATAAAATTCACTGTTTGGTTTCCCACCGAGACGGCATTTTTTTTTAGTTCTCGTAGTTTCAGATTTTCGGTCATATTTTCCGAAGCTGCAGTCCAACGGTTTCACTTTCAACGTAAAAGTTGTTCGTCAGATTTTTCCACGCATTTTGAGCCCAATGCCACCTCGGTAGCACATCTGGGAGCTGAAATACAATATAGCCGGAAGTAAAAACGGAAAATTCCTAAATGACGGTTCTGGGGCCTGTGACCTAGATTTTTCGAGAAGTTGGCTCTAGTGTATACTACCACCATAATATGAACCAAAACAAAAAATAAAAGTTGGAAATTGTTCCCGGTGGTTAGATTTTTCCTCCACTGACTCATGATACATGTGATATATAAGGTTGTTGCAAAAGTCTTGCGGTTTTTTGATATTTTGCCTTCCATCTTCCTTTTAGTTTGACTGATGAACTTCCGAATATTTATTACTAATGAGGCCTTGTATACTCTTTCATATGCGCACCCTATCAGCATTGCCCAATCGGGGTAGGCGAGAACAAGATAAAGTTAAAATTGCGAAAGTTTATTCATCGAAAACGACACATTTCTCAATATTATGTTTCCTCTGAAGCATGAATGCTCAATTCCTGGTGGTTATATGAAGCTCCCATATTTACCCTATACGTGACTTTTCTCATGGATAATGGATGTTACATCCTTTTGAGAAATGCATTGATCTGTAAATGACTACATTTTGCATTTTTATGTTGATTTCGCACATTTTTGTAAAAAAAGAAAATTCAAATTTTCTGCAGGCGCCAATATGTTGGTCTGTGTATGAAGCCTCTTGGTGGGTGAATATAGCGCACTCATAGTGGAGCCAATATGCTTGGTCTTCGATGCAAAAAATCCGAACCAGTTTCATGTAACCAGAATCGACAGCATATTTTCAATAGCATGTAATTCGGTCCAATCTTAATCGAGACGCAGTTGAAACATATTTTCTGAAAGGGTATACGTGATACTTCCCTGACATCAGTATGGGCAAGTATCGTGAATTTTGCCAGCAAATATCCAGTAAAATACATTTAATGCAAAATTGTGAGAATCAATTGCAATTGTGTTCATCATAATTTATCGCGTTGATCGCGATATCGGTTTGATTGAAATGTATGCATGTAAAGTACAAGCATACCTGTTTAAAAACACTCTTTGTTAGTCATTGTAATTTGTGACAAAATGATTATGATAGTTCAAAGTACGGACACAAAAAACCGCAAGACTTTTGCAACAACCTTATATAATGATTCTGAAATATCTCGACGAGACATTTGTACTGTTGAAAGTGAAAGGCTATCTCTCCTATGAAAAAAGTTATGGCCATTTGAATGTTCAAAATGACCCCTTATAAAGTGTAACGAGCTTGAATTAAATATACTTTTTCATTAAATTCCTCTTCCAATTTTACCCGATGTTATCGAGGTGAGTATGATTGAACATTGCTTTTAACAGGACTGCATGCGAGTTTAAATTTTGGTTGGAGTTTATTCATTTATGATTTGAGATATGATTGTATTGCAATTCATATTGGCCATTGATGAGCAGTGTCATAAATGTATTTTTCAACTTTATAATTAAATTTGTCTTGCTTCGGTCTCAGTGTACCGTACTCTCTTGCTGTCTCATCCACGGAAAAAATTGCTCAGTTCTTTTCTCGAATAGAGCGTGAGTGATATGACTGGTCAGATTGGGATAGAATGTTTAATGGTGTTGACATTCAAGTAATCATCGGCCCAAGGATCGGTTGAGTTAATCTATATCCACTGGGCAGAATTTTAATTTTTGATGAACTATTCTCAAAATCTTGTGAAATGCTCACCTAATTTCTCTAGGCGAAATGATTCTGGATTCATTTTTTAAAGTTGATTGTAGCACATGCGCGTATCTCAACCATGATAATTCCCTCAGATCAGCATGAAATATTAAGTGTCGTCCCAAAGCCTGGACTCCAATAAGATTCATCATTGAAAAGAACTTCGATTGGTGCACGAAAGGATACATCATTTTGCCTAATCAATTGTTATTATAGCGGTGAATGCCCTCTGGGGTTCCTGATTATTCTTCACATTCTCATCTTTCCAGTCTCTCTCCCCCGAAGCAGTGCTGCCACAACAACCTAGCAGTCTTGATGCGCATTACCGGTGGCTTCCTATGATACAGAAGTGATCTCGCCTACATGCTAAATTTAAGTTCAGCATGCCTCCCAATGTCCCTCGCATAAATCAGGAAACTATCGACTCAACGACAATGCAATTCCAGAATCAAATGCAGATTGGGAGAAATGTAAGTTATTAATATGAAAAATATTTAAAAAAATAATTTAAAACAATACCTTCTCAGGATCTCTTCTCAGCCCTTCCTGATGATTGCCTTTTCTCGATTCTGTCGCAACTCGATCCGTGAGTACAGAAAAGTTTATGATTGAATATTTGCATTTTCCAAATATTTTCAGCAATGGATCAGAGACGATGGACTGCGTAAGCCAGAAGATGCATTTCATGTCAACTCATCCGTGGTTCAAAAAAACCGAGGAGAAAAGCGAAAAAGTACATGATTTACGATGTAAGTGCTTATGAGAGAATTTTGACTCGGTGAACATATATATATATATATATTTTATTTTCTGAAGACTTTTGCAATAGAGCAAAAATCTAAATCCTCCTAAATGTGATCATATCTGCGTACATTGGTCGGGCGAGGGTGGTCCACAGCCGGATGCTTCGACTTGTGGTTCGGGGTGGAGTCAGAATTGTTAGAAGCGCTAACGGAACCCTGATGCCGTTCAGATATGGCGCGAGTGATCGTCACGTCTTCTAGTTCAGTTCGGATTGTATCCTCCATGTACTGAAGTGCGCCAAGCAAGGTATCTGATTTGCGTCTCCAAATGAGGGCGATAAAGCGAGAGTGAACGCGATCAGCTATTTGCTGCTGTGTCACGAGACCATTCAACCCGCAACTATCATCAATTGTGTGCACTATGTTAATCATTGACCGAACTGCGTCGAGTTGGTCTTCTAATCGAATGGACTTGGAGCGAATCCTAAGCAGGGATTGGAGAAGAGTGGCCTGAGTCAAGTCTTGTCGGCCGTACTCTTTCTCTAGTCGGTCGATGATTTTCTGGAGAAAGTTCTGGGTGGTGGGGATGAATGATACAAGTGAGAGTGCGGTGCTTCTCAGACTAGACCGGACATAGAATGCTTTTATTACTTCGTTGAGATGGGGTTGGGACAAAATCAGAGAATCGAGTTGGTACTTGTACGCAGGCCATCTCGTAATATCTGAGCCGTCGAAGGATTCAAGTTTGATCGCCGGAAGTGATAAATTGGGATGGTGATTGGGGATCGATTGACTAGTAGCAACCTGTGCTTCAATGCTAACTAACTTTTCGGTGAGTGATGTCATTGTCGAGACACTCGACGCAATGAAAGATTGCAATGAAGGGTTAACGCAGTCGGCATTGGTACCAGAGGAAGTAGGGTCATTCGATTGAGGAGAATTCTGGCTAGACACGTCAGTATTAGAAATTTGTACGGCGTTGTTTGGGGGAGGAATAGAAACGTGCAGCATCGCGTTGAGACGCGACTTTGATGCTACTATGGTGAACTCAATCTTTTCTTTCACGGAAGAAACGGTTTCACTCACAGATGAGGGGTCTTGTTGAATTCCACTTCCCCCGTCTGTGCCTCCGAGGAAGTCTTTCTGTCGATTGAGTTCTTCCATCTTGGTATCTTCGTCTTCCATCTTCTCAATCGATCGAGTGAGATTGGCGACTGCGGTTCTGTAATCGATGGATTTGGAATGGACTTCCACGAGTGGATTCGTAATCTCAGTGGAAATGGTCGAGATCTCCTCGATGCTCGCCACTTGGGTCAACTCGATGGATTTGGATTTAATGGATTCGATATCCGAATGGATTGAGCCAATGATGGCTTGGAGTTTCTTGTACTGGGTGTCGAAAGCCGTCATTTTCCTTGACCTCCGACCACAGTTGACTTTGGAGAGGTCAATAGTGAATGGAGAATGCTTTGTAATGCCACGCGGGAACTTAGACTGGGACTGGGTTTGGTTAAAACCGATGCACCATATACGAACTTCTCACTGATTAGAGAAGTCCGCTATGTATGTATTCGGTGTAATAAAGGCGAAAGATTTAATTAATAAACATTGATTATCGTCACAATTAATTATTACACAACAGGTGAACGAGGAAAGCTACGCTAAATAAGCTAAATGGAAGAGAAAGGAAAGGGGTATACTAGTTTAGAACTGAAGGGGAAAGGTTCCAACCAGTTGTAGATTGGAGAAAGGGCTGGAGTGAGTGAAGTAGAATGGTCCGGTCAGTCGTCGAGACGACGGAGAAGCACCGATGATATTGGCGCTTAATGGAGTTGGTAATTAATGAGAAATGCTCGTCAAACGGCAATGGAAATGCGAGGTGATGACTACAACGGCATAAGTCCGAGGGAGAGAGAGAGAAGTGCCGAGACGCCGGCACAGACCGACGCCCGGTATGAGCGGTAAAAACGTGAAGGGATACGAAACAACCCGTAAGCACAGGCTAACGGGTTGCATAAATAGTAAGGATTGGAAAGATAATGATTAGAAGCATAAAAACGTTGATAACAACGTGGCAAACACGTTTGAATCGATTGGTTCGGGAATCTCGCAAGATTTCGTAACATTGCGAAAGAATGGATTAAGTGTCGCAACGCGCGGGTGATTCAAAATTGAATTCTTTTTGGCATGGTGCCAAAATGGGTTTGGGATTGCGAAAGTTGATTTTCTTTCTTAAATAATGTAATTTGAGTATCGATTTAAAGGAAATCGGTACACACTGATAGAGGAGAGTGTGAAAGAAATAGGTGTTAGCTGCTTTGGACTTTTAACATGTGAGAATACTGCTGAGAGACATACCTGTTATATCTTTTCATGTCTCGCACATCTTGCGAAATCAAGTAAAAATCAACTCAATCGAAGGATTACACATCGTCTTCTTACAAAGGCTTCCCGATGACTAATTTCACTAAAGACAGTCATCTCCCACACACACACAAGTCATAATTAAAAGTCAGAGTAGCCTGAGCAGGGGCACTTTAATGTAGGGATGAATTCAGCCATCAACTTTTAGATTATGATGAGGAAGCTCTACCATCGAGTTATGCCTTGTCCATTGACTTATCCTTTACTTTGTCTCTCTGTGTGTTTGAGCCAAGCCATGCGGAACACTACTCATTTTCCAAATTTTACTGGGACCACTGATTTGCCAATCCGCCATTTTAAGAACAGATCAAATTTGCCATTTCATTTTCAGATCAACCCCATACATGTCCATCCAGGGGTCTATATGATATACCTTGGAAGAGAGATTGCAATATAGTGTGATAGAAAAAAGTGTCTTCAAGCGGAATAGAGATTTCACACATACTCGATTATTACTTCGCTATTGGTCAGAATGCGATAAACGTAGTAAGGATTGGAAAGATAATGATTAGAAGCATAAAAACGTTGATAACAACGTGGCAAACACGTTTGAATCGATTGGTTTGGGAATCTCGCAAGATTTCGTAACATTGCGAAAGAATGGATTAAGTGTCGCAACGCGCGGGTGATTCAAAATTGAATTCTTTTTTTTCTTTCGCAATGTTACGAAATCTTGCGAGATTCCCGAACCAATCGATTCAAACGTGTTTGCCACGTTGTTATCAACGTTTTTATGCTTCTAATCATTATCTTTCCAATCCTTACTATTTATGCAACCCGTTAGCCTGTGCTTACGGGTTGTTTCGTATCCCTTCACGTTTTTACCGCTCATACCGGGCGTCGGTCTGTGCCGGCGTCTCGGCACTTCTCTCTCTCTCCCTCGGACTTATGCCGTTGTAGTCATCACCTCGCATTTCCATTGCCGTTTGACGAGCATTTCTCATTAATTACCAACTCCATTAAGCGCCAATATCATCGGTGCTTCTCCGTCGTCTCGACGACTGACCGGACCATTCTACTTCACTCACTCCAGCCCTTTCTCCAATCTACAACTGGTTGGAACCTTTCCCCTTCAGTTCTAAACTAGTATACCCCTTTCCTTTCTCTTCCATTTAGCTTATTTAGCGTAGCTTTCCTCGTTCACCTGTTGTGTAATAATTAATTGTGACGATAATCAATGTTTATTAATTAAATCTTTCGCCTTTATTACACCGAATACATACATAGCGGACTTCTCTAATCAGTGAGAAGTTCGTATATGGTGCATCGGTTTTAACCAAACCCAGTCCCAGTCTAAGTTCCCGCGTGGCATTACAAAGCATTCTCCATTCACTATTGACCTCTCCAAAGTCAACTGTGGTCGGAGGTCAAGGAAAATGACGGCTTTCGACACCCAGTACAAGAAACTCCAAGCCATCATTGGCTCAATCCATTCGGATATCGAATCCATTAAATCCAAATCCATCGAGTTGACCCAAGTGGCGAGCATCGAGGAGATCTCGACCATTTCCACTGAGATTACGAATCCACTCGTGGAAGTCCATTCCAAATCCATCGATTACAGAACCGCAGTCGCCAATCTCACTCGATCGATTGAGAAGATGGAAGACGAAGATACCAAGATGGAAGAACTCAATCGACAGAAAGACTTCCTCGGAGGCACAGACGGGGGAAGTGGAATTCAACAAGACCCCTCATCTGTGAGTGAAACCGTTTCTTCCGTGAAAGAAAAGATTGAGTTCACCATAGTAGCATCAAAGTCGCGTCTCAACGCGATGCTGCACGTTTCTATTCCTCCCCCAAACAACGCCGTACAAATTTCTAATACTGACGTGTCTAGCCAGAATTCTCCTCAATCGAATGACCCTACTTCCTCTGGTACCAATGCCGACTGCGTTAACCCTTCATTGCAATCTTTCATTGCGTCGAGTGTCTCGACAATGACATCACTCACCGAAAAGTTAGTTAGCATTGAAGCACAGGTTGCTACTAGTCAATCGATCCCCAATCACCATCCCAATTTATCACTTCCGGCGATCAAACTTGAATCCTTCGACGGCTCAGATATTACGAGATGGCCTGCGTACAAGTACCAACTCGATTCTCTGATTTTGTCCCAACCCCATCTCAACGAAGTAATAAAAGCATTCTATGTCCGGTCTAGTCTGAGAAGCACCGCACTCTCACTTGTATCATTCATCCCCACCACCCAGAACTTTCTCCAGAAAATCATCGACCGACTAGAGAAAGAGTACGGCCGACAAGACTTGACTCAGGCCACTCTTCTCCAATCCCTGCTTAGGATTCGCTCCAAGTCCATTCGATTAGAAGACCAACTCGACGCAGTTCGGTCAATGATTAACATAGTGCACACAATTGATGATAGTTGCGGGTTGAATGGTCTCGTGACACAGCAGCAAATAGCTGATCGCGTTCACTCTCGCTTTATCGCCCTCATTTGGAGACGCAAATCAGATACCTTGCTTGGCGCACTTCAGTACATGGAGGATACAATCCGAACTGAACTAGAAGACGTGACGATCACTCGCGCCATATCTGAACGGCATTAGGGTTCCGTTAGCGCTTCTAACAATTCTGACTCCACCCCGAACCACAAGTCGAAGCATCAGGCTGTGGACCACCCTCGCCCGACCAATGTACGCAGATATGATCACATTTAGGAGGATTTAGATTTTTGCTCTATTGCAAAAGTCTTCAGAAAATAAAATATATATATATATATATGTTCACCGAGTCAAAATTCTCTCATAAGCACTTACATCGTAAATCATGTACTTTTTCGCTTTTCTCCTCGGTTTTTTTGAACCACGGATGAGTTGACATGAAATGCATCTTCTGGCTTACGCAGTCCATCGTCTCTGATCCATTGCTGAAAATATTTGGAAAATGCAAATATTCAATCATAAACTTTTCTGTACTCACGGATCGAGTTGCGACAGAATCGAAAAAGGCAATCATCAGGAAGGGCTGAGAAGAGATCCTGAGAAGTTATTGTTTTAAATTATTTTTTAAAAATATTTTTCATATTTATAACTTACATTTCTCCCAATCTGCATTTGATTCTGGAATTGCATTGTCGTTGAGTCGATAGTTTCCTGATTTATGCGAGGGACATTGGGAGGCATGCTGAACTTAAATTTAGCATGTAGGCGAGATCACTTCTGTATCATAGGAAGCCACCGGTAATGCGCATCAAGACTGCTAGGTTGTTGTGGCAGCACTGCTTCGGGGGAGAGAGACTGGAAAGATGAGAATGTGAAGAATAATCAGGAACCCCAGAGGGCATTCACCGCTATAATAACAATTGATTAGGCAAAATGATGTATCCTTTCGTGCACCAATCGAAGTTCTTTTCAATGATGAATCTTATTGGAGTCCAGGCTTTGGGACGACACTTAATATTTCATGCTGATCTGAGGGAATTATCATGGTTGAGATACGCGCATGTGCTACAATCAACTTTAAAAAATGAATCCAGAATCATTTCGCCTAGAGAAATTAGGTGAGCATTTCACAAGATTTTGAGAATAGTTCATCAAAAATTAAAATTCTGCCCAGTGGATATAGATTAACTCAACCGATCCTTGGGCCGATGATTACTTGAATGTCAACACCATTAAACATTCTATCCCAATCTGACCAGTCATATCACTCACGCTCTATTCGAGAAAAGAACTGAGCAATTTTTTCCGTGGATGAGACAGCAAGAGAGTACGGTACACTGAGACCGAAGCAAGACAAATTTAATTATAAAGTTGAAAAATACATTTATGACACTGCTCATCAATGGCCAATATGAATTGCAATACAATCATATCTCAAATCATAAATGAATAAACTCCAACCAAAATTTAAACTCGCATGCAGTCCTGTTAAAAGCAATGTTCAATCATACTCACCTCGATAACATCGGGTAAAATTGGAAGAGGAATTTAATGAAAAAGTATATTTAATTCAAGCTCGTTACACTTTATAAGGGGTCATTTTGAACATTCAAATGGCCATAACTTTTTTCATAGGAGAGATAGCCTTTCACTTTCAACAGTACAAATGTCTCGTCGAGATATTTCAGAATCATTATATAAGGTTGTTGCAAAAGTCTTGCGGTTTTTTGTGTCCGTACTTTGAACTATCATAATCATTTTGTCACAAATTACAATGACTAACAAAGAGTGTTTTTAAACAGGTATGCTTGTACTTTACATGCATACATTTCAATCAAACCGATATCGCGATCAACGCGATAAATTATGATGAACACAATTGCAATTGATTCTCACAATTTTGCATTAAATGTATTTTACTGGATATTTGCTGGCAAAATTCACGATACTTGCCCATACTGATGTCAGGGAAGTATCACGTATACCCTTTCAGAAAATATGTTTCAACTGCGTCTCGATTAAGATTGGACCGAATTACATGCTATTGAAAATATGCTGTCGATTCTGGTTACATGAAACTGGTTCGGATTTTTTGCATCGAAGACCAAGCATATTGGCTCCACTATGAGTGCGCTATATTCACCCACCAAGAGGCTTCATACACAGACCAACATATTGGCGCCTGCAGAAAATTTGAATTTTCTTTTTTTACAAAAATGTGCGAAATCAACATAAAAATGCAAAATGTAGTCATTTACAGATCAATGCATTTCTCAAAAGGATGTAACATCCATTATCCATGAGAAAAGTCACGTATAGGGTAAATATGGGAGCTTCATATAACCACCAGGAATTGAGCATTCATGCTTCAGAGGAAACATAATATTGAGAAATGTGTCGTTTTCGATGAATAAACTTTCGCAATTTTAACTTTATCTTGTTCTCGCCTACCCCGATTGGGCAATGCTGATAGGGTGCGCATATGAAAGAGTATACAAGGCCTCATTAGTAATAAATATTCGGAAGTTCATCAGTCAAACTAAAAGGAAGATGGAAGGCAAAATATCAAAAAACCGCAAGACTTTTGCAACAACCTTATATATCACATGTATCATGAGTCAGTGGAGGAAAAATCTAACCACCGGGAACAATTTCCAACTTTTATTTTTTGTTTTGGTTCATATTATGGTGGTAGTATACACTAGAGCCAACTTCTCGAAAAATCTAGGTCACAGGCCCCAGAACCGTCATTTAGGAATTTTCCGTTTTTACTTCCGGCTATATTGTATTTCAGCTCCCAGATGTGCTACCGAGGTGGCATTGGGCTCAAAATGCGTGGAAAAATCTGACGAACAACTTTTACGTTGAAAGTGAAACCGTTGGACTGCAGCTTCGGAAAATATGACCGAAAATCTGAAACTACGAGAACTAAAAAAAAATGCCGTCTCGGTGGGAAACCAAACAGTGAATTTTATTGCAGATTATGGAAGATTAAGTCCATACACGTATAGAAAAAATAGTACTTAGCACTTTTAGGGTGGCTTACGGCCGCAGTATAGCTCCGAATGTCAAAATATGGGATGTCAAATTTTGAAAAATTCGCATTTCGCAGATTTATGATTTTAATCGACCAGTTCAATCAATTTCGTACATTTCTCGATCGAATAAGTTAGATGAGGCTTTAAGAGCACGAAATTTTCTCACTTCAAAAATTTCGATTTTCAAACATCCTCATTTGCTAAATTTGTGCCCATCCAACAATGGGCGACGCCATCTCTGGAAATGAACTCAAATATTTATCAATAGTAATGACCATCATGAGTATATACTGTAATTATGGGCTCTCCTGCCTATTCCATTCCCTTGATTTGAATGCTCAAACTTCCCAATCGAGTGTTCGAAATTCAAGATAATTGTATTTAGAACACATTTTGTGGAATCCGGGCTATTTCCAATCACTAAAAATCATTTTATGATTTAAAGATATAGAACACGTTGGAATTGTGGCTTATTTCAAGACTGTTCAAAAATTCAAAATTTCGATTTTCAACAAATTCAATTTTTTTTGAACGAGCACAATGTTGCCAATATCAGTGTTTTCTATCCCATATAAGTCCAAAATGATTTTCAGTGATTGGAAATAGCCCGGATTCCACAAAATGTATTCTAAATACAATTATCTTATAATTTCGAATACTCGATCGGGCAAGTTTGAGCATTCAAATCAAGGGAATGGAATAGGCAGGAGAGCCCATAATGACAGTATGTACTCATGATGGTCACTACTATTGATAAATATTTGAGTTCATTTCCAGAGATAGCGTCGCCCATTGTTGGATGGGCACAAATTTAGCAAATGAGGATGTTTGAAAATCGAAATTTTTGAAGTGAGAAAATTTCGTGCTCTTTCAGCCTCATCTAACTTATTCGATCGAGAAATGTACGAAATTGATTGAACTGGTCGATTAAAATCATAAATCTGCGAAATGCGAATTTTTCAAAATTTGACATCCCATATTTTCGACATTCGGAGCTATACTGCGGCCGTAAGCCACCCTAAAAGTGCTAAGTAGGGATGACAATTCAAGGATGAGAGGGAGCGCTCCCTCTCGATTCTCCACAGCATGCAAATCGCATCATTCCTTGGAGGAGGACAAGAGAGAGCGGTCATCCTCCTTCAAGGAGTGCAATCCTTGAAGGAGGATCATGAGTAAAAGGTGCTTAACGTTGATCAAAACGTTCGAAATTTTTGGTTTTGCACAACACCAATGAGTGCAACGTGATTAGAGCAGTTTAGATTGATTTCTGTTACCTGAGGTTCTCAGACGATTCTGATGAAAGCATGATTGTCTTACCTATTATTGCTATTTCTGTGTCTCAAATCTGGTATGCTGCATCCTGTGCCATTGAGTAGAGTACATCAGAAGTATAAGGGCTTTCTCAGAAATACTAGGGCTATCAACCGGCACTCGAAACAATACGGAAGTTAATTACTTTCCCACTTCATTCCGATCATTCCCGCAACTTCTTACTAAAAGAGATGCGATGAAACCTTACAATGTATAAAATATCTTTTCCTAGTACACTGTAAGTGCAATTCAATATGTTTGATTGAGAACCAGCACGAAAGCACGCTAGAATGAGAAACGCGCATTCAAACGTCCCATCGGTGACCTCACGAATATAGAAAATCAATGTAAAGTGACCTATCTAATTTCATAGTTCTCGTTATGATTATGCAAATCCTCAAGTTTAATGTCTTTTTGTCGACTCAAAGCACTGTTTCATCCCCAATCCTCCCTCAAGGATCTCCATCCTTGAAGGAGGATCGCCGCTCTCTCCCATCCTCCTCCAAGGAATAACGAGGCGATTTGCATCAGCCGCCCTCCCTTGTCCCTTGAATCATTGAATTGTCATCCCTAGTGCTAAGTACTATTTTTTCTATACGTGTATGGACTTAATCTTCCATAATCTGCAATAAAATGCACTGTTTGGTTTCCCACCGAGACAGCATGATTTTTTTAGTACTCGTAGTTTCAGATTTTCATTCATATTTTCCGAAGCTGCAGTCCAACGGTTTCACTTTCAACGTAAAACTTGTTCGTCAGATTTTTCCACGCATTTTGAGCCCAATGCCACCACGGTAGCACATCTGGGAGCTGAAATACAATATAGCCGGAAGTAAAACCGGAAAATTCCTAAACGACGGTTCTGGGACCTGTGACATAGATTTTTCGAGAAGTTGGCTCTAGTGTATACTACAACCATAATATGAACAAAAACAAAAAGTAAAAGTTGGTAATTGTTCCCGCCCACCTCCGTTGACTAGTGATACCTGTGATATGTTGTGTCGCTGCCTTCTACTCAACCCCGGACTTGTGTGGACATTTTATTCCACGATAGGGGATGGGGAAAATATCTATTAACTAAGGGGAGAAACTAGTCACTAGCCGTAACTAAGCGAGTGAGGATGGGAAGAGGGGACGAGAGAGGGAAGGGGGCGTTAGCGCCCCAAAAAATGGCCTTTCTGAGATACGGCTTTTCCATGTCGATTTTCGAACTCTACGTGAAAATGCACTATTAGGCAAATTTCGAACATAGGCTACGAAATCCTAGTACGGACGTATCTAAATTCTCTCAGAATTGCTCAGAGTATTTCGTATTCATCACTAGTTCATTTGCAATGACACAACTAACGTAGGACTACTTATTTAAATAAATGACTTTTTACGTTGGATCTACAGTACATGCTAATCGCCTTGCCCATATGCGGCCGCGGCGGCCCGCGGATAGATTTTGCGGGGAAGCATGTAATTTTTCACCATTCAATTTTTGATTTTCAAATTCTCCATAAAATTTCGCGTCGGATGGACTATTCGTTCATATTTTTAAAAAATATATAAATCGAAATTTTGAATGCGACAATGAACCTACCGTAATCGCAGTTTGCGATATCACTTTGCCAGTCGCTTTCGCAACTGAGATTACGGTAGGTTGGGGCATTGCGGAATTCAAAATATCGATTTACGCATTTTTTAAAATATGAATGAATAGTCCATCCGATGCGAAATTTTATGGAGAATTTGAAAATTAAAAAATTCAATGGTGAAAAATTGCATGCTTCCCGCAAAATCGATCCGCGGAATCTGCGGGCCGCCGCGGGTCGCCGCGGCCGCATATGGGCAAGGCAATTAGCATATACTGTAGCTGGCTGAGTACGATTTAAATTGGTTTGCTAAAATTTGGAACGACTTTGTTTTGAGATTTGATTCAGATGCCCTTGGGTAAATCGATCTGCGTTTTCCCTGATGATGAGAGGGGCCTTATAACTTATACATCAATTGGAAATTCTGGAGGAATGAAACGGCGATTCGAAGACTACGACGACTTCTGCACGAATGTTAGTTCGCGCATATAAATTGCGAAAAAATGTTCGTTTTCCAGCAACAGTTCCAAATCTCCACCCAGGCGAGTGTGCCAACAACTTTCTTCGAAGCTGTCGAAGAAATTAATTCGAGATTCGTTGCCGAATCTCTACTCTTGAGAAAAGTAATTTCATTTGTTCGAAAAATACGTATTTTAATCCCAGACACATTTCCAACATATAATGCTCTCTTTTTGTATACGATCAAAACATAATCATTGTAGATTTCATCACTCTCATGGCAAACAAACCGAATTTCAGATTCATCTCGATCGCACGTTCCTTCAAAATCTGAATTCTTCTCTACGCTCCAAATTCCCATTCAAGCTCAAGATGATGGATGTTACAACTGATGACCACAAGTCGTACGCGCGACACTTCCGGCCTCGACAATTTTCTATATATTTTTTTAGATTCTCTGATTTTCTAATCCAATCTAAGATAAGCCACATCATATATTATGGAGAAGAGAGACACTTTCTAAACATTTTCAATGAACATTTTCTTCTTAAAATAAGCTTGATGGATACTGAATATCGCTCAGTGGTTGTGAAAAGTCGAACATTAGCGGAGGAATTTACTCCTTCACTCGAATTTCTTCCCGTTATTGCTTGCTTTGATAATCTCAGTATGAAAAATGTGAAGTTCTCAATGAAGCTTCTTAATGCTCTAATCACGGTGAGAAGTAATATTCAGAATGCCCTTTCCGTCGCTAAACATTTTTACAGATTGCATTCGATACGTGCAAATCTGTAAAGCGGTGGACATTCTCAATGAATGAGGCATTTGATGCGGCCAACCTCGTCTCAGATGGCAAGGTACGCTGGCATGAAATATGAATTCCTATTATTTAAAGTTATGTATGCAATCGTGTTTTCAGTTCAAAGTAATTAACTATTCCGACGAATTCGTCGTCAAAAACGCCAACCGAAAGATGAGAATGTTTGGAAAGATGAGAATGTGAAGAATAATCAGGAACCCCAGAGGGCATTCACCGCTATAATAACAATTGATTAGGCAAAATGATGTATCCTTTCGTGCACCAATCGAAGTTCTTTTCAATGATGAATCTTATTGGAGTCCAGGCTTTGGGACAACACTTAATATTTCATGCTGATCTGAGGGAATTATCATGGTTGAGATACGCGCATGTGCTACAATCAACTTTAAAAAATGAATCCAGAATCATTTCGCCTAGAGAAATTAGGTGAGCATTTCACAAGATTTTGAGAATAGTTCATCAAAAATTAAAATTCTGCCCAGTGGATATAGATTAACTCAACCGATCCTTGGGTCGATGATTACTTGAATGTCAACACCATTAAACATTCTATCCCAATTTGACCAGTCATATCACTCACGCTCTATTCGAGAAAAGAACTGAGCAATTTTTTCCGTGGATGAGACAGCAAGAGAGTACGGTACACTGAGACCGAAGCAAGACAAATTTAATTATAAAGTTGAAAAATACATTTATGACACTGCTCATCAATGGCCAATATGAATTGCAATACAATCATATCTCAAATCATAAATGAATAAACTCCAACCAAAATTTAAACTCGCATGCAGTCCTGTTAAAAGCAATGTTCAATCATACTCACCTCGATAACATCGGGTAAAATTGGAAGAGGAATTTAATGAAAAAGTATATTTAATTCAAGCTCGTTACACTTTATAAGGGGTCATTTTGAACATTCAAATGGCCATAACTTTTTTCAAGGGAGTGATGTCATTGATTGAAAAATATCTCATCTCTTCAAGCAAACTTCCTAACATCATGAAGCTAACGATGGCAGATCGTTGCAGATTCACAAAGCTTAGGGTAAGTTCCACTTTCATTATATAATTTAACGGCATCCATTAAAAACATTACGCTTGTAGGACCAGTGCTTGGCCGGCTACAAGTGTGCAGCTGACATGAGATTGTTCAAGGTATTGAATTTGTGCACTGAATTTGTCTACGGAAATGGATAATATTGCAGAACTCTCCTGAATTCGACAGTTTCTCACATGAAATGAAGGCTGCAATCTGCGAACGTCTGATTAAACTCATCTGATCTATGATCAACATTCCAGCAAACAATTCGCTTTACAATTATTTTTTTTTGACTCAACATTACGTACCGAATACCCTTCATTCAATTATATTGTTATCCATTCTACTTTTTTTTGCTTGAAACCAATAAACTGTTCTGCGTCAATTGTAGTGTAAAATTGCCCATGTGCTTAATGTTGCAGCATTAATGCTTGCTCAATCAACTTTGAAATCTTACGTTGTAGCAGATCTCGAAACAATTCGAAAGACATTGCAAAACCTCAAATGTTCTACAGCTCATGATATCAGACAATTTGCAGCCCAAGAAACAAAAAAAATATTCATCGAAATTCAATGTTATTCTTTGCATATATGCAAAGAATAGCATTGAATTTCCATGAATATTTTTCGATGAATACCTATAGGTAGTTCATTTTTGGCCAGGTTTAATAGACTACAAAACAGTTTACAAGTTCAATACAAGGTACGTGATGAGATGAATTGAAAAGCATCAGTAATACAGCAAATGACATTGGTTTTGAAAAAAGACACGGCTCAGTATGCCAACTTCTCCGACAAGAATCAAGGCTGCACTCAGCGATCGATTCATGCAACTCCCGATTGGTTTCGCGCTAAATATCTGATCTTTGTTATCTTATTTCCATGAACTTTTCCAGATTCCTGCATGATCTTTGAGCAACTTGCCCAACTTTATCTTTCTACTTCAATGCTTTATGCCCTTGAATCACTCTATAAACCTGTTGTTGACGTATGCAGTGGGATTTTAATTCAAAATATGCATCGAAATTTTATTTCAAAATAAATACTCTTTAGTTAAACGAGTTTTGACTTCGAACAACGATGGATTTTCCGTCCTTATTCTTCCCAAACGCCAATCTTCGAACTGTGGGAGTGAATAGAATCAGGCACCTGAAGCTGGATGTCAGGAAACGGCACTTAGAATCTTGAAAAACGTAGTTTCATAGAATACCACACAACAGAAGATCACAACGGAAAATATATTCACTCTAACCAGAAAGGAGTTACGGAGTTGAACCCGATAAAGATGAACTGAACAAATCCGCAAATCAGGACATCGAAATAACGGGCGATGAACTCAAAATGGGTATTGATTAGTTATCTTAAATTGTGGTTGTAATCGTGTCGCCATGAGAAATGACGTGCAAGGCTAAATCTGATCAATTCAAGGATCGACTAGCTTATTAGGTCAGAGCGATGACGGTAATTAACGTACATTGTTCGCAAAGAAGAGAGTGTAGAATGCGTAGGATACAATGCTCGTGATTATGAGCCCCTTCTCACCGTTGAATCTGCATTTTGTAAAGGGGATTACATCTGATTCAGAATTTTTCTAGCGTTTATTCATTATTCTAGACCAAATAGTGATCAGAATGCGACTAGTATTATTTAACCTCTCGGATCACTCACTTTTGTCTGTCCGCGCTATCGATATAACTTCGTTCACGAGTTAGTAGCACAGAGAGAAAGACATTCACGATGAGAGTTAGAAGACTCAGGGCAATTCGTATTCCATCCGATATCTTTCGGAGGATCTGCATTGAACAAATTTCCGACAGATAAACAAATTCGATCTTGCCAAAAATGTTTGATGTGTGCAAAAAATGGAGGAATTTCGAAATACAGTAGCGAGCCTTTGATCACCTTTGAGTTTTTCAAGCATAACTTCCCTCAATCTTATTCAATCTTCACAAATTTGCGGATGCACGGATTTATGGTTACCAATCGAATCATCTATCCGATGGATGTCTCGCGATAGTGTACTTTAGGTCACTGAGAAATCGATATTTAGCTCAAAATCGCATTTTTCGGTAAAATGTGTGCCAAAATAGAGTAATAATGTTATCCAAATAAAAATAAGATGTTTTTGACGAATTTTGCAAGATTCAAAGTATCATATCTATAAGGAAATGTGCCCAACAAGTACCAAATTTCACAGATCTGTTCGGCCTTCATTGTACAATCTCAAACTCACTTTCTCGGCTCCGAAAAAAAATCTACCCGGAACTTAGAGCTCATCAAAGGAAAACATACCAAAAGTTAAGATTTTGGCGATATCGAGGCCGGTCAATCCCAAACTTGTATCTGTGAATAGGGACCACCAGCGTATGTTACTCTAACAATTTGAGCTCGATTACTTCTTTAGAACTAAAGTTAGAGCAATAAATGTACTAAAAAGTACTGTAGTTTGAATTGATAAAAATCTCAATTAAAAAATCGATTCTCAATTAATTCAAAAGGTGCATTCGAAAGTCCGAAAGATGCACTTTCGACCCTGCTGATTTATATTTGGATAACATTATTACTCTATTTTTGCCACACATCTTATCGAAAAATGCGATTTTGAGCTAAATATCGATTTCTCAGTGACCTACCGTACACTATCGCAAGACATCCATCGGATAGATGATTCGATTGGTAATCATAAAATATTAGTGCATCCGCAAATTTGTGAAGATTGAATAAGATTGAGGGAGGTTATGCTTGAAAAACTCAAAGGTGATAGAGTTTTACTCGCTACTGTATGATTCCAGGAATTGGTCTTGAAAATAGAAACGCACTTCGTCGCCAATATTTTCATGTGGTATGTATACTGTGGCTCCACCGAATGAGAACTGATCGAATGTAACACGCGAGAAGAGGCAAGCATCGCAAGTGGCGGGAATGGGGAGGAGAAGAGAGAAGAAGAGAGAGAACAGAAAGAAACGCAAGTCATTCTGCAAAAGTAAAAGAATTGAAGTACAAATCAACATGCCCTTTATTGCAGCACTGATAATTTATTATTATGAGAAATATTTGTTGTTGAGACTTACGCTATTTTCCCGGATGTTCATAATTGTTTTCGCACGGTTCAGGGCTATAAACAGAGCAGTTGAGAGACTTAGCATTCCGAGATACGCTTGTGATGCAGCTGAAATATATGTTTTGAAACAGAAGTTTAATGAAACATTGCCAAGATGCTTCACATTCCTCCATCCGCTCCACAAGAGCGTGTTACTGAGGATATGAAGAGACATGCAGCGTGCCACATACTTATCCAAGTAGTCAGTCCGTGATCAATCACGTAAGTGTAAAATCCTGTCATAAAAGGATACGATAGCAGCTGAAGTCCCAAAAGGAACACGACGCAATTCAGTAGGTCCTGAAAGGTAATGACATTCGCGAAATTTGGAGAAGATCAATAACCGCCACTCCATTGAAAACAATAAGTTTGAACGTATAATTCTGAGAAAGAGGTTGAGTAAAGAGCAATTTGAAGTAGACGAAGCAGGCCGGGGGAATAGTGACTATCAGGAGGAAAGAGATGAGTAGAGTCTGGCAGTGGTCGAAGATCTCCAGAGCATCAGCCATTAGAGCAGTGGAAATGACAGATTTCCATCGAGAAATAGCAAACGCGAATATAAATTGGTAGTGTTGGAAGTGGCTGTAATTAGTCCGTTCTTGATGTTGCACCTGCCAATGTGTGATTTCAGAGCCTGACTGCACCCACGCTTCGAAGGTACTTTGGTAAAGCAATTGGCTGGCGATAGAAACGTTCGAGCCCCAAATTAGTGTCAATATTTGCAACATCAATCTAATAAGAATATAATCGTCAGAGGAGACTAAATAAATGAAAAAAATGCACAAGGTTTTTTAGGAAAACGAACTAGACATATATAAAAATGTTTTTATTTTCACAACAGTGCATCATTCATAATAAGTTGTGTTTCCTTACATTTTTTGTTGTGCCAATTTAGTGTGATATATTTGTTTTGTTGATAATAACACGTGTATCACGAGTCAGTGGAGGTGTGTGGGAACAATTTCCAAAAGTTTGCCCAGTATACTCCATATAATTATGGGAGAACATCATAGGCACGATAAACTGAAATTTCATGGAATTTGGTCTCAGAGCCGTCATTTAGGAAAATTCCGGTTTTGAGTCCGGCAATTATGTATTTCAGCTCTAAGATGAGCTACAGAAGTGGAGTTGGTCTCATTTTGTGAGGAAAAATATTTCCGGAAACTTTTCTGTTTTATGCTAAGCGATTGGATAACTGTTTGAAAAGTTGTGTTCGAAAAACCAATGTTTAGACTAAAATAAAATCTATAATTATTTTCGGAGATACCGTTTCCCGGAATTTTATTGCAGAATATGAAAGTTAGAGTACATATCTATAAAATAAAAATAAAAATTGAGAAATTTAAGAATGTGTATTTTTGAAATTTTATCCCGAATGTCGGAAGGTGTGATAGCATCAACATAAATTGGACAAGTACTGAACAGCAAAATGTGAAATCGGTATATCTAATACATATTACGTTGTATGAAGGATAGATACGCAATATGGCATTGTGAAACTGAAAGTTTCACTGATTCTCAAAAATCGATTTTTTCCAACTCGATTTTTGCCAAGTTTGGATGATATAAACTAAACACGTTTGAAACAAAGCCGGCTAACTCAAAGTAAAAGTTGGTTGGTATCTGAGTGGGGCTGGTTCGGGCGAGATTGCACTGAAGCACGAGGGATGACTGAACGGATCGAGGCAATGCTATTGGACAACTGATTAAGGGATTGGCGGGTGTTCTGGCCCTCGTTGACAACAATAGTATTAACATCATCAATTTGCGAGGAGATAATGGGTATGATGGATTTTGCTAGGATGTCGTCAATTGCATTAATCACGAGGGGGATCATCGATTCGGCAATTTCCTCGGCCAAGCTGCTCGTGTCTAGCGTGGTGGACCTCTTCTTGCTCGATTTCTCGTTGACCTTCTTGCGGTTGAACTGGAAAAGATTGGAGGTAATGATTGAACGGTAGGCATGTATGTGATCTACAATGAAGGTATAAATATGAAGGGACGAAATGATTGGAAATGGGACCTTGGGAATGGTGAAGGATAGCTTCGGAATGGCAGCTGCATTGAGCGAGTCGTGCTCGATGTTGGGTGGATTGAAGTTGAATGGCTGAAATTGGGTAGAGATTAAACAACATTTCAATGTGTAACAGTGGAATCCTCGGGGGAAGGGGGTTATAGGGGAACTAATTGCGAGCCTTGGAGCGAGTGGTCATGGGGTGAGATACAGTTGCTGCCTTCTCAACTATCGTTTCAGGCGCGTTCTCCTCAACCGAATGGATTTATAATGGAATCAACAGATTCAGTGGTCTCTCAATTACTCGGCCTGCATGCGATTTGAGAGTAGCTGAATTGTCAGTGAGGGAAATAATCTTAGCCATTTTCCAACAGGATCGGGGGGTGGTGTCAGAATCATCGATGACCAGCACTAGTGAACCATGAGTTGGAGATTGAATGGATGATCTATTGGCATGAAGGGGATCCGATCGACTAGTACAATCACGTAGGGTAGTCAAGTACTCGGAATGAAATCGTTTCCAGAAAGCGTCTACCACGTCGGTCGATCGTCTAAGCTGTTTGAGTGCACCTTCTCGACTGGAATTTTCTTCATCTGGGGGGATGTAATCATCGTCAGAATTCTTCAGAAGAAGAGGGCAACCGAGAAATGATTCTGGAGAAATTAGATCGATTGGGCGGAGAACTGGGCCATTGAATGTGGTCACATCATCTGAGGATACATAAGTCAATGGACGACTATTTAGAAGTGCTTCGACCTCGCAGATGACTGTACTGAATTCCTCGCAAGAGAGCTTATTCCTTCCTATAGAACGGCTTAGTGATTCCTTGATAATTTTTACTAATCTCTCGTAAATGCCTCCTTTCCAAGGAGCGTGGGCAGTAGTGAAATTCCACGTTATGCCTATATTGGTCATCAAGGTGTCCATCTCTTAATGAGCATCTGGTTTTGAGAATAGAGTACTAGCCATCTTGAATGTGGTTGCTTTATCTGATGTAACATGAGTGGGCGTTCCTCTCCTGGAGCAGAATCTTCGAAATGCGAATATGAATGCGGATGGCAGTAGGGAATTCACTACTTCGAGATGGGAATGGCAAGTGGAGAAGCAAGTAATGACTACTACGTACATCTTCTCGTTCTTATTGGAGTAGAACGGACCAGCGTAGTCAATTCCACAGTGCTCGAAAGGGCGTGTTTTCCTTACCCTATCATGAGGAAGTACCGGAGAGTTAGGATATCGGAAGGGTAAGTTTTTTGTCTTGAGACATGGAACGCACTGCTTAAGGACAGACTTTGCTAACTGGCGGCATCGTGGGATCTAATATCTACTCTTCAACTGGTTGAGAATCACGTCGATATTGGAATGAGAAGATGACAAGTGTATCTCGGATATGACGAGCTTAGCGAGGGCGGAATCGGATGAAGTAGGAATAAATATGGGAGACTTTGCTTCAGTTGACAATCTCGAATTCGTCAATCTAGTGTTCGCTCTCCATAGCTTTGTCAACGGGTCATTCACGATCAGATGTCCCGTAATTAGAGGGTCATTGATTGGGATGCATCTTTCTTGATGGAGACGAATAACTGCATTAGCAGCGAATCGTTTCTCAGATGCAGTGAGATAGGGTGAACTACTATCAGGAAGATGCTTCAATTTCTCATGAATGGATGGGTGTTTCGATGCGCATCTAGATATGAATCTAAATACGGTAGCTGTGACATTAATGGCCTTACGAAAGGATGAGAATCGAGAGAGGTCTATGATTATATCCATCGGAGGGGGCAAGACAACCGTTGAGCATACGGAAGGGAAGGATAGAAAGGAGGGGCACTGCATAGTGGAAAGGTCGTCATTCGGCCATGAATTTGGCTCATTCTTTAGCCATTCAGGACCGATCCACCACTGATGAGTTGGCTCATTCATTTCGTTAGCACTGAGACCGCGCGTCGCGTGGTCCGCGGGATTGTACTCACTACGCACGTGTCTTGGATGATGGTATTGCACGGAATGGAGAGTGGAGAGTTGATCCCTAATCTCATTGATCTTCTTCGTACGATTAGAAACGAAAACTCCGACTGGCTTGCAGAACTCAGGCTTGCACCAATGAAGTACTACAGCTGAATCCGAGTAAGAATACACATGGATTTCCTTGCTTGGAAACTCTTTGCGAAGTGTTTCCACTGTGAATTGAATGAGGGCATCTCCCATCACAAGAGACTCTAATTCCATTTTTGGAATAGTTGAATTGCTTCTGATAGGAGCTAATCTGGTCTTCGATATTAGGAGGGATGGAATTGTATTAGGAGACCAAGAGTAGACACAAGCAGCCATGGCTTGCTTGCTAGCATCGCTGAACGCTACTAGAGTGATACAATCGTTATCTGATAAGTGAGAAAATCGGTTAAATGTGAGGGAGAATTTTTCGACTTCTCTCATCTGCTCGTGAAAGTTGTTTCTCGTTGTATCATCAACAGCCTCATCCCACTTCAATGAAGTCATCCATAGGTTTTGGATGGTGAGTCTTGGAGGAAGAAGTAAGGGATTGAGGAAGCCGAGAGGATCATATGGGCTGGATGCTGCACTTAACATGGTTCTCTTGGACATCTTGTCCTTCTTATCGGAAATTGGAATCCTTATTGACAACTGGTCAGTGCGCGTGTTCCATTGTAGACCGAGCAATTTCTGATCATCATTCTTTGCCCTATCGGAATCTGGGACGTTGTCAATGAATTGTTGATCATTAGAAGCGAAATCACAAAGATTCATTGACATTGAATCGAAAAGGAACTTAGACTGGCTGTACATGTACGAGAGCGGTTGATCAACGTTGATGATAACATTGTCAACATAAAGATTCGAGATCAATTGGTGGATGAGGTTGGGACAACAATCCTTGCTGTTCAGCTTGATATGATGGTGAATGACCTTGTTCAGAATACTCGGACTTGCGTTTACTCCAAATGGAGTGACGCAGAATCGGAAGATTACAATGTTCTGTTTTGAGACAGGCTTGTCCAGGTCCTTCAACTAGAGAAAACGTAGCATGTTGCGTTGAGATTGATGAAGTTTCACTTGTAGGAATGCTTTCTCAACGTCAGCCACTATGAGTACTACTCGTGATCTGGATCTTAGAAGGAGAGCTGGTATCTGTTCGAGGTCGCTCGGTCCAGGGTAAATCATGTCATTTAAACATGGCTTGTTCTTCAGATGGGCAGAAGCGTCGTACACAATACGCAGAGGTGTGCTAGGCTTATCTGGCCTTAGGACCGGTTGATGGGCTAAATAATGAATGAGTCCCGATGAATCATCTGGATCGACTTTCTCAATCAGTTCGAGAGCGAGTTGATCGTCAATGATGGAGTTATAGAATTCCAGAAGCGTTCTCTGCTTGGAAAGAGTGTGTACGGTAGAGCTAAGTCTAGAAACAGCAAGATCGTAATTGGATGGTAAGTCAGTTGTGGCTTCAGGCTTGAGTGAATATTGTACTACATACTCATCACCTTGCTTCTGCACAGTCAATGAATCTTTGTGATTTCGCTTCTAATGATCAACAATTCATTGACAACGTCCCAGATTCCGATAGGGCAAAGAATGATGATCAGAAATTGCTCGGTCTACAATGGAACACGCGCACTGACCAGTTGCCAATAAGGATTCCAATTTCCGATAAGAAGGACAAGATGTCCAAGAGAACCATGTTAAGTGCAGCATCCAGCCCATATGATCCTCTCGGCTTCCTCAATCCCTTACTTCTTCCTCCAAGACTCACCATCCAAAACCTATGGATGAAGTGGGATGAGGCTGTTGATGATACAACGAGAAACAACTTTCACGAGCAGATGAGAGAAGTCGAAAAATTCTCCCTCACATTTAACCGATTTTCTCACTTATCAGATAACGATTGTATCACTCTAGTAGCGTTCAGCGATGCTAGCAAGCAAGCCATGGCTGCTTGTGTCTACTCTTGGTCTCCTAATACAATTCCATCCCTCCTAATATCGAAGACCAGATTAGCTCCTATCAGAAGCAATTCAACTATTCCAAAAATGGAATTAGAGTCTCTTGTGATGGGAGATGCCCTCATTCAATTCACAGTGGAAACACTTCGCAAAGAGTTTCCAAGCAAGGAAATCCATGTGTATTCTTACTCGGATTCAGCTGTAGTACTTCATTGGTGCAAGCCTGAGTTCTGCAAGCCAGTCGGAGTTTTCGTTTCTAATCGTACGAAGAAGATCAATGAGATTAGGGATCAACTCTCCACTCTCCATTCCGTGCAATACCATCATCCAAGACACGTGCGTAGTGAGTACAATCCCGCGGACCACGCGACGCGCGGTCTCAGTGCTAACGAAATGAATGAGCCAACTCATCAGTGGTGGATCGGTCCTGAATGGCTAAAGAATGAGCCAAATTCATGGCCGAATGACGACCTTTCCACTATGCAGTGCCCCTCCTTTCTATCCTTCCCTTCCGTATGCTCAACGGTTGTCTTGCCCCCTCCGATGGATATAATCATAGACCTCTCTCGATTCTCATCCTTTCGTAAGGCCATTAATGTCACAGCTACCGTATTTAGATTCATATCTAGATGCGCATCGAAACACCCATCCATTCATGAGAAATTGAAGCATCTTCCTGATAGTAGTTCACCCTATCTCACTGCATCTGAGAAACGATTCGCTGCTAATGCAGTTATTCGTCTCCATCAAGAAAGATGCATCCCAATCAATGACCCTCTAATTACGGGACATCTGATCGTGAATGACCCGTTGACAAAGCTATGGAGAGCGAACACTAGATTGACGAATTCGAGATTGTCAACTGAAGCAAAGTCTCCCATATTTATTCCTACTTCATCCGATTCCGCCCTCGCTAAGCTCGTCATATCCGAGATACACTTGTCATCTTCTCATTCCAATATCGACGTGATTCTCAACCAGTTGAAGAGTAGATATTAGATCCCACGATGCCGCCAGTTAGCAAAGTCTGTCCTTAAGCAGTGCGTTCCATGTCTCAAGACAAAAAACTTACCCTTCCGATATCCTAACTCTCCGGTACTTCCTCATGATAGGGTAAGGAAAACACGCCCTTTCGAGCACTGTGGAATTGACTACGCTGGTCCGTTCTACTCCAATAAGAACGAGAAGATGTACGTAGTAGTCATTACTTGCTTCTCCACTTGCCATTCCCATCTCGAAGTAGTGAATTCCCTACTGCCATCCGCATTCATATTCGCATTTCGAAGATTCTGCTCCAGGAGAGGAACGCCCACTCATGTTACATCAGATAAAGCAACCACATTCAAGATGGCTAGTACTCTATTCTCAAAACCAGATGCTCATTAAGAGATGGACACCTTGATGACCAATATAGGCATAACGTGGAATTTCACTACTGCCCACGCTCCTTGGAAAGGAGGCATTTACGAGAGATTAGTAAAAATTATCAAGGAATCACTAAGCCGTTCTATAGGAAGGAATAAGCTCTCTTGCGAGGAATTCAGTACAGTCATCTGCGAGGTCGAAGCACTTCTAAATAGTCGTCCATTGACTTATGTATCCTCAGATGATGTGACCACATTCAATGGCCCAGTTCTCCGCCCAATCGATCTAATTTCTCCAGAATCATTTCTCGGTTGCCCTCTTCTTCTGAAGAATTCTGACGATGATTACATCCCCCCAGATGAAGAAAATTCCAGTCGAGAAGGTGCACTCAAACAGCTTAGACGATCGACCGACGTGGTAGACGCTTTCTGGAAACGATTTCATTCCGAGTACTTGACTACCCTACGTGATTGTACTAGTCGATCGGATCCCCTTCATGCCAATAGATCATCCATTCAATCTCCAACTCATGGTTCACTAGTGCTGGTCATCGATGATTCTGACACCACCCCCCGATCCTGTTGGAAAATGGCTAAGATTATTTCCCTCACTGACAATTCAGCTACTCTCAAATCGCATGCAGGCCGAGTAATTGAGAGACCACTGAATCTGTTGATTCCATTATAAATCCATTCGGTTGAGGAGAACGCGCCTGAAACGATAGTTGAGAAGGCAGCAACTGTATCTCACCCCATGACCACTCGCTCCAAGGCTCGCAATTAGTTCCCCTATAACCCCCTTCCCCCGAGGATTCCACTGTTACACATTGAAATGTTGTTTAATCTCTACCCAATTTCAGCCATTCAACTTCAATCCACCCAACATCGAGCACGACTCGCTCAATGCAGCTGCCATTCCGAAGCTATCCTTCACCATTCCCAAGGTCCCATTTCCAATCATTTCGTCCCTTCATATTTATACCTTCATTGTAGATCACATACATGCCTACCGTTCAATCATTACCTCCAATCTTTTCCAGTTCAACCGCAAGAAGGTCAACGAGAAATCGAGCAAGAAGAGGTCCACCACGCTAGACACGAGCAGCTTGGCCGAGGAAATTGCCGAATCGATGATCCCCCTCGTGATTAATGCAATTGACGACATCCTAGCAAAATCCATCATACCCATTATCTCCTCGCAAATTGATGATGTTAATACTATTGTTGTCAACGAGGGCCAGAACACCCGCCAATCCCTTAATCAGTTGTCCAATAGCATTGCCTCGATCCGTTCAGTCATCCCTCGTGCTTCAGTGCAATCTCGCCCGAACCAGCCCCACTCAGATACCAACCAACTTTTACTTTGAGTTAGCCGGCTTTGTTTCAAACGTGTTTAGTTTATATCATCCAAACTTGGCAAAAATCGAGTTGGAAAAAATCGATTTTTGAGAATCAGTGAAACTTTCAGTTTCACAATGCCATATTGCGTATCTATCCTTCATACAACGTAATATGTATTAGATATACCGATTTCACATTTTGCTGTTCAGTACTTGTCCAATTTATGTTGATGCTATCACACCTTCCGACATTCGGGATAAAATTTCAAAAATACACATTCTTAAATTTCTCAATTTTTATTTTTATTTTATAGATATGTACTCTAACTTTCATATTCTGCAATAAAATTCCGGGAAACGGTATCTCCGAAAATAATTATAGATTTTATTTTAGTCTAAACATTGGTTTTTCGAACACAACTTTTCAAACAGTTATCCAATCGCTTAGCATAAAACAGAAAAGTTTCCGGAAATATTTTTCCTCACAAAATGAGACCAACTCCACTTCTGTAGCTCATCTTAGAGCTGAAATACATAATTGCCGGACTCAAAACCGGAATTTTCCTAAATGACGGCTCTGAGACCAAATTCCATGAAATTTCAGTTTATCGTGCCTATGATGTTCTCCCATAATTATATGGAGTATACTGGGCAAACTTTTGGAAATTGTTCCCACACACCTCCACTGACTCGTGATACACGTGTTATTATCAACAAAACAAATATATCACACTAAATTGGCACAACAAAAAATGTAAGGAAACACAACTTATTATGAATGATGCACTGTTGTGAAAATAAAAACATTTTTATATATGTCTAGTTCGTTTTCCTAAAAAACCTTGTGCATTTTTTTCATTTATTTAGTCTCCTCTGACGATTATATTCTTATTAGATTGATGTTGCAAATATTGACACTAATTTGGGGCTCGAACGTTTCTATCGCCAGCCAATTGCTTTACCAAAGTACCTTCGAAGCGTGGGTGCAGTCAGGCTCTGAAATCACACATTGGCAGGTGCAACATCAAGAACGGACTAATTACAGCCACTTCCAACACTACCAATTTATATTCGCGTTTGCTATTTCTCGATGGAAATCTGTCATTTCCACTGCTCTAATGGCTGATGCTCTGGAGATCTTCGACCACTGCCAGACTCTACTCATCTCTTTCCTCCTGATAGTCACTATTCCCCCGGCCTGCTTCGTCTACTTCAAATTGCTCTTTACTCAACCTCTTTCTCAGAATTATACGTTCAAACTTATTGTTTTCAATGGAGTGGCGGTTATTGATCTTCTCCAAATTTCGCGAATGTCATTACCTTTCAGGACCTACTGAATTGCGTCGTGTTCCTTTTGGGACTTCAGCTGCTATCGTATCCTTTTATGACAGGATTTTACACTTACGTGATTGATCACGGACTGACTACTTGGATAAGTATGTGGCACGCTGCATGTCTCTTCATATCCTCAGTAACACGCTCTTGTGGAGCGGATGGAGGAATGTGAAGCATCTTGGCAATGTTTCATTAAACTTCTGTTTCAAAACATATATTTCAGCTGCATCACAAGCGTATCTCGGAATGCTAAGTCTCTCAACTGCTCTGTTTATAGCCCTGAACCGTGCGAAAACAATTATGAACATCCGGGAAAATAGCGTAAGTCTCAACAACAAATATTTCTCATAATAATAAATTATCAGTGCTGCAATAAAGGGCATGTTGATTTGTACTTCAATTCTTTTACTTTTGCAGAATGACTTGCGTTTCTTTCTGTTCTCTCTCTTCTTCTCTCTTCTCCTCCCCATTCCCGCCACTTGCGATGCTTGCCTCTTCTCGCGTGTTACATTCGATCAGTTCTCATTCGGTGGAGCCACAGTATACATACCACATGAAAATATTGGCGACGAAGTGCGTTTCTATTTTCAAGACCAATTCCTGGAATCATACAGTAGCGAGTAAAACTCTATCACCTTTGAGTTTTTCAAGCATAACCTCCCTCAATCTTATTCAATCTTCACAAATTTGCGGATGCACTAATATTTTATGATTACCAATCGAATCATCTATCCGATGGATGTCTTGCGATAGTGTACGGTAGGTCACTGAGAAATCGATATTTAGCTCAAAATCGCATTTTTCGATAAAATGTGTGGCAAAAATAGAGTAATAATTTGAATCTTGCAAAATTCGTCAAAAACATCTTATTTTTATTTGGATAACATTATTACTCTATTTTGGCACACATTTTACCGAAAAATGCGATTTTGAGCTAAATATCGATTTCTCAGTGACCTAAAGTACACTATCGCGAGACATCCATCGGATAGATGATTCGATTGGTAACCATAAATCCGTGCATCCGCAAATTTGTGAAGATTGAATAAGATTGAGGGAAGTTATGCTTGAAAAACTCAAAGGTGATCAAAGGCTCGCTACTGTATTTCGAAATTCCTCCATTTTTTGCACACATCAAACATTTTTGGCAAGATCGAATTCGTTTATCTGTCGGAAATTTGTTCAATGCAGATCCTCCGAAAGATATCGGATGGAATACGAATTGCCCTGAGTCTTCTAACTCTCATCGTGAATGTCTTTCTCTCTGCGCTACTAACTCGTGAACGAAGTTATATCGATAGCGCGGACAGACAAAAGTGAGTGATCCGAGAGGTTAAATAATACTAGTCGCATTCTGATCACTATTTGGTCTAGAATAATGAATAAACGCTAGAAAAATTCTAAATCAGATGTAATCCCCTTTACAAAATGCAGATTCAACGGTGAGAAGGGGCTCATAATCACGAGCATTGTATCCTACGCATTCTACACTCTCTTCTTTGCGAACAATGTACGTTAATTACCGTCATCGCTCTGACCTAATAAGCTAGTCGATCCTTGAATTGATCAGATTTAGCCTTGCACGTCATTTCTCATGGCGACACGATTACAACCACAATTTAAGATAACTAATCAATACCCATTTTGAGTTCATCGCCCGTTATTTCGATGTCCTGATCTGCGGATTTGTTCAGTTCATCTTTATCGGGTTCAACTCCGTAACTCCTTTCTGGTTAGAGTGAATATATTTTCCGTTGTGATCTTCTGTTGTGTGGTATTCTATGAAACTACGTTTTTCAAGATTCTAAGTGCCGTTTCCTGACATCCAGCTTCAGGTGCCTGATTCTATTCACTCCCACAGTTCGAAGATTGGCGTTTGGGAAGAATAAGGACGGAAAATCCATCGTTGTTCGAAGTCAAAACTCGTTTAACTAAAGAGTATTTATTTTGAAATAAAATTTCGATGCATATTTTGAATTAAAATCCCACTGCATACGTCAACAACAGGTTTATAGAGTGATTCAAGGGCATAAAGCATTGAAGTAGAAAGATAAAGTTGGGCAAGTTGCTCAAAGATCATGCAGGAATCTGGAAAAGTTCATGGAAATAAGATAACAAAGATCAGATATTTAGCGCGAAACCAATCGGGAGTTGCATGAATCGATCGCTGAGTGCAGCCTTGATTCTTGTCGGAGAAGTTGGCATACTGAGCCGTGTCTTTTTTCAAAACCAATGTCATTTGCTGTATTACTGATGCTTTTCAATTCATCTCATCACGTACCTTGTATTGAACTTGTAAACTGTTTTGTAGTCTATTAAACCTGGCCAAAAATGAACTACCTATAGGTATTCATCGAAAAATATTCATGGAAATTCAATGCTATTCTTTGCATATATGCAAAGAATAACATTGAATTTCGATGAATATTTTTTTTGTTTCTTGGGCTGCAAATTGTCTGATATCATGAGCTGTAGAACATTTGAGGTTTTGCAATGTCTTTCGAATTGTTTCGAGATCTGCTACAACGTAAGATTTCAAAGTTGATTGAGCAAGCATTAATGCTGCAACATTAAGCACATGGGCAATTTTACACTACAATTGACGCAGAACAGTTTATTGGTTTCAAGCAAAAAAAAGTAGAATGGATAACAATATAATTGAATGAAGGGTATTCGGTACGTAATGTTGAGTCAAAAAAAATAATTGTAAAGCGAATTGTTTGCTGGAATGTTGATCATAGATCAGATGAGTTTAATCAGACGTTCGCAGATTGCAGCCTTCATTTCATGTGAGAAACTGTCGAATTCAGGAGAGTTCTGCAATATTATCCATTTCCGTAGACAAATTCAGTGCACAAATTCAATACCTTGAACAATCTCATGTCAGCTGCACACTTGTAGCCGGCCAAGCACTGGTCCTACAAGCGTAATGTTTTTAATGGATGCCGTTAAATTATATAATGAAAGTGGAACTTACCCTAAGCTTTGTGAATCTGCAACGATCTGCCATCGTTAGCTTCATGATGTTAGGAAGTTTGCTTGAAGAGATGAGATATTTTTCAATCAATGACATCACTCCCTGGAATAGATAACTAATAACAGGTTATTTTCGAAAATACTTACCGTCATCTCGTATAGATCGGCTAAATTTGCTAGAGCGTGCACAACTTTATCTGAAAAAAGGGAACATTAAAAAAAATGAAAATTTATTTTTTTGTTTATCAGAGATGCCTACCATTAATTTCGCCTGATCCCGGGAATAGAAAAAGGAGCAAATACACGAATTCCTGATATGAGAGCACATATTTCGTACATTTGAGCATCAATATTTTTGCCAATAAAAGTTTTACCTCGTAGACGACATCCTTCAGTTCCACTTCCTTCTTTTCTCTCTCGATGAACTCACCGAAGAACATTCTATTGAACACATGAGAGTGCATGGAAACGAACTGAAAACAAATAGCCTTGTAACAGTGATTTTAAGTTATGTCAAAAAAATCAACAATATAACAAATAAACAATATCAAATTACATCTTTAGATACGATCAGCTGCTTTTCTCCAATTTTCAGAATGACGTTGCTGGCTTCATTAGGAGAAGCGAATTTTGAACAATCGATAGATTCGATATTTGGGGCGGAAGGTGCGTCGTAGCATCTGGAAATCAGGAGTGATCAACATTATAAATATTTTACTCACTGTCCTGAACTGCTCATGATATTGATGTGAATTTTCACAGTGACTTTGTCGTTTATATTGAAAAGCTGAAATACTCTATTGTCTAACTGCAATTGGAAGTATTGTTAATGAAATATTTGCCATTGGATGAATGATGCTGCTCCAAAAGAACATTTGGCCATAGAAGGAGCTTATCTTGTCGTTTAGTGTAAATATTTTCTGAATTTGAAAATTAAGAGTCCGGATCTGAGGAGAGTTACCATTTCGGACCCCTCCGGACATTGCGCCAAGAATTTCGATTCAGGCTATGGTACTCATAGGACCTAGAGTGCTCAGGGTCTTAATTTGAAATTTAACAGGATTACCGCCTGGGTCGCACACAGCGGCCCGCCAGGTGCGGGTACAGTGCAAAAAGATGAATTTTCATATTTTCTCAGTCGATCAAGCTAGACTCAAAATTCCTTTTGCGTTATACTAGGCTACCCCACACTGAGCTGGGGCACCATTGACATCGAATTCGGGTCGATTCTCAAAATGACATTTTGATCGAATTTTTATTTTTTCCGAATTTTTTTCAGGTTACAGGAATTTCCGCCTATAATTTCCAGTACCAGGTTGCAGCATACTTAGTGCCCCTTCATATCAGAATGTTGCATTGGCGATTCGGTCTTTACGATGCCTCGAAAAATCGAGCTAAAGTTCAGATGGTCGCTATAAATTCGGTAGGTTTCCTGTTCCAAAATGGTTTTATTGTCTGGATGAACTCATAATGACTGAAAAACTATTAGGTAGTGTAGTATTTACTCCTAAGACTTCGGTGACTTCGTCTTGTAACATGCATACCTAGTCCACTTTTCATGACTATTCGCCTATTGAGCAACTTTTCTCGGCCATCTTTGCCCTGAATTGTCTTTTGCAGGAATTTCCGCCTATAATTTCCTGTACCACGTTGTAGCACACTCCCATCCCGGTCATGACGGACTGTCGCAGTTACAATTCGTGCTTTAACATATCGAGAAAAATGACGACGAATAATCACATGACGACTTATCGCACAAATGAACGCCGTTCGCTTGGGAGTCAGCCAATCAACCTGGGTTTTGTTTCATTGTTATCAGCATAGCCAACACTCTTATACAATATAGTAATTCTAGTACCAGGCGATCATGAGTTTTCATCCCCCACCATCGACATGGTCCAAATATGAGAATTTGAGTGGTAGGTCATGAACAGATAAACACAAAGTACCGTACCAAATCGATTCTACGGAACCTTATTAGTAACAGTAATGCAGTTCCATCGGTCAGATTCAGTTCCTTGGGTCAAATATTATTCCAGAATTTCCGAACAGTGACGTATTGTTAGGTAAATATACAGTACACGTTGAATACTACAGTACCCCAGTAACTACCGTAACCCAGTACCGGGTGTGTACTGGATAAAATAAAACAATTCACAGGTTGCTAGGCCGGCTCCCAAGTGAACGGCGTTCATTTGTGCGATAAGTTGCCATGTGATTATTCGTCGTCATTTTTTCTCGATATGTTAAAGCACGAATTGTAACTGCGACAGTCCGTCATGACCGGGATGGGAGTGTGCTACAACGTGGTACAGGAAATTATATGCGGAAATTCCTGCAAAAGACAATTCAGGGCAAAGATGGCCGAGAAAAGTTGCTCAATAGGCGAATAGTCATGAAAAGTGGACTAGGTATGCATGTTACAAGACGAAGTCACCGAAGTCTTAGGAGTAAATACTACACTACCTAATAGTTTTTCAGTCATTATGAGTTCATCCAGACAATAAAACAATTTTGGAACTGGAAACCTACCGAATTTATAGCGACCATCTGAACTTAAGACCGAATCGCCAATGCAACA
The DNA here is from genome assembly GCA_036245805.1 of Pristionchus mayeri. Taxonomy (NCBI): domain Eukaryota; kingdom Metazoa; phylum Nematoda; class Chromadorea; order Rhabditida; family Neodiplogasteridae; genus Pristionchus; species Pristionchus mayeri. The sequence continues at coordinate 16,703,510 of BTRK01000006.1, forward strand.
TTCTGATATGAAGGGGCACTAAGTGTGCTGCAACCTGGTACTGGAAATTATAGGCGGAAATTCCTGTAACCTGAAAAAAATTCGGAAAAAAATAAATATTCGATCAAAATGTCATTTTGAGAACCGACCCTAATGTCAATGGTGCCCCAGCTCAGTTTGGGGTAGCCTAGTATAACGCAAAAAGAATTTTTAGTCTAGCTTGATCGGCTGAGAAAATATGAAAATTCATCATTTTTCACTGCACCCGCACCTGGCGGGCCGCTTTGCGCGACCCAGGCGGTATTACTGTTAAATTTCAAATTAACACCCTGAGCACTCTAGGTCCTATGAGTACCATAGCGTGAATCGAAATTCTTGGCGTGGTGACTGTTCTCAGACCCGGCCTCTTAATTACATATTTAACACGGGTATCATGAGTCAGTGGAGGAAAAAACCACCCCTCGGGAACAATTTCCAACTTTTATTTTTTGTTTGCCTTCATATTATAGTGGTAGCATACACTAGAGTCAACTTCTCGAAAAATCTAGGCCACAGGTCCCAGAGCCGGCTTTCAGGATTTTTCCGGTTTTGCTCCCGGCTATACTGTATATCTGCTACCAGACGAGCTAGAAACATGGCAAGGGGCTCAAAATGATCGGAAAAATATAATAAGAAACTTTCATGTTTTGCACTAAGCGGTATAACCAATGCTCGCGAAGTTATGCTCAATAGCATATTTTGATTGAGATAAAAAATCGTAGCTTTTTCGAGAGTATGCGTTTCAAGCAATTTTATTGCAGAATATAGTAGGTCGAGTTCATACACGAATATAAAAAATGCAAAAATCGACATCTGAGATAGGCCTTTTTGGCAATATGCATTTGAATGCTCCAAAGTGACGTTAGCCACAGAACGATGTTCCTTACCCTGCTTTGTTTTGCACAATATTGATCAGATATTACATCATTGTAACATTTCTCGATTAGGAGACTTTAAGGACGTCGAAAAAATAAGAGATTTCACAAGTTCTGAAAATTCTATTTTGAGACCTCATTTTTCATCAAATTTACGCCTATCAAAGCCAGAAATTTAAATGCTCTTGCTCTTCGAAAATGCTCTTTCGAAAGGGAATTTCAGAACAATTATTTTTTCTGATGTTCAGAATATGATATGTAGTATGGTTCAGGTATATTTCTCAATTGCTGGTGAGAATGTATGATTAAATCAAGATTAGAACTTACTAGCTTTGCGATACGTAAATTTCATAAAAAATGTGGTCTCAAAATCGAATTTTCAGAAGTTATGAAAAATGTTATTTTTTTCGACGTCATCGAAGTCTCCTGTTACAGAAATGTTAAAATATAGTAATAACTATTGAATATTTTGCAAAACAAAGCAGGTTGACGAACATCGCTCCGTGGCTAACGTCACTTTGGAGTATTCAAATGCATATTTCCAAAAAGGCCCATCTCAGAAATCGATTTTTGTATTTTTTATATTCGTGTATGAACTCGACCTACTATATTCTGCAATAAAATTGCTTGAAACGCATACTCTCGGAAAAGCTACGATTTTTTATTTCGATCAAAATATGCTTTATTGAGCATAACTTTGCGAGCATTGGTTATGCCGCTTAGTTCAAAACATTAAAGTTTTTTATTATATTTTACCGATCATTTTGAGCCCCTTGCCATGTTTCTAGCTCGTCTGGAAGCTGATATACAGTATTGCCGGGAGCAAAACCGGAAAATCCCTAAAAGCCGGCTCTGGGACCTGTGTCCTAATTTTTTCGAGAAGTTGGTTCTAGTGTATGCTACCATCATAATATAAAGGCAAACAAAAAATAAAAGTTGGAAATTGTTCCAACATACCTCCACTGACTGGTGATACCCGTGTTAAATTAAAGTGGAATTGAAGGATATAATCCGTAGAGATAACTGCATTATTAAGAAAAAAGAACAGAGAAATACTTCTTAGGAGAACGCGGGTTGGTGTTTCGGTCATGGGTACACATTTGCAGTAAATAACAACATTGTTTTCTAATAAAAATATCAACCTTTTCCGATGAACTCCAAACTCCCGTTGAATGCAGCACTGCAATTTCTGCAGTTCCTTCACATTTCCAAATGTCGTTATGATTCACATTACATTGCACACTCAATTCAGACAATCCGTGCTTATTCTCGATAGATGCACTCCTAAAATAGGTTACAACTTTTTTAGCTAGAAGTCTGCGTTCGTATGAGAGAAATCGGGAGACATTCGAGAACTCTGAAGCCTGCCGGAACGTAGGAATTCATTATTTTTAAATTGGCTGAATACTTGCGTAGCAGTACTTCAAAATGTGCTCTTTCGAAGTCACAGAAATTTTTTTCGTCGTGACGTTCTTCTGAAGTGGTCTCGATTTTTTCGGAAAAAAAATCGATCGTTGACTCGATTTTTTCCGATAAACATACTTTCAACAGACGAATGAAAGAGTGTACGAGGAACATTTTTGCGTCTTTGGATGGGTCGAAAAACCAAAAATTGTATCTAGGGTCCAACTTTTTGAAATCACAAAATGTTCTGATTGGCACTATGTGCGATTTATTAGCCAACATGAATACTTTCGTTTGAAATATATGAGTGACTATCTGGGAGGACTGACCTCAGGCCGTACAGCAAAAAATGAAATTTCACATAAATGTGGTCCTGGGGGTAACTTTTCACGTAGAGTTCTAAAATCTACCTGAGGAAGCCGTATCTCTCACCCCTCATTTCTTGTTCTGCGCTGAACTTGAGCGGTCGGTTTTTATAACTTTTGAACGACGCATCTAAACCCCTTACTTTTATAGTAGTCCTGATAGATCTCGACGAGATAAGCATTTTTACTGTTGGGAGTGAAAGGCTAGCTCGTCTGTGAAAAAAGTTGAGGCCATTTGAAATGTTAAAATTTTTATTGTCAAAAGATATATTCCGGGGTGTAATTTTAAGCATGTTCATTGGATTCCCCGTGGAAAGTTACCCCTATAACCAATTTTTTAGTCGTAAATTCGCTGGACAATGATATTTCCCAAAATTCGGAAAAGTGAAGTATGGTGAATCACTGAATTTCTAAAAATCTCGTACATTTGCGATTTCAAAATCTTACCAATTTGGAAATGTTCTCAATACTGTACTTCAACTTTTTATGCATAATTAGAGAGTGTTCTCTCCAATAAACATGACTTAGGACATAAAAAGATAATTTTTTTCACTTCACAATTTCTCAAATTTGCACGTTGCCAACTCAACAATTCGAGTCCGCTTGACGCTTTAGCTGTAGCCATGTTGTAGCATGCCTCGACATGAGTGAAAATTGGTCGAACAGTCCTCCTCCAATATATCGGGGCTGTAGTTATTGACGCCAGAATATGGGTAGAAGACGAAGTCCGAAAATATTTGAATTCATTTTGGGAGTTAATTTTGAGAATTCTGTTTAGATACTGCTGTAAGTAATATCTTCATAACCTGAGGAATCATATACGTATGGAAAAGCGACCGTTTGAACAATTTTTCAAAAATCTAAATTTTCAAATATCGAAAATTTCGGAAATTTTGAAATGGGGAAGAGGTGTGTATTTTTGTGTAAAGTTTATACACCAGATTATGAAAACATTATTTACAGCGATGTCTAATCAGAATTCTTAAAATTAACTCCCAAAATGAATTTAAATATTTTCGGACTCCGTCTTCTACCCATATTCGGGCGTCAATAACTGCAGCCCCGATATATTGGAGGAGGATTGTTCTACCAATTTTCACTAATGTCGAGGCGTTCCACAACATGGCTACAGCTAAAGCGTCAAGCGGACTCGAACAGTTGAGTTGGCAACGTGCAAATTTGAGAAATTGTGAAGTGAAAAAAAAATGATTTTTTGATGTCGTAAGTCATGTTTATTGGAGAGAACACTCTCTAATTATGCATAAAAAGTTGAAGTACAGTATTAAGAACATTTACAAATTGGTATAATTTTGAAATCCCAAATGTACGAGATTTCAGAAATTCAGTGATTCACCATACTTCCCTTTTCCGAATTTTGGGAAATATCATTGTCCCGCGAATTTACGAATAAAAATTTGGTTCTAGGGGTAACTTTCCACGGGGAATCCAATGAACACACTTAAAATTACACCCCGGAGTATATCTTTTCACAATAAAAATTTTAACATTTCAAATGGCCTCAACTTTTTTCACAGATGAGCTAGCCTTTCACTTCCAACAGTAAAAATGCTTATCTCGTCGAGTTCTATCAGGATTACTATAAAAGTAAGGGGTTTGGGCGCGTCGTTCAAAAGTTAGAAAAACCGACTGCTCAAGTTCAGCGCAGAACAAGAAATGAGGGGTGAGAGATACGGCTTCCTAAGGTCGATTTTCGAACTCTACATGAAAAGTTACCCCTAGGACTACATTTATATGAAATTTCATTTTTTGCTGTACGGCTCATAGGTAGAATAGCTCAATTCTCTCAGATAGTCACGCATATATCATTGCAATTGGGTCATGTGTTGTAATGTTGCACTCATTTAAGCAAAATCGGTCATAGTTGTCGGAAGACACCATGTTTACTGCATGCAAACTAGCTTTATTTGCATCGAAAGTGCATAATTACATCACAGAAATATGTTTCCGCTTCATTTCCAAGTAATTTTCATGTCCACTTTGTCATAGACTCGATTTGAAGAAATTGCTAACTGCATTCTGGGAAGGCCCAAATAACAAGGTTTATGGTGGTAATTGGCGGCGCAAGTACTTTTACTCAAATTTTCTGCCAATTTAAAAATCATGAATTCCTACGTCCCAGCGTCTTTCCCGATTCCTCTCATATGTACACTACAAATGCATTTCTCTCACCATCTGAATCCTCCTTCATGCCATTCCCCAGAAGTCGCCTTTCCATATCGGGTAAGCGTCGTCGTAGCATTCGCAATCTCCCATAGAAGGTCGAAGGAGGAAGAGCCAGACATTCTGTGAAAACAAATAGATAAACAGATGATGAAAATTACGTCGAAATTGGATAAGTAAGTAGAGAGTAATTCGAGTATTTGTTGCCTCCTTACACAGTCCTCTCTCCGGTTGCTTCCGCTCTGATACAATGCACACAGTCAATAGATTATGCAGAATAGAGTGATTGGCGTCGTATTAATGGTTGATTGCCGATGAATAAACGACAGATCAGTGCCAGTAGGCATGCCTCTTGGTTGAGATGAGATCAATTGCCTTTTGAGTGCGTCACCATTGCGAGCGGGCACTGTGGGGTAAAGAAGTTGAAACGTTTTGTTCAATACCAAAATTGAAAATTTTCCTTTGCTCGACAATATTTGAAGGAGGAGTAGGTATGAATATCTTTATCATTACGTGTTTATAGGACCGGGCAAAATAATTTTTTTTCGGTAATTTGGTGATTTGTTTGCTCTGAGTTGTCTTTGCGGATCGTTGTTCAACCGGAGTAATGGACAGCCATTTTAGTAGCTTTGGATGCTCACGTTAGTAAACTTTTAATGCTATAGTTCACGAGTCACAAAAATTACCGGACAGAACATTTATTTCTAATGGTTGCACGAAATCGAACAGGAAATATTGCATTTTCTAGGTGAGATTAGACAAATAAGACATGGCGGAAATATCGATTAGAGAACTAAAATATATTTGGCAATTATCAACACGATGATTCTTCATGGCAGTATCATCATTCGATCACAAATAGCCGCCTTCATGTCGTTAGAAAAGCCGGAGTATTCAGGAGTCTCCTGAAATCAGTATTAGTTTGATTACTCATCTCGTTAATCGCTGAGATGTGCGTCTAATGTGATCTCTAATGTCAAAAATCAGTAAAAGATATCGTTTTGACATATCTGCTGAAAAAAATGTCTAACGATCCAATCACTGATTTTTTAAATCGCATAACCTACATAGATCATTTTCAAACGGCTGATGGTGTTGTAATTGAGCAAGCACTGATCCTGCAAAAAAAATAATTAATTATAAAAATATTTGAGTGACGATACTCTGTGTTTGCCGAATCTGCATTTATCTGCCATCTCCATCTTTTTAATTGTGAAGTTGGAATACATGAGAAGATGCCTTTCAGCAGCCTTGAGGGGACCCTGAAGTTTATGTAGTAACACATGAATTATATAAAAAAATTAAAATAAAATAAAGGCGAATCAAGAAATACCATAATCTGGAATCGGTCTGCAAGTTTAGCAACGACTTCAACATTGTGATCTGAAAAGTTTACTTTTGTTGAATAAACCATAATAATTAAATATTTGAAATATAACTTTTCTTGTACAAATGTCATCATTGTGCACCTTGATTTGTTGTATTACCTGATATTTCGGCTGGATCCGGAGAAATGACAGACAAAAGAGCCACGAATTCCTGAATTGTGTTCAGGCAATGCACACACATAATAATGTGGTTCAAATCTATGATACACCCCCTCTCCATATCTTCGAGGGCATTAACTTACGTGATATTCGACTTCTTTTATCTCGACTTCCTTCTTTCCGCTCTCGAGATATTGACCAAACAGCATTGCTTTAAAGACAGGAGAATGCATCGACTGAAACTGAAAAAAACAGAGGTGATGGATAATTTGAAAAGAAATCGTCCTTTCTTTGGGAACGGAAATTGTATTATCTCCAATCAATAAGGCGACGTTGCTACTTTCATCATCGAAAGCGAGTTTGGAGAGATCGAGAGATTCAAGGTTTGGAATTTCTTCGTCTCTATAAAATATTAATGCTTTCATGCAAAATACGACATTTGTGCGACTCACCCTCCTGAACTACTGGTGATGTTGATACGAAAAAGATACTTTACCATTTATGTTGTAAGTCTAAAACAGTAAAACAGATAATTCAAATTAAAGAGATGTATATGAGGCCGTTTGCCTAAGAGTCGAGCAAGTCCCGGCACAGCTAAAAAATCTCGATTTTCTGTAACTCTGTGTTTTTGGGTTATTTTTGGTGCTTAACACGATGAGCACATTCATTTAGTCTCCAGCGTCGCCGTGGGTTTCAGACGACGTCACGTCGGAAATACATTTTCGAATATGGCGCTGCTCTCAAATGTGCTAAAATTACGTGAGCATGGTTTCCGGGGTAGAATTTCATGCTGATTACGCCTATCCACTTCATTTTACATGAATTTTAAAAATAAATTATAAAAATTCAACTTTGCTCTCAGACAAAAGTGACCGTAGTGACCTACCTTAAAATGACCGCCGTGCCGAGAGGATTCAGAATCTCTATTTTTGGCCGATTTCATGCACGGAGTTTTATTATTGCCAACTTTTACTGATTTCAAAAAGTGGGAAAACGCAGCAATTTCACTCTCTCCTTGCCCTCCCTCGTCAGGTTGCCCCCTGGCAGTTCTCTCGCCTCTCCACTCTCTCGCATCTGCACTCTCTCTCGCTTCTATCGAGGGAGGGAAGGGAGAGGAGGGGAGAAGCTGCTACGTTTGCCCACGTTTTGAAATCAGTAAAAGTTGGCAATAATAAAACTCCGTGGATGAAATCGGCCAAAAATAGAGATTCTGAATCCTCTCGGCACGGCAGTCATTTTAAGGTAGGTCACTACGGTCACTTTTGCCTTACAGCAAAGTTGAATTTTTAAAATTCATGAAAAATGAAGTGGATAGGCGTAATCAGCATGAAATTTTACCCAGGAAACCATGCTCACGTAATTTTAGCACATTTTAGAGCAGCGCCATATTCGAAAATGTGTTTTTGACGTGACGTCGTCTGAAGCCAACGGCGACTCTGAAGACAAAATGAATGTGCTCACCGTGTTTAGCACCAAAAATAACCCCGATACACAGAGTTACAGAAAATCGAGATTTTTGAGCTGTGCCAGAACTCTCTGAATTTGCCCGGTTCCACGTGTATTTGCACTCATTAAATTGGAATGCTAACAGAAACAGAAAATATCGACATTGTTTTAGTTAAAAGTCAACAATAAATGAACGAGTCCGACGGACACCACGATAATGAACCAGTCCGAAAGCAATTGTGGATTGTTGCAGTGGCCCTACGGACCACAATATCCTATTCTGGTAAATGCTTGAACTTTTATTTTATTTTTAAATTTTAATACATCCCAGGATACAAATTTTCAATACTCATTTGAACTCGTTCAAAATATTACCTTCCTTCCGTTAGCCCACAATCCCGGCAAAACAAGCACAAGACATTCAATTGTCCCTTCGCACACCCAATTGCAATTATGTTTAACTTGACATTGCATTACGTAATTTACGTTTTCGTTGTATTTTTCAATATGTGCTACCCTGAAAAAATACATTTAAAATAGTTTTAGGCAAAAATATAACTTACCATTCGAATCCTCCCTCGCTCCAAACTTGAGATGTCGCCTTTCCATCGGCAAGAACTGCCGTAACATTTTCCATTTCCCATAGTGGGTCGAATGCTGTAGAGTCCGACATACTGAGAATACAAATTGACATGATCTATACATCCAGATTAAAAATATCAAGAATCAGAGTTTACAGATGCCAGATTTCGAAAGCTACAATTAAATGTGATATGAGACAAAAGAAAGAAAAAAGTGGTGAGAAGACTGAGTCGAGAGTCTTTCTGATCCATTGTTTGGCGTTTGCCAGTGGGGATGATGTATCTACCTTGGATAATGAGGTTAGTGAGAACAGTACACGGAGAGTGCAGAGCCTCATTTTCGAACGAGAAAACTGCCTATGGTCATGCCTTTTCAATATGTTTGACGTGTTACGTGTCGCGATGAAATAAATTGCTCTATCGGAAGGACCATTGAGAAGCTAATAAATATATAGCAAGTGCCTACTTTCTGAGAATACACTGGTTTATTGGATCTGATACTATATAGAAGATTTATTTGAAAACATTCATGTATTTTCATTAGTTTGAGTATAGAAGATTTCACTCGGGAATGATTCCTTCTAGAATTGTTTCTCTCTCATTTGCCACATAGAACATGCCAAGATATTTATCAATACTTCGTACAAATTAAATGGTGGGCATATTGATCCTTCGAAGACAGTCTTTTCGCCACCTCTTATCGCACTCTTTGTCAATACTTTGCCTTGATGAAGTGTTATTGTAGTCTTTGTGGGCAGCGATCAGCCTCGTGATAGAACTGAATCGCTAATTATGCATGTTGTCCGGCAAGATCTGCACAAAAAATTGAAGAAATGACACGTCTATATCGGTATAGTGCTTCTGGCTATGAAAATACTCACCTTTTGAGTTATTTTGTAGAAAAATAAATGATGAATTAATTATCGAAATATATTATCTCTTGTGATGAGCCGATGTAGATGCCTGAATTTTAAATAAACATATAAGATATTTATTCAGCAAACGACATGATAAAAACAATGCAATTAAACTGGCGAAATAGCTAAAACAAGAATGCGACATATAGATTGGACGATGGAAAAAATATCAGTCGTTCGTATCCCATAAAAGGCTATTCCAGTCTAATCCGGAAGCAATGCAAGCTCTGGAAAGAGGCTCCGCCCACAATCGTAATATCCGAAGGAGAGAAGAGTTTGAAGGAAAGGAGTTGATTCCTCCCTGGACACTTGAGTCTTCGCGATACGAAACACACTAATTGGACATGTAGTTTCCTCTTCCTTTCTTAGTCATCCGTCTGCGACTACAAAGATAAGAGAGTGTGAGAATAACAAATCCATATACCAGTTATTCTCCTATCAGCTCCGATCAGGCCCTTGATCATAAAAAAACGAGCTGTTGTTATTTGCTAATCAACTCACGCTCATGAGCTCATTTTCAGCAATTATCACAGTTAGCTGCAATAATTTCAGACTCATTGCGTCTCATTGTGTGGAGTTGCGAATGAAGCTTACACTTTCCCATATGCTCGAATTCATTGAGATTACAAAGCTAAAACACATAACGTATTTACCTAATTATGACAACGATACAATTAGTAGAGTGTGATGAATTATATTGATGGAACTCTGAACAGCAGTCAGCCAAAATCACGAGGGACTAATTGGGGGTGTTGATCTCGCTCTCTTCAGTTCGAGTACTCTCTCATTAGTTAGGTTGTGCGATAGATAGAGAAGTAAGAAATGGAAGGAGAAAGAGGTGCGACAATCTGTATATTTCAAGTTGAAACAAAAGAGAGACAAGCAAGAATTGAACAAATATAGTTTCTCCATTTCCGAGTCCTCAATTAAAATTAAAATAAATAAATTTTCTCAATTCAACACATTCAATGGCCGACAGTAAATATCGAGGTCTCGAGGATTGTTGTTGATTTAGATGCTTCTAAGAGGTTTGACTCATTATCGTCTGGTATCTTCTTCTTGAAAATTGACACACTATCAGGGGTCTTGTCGATGTCAGCCTACAGCACATTCGTTTTACACAGAAAATTAGGTAAGCTAAACAAATTAAAGATGCTAAACTTAAATAAGGTCAGACCTTGAATAAGGTTATTTACCGATGAATTAAAGGAGGAGTAAACTCAAAATTCAATTTTTAGGTTATCATATGCAGTGCCTATAGCTCCACAACGATAAAAAGCTCCGAAATTTTCACATTGATATCTCCGAGTTATAGCTAGTTGGCTGGGAGCCAGATCAGGGAAACCTCAGGGAAGGGGCGAGATAGCACGCGACTTGAAGAGAGTGCATCCCTAGGTGAAACATATTCCAACCGGGCGCGCATTTGCATTTACTCCCCCTTTAAGTGCTGAAACAGAATGCAAGCCTTTTTGAAGAACCGATGTCAATGGCTGAACTAATTACAATTATTCGTTGGCAAAATTTGAGGGAAAACAATAAATCGTCCATATACGATTAACTCTCGAAATTTGGTTTGTGATTGAATATGCTAACGTACAACAAATACAGAGTAAGAGCATATGATAACGTAAAAATAGGCACATCAGAGTGAAAACCAGCATCGCAATCTTCGATTACACTCCCTCTTATTAGGGTCAAGAAAAGAAGACTCGTGAGTAGTCGAAGGGGCGCATTAGTCGCTAATTCATGTGCTAGTCTCGCCATCCTCGGCCGGCTACTCCAGCGTACGCGTACGAAGACTACGATTATCAAAAAATGCACGAGAGTTGAACGACAACTATCGATACGCAAAATATATTCATTCCATATGATGTTTTTAATGATTCTGGATTCATGGCACGATTAGATAATGGCGAGATAGAGGTACTAAGCTGAGTACGAAATATCGAATGGTCTTGGGAATTGTCATTACGATTTCGATTGTTCACGTAAGCATCATCATTCTGTCGCAGATCGCCGCCTTCATGTCGTTAGAGAAGCCGGTGTATTCAGGAGTTCCCTGAAACCATTTAACGATTTTTTAAATTAAAAATTTGATATGCTTACATAAATTAGTTTCAGCTCCTTCGCACTCTTGAAGCTCATCAAGCACTGGTCCTGCAAAATATAAAATGTGTTTACAAAATGAGAAAGAATGAACAAATCGAGTTACTCTGAGTTTTCCGAATCTGCATTTTCCCGCGATCTCCAGTTTTCTGATTCTAGCGAGTTTGCTGAAGAATAGAAGATGCTTTTCAGCAGCTTTCGAGGCTCCCTGGAATAATTGCAAAAAACTAAGTAACGAAAACTCGCGTTCTATTTGGATGTGGGAAAATATTGCATACATTCGAAAAAATGTTGAAAATATTTACCTTACTCTGAAATCGGTCGGCTAGTACGGAAATGCTTTCCACAGTGTCATCTATAAAATATTTATTCTGACCAAACATACACTACAGCCATAGCTGCGCAGCACTGGCGGCGACAGTGTCAAGCAGCGTGCACCCATGAACCCCATTCATGAAATTTGTGTCAGGCATTCGCGCATAGACGTATATTGGGTTCATGGCCCGAAGTGCGTGGGGGTCGATGATTTATCGTCCCTATGCATTATTCCCAACATCATCTACAATAACTCCATTTTCATTTGACGGCTACCGTAACCCGATCTGGAGTATTCTAGAAACTGTAAGCACGGATATGCTTTCCACAGTGTCATCTGTAAAATATTAATTCTGCCTGAATATTATGAGAAATGTGCATTCAATTACATTGACATTCATTGATATCATAGCGACCACATCCAACTTAATGATAAATCATGTAGCGAATTCCAGGAATCCACTACCCAACACATCAGCAATCAATATCATTTCACAACATCAATTCATGTTCACCCATCTTCCATTACCGTAATCCATACCAGGCTAATCTCCGTTGTCGAGCGCAGTTCAATTTAAATGGCTTCTCACAACGTGACTACTACTCGGCGTACTCAATTAGAAATTGTAATTTACAATGTCTAGCCGAATTGGTTAATTCAATTATCATGTCTCTCTATCTCTCCCCCCTCTCTCCATTTGCATAGATTTGGACATACTGGCTAGCCGGCCTATATAAACCCCTCCCCTCCTCCATTCCCTCAGAATCAGAGTAGTACTGAAAATTCCCTAGACCACGTCGAGTTCGTTCACGGTGATTACTGCACAAGCACCGTACCCTTCCCTCATCAGGGACATCGGCGTTTACAGGCACCGTTCATCTCTCCCCATTTTGGAGAACAGATTTCCGTGGCTCCATTCACTACGGTGGTTCCTGCAATACCGCATCCCACTCTCACCGTATCCTCACAGATTACGGTAGGTCCTCCCACGAGGTACCGTACCCCAGGTATGACTCGGTGCCCCTCTTGCTTTCACAAGAGAACTTCCAGCTATGTTCCACCTTCACTCGCAACACTGGCCTCAGTCACTCGTATGTTGACGCCATCACTCCGTCTCTCTTCCATCTCCCGTATTACTGTAGACCTGCTGTTCGATAATAATATTGATTTATTGATTTGTTATCGTTCCAACACACTACACACTGGCCGATTCTGATCACAGTGTGGATGAAGAATCCGCCGTAAAATAGTATTGAATCGTGATTTCACAATTTATTAGGTTGTTGCAAAAGTCCTGTGGAATTTTGATATTTTGCCTTCCATCTTCCTGTTGGATTGATAGATGAACTTCGGGATATTGATTACTAATAAGGCCTTGCATACTCTTTCATATTCGCACCATATCAGCATTGCCCTATCAGAGAGGCGAGAACAGGATCCAGTTAAAATTACGAAAATTCATCCATCGAAAACGCAACATTTTTCAATATTCTGTTTCCTCTGAAGCATGAACGCTCAATTCATGGTGGTTATACGAAGCTCACATCTTTACCCTATACATAATTTTTCTTATGGATCCTGGAAGTTTGATCCTTTCGAGGAATGAGTTGATCTGCAAAATGACTGCATGTTGCATTTATGTGTTCATTTTGCATATTTCTGAAAAATGAGGAATTCAGATTTTCTGAAAGGGGAAACAAGCAGGCGCCAACATTTCTTATGAGGGTATAGCCTCTTCGTGGGAGCATACAGCGCACACATAACGGAGCCTGTATGCTTGGTCTTCCATTCAGAAAAGCAGGTACAAGTCACATGCAGCCTGGGTCTGCTCATATATTTGCTAACATGTAATTTGGTTCAAACACATGACAGGTCTAACCTATTTTTGAAAGAACATCAATGGTACTTCTCACCCAACATTATGAAGTTGTTTCATGAATTTTCCCTTCAAATATCTAGATAAATAAATTTAAATCTAAATTTTGTGCTTTTTTTGCAATTGGGTTATTCATAATTGCTTGCGTTGGTTGCACGATCGCTTTGATTGAAATATACGTGAACAAAGTTCAAGCATATCTCTAAACAACACCACGTTAGTTGGCCATTGAGATTTGAGACACGCAAGTTATGATCGTTCAAAGTACTGACACAAAAAACCACAAGACTTTTGCAACAGCCTAATACACGAGTTCGGTTGATCCGCTAGGACGGGTGCCCCGTCATAGCTGACCGATTTCTCAATCCTGACATACGGAATGCGTGTGCACAGCGCTTTATATATAGGTATATTGCCCCTCGTTGAATGATTTATTTGTTTTACCTGTGACATCGGCGGGGTCGGGTGAAATCACAGACAATAGATTCTTGAACTCCTGAATTGGAACCATTTCATACTGGGATACTAATGTGGCTACAAGCTTCTACTATATCTACTATATCTACTATATCGATATTTCAGAGAAAAAAAACACAGATTCCACACCTCATATTCGACTTCTTTTATCTCCACCTCCTTCTTTCCTTTCTCCGTATATTCGCCGTAGAGCATTGCATTGAAAACAGGTGAGTTCATGGACAAGAACTGTAGAAAACACGATGAATATAGCCATTTGAACTAGGAACGCAAACATTTTGCAAGTACCTCTTTTGAGACTGAGATTTGGTTGTCTCCAATGCGCAGAGTAACATTGCTACTCTCTTCGTGGAAAGAGAGCTTGGAGAGGTCGAGCAACTCGATATTTGAGAGGGCAAGGTACTCCATATATTTGTCATCTCTGTAATTAATTACACGAAAAGTCAGTTACTCTAGATGTACTCACCCTCCAGAACAACTGGAAATGCTGATATGAAATCTCCAGGACAATTTATCGCCGATGTTCACATGCTACAATAACAATTATTATACTACTTTTGTGGAATACATGCCGACGTACGTTCCATCCTGCCCAATAGTCTGTGAGGCCGTTCTTGCTCTTATCAAAATTGAATGGATACTGAAACGAGGTTATGTTACTATTTTTAAATGTATTTTGGAAAAGTTCGTGATTCCAATTTACATACTATAACGTTACATATTTATAAATTCGTTCACACAATTACCATTTGAGGCAATTCATATCCACCATTCATGACAATTACACTGCATTCAACCGTTCGTTTGCAGTCCCAATCACCATTATGCTTAACTTGACATTCCACGGCGAAATTGATGAAACCATTGCAGTTTTCGATCAATGCTGTCCTGAAAACATTTATAGTCGATGTCGTGAAAGGACTGTCGAGAGACAAGGAGGCGAAACCTAGTCCAAGTACTAACCATTGAACACCTCTTTCGTTCCAAACGCGCGATGCCTTTCCATTGGCTAGAGTTGCCATCAAATCATCGATCTCCCATACGAGATCGAACGACGAAGATGCCGACATACTCTGAAAAGATTTCAAAAATTTAAACGAAAGGCGAAACGAAAATGTGAGAAAACAATAATGATAAGAGTGAGTCGACTCTTTCTGAGTGTAGGCGTTTGGCGGGGAATTTTCGGAGAAGATGCCCCCCATTCAAGTCAGTATTCACAGGTGAGACAGTGTATGCAAGTAAGAGAGGAGAGTCCGATCAATAGACAATCACTGGCGATTCAATGCATCTTGTACCAGTGGGGATGATGCACCAGATAACGGGAGAGTGAGAGTGTATAGCGTCAAGTGTTAGAGTGGAGTCTGCTGGCACTACGTCGGATGAGAACTATGACGTCATGGCGCCTTTGATATATCAAATGCGGTGTGACGTCACAGTTCTCATCCGACGTAGTGTCCGACTGCTTAGTAAAGAATTAATACAAGAGCGGTGGGTTGTCTATACTCTTTAGTCAAGCAGTCAAGATAAAACAGTGTGCTTTCGTAAGACTTGCTGAGATATAATACTCCATATAAAAAGTCGAATATTTCATAGCATAAACTATGGGACTTGCATTTGTCTGAAAAATCATTTTTCTATCATTTCGATTGTATAACATATGACCCCGAATCATTATTGACTCATTCTATTGGGGTGTCCGGAAAGTTCGTATAATGCTTCGGAAAAAAGTCAGTTCGCGATCAAATGCAGTGATTGCGCAATCTGTTTGTCAACAATGTATTGCATCATTCTGACGTTGAGTAGAGAGAGGATTTAATCAGTCTCCTAGTTGCTACATTGATTCTTGTGATGGACTCCCATCTCTACCTCCGAGCAGTTTTACTTCATTACTACCGTCTTGGCCGATCCGTGAAGGAGGCCCACTCCGCCCTGGCCCAGTCGGAAGGAGCTGACGCCCCCTCCATACCCTTCTGCTATAAGTGGTTCTCCCGCTTCAAGAAAGGGGAGTTTGGTCTCGATGATCAACCCCGCTCTGGACGCCTTCCCTCCCTCGATCAGCCTCTCGTTCTTCGCACACTGAAGCTCAAGCCCATGGCCAGTGTGCGTGAGTTGAAGAAGGATACTGGTACTCCCAGATCAACGGTGTCCGATATCCTCCATCGATCTGGGAAGAAGCCGAAACTCCCACAAGTGATTCCCCATGACCTCTCCCCCGAACAGCTGAAAAATCGTGTTCAAGTCTGTCGGGAATTACTCCATCGTAGATCCAATCTTCGATGGGTCAATTCCATCATCGCTACAGATGAGAAGTGGATCACGTACGATAACCCTGTGAGGAGACTGCAATGGGTGGATGCAGATGAGAAGCCCACGCCCGTCCCGAAGAAGGAAGATCACGGAAAGAAGGAACTCCTCTGCTTCTTCTTCTCAGTGCTCGGTCCCATCTACTGGGAGATCCTCGCCCCTGGCACCAGCATCAATGCCGACCTCTTCTCTGAACAACTGGAAGATGTCGCGATCAGAGTCCCTCCCAGACTCCTGAACCAGGGCAAAATTCTTCTTCTGATGGACAATGCTCGCCCACATCGAGCGAAGACGACCCAGAAGAAAATGGACGAGCTGAAGATCGAGAGGATTCCCCAGCCACCGTATTCCCCAGATCTCTCCCCATGCGACTACCACTGCTTCTGCTCTCTCTCTGACTTCTGCAAAGGAAAGAAGTTCAAGAATCGAGATGAAGTTGTGAGGGCTTTCGTGAACTGGGCGGTCTCGAAGAAACCCGCATTCTGGAAGAGAGGAATCGAGGCCCTGCCCAATCGCTGGATGGAGGTAGTGAGAAAGAAGGTGGCATACATTGGTCACTGAGAATTGTAAAGCATTGAATAAAAATAAAAAAAATTATACGAACTTTCCGGACACCCCAATATTATTCGCATGCGTTTGTCACGGAGAAAGATAAATATGTTCATTATTTATGTACAAAATATATTGCATATGAGTCCTTGTGGCAGTTTTTTTGGACTTCGCTATTTCCTATCGTTCCTCAGTTTTGTTGGAAGAGCACGATTTCCGTCCTTCTCTATTACATATCGTAATATCCGAAGAAAAAAAGAGTTGGAAGGAAAAAAGTCGATTCCTCCTTTGCCACTGGAGTCTTCGCGATCCGAAAGTCACTAATTGGACACTCGGTTTTCCTATCTTCTCTCTTATTAGTCATCCGTCTGCTGCCAAGAGATCAGAGTGTGAGAATTACACATCCAATATTGTTTTCTACTCGTAGGCACAAATGTTAGTTCTTGCGACAATCGGTATCTTATCTAAGTCTCATTGAGGGCAGCTATGAAGGAAGGACTTGAGCTTTCCAATCTATCCGAATCTCGTGTGATAATACATTGGCGATACATTATTTATTTATATTAACATAACAGTACAGTTAGTATAGTTGAAGGAAGTTGAATGATAGAACTCTCATATCAATTTTTAAAAAGTTGGAGGATCGTTTCCTCGAGGTGACCTCTATGTAGCGGTTGTATATCAACTTGGTACGTAAAGGTAGGACCAATACCTGCGATAACCTGTTATTTCTATGGCTCATTTGAATATTCAATGGACTTGCCTTCACTTCTCACAGGCGCTGCAAATGAATTCAGTTTTAAAAAGATGTTAAAATAAAGAATTGGAAGTTCTTCTTGTTGAGTCGGTGTAGACGACTGAATGAAAATATTATGAAAGAGTAAAATGGTTACAATTGAATATAATATGCTAGACGAAGGAAAGCGGGCTCTAAATTCGATGGATGAGAAGAAAATGAAAGAGGAGAAGCGAGCAAGTGAGAGAAAGCAGAATGGGAGGAGCTTCCGTGAGGACTCGGAGATCGAATGTTGATCGTTTGATGGATTGCCAAGATTGTCAGTATGGGACACAGTGGAAGAGGAAATAGTTCACTCTTCACAGTAAAAGTGGCTATGAGAATGCCCGAAAACAAAAAAAAGAAAACATTTATTTATGAAATAGTACTATTTTTGAGCGGCAAGTTGTAGTAGCCGTGTTCTCATCAGCTATTTTCCAGAAACGAATCATCCCATTGCATATTTTCCCAATTTATAATATAATTAGGCTCCTCTCTGATGATGTTTTGTAATTATTATTTCGAAAAAAAAACTTCAGAAAACATAATTTTATTCGGTTACAATTTGCACATTATAATCAATTTACTCGGTGCTCGATTCATTTGAAGTTGTTCATGTCCTCGAAGAACTCGAGTGATTCCTCCAAACAATTTGTCTCCTGCGTCTTCGTTTGTGCCGATAAGAATTCCGCGTTCGTTTGAACCTAAAGTCAATCACAGGTTGTGCATGCAATATTTTCGTTCACCTTGAGCTCTCTGGCAGATAATATAAATATTTATGAAAACTATTAGAAGACTGTATGTTCTTCAATTTCAGTCGATGTAGACGACTGAATTAAGCATGATTAGACAACTTAATAAAGCCCGCGAATCAATGAAAAACGACGTCAAAGTGGAGCACTCGAAAGGGACGAATAAAATAAGAACGAAGAGACTGGAAGATGGACAAACGGGATTAATCGTCTGCCGGTTCCAGTCATTGAAAAAAATGTAAATGTAAAGCAGCTCCGGAAGAAACTCCGCCCACAATAGTAATATCCGAAGGAAAGGAGAGTTAGAGGGAAAGAACTCGATTCCTCCCGGGGCACTCGAATCTTCGCGATACGAAGTGGACTAATTGGACAATCGGTTTTCCCTCGTTAGTCTTCCGTATGTGATTCATCTGAGAATTGAGTGTGTGCACAACACATTCGTCCCGTTCTTCAAGTTATCTACCATCTCTAGAAAAAAAAACTCATGTCCCTCAAAAATTAAACTCATTAGCTCTTTCTCATTAGCTCAAGTAGAGCTCGTTACGATAATGACAGCGTCCATTTTCGAACGACGAAGGGAGGATACACTTTACCTTCTGAACGAATCCATTATGATTACACATCGAATATTCATACTCCATTTGCTTTAGCAGAAACGTCATACGATTAATGAGATACAGTTGAAGAGCAAATGGCTCACTCTTCTCAGTAAAAGTGAGGGGCTGATTATGAGAATGCCCGAAATCGTGCACTTTTTTGCGAAAGTACTACTTTAAAGCGACACTTTTTAGTTGTAGTCTCTCTGGTCATATATCTCCTAACGAAGGAGCACATTGCGTCTATGCCATTTTCTAACAGAACTATGCTCCTCTCCGATACTCTTTCGTTTTTATTTTGAACGATACATTTTAGAAATACATAATTGTATTCGGATAATTGCTTTTGTACAATTAAATTATTTCACTCCGTGCTCGATCCAGTTAAAGTTCGTGATCTCCTCCATCAATTCTACGAAATAATCCGACTTCTGTTGCGTCTTCTGATGTGCCAAAGTGAATTTCGTGTTCCTTCAAACCTAAAAAATAACCAACAAGTTTATAGTAAGCAACATTTTCTATCATTTGCTGATGATATATTTTAGAATATTACTTAAGAGAATACACTTTCTTCAAGTAGAGGCGATGTAGGCGACTGAATCAAGCGGGAATTAGATATAGTCGACAACACATATGAGCTCAGAAAGAGAAAAACGCGAGTATTCAGGCATCCAACTATTATACAAAGTGAGGCTGAGAGGATAGCGAAGGAGGAGGAAGACAACTCTCGATCTCGTCCTTTCGGGTTCACCCTTAGCATT
Organism: Pristionchus mayeri; assembly: GCA_036245805.1. Taxonomy (NCBI): domain Eukaryota; kingdom Metazoa; phylum Nematoda; class Chromadorea; order Rhabditida; family Neodiplogasteridae; genus Pristionchus; species Pristionchus mayeri. The sequence continues at coordinate 16,723,296 of BTRK01000006.1, forward strand.
TCAAGAGCAAAAGGAGTGTTACTTCTACCCCCTTGGAAATTTGTTCATGCGAAATGAAAACTAAAATATAGAAGAAGAACTCAAGGTTACATCGCGTCGCTAAAATATCGAGTGAAAGACAGTTGCGGGAAGGGGAGAGAGAAGAAGAAGGGGCGGAGTAAGCACATCTTATGGGGGAGGAAGCAAGTGACTCACGAGACTCACAATCAACCACGAGGGACTAATTGGCGTATTGATCTCCATCTCCTCAGTTCGCCTACTCTCTACCGGATACGTTGTGAGAGTGATAATGAATAATGAGAGGGATAGAAAAATGAGAACTTTGAATTACAAGTTGAATTTTAAGTGAGCGTTATGAGCAAGAATTGAACAAATGTTGTTTCTCCATTTAGACATTTTCGGTTAAATGTAAAAATACATCAACACACGAAATGAGCAAAACATCGCATTAATACGCGGAAATATAATCAAAACGTAATTTGAATTTCAAGAATGGAGGAATTCAATGTTAGATGCACTACCGAGAACAAAAGAAATGAAAGATGTCTAACGAGAGCGGAAACCTACTTCCTAATCGAGAAGAAAGGAAAATGCGTCTCGTTAGCACTCGAAGCCGCTCACAAGGTGCTGATTGCCGTTTTGATCTCGCCCAATTTCAGTTCCCCCTCTCTTTCCCTCTCGACTGACAGACAGTGTGTAGGATTCGTATGAGAACGAGATCAAGCCCATACTTGTTGTTCTGAGATGGGCGCTTCTCAAGCGAATCACTACGCTACTCTATGTAGTCTTGTAAAATTGAACCACGACGGATAGGGACTAATACTCGTATTCGATCCACACCCAAAGTACTCCTTGCGGAGGACAGCAAGAGTGAGAAACATTTCCGGCAAAATAAATCGACAATGATCTGGCAGCTAATAGCTGATAAGATATGGCCAGCTAAAAGAAAATGCTAATTAATGAAATATCAAAATATATTTTCTATTCCTAAGGAATGAATCGGCCCTTTTATTTTAAAAAATAACCACCAAAGTGCGAAATGCAACTCCTACATGTGCTCAAAGTAATTTCTTGTAAAACTTGAGATGCTTGAACCTCGAAAATCTTTTGCGAGAACTCTCATTCTTATCTACACTTCACTTATCCTATTTTATCCTCACTTATCTAATCATATTATTCCTAGGTTTAGCGGTTCTTATAATCATGAGTACAAATGAATTTTAGCTATATGATTCTTTAAAGTTACGAGTTTCAATACATATTATCCATCTCTTGTTTCTTCGTCGAATATGATTTGCAGATGACTCGGCCATTAATTTGATTTACACATGCTTAGTAAAACACGCCAAAATACAAACGAAGCGCATTACTGTACCACGCTGCAATTAAAAGAGGAATAGCGGCAAAACTAAATATTTGACTCTTTCATTACCATTGCCTACCTTCCCCAACGATATGAGATTTTGAAATTTTCACATTCATAGCTCTGCTCTGAACGGAGTTATTGCAGCTTGGCTGATTGCCAGCCATGGACATCAGGGGAATAGCTCAGGGAACGAGCGAGAGAGCGCGTGAGGCGAGAGAGTGATCCTCTTGTTTCTCCAACCGCGCGCGGTTCCCTACAGTTCTCCTTTAAGTACATAATTACAGCATATATGCAAAATTACAGCATAAAAAATGTGATGAATATATTCATCACATTTTTCTCATTCAGCATTCTCCAAAACGCTCCTTTCGCTATTCCTTTTTCATTTATTTGAGCAAATTCAGATTACCTTCAACTTCTCGAACTGCACTGTTATGTCAGCGAATAACATTTTCAAATTCATCGACATCACATCTGTACAGAAAATGAGAAAGGTGAAACAACCAAGCAAGGTTTACTAAAATTAATTTACAGAGTAACAAGGGCACTAAGGCCATAGTCGATTCGACAGCATATTTTCAACTGAACAAAATTTCCTTCTTCACTGTTTACGAAAAAGTGAGTTAAGCGCTTTTCGAACAACTGCCGTAATTGAATTTGTGTTGTTTCCAAATGAGGACACGCATATATTCGTTGAATTCTACAACAAACGGGACAGATATGTGTCATATCGTTCCATCAAAAACTCCTTCGATCGAGTAGGACTCAGAAATTATGGATATGATTGGAATACGCAGACATCTACGGTATAGTTTAGGCTCGAGTTCAAAATTAATATACCTATTTCAGAGAATCCACTTGGCCATTAAGCCTATCGGCGAATTAAAAAGAGCGTTCGAATGTTTAAAAAACATTTTTAGAAATACTGAAATTGAGAACGCATGGCTCAGAGAAGTTGATTCTGAGGTAGTGAATATGTTCATGAATTGTCTGGATGGGAGCAGTATCACTGAATTTACGTTCTACTCAAAGAATGTATTAGCATTCATCGTCATGTGGGTATTAAATTTGTAAATTTAAACGAAAATATTTTTGCAGTGACAAATACATATGTATATTTAGAAAATGGAAATTGCGAAAAGCCCATTTGTATCGACTTCCAAACATTAATGATATTTTATCCATGCGTATATCAAAATTCAAGTCTGTTCAGATACATTTGACTATCTCTTTCACGTGACAGATATTGTGAAAACGATGGGGTTCAGTGTCTCGGAATGGCAGGATTCTGGAACTAATGCGGTCTCGTTTATTCGAGATCTTTTCGAAAGGAAATGCGAAAATCTACATATCGGAGATCGAGATTTTCCGGGACCCACATTTTTCTCACTGAAAGATGCTGCGAAACTCTGCCAGGTAAAGAATGTTTTATAAAAAATATTGATATACATTCGCAATTTGCAATTTGATAAAGTGGCGAACATTATATTCACAATTTGTCAATAATATGTTCTTATATTTCAGCATTTTCATCACCTGCGCAAGAAAATTATTTTCGAATGCAAAACAAAATCGCATAGAATGGAAGCAAACATCGGAGAGTATCAAATGAATGTGATCAACAATACTCAAAGCAGTAGACGTCTAGTCATCAAACACTTGAACATTCAGAACTGATAGAATTTACGTGTTTCGTGTACCCCTGTCATCCTTCAACACTGAAAAATTAGTGTATTTTAAAAAGTTATTTTTATACATTGATTATATTCGAACGTGTGTTTGATGTAATAACAAAAATCGATAAACATACAGTTTGTAACATATTTCGACTCTTTCTTGTGTGTGCACTTTCGGTTACTGTAGTGGTGCACTGTGTGCACTAAGCAAAATGAGCACGCGTGCTTGTAAAGAGTATAGACAGATTGTAAAGAGTAGTTTCAATTCAGATCTAAAAATTATATCATTTCATCTCCACGTATCCTATATTTTGATTCTTCTTATATTTCATGTTGATTTGCTAATGTCATCAATATTTATGATGTTTGTATGCTATTCATATTATGTCCGGTGTTTTTTTTATAAAAAAGCAATGAGGAAAAAAGTGAGAACACAAATCCATTTGGAGCATTCCGCTCTTTCTCAGTTCCTTTTTCTCATGAATCGGTAAACACCGTTTTTTTGTATATTCATGCCTTTAACATATGATAAGAAACCTTAAATCGCCTTTGTTATTTCAATAAGTCAAATTTAATTGATCTAAAATATTGAAATTCAGATCATGATCCTCTTCACGGCACTTTCCTCAAGCTCAACTAATAAAATTTGCCGATTTTTAAAAATCAAAACGATTCATCGAATGAGACAGGTTAGAGCTTGTTAATCATGCTTCAGTAAATGATATTTCTAGATAATCAAGAATACCAATCAAATAATAGAAAACTTCGCATGCTTTCAAGTGGAGGAAATTGCAGTGCTGAGTGTTTACAGTGATGTAAGTCGAGGTTAATTAATTGTTTTATTGGTTTGGGTATTCCAGTCTAATAAAAGGAATAGAACAAATTTCAAAATTGAATATAACAATTCATGGGATCGACAAAGAGCTGATCTTTATATGTGGATCAATAAGAAAGATATCATTAAACAAACACATTTTCATTTGCAATCGAATACAGTAAGTTTCAAAACAATTCAGAATTTAATCAATTACATTTCAGTCTAAAACATATCTATTCAAAAATGAAGACGTGGACAAAGCACTGAGTGTTCTCAAGAACATTTTCAAATATACTGTCGTGCATCGTGTGTGGATTGAGCGCGTAAATTCTGAGATAGTAAGCCGATGTATGGAATTCCTGATTGGAAACACTGTCTCGGAATTTCGATTACACTTGGAGGAAAAGGAGCGCATAGACTCGTTAGTTTTTAAAGAAAATTGTCAGTTTCATATTTTTCGTTGTTCTTCAGGGATCGTTGTCTCGATCTGTTTCGTACTTGCAATGTGGTTGTGGTCTTCATTTATAGCCTACCAAGCACTCAGGGTATGCTAGGAAAGACCATTTTTTTAAAGTAAATGTTTTTAGAAGTGTTCGAGTTCCTCCTCAAGAATTCGTGACAACACTAGGATTCAGTGTCGTGGATTGGCATTACTTTGAGATAAATAAAATTTCAATCGTCAAGAACATTTTCAAAAGAAAATGCGAAAGACTTCGAATTGGAGATCAGTTTTGCGATGGAACTCCCTTTTCCTTGGCCGAAGCAAAGTCACTTGTACAGGTGAAATTGAACAAACAAATTTCATAGATCTACAAAGAAAACTAATGGTCCTCTCGTTTGGTATTGTTGAATGGAAAATATTGTCCCGCTGACGTGTTCTGTCTTGTTATATTTGCTCAAAAAGGTTTTAAAAATTTCAGTTTCTCCATCACCAAAACAAGAGATGCATTCTTCGATGCACTACCAACGCACCAAGAACGGAAGCAATTATAGGAGAGTACGAATTGACATCTTCAACTTCCGGAATGTCTTTTGGAGATATGATGATCAAACATGTGGATATTATGAATCGCTACATTTATTAAAATTCCATTATATGATTGAAATGCAATTCATAATTTATTCAACGTTTATTCAACGTTATAAATAAATGCAAGTATTATTTTTTAATAATGTTTATGCCAACAATCTGTCCCCGAAGCCCTAACACCAACACCGATTCTTCAACACGTCGGACATCTGCCAAACTCTTACGAAGATTTCTCCCTACTCCTCGGTGCTTGCTCATGGCGGATAAATAAATTGAAATTGAAACTGACATTGAAATCATAATGTGCTTTGCGCATTTGCTCTTTCCTTCATCGTCTTTGCTTCTCACCACTTCGTTCATCCAGTCCTCGGTCTCAACGCTTACCTAACTCACTTCTAACTATCATCCTCATAACAATCAGCCTTTTGTTTACCGTAATCGAACACCCGAGTGTATTACACCAGACGTTTTTTTCGCGCCCGGCAGTCGCCTAGACGCGTGCAAGAATAACCACTTCTTTGTTAAAATCGTTTTGTAAGAACAATTTTGTATTTCATGCTCTTTGTGTCCTTTTTCAAAGTGAGCTTTCGCGAATACTCAGATTGCGCGCTAGTCATAACGGATTACGCAAACAAGCGCTGCCTTTTTGACGTTATTGTTATGTATGAGCGTGGTGAGAGTGGTAAGTAATAGAGAGAGTTTATTACAATACGGGACAATGGTAATTATGGAAGATAGAGAGTAGTAAATAGGAGAGAGGTGGTTCTAGAATGGTAGTGTTGCATTCATAGACCACACGGGTCACCTACACGGCTAATAGGGAGCGACCGGACTAACAACCATCCAACACAACGGGGAGAGACTAGACGGGCCTCTCTAAAAGGACGCGGGAATAAGGCAAGCTATTCCCAGCCAGGCGGAATCATATTACTTGCGGAACGGGTAATAGATGACTACGGTAAGTGAGTGCGGCTGTGTCAGACTTATGATCTAGCCTCGTACACAACACCTCCGCCACAAGATATGAAATACGAGTATTGAATATCTGACGAAATGAGAGCATAAGTCATGGGATATCAATATCGTAACGGAATAGGGTACGGTAGTCTATCAATGGGACTCTTTGAGAGTATGTCTTTCTGTCGTTCTCCACAACTTCCGTGGGCACGATAATCTTGGACGAATCGATGGTTCGTAGAAGCACACTCGTACACGATGTAGCGTAGTTGCACTTGAACACTATGAAGATGCCGTTGCACTTGTACACGATGAAGATGCCGTTGCGCTTGTACACGATCCTCAGTCATCAACCATCTCTGGACACACAGCCCTCGATGAATCTTCACTCATGATGTACGTAGTACCCTTTTAGCGAACTCTCTGGTTGCTCTACCGACATCTCGTCTCTCGGACTCCCTCCTCTTCCTCCTTCTTGGGGAGATTGAGCCGAGCTCTTATCATACTGCACCTCCTATCCTTCCTCACAGAGCGAGAGAGATAAGTAGATACATGATCTTCTACCCGAAGGTCACCGACGAACATTCACTGACTTTAGCGCGCTTTCATCAGACACCTTTCTTATCTCCTTTCCAGAGATAGTGCTCTGATTCATGACCTTCCACGAAGATCAGTACTCGATTTCCAGTGGATTCATTCGGTATCTCACTCTTCATTCATACGAAGTCTTAGTAGTGAGATCATCTTCACTGTATTACCCTCACAGGATAATGTTCATCTTTCATCTGCTTCGTTCACCACTCCTAACACTCCTCTCCTTCTTCCTCTTTGAAGAAATGAGCATTTCTGGCTACTTGAAAGCACTCGGTGAATGAACAGATGTCCATTCCTGGCAGGATCCGTAGATTCCTCCAGCTTGGGTTACGTTAGATTTCGTACACATCAACGAAACCAAGGAAGCGAACAGAGCGTTCCATGGCATATCACAGGTAATCTCTTCCAGATTCACCTCTGCACCTCCTTCGCCTTCCCATTCAGTTGCTGGTGTTCAATTTAAGCAGGCTCAATATGCACTCTAGCTTCACGGTCTCTCAGCTAAAAGTGTCTTCGGAGTGGGCTCTCTCCATACAATAGTCTCAGTTGGTATACATATTCTGCCCTTGGTGTGTCTGATTATCCGTGGTTCCCTCACTTTGCAGCTTCAACACACGAATACACACCAGAGAAATCGATCGTGGAGAAGTTGCTTCCTCTCAATTGAGTCCAAGTCAACCTCCGGTATCAACAGGATTTTGCTCTGCCCTCTCATGGGGTCAGCATCTAATGGCACAATTCTACTATCGACTTCGAATGTCCACTCCTGCACCAAGTGTAATCCTTCGAGTTTACTTCCACAACAGTAAGTTGATCTTCCGATCGCTGATCGATCTCCACATCGCACACCTGCTGGCTGATACAAGGGATTCTTGCCTACATCACCGCTCATCGCACTCGTGAGTACGGTCTGTCCAGTCTCGCATTATTCTGGATATTCCACCCAGTACGCGTAGTATTCCGGATACTTGATGCGCTTGACTACTGTACATTCACATCCATTGTGAATGATTAACTGTGATTCCACTTCGGAATCATCACCACCGACAAGTCGAAAATCGGGGTTCGAGTGACTAGACCACGTCACTCTGCATTGGGTGTACACCTACACACCTGCCCCTACATGAGTCTCGAGATCACCGGCATCTCCAAATAGATTGCACTGGGTTCTCCACTCAATGGGTCTTCTCCTTCTCCTCTGTGCATGCTCGCAGCACACACAGTTCTTTACTCTATCGACTGATCACCTCTTGTGACAGCGATTACTCTCAGCCAATATCTTCCTAGCAGCTTCTTGAGTGTGAATACCGTACTCCTCTCCTCATCTCTGGCTCAATCATAGACCAGGGCGCGGGAATAAGGCAAGCTATTCCCAGCCAGGCGGAATCATATTACTTGCGGAACGGGTAATAGATGACTACGGTAAGTGAGTGCGAAAAGACCGAAGAGTGATGAATGGTGCCCAATGGCATTATTCGCACCTAATCTTTCTCACTCCATCTCTCACCCAATCGACGTTAACAATTTGTTAAATGTGTTACACTTTTGCTTAAAAATTGTAGAAGAAGATTTTTTCGTTGTACCGTAATTTCGTTATGTTTTATTGATTGATATGAAGCTGTTCGCGTAAGAATCGAACAAATCGGAGCAGGTTTGGCACAGGCCAAAACTATCGATTTTTCAAAACTCTGGTTACTGGGGTTTTCCAGGGTGCTGACGACGATGGTCATATGCATTTTGCACCTAGAGCATTCGTTGAGGCCAGACGGCGTCACGTCGAAATCGCATTATCGCAATGTATCTCTGCATCTGGTATTCCCTAAATTAAGTGAACATGTTTTTAGGAGTAAAATGCAATGGTGATCACGACTGCCTAGTCTAAATTTTAAAATTTACAAAAATAAAATTTAAAATTTTTCTAAAAACTCGGAGAGCCAAAAGCATAAAATGAAAGTATCACCGATTTGACCGGATTGATGTGAGGATTCCTAATATATTTTTCATTTTTATGTTAGACGTGCTCAATTTTTATTGTGTAATTAAATGTATCTGTAAATTGAGAGATGTGCAGAGTGAAGTGCCAGTGGGCATGCTGAGAGACAATGGGAAGAGGAGAGAGTGCAGACAGTCAGAGGAACGAGAGGCAGAGGAGGGAAGAGGTCAATCGATACGGGCCGAGAGACATCGCGGTAGATCATGGGGAGGAGACAGTTCATCTCTCAATTTTCAGATACATTTAATTTCACTATAAAAATTGAGCATGTCTAACATAAAAATGAAAAATATTTTAGGAATCCTCACATCAATCCGGTTATACTTTCATTTTATGCTTTTGGCTTTCCGAATTTTTGGAAAAAAATTTATAAAAAAAAAAATTTTATTTTCGTGAATTGTAAAATTTAGAGTACACAATCGTGATCGCCGTTGAATTTCACTTCTAGAAACATGTTCGCTTAATTTTGGGAATACCAGATAGATGCAAAGATATACGCGATTATGCGATTTCGACGTGACGCCGTCTGGCCTCAACGAAGGCTCTAGGTGCCAAATGAATATGGACATCGTCTTCAGCACCCTCGAAAACCCCAGTAACCAGAGTTCTGAAAAATCGATAGTTTTGTCCTGTGCCAAACATTGTTCGATTCTTACGCGAGCGGCTTCATATGCAGAAATACAGATCATGATCCTCTTCTCGGCACTCACCACAAGCTCAACTAATACAATTTGCCGGTTTTCCAAAATCAAAACGATTCATCGAATGAGACAGGTTAGATCATGTAAATAATGCGTTGACTAAATAGCATATTTTAGGTGTGCAAGAATACAAAGCAAATAATTGAAAATTTTGCATGCTTTCAAGTTAAGGAAATTTCAGGACTGAGTGTATACAGAGAGGTAAGTTGTGATTAATGTATTGTTGATTGTATTACGAATTCAAGCGTTATGAGAAGAATAGGACAAATTTCAATATCGAATTTCGAAATGCATGGGATCGTCATCGAGTTGCTCGTTATATCTGGATCAATAAGAAGTACATCATTACACAACAACACTTCCATAGGGAATCCGCTACGGTCAGTTTAAATGTTTTCCTGTAATTCATCAATTTCAGTCTAAAACAATCTCAATCAATAATAATGATGTTGAAAAAGCATTGGTATTTCTCAAGACCATTTTCGAACATACTGTCGTTAATGATGTGTGGATTAGAGGAGTAAACTCCAAGATAGTAAACCTGTGTTTGGAGTTCCTGATTGGAAATACTGTCTCGGAATTTCGGTTACATTTGGAGGAGGAGGAGTGCATAGACTTGTAAGTTTTTAGGCCAATTTGTCAGTAACCTATTTTTGGTGTTCTTCAGGGATCGTTGTCTCGATATGTTACGCACGTGTAATGTGGCAGTGGTCTTTATTTATCGTCTGCCAGGCACACAGGGTGTTCTAGGAATAGTCGAACTCATTAAAGTAAATGTTTTTAGAAGTGTTCCAGTTCCTCCTGCAATTAGCAGAACTCGTGAAAACACTGCGATTCGGTGTCGTGGATTGGCACTACTTTGACATTAATAAAATCACAATCGTCAAAAATATTTTTGCAAGAAGATGTGAAAAACTTCGAATTGGAGATGAATTTGGCTCAGGAACTACATTTTCTTTGCCCGACGCAGAGTCACTTGCTCAGGTGAACTTTAAAAAAAAGATAATAGGTAGCACAAGCAGGGAAACATCCTTCATAGATCCACAACGAAAACTTGTGACAGTGATACTATTATTTTTCGAGGGAAGTTAATGCACTCACTCGTTTTTTCCCGATATTTTCACACTAAAGTTCTAATCATTTCAAGTTCTTCCATCATATAAACAAGAAATGCATCTTTCGATGCACTAGCAATACATCAAGAATAACCACAATTATCGGGGAATACGAAGTGAACTCTTCAAATTCTGGTACTCACTACGGAGATATGATGATCAAACATGTTGAGATTATGAATTGCTTCATTAATTAAAATTCACTTGTACAATTAATAAGCAAATTATGAATTCATAATTTACTCAACATTTACTATTGCATTATATTTTACATTATGGTTTGACATGAATTACCGCATAATAATTTTTTTAAATTCCGAAGAATGTCAATGATTTAAGCCACACTATCATACCGACAATTACAAGGCGCATTCTTTTCACGTTTGCTCTATGCTTCTTTGCTTTTCACCACTTCATTCATCCAGTCTTGTCTCAAACGCTTAGCTAACACTCACTTCTAACTCCCATCCGCATAACAATCAGTGCTGGTTTACCGTAATTGATCACGCGAGTGCAGTACACCAGACGCTTTTTTTCGATTCCGACAGTCGCCAAGACGCGTGCAAAGATGACCACTGCATTGTTACCATTTCGAATTCATTGCTCATTGTGTCTATTGAAAGGGCAGATTAAGAAAATTCAGATTATGATCCCTTTCTCGAAACTCTCACAAAGTGCATTGAAGAAAATATGTACATTTTTGCAAAGGAGAGCGACGCAGCGCATGATACAGGTCTCGATATTTGTTTTTACATCATCATTAAAAATTTACAGAGCAGCGAGAAAATGCGGAGAATCGTCGAATCATGTTATAATTTATATTACGTAGCTGAGCTTAGTGTATTCGTCGAGGTAACTCCATCTTTAATATCACACATTCAAATATTTCTTTCAGCATAATAAACCTGATAGAACCTATTGTAAAATAATATTTGCCAATGGCTGGGATTGCTCCCGAACCGAGCGTTTTATCCGTATCAATACGACAGCTATTCTCATTCAAGGGGTCAGAATACATTAATATTTAAAAAATACGTTAATCATATTCAGTGTACAACAATCTCACTCAAGAATGTCAACGCGGAAAAGTCACTGCGAAATCTAAAGACAATTTTAGAAAATTCGAAGATTGACTATGTTTCTTTCAAAGATGTAAATGCCGAGATGATAAATGTGTTTATGAAATTCCTCGATAAAAATTCCGTGACGAGATTTCAATTCAATTTGAAAAATGATGATGGATGTCCAGACTTGTAAGTTTTCTAATGTCACTATTTCACACATATCGATTTTGTCTTGTGGGTTTGCAAAGTTTTGGTTCGCTAATACGGGTTTTCAGCGGTATATGTATTGATTGATGTACGTACTCACAGTATGCAACGCGAAAGTAGTGTATCTGAACGCCCTTCTGAACAGTGCGGGTATTTTGATATACCACTCACACACTCCAACCACGATCATTTTAGATGTGCTACAATTTCTGACTCATTTATCCGATATCGTACACACAGTTGGATTCAGTGTCATGGGATTTGAAGAGTCGGATCCTAACAAAATGGCTATTGTTCGCGAAATGTTCATGCGAAAATGTGAAAGGATTTATCTCGGAACGGTGAACGTACAGAGTTTGTGCGCTCCCTTCACAAAGGCTGAAGCAAAAACACTTGTTGAGGTGCGAATTAATGAAAAAACTAGGCTCATTCGTAATTAGGCACACATCTCTTTTTCAGTTATTTCACAATTTGCACAAGAAAATTGAATTCCGATGCGCTACTAAAGCAAGAAGGATGCATAAGAATATTGTAGAGTACAATGTATCTGTTTCAAACATTCAACGAGTAACAGACATTCGATTTCTTGAGATCAAGCACTTGGAAATTCCAAACTGAATAGCGACGAATCTTTATCCGCTGATATCCAGAAATACTTAACTAATGAAAAATGCATTTCTCCCGGTTAACCATATAATTGTTTTTATTTGCTTTGATGATACGAGATAAAATCCTATACAACGGTACCACGCGAGTAATGCAAGCATCGCGTTTGAGAGTTCTGTATTTCTGTATTCATTCTTACTAAACTGTCAATGAACATTTTTTAAAATATATTTCTTACAACTCATTCTAGTGGACGTGTATGTATTAGGTTGAACAGAAAGTCTTTATAAACTGTTTTGCTCGATCACTGCTCAGTGCACGAGACCTTTGGTGTTCCCTCGCCTCTAGTAAATAACACATGACAAAGGGACTATGTGGTCAACAACTCCCCATTCCACGCCTTTCATTCTGCCACTAGTAAGACCACGATGTTTGTTCCCACGGCCTTGCACATCCGCAACGTTCTGTTATTCGTATTCCTCTCTCACACTACAATGAAGGAATAGGAACGTCAGTTGGCTGAAGTGTACGATTCATATGCCACTCACTATGCCACCATATGCCACCAGACCATGCGCAATTGGTACCAACTCTTCGAGAAGGGGGACTTTTCCATGGATGATCATGACCGGTCTGGGAGGCCACCCGAGCTGGATTTGGATGCGCTACGGATCGTAGTGGAATTGGATCCTTTCCAAATACCCGCGACATGGCAGCCACACTTGGGGTATCGCAAAGCACCATCGTAAAATGATTGGTCTCCATTGGCAAGAAGAAGAAGCTAGGCCGTTTCATACCCCACAAATTGACCCAAGACCAGTTTGACCACCGTGTCGACGATTCCCTTTCTCTACTCACTCATCACGCTGGAGATCGATGGTTGGACCGTCTCATAACAGGGGTCGATAAGTGGGTCTGCTATGAGAATCACCATAGGAGGGCACAGTGGGTGGATGCCAATGAGACCCCACAGGACGTCGCAAAGCCTGACCTTCACCCTATGAAAATCTTGCTCTCTGCCTGGTGGGGAGTGGATGGCCCGATTTACTGGGAGCTCCTACCCGAGAAGCGGATAATTACTGGATATGTCTACACTAAACAACTACGGAATCTCAAGAAGAAATTCGCACAATCTGCCCTGAACGGCAAGAAAGTGTACTATCAACACGATAACGCCCGACCCCATGTTGCACGGCAGGTCAAGCAGGAGCTGTCCAAATACGGCTGGATGGTTCTCCCTCATGCACCGTATTCTCCTGGCTTGGCCCCTTCGGATTATTGGTTGTTCTCGGATCTGACCCGTCATCTCGATCAGAGATCCTTCACTTCCCGTGGGGTGATCGAGGCCGCACTCAAGCAATATTTTGATTCGCGCCGAGATGGGTTCTATAAGGAGGGAATCCATAAGTTGCCTGAACGTTGGAGATTTGTCGTAGATAACAATGGTGCATACGTTTGATTTCGCTCTTGCGCTTTATTGTCAGAAGAAGGGATATAAAAAGTTTATAAAGACTTTCTGTTCAACCTAATACAATATGTAGTATATTTGTTGATGTTGAATTAATTTCGAAAATCATGAACATTTTGCTGCACGGTGATCAATTTTGAGAAAATCGTACCTCTAAACCATTAGATTCTGATTAATTACATCACTATTTTTATATTTAAAGACCGCAAGGTATTTGGCCAAATTGGTCTTTCATGGTCGTTTATGCGCCTAATGTGTGCCTCGAGGTTCAAACAAGACCATACGGTTTACCGCTTGCCAATATCTTATCTCTGAAACGAGTTATAGGCCGAAAACAGCTCGAAACAAGTTCAACAGGAAAGGAGTTGAAAGCGGGACGAGGTGGTTGTGGGCGGAGCCCATTCTGCCCATTCTCATGCAGATCTCCAAAAGTTCGGCAAGAGCTTTGCCTCGAGCCTTGCTCGAGGAACCGAGAGGAGGTCTAGGGCGCGCGCTCTCTATACGCGTCGGGGCAGAGCACAGTCCTGAACGAGGGAGAGGGAGTGGAGAGAGGAGCGTCCCAGCCCGACTTTACTCGTTGACAAGAAACGGCGAATCGGAGACACTACCGATTTTTGTGTTATTTTTTTAAAGAAAATAAAATTCACCTAAAAATCGTCTTCACTTTTATGCTTGATCAACGAAAACGGTTCAGCATTCGCTTTGCTATCTCTCGATCCGTCTTTTCGGCTATTCTTTATCCCTTCCGAGTAGGCGGAGCTTGCGGTCTCTATTTATATTGGGCACATTGAGATGTCCTTATTGGTGCATAAACCATTTTGGATTTTTTTGTATTCCTCGTCGCGAAGTTGTCGATGGAAGCGGCGTTCGCATCTATTTTTTTCTAGCAGTTTCTCCCTTTACCAGTCAGAGCTTCAGCGTCCTTCGAATTAAATGCAGATGCCAAAAGAGACGCGAGTCAAAAGACGCATTTTATGTTTCGGTGTGTTCCGCATTTCACATTTTGAACTGTAAATTTAGACATGATCCTCTTCTCGACACTCTCCTCTCGTGCATTGGCTAAAATATGCTCATTTCTGAAGAAGAGGGCGACTCAGCGTATGATTCAGGTCGGATCACGATTATTGTTTATGCAATCTAACAACATTAAAATTTTCAGAGCAGCGAGAAAATTCGGAGAATAATAGAATCCTTCGCACGTTTTCATTTAACTGAAGTCAAAGAGCTTAATGTATCCGCAGCGGTGAGTTAACCTCAAACATAGTATATTCTAAGATCTATCTTTTTACAGCACGATAAGCCTGACAGAACAAATTTCCGAATTGAATTTTACAATGCGTGGGACTGCTTCCGAACAGATCGTTTCGTTCGGATCAATAAGAAAGCCATTAATAATCAACGACCACCCAGAAGAACTGGCAATAATCTCAACGGCAACCTCACAATTATTTCACTAAAAAATGCGGACGTGGAACAGGCACTAAACTGTATCAAGACACTTTTCGAAAACACGACAATTTGCTATGTCTCGTTTACTAATGTAACATCCGACATGTTAAATCTATCTATGAAATTTCTTAGCAAAAGTTCCGTTACGAGATTTTTATTTAATTTGAAGAGGGATGAAGAATGTCCAGACCTGTGAGTTTGTGAATGTCTTTGGTTCGTACATTTGGTTATTCAGGGACCTATGTCTCGATGCCTTCAAGGTATGCGATGCTCAAGTAGTGTATATCCATGCCCTTCCAAGTAGTTCAGGTATTTCAGACATAAACACTCGTAGTAACAACTAATATAATTTTAGAAGTGTTTCAATTTCTGATTCGATTATCTGATATCGTAACCACACTCGGATTCAGTGTCTCGGGATTTGAAGAGTCGGATCCTAACAAAATTGTGCTTGTTCGTGAAATGTTCAAACGGAAATGTGAAAGGATTTATCTCGGCCAAGTGTACGTACAGAGAGTGTGCACGCCATTCACAATGGAAGAAGCAGAGACACTTTTAGAGGTGCGAATTAAAAAAAACAATCAAATATTTACTATCAAATACTACAATTTCATTTGAAATTTGGCTCAAAATTAACGCTCATTTTTAGTTATTTCACAATCTGAACAAGAAAATAGAATTTCGATGTGCTACGGCAGCACCAGCGATGGTTAAGAATATTGGAGAGCACAATGTGTCTGTTTTAAATATTCAACGGGTAACGGACACTAGATGTCTGGTGATCAAGCACTTGGACATACGGAACTGAATTTTGAAATTTTTTAAAAATTATTTTCACATTCCCTTTATTGTCGCAAAATGTGTAGAAATGTATTTCAATTCAAATACGTGTCCATTGATCCTAGAATGCAATATTATTTTACAGTTTGTTTTGGTACAATCCGATATGTGCAACTCATCAAATATTTTTATTCACACCCAGAAAGCTGTATTTTGTGAGTTGTGTTCTGTGAATTACAGTATTCCTTCTCACCAAGCTGTCAATAAACTTGCTTTTCGCGCCAATTCTTTCTTCCTTCTCTATCTATCAATGAGCATGCATCGATTGAGCTGAGTCTTTCACTTTTGATCCCGTCCAGATTAGTTGATTTTGGAATTTGATTGCGTAGAAGAGCTCTAGGCCTGTTCATTCTTAAACGCATTACGTGCTCACAATAATTGAACACAAGAATTTTAAAACAATTGAGATGACGATATATGTTTCTACCTTCACCACACGTTCGCTGACTTACATCTGTAATCTCTTGGACAGCAAATCTTTCCTGGAAATAAGAAGGGTGATTTAGATCTTATGAATTATGTTGCAAATCATTTTAGGTTAACAATCAAACAAAGAATATCATTGATTCATGAGCAAGCGCCTCCCTATTCCAAGCACACATTTTTAATGTTTTTCCCGCTGTGAGTTAGCAGTGATTTGACTCTAACTTAAGTGAAAACTTTAATGAGTTTTACATGTGTAGTAATCATATTTTTCAGTGGACAAACGTAATGCATATACAGTTGAGTATTCAATTCTGCAATGAAAGAGATTGCGTTATGAAGAAGATTTTAATCGTGACAACATTTGGCAGCCTTCCGACCAAACTAACCAGCCACTCCAAATAGGTTAGAGAATTTAATGAAATTATGTTACCATAATCAGCACACTTAAGACACTCGATATTAATTTTGGTTCGGACGTTGAATTGGTAACAGCGTTGATTTCAAAACGAGTAATAATAATACAGAAATACGCCAAATTCAATTTTTAATTTGAAAAGTGATATATTGGACAAGCTTTTCATATTCCTAGCTAAGAGCACAGTCACAGAATTCACATTATATTTTAAGAAAGATGAAGAACTTTTCGGATTGTAAGTTTATTTTTTTTGTTTGGACAAATGTTCTTTTAGTAACCGCTACTTGGTGACATTCCAAACATGGAATCTGGAACACGTTAATCTGACCAAACTACTAAACAGTCAAGGTAAATTTGCAGAAAAATCGTATTCCATATCATATTTGCAGACACTTTCAACTTTATTCTGAAACTGGCGAATATCGTGAAAACATTGGAGTTCAGTCTAACTGAATGGCACGATTTTAAAGTTCAGAAAATCTCGATTGTGCATGAAATACTCCAAAGGAAATGTGAAACTCTCAAAATTGTTTCAAATTGTGACGTATGGTATACATTAAATGATGCAAAAAAACTTACTCAGGTAGCATAAATTGCACATACATAGTTTCCGAACGAATCAGTTGAAACAATCAAATATTGAAAAAGTTTTTGGTAATACAAAATCAGGTACTTCGAACTAGAACACTCATCCCTCTAACTACTAGTTGCAAATGGCCAATATCTTCATCGTTTCAGTTGTTTAATCATCTGGGTAAGAAAGTATGGTTTGAATGTGGCACTACAGAAGATATATATCTAGACCAGAACATCGGCGAGTACAATGTGTGGATCACAGACTTACTAGCATGCATGATTATCAAGCACGTAGATCTCGAATGAATACACGTAATCCGTGATGATTTTTATCACTAAAGATGTTGTTGAATGGTGTGTTCTTAATGGCGCAAATTTGAGTTGTTTTGGCAATTCCAATGATCAATATAAATAAACATATTGTCTACCAATCTGGATTAGTCGGAGACATTCACCAGTTCTACTAAAAACTTGTCAGACTGTGTCCCAACATACTGCAAATGCTCTTGCTGGTTTTCCCTCTGGCAAGGATGAACACACTGGAGTCTTCCAACGAGGTGGTCCAGACTGAGGGATAGGAAGCTGCCATCCTGAAAACGCAAAGTCGCCCAGTTATCGAGCACCGTCATTCCAGTGCAAGTTCACATGCAGATAATCACAGCCCGACCTCTTTCATTACTTGTACTCCTCGTACTCGCATGTCCAGGTCCGTTAATTCGAATTATTCTATAAATTTATTTTATATTCTCCGTTATATTATCTTTTAATTCGTATTAATAGATAACGATTTAATAGAGAAAGCGGATGGTCGTTGCTCATCAAATTGTAATAATAATCTCTAATTTCAGTCCTTCCCACTAAGCGAAAGGGCAGTACCAAGATACCTCTCGATTACGACACGGCTCAGCTGAAGCAAGAATTACAGATAAGGTATGCCCTTTATCAATTTTGTAGCGTTTGCTAGCAATTCATAATCAGATTCTCTAATTATTCTAACAAAAAAGTACCCATTATTGATACAGTTATGTACTCACTCAAATTACAGATCATCCGTGCTCCAATATGGGGACTTTTTCACAACTCAACTTAGTATCCAGTTCAGCGCCTATAGGCGGTGAGTAAATTCAATGCTTTCCGAATGTTCAGTTACACGTTTCACTTTCAGTAACAGTTGCCAGAAAATGTTTCTTGATTCGTCAGTTCGAAAAGTTATATCATTTTCTCAGCTCATTCCATCTGCTTCTCCGTTCTGTCTCCCCTGATGCGCCTCCATTCCACAAGGGTCTGGCAGTCCTGCAAGACGGAGATGTGCAAGTCGTTCATCCACATCATTTCCTCTACGAGGGATATGCCCAGGGTAGGTCATACTGGTTGTTAGAATCTCATGTTCAAAGTATTTTTTTAAAATTTTTCAAAAATACATATTTCAGGAGATGTGAAATCAGCAGTCTATGGTTCGCTATTCGACGGCGTTTTCGACGGCCACATCTACTTATCTGATGGAAGCTCCTTCATGGTGAGTGCATACGGTATCGGGACTGAAATTTCAGCAAAACACTAACGATTTCAGGTCGAAAGAATGTCCAAATATGCCTCGAATAAAGCGAGCAACTTCTCGTATCACTCAGTAATATCATTTGACAATCAGGTGCCCATTTAGATCATTGGTTTAAATTATTTCTTCTAATTTTATAAAACTTCATGAATTGCATCAATTATGTGTTCCAATCTTCAATTAATTGATGTTGATAATTTTCAGGATTACATGCAGCGCATTAAGCGACCAAAAATAAAATTGAATACTGGACATTTTTATGAAGATGTAGAACGGTAAATTGCTTGACAAGTAACGTCTTAGGGATCTTAGCGAGATTTCTGAACATTTGTAAAACTTCAGACTCGCCCATGTTCGCTCTATATATCTCATGGACAAGAAGATGCGATTCAATGCGCGAACGTGTACAATGAATCTTAAGGTATGTCTCTTTCTCTTATATCGGTTCATTTTTGTGATATTGGATAGTATGCAATGAGCCCTATTTCAGGCAGATCACAAGTTGTACAATCAAATTTTCAACATGGAAGGCAACAAAGATCCGAAAAGGTGATTACGAAAACGATTTGCAACAATATACTAACACTGTATATGTGTACTGTGAAATTTTTATGTTGTCGTACAATTATTTTCATAATAATTCAGAACTCGTGAGGAGATCGTGAGCTTGTTTTACACAAACATCCGGTCGGCAAATGAAATTTTTGAGAATACTGATTTTGATGGAGTTCGTGGCATCAATTTTGCTGCCCTTCAAATATCCGTGAGCCATATTTTCCTATATTTTAAAAACAGTATTCATTTTATAGATTTCAACGGGCAGTGTATGTATGCAAGATTCTGTGGATACCCATGAATTTCTTCATCAATTTAGTCTGATTGATCATTCAAAGTTCTGTCTCTCGTATGCATTCACATACACTGCCTTCACAACTACCGCAGTTGGACAGGCGTTTGTAGCTCAGCGAAGTAAGATATCTTTTCACTCTATACCTATATACAGTCCGGTGGAATCCCCTGCTGAAACAGGGACTCCCGGGGAATCCCGGGGAGTCCCGCGGAGTCCCGGAGAGTCCCCTCGAGTCCCCTAATTAATTTATTGCGACACCGGACGTTCATTTTCGGAATATAAGTCAGGACACGCCTTGTGATCAACCCCCCCCCCATGTGATTCTTCAACGACTGATGCGTTTTAAATATCAAATAAATGAATTAGCGGACTCGAGGGGACTCCCCGGGACTCCGCGGGACTCCCCGGGATTCCCCGTTTCAGTAGGGGATTCAACCGGACTGTACAAACCGCCGTGTCTCTGTTTCCGTCTGACCGGATTGCGAATTCGCTCCTCTAGGACGGGACACAACGCAGAAGGCGAGGTGGCAGCCGGGCCAGTCATAAATATCAGGTTGTGAAAAAAGTAATTGTAGATTTTTAAATTTTCGATTCTGTAATACCCCGTCTTTGGTTGCCGCCTGAATATCATATTGTTACTTGTGCTCGTTGAGTGCTTGGAAACCCTTTCTATCGCGCTTAGGTTCGAGCCTATCCAATTGGTATTGAGGCCACAGTATGAAGACAAAGCTACATCGACAAAATGTTTAACTGAGTACGTTTCGGTCCAGCAATCCATGGAAAGCTAGGATAGGGCAAATATTACGGCACGTGCGAAAAGTATGGCATACGGATACCACAATACAACATGTGAACCTGGTCCGCTCCGAATGGCCTGTCAGAAAATACGCTCATTTTTACCTTGACCCTAACTGCACATCAACAGAAATAATTATTTTTACCGTGCATCCGTAACTATTGATGTATCCATCTCAAATGTAGTGAAGCGAAAAGCACTTTCCATGATTACCTTAAAATTGTATTTAGGTGGGCATACAATACTTCTAGCAAAACATGTAACATTTATCATCCCGACTATTAAATTTGAACATCGAAATTCGTATATTACAAGTATTCCAATTTCCAGGGTTGGTGAAAAGCCCTAAATTTTGTGGTTAACTGTTTAAGCTACTCTTTATGTATCAGTATACGACTGGGCAAAGTCAGGGTATAGCTCCCTTTTGAGGAAATTTATTCATTCACCGTATACCGAAAGTCGAAAATTTGACAATATTGGCCTGTATTCACCAATACTGAAAATCTATGTTTTCTACAAGTAGAGAAGGGATGAGTTCAAATGTTTCTCTGTGGTATGTAGCACCATAGTGTATCATGGAAGCGCACTTATTTAGAAACCAGTCTGATTGAACCTCGAAGCAGGAAACTTTATCATTTGATAAGTATTTATTAGCTGAGGTATTAATTTAATGATGTGTAAATCTTGCTATCTTGCGGCAGGATCGGCGTTAGACCTATTTTTCGAAAGAACTTCACATGTGCTTCTCACTACACTATATGAAAATGTACAGCCCTTTCCCTCCACAAAATACGAGAGACGGGAAATATTTTTAGAAAAGAGTGAAAATATCACATTTGTCAAAACTTGGATTTGCCGGGTATCCTAAAAGCATGAAGCGATTGGAATACATAAATATATTGACCAAGTATACCCCTACTATATGCTATTGAGCCAGCTTGAGATCATAAATGAAAAGAATTTTAGGCGTGCTCAAACATCATGGTCCAAATCTACAATTACTTTTTTCACAACCTAATGTTTTAAAAAATAATATGCATTTATTTGAATACTGACTGTTTCAGGCAATAAAGCTGGAATTTGTGGAATATTCTCACCACCCACCCCTAAACTACCATTTGCGCCCTATCGATCCACCAATACGGGCGTTGTTACTTTGAGTGGTATGAATCGTGAGTTGAGAGACCGGGGTGTATCTAAACATTGGAATTTTTGGAAGTCCATATTTTGAATTTTGGAGTGGAGATATATTTTTTAAGTTCTGAAGAGAATTCTAAAATTACACAATTCGATATGTTTACGTGTTCAATCACAGTATTGTTCTTAAACATCTTGGAATGCAATCAATAATAATCTATTTTTCCAAAAATTGTATTACTTGTACTTTCTATCTTAGGTCGGCGAAGAAGCACCAGAAAAGTCCAGCTGAACTTTGCCCATGAGCTCGGTCACTCACTCGGAGCCCATCACGACAACGGCAATTCGAGTGATCCCGAGGTGCGCCATAACAAATTCATTTCGTTTTTTTTAAACGGTAGACAACAATTATACATTCAACCGTCAAAAATATGTGCAATATGAGGTGTGTTTAAAATTTAAATTGGAGTTAATTGAATTTTCTGCACAGCACGCCTTTCAGCAAAACTTGTGAGCTGAATAGGCAAATTCTTCTTCTTTCTTTCTCGATATTCCTTCTCGAATTGTAATTACGGATAGGCATTTCACGTTAGTTTTCCAGGGCGTGTACATCATGACTTCTGGTTCAAAAAGAGGAGACAAACCGAATAATTTCAAACTAAGCAACCGATCGATTTCCGACATCGCAACAATCTTGGACGCAACGCTACGGTAATTCAATGAGCTATCATATAAATTTTCCACTTTTTGAAATCAATCGATTCATTATTAATTTGTGTTCTTCAGAAATATACCAGAAGATCCGGCTCTAACGTGGCAGAAATTCTACAGAAATAGGCGGAATTGTCTTCTATGTGAGTTTGTTTTGCGAGTCGATAATAGTGATTTATCAAAGGAAATATATTCTAATATAATATTATTTGCAGAAACCTAATAAAGTATCGATGTGTATAAACCAACGTGCACTCACTGATATATGATCGATCTGCTCATTATTTTCTCTTCTACCTTTCTAATGTTTTCTTCTCTCACAGTACCGTTTTGATAATGATTTTGTTGAGATTATTGCTGTTACTAAAGTTTAAAGGGACATGGAAATATAAAACCATATTCTCTCTGTTGGTATGGAATGATTCCAAAACATCACTAAAAATAATGAAAAAAATTTAAAAAAATAATTAAATTTAATTCGCGATTTTAAAAGTCCCGTTTAAATTAATTGTTCCGCTTGTTCGGCCCGAGAACGATATTTTGCGATAAGTAGCGTTTCTCTCGGGTCAAGATCACACTACAAACTACAAACTTCGCTGCTTGAAACCGGCCGTGTATTAGCGCTGATACGCAGTCAAGGGAGCAGTCAAGGGGCGCGCCATGCGCCGCTCCCATTTCTCTTTCCTTTTCTGCTCGATTCTGGCTGTTGTTTATCGATTTTTACGCGTATTTCGTATATTCTCCCAGTTCATCTATTGCTGAGCCCACTAAACACCATAATTAGCGTCATGTGTACTGTTTTCGCTGCTATTAATGCCCCGTGTTGTACAGGTATCTTGCTAACAGCTAATTACCCTTATGTATATTCAAAGACCGTCACATCTTTGCTCACTCCCCTTCCCTCAGTTGTCTACGTACCCTGTGCATGTTGTTGACGGGAGTGCGTACTCTCTTTCTCTGCACTCTCTTCACTCGCTCGCTTTCTCGAGAGGCGCGCCTCTCGCTCTCCTCGTCAACCGCTCCTTTAGCTCTCGCGCCACCCAGTCGCCCGGCCTGTCCCAGTCTAGGGAACACTTCGCTGCTTGGATCCGGCCATGGTTTGCCGCTGATCGACAGCCGGGCTGGAGAGACTCCACCACGCGCCCTTCTCGCTTGTCATTTCTGGGCGATTTCGGCAGCTGTTTTCTAGTTTTTTTACGCGTATTTCGTGTACTCTTCCAGTTTTTCTATTACCGGGCCCACTAAGCACCTCAATTAGTTTCATGCGTACTGCTTTGCTCATATTAATGACCCGCTAACGCTCATTTTCTTCTGTTTTCGGCCTTTTACTGTTGAGTTCGCTTTAACTCAAGCCATTTCAGCAGGCAGCCATGTCGTCTCTCATCATGCCCAAGAAGTTCCAGCACATTCATCGTGTGATGAACACCAACATCGATGGAAACAAGATGATCCCGTTCGCCCTGGAGCCCATCAAGGTTTGCTCCTATATTTTTTTCGAATATTAGCCCCTCGATTTTATATTTGACTCTGTTTTGCCCTCGAGAAACGGTATAATCATCATTTATAGTAATGTATGCTTAATCTTTCGTCATAATTAGAGTACTATGCGTGGTTGTGGGACGAAAAGTCGTTGGCAACTTTATACTTTGTGGGATATTGCTAAGAACTTCTCTTAGAGCACTTATGTACATGATTAGAATGCTTAGAGCCTTGGTCATTCTGATAAAGTTCGTGCTAAGGCTGGTCGTTATGTACTTCAAGCGCTGTATTTCAGGGACGACCGTACGCGGGACCGTGACGATCACCACCGTCATGCAGAACCCCAACCAGTATAAGATGACGGGGGGGGGGGGCAGAGAAACTACAAGGACGGAAAGACCACCCAGGTGAGTAACGTTCGCAATATCTTCTTTTTTTTAAAATTAGACTTGTGACACGCTAATTCGCGACACGCTACACGTGTTTATTGTCTATATTTGTTTATTGTCTTTTTAGGTTTTCTCCACCGGGATCGACAATAAGTGGCGTGAGGATCTCGAGCGTCTCAAGAAGATTTGACTCCACAAAGGCTAGTTTACGCTTGTTTTTTTAAAAAAATTACGTCCCCACAACTTTCATGATTTATAAGTATACAATCGCACGCATTATTCCCGACTCTTTCTACAGTATTAATTAGTTTATTGAGAAGAAGCAGGATAATTTTATTCGTTGGCATAAATATATCACATACTGGCTGACAATCGCAGCAGAGTTGCCATGTGTTTTCGTTTTAAATCTTACAAAGTGGCGCTCATAGCTAACTAATAGGTTATTAATTAATTATATTATGCAAACAATATTTATATATATTTATAAATATTAAATTTTCAAGTTTAAAAAATTTGGCAATTCGAAATATGCCTTTCGATTATCGATTTTATCATAAATGCATGGATTGATTTTCCTTATGGATTTCGACCACATTAATTTATTCTCCTGATTTTTGTGATTCGAAAATGGTGCTGTGCGCAATATAATGTGAAAAATGAAGAAAAATATGCGTAGCACCTTGATTTGAAGAAATTTTTTCACATGATTTTTTAATTTTTTTTCTAGATTGTTTGTTTTCTTTTTTAAACTTGCTAAAATTTCCTAGAAGCAATCGCATTTCCTATCTCTCCTCTCGTCCCTAATAGGTCGTCCAAAACGAGACTATTATAGTGAAGAATGGACACTTTGGTCTTCAACGTGTAATAGTGTGGAGCACTGCAATATTCGATTATTATTTCCTTTCGATCATTTACTGACCAAGCGAATCTTTTAGGCGAATACATGAGACTGAGCGAATGGAAAGATTCATTGATTGCAGTGTCGATGAGAAAGGCCGCAGACAGAAAAGCCTTTGCAAACTTGGGGGCGAACAGCATCTCCCTAACAGCCTCCAATTCTTTGCTGCTAGCCTACAATGAGTGACATGCTTGAAATAGTTTAGATATTCCCTGCGATTCCAACCTTCCATGTGGCCCTTTTTTCTCCCTTTTTCATCCTCTTCAGTTTCCCATGTTCGCACTTAGTGACCAATTTGAACTCCTCGCTCTATAAACATGGCCTGCTATTGACAGGCCAATCCATTAGAATCACCTTTGCCCATTTGTGTTTGCCCTGGATGTGCATTACAAACGACTGAACCACTTCGAGGGCGCGAGGACGATCTTCTTTCTTGGGATATTTCTTGTGCACGTGAAAGAGGGGGTTGAAAAACATTCGGTAGAAGGGTGCGAGGCCGGGATTTTTTCACCATCTTGAATGGTGTATGATTACGAAATTGACTAGATTTTAGTATACACCCGACCTTCCACCATTCCTTTCGCATGGACTTCTGAACATGCCACCAGTCTAGCGTCATCTCTATATTCGCAGTCTTCGGGTCCTCACGCAACATTTTGTTAACCATCAGGTTCTGATCGCCTTCTAGAATACATGCGAATGAATGGTTTTATTATTTATGAACGTTATTACCATAGTTGCCCACGCCGGCGGCGACACCCATGAACCCCTACTCATGGTTGCGGAGAGCGCCGCTGTTTTGAGGGGCGCTCTCCGCAGGGACGTATAAGGGGTAATGGTCCAAAATCGATTGGTAGGTCAAGACTAGGTACCGTACCCAAGCGATATTACAGTACCCCAGATACCATTTTCCACTACCGTGACCCCGATTATCACCAACTAACTTTATTTTTTAAAAGTCCTGGTACCATGCCCAATTGATAATACAGTACCCAACTAACTACCGTAACCCAGTTCCTTGGGTCAAACATTTTTTCAAAAAATCCAAAATTGAGCATATAATTTTTTTTAAAGTATCATATCGTTTCTCTAATTATTGTACAATAAGTGTGTGATAGGTTTAGGATTTTTAGAAAAAAAAGAAGTTAGTTGGGTGCTGTCTTATAAATTGGGCATGGTACCAGGAGTTTTTAAAAATAAAGGTCGTTTGTGATAATCGGGGTTACGGTAGTGGTATACGGTATCTGGGGGTACTGTAATATCGATTGGGTATGGTACATAGCCTTGACCTACCAATCGATTTTGGACCATGACGCTGCCCTGCCCTATATGTCCCTGCGAAGAGCGCCCCTCAAAACGGGGGCGCTCTCCGCAACCATGAATATGGGTTCATGGTCTGAAAAGACCTCGCCGCCAGTGTTGTGGAACTATGGCTATTACCTTATTTCTATCCCGTTATCGATTAATTCGACAAGCGCTTGGTGGGTGCCTACTGATTCCATTCGACACGAAACTCCGTCTGAGATTGCAGATTATTCGGTATAGTGCGGCAGGTGTACCTATTCCAGCCAATCCCTTGTGTAATACGGCCGACGCGATTGCAAGTTTCGTATGACAATCGATGACCGTATTCTTGTTATTAGTTGCCGTGTGGCCGGGAGCATCAAACTGACCATCGATTGAAACTTCTAGTCCATTTCCCTATTATAGAAATATCATAGCTTTTCAAAAATACATGAGGATACCTCAGATGCATCAACCGCGATCTCTCTTGCCAGTCATCGGATACTCTCTCGATTGATACACTCATTTCACGAACTGTCTTGCGCATTGTACGATCGGAGGGTAAATCAAGTTTCTGAAGAAATCCTAAGTCACATAGTCGCTGTAAAAAAATTAAACCACTCATGCCACTGCTACTTCTTCTTACCGGGGTTGGAGTCCCAGTTATAAATGCCGCAATGGGGAGAGAGTGATTGAATGAGTATACTTGTCCCCTCCCTTTCCCGACTTTCTTTTGGGTGTCAATGGTCACCACTGCATTACACTCGTGGTTGAGACAGTGATATGCGACCGCCCATGCACTTCCCTCTTTCCTCATATCGATCAGACTCTGGTCAAGTACCGTCCCGCACTCTTCACACCGCTTTAGCAGCCGCTTCAGGCAATCATCTTCTATTACTGCGTATCGACCCAACTCTTTTACACCCTCTTCTTTCTCCTCCTCCATTTCCTCATCCTCTTCCCCTTGGTTCGAATCTTGAGAATATCGATATTCCGAGTGCTATAACTAGTGACTGGAAAATTTACCCCGAAATGGCTCACCTCTGATTGGATTGTAGTCATTGTTGCAGTAGAACGATCACTTTTGAACCTCTTCGGAATAACCTCATCCATTTGCTTCCAGGATCCAACTTCGTCGAGATCGCCGTCGACTTCGAGAGGGCGACCAAGCCACACCGGCACCTTTTGATTTTTAGATTTCATCAATTGTTTAGTATCATTAATGCATGCTTAGTTTTCCCAGTATTTATTGTTCAAGGTTTTCATGATTGCATTTATGTAAAATGTTCTCATTGATTATATGTCTCTTTGAATTCTGAATAATATACTTTCCACTTACCTCTTTGTGAGATACAATTGGAGAAAGTGATCGGGAGCGACGATTCGAACCTAGCCCTGTCTGGAACGAGAATCTACTCCATTAGCAGTCGCTTTAGTACGCCTAATTGAGGATTGTAGGGCGATGATTCTACGGTGTAATGATCAATAAATAGGTCGGTGATGTCTGACTTATTGTTTTACCGCTGTAGATAGTAGATATGCATCTCTCATTGATGTTCTTTCAGATATTTTAGTTAGGCCGCAGCTGAACTTACTTGTCGTCCTGGGAGTTGGCGGTTTGCTGGTTGTTTTGCAGCGAAGTAGGATGGCGGAACAAGATCGGCAGGTCGAGTAGTGCGCAACGGTACAGTTGGGATGGATACGGGGGCGAGCAACGACAATTCGGTGCTGAAGCAATGCGCATGCGTATTCGTCTCTCGTGCAAAAGCGGTTGATGAATGAATATATCTAATTGATAGAACTCACGTCCGTGGGCAGTTCGTCGGAGGCTGAAGAAAAGTGTCTCAAACACCACCTAGGCTCTTTCACCGAAGAATGTTTATCCATTAGACGTGCAGTCCCCCGTTCATCTAATCCCTGCCTCAGTAGCCACTCTCTTTGCAGCAACGGTCTAGACCGTGGAGGAAAGTTCTTTGTGTGCGCCGTCTCCTCCCCACAGAGAAAGCACCTTTTCCTCCTAACGCTCGCCATGCTGAATTGTTTCTCGACGAGTATATTCAAACGAAAATGACAAAAGAATAAAATGAAAGACAAAAACAAAACACAAAAAAGATCGATTGCACCCACAGTACAGTACTAGAATCGTGGTGCGCTCAACGCGTGCAAACTTGTCCTCTGTATTTTCGACCCGGGTATAATTCCCGTCCCCGGTCTTGAACTTTGATGTTCATTCTTCGCTTAATTATTAATTTTTTTTTAAAAATTTTTTGGCAAAGATGATCGGAAAGGTGATAAATTTCATCTGAGCGGCAATGTTCTAAGAGTGCCAGGTCCCTTTAAATGTACTGTTGTCGTTGCGGATATAATTTCCATTGCTGACTGGGAAGGTGTTTCTCACACCAAAACATGGAGAATCGAAGGGTATCCAGAGTTTCTCATATTCACATTTGGAATTTCATTTTGTGAGATTCCAAAGAGAGATTCGATAACGAACAGACCAGCCAGCTGGCACTGGAGGAGATCTAGAAACGGAGAAAGTTGTGCCCTCCTATTTAAAGACAAATGGAAACTTTACAACTGAAGAAATTTTGAAATGTTAGCAATAAAGTTTGAATTTGAAGTAGGAAATTGCAAAGCATTGAGAAAAGAATTGATCAGAAGATCAACGATCAAACGAGTACAGAGAAAGATGATTGAATATGAAAAGTCAGTTAAGTCTCTCAGCGAGTCAGGGTTAAGCGAATAAATGAGCGAAGAGTGAGAAGATGTGGATCTCGGGGTGCAAAGAAAAGAAATGATTGAGAAAATAACGAAAAGAACGATCTGATTTTACAGTCGAAGAGCAAGCGTTGCTAATTCGAGAAGATGTCGAACAAGAACAAGACGATCGCAAAAGGAAACCAACTAACGACATTTTCGAACAAATCACCAAAAATCCCATCATTGGCTAGTTCATAGCACGTGTCTTGTGAGTTATTCACTGTTCCTGACACACTTATCGAGATACCACCAGGATTTTTTATCAGCTTTACGCTTCTGGGAAGGGGCGGGGCTCGCTCGGAACGCCCACTCGGGCTCTCTCTCCGGTACTCTTATCGGGTACCCTCGGGTCGGTCTCGGGTCGGGCGGGCGGAGGCGGGTACGGTGTGGTCTTCTAGTTCTCGCGGTTCGTCTCGGTAGTCTTGACCGAGCCGGGAGTAGCCGCAGAGGCCGTGCCTTAATTAGGTTAATTAAGTAGGTTAATTAATTAGGTTAATTAATTAGCTAATTAGCGAACCGGGAGTGGCTGCGGAGGCGGAATCGCCGTGCCTGTCTGCAAGATGCTCCATGGTGACCTCAATTTAGATAATTATTTTGGATATTTTTGATCAGTTCGAACCTCCTTGCGCACTTTGAAGTAGAAGAAGACGGCGACGGCTGCAAGTAATAAATTATAGCGTATACCTACAGTAACTTCCATCCGAACGTCCTACAGTACCCCTACGATATCCTCGATCTCTAACGTTGTACAGTCTTCCTAAATAATGTCCTACAGTACCCCTACCGTATTATGGATCCCTAACGCTCTACAGTATCCCTACCTTATCCCACAAAAGCATCTACCAACATCTACTGTATCCACCAATATCTATTGTACCCTACACTGCCATGTTACTGTGCACCTACAATACCTACATCGTACCTCTTCCAGCACCCAATACCTCCGTTCTCCAGTACCCTCATATAAGACCTTCTCTATTCTCAGTTCCCTCCCTATCCTATCCCTGTTCTCTATCGGCCTACAGTATCCTCCCTATCCACATAAATTATCATCTCCTGCTATCGTACCCTCCTACCCTACAGTACCCTGTACCTTACATTACCCCTATCCCTACAGTACTCTACCCTATCCCTACAGTACCCCCTACCGTACCATTGATGGGGACGGCGAGGCAACGGAAGACGATCCAGATCCACAGCTTCCGAGTTTGATGGTTCAGCTCAGTCAGGAAGACATCGGGCGATTTCGCCTCTTCGAAATAGCTCTGTGCCTGCACTGCAAAACGATGATTCAAAAGACTGATGCAGAAAACTGATTCAAATGATTGATTAACAAGGCTGATTCAAAACCTACTCATTTTGTTCAGCAGATAGAAGCAGTAGCCGGTGAACGCGAGAATGCCGATGTGACCGACCAACTACAATGCGTACTGTAGGGGTACGGTAGGGGTACGGTAGGCCTGGGTGGTCTCACCATGAAGCCGAGGAAGAGGTGGATCAAGAGCGAGTGCCGCTGGAACAACGCGATGACGCCCAGAGCGCCGATGGCAAAGCCGAAGACGGCTTCGATAATGCCGGGCTGAAAATCAGAAAGATTACGGTAGGATTACGGTAGGATCAAGAAGGATGGGCAGCTGCCACTTACAATCATATTAATAGTGAACGGGCAGGTGAGCGCAAGCACAAGCTCGAGAACGACAATGATGATCGTGAGAATGAGGGCGATCCTCTGCAAAGGAAGGATCAGGGGATCAGGGAGGAATCAGGGAACTACGGTAGATGTGTAGGATACGGTAGGTAAGGTAGGTGATACCCCTGAGACTGGGTGTGGGGGGGGGGGGGTAAGGTGGAAAGTAGAGAAGGATGTTCCTATGCCCCAGCGGGAGGCGTTGATCCCGGGGAAGGGGTGGATATCGGGGTACAGTAAGAGGAGCAGGTCCCGGAGGAAACGGGAGAGGAGGTGGTTAGAGAAGGAGGCGATAGGAGGTGGAACGTGTGGAGGAGGAGGGGGAGAGGCGGCGTTGGGGGAGGGGTGAGAGAGGTGGTGCGGGATGGGGAGAAGAAGGTGGGGAGGGTGGGGGGGGGTACTCACCACATTCATGGAGCCAAGGATAATCATCATTGCGTAGTGGAGAAGAGTGAGGTGGCCACCAGTCGGGAGAAGGAAGAGAGGAGAGAATGAAGGGAGGAGGAGGGGAGAGGGCCTATTTATAGGCGAATCGATTAGTAAAATGAGGTCATTTCCAATGGATTAGCCTCCATTGTGAGCGATAATTGATTTGAGGATGTATTCAAAAATGAATATTGCACGTTTTGTGAGCAATAGGGGAGAAAGGTGATCGCTGTTACTGTGAATTCCCGTTTCCGTCCATCATTAGCAATGTCATGTTTCCTCCATTATGTGCTAAACGGAACAGAACAAAAAATCAAATTTGCATATGCGATTGTTTATCGTCCCCTATAATCCCTTGGTAGATAATCCGATTCTGAGTGAGAGGTCGGCGTTGAATTTGTTCTCGGTGTAAATCCAGATCGGTTTGATGCGAGAGTTGGCGCCGAATCTGATTATTAGCTGATTAATTACCTAATTAATCTAATTAATAACCTGACTCCAGCCATTAGAGCGTCTTTGTAGGGGATCTCCATTCCGATCGAACGGTACATCGACTATTGGTAGTTGGTGACTCTCCTACTCTGTTGACGGTAGCCTCGATTCTCTTTCCAGCAGGGGCCTAAATGCGATTCTTTTGCATCAGATCCCCTAAAACGTAGCTCCTGGATGGTGTAGAGTTTCTCTCTGGATCCTCTATCGACTCCGTCTCCGATTTCGACGCGAAGATTCTGGGATCCAGAGATTGACAATCTGGGTATCCGAGGGCAATATCAGAGATCTGTGCAATATCAGAGATCAGGATCGCGATGGGGAGGGAGACGGTAGGATGGACATGGGGAGGGATACGATAGGCATCAACATTAAAATGGAGAGGGATATGGTAGATACCGTACCCCCTACCGCACCCGTTCCTCGCCGTTGGTTCCCGCCCATCCTGGGACAGGAGCACTTGTTGTAGTCAGTTCCATCCTCCCATGACCTTCACTCTATCGGAATGTTTAATTTGCAGAATAAAAAAATCGCTGCTTTTCCTCAGAAACGTGAAATAATTGAGTTCACAGCATATTACTAACAGCACACTGTGACAGAATTCCTAAAATAATTCCAAGGATAGCATAATATACCATAATGTGTGCTATATAAAATAATGTCAATGTCGCTGAGACAGAGGCCCTAAATACAAGTTGCCATTTGAATTATCTTGTACCAGTGTTCTTCACGTCAATACGACCTACGTGACCCTGTAGCTGAATAAAGCGTATGTTGATGATCATTGCATCATCCTCATTGCATTGCAAAAAATCATTGCAATATCCACGTAACACCTCCACTCTCTCACTCTCCCTCTCCTCTCACTCTCCTCTCTCCATTTCGATCCCAGCCAGTCGTCCGGAGTGGTCGGTGCGAGTGAGTTCTCTCTATTCTTCTTCATTTTTTCTTCATGTTCCCCTATTTTATTAGGTTGTTGCGAAAGTCTTGTTTGATTTTATCATTTTAATACTTCTATCTGTGCTGGCATTCGAATTCATTTCAGACTTACGTGGTTTTTCTTATACTACGAGGGTATCAACGCTCATTCTAGCGCACCTTAGATCAGACCTCTCATTTAATTTAGGAATGATTACTTATAGTTTAAATCTTGCGATATGAGTTAATCAAGATGACAATACGATTTTGTGATCACATTTTTGGGTAAGGAGATGCAGGGATCAATATCGCTCTAAATTATAATTATCTTATTGTGTTCTTCTTAAAAATCAAGTATCGGAATTATTCATAGTTACGTTGATTAAATATGGCTATTCAAATCATTGAAAGGGATCTGTGAACGCTGAATTTGATACTTCTATCAAGTTTCCATGTCTTGCGCAGCTTGAATATCGATCTTTTGTGTTGGTGTTAACGAGCATACTATGCTCTTTCACAATATACATGGATATTATTTCGACTTCGATTTCTTGTATTTTTATGATCGTAATTCACACCAAATTTCGTTGCAAAATTTCGCAAATTTTTTTGCTAATTTATGAAATCCCAAATTTCATGGCATTTATTCTGATCACGATTGAAATCAATTATGCTCGTGAAACAACGGTTCACACTCAAACAATTCTGTGATATCAGGTACTGGAGTTAAGAAGGGAGAAAAATCGGATAGATCAAACGACGAGCAAGACTTTCGCAACAACTTAATATCTATTTCTCCTTGCTAAACAGTCCCATTTAGCGCAAAGGTAGATACGAAAACAATTTTACAATTCATTTCTTTCCTTTAATTGCGTTACATCAAAGGCAAAAAAAATCATTGAAATATGCACGTCTGAGAGTTCTTTTTTTCAGATGTATATCTTTCTGTGTCTACTCATTCTTTCATGCATCTCTCATGGCGAACTTCTGCCCTTTCTCAACTTCACGGACTGTTCAGGCGAGAATGTGAGTGTGATGCTTCCATTTTTGATGTCATTTTTCTTTAAAAAAATTATTTTTAAAAAATGCTAATTATAATTGTGCAGGTGTGCCTGATCCAGAAGTCGTGTGTGGTTCGTGGTTCGACTGAGTTTCACTCGCTCATTCGATCGAAGGGAGCAGAATCCACGGGAAACTTCTCTGATTGCACTGGATTGAGATTCAGGTGTGGCACGAAATGACGATATGGACTAGGAAAAATGCCATTGAATTTGCCCAAACTTGTTTTTTTTAATATCAACCTTCAACTATCACGAAAAACTCGTTTCAGCGGAATCTCGGGTATTGACCAGAAGAAATTGAAAGTTGAGATGCAAGTTAAAAGGTGGATTTGTTACATCTTATTTAAAAATATATTGTCCATAAATTATAAAAAAATGCTAACTTTAAAACTAAACTCGCTAATATTCAACGACTTTGCAGTGGGAAGCCGATCGAGGCTGGATTCTTCATGGTGTTTGCTCATGATTTTATTAATGGCGAAGAAGCTGAATATCTATTCAAGGAAGAAAAGATTTTTAGCAATAAATCAGCGACCGAGCGAATGGTAATTCCTCTTTTTTTAAAAATAAATGGCATTAAAAAATATTTCACATAAGATTATTATTAGTTTCACTAATTTCTTAAAATGTCAATTACACTTATTTTTTCAGGGCCCCCTCTCACTCCAAATGTGCATCCTGACTTTGGTTGAAGGCATAAATGGAACTTGGCTATATGGCACCTATGGTAAGTACGAAAAAGGTAAGCAAAGCGGAAATTTGTTAATGTAATTTTCGCATTGTCATCATTAAAATACAGGGCCGCTCAATCTCCCCCCCCCCCTGACTGGCGAGACGGGCCAACTCCCCCTCATGGGGCCTCAACTTTGAAGCGGCCTAATCCTTGTTTGTGGCTATTGGGCTCAGCAGTGCGAATCAATCGGCGAAATCTGCTATCGAACGCAGTGATTTTGAGCTATGCACTGAGGGGTCATTCGAGTCGCATTCTCCTCCTCTCCCTTAATTTCCCAACATACCGTTCCTTGGAAGGAAAAACGTGGAAATAAAGAGAAATGACGGTAGGAGAGGGAAGAGAGACTCGAACGTTCACACCTCAGGGCATAAAATCACTATTTTAGAAAGGCAGATCAATTCGTACTTATGAGAGAATCCAAACACAGTCACAAACATTCGATTAAGGTGGTTTAGGCTGCCTCAAAGTTGAGGCGACATGAGCCGAGTATAAGAAGAATAGCGTAATTCAGATAATTTGCCCGCGCACGCACACGTGAATGCTAACGGAAGATTTGATGGCGACCAAATTGTTTGCACGATGAACCTCGTTTACCCTGCTGAGGTACGGTAATTATCGGTTACTGTAATTGAATGAACTCTCAACTAATTCCAAACGACAATTGCAATTCCATGTTTAACTGCAAATTCTATAATGACATCATCATTGTTTTACAATTCAACATCATAAACAGGATATTTTGACAGGCCCACCTTCACATTTCGCACCTGCGCCTCATCACTAATGAAGAGATTTTCACGTATGATAATGGACCCGAGGAAGCCCCTACAGAGAGTCTGTGGAACTTCCTCCAAGAAATAGCTGAACAAGGTGCTACATCCATTTGTTTTCTAGTTCTGAATGTAACCTTCCTGATATTCCTTGTTTTTTTTTTCACATTCCAGCTCCTGGCAAATCAATCGTCTCTCAATTATTCTGGTGCTGCATGACGATGCTGCTCATCTACGTAGTGAGGACGACGTTAACCACACTAACTCTAGTTGAAATTTCGACAAGGTGACGTTTCCCAAATGCACACAACACCAGATCGCCGTCTTCTACCTGGATCGGTACTGCCGCCGGCTGCAGTTCACGACAATGGACAGAGAGGAGATGGAGGAGTACTTCTTCCCGCCCGCTCGATACAGAAATGTTAGTTCTTGTTTGATATCGATTTGATGATCAAAGTTCAAAGGTCAAAGATCATTTCAGAAGCTGAGCCACTTCCGCATGATGAGAGGTCCTACCAAGATCGAGAAGGAAAAGAACATTGGTGAGTTTGTTCCTTTATTTATCATAATTTATTCCAAATATCACAAATTTTCTATCGAAAAAAATCGAGTATTCAACTGCTTTTCAGGTGCCGTTCCCGAGGGAATTCTGGTCGATTTCGAGTGAGTAGAAAATCGAAGAAATGACAATGACCACCAGCAAAAGAATACACTTATTATCAGTGATAATTGTGTTATTAGACCACAGATCAGACTTTGAATTCCAATGATACAGTGAAACAATTTACTTTTGGTCGATACAAACTTGCAATCAGCTCTCCAACTATTTCTATCCAAATATCTTATCGCATTACAACGTAGGAGGTAAAGGGTCAGGTAGGGAGTAGTAGATGTACATGTTACAATACACATGGAGATACTGAGGTCGAATTGGAGAGAGAAATTCGACTGATTGGACGCTACCAATTGTGGGTGAAAGACGGACTTCGGGAAATGGGGAACGGGGTTTCTACAGCGTGTACTTTCAATTGTTGGAAAGGAAAGAAAAAAAATAAAGTAGGATAACAAAGTAGAATGGGATGGGGAAATAGGACACGATCACAGATTGCGCCTGTGGAAGTGTACAACGTTAGGATGCAAACTAGTGACCTTCGGTCGCTACGTTACGCGGGGTTGTGTGTTAAGGATAAAAAAGGACGTAACTGTTGAAAGCCTGCTTAAAAAGTTGTAAAAGGCTCGTGAGGCCTCGGGCGATCCGAAAAAGTTGGAATGGGGCTTCGCAGATACATACCCGTCTCTCAGGATTGAGATGGGAGAGAGATACGGTAGGTACCGTAACCACTACAGTACTAGCCTACCATACCCGTCTCTCGCAGTTGGTTCCCGCCCATCCTCTGGGACAGAAGCACTTTTAGCAGTCAGATCCATCCTGCACTCTGTTGTTTTGACACGAAATGCGATTCTGGCACTTGTCTGGAATATCGACTGATTATCGATTATTAAATCATCGCGAAAGTGCACTTGTACAGCTTGTTCATGAGGAGAGTATCGTAGAAGGGTGCACGGGGAGCCTCCATCGAGTACTGGCACTGAGAGTATGCGGGGTTCGTGTAGATCGTGGGTCTGTTCTTGTTGATCGAGAAAATGAAAGATCAACGATCAATCGAAGTTCAGTCAGAAGATACTCTTACGCCTTAGGCTTCTGAGCTGAGGGGGTCTGAGCTGATAATCAGAATATTCTGGGCAATTCCAGAAAGGGTGTGTTTCACGCTTATTTCTAAAGTTTGATATTTTTTCAATATAATTCGCTGTTCTCTCGGCTATAGCTAACATCAGATTAAAAAAAATATATATATTTAATTTTCACGCTGAACAACAACGAGGACAGCTCACTTGCAATTGCCGTGCATCGTGGCAGTTCGGACGAGCGCAATCACGCAAGGGATGAGGCCTGGCAAAAGGAATTCATTGATCTTTCATCTCTAGAAGAAACTGAAACCTGCAAGAGCGACCAGAGCCACCAGCAACTCCACAGATACGAAGAGACAGATGGAAGGGAAAGGCATGGAGGGACTGCAATGGAGACCGAATTCTGTGATTTCACATCCTAACAACTCAAACAATCAAAATGAATAATCGAATATATTGGGGTGTCCGGAAAGTTCGTATAATTTTTTGTTTTTATTTTTTATTCAATGCTTTACAATTCTCAGTGACCAATGTATGCCCCCTTCTTTCTCACTACCTCCCTCCAGCGATTGGGCAGGGTCTCGATTCCTCTCTTCCAGAATGCGGGTTTCTTCGAGACCGCCCAGTTCACGAAAGCCCTCACAACTTCATCTCGATTCTTGAACTTCTTTCCTTTGCAGAAGTCAGAGAGAGAGCGGAAGCAGTGGTAGTCGCATGGGGAGAGTTCCGGGGAATACGGTGGATGGGGAATCCTCTCGATCTTCAGCTCGTCCTTTTTTCTTCTGGGTCATCTTCGCTCGATGTGGGCGAGCATTGTCCATCAGAAGAAGAATTTTGCCCTGGTTCAGGAGTCTGGGAGGGACTCTGATCGCGACATCTTCCAGTTGTTCAGAGAAGAGGTCGGCATTGATGCTGGTGCCAGGGGCGAGGATCTCCCAGTTGATGGGACCGAGCACTGAGAAGAAGAAGCAGAGGAGTTCCTTCTTTCCGTGCTCTTCCTTCTTCGGGACGGGTGTGGGCTTCTCATCTGCATCCACCCATTGCAGTCTCCTCACAGGGTTATCGTACGTGATCCACTTCTCATCTGTAGCGATGATGGAATTGACCCATCGAAGATTGGATCTACGATGAAGTAATTCCCGACAGACTTGAACACGATTTTTCAGCTGTTCGGGGAGAGGTCATGGGGAATCACTTGTGGGAGTTTCGGCTTCTTCCCAGATCGATGGAGGATATCGGACACCGTTGATCTGGGAGTACCAGTATCCTTCTTCAACTCACGCACACTGGCCATGGGCTTGCGCTTCAGTGTGCGGAGAACGAGAGGCTGATCGAGGGAGGGAGGGCGTCCAGAGCGGGGTTGATCATCGAGACCAAACTCCCCTTTCTTGAAGCGGGAGAACCACTTATAGCAGAAGGGTATGGAGGGGGCGTCAGCTCCTTCCGACTGGGCCAGGGCAGAGTGGGCCTCCTTCACGGATCGGCCAAGACGGTAGTAATGAAGTAAAACTGCTCGGAGGTAGAGATGGGAGTCCATCACAAGAATCAATGTAGCAACTAGGAGACTGATTAAATCCTCTCACTACTCAACGTCAGAATGATGCAATACATTGTTGACAAACAGATTGCGCAATCACTGCATTTGATCGCGAACTGACTTTTTTCCGAAGCATTATACGAACTTTCCGGACACCCTAATAGAAAAATTCATGTTCAATTCACCAATAGTATCGGCGGCATTTTTTTCGAATCCGTGAACCGAATTTCTGAAACTAATTTGGAAGAAAATGATGCGCCTGAACACGTTGATTCGCTAGTCGTCTAATTAGAGATGCAGACCATGCGTTATTAACAAGTTCAGCTTGGGTAAAAATTCCTCAGCCACTCAAGCGCATCGTGCATTCGTCCCCGCGGTTCTTCCAAGGGTACATCATTATACGATATAAGATTGGATAACGCTACTTTCTCCAAAATTACAATCGTAATGACTTTTCAAGATTGCTTAACTTGTGTGCGAAAGTGGTACGGTAATTCACTACTTTATGCATAGGCTACAGCGAGCTCACGGCTATCGAGAAGACCACGATGAGTTTATATATGCCACCGAGCAAAACATTAATACTAAGAAGAAGCAGAGGCGGTAAAGTGTAAGAGCATATTGGCTTAACACTACCACTCTCACTAATGCTAATCAGATAAAAAAGAAGGATTATACCACTTGTCTGAGCGGGCTTAGAAGAAAAAATCAAGAAATGTGTGGGAAGTGTTCACAATTGTGCGAATTTTTCTTTTGAATTATTCACCTCAAAATGTCGGACATGGGAAGCATGACATCTTCTTCAAGGCTCGTGCCAGTCTACAAATTTTAAAATTCCAGTTTCAAACCGGAAATTAGAGGCGTATCTATTTAGAATTTGTCATTTTAGAACTCCGCAGTATGTGAAAAATAAAGTGTTCCAAATTTATCAATGAGTTCAAAAACAAAAAAAAAGTTCTAAAATTATCAGTTCTAAAGTGGTACACCCCCCCTCCCCCGGAAATTCGCAAATTCCATAATAAGGAAAAACCAACCGAACTCTCCAGATAGAGGTAGGACATCGAAATTAGTAGAGAGAGCTAGAAAAGTGCGACTCGAAGTACGGCTCTACTCCTTTAATTTTCACCTGTTCCAAATTGCAGGCTAACTTGTTATTTTCCCAGATATTTGCTACGAATGTGTGAACTCGAGGAGCGTAACAGAAAATCATTGACACTTTCTGGAAAGATATTTATCAGGGGTCTGGGACGCTAAACAACTGAATGCACATCATGATAAGCAGATGAAAACAATCAATCAAAAGGGAAGTCTGATTTGGAAAAAAATATTTATATATTTTTAAAAATTCGGGAAAGACAGACAATACACGCATCACATTGAAGACACGAAGGACAACGGACTCAAATAGGGTTAATATTTATGTAATTTACATAATTATTTGTGTAAATATCCACAACTCATTGAGTGAAAAGGACGCACGATAGCTAATCGGAGGGAGAATAAGGTTAGTGATTATTACGCGATTTCTACATACAATCTCCTGAAAAACTCGACGAGATTCGAGGTAATTTTAGGTTTTTCGAAAATCGAATTATTTATTCGAATGTCGAATATTTCAGCAGACTCCTTCGCAGTGAGAGCAGCACAGCTTCGCGTTCCAGAAGATTGTGCAGTACCTGAAATTTTAATTTTGGAGGGAACATGCTACTACAACAGGGGGATCTAAAGGTAAGCATTGTAAGGCAACCGTTCAGGGAGAAAATATTGAATGATAAATAATTTAAATTTTAATGCCATAAGATGCTCGACGTCTAGCGAACAATTTTAGTATCCAACAACTATATTAGATCATTGAAACCTATTCGGTTTGTTTCAAAATTGGTAAAAACAACTCTGCCCTCGCATAAATTCCCATCAACGAACCTCCTGAGATGCTGCAACCTTGCGGGCATGAGTGCGACGCAGCGATCGCTCAGCGTTCCCTCGCTCTCCTCCTCCCGCACGGGACTCCTGCAAGATGTGATCTTTGATCTTTGCTGAATTACTTCCGAATCGTATTACTGTTATCTACGATGCATTATTGAATATCATCACGCGATATTCAGTCACATCTCCTCCACGATTAATAGTTATCCCATTGAAGAAGGAATCGTGAGCTTGGAAATGTTACGGTACAAAGGAGCGCACACATTAGACACATGGTACATTATTTTCCGATGCATTATCATAATAAAGATGTATATTATCGGCCTTAGTTCCTCCTAATTTCTAAAATTGAAAATACTTCTTGCAGATCACCTGTCGTCCGTCTGCTGCGCTGCAAACTGTTGCTGTCGCTGCTGTCGCTGCTGCGGATAGCGCGATTGCTGCACCTCCCGAAGGTGCTGCTGAGCCGACAACTGAACATCAATTGAAATCATGCAACAAGTCCTAAAACAGGCCACTGAGGTCCCATCACATTTAAGAATCATTTTGGGACCTGGGTAGTGTTTGAAACGGCCTGGATATCCTCTGATGGGACCCAGCAGAGTAATATTTGAAAACTTTAATAATCACTCACGACAGTCGGCTGGTTGAATACACTGGAGGATGAAGATGGAATGTAGCGATGCTGTTGGAGACGACTAAAATATTTGATCTTTTGAAAAAAAGGTATCATCAACACTCACTTTTTCAAGCATCGGATCTATTTTTTTCAAACAGTTCTGTACGGACTACTACTCCCAACATGAGTACTCGATCATACATTGTTCTTGAAACAAGCGCTCAAAAGGCAAAAACAACACATCGTTTTTGTTTTTTTGGACTCTGCATTTTGCTCGGATTATTCTGCAAAAATCACTCCAAGTCGTCTGGCAAGAGAGCACGTACGTGCGAGAGAGTTTTCTCTATTTCTTTGCATTCTTTCGCCTTCTGCTCTTTGTAGCGATCGACAACACATGGATAACTCACGGTGGCGTGATGACCTTCCTGGTCAGCTGCTGTTGCTCTCTGTTGGGATCGCTGAGACCCTTCTCGTCCAGGAATCGTTGTACCTCAGCGTACGAGGTGGTCATACGGTAGTTGAACTCGACCTGCAATCGATAATTGATTGCCGTGTGACCTACCGTATCCCTTAACATACAGTAATCTCTACAAAATTCATACCGTATAGCAGGCAACGATTCTCGCAGTGTTGTGCAGGCACATTTGAGCCCACGCCGACTTGCACTCCTGAATTATTCATTTTTTCCGCAGTATTTCGTTTTATCTATGCAAGCCCATCCAACGGGTCCATCCGAAAACGCCCGCCCTCCCCCCCTCCCCCTGGCAGTACCCGCCTCTCTAATCAAATTTTGAAGTTTTAATTACATAACTCAATTAATTTTGGTTAAAAAGCTTCGCTCTTTTTTGATTGTCAAAGATCTTGAGCTGTTCTATCTTTTGCGTGTTGATGCCTAAGAGCGCAGACTCACATGAACTTCGCTATACTATAAATGTAGTAATTATCACATTTGACAGTATAGCGAAGTTCATGTGAGTCTGAGCTCTTATGCATCAACATGCAAAAGATAGAGCAGCTCAAGCTCTTTAACATTCAAAAAAGAGCGAAGCTTTTTAACCAAAATTAATTGAGTTATGTAATTAAAACTTCAAAAATTTGATTAGAGAGGCGGGTACTGCCAGGGGGAGTGGGGGGATGTTTTCGGATGGACCCCCATCCAACCATGGCTCTATTGTAATTTGCGTTTCGATAGTCTTGACCCACGTTGCTTACCTCGATGTTGCAGTAGAGGAAGGAAAGAGATGAGCACTCGCGCGAACGCGGATTCAGGCAGCAGGCACACTGGAAGGGTGTTATTGTTATTGTTTTTGTTATTGCTATTGTTGTTGCTATTTCTTACCTCTCTGGACTGGGCGAACCATCGATGCTGAGAAATCGGCGCCTTCTCGGCCGAGATGAGATTGAGGAATACTTGGAAGCGCCCACGCTGAAAAAATCATCTTATTGCATTTCGATTTCGTGATGAGCTTTTTAAAGTGCTGAGGCAATTTGCTAGCTGGCAGAAAGGTTCTCCTTCGGATTATCGAATTGTGACAAGGTGATCCTAATTTGAAATATGTTTCAGCGATTTCGTAATGGGTTGATGGAGACTATCTGTTCGCTGTTTGCCAGGACACAGGTTCTGAAAAAAATAGCAAATGTTCCACCCTAACGCATTTAGCTCTAAAATCTCTACTCTAATCGGTTATTAAGTCCTCTCCATTTGCCCTATTGGGGAAGTTGCATTGACATTATAATTTCGAAGATCGAATTGATAATCAGCTCACCCCTTTATTGAGTCTCTTCTTGATCTCGCCATCCACTCCCTGCACCTTGTCCTTGATCATGCCCTCGAGAGTTCTGCGGGAGGGAAGGGAGATCGTTCGCTGAAGGCAGTATGTGAGCGTATTTTTTTAATCCAGCAAGTCGAGAGATCATTAATGTCATTGTTCCAACTAAGCTAAACGAATGTAGTGAAACACATTGCGAGATAGATGGACAATATTCATTTTAAAAATTTTGGATTTCTCTCGCAATATGTTTCACTAAGTCGCTTTAGCTTGTTTGAAATTTCTCAAGCACTGATCTCCTGGGGGATGAGTCGTAATAAAACATACGATAAGACTACAACAAACCCTGAAGTTGTAGCTGTTCCTCTCGATGTTGCCGCAGGCTGGCTGCAGCGGGTTTTCCTCTGAAAATGGGCTACCAAATCTGACTCATTCTGGCAAACAACTTCTCTCTTTCTTTCATTCTCTCTCCATTCAGCCCCAGCAAAATATCATAAGAACACAAGAGAGTGAGAGCATTTTTTCGCGAAAGCCGATTATGCAACTCACGTAGCAGCTGCGCGTCAAGAGAAGCGAAAAAACTACCAAAATGTTTTTAGATGCAAATTTCATATATCTCTAGTCCATGAAACATTTGATACCTTTAGAAAGTAGATTCGAATATTCCTTACCCTGCTGTCCTCCGCTGAGGAATTGGTGGCCGGATCTGTTCAATTCGCCCTCGACTGCGTTAGAGATACCGCAGAGGTCGCAGTATCGACTGCAGAATATTATTAGGAGTAATTTATTAACCAACATATGTATATCCTATTCCATGAATTGAGCTCACGTAAATTTTTCGTGATCGGAATAGATTGTTAGTTTGGCAATCTCAGGGAGATTTGCGTAATCCGATCAAAGTATGCTCCAAAGTCACCGTACCAGTACTGTCGGCCGTTCTTCTCCACAATTCCAGAGTGCGCGTCGCACTTCTGCGAAAGCAGCGTCGTCTCTGGCACCATCGTGTACGGCAGGTCGAAGCGGATGCCTATTGAATACACAATGCACTCAACTATCATTAGATCGGATTATCGATTCACTCTCCTTCCGATTTTTTAAAAAAATATGTAGGTACAGTATCCTACCTGCGGTTCCTCGATGAACAACAACTGAGTTTATTCTAAAAAAATAATTCAATATTCTCACCCGCAGGTCCCTCGATGATCGGCACTTGAAGCGTGATTCCAATCTCTCCTGCGAGATGTCCGAAATCCTCTTTTACCGTAATCTTCCGGAAATCGATCGTGTAGTTTCCAGGCGCGCGGATGTAGTAAACCTAGAAATTCCATTTATCGATAACTGAATTCAATTAAAATAATTTCGAAAATCTTACTTTGTTGCCACGTTCATTCACAATGTCGATGTCATCTTCGGTGATTTTGATCTCATTTCGTACTGAAATTGTTTCAATTGTTTAAATATGTTTATGAGAGGAAATACTGTAGTTACTGATCTACTTATTGATTGGTTCCCTCACCTCCTTTGCAGTTGAACACGGAGACCTCATCGATCAGAATGTACAGTTCGTCGTGTGATTGGCCTATCACGAACTGACACAGCACCAAGAGCGTTTGGCAGACAGCCAATACTATCGAGGCCTTCATTTATAATAAAAAATAAAATAAGAAGTCGCCTAGATCGATCTCGTTGCGGCTATTCGACAGAACTCGCTAGCATTGGCTTCTTTCTGCTACTCTGAAAATAAAACTTTGCAATATTTCGAAAATCACGCAAGCGAAAAGGTGTGAAAAAGTGAAAGTCTTGTCGGAAAAGCGATAGGAGTGCCGAGGAGTGGGGATGGATAGGGGGATTATGGGGAGATTTGACCGATCGCCCCGCGATTCGACTCGAACAGAAGCCCGGGCTAGTTCGGCGTGAGATCACTGGCAAGAGATCAGGCAATAGCGAGAGACGAGAGAC
The DNA here is from genome assembly GCA_036245805.1 of Pristionchus mayeri. Taxonomy (NCBI): domain Eukaryota; kingdom Metazoa; phylum Nematoda; class Chromadorea; order Rhabditida; family Neodiplogasteridae; genus Pristionchus; species Pristionchus mayeri. Next base: position 16,768,038 of record BTRK01000006.1, read on the forward strand.
GAGCAGAGAAAGCGAGAGATCGTATAAAATGGAGAGAGACAGAGTGCTCGCCGCGGGGTGGAATGGAGATATCCATAGGGAGAGAGAGGGGGGATCATGGCGCGCGAATAGGGAGGGACAGTAACCGGACTGAAGTAGTGATAGACACAATAGTAAAATATAGCTTCGGCTCGATGGGGCCAAGGACTAGTTCCAGCCCATAGGCAGTGGGGGGAGAAGAGTGCGAAAGGTGTGTGCAAATGCGTTCGAAAGGGCGATAGCCCATTTTGGGAGAGGAGGGACCAACGGAATCACACGGGTTGCATAGGGCATGGCTGCGTATTCCTCAAGCTGGAAACTCGTACAAATGGGGATGCAGTAATTTTAATTCTAATCCAAAACCGAACGAATGTATTATATCCTGAGCGTCACGAGTTTGCTGAGTAACACTTCGAACCAGAACGGAGAAAGGTCGTGCAAAGGAATGCCTAGGGTTGCTTATCTTCATGCAACGCGACCTCTAACCGGTCAGATACCTAAGAGACTTTTAGGAATGAGGAGTGTTCATCTGTTCACCCCTTAGAGGTGACATGCACGGTCAAAACAAGTGTGTGAGAGATCAGGGATGAGAGACCCGATCAGGCAAGGGATCACGGGGATTGGAGAGACGAAACCGTTAACGCCCTCGTTCACCAACATAATTAGCAGAATCGATGCAATATGAAGATTCGCATTATCAGACGGTGAGAGAATGAAGGAGCTGAAGAATTCATATGGAAATTTACAGGCTATGGATTATTCAAAGTACACTTGTTCACTTCTCACGATGTCTTGAGATTGTCTGAAACTGCGCGCTTCTAGTCAGAGGAAATAGAAGCAGAAAATACAAAATCTTAATTAAACGATTCAGCTTCCCCAGTTACATTTCGGAGTAATAATCGATCGCGGAGATAAGGAAGATATCACTTGAGAGATAAGGAGGAAAGGGGGAAGAGGAGGATAGTGAAAGCGAGAGTTGATCCTTCCCCTAGGATCGAGATTCAATTCATATACACACTAGGGTCAGGAGGAGGAGGAAATCTAGACAGAAAAGGGAAGACTGAAAGGGAAGATAAGTCCGGCTCGTGTCGCTTTCAATCACGCGCCGCGGGAGGCAATGGGAAAGCCAAACAGATCACTGGACCCGGACTTTGCAGTCAGGGCGTTGGTTCCGGAATGTCTGGTACCCAGGGGAGGGGAAGTATCTTGTGCAGCGGCTGGAAGTGATGAGGGGGCAGTGCGTTCCTATCAGTAGGGCGCTCCTTCTCCTCTCTCTCCGCACTACTTTCACCCACTTTCTCTGGACGAAGGGAAGGGAAGAGAAGGAGGAGAGGAGAGGAGGAGGAGAAGGAAGAGAGCTCTCGCGCGCCCTCAAAGTTCGCGCGAAAGTGAGAGTTTACGCAAATTCCAATTGGAATAGATTAGATGAAACGGGTTCGATCACCGTTGCGAGCAATTATGAATCGAGGATGTGATTAGTTTCGGGATGTACGGGTGGATAGTTTGTAGCTGCGCTGTAGTGGGTCTGGTACTGTGAGCTTATTAGAGAATGAAATAGTTGCGGAATGCTGGCAAATTTAAGACATTCAGTATCGGGAAGCCATTGGATTGCAACATAGATTTGGATTAATTGAGTCAGACCAAACGGAAAGTAGTATCGAGGAATACAAGTGGGGAGATATAAATTTTAAAAAAAGAGTTTCACTCTCTCTTTAGCAGAAATGAGTTTCACTATATCTTTAGTAGAAAACTGGAACATACGAGGACGATTTCGTTAGCACATTCGAGCAGAAAAAAAATCACAGCACTACGAATGCAAGGGCAGATTAGTCTGCCAGTGATTTGGGGCAGAGCCGTGGGTAAAGCCTGGCATCGCACACTGGTTTGGGTCATTAGGCCCCCGCTGACGCATCCAGCGGATTATCTCGTTGCCGAGCTCGTAAGTCATTGCTTGCCAAAGGAAAGAGTGACAGGCGAGGGGTAAAGAGTTCCGTTGACTTCATTTTCATTTTTTATCTGGATGGAAGGAACGGAGCAACTTCATTTTTTATCTGGATGGAAGGAACGGAGCGGAAACTTAAAAAAAAACAAAGCAAATTAGTAGCTGAGAAGAGGTTCACCGATCGCGTGAGAAATCTCGGACGAAATCCTAATTTCGGCCAACGTTGGGTGCGTACGATCTCTTGTTCTCATGGGAGCAAGACAGCCGTTTCTTTTTCCATATCATTTGCACTCATCTATAGATGAGGAAGGACCTCTTTCCATAAAAGAGTGCCGAAAACGCTAACGTGGAGAGTCTAAGCTTAATTCATCGCTGATTGCGTCATCATTAGCCCATCAGTCCATCCCAATTAGCCTATCATTAGTGGACGAGTTTGGATCAGCGCGGCACGTTAGAGACCAGGCGAGAGAGCATGCAATTCGAGGAGAGTACGGAGAAAGGTGGTGGTTAGAGCGTGGCGACAGAGTGAGGTGATTAGAGAGAGTGCAGTGTGGAGCGAAAGTCAGTGATGTGGTAATTGGAATAGGAAGGAAGAGGGGAGAGAGAAGAATCGATGGTCGGTTTGCTCGTTGCTGTTCTTGTTGCTGGATCCTTGCAAGTCTGCTCCCCGCAAGTGGTCAGTTTCGATGAATTTCTTCTAGAATAAAGAGAACGGCATGACTCTTTCGAAATATCAAGCCATCTTTCGAAAACAAGTGAATTATACAGAGTTGTAGTCTTAAAAGTTTGGCTTGTTTTGACTTGTTCTTTTTATTTGAATGTCTTTTAAGGGCGAACCTGCAACCTTATTAGTTTCAAACACCCACCCATAAAATATAATAGTAGTGAAACACAAGTGAACGTATCGGCTATGCGTTTGGAATCAACTGGGTTCGTTATAAAAATCCATTTGGACAATACTAATATTATTTGAGCACATCCGCGAGCTCTCTATCTCCACGACATGGCAGGTAGACTTATTTCACTATTTTGAACATCTCTCAATCCGAAAACTGCGAAAAATCCAGAAATTTTCCTTGCCTGCAGGGACAAAGTACTTCATTTTCAAAGACTAAGGATCGAATTTCAGGCCGAAGACGCCGGTCTCTCTCCGCGCAACCACCCACAATGCCAAGCTTGGCGACTGCATCGTCTCGCTGATGTGAGGGATTGTGATCTTGATAATTTCAGTTATAGTACCCATATGTTCGATCACCTAATTCATTCTCTCGGTGAACTTTGATCTCTTCTCAGTCAGATCGCACTCATGATATTTCCGCCAAAGACATCGATCTAATGGCGATTCGACGCTCTCACGTTTCCGTCTACAACCAGGTGAACTTTCATCTTCGGTCTATGAGATTCTCATTAGTCACAATAATTGCCATCTCTGCGTGGAATCGTGAACGCGATATTGCTTATTGTTTTCTTCTTTTTATTTCATAAGTGTTTCCTCAATTCTAATATTGACTATTTACAGGATGACGCTAATCGTTACCTGATCCCGCTCGATTTGCTCAGGCAGTATACGGTATTCATTTTTTTCTCTAGGCGAATCGTCTATCGGTTCACCCCATATCCTGACCCCCTTTTATTGGAAAGTTGAAACATAGCTCAGTTTTCCTAACAGCAAATAGAAATATGTGGATTCTGACATGAAACTTACTTCTTACTTCTTTTTTCAGGTGATTCACGTCAACTTCGAGGAAGTGTGCATGCAGCACAAAAGGGTATTGTGGATTAACAGCACTGCTGGTGAGATTTTAGGATTATCTCCAGAAACCGTTCGCTCTCCACTGTTCTACAGCCCTCTATCAATCTCAGAACGCAGATGTTCTCAAAAAAGATACAAAAGATTTATCTTGAGAATGCGGGCGACAAAATGAGCGAGGATGGATAGAGAAACGATTTCAGACGTCGGGGCGCTGAATCTGAAGCGAGACAAGCTATGCCTAGAAATGGCGAGAACGAAGGAGTACGTGAGGAATGAGAACGTCACTTTCGCAGAGGACATCTACGGAAAGTGAGTTGGGTCCTAGGAGTTTCGAGAAGCTGGAACAGGTTTAAACTATATATATTCAATGATTTTTCTTTAATCAGCACATGGGATACCTATCATCAGCTGCATTTTCACTTTACATTGTTATACAATCTTTGAAACACAACCTAGACAATTCAAAACGAACATCGCAGACCTGCGTAGCAACACCATCCGCTAGAAAAACTATAAGTGTGTAAAACAATTCGATAATGTAATCTCTACCGAATCCTCAGTTACTCCCTCCTCGATTCCCTTCGTGATCTCTCGCTCATTCCACTTGGCGAGGGAACATCACCCGCTTCCAATACCTCCTCCTTCGAGAAACTTCTTCTTCCGTATTTGGTAGGTAGCGCGTCTAGTAATTGATCTTCACGAGCTCTAATCAGTTTGCGACGTAGCAAGAGGAACTTCGCGAATGAGTATATTTTTAATATCCATATATTTCCAGGATGAGAATGGAACCCTGCCAGAGACGATCCTCTTCGACTCACCGCATGAGGTTGAATATTTCATTACTTCATTTCAATTGAATGACCGAGTGCTATTGTTGACCTCTGTCCATTCGTAATAATTGACTTCGCTGAAACATAACCAATCTATTCTGACGATTCGAATGCTCACATTCGAAAGAGTTCAGCCTAATGGTTGACTTTGATTCTTTTCACAATTTTCTCACTGTAGCACCTATGCTAATCGGCTTAATCTTGCCGATTCCTTCCCGGTATTAAGTTCGGAGATCAAAGAACAAAGATCAATCCCTTCTCGCAGCTTGCCCGTTTCGATCTGGGCATCAGTCCCAAGTACTTCCACTATCACAAATCGGTCGGACTGCTGCTGGAGAAAGTGTGCGGAGAGGGGAAGATAGAGGCACTCGGAAGGGGTGAGTGAGGGATAGTGATGACTAGACTTTCAAAATGAACTAATGAACTAGTTCATTCTTACAGTAACTGACCGCTCCATAATGGAAAGAATGCACAAAATGAAGAGATCTGAGAGTAATTTCCAAACAATTGTGCAAGTTCTTTATTTCCTTTTGAAAGTCTTGTGATGACTACACAGCACGTACTCTCTTCCTTTTACACGTTTCTTCTCTAGATCTCTCTGGCAGATGAGAGGTAACACGAAAAGAGGAAAACACATGACGACTCGGCAACAATAGTGGGTATACAGGATAGGATTCGGGGAAGGAGTACAGGGTGCGGAGAAAGTATGGCAACAAGGAATTAACCATGTATTTTCTTTCAAAACCATCGATTACTTTTGAAACGGTACACATCATTTATCAGAGATATTAGGAACATAACAACAAGAGGTTATTCGATTTGACCTCCGTTAGCCTTGACGACAGCCTTGAGACGAGAAGGAACTGACTCGACGACGGCCCGAAGGTACTTCTTATCGATCTTGTCTCATGCCTTCTAAAGGGAGTTCTTGAGACTCTCCAGATTCTGGTGGCGGGTTAAGCAAGCATCATTCTCCAGAACCGACCACACATTAATGTCGAGGGGATTTAAATAGGGGCTGTTGGAGGGCCATTCATTCGATGGAATGAAATCCGGAAGATGGCTCGCACACCAGTTCTGGGTGAGTTTTGCGGAATGGGCGAGTGCAGAATCTTGCTGGAAGGTCTAATGGCGCCCTTTGAAGTGGGAACGTGACCAGGGAAGAAGAGTCTTCTCTAGGATCTGCTTGATGTAGTAGTGCTTATCGACCTTCACACCGGGCTTGTTGAATACAAGGGGAGTCTTGCCGGTGGCACTTACTACTGCCCAAACCATCACTGACTGCGGGTGGGAAACTCGAGAGACGTATTTGCCCCTAGCATTGGCTTGCTGGGCAGACTGGGCAATCACTCTCTTGTTCTGACTGTTAAAAAAACTGCTCCACCGTGAACATCTTCTCATCCGAGTAGACAGTCGTGAGATGTTCGGCCCACGCCAGAAGCTTCTTGCATCTCTTCAGTCTCTTTTCCTTGTGAATGCCAGTCAGACCATGGCCCTTACGCATCTTGTAAGGGTAGGGCATGAGTCCAGAATGGACGATCTTGCGCACTGAATGCTCGTCAATACCGAGATCACGGGTCATCTTCCTCATAGATCGCTCGGGATTGCGTGCGACGCGCTTCTGCACGATTTTCTTGTTCTTCTAAGTGACAGCGGAGTGAGGTCTGCCCACTCTAGGACGGTCCTTAGTCGTGCCAAGCTCCTTGAAACGGCAGATGATCTTGAACACGGTCGGACGGGAAACACGTAGTTTCTTCGAGATTTCAGCTGGTCTCTCTCCAGTAGTCCAACGGTTAATAATGGATTACCGGAACCCCATGGTCGAACCATGACTAGGGGAAACTATTTGAAGTGCGCGTTGAATACCTCTTACTATTTGCTAAATCGTGTTACAACATGTATTAACAGGTTTCCAGGAATGATGAAATATTTGAGTTCAAACTTTGTTTCCATACTTTCTCCGCACCCTGTACATATGACGCCTTTCATCTAAGAATCGAGCTCAACGCCGGATTGGACAAAATTGTCGAACTATAGATTTCTTCTGTTTTGCGCTACTCTAGGATGCCTAACCACATTCCCAACTTTTCATTTGCATAAACTCATTCTGAGGGTCCTGGCACCGACTCGTTTGTTCTGGTTCCCATCTTTATCCTTGAATATCTCGGTTCGACATGACTTTTAGTGCAATTGAGCACCTGACATACCTCCACTAATTTTATGAACTCTATCTATCCGTACAAACTAGAACTCATGAAAATGATTTTTAACTGTTATATATTCTAGGTTACTTATATCGAAAATGGCTCGAAAGATGCAGCTGAAATTTTATCTGCGAGAAGCTTTCGAGAAGAGCTTTCAAATAAGTGGCTCACGGTCTTCTAACTCTTTCCGCAAGTACCACTTTATCCACTTTGAAGTTTCGAGTTGATTTGAAGTCATTTAATTCGATGGAGACCGCGCGTTTTCCAGCGAGAGATGCAAAATTAGATGAGGAATTCGTTCTCAACTGTGTTTCAGATACTGATGAAACAGTTTTCATCGCAAAACGAGGCAAATAAATTTGAACAATATCTGAAACACAGTTGAGAGCGAATTCCTCCTCGAATGTTTCGTCTCTCGCTGGAAAACGCGCGGTCTCCATCGAATTAAATGACTTCAAATCAACTCGAAACTTCAAAGTGGATAAAGTGGTACTTGCGGAAAGAGTTAGAAGACCGTGAGCCACTTATTTGAAAGCTCTTCTCGAGAGCTTCTCGCTGATAAAATTTCAGCTGCATCTGTCGAGCCATTTTCGATATAATTAACCTAGAATATATAACCGTTAAAAATCATTTTCATGAGTTCTAGTTTGTACGGATATATAAAGTTTATAAAATTAGTGGGGCTATGTCAGGTGCTCATTTTCACTAAAAGTCACGTCGAAATGAGATATTCAAGGATAAAGATGGGAACCAGAACAAACGAGTCGGTGCCAGGACCCTCAGAATGAGTTTATGCAAATGAGACTAGCAGGGTATGTCTGAATGAGATGGATGAACTTATCCATCAAAAAACATCACATGCAAAGTTTTGGCCAAATCCGAGAAAAGGCCAATTCAGCTCGATTCTTAGATGAATAGCGCGATATCACGCCACTCACGTAAGGATCGATCAACGTGTCGGATTAGCAGAAAAATCAAAAACAAGTTTCCATCAGTTTTGACATCCAATAGCATGTTTCATCACATCCACAACTTATGAATTAACCATCTCAAGTTATACGGCCCCGGCACCATGTCGTTAGTGTTGGTGCCTCACTTTGATCAGCGTTTACTCGATTCCTGTTCAATTTTAGATGAAATGTTCCTCTGGGTGACCCCCACTCATTTTTCGAGTTCTATCGATCTATCCAAACTAGACCTCATGAAAGTGAGTTTTAACAGTGCTATGATTACGGACGCGTTTCTCGAAAGTGTAGGCAAAGGCGCAAATTTATTTTTTCAGAGCGAAAAGATCTTGACGAGAGCTTTAAAATGAGTGCTTTACGGTTTTTTTACATCCAGGCGAAAATGTACTATGCCCCTTCCCAGTTCCGAGTTGATTTGAAGTCATTTTATTCGACGTAGACCGCCCGCTTTTTCAGGCGCAAAACAAAATGAGGGGAGCCATTTCAAATAAATCTGTGTTTCAGAAATAATGAAAAATATTTTATATGCTCCCACAATAAACCATATTTCTTAAACTTTTGAAACGCAGTTGAATTTGAAATGTCTCCCCTCATTTTGCTTTGCGCCTGAAAATTCGGGCGGTCTACGTCGAATAAAATGACTTCAAATCATCTCGGAACTGGAAAGGGGCATAACACATTTTTGCCTGGATGTAAAAAAACCGTAAACCACTCATTTCAAAGCTCTCGTCAAGATCTTTTTGCTTTGAAAAATAAATTTGCGCCTTTGCCTACACTTTCGAGAAACGCGTGCTTAATCATAGCGCTGTTAAAACTCACTTTCATGAGGTCTAGTTTGCATAGATCGATAGAACTCGAAAAATGAGTGGGGGTCACCCAGAGGAACATTTCGTCTAAAATTGCGCAGGAATCGAGTAAATACTGATCAAAGTGAGGCACCAACACTAACGACATGGTGCCGATGCATTGGGAATGATGATATGGATATGAGATCTTCAGGGTCTCCCATAAGGAGATAGACCTACCCAAATCTCTAAAAACATCAGACTCAACAATTTGGCCTAATCCGTGAAAATTGAGAATCAGGCCGATTCTTAGGTGAGAGGCGTGATATACTTCAGCAGGTGTTCCGGTAGAAGCCAAAGGCGGTGTGATCTTTCCCGTGGGCAAATCCACTCTCAGTGACATCTCAGTGACTCAGTGAGATCAGAACAATGTTGATAGTTTTGGATACCAAGATGGTTGCAAATTGAGTTGTTCGTGAATTTCTTATTTTGGGCTATTGCTGAAACCTATCGATACTTTGCGGAAATTTTCATAATGGCTGACCATTTTTGTTGAAAATAAAACAATCTTTCTCAGATTTGCACGGTCGTTTCGGCGAGGAGCTGGCATCTCTCGGCTTCGATCCGCTCGAGATCGATCAGGTACATGTTTGATGTTTGGTCTTTATATGTGGGCGGACCCTAAATGGAAATGGGGAGGAATCAAATAGTGGGAGGAGCCTCTTCCAGATCATAAACGGCGGCAGTAATCTCGACGACATGCTGCTCGTGTTCAGCAACACGCAGGTGATGATTTTTTTCTTTGAAATCACAACTCATATATGACAAAGTTCAACACACAAATTGTGTGGCATAACAATGAATTCTCAACCTTTTCCGAAAGAAATTTGGCGCAGACGCGTTCTTGCTCATTTCTAATGAAAGAAAGCGAATTAAGGAATAGGTATATTTATTAGAGCGGTTTCAGCATTAGTGAGATACAGGATATTAGAGTGCCATAATTAATCAACAATATCGAAATGCTTGATCACAAGACCATATTCAATTTTTAAACTGTATTCTCCGATATTTCGCTCAATTGGGCGTTCGGCAATGAGACATTCGAAACATACTTTCTTCGGTAGAGAGTGAAAACAACTCAAAAAAATCTCATATGTTGTTGATTCATCAATCGATTTTTTACCTGTACGAGATTCTCAGCATCTGTGAGCGAAACGAAATTCACGACTCTTTCATCAAAACCGATGGATAATCGTTTACATTTGCCGTTGAATAAGGCTCTCAGAAACGACATTTTATGAGTGATCGAACCATTCCATCTGATCATTGTGATTGCCAACGAGCTCACAACATTCGCAAGCCGCACCATAAAGCCAATGCATTCTAAAAAGATGCATGTAAGTTTGATTAATTTACCTTGAGTATGTCTTACTCGTTTGACACATACCGTCTCTGGATTCCACTTTTGAATTATGCCGAAGCAATAGTCACTGAAGTAGCCGTAACACATGAACGAATTCAAATTTCGAATACGAACTTGCCGGTATAATGGTCATGTTATTCGAGAAAAAGTTTGCTGGCAGTATTTTCCTTGAAGAAGTCAAAGAACATGTTTTCTATGTCAGGTGTCAGTCCAGGACGCAGTGTCAGTTGAGCGATCAGAGTATTTCGAAAAATTCCTTTCAAATTTCTACCACCCGCTTCACTAAGTTCATTATACGAATCAGTGTCATCCAGCACTTCATAATTCAATAGTTATACTAATTCTGAATAATTAAATAGTGCTTTCCTTTTCAATGAAAGTTTTTGAATATTTTAAAAACCGAAGTTGACGTGAAGCTGGATAAACGGATCTTCAACTGAACAGTCTCAAGAATTGGGAGGAGGGAATCAATAAAATTGAATAAACAATTACCATTTTGACTACTCCGATTTAGAAATATGGAGGGGAGTCATGAACAATAACCTCTACTCAAGAAGAGGAGGGATAAAAAAGGGAAGGTGCGAGAGTGACCTAGTTAGCGTCTCAGAACGCGGGAAAACGTGGTTTGATTGAAAAACTATGCGGGGTGCATTTTATTTAACTGTGGTGCAAAACACATATTCAATGAAAAATTTCACCAAGACATGAGAAAAAAATATAATCTCTCACCAATATCACTCAACAAGTGATATTTGTAAAGTATCAAAAAATAACTGCAGCAATCGGACCAACGTCCATTTCCCTCGACCGCACTTCTACCGTTCCTAAAGCGAATCAATTATGACCCGAGGTAAGACAGCAGTACGGCATGCAATATGAGCTTGTAGTAAGTGATTTGCGCAGAGTACTTAACATGACGACGTTTATCATCTCACCACACCATTCCGCCCTTTCACAATCTCCCCTCTACTCAGATCCCCGCCCTCCTTCTACTCGAAGGAGAAGGTGATCGTGAAGACGGGGATGCACGTTCAGTCAATCTCGAACTTCCAACTGACGACCATGGTAGCATACGATAACAGTAGTCGAGTAATGGAGTCAATCGACGAATGACTTTTTGCTTAATCTTCCACAGTATGAAGCGCAACAGAGATACATAGATGGTGTTCAATAAAATAGCAAATACTTTATAGGACTACGAGATGGATCTATGGCTGAGAATGGCGTGGCGAGACTTGAGACTGGCGCATGGACTGAGCAAGCCAATACTCGTGAACGAGTACACCTTCCTGAAGTGAGTAGTGGTAATCGTTAATGAGAAAGACGTAAATTTGAATCTAAATTCAGGAACAGAAATATTACAGTTAATGATCTGTTTCAAGTCGATAACAGGATTTATTTTTTCTCAGTTCGAATGCGTTCCACGGTTCTTAAAAATATGACGATTTTCTGTATGCACGATCTCGTCTTCTTCTCTTGTATTCGAAAAAAATCAATCTTTCATCCATCGAAAATTTGCATATTTAACATTTCTCCACAAATTTATAACATGTAATATTGATATAGTAGACCCTCCATTATCTGCCAGGAAGATCTGGCGTCCCGACCCTTTCTTCACCAACGCTCGCGAGGCTACCTTCCATCGCGTGACCTACCTCAACTTCTACGTCTTCATCTTCCCCAATGGAGACGTGCTCATGGAGGTGGGTGTTTTTGTATTTTCTCCATCATGTGCCCATGTGCGTTTATGTTCATCATCTGCTGAATTAATCTGAAAGGTTCAAAAAGATCTCTTCAAAAATAATTGCTTCACAAGAAAACTCGTCATTCTGCGTACTACCGCGCCTGTTAGGCAGGCCATAGAACACCGAATGAAGAGTCATTTCGAGTAAAGCATTCGCTCCCGGATATGGAGTCTTTCTGGTATAGTCCCCCTGACTACCGTCCTCTTCCAGGTGCGTACTCTACTCAAAAATTCCTGTCCTCTGCTCGTTCTCTGCAAGTACCCGCACGACTCGCAGACCTGCGGGACGAAGATCAGCTCGAGTGAGTGAATTAATTGCATGTAAAGATAAACGATGAATGAAAAGCTATTCCTAGTAACTGCAGTCACATATCATTGGTTGGTCACTAGCTTGCGAAATAAAGGTTCATTGAAGCCTTTGCGAGGATTAGACACAATATTATTGAGAAAAAAAGTTGAGAGAGCAATGGCCTGAAAAAATTGCCTTTGTCAAAATAATCCAACTCTGATGAATAATTGCTGAAACTTATCTAATCAAATTCGAATATTTAAAAAAAAATGTTGAAACAGAAAAAAAAGTTTGAGGAAGAATAAAGAAAAAGAGAAAGATACATCACACATTGCGATATTCACCATGATTAAACTGCTTATCTCACTTTGATGCAAAAAATTCATCTTCTCATTCCAGTCGGAATTACGCAGCACAACATGGAATTCCAGTGGTTTTCGCGACTCTCGGATGCTGTGAGGTGCGACACATCTTTTATCTACATATCCAAACGTTGGCTTTCTTTTTCGTGAGCCAGTGCTACGAAAAAAATTGATAGTCACTTTAAAAATGTGCTTTGTAATAGTCAACATTATGTTTCACCTTGCCCTCAAACGTAGAACCAATTACTCAAAAACCAATGATATCGAGTTATGCCGTCGAAAACAAAATAAAATTCAATTTTCCTGACAAGTGCATCCATGTTTCTCGCATTCTGCTACAAATGCTGCTCTAATCCTACCGTATCCTGCCTGCGGTATTCATACCGTAATCCAACCCCTTCTTAGGTTCAACAAGAACCTACAGATGCCGGAGCTGCAGTTGACAACGACGACCACTAAGCAGTGCAATGGAGAGAGGAAGACTGGTGAGCGAGAAAGTTTCCCTTGAGCATGCTTCACCACCTTTGCTTAACCCATTTAAATATTCGGCTTGTTTAATCTGTCAGAAATGTGCGAGAAAAGTTGCGTAAAAAGTTGCGTAAAAAGTTCGCGAACTTCTGATTCTCTCCTGTTCGTGTACTCTATCTTTCTCTAACCAGGTCGTTGAAAAGTTCACGAACTTTTCGACGAACTATGTTCGAAAATCATACTTTTCTTTTGTTTTACTTATTTTTATAAACCATTTTTGCTTTTAACTTATGACTTCTTATAATGACAACCTTCCCTTAGCTGGAATAGCTTCAGAATACAGCGTAGTGAAAGTAAACAGGGTTGGAGTATTTTTTTCGAAAATGGGTCACCACTTTCCCCACCCTGTAATGTCAAGCTATTCCATCAGAGGGAAGGTTGTTCTTATAAGCAGTCATAAGTTGAAAGCAAAAATAATTGATAAAAATAAGTAAAACAAAAGAAAAGTACGAATTTCGAACATAGTTCGTCGAAAAGTTCGTGAACTTTTCAAGGAGCTGCGTGAAAAGTTAGAGAAAGGCGAGAGAGCACGCGTTCTTGAGAGAGGGAAAAGGAAGCAGTGATTGTTTACTTCCTTTTCTCTCTCTCAATAATGCGTGCTCTCTCGCCTTTCTCTAACTTTTCACGCAGCTCCTTGAAAAGTTCGTTAAAAACCGGCATTAATTCGTTCGAAATTCGTACTTTTCTTTTGTTTTACTTATTTTTATCAATTATTTTTGCTCTTAACTTATGACTGCGTATAAGAACAACCTTCCTTCTGATGGAATAGCTTGACATTACAGGATGGGGAAAGTGGTGACCCATTTTCGAAAAAAATACTCCAACCCTGTTTACTTTCACTACGCTGTATTCTGAAGCTATTCCAGCTAAGGGAAGGTTGTCATTATAAGAAATCATAAGTTAAAAGCAAAAATAGTTTATAAAAGTAAGTAAAACAAAAGAAAAGTATGATTTTCGAACACAGTTCGTCGAAAAGTTCGTGAACTTTTCATCGACCTGGTTAGAGAGAGAGAGAGAGCATGCGAAATGGAGAGAATCAGAAGTTCGCGAACTTTTTACGCAACTTTTTCTCGCACATTTCTGACAGATTAAACAGGCCGATTATATAATACGAGTGATGAATTGGGCGAATACGAAGACTTGATACGGTTTTGAATTTTCATTTCGTTATGGAATAATTGGTGTTATCCCATCTCGATATGCAGATGGGATCATGAACACTTGAACAGCTAAAGTTAGTATTGTTTAAATTTGAAATTTAAAGATTAATATATTTCAGGAAATTACTCGTGCATCGAAGCGCTCTTCCAACTGGATCGGAACGTGCGATTCCATCTCGCGCAAGTAACTTTGATCTATTCTTTCATACTTTTCAGGCAATTAGTGGTTTAAAAAGATATGTGAATTATCGCTCGTTTGCTTGCTAGGACCATTAGTGGGCGATGTGGAGAGTTTTAACTCATCTGAATCAGTCCACATTCAGACATACATCCCCACGGCGATGTGCGTTGTATTTTCGTGGATCTCCGTTTGGCTTCCAGAGGAATTCGTTGAGGGTGAGTGATCTTTGATTTCGCCTTCAATATTAAAAAAACATGCATGCTGCGTTCTTCGAATTTTCTTGAGTTATCTTTGATCTCTTTGCAGGTCGCATCTTCGTATCGCTCACAGTCTTCCTCACTCTCAGTGCAGAGAACAGTTCGGCGAAGGAGTCGCTCCCGAAGGTCTCATATATCAAGGTAGATTTTGATTTATGAGTGACTATCTGAGAGAATTGAGCTATTCTACGCATGAGCCGTACAGCAAAAAATGAAATTTCATATAAATGCGGTCCTAGGGGTAACTTTTCACGTAGAGTTCGAAAATCGACCTTAGGAAGCCGCATCTCTCACCCCTCATTTCTTGTTCTGCGCTGAACTTGAACGGTCGGTTTTTCTAACTTTTGAACGACGCATCCAAACCCATTACAATTATAGTAATCCTGATAGAACTCGACGAGATAAGCATTTTTACTGTTGGAAGTGAAAGGCTAGCTCATCTGTGAAAAAAGTTGAGGCCATTTGAATTGTCAAAATTTTTATTGTAAAAGGATATATTCCGGGGTGTAATTTTAATTATGTCCATTGGATTCCCCGTGAAAAGCTATCCCTAAAACAAAATTTTCACTCGTAAATTCGCGGGGCAATGATATTTCCCCAATTTCAGAATAGGGAAGTATGGTGAATCACTGAATTTCTAAAAATCTCGTACATTTGCGATTTCAAAATCTTACCAATTTGGAAATGTTCTCAATACTGTACTTCAACTTTTTATGCATAATTAGAGAGTGTTCTCTCCAATAAACATGACTTAGGACATAAAAAGATTATTTTTTTTCACTTCACAATTTCTCAAATTTGCACGTTGCCAACTCAACAATTCGAGTCCGCTTGACGCTTTAGCTGTAGCCATGTTGTAGCATGCCTCGACATGAGTGAAAATTGGTCGAACAGTCCTCTTCCAATATATCGGGGCTGTAGTTATTGACGCCAGAATATGGGTAGAAGACGAAGTCCGAAAATATTTGAATTCATTTTGGGAGTTAATTTGGAGAATTCTAATTAGATATTGCTGTAAATAATGTTTTCATAATCTGTTGTATACAATTTACACACAAATACACACCTCTTCCCCTTTCAAAATTTTCGGAATTTTCGATATTTGAAAATTTCGATTTTTGATGAATTGTTCAAACGGTCGCTTTTCCATACGTATATGATTCCTCAGGATATGAAAACATTATTATCTAATCAGAATACTCCAAATTAACTCCCAAAATGAATTTAAATATTTCGGACTCCGTCTTCTACCCATATTCGGGCGTCAATAACTACAGCCCCGATATATCGGAGGAGGTCTGTTCCACCAATTCTCACTCATGTCGAAGCATGCTACAAAATGGCTACAGCTAAAGCGTCAAGCGGACTCGAACTGTTGAGTTGGCAACGTGCAAATTTGAGAAATTGTGACGTGAAAAAATAATGATTTTTTGATGTCGTAAGTCATGTTTATTGGAGAGAACACTCTCTAATTATGCATAAAAAGTTGAAGTACAGTATTGAGAACATTTCCAAATTGGTAAAATTTTGAAATCGCAAATGTACGAGATTTCAAAAATTCAGTGGTTCACCATACTTCCCTGTTCTGAATTTCGGGAAATATCATTGTCCCGCGAAATTACGAGTGAAAATTGTGTTCTATGGGTAACTTTTCACGGGGAATCCAATGAACATACATAAGAGACCGGATCGGTAAGAATGGAATACCTCCTGGACACGATTCCTTAGGAATGAGATTCAGGCGCCCGCACTGTATGTGTATGTACCCCTTAGCCTCATGTATCACATAGTACCACCAAATACCTGCCTGGGTCTCTGATGCGTCAATTATAGGGTCGGAAATTTGAAAAATCATATTTCATAAACGCGATAAGATAGACTCGAAATCTCTTCGGAATTATACTAGGTATCACTAATAAAGAAAATTGAATCATTGAAATCGATTCCGACTTGACTGTAAAATATATTTCGTACACAAAATTTTCAGTTTTTCGGCTCCAATTTTTGAATATAACAGAACGGTAGCATGTGACTATGCCTATAATGTAGCCCATTGAATTCTACATCACCTGGTACTAAAGTGAAATCAAACGGACTTTCCCGTCATTGTCTCCCATAGCTGAGAATACTCAGGAATTCTTCCGAAATTCAGTTATTGACACTAAATGAAGGTTCTGATGCATGAAAATTGTGGGAAATGAAGGTACAAGAACGTAAACGTATAATTAGGAACAAAACGCGAGTGTTTGCTTTATTTTGAAATAGTCGATTTTCACACCCTCGATTGGTGAGCAATTTGGGCATCCAAAACTCAGAAATTTCATTTTAGATGAGGCTTCAACTACAAGTAAGTTGAAAGGGGCTTGTCATAGTTCAGCATTATCCAAACAAAACATCTATAGATAATTGTTTGCCCAAAATATTTTCGTCCGAAAATTGAGAAATCGATGGTGGTGACGAAAATTGTCGATCAGATTTTCAAGTACTTGGACTATATTTGAACAAGTTACATCCAACTTATTCAAATCGTGCAAAAAAATCATAAAAAAAGCTTTGTAAAAAAAATTTCTAAAAATTTGAGTTCACATCTTAGGTTTTGTCGTTTTTGCATGGTGAAAAAATTCCTAATAATACATCCCATTTCTATCAAAACTGAAAAAAATCGAAAGTATTGTTTCTTGTGAGCAAATGTATTGACAAGAATATTCAGTGTTTGACTAAATTCCGCTGCTTCATTCTTTTGAATTTTGGAGAAATCGAGATTGGTGAGAGATAGAAGCATGAGAATCTTTGAGATTTACATGCAAACATATCGAAATGTAACTTTTTATAATTCAATTTGATGTTCTGCTTCATGAAACTCCTACAACAATCACCTATCATAACAATTTGATTATTAGAAAATTAATGTATTCGAGGATTTACGCAAAAAATTGCAATTTTGAATGTTAAGAAGATTATATGCTACCTTTCTGTATTAAAAAAAGTTTAACAAGTTTACACTCACAAATTCATAATGAAACCAGATTGATTGCATGTAAATCTCTAAGATTCTCATGCTTCTATCTCTCACCAATCTCGATTTCTCCAAAATTCAATAGAACGAATCAGCGGAATTTAGTCAAATGCTGAATATTCTTTTAGATAAAATTGCTCACCAGAAACTAAACTTTTGATTTATTCAGTTTTGCTAGAAAGGGGATGTATTATTGGGAATTTTTTCACCATGCAAAAACGACAAAATCGAAGATTTGAACTCACATTTTTTGAAAATTTTTTACAAAGCTTTTTTTATGATTTTTTTGGACGATTGGAATAAGTTGGATGTAACTTGTTCAAATATAGTCCACGTACTTAAAAATCTGATCAATTTTCGTCACCACCATCGATTGCACAATATTCGGACGAAAATATTTTGGGCAAACATATATCTATAGATGTTGTGTTTGGATAATGTTGAACTATGACAAGCCCCTTTCAACTTACATGTAGTTGAAGCCTCATCTAAAATAAAAATTTTCAGTCCTTTTACAATAAAAATTTTGACAATTCAAATGGCCTCAACTTTTTTCACAGATGAGCTAGCCTTTCACTTCCAACAGTAAAAATGCTTATCTCGTCGAGTTCTATCAGGATTACTATAATTGTAATGGGTTTGGATGCGTCGTTCAAAAGTTAGAAAAACCGGCTGCTCAAGTTCAGCGCAGAACAAGAAATGAGGGGTGAGAGATGTGGCTTCCTAAGGTCGATTTTCGAACTCTACGTGAAAAGTTACCCCTAGGACCACATTTATATGAAATTTCATTTTTTGCTGTACGGCCTGAGGTCAGTCCTCTCAGATAGTGACTCTTATATTTGAATGGTACAAGTTACAGTTTATACGATTGTTTTTGGCAGAATGGCCGGGCCACAGTCATTGAATTGTTATCCTATTTTCATTCTAAAATACGGATCTTGAAACACAATCTGGCATGCGGTTAAAGGGCGATAAATGGAAATTTGCTGCCTTGCACCACGTTCGCAGTTGTTCCGCTAAAGTGCGCCCCATCATTGTAGAAAGTGCACTTCGATATTTGATCTTGCACCACAGGCGATCGACTACTGGTTCGGCTTCTCCTCCACCTTCGTGTTTCTCACTATGATGCAAGCTCTCGCTGTCATTTCCTTCGAACACAAGAGCAGAGAATTTGTGAGCCTATTAAATCAATTCTAATCAAGACTATAGGTTTAGTGAGCAATTTGTTCCATATTGGATGTACGTTATGATGTTTTATCAATGAGAATACTTAGCCACTGAATATCTTTTATTCCCAGAAGAAGCAATCTGACGCGGAGATCGACAACAGTCGGTACCAGTCGATGATTTTGTTGCTGAAGAGCAGGAAATACCACAAATATGCGAGGAATCTCGACTCGTTTTGCAAGGTTTGTGTTCTTTTCACTTATCATTATTATTTTCTATTTTGGGCGAGGTGGCTTAGTGGTTGTGTGCCAGGAATGCGAATCCGATGGTCATGAGTTCGACCCCCTCGCCTGCAGATCCACCCAGACCACGGGGGTTAAGAAATAGGTCAGAAATCCCCCACCACGTGCACACAACACGGGCGGTAGCCTCACGCATAGGTCGCTAATAACCTCAGGACAGCTGAACCCAGAATTGGCGCGGGGGTGGCAAACCAGCCTTGCTTGGATGCATCAACTTACGTTTTATTTTTACGTTTTTTACGTTTTATATCAGTCAAAAATATTCGAAATGTTGGAGCAAAGATCAAAGTTCAGGTGATGTACCCCGTGATCTTCCTCATCTTCGTCATGATCTACTATTTCATAATCACGGAAGGTCAGTTGACACTGGGGATCAAAGATGGCAAATTGATTGCAGGGCCGGAAGACAAGTGTCTGAGGAAGGTGTGGACGTAGGAAGGAATCGATCGATGGCCCTAAATGTTTTGAAATTGATAAAGATAAGTAGTCAATCGGTACAGGTTTTTGAATACATGAAATCATGGCACCGAACATATCGGGTCGGGTGAATGACACTACTTCTGATGAGAACTATTACATCATGCCGCCTTAATATTTGACAGATATTTACATATATCTGTCAAATATGTCAAAAATGTCAAATATATACTCATATGTCAAAGGCGGCATGACATTCCACGCCGTCTAACGATTCATGATGCAATGCGAGCAATCAATAATCTTCAAATAAATAGAGAAGTAGCGTTGTTGTTGCAATAAAATCGAGCTGTTTGCAATGTGGGCGAAAATCATGTTTTTATTGAAAAGATCCATTAGTTATACACTAGCTAAAATAGTGTTGTTAAATTGTTTTAGAAGAAGAGGAACGAAGAGATCAGCAGACGCGTGGCTCACTTCGGCACTAGGTCAAATGAGAACTATGACGTCATGCCGCCTTTGAAATATCAAATTCGGCATGACGTTCTCATTATCATTGTTCTCATCCGATATAGTGCCCTCACTGGTAATCTCAATGTTTGAGATGAGCAATCCAATTAGCACCTCTCGTTGAGAATCCACGAGGCTTCTTTCCTTCTCCTTCCTTACTTCTTACTAGATGAAATGTAGTCGGAGGAATGAGCCTCCTTCGAAAACTATTTTCAAATTTTGCTTTTTAAATTCCTCCCACCGTCATCATGCTTTTACTTCCATTTCCCTCGTTTATCACGGTTTAGCTACCACTCTTACTCATTTTTTATCGATATTATTGTATCGCATTGATACATGCTTATTCAGTCGTCTACATCGACTCTGGGACATAATTTCTTCTACAATATTCAGAACCAATAATGTCATATAAAAATCTACATTTAACAGGTTTGCGCTTATTCTGAAACATTTGAGGTTATCCTTATTGAAAATCGAACGTTTATTGGTCCATTCAGGAAACTCGAACGACGATGCATCGACGACGGTACAAATGGTGATAGCTAATGACTGGGAAATGAACTGGCAAAAGGAGAAAAAGAAGTGAGCGCCCATTTCAGAGTTATTTATATACTAAGATGTGCTTTCTATTCGGCACTCTATTCAGAATACACAGACGATGGACTACCCTCGACGACGAATCATTTCTTGATTAGCTGGCATTTATGAAATATAGCTCATTGTTTGAAATACATCGTGGTGGAATAATTTTATCAATTATGTCCTCTTTTAGCCATTATTCAATTCCTTTTTTGCTGAAGCACTCAAAAAGACGGAATTAATGTGACTCACACATCTTACAATAGCGAATTGAACTCAAAATTGTTCACGGAGATGATCTCTCACCTTACTCACCACCTCCTCTAACAAGCGATAGAGTGTGGACAACTATGAGACCGAATGCAACACAGAAAAGGCAAACCAATTACTCAGATTCGTATAGCGAGAGTCAAGAGCTCACACGATGAGTACTTTGTTATCTTCCTTCTCATGAGGCTTACCAAGTTTTTCATGAATAATACCGAATACGAAAGTTGCTTCCCAGCCCATGTTCATGTAATCACCGCACATTTACTGTCCACTTAATGCTCACACATCTATCAAAATTGTACAAGCTTTAACTGTGTGTTGTTCAAGATCTTTCTGATCTGATGAAGAAGACCGGTGAGGGAAATGGAAGAGAAGAGGAGGGAACGAGAAAGGTGAGTGAACATTGAGAGTATTCAGGTATTCAGTACTCTACAGAGTGAGAGAAACATAGAGAAAGAGGGAGTATTGCAGGAGGTCCTCTCTCACTCTTCCGCTTCTACCTCTGCAAGCTCAGCTACCAATACCAATGGAGGTCATCAATTGGCCAGATCTGTGATAACGAAGCTCGTCGATGAGAGCATCAAGATCGTCGATGATCTACGAGCATCGACGCAGAATACTGAAAACGCTCATGCAACTGAAACTGATCATAACTAGAGAACTCCGAAATAAAATATTAGTTTCTGCGGCAATGTGTTTTCAAATTAACTTTCCTCGTTGAGCACCCTTTCGTTTGTCTAATCTGTGTTACAAGGATAAGTTCTTGGATAATAAATAAGTTTGCATAATACATCCTTCTTTTCAACATCATTCACCATTCGAGTCGAATGCTCTCACAACTCCGCCCTTTTCCTATTCATTTCTCCCTCAATACTCTCACTTGCTCCCTCTTCTAACATTCATCGTTTTACCCTTCTATGTTTTATCCTTTGAAAACTGCTAGCATGATAGTAAGTACTTCAGACGCTTACACCGTCACAACGCAAGGAACTTAGATCATTAATAATAAATAATCTCCGATATTATCAACATTTTCAGTAAGGTGAGCAAGAATCGAAAAATTTTGAGGATAAATTTATATTTTTATAAATTTTTTAAATTTCTTAAATGAAATCATTAAGGACATCCTCTACGTTTCCTTATTTTCGTACAAGGCAACATTTGCTCAGACTTCGAGCTCAATTATTAGATATGTACTTTGGACGGCGTCAATTCAGGAAAATATGAAAGAAATCATTCATGATGAGCAAGGCCAATTTTAAATCATCATCATTTTCGTGTATTTCCCTCACATATTTAATATTGTACGAATTCAAGTTGATAAATATGAACATGATAATTGTATTCCTCATTCCCTCCAAATATTGTTACCACGCTGTTCCAGAAAAGGACTGGGCATCAATTTAAGATTCCTTGAATCCCACAAGTTTGTATCAATTAATAAAGGCATACTCTTGAACTGTTTTGTGTTTTATACAATACTTCCGAATTATGTTCTGATTTACAACTTGTGATTTGAAACGGGTTCCAGATATATTTTTCGTGCGCAATATTTGAGTTGGTCTTATGATTTGATTGTATTTTTATTTGAGTTGGTCTTATGATATATGTTCTTGATTTAACGTTAGGTGAATTTTGCTCAACACTTACCTTAGTCGCGATAGCTCATTCTGTTCCTTCTTCTCTAACATGTTTGTACACAACTGCGACAGCGAATTCAACACAGGAAAGTCAGACCAATTAGTCAGATTCGTATAGCGAGAGTCAAGAGCTCACACGATGAGTACTTTGTTATCTTCCTTCTCATGAGACGAAGTTTTATCCAGACCAAAAAACGAGTACGATCGCTGCTTCTCAGCGAATTTTCTGTAACATTCTAGGTCTTTCAGATATGATCTTTCAATTACACCCTGCTATGACTCATTTAGGTCTCTTCAGATAATCGACTCACAACCACCCCCCCCCCCCTAATGTATATTTCTTCTCAGTGTCCGTACACCTTAAAATTCAAATATTCAACAGAAACGGAGAACGTCATGCATTTCTTACTTCTATGAAATATACTCATTTATCCTTTTTTTAACGATTTTCCCGCCCCTCCCGCCTCCAAAACTCCGCCCCTTTGTCTCCACCACTCACTGCTTACCCTTTCTCCCTCTGTTCTCATCCATCATTACATCCCTCTATGTTTTACCTATTTTATCCGCGTTATCAGCGTAATATCGACTACTGCAGACGTTTACATCGTCTCAATCAGAGGAATTTGCATCTCTTCAAATATTATACATCTTCGATATTGAAATTTTTCAGAAAAAAAGAGGTGAGTAAGTAAAGCTACTTTTTATATTTTGAAAATCTGAGAATTGAGGAAGCTTCGTAACGGTGTCGCCTCTCAGTGAATCACAATCTGTTCAAGGACTTCGAGGGCCATCTGCCACTCTGGCCGGAATCACCTTCATATTATGAGCATAGGACAGTTATTCATGCAGGGGAATCCATCAATTCTCCTACATCCCCGTATCCTCATCACTCATATCTTAATGTACAAATTTTAGTTGATAAATATGAGATGATAATTGTATTCGCCTTTCCCAACAAAACATTATTTTTCATTGAAATCAGCTGTGAAGAAGGCAGAGCCGAGTGAGGCGTTCCCTCCCCTCTCTCCTTCGCGCCGAAAGGAGAGATAAAGATAACTCTCTCGAATTGTATTAATACGATAAGGAGTGATCTTTGAGCGCATTAGAATGATCAAATGCATTGTGAGATTTCGAATTTGTGCTATTGCCAAACTTATTTTTTGACGGACGAAGCATTGCATTGATTCACAAAACATACTCCAGTTTCAGCATTTGCTCATTAGGAATGCCAATGAACAGTGGTTGTTGAGCGAGATCTATAGGGTGTCCGGGAATAGGCAGGATACGGTAGTGCTGAATTGTCGCTGTGAGAGCCAGGAACAGCTCGACTCGTGCCAAACCCTCGCCTGCGCATGCCCTCTTTCCTAGCGAGAACGGGATCGTACGTTCCACGAGCTCCTGGGAAATCAAAGATCAGTAGCGATGAAAGACACCGGAAGATTATCATAGTTGGATAACAGTCATAAAGATATTAACGCAAAACAATTCTGCCCCAAAAATCACAAAAACTTTTGTGCTTCAGGAGAGCGTCTACAATTTTTGGATCTCCTCCGAAGAAAATATCACACGATAGTGATAGCATGAATGAAAACCGGCAGAAACAGTAGAGCAAAAAGGGGTTTATCTCACCTTTCTGAGACTCATCCCGTCATCGGCAATGTACCTCTCGGGAAGAAACTGCTTCGGGTTCTCGAAGAGCGGATCGTTCCACATCACGTAGTGAATATCGGCGTGAATAGTCATGTCTGCGGGGAGCGTGTGGCCCTGTTAGAAGGAAATATCCACACCTAGTAATGCATATTCCTAGACATGCTATTAAAAATCACATAAATGTAGCAATTATAGTGAACAAAATGATGAACTGACAGCCAGCTTCGTTGGTTTGTGGGTTTTCCTGAGTCCATTGAGCCTGATGATGTTGGCCAATCGCTGTACCTCGAGTATGGTAGCTTGCGCATAGACCATCTGAAAAAGGCACATCCCTACCTCTTCGCTTATCTTGAGAGCGCATTGCAAGGGTTCAAAGAGCGAGCAAGCTATTCAGAATACTTCCGTATTCATTGCGCAAGGGAATAATCAATTTAGATACGGTGGAGAATCGTGAACAGACCTTTACTCGCTTCCATTAACAACTCTAATTCTCTCCCACTTTTGACTTGTCCGACAGCGCTGGTAATCGTTCCTTTCCTACTACACGATGCACTTCTTCTCGAAGAGTGTCCTGATTAAATCGATCAAATGATGTTGACGAAACGAACAACCAAAATAGCTGTTCGAAATACACCGCTTCTTCGTTTGATACCTCTCAATACGTAAATATTGCAATACTTATCTCATAATTTCTTTTTTAACACACTTTTCTTTTCCGTTCCGATGATCTACCTGTGTCTGCTGGTTGTCTGCCAGGAAGAGCGTCGCCCATCTCAACGTTGTCGTGTTGTCTTTGCGGTAAGTGCTCAGTTCGGGAGAACGGCTCAGTACAGGCGAACGTCAACGAGAGAGTGATAATTGTATTGGTAGGGAATTTTGAGTGATGATCTGGCTCTCCTCGAATTGCGTGCTATCTTGTCTTTCTGCCCGATGAGAGAGTATGCGGTTTGGAGAGACTCAGACCATTGCTCGAATTTTTCCATCCACTCACTCCAAATGGGCATTTGAGGCCATCCTCTGCATGTAGGCGTGCACAAAGTTGGTAGGATCGCCATCGGCATCAAATGTTTCCAGTGCCCTCGCGACGTTTGCACGATGTACTCTTTGTTCTGGCAGTGCATAATTAGTCTCGTTATAAATGTGTCGGTGAGGAGGAAAGAGTTTTTGACAAGTGCATTATTGTTTTCTCCAGCCAAAACGACTTTCTAGGTCCTAATTCATTGATAACCAATTTGGAAACCCACAATTCGTGCGTTTTCAATGTGCTTCTCATATGTGTAGTAACGGAGCACAGGGACGTGTCTGATCCAGGGAAAAGCAATTGCGAGAGGGAGCAGCTTGCTGTTCGCTACGTCTTTGATCATCTGAAAGGATTCATATTTGACCAGTATACATCAACATATATGTCAAAACAACATAAGATATATCAATATATTGAAATCGTACATCCTCTCTCGAGCGATATTTACTGACCTTGTTGTATCCCTCGACGTAATTGATTAGATCTTCGCATTTATCATATTTGTATCGATACCCGAAGAGAACTTCATTAATGATGTTGGCTATCAGTAACTGAGCAGAAAACTGTGTTTTTTTGAGAGAAAGAACGAGATAAGTCGTATGAACACCAACCAGAGGAGAACCAAAAAGTGACCTTCTTGAGTATTTTCACATTTTGCTCATACCCAGTCACAACGTTTTCTGTGAAAATGCTATTTTGATTCTAATCCTGTGGATGCTCATCCATCCTAGTAGTGATAAACCTGTACGGGCCATCGAATGTTGACGCTATCGTTGTTCTCGATGCTTTTCAGGCATTGCAAGTATTCTCTCACTGAGTTAGACACCTGAATTCGAAGAAATTTGAAACATTTTGCCTATGAATCAGGCATGGTGCAGTTAGCATGCATTTTTCATACGGAAATGTGAGGATTGAGAAAATGCAGATCAAAAATCCTCATATGACAACTAAACAAGCTATTTTTAAAGTGAAATGGGTCCGGGAAGAAGTGGGCTCACCAGTTCCTCCATAACGTTCTTGCCCATGCCGAAATCTCTGAGAATTGAGATAGCAACTCTCTGTTCACGCCAATTCTGGCCACTCGAATTGTTCACTCCACCTCAGGAAGAAAAGGTAACTTTTTATATTGTAATATTATCAGGTGCAAAGTGATAGTTCGGAATCAACCGTTTTTGCAATAATTGAGGATCTCCTCCATTAAAGACATCTGAATTCGGTCCACGTAGTCTTCGCCTGTACACAAGTGTTGTTAACTCGAACTGATGAGTTTTTTTAGATTTAAAAATAAAATTGCCAGTGATAATTCTTTTAAATTATCATTCAATGATCTCCATTACCAAGTCATATTTCGAGTCGCAAGTACCCGGAGTAGGTTAAAAATTAAATAACCAAGTTGCACAAATACACACTTTTCCCATGCCTATATTTCAAGCATATAATGCAATTACAAAGTTAACTAAATATTCAAATTGCGACCGTTATCTATGTAGGCCTCCTTGATGAGTGAGTAGTCGGTGATCTCCAGTGTGGGCATCGGCGCAAAGATAATGTACACTCCATCGAACTCATTCGCGAATCGAGAGAATAGCTTGGATGCGAAGTCAACCTGAACCAAAATAGTTCACCAAGCCAATCGAAAACGAGAACCTGATGCAAATTGCCAATGAAGGGCATAGGTCTGGGACCGGCGGGGAACTTGGCAACGAATGCGTAGTATTTCCAGACAGCGAAAGTAATCGCACCAACTGCGATTAGTAACACCGCAATCATGGTTCAGCAGAGTGAGGTTGGAAGAGAGAGGAGTTTATCTGTTATCGGCGAGCGATCTCGAGAACCTAGTGAGATATTGAGTAGAGTGTGGTGGTGTGTGTGCGTGTGCGCTCTAATCTCTCACTCAAATCGTTCTGATTGTACACCCTCCAATCGATGGTCAGAGATTAAGGGAGTGCGCATCGCATTGAAAAAAAAAGTTAAAATCGAACGATTAATCGAAACAATGCGAGTAGGCACTTTGAAAAGAGTGAGTGCTCTCTCATTCCTCATTGCCCGCTTTGCCTCGAGCAGTTTTGCTGTCAATCTTCCTTTAAGAGACATTGCAATGTACGTTTATCTCTATACTTTCATATGCATCTTTTTAGATCATATTTCACTTTTTAAAATCACAGACTCTGTCTTTAGTGATTTTTTTGGTATTCGGTTATATCGGTAAAATCAAAGGACGAAATTGGCGAGTTTGGGAGATATCGTGAGCGGATCTGCTGATGCTCTTTGCTTCTAATGGTGTAATAATGCGAGCGGTCTGCAACAACAGTAAAACAGCGGACTCCGTTTTCTAGTCTTTTTTACCCATTATCTTCTGCAAATGTGCCGTTCTCCACTTTTGCCCGTACAGCCTCAGTATCCCCGCTGGCGTCGCTTCAACATCCCTTCACATGCACTCATCTATTGATCACTCGTTACTATCCTCATATTGCACACTTTCTCGCCTACCTGTCCACTATTTCTTCTAAGTAACGTTCTGTTATGAAACGATTTTCGATAACAATAAATGGTGTTAGGCCGACCACTGAAGACAGCATCGTGAGCAGTTTCATTTATGCTATATTTGGCTCAAAACAACGATTGGTTTCCCCTCTCTCTGCTTCGAGAATGCTAGGCGACGAACAGTGGGCGTGAACAGAATGATACACCTGTAAAGTCATAGTTTAATACTTGAAGAAAATGTCACCTTTTCACCGCATAGTAGTGAGAAACACTCAGCATTAAAAACTAGAAATTCTGTGTCATGCAAACCAAAATGGGGTTATCGAATTGAGTCCGAGGAAGAGCCACTGGACGAAACCGCAGAAAAGAACGTCGAAATAGCGGGCGAGAATCTGAAAAAAAGAAGATTTATTCGGTATTATTTTTAAAGTTAAGTTAATAACTAAGTTAATAACTGTATCGGAATTAGGTTTCCCATCGTTCGTATTGGGTTGTGGGATTTGTATTTCAAAAAGTTTTCAATTTTCCATCAATGTTACATTTGTTAAGTGACTACCATAACATTTGTCGTGGAAGCACTTTCAATAGAAATGAAGAATACATTTCGTATTAGTAAGAAAAATACCTTACGTTGCTAGCAAAGCAGAGCATGTAGAATGCGTAGGAAACGATGCTCGTGATGATCAGGCCTTTCTCGCCATTGAATCTGCAACAATTAATAACCAAAACGGTCATTCTTTCCTATTTCCAGACGAAATAATAGTGACCAACATGGAAATTTGATCACCTACTTATTCATGTCTGCTTTGTCGATATATTTTCGTTCCCGCGCTAGTATGACAGATAGAAATATATTCACTATGAGAGTTATGATGCTAAGGATGATGCTGAGGGCGTCAGATGCTTTTCGAAGGATCTGTAAACAGTACTCATTTTCGAGTAGACGAAATGTTCCTTAGTGGAAAACGAAATTTAGAAATTGTTCTTATCCGAACCTCGTCTCCGTTTGTGACCTCATGCGGCCTCGTCTCCGTTTGTGACCTCATGCGGTAAATATACCACCGATCCACCAAATTCAAACTCCTCGTACTCGAGTTGGGAGAATATGCACACATCGCATGTGATCGGAATGGGAAGAACAAGAGAAACCACGACTGAGACAAAGAAGAATCGAGAGTCATTCTACAACAAATCTTTCTGATTGCATGAGGATTCTCCAAAATCGTTGCCGAATGTGTTTCTTGCACCGGAAATGAAAGCTATTTTTTGCTTTCTCATTCTCAATTAAAAATGAATTATTGAATACTTACACTTGATTTTCGAAGAAACTTAATTGATTTTGCTCTATTCAGTGCGACGAAGAAAGCAGTGGAAAGGGTGAGCACTTTGAGATATGAATGAATGGTAGCTGAAATTCCAGGTTTGATTCGAAAGTTGGAGAAGCAAAGACAAGTTTATTACACCCACGAAAACATACAAATCATGATGACCAGTCCCCTGTCCATCAAAAGTTCGTAAAATCCAGTCATGAATGGATACGAGGCGAATTGGAATGCGAATAAATACACAACGCAATATGTAAGTTCCTGTAATATCATGGACATTTATCCATGAATGAAAATTATTACATATTCAATAATTCAACAGTTTCTGCACTGCTCTCGTTTTTATATATTACAAAAAAAATAGCATGGGAACTTACCGCGACGCCATTGAAAACTATGAGTTTGAAGGTATAATTCGAGGTGATAGGAGGTACAAAGAGCAATTTGAAGTATACGAAGCAAGCCGGGGGAATAGTGATTATCAACGCCATGGAGATAATCAGAGTCTGGCATATGTCGAAAATTTCCAGCGCTTCAGACATGCTGTGCGAAAGCTACATGAAGAAGTAGAAGAATGTAAGAAATTTCCAATTACGGGAGCTTTCCCTATTTTTGCACCTGCCATTGCCTAATTATTGATATTCGATTCCACCCACTAGGTAACAATTTCCCCTGAATGAAGGGACAGACTATAACATACCGAACTTCTCTCTAAAAATATTGTATTCGAATCAACAATTACACGGCCCCTTGTTCATCGACATTAGAAAACCTTTTCCGCCTAATGTTTCTCGAACGGAAATCGATCAAACGTGCCGAAATTGAACCTGATCAGGAAATTACGAGCTGTTTAAGCTTCAAACTTGACAGTGCTTTTACCTCTCCTCTGCGTATTTTATTTCAGTTTTAATTCACTGCAAAATATAGAATTGATGTCAAGTGTCAAGTGGGGAGTTAGGCGGTCAGATTTTGCGAATTTCGACAGGCAAGGGACCGTGCAATTAAAGGAAAATGTTCATTTATGCGACGTTTGGGGCACAACAACGATCGATGTCTCGTCTTCTTTTCTCACGAATACCATTCGACGAACAGATGGCGTGAATAGAATTAGACACCTGCAATGTCGCAATATGATTGCAATATGAATCCGTGGAAAAGTAGAGCAGAAGAGAAAATAATTGAATCTCCGCAATTCTTTCGGTTCCAAGATGAGCTAGCGACTAACCCCACAAGCCATTTTTTAAAGTCGCTAGCTCGTCTGGGAGCCGTGATATAGAATTGCAGGAAATTAAATATTTCCTCTGTTACTCGAATTTTTTCACGGCATGATTTGGCGAAATTTTCACTCTTCATCTGCGTGGAAGTCCTCAAAAAATGCTTGTCGAACAAACCAGAAAGGAGTAATCGAAGTGAGTCCCAGGAAGAACCACTGAGCGAAACCACATAACATAACGTCGAAATAGCGAGCGATACTCTCGCAACAATTTCATAATAATTTTTGAAATTAACGATCACTCAATCGTACACTTTCCAATGGAAGAAATGTTAATACTGTCTTACGCGTGAAGACTCAATGGCCAGTTGTAAATTTTTTCTTAAAAAACGTACATTGTTCGCAAAGTAGAGCATGTAGAATGCGTAGGAAACAATACTCGTAATGATCAGGCCTTTCTCGCCATTGAACCTGCATTTGGGACAGGATGTTCCAGTCTCTCTCTCTGATTTACTGATCATGATCCCACATGAGAAATTGCCAACCAACTTCTTCATATCTGCATTGTCGATATATTTTCGTTCCCGAGTGAGCATCACAGAGAGGAAGATATTCACAACTAGAGTAATGATGCTAAGGATGATGCTCAGTATATCGGCCGCCTTTCGAAGAATCTGTGATTTTTATGGTAGTTTACTGTGGTAGGATTTCGGAAACTGTTCGTATTCCAGAAGAGAAAAGAGACAGACATCGCATGTCATGGGAATGGGAAGAAGGAGAGATACGATAAGAGACATAGAAAAAGCGAGAGTCGCTCTGAAACGAGATGAACAATGTAATGGCATAAAAGTTGCGATTCAGTGAGCTTTCGTAATTTCATATGTTGCATGAACAAAATTGATTTGTTTGCAAAACGTTTTGAGCTAACTCCAAACTAACTCCATTTTGCCGAAGAAAAATAATTGTTTTTGCCCTGTTCAGTGCTACAAACAGAGATGTAGAGAGACGAGGTATGAGTTGATAGCAGCTGAAATAGCCGTTTTCATTCAAATGTCGAAACAAACATATGTAAGACTCGTCGTCCACGACTCGCTAGAAAACATACACAAAGGCCTGATTAATCCCCGGTCTGTCACAAACATGTAGAAACCGGTCATGAATGGATACGAACAGAGTTGGAAAGCGAATAGATACACAACACTGTTTAAAAGTTCCTAAAATGCGGTCATATTTTATACATTGCTCGACAAATGAGGATACGAACCGCTACCCCGTTGAAAACGATGAGTTTGAACGTGTAATTTGAGGAGAGAGACTGTCCAATGAGCAATTTGAAGTAGACGAAACATGCAGAGGGAAGAGTTACTAGCAGAAGGAAAAAAATGACCACAGTCTGGAAATAAATCAGAGAGAGAGACTGGAACATCCTGTCCCAAATGCAGGTTCAATGGCGAGAAAGGCCTGATCATTACGAGTATTGTTTCCTACGCATTCTACATGCTCTACTTTGCGAACAATGTACGTTTTTTAAGAAAAAATTTACAACTGGCCATTGAGTCTTCACGCGTAAGACAGTATTAACATTTCTTCCATTGGAAAGTGTACGATTGAGTGATCGTTAATTTCAAAAATTATTATGAAATTGTTGCGAGAGTATCGCTCGCTATTTCGACGTTATGTTATGTGGTTTCGCTCAGTGGTTCTTCCTGGGACTCACTTCGATTACTCCTTTCTGGTTTGTTCGACAAGCATTTTTTGAGGACTTCCACGCAGATGAAGAGTGAAAATTTCGCCAAATCATGCCGTGAAAAAATTCGAGTAACAGAGGAAATATTTAATTTCCTGCAATTCTATATCACGGCTCCCAGACGAGCTAGCGACTTTAAAAAATGGCTTGTGGGGTTAGTCGCTAGCTCATCTTGGAACCGAAAGAATTGCGGAGATTCAATTATTTTCTCTTCTGCTCTACTTTTCCACGGATTCATATTGCAATCATATTGCGACATTGCAGGTGTCTAATTCTATTCACGCCATCTGTTCGTCGAATGGTATTCGTGAGAAAAGAAGACGAGACATCGATCGTTGTTGTGCCCCAAACGTCGCATAAATGAACATTTTCCTTTAATTGCACGGTCCCTTGCCTGTCGAAATTCGCAAAATCTGACCGCCTAACTCCCCACTTGACACTTGACATCAATTCTATATTTTGCAGTGAATTAAAACTGAAATAAAATACGCAGAGGAGAGGTAAAAGCACTGTCAAGTTTGAAGCTTAAACAGCTCGTAATTTCCTGATCAGGTTCAATTTCGGCACGTTTGATCGATTTCCGTTCGAGAAACATTAGGCGGAAAAGGTTTTCTAATGTCGATGAACAAGGGGCCGTGTAATTGTTGATTCGAATACAATATTTTTAGAGAGAAGTTCGGTATGTTATAGTCTGTCCCTTCATTCAGGGGAAATTGTTACCTAGTGGGTGGAATCGAATATCAATAATTAGGCAATGGCAGGTGCAAAAATAGGGAAAGCTCCCGTAATTGGAAATTTCTTACATTCTTCTACTTCTTCATGTAGCTTTCGCACAGCATGTCTGAAGCGCTGGAAATTTTCGACATATGCCAGACTCTGATTATCTCCATGGCGTTGATAATCACTATTCCCCCGGCTTGCTTCGTATACTTCAAATTGCTCTTTGTACCTCCTATCACCTCGAATTATACCTTCAAACTCATAGTTTTCAATGGCGTCGCGGTAAGTTCCCATGCTATTTTTTTTGTAATATATAAAAACGAGAGCAGTGCAGAAACTGTTGAATTATTGAATATGTAATAATTTTCATTCATGGATAAATGTCCATGATATTACAGGAACTTACATATTGCGTTGTGTATTTATTCGCATTCCAATTCGCCTCGTATCCATTCATGACTGGATTTTACGAACTTTTGATGGACAGGGGACTGGTCATCATGATTTGTATGTTTTCGTGGGTGTAATAAACTTGTCTTTGCTTCTCCAACTTTCGAATCAAACCTGGAATTTCAGCTACCATTCATTCATATCTCAAAGTGCTCACCCTTTCCACTGCTTTCTTCGTCGCACTGAATAGAGCAAAAACAATTAAGTTTCTTCGAAAATCAAGTGTAAGTATTCAATAATTCATTTTTAATAGAGAATGAGAAAGCAAAAAATAGCTTTCATTTCCGGTGCAAGAAACACATTCGGCAACGATTTTGGAGAATCCTCATGCAATCAGAAAGATTTGTTGTAGAATGACTCTCGATTCTTCCTTGTCTCAGTCGTGGTTTCTCTTGTTCTTCCCATCACACATCACATGCGATGTGTGCATATTCTCCCAACTCGAGTACGAGGAGTTTGAATTTGGTGGATCGGTGGTATATTTACCGCATGAGGTTACAAACGGAGACGAGGTTCGAATAAGAACAATTTCTAAACAGATACATCACACACCGTCATAGATGTATCTAATTTTCTCATTGAAATGGTGAATTCCCTCACCAAATAATGAATTCCTTCAATTCGAAGAATAAAAAGAAAAGAAGAATAAAAAAACATATTGACGAATAAAAAGCATATTGCCAAACTAATAATGAAGACGACCTGGAATATGAGATGAATAAATGAGCAATATTTTATGACGATTAACTGGGTACAATGGACGCTGTCAAGCGCATACGACTATGCCAAATAGAATAGTATTAATTTCATGTTACATAAAAAAATCAGAACATAATTATCGCTAAACTTTGCATAGTCAGAGCTCCATTTGCGTGGTTATTTTGTCCACAGTTTTGTAGTATGATATTATGCTGGTAATCATTATCTCAATGTAAATAGTTGGGTAGAGAAGTGAGAGTGCATTAACCTACGTGAGAAAGTTCAGTTACATGTCGCCTAAAAGGTCAACAACTACAACAATTTGGATTTTCCTGGCGACGTGCTATTCGGGGAATAACAAGTTGGGATTACGAAGAAATGGAGACTGCAAATCTCTCACCCTTCATTTCCATAAATGGCATGACTCGCGAGCGGTATAGAAAGCCCCTCGCTGCCCTTTCATTTCACTCTCATCTGGAGAGAAACCTGTTGAACCTCTCTCTCGCTCTTGCTTTCCACTCGACAACAATATACAGATAATATAAAGATCATTAGTCTACAAGATCTCTAAAATTCATCACGTTTCACAATATCAAAAATCGAGAGACTGGCTCGGTAAGATTCGAGGGTTCGCCTGTTGTGGCTGGACATCATCATCGCCGATCTTGACCAAAATTTTTTCCTGGATACCCCCATGGGTCCTCTTCACTAAACCGAGTATTATATGGGTCATGCTCTTGAAACATAGAAATGCCGGGTCATCAAAATTTGCAAACTCGAAATTCAGCAAAATTCAGAGGTGATCTAGGCCCGAGTTTAGTGTGGTTTATTAACATACTAACCTAGGCAACAAAAACGAGTTATATTTCGTTTCGAAAATTCAATCGCAAACTGGTTTTCATGTTTTAAAATTCAGTTTTATTAATTTTTAAAATTTAAATCGAAAAACCGCAAATAAACCTACGGCACTTGTTGTAGAGCGGAAAATTCTGCGTCGAGTGACCCCTTAGCGAATGAAAAATTTTGGGGCATGCTTTTCGATAATTGGCCCTAAAGTAGATAAAAAATAAAACGTTATCAGAAACCTTTCATATTGGTGCTCATTTTTGTAGATCTCGTTGAGTTGATCAATGTTTATGTTAAACATTTTTTATGAAAATGTGATTCAAGCATTTTATGATCGCTAAAATATGGCACTTTCAAGAGACTGTACTAAAAATAATAATAAATTATATTAAAATATTAAAACAAAAAATCGCATGACGGCATGCAATGCATTTGGTAGATCATGAAATTCTGCGTCGAATGAGCCTTAAAATTGCAAATTTGGTTAGGGCATGTTTTGAGATAATTGACCCCAAAAGTAGATCAAAAATATTTTTGTTTCAGAATTCCTTAGTAATGGTGCTCATTTTGTAGACCTCGCCGAGCTGAACAATGTTCATGTTTACCATTTTTCGTGAAAGTTTGTTCCTGGAGAATTATGATCAATTTTATTTTAATCAATGCAGTGTGCATGCTATTAAAACTGCCCTTTTCTAGCGATCATAAAATGCTTGAATCACATTTTCATGAGAAATGTTTAACTTAAACATTGATCAACTCGACGAGATCTACAAAATAAGCACCAATATGAAGGGTTTCTGATAAATTTTTATTTTTGATCTACCTTTAGGGCCAAATCGAAAAGCATGAACAACACCCCCAAAATTTTTCATTCGCTAAGGAGTCAGTCGACGCAGAATTTTCCGCTCTACAACATTTGACGTAGATTTGTTTGCGGTTTTTCGATTTAAATTTTTTCTGAATTTCAGCACGTTCCTCATTGATAGAGTGCGTTTCAAATCATCTGCCAGGTAATTCACCTGTTCTGAAATTACCTCTGTTGCTCATTCACCTCCGCAGTATCTATCGATGTCAATCGATGAGATTTTCCTCTCACTCGATGCTCAGCGATCTTTTTTCCTCACTCTCCGCATCATATTCTGCTTTTCGGTGGTTCTTCACCTCATTTCCCTATTTTTCCTCTGCAAACATTCTCCACCGACACAAGTGGTTTGGCGCAATTATATGCTGAATGTTCAGGTAAATTCACAGTCCAAACTTTGAGTTGCATGAATTTGTCAACGAGTTTAGTTCAGATCTGGATCATTGCTCTGGACGTCTACATTGAGCTTCTATTCGAGGTCGTTCTTCTCTTTCCCGCCCCTGCAGGATACTTCACGGGCGTCTTGTGTCGCATTGGAGTTCCTGCCCAAGTCGCAGCTGTATGCAAATTATTTTAAATTTCTTACTTCATTCTTCTTCTGGATGTTGCCAAATATCGTTATCCGATTAAAATGTGGTTATCGGGAACAATCGAGAGCTGGCTAATCATTTAAGGGCATCTTGATGCTGATGATTTGCAATCTCGCTGTGGCGATACTTTTATGCGTACTGCACCGCCACCAAACGATTCTCATGAGCAACAGCAGGTTCCGACTGGGAAAGGCAGGTTGCTTCTTTTTTTGTGGATTGAAAAGAGCGGATTGTACTTGAGTAAAATATTGAGCAATACTCATTAATTATCAATGTATATGCTATGTATGATATATTTTGTGGATTTTCTGATTTTAAAATTCAACAAAAAATTTAACAACAAAGTGAAATAAGGAAATAACAGATAGCGAATGTGGTCGTGCATACTGCAATGATTGTGACCTACTACTTTCCTCCAACTCTCTTCTCTTCAATACTTCAAGATGCGAAAGTATCGGACGAATTGATAAGACAGGTATTTTGGACAAGTTACTTATAGAAAAGAATACTCTGTTTAGGATCCCCGTAATCTGACATGGATAAAACACAGAGGATGCTATCACTACCAAGAGCGAAATATGATCTTGTACATCTTCCTAGCATTGATGCTCATGGTATTGATTCTTAGAGCCATGCACTTGGCGTTTCGCCGCGTTCAATCTGAATCCTTTCTATCCTCACACCTGCCAAAACATTTGCCCGAACGGAACAGCTGAAAATGATTCATCCCTAAAAAAATAAAATCGAATTCGTGCGCTAACATAAAGATCCCACTACAGCTGGTTGTTACGACTGGAACTTTTCTGTCTTCATTGTTCATTCACATGAACTCCATGTTGAAAAGTAATGTAAGTTTTGAAATGGTACTTAGGCCAAGATCTGAGCAGTTTGAACATTTTGTCTAAAGGGGTGTTGGATTTCATGAAGTCTCTCAGAAGATAAGCAGATAAGAAAGTTTCGAAAAAAAACACGCGAAAACAAGAATTTGAATTGTATTTTGATTAGCAAAAGTGAATACTCACTTGCAGTTTTCATGCATTCCTTGTGTGCGAAGGAGCGTAATTATTCACGGAATCATGACGATCAGAGAGATGAGAGTGATCGAAGTTTCGATGGAGAGGAACAGGTAGTCCTCAGCCGGCGCCATTCCGCTCAACTTTACGCCTTTATTCTTACGTTAAAGTATAAATATTAGCGAACTTTGAAGTATCCTGAAAGACAGTAAATTCGATCTGAAATGGAAAGCAACGACTATAAGCATACAAACAAGGATGAACGCGGACGAATATTCTTCAGTGGAATGTGGCTTGTAATTCTCGTATGTAGATTAAAATAGTGGTTTCGGCTGACAAACAAAGCGGGTGCAACTGAAATATGAAGGAGGGAGTGGAATGCGACAATGTGAGGGAAGGGGTGTGTGTGTTCCCAGTGGATAATACAATCTGGCTTGAATCTTTATGGGAGCGTTGAATGACTCTCTCGAGAACGCTGAAAACATCATGCCGGGCTCGCGGCCGGGGGTGTGTCATATGCTCTTTGGGATACGTATAAGAAGGGGAACAAGGTTTTCTCCCTCCTCATTCAACACCGATCTAACAAGTACAATGCGAGTGTCGTAGTGAAGATTCTTCCTCTTCACGTCCTCCCATTTATCGTGAGAATGCATGTTCTCCGAGGAACTTCCAAGGAGAAAAAATGACCATGTTCGGCACGATCCAGCAAAACATTTTTAAAGCACTAGTTGAAATTGGACTGGGAACATATAGAGACTTTTGATTTGACATGCAAACATACGCATCGTGTTTCATAAAATAACGAATGTTGAAAGCTCGCGATTTTTTGTTGAACTGACTAATGAAGGAGTCTCACGACATTTCTGTAATCATCAGATTCCCATATATGAAAAGTAAGGAAATTCTGGTACTCGGTTTAGTGAAAGAGAGATACACCACATTTCGCACTATTATCGAGGTGCTAACATATGCAAACTCAAGTCTAGTCGACTCCTCGACTGGCAAAACTTGATTTCTCAATCCATTTTCGAGATTTGTTTCACGCAAAGAGAACAAGGAAATACGGGTAGTGGACAAAACGGCAATGGACAAAACGGCAAATGAACGCCGTTCGCTTGCGATTCAAGGTAGCGACTTGGGAGTTGTTTCATTATTGCCAGTGTGTGCTCCCCTACATTTGCATATGTAAGTCTTGCTATCAGGCGATCTTGAGTTTCAATCCATATCTATGTATAGGGGTTCATGGTTCAATATTGGGAATTTGAGAGGAAAATCATGGTTAGATGCCGTAACCAATCGTTATTTAAGTACCCCAGTATCTACTGTCATCAAGTAATATATTTATCGATTGGTTACGTCATTTGGTGTTTATCTAACCATGATTTTCCTCTCAAATTCCCAATATTGAACCATGAACACCTACATAGATATGGAGTGAAACTCAAGATCGCCTGGCAGCAAGACTTACATATGCAAATGTAGGGGTGCGCACACTGGTAACAATGAAACAACTCCCAAGTCGCTACCTTGAATCGCAAGCGAACGGCGTTCATTTGCCGTTTTGTCCATTGCCGTTTTGTCCACTACCCGGAAATACGACATCTGCATTTGAAGTTGCGTCAAGACGTATTGGCCACGCTGTGTGCTCCTGAGTAGCTGGAAAAATGAACACACATACGGTACACCTAGACATATTCTAATCTAACTTTCGCATGTTGTTCGATGGATAGAAAGTGTTCCGAACATATTGTACGGCCTTGAGAATGATATTACGGCAGGATCAGCTGAGTTCCACTTGCGTTGATGTTGTTTTCGTTACTTCTTGTAGTCATAACATCGATTTTCCCGTACAAACAGCGGTATACACGTTCTCTGAAATTCAGCACGTTACACAATTGCAACCATCGCGCTTCAAATCATCTGCTGTCTACTTCACCTGTTCTTAGATATCCCCTTTGCTCTTTTGCCCAGTCACCTCCGTAATTTCGATGGCAGTAGATGAGATTTTTCTCTCCCTCGACTCTCAACGGTATTTCTTCCTCACTCTCCGCATAATTTTCGGACTTTCAATGTATCTTCACCTTACTTCGTTATTTTTCCTCTGCAAACATTCTCCACCGAGTCAAATAGTTTGGCGCAACTATATGCTGAACATTCAGGTATATCCAAAGTCGCGATTGCGATTTGTTCCCGGTGCAAATTGAACATTGAGTTGCCTTAATTTACAAATGAGTGTTGTTAAGATCTGGATTATTGTTCTGGATGTCTATCTTGAGCTTCTGCTGGAGCCAGTTCCTCTATTTCCCGCACCTGCAGGCTATACCACAGGCTTCTTATGCCGCGTCGGAGTACCTGTCCAAGTCGGAGCTGTATGGTTCATACAAATATGTTATAGATCAAGCTTCCTACTGCATTTTTCTAAAGTGCTAAGATATTTACAGTGAGCCAGCTCTAATATTGTTATTGAGATCGAGCGCTTGCAATATTTTTTCAGGGCATCGGGATGCTGATGATTTGCAACCTCGCAGTGGCGGTAATATTGTGCGTACTGCACCGCCACCAGACTATTCTCATGAGCAACAGCCGATTCAGACTGGGAAAGGTTGGTTGTCTCTATCTGCCCTTTTTTATGCGAATTGAATTAACCATATTATTTTTACCGAGGCGAACTCAGCGCTAGTAGCACTAGAACATAATATTTAGTAATATACATTGAGTATCAATTTTATGTAAGCAAACTGTTGTATGAGTTAACGGAGTCTACCAAACAAGAATGTAATACTAGACTGCGAGTATGGTCGTGCATGCTGCCTTGATAGCGATGTACTCCTTCCCTCCAACTCTCTTCGCTTCCATACTCCAAGAGGCACAAATATCGAACAAATTGCTCAATCTGGTTGACTAATTGAAAAGCGTGTTTTATCATCAAATGGTTAAGGACCCACGAAATCTGACGTGGATTGCAGCCCGAGGATCATAGGTGTCCACGCCGGCGACGAGGGGGGTGCTGCGCAGGGCCCCACATGTGGCTTTTGTTCAGCTTTTGTCCAAAATGAATATACAAACGATAAATATGTCTCGCTAATAATAACCTGAACAAAAAGTCGCACAACAGAACGTGTTATCTTTTCGGCACTCTGTGGACTTCTCCCATGGCTCTGAAATGGTATTGTTACAGAAAAAGAGAGGTACCATTTCAAAACTTACATTACTTTTCAACATGGAGTTCATGTGAATGAACAATGAAGACAGAAAAGTTCCAGTCGTAACAACCAGCTGTAGTGGGATCTTTATGTTAGCGCACGAATTCGATTTTATTTTTTTAGGGATGAATCATTTTCAGCTGTTCCGTTCGGGCAAATGTTTTGGCAGGTGTGAGGATAGAAAGGATTCAGATTGAACGCGGCGAAACGCCAAGTGCATGGCTCTAAGAATCAATACCATGAGCATCAATGCTAGGAAGATGTACAAGATCATATTTCGCTCTTGGTAGTGATAGCATCCTCTGTGTTTTATCCATGTCAGATTACGGGGATCCTAAACAGATTATTCTTTTCTATAAGTAACTTGTCCAAAATACCCGTCTTATCAATTCGTCCGATACTTTCGCATCTTGAAGTATTGAAGAGAAGAGAGTTGGAGGGAAGGAGTAGGTCACAATCATTGCAGTATGCACGACCACATTCGCTATCTGTTATTTCCTTATTTCACTTTTTTGTTAAATTTTTTGTTGAATTTTAAAATCAGAAAATCCACAAAATATATCATACATAGCATATACATTGATAATTAATGAGTATTGCTCAATATTTTACTGAAATACAATCCGCTCTTTTCAATCCACAAAAAAAGAAGCAACCTGCCTTTCCCAGTCGGAACCTGCTGTTGCTCATGAAAATTTTCAAAATGAGTTTTTGTAGTGAATAAATCAATGTAACAAAGGGAAAGGTATTTATTTACACTTGCATACCTTAAAATGAGATGTGAACTTATGGTGAATGTATGATAGCGCTTGACTTGCGTGGGAGAATACTGCTAAATGCATCATACGCAGACATTTTTCAAAACAAAACATTAACTGGTCGATTTCACCAAGATTAGTGCAAACATTTCTGTGATTTTCTGCTTGAGAATTTGACGATTGCGGAAATGAATCATTTTTCATGAGAAAACTAGGAATCGTGAGAGCTTCATAAGTCAGCCAACCAAGAATCATGCAATTACAGCTGCCGATATTTTACGATAAACGATGCGTACTTCTACGTGTCTTAAGAGTAGCTCTAAAGCCCAATTTCAATCGGAGTTTTGATAATTCTATGCTTGATAAAGACAAATATGTTCATTATTGATCATTGGAAGTCACTCGTAGCATATGCTTTCTCACGACGAAAGATGAAGGGATGAAGTGGAGGTGGAGTATCTACTTTCGGCAGGTATCAATACAAGATAAGTTAAATAGCTGATACTCTGAGTATGGACATTGTTTACATCTCTTCCGTTTCCCCGGGGCATATGACACACACCCTTCGCCAGTCCGCAAGACCGACATGATGTTTACGGCGTGTTCGAGGGAATGAAGTATGTGATTCCTTTTTTTCCCACATTTTCTCAACGCCCTCATCATAAAATCGTGCATTTGTTAATTCTACAATGTAAAGCGTGAACTCCTCCCCTCGCGATCTCGCATTCCACTCCCTCCATATTTCAATTGCACCCGCTTTGTGTGGCAGCCGAAACCACTATTTTACTCTGCATACGAGAATTCCTAGTCGCATTCCACCTCGACGCGTGCATCCATGTTTGGGTATTTGTAGTATTCTTGCTCACTTTCTGATTGAATTTACCGGATATGCTGTTCAAAGTTCACCTATTCGGAAACATTAACGTACAAAGAAAAGTGTAGCTTAAAATTGAGCAGAATGGCGCCGGCTGAGGACTACCTTTTCCTCTCCATCGAGACTTCGATCACTCTCATCTCTCTGATCGCCATGATTCCGTGCATCATAACACTCCTTCGCACACAAGGAATGCATGCAAACTGCAAGTGAGTGACCATGGGAGTATTCACTGCTCTAACGAAATTCAACTTCTCGTTTTCACGTGCATTTTTCGAATATTTCTTATAATTTGTTTCTAGTCAGATCTCGGGAATGAGTAGGCAAAATGTGCATGACATGAACAAACTCATAAAATTTTTTTCTGCAGTTCTTATGCTGAAAACCGCGAAAAACCCTTATTCTCCGAATATGTTCTGTGCACGAGCACTTTTTCGGATGGAAAGATTAAGCTAGAGTGTGAGCCTACGCCTAGGTACAAGCCACCAATTTTTGTTGTTTTCTTGCGCGGAAGATCACGAAAACATCAAAAACTACATTGCAAATCATCATATCAGGAACTTGTGATTGTATACTGACCATGAAAACACAATCATTTTTTTTTCGTACCTTGGAAACACCCCAGGATGTTCATGAGATGAGCGGCAAAACTGCGTCGAAAAAACATCTCATCTCATTTTTTTTCATTTCAGAGTGCTCCTGGTCACATCTGCAAGTGTTCAAGCACTGATTCTCTTAGTGCAAATTGTGCTGTTTGCGCATAATTTCATTACCGAAAATCTACTGCCACAGAGCTTAACCAATGGTGAGTGAGGATATCATCCAAATTTCCAAATTTTGCTCTTGTTTTGATGATGTTAGCGGTTCTTTTTGGAATGA
Source organism: Pristionchus mayeri (assembly GCA_036245805.1). Taxonomy (NCBI): domain Eukaryota; kingdom Metazoa; phylum Nematoda; class Chromadorea; order Rhabditida; family Neodiplogasteridae; genus Pristionchus; species Pristionchus mayeri. The sequence continues at coordinate 16,810,714 of BTRK01000006.1, forward strand.
TCATTTTATGTTAATTTCATCGAGCGAAAAAGATTATCTATTACAGAATCCTACGATCGAATCTGTCCTTAGAATTCCCATGCGTTTACGGGGACAATTTTGAAAAAAATGCAGAAAATAATATGCAAAATTTCAGAGCAGGAGAAACCTTTCCTGATGGTACAAAATGCACTATTTATGATCTCGAGCTATCTGTCTTTGTTGCTAGTATTGGAAAGGTGACCATTCTTTCATAAATATTTAATCTCCTAATAAGATCTCCTCTTAGGCCATGGATGATTTCAGACTTCTTGCTGTTTGGAGTGCTGCTACTTACGAGAGAAGCGGTCGACATCTAATCACACTTCTCTGTCTGATTGGAGGCTCAGTGCTCATCTCTATCGCAAATGTATACGCGATTTACTGGCGTGCGTTTACTCAAGTTACATTATTTCCCACGCCCCGACTTCACTTGGAGCGGTGATTATCTCGTTCTTGCGCGTTTGTAAACGATCACAAACACAACTAACTGAGAGTAAAATTTCTGGCTCAAAAATATTTAAAAAATTTAATATAAAAAAAAATTCACTGGTTTAGACAACTGGTTCTACCCGACCATCGGTCACACCTACGCAATAGAAGGATCTGCTTTGTGTGTGAGTTTCTTTTCGGTTCTCACAAAAAAATAAAAATGATGTCAAGCAGTTCAATTTAGGTCTCGGTTATTATCATAGTTTACGCTCGTCGGAAATACGGATACATTCCGTACGACGGAGATCGACTCAATGCCAAGTATCAGGCGAGTTTGTCCTTCAAAGTTTCCAAAATAAATATTCTTATTAATTCCAAAAAAGCAAAAAAGTGACGGAAAAAACAAGAAAGATTGCAGGTGCAAGAAGTGCTCGACTTCTCTGCTGCTATCCTCCCTTCTGTGATGCTGTCCACTGTTATGCACACACTATCCCTAGTGCCGACCATGCTGACGATCAACGGAGTGATCTCGTATCCCCTCTGCAGTGTACTTTATTTTTCAGTAAGTCATAATAAAGTACACTGCAGAGGGGATACGAGATCACTCCGTTGATCGTCAGCATGGTCGGCACTAGGGATAGTGTGTGCATAACAGTGGACAGCATCACAGAAGGGAGGATAGCAGCAGAGAAGTCGAGCACTTCTTGCACCTGCAATCTTTCTTGTTTTTTCCGTCACTTTTTTGCTTTTTTGGAATTAATAAGAATATTTATTTTGGAAACTTTGAAGGACAAACTCGCCTGATACTTGGCATTGAGTCGATCTCCGTCGTACGGAATGTATCCGTATTTCCGACGAGCGTAAACTATGATAATAACCGAGACCTAAATTGAACTGCTTGACATCATTTTTATTTTTTTGTGAGAACCGAAAAGAAACTCACACACAAAGCAGATCCTTCTATTGCGTAGGTGTGACCGATGGTCGGGTAGAACCAGTTGTCTAAACCAGTGAATTTTTTTTATATTAAATTTTTTAAATATTTTTGAGCCAGAAATTTTACTCTCAGTTAGTTGTGTTTGCGATCGTTTACAAACGCGCAAGAACGAGATAATCACCGCTCCAAGTGAAGTCGGGGCGTGGGAAATAATGTAACTTGAGTAAACGCACGCCAGTAAATCGCGTATACATTTGCGATAGAGATGAGCACTGAGCCTCCAATCAGACAGAGAAGTGTGATTAGATGTCGACCGCTTCTCTCGTAAGTAGCAGCACTCCAAACAGCAAGAAGTCTGAAATCATCCATGGCCTAAGAGGAGATCTTATTAGGAGATTAAATATTTATGAAAGAATGGTCACCTTTCCAATACTAGCAACAAAGACAGATAGCTCGAGATCATAAATAGTGCATTTTGTACCATCAGGAAAGGTTTCTCCTGCTCTGAAATTTTGCATATTATTTTCTGCATTTTTTTCAAAATTGTCCCCGTAAACGCATGGGAATTCTAAGGACAGATTCGATCGTAGGATTCTGTAATAGATAATCTTTTTCGCTCGATGAAATTAACATAAAATGATCATTCCAAAAAGAACCGCTAACATCATCAAAACAAGAGCAAAATTTGGAAATTTGGATGATATCCTCACTCACCATTGGTTAAGCTCTGTGGCAGTAGATTTTCGGTAATGAAATTATGCGCAAACAGCACAATTTGCACTAAGAGAATCAGTGCTTGAACACTTGCAGATGTGACCAGGAGCACTCTGAAATGAAAAAAAATGAGATGAGATGTTTTTTCGACGCAGTTTTGCCGCTCATCTCATGAACATCCTGGGGTGTTTCCAAGGTACGAAAAAAAAATGATTGTGTTTTCATGGTCAGTATACAATCACAAGTTCCTGATATGATGATTTGCAATGTAGTTTTTGATGTTTTCGTGATCTTCCGCGCAAGAAAACAACAAAAATTGGTGGCTTGTACCTAGGCGTAGGCTCACACTCTAGCTTAATCTTTCCATCCGAAAAAGTGCTCGTGCACAGAACATATTCGGAGAATAAGGGTTTTTCGCGGTTTTCAGCATAAGAACTGCAGAAAAAAATTTTATGAGTTTGTTCATGTCATGCACATTTTGCCTACTCATTCCCGAGATCTGACTAGAAACAAATTATAAGAAATATTCGAAAAATGCACGTGAAAACGAGAAGTTGAATTTCGTTAGAGCAGTGAATACTCCCATGGTCACTCACTTGCAGTTTGCATGCATTCCTTGTGTGCGAAGGAGTGTTATGATGCACGGAATCATGGCGATCAGAGAGATGAGAGTGATCGAAGTCTCGATGGAGAGGAAAAGGTAGTCCTCAGCCGGCGCCATTCTGCTCAATTTTAAGCTACACTTTTCTTTGTACGTTAATGTTTCCGAATAGGTGAACTTTGAACAGCATCTCCGGTAAATTCAATCAGAAAGTGAGCAAGAATACTACAAATACCCAAACATGGATGCACGCGTCGAGGTGGAATGCGACTAGGAATTCTCGTATGCAGAGTAAAATAGTGGTTTCGGCTGCCACACAAAGCGGGTGCAATTGAAATATGGAGGGAGTGGAATGCGAGATCGCGAGGGGAGGAGTTCACGCTTTACATTGTAGAATTAACAAATGCACGATTTTATGATGAGGGCGTTGAGAAAATGTGGGAAAAAAAGGAATCACATACTTCATTCCCTCGAACACGCCGTAAACATCATGTCGGTCTTGCGGACTGGCGAAGGGTGTGTGTCATATGCCCCGGGGAAACGGAAGAGATGTAAACAATGTCCATACTCAGAGTATCAGCTATTTAACTTATCTTGTATTGATACCTGCCGAAAGTAGATACTCCACCTCCACTTCATCCCTTCATCTTTCGTCGTGAGAAAGCATATGCTACGAGTGACTTCCAATGACCAATAATGAACATATTTGTCTTTATCAAGCATAGAATTATCAAAACTCCGATTGAAATTGGGCTTTAGAGCTACTCTTAAGGCACGTAGAAGTACGCATCGTTTATCGTAAAATATCGGCAGCTGTAATTGCATGATTCCTGGTTGGCTGACTTATGAAGCTCTCACGATTCCTAGTTTTCTCATGAAAAATGATTCATTTCCGCAATCGTCAAATTCTCAAGCAGAAAATCACAGAAATGTTTGCACTAATCTTGGTGAAATCGACCAGTTAATGTTTTGTTTTGAAAAATGTCTGCGTATGATGCATTTAGCAGTATTCTCCCATGCAAGTCCAGCGCTATCATACATTCGCCATAAGTTCACATCTCATTTTAAGGTATGGAAGTGTAAATAAATACCTTTCCCTTTGTTACATTGATTTATTCACTACAGCTAAGCTAAACTCATTTTGAAAATTAGCGCCGAAAATTAGGCTTCACAAAAACGTAATTATGCATTCGGCACCATATTGTATGCTCGCAAGGAACAAATAAAGCAAAGATACGACACATTCATGCCTAAAAATGTATCAATCTAGTATCCTCATTAATTACCATAATTAAAAACTGCCGAAGTAGATAGTCACATTGTTACTAGAGCAGTTGTCAGTCATCCTGAATTGTCAGTGTACTCTATCAACCCTAAAGCGACTCTATCAAATAGTTTAACATATTGTTTCCGTAACATTAATGACGAAGTTAACTCGGCAAACTATGTTTCAGCAAGAAGGACCGAAAGTGTTCCGAGCAAAATGTGCTGCCGTGTGAATGATATTACGGAGGAATCAGCCGAGTTCTACTGGCGTGGAAATTTTTCGTTTCTTGTTTGCACTCATAGTATCATAATGATACAAATTCTACATAGGCAGTGACAAAGGTCAAAACTCACGTGCTCTGAATTTCAGCACGTTCCTCATTGATAGAGTGCGTTTCAAATCATCTACCAGGTAATTCACCTGTTCTGAAATTACCTCTCTTGCTCATTCACCTCCGCAGTATCTATCGATGTCAATCGATGAGATTTTCCTCTCACTCGATGCTCAGCGATCTTTTTTCCTCACTCTCCGCATCATATTCTGCTTTTCGGTGGTTCTTCACCTCATTTCCCTATTTTTCCTCTGCAAACATTCTCCACCGACACAAGTGGTTTGGCGCAATTATATGCTGAATGTTCAGGTAAATTCACAGTCCAAACTTTGAGTTGCATGAATTTGTCAACGAGTTTAGTTCAGATCTGGATCATTGCTCTGGACGTCTACATTGAGCTTCTACTCGAGGTCGTTCCTCTCTTTCCCGCCCCTGCAGGATACTTCACGGGCGTCTTGTGTCGCATTGGAGTTCCTGCCCAAGTCGCAGCTGTATGCAAATTATTTTAAATTTCTTACTTCATTCTTCTTCTGGATGTTGCCAAATATCGTTATCCGATTAAAATGTGGTTATCGGGAACAATCGAGAGCTGGCTAATCATTTAAGGGCATCTTGATGCTGATGATTTGCCATATCGCTGTGGCGATACTTTTATGCGTACTGCACCGCCACCAAACGATTCTCATGAGCAACAGCAGGTTCCGACTGGGAAAGGCAGGTTGCTTCTTTTTTTGTGGATTGAAAAGAGCGGATTGTACTTGAGTAAAATATTGAGCAATACTCATTAATTATCAACGTATATGCTATGTATGATATATTTTGTGGATTTTCTGATTTTAAAATTCAACAAAAAATTTAACAACAAAGTGAAATAAGGAAATAACAGATAGCGAATGTGGTCGTGCATACTGCAATGATTGTGACCTACTACTTTCCTCCAACTCTCTTCTCTTTAATACTTCAAGATGCGAAAGTATCGGACGAATTGATAAGACAGGTATTTTGGACAAGTTACTTATAGAAAAGAATACTCTGTTTAGGATCCCCGTAATCTGACATGGATAAAACACAGAGGATGCTATCACTACCAAGAGCGAAATATGATCTTGTACATCTTCCTAGCATTGATGCTCATGGTATTGATTCTTAGAGCCATGCACTTGGCGTTTCGCCGCGTTCAATCTGAATCCTTTCTATCCTCACACCTGCCAAAACATTTGCCCGAACGGAACAGCTGAAAATGATTCATCCCTAAAAAAATAAAATCGAATTCGTGCGCTAACATAAAGATCCCACTACAGCTGGTTGTTACGACTGGAACTTTTCTGTCTTCATTGTTCATTCACATGAACTCCATGTTGAAAAGTAATGTAAGTTTTGAAATGGTACCTCTCTTTTTCTGTAACAATACCATTTCAGAGCCATGGGAGAAGTCCACAGAGTGCCGAAAAGATAACACGTTCTGTTGTGCGACTTTTTGTTCAGGTTATTATTAGCGAGACATATTTATCGTTTGTATATTCATTTTGGACAAAAGCTGAATTGAAATTATCTTCATTTATCTTACATTATCGGTTCACTCGTCTGGTTCAGTTGATCACTCCTCTAATATTAATGCTGCTTCCAGCTGGTGTAATTTTCACTGCTATAACAGCTGACGGGTTAATCGAATTTGGTAAGAAAGACAATTATTGTTTAACGTATTCACTATTTAATTCTTTTCAGAGCAGTGCTTATTCCTCTTTTCGATTATGATGCTGCATCCTATCGCTCACAATATTCTCCTCATCTCTCTTACACCAAACTTTAGAGCCAAGATTTTCAAATGTGTCCCTAACAGCAAGTCGCGGCGTCCTAGCAATGTGCCCTCTTCGCATACCTTATTCAACGCGAAGATTGTTGTGGTGCGAGGAATTAATAAACCACTTTGAATGTAACTTGTCGCAAAATTCCATCTGGCAACGACGAAATGTGTATCGCCTCTCCACTTCCAGCAGTTCATATAGTATGTGTTAACGATAATTGCGCATGGCGGGGTTTAATTGTATGCCCGGCTAAAATACATTGTCTAATCTATGATGATAATATCAAGGGAAACCGCAAATTTTGCGATAGAACAAAACGAAAACAGATACAGCACACACCGTCATAGATGTATCTAATTTTCTCATTGAAATGGTGAATTCCTTCACCAAATAATGAATTCCTTCAATTCGAAGAATAAAAAGAAAAGAAGAATAAAAAACATATTGACGAATAAAAAGCATATTGCCAAACTAATAATGTAGACGACCTGGAATATGAGATGAATAAATGAGCAATATTTTATGACGATTAACTGGGTACAATGGACGCTGTCAAGCGCACACGACTATGCCAAATAGAATAGTATTAATTTCATGTTACATAAAAAAATCAGAACATAATTATCGCTAAACTTTGCATAGTCAGAGCTCCATTTGCGTGGTTATTTTGTCCACAGTTTTGTAGTATGATATTATGCTGGTAATCATTATCTCAATGTAAATAGTTGGGTAGAGAAGTGAGAGTGCATTAACCTACGTGAGAAAGTTCAGTTACATGTCGCCTAAAAGGTCAACAATTACAACAATTTGGATTTTCCTGGCGACGTGCTATTCGGGGAATAACAAGTTGGGATTACGAAGAAATGGAGACTGCAAATCTCTCACCCTTCATTTCCATAAATGGCATGACTCGCGAGCGGTATAGAAAGCCCCTCGCTGCCCTTTCATTTCACTCTCATCTGGAGAGAAACCTGTTGAACCTCTCTCTCGCTCTTGCTTTCCACTCGACAACAATATACAGATAATATAAAGATCATTAGTCTACAAGATCTCTAAAATTCATCACGTTTCACAATATCAAAAATCGAGAGACTGGCTCGGTAAGATTCGAGGGTTCGCCTGTTGTGGCTGGACATCATCATCGCCGATCTTGACCAAAATTTTTTCCTGGATACCCCCATGGGTCCTCTTCACTAAACCGAGTATTATATGGGTCATGCTCTTGAAACATAGAAATGCCGGGTCATCAAAATTTGCAAACTCAAAATTCAGCAAAATTCAGAGGTGATCTAGGCCCGAGTTTAGTGTGGTTTATTAACATACTAACCTAGGCAACAAAAACGAGTTATATTTCGTTTCGAAAATTCAATCGCAAACTGGTTTTCATGTTTTAAAATTCAGTTTTATTAATTTTTAAAATTTAAATCGAAAAACCGCAAATAAACCTACGGCACTTGTTGTAGAGCGGAAAATTCTGCGTCGAGTGACCCCTTAGCGAATGAAAAATTTTGGGGCATGCTTTTCGATAATTGGCCCTAAAGTAGATGAAAAATAAAACGTTATCAGAAACCCTTCATATTGGTGCTCATTTTTGTAGATCTCGTTGAGTTGATCAATGTTTATGTTAAACATTTTTTATGAAAATGTGATTCAAGCATTTTATGATCGCTAAAATATGGCACCTTCAAGAGACTGTACTAAAAATAATAATAAATTATATTAAAATATTAAAACAAAAAATCGCATGACGGCATGCAATGCATTTGGTAGATCATGAAATTCTGCGTCGAATGAGCCTTAAAATTGCAAATTTGGTTAGGGCATGTTTTGAGATAATTGACCCCAAAAGTAGATCAAAAATATTTTTGTTTCAGAATTCCTTAGTAATGGTGCTCATTTTGTAGACCTCGCCGAGCTGAACAATGTTCATGTTTACCATTTTTCGTGAAAGTTTGTTCCTGGAGAATTATGATCAATTTTATTTTAATCAATGCAGTGTGCATGCTATTAAAACTGCCCTTTTCTAGCGATCATAAAATGCTTGAATCACATTTTCATGAAAAATGTTTAACTAAAACATTGATCAACTCGACGAGATCTACAAAATAAGCACCAATATGAAGGGTTTCTGATAAATTTTTATTTTTGAACTACCTTTAGGGCCAAATCGAAAAGCATGAACAACACCCCCAAAATTTTTCATTCGCTAAGGGGTCAGTCGACGCAGAATTTTCCGCTCTACAACATTTGACGTAGGTTTGTTTGCGGTTTTTCGATTTAAATTTTAAAAATTAATAAAACTGAATTTTAAAACATGAAAAACCAGTTTGCGATTGAATTTTCGGAACGAAATATAACTCGTTTGTGTTGCCTTGGTCAAGATCGGCGACGATGATGTCCGGCCTGTCCTGGAATCTTAACGAGCCGGTCTCTTAAAATAAGCTGTGAAGCATACTTCACTTCTTCTTGAAGATTCATTGCTCATTCACCTCCACAATGTGGAAGGCAGTCGATGAAATTTTCCTCTCCCTCGAAGCTCAACGATCCTTTTTCCTTGCTCTCCGCATCATATTCTGCATTTCGACTGTTCTTCACCTCATTTCCCTATTTTTCCTCTGCAAACACTCTTCACCGAGTCAAATTGTGTGGCGCAACTATATGCTTAACATTCATGTATATCCAGGATTATCCTTGTGTCAATTGAACGCGAAATTTCATTAATTTTCCAATGATTAGTTTGGCAGATGTGGATCATTGCTTTGGATGTCAATCTCGAGCTTCTACTCGAGCCAGTTCCCCTCTTTCCCGCCCCTGCTGGTTACATGACAGGCGTCCTATGCCGCATTGGAGTACCTGTCCAAGTCGGAGCTGTACGATTCTTATTTATAAAGCTATGATATTTCAAGCTTCTTTCAGCAGTTTTCTAAAGAACCAAGCACAATTATCGTAACTAATTTCGGTGTGGCTATCGAGAACAAGGGCTTGACAATCATTTTGAGGGTGTCGGTATGCTGATGATTTGCAATCTCGCTGTCGCGATAATTCTATGCGTACTACATCGTCACCAGACGATTCTCATGAGTAACAGCAAATTCAGACTGGGAAAGGTATGTCCCCCCTCTCTCTGGCTGTAACAGTAAGTTTTGACGAATTCAGCTATTAAATCAGTTCTAGGCTACAATGTATTTGGAAAGACTCGTTGAGCACCTGCATGTCATGTGATATATTTTTAATGAATTAATGGATCTACAAAACGCGAAAGCCATACTAGGTAGCGACTGTTGTCGTTCCTGCTATCATGATAGCGAGCTACTCCTTCCCTCCAACTCTCTACGCTTCCATACTCCAAGATGCGCAAATATCGAACAAATTGCTCAATCTTGTTTTCCATCGAAACGCGTGTTTTATCAGAATGTAAATGGTTGAGGATCCACGCAATCTCACGTGGATTACAGCCCGAGGATGCTATCACTATCAGGATAAAAATCTATTTGCGCACATCTTCATGGAATTGATGTTCATGGTACTGACTCTGTGACTCATAAAAGTGGTAATTAGCAGCGTTGCATTTGAACAAGTGGCTGTTTGATATCTGAACACCTGCCCACAACACTTACTCCCATGCAACAGTTGAAACGTTTAAAGTCGTTTTTTATTGAAAATTTTGCAGCTCGTTCTTTCTACAGGAACTATACTGATTGCATTGTTCATTCATATGCACGAGATTTTGAAAAGTAATGTAAGCGTGTAAATTCAAATCTTTTTTTAAACAAAATCATTGCAGAGCAGTGGGAAGTATGCTGAGTAGAAAAAATATCAGCCGTTCTGTTGTACGGCTTTTCGTGCAGGTTCATTTATTTGTTATATTCAAGCGCTTAATTAATAGGTAATCTTGTGATACATTCATTGCCGGCAAAACCTGGCGAAAGTGTGTGACAAGTCAATGGAGTGAGAATGTGAAATAAATTAAGAACAGCTGTGTCGAATATGATTTGTCATAAAGTGGTTATTCTTCCGGTTCAGTTGATCACTCCTCTAGCACTAATGTTGCTGCCTGCTGGTGTACTTTTCACTGCTATAGCAGCTGACGGATTAATTGGATTCGGTAATAAATTATGGCTTTTTTTATTTTGATGAAGTTTTTTCAGAACAGTGCTTACTGCTCTTTTCGATTATGATGCTGCACCTCATAGCCCACAATCTTCTCCTCATATCTCTTACGCCAAATTTTCGGGACAAAATTTTGAAATGCATCCGTACAAGCAAGTCACAGCGTCCCAGCAATGTGCCCTCCTCGCATACTTTATTCAACGCGAAGATTGTTGTGGTGCGAGGTGGATAAATAACAATGAACGTAACTTATCGCAAAATTCCATCTGGCAATGACGAAATGAGTCGCATCTTCCAGCAGTTTCATCTAGAGAGTACTTGTTAGAGATTATTGCACATGCTGGGGGTTTAATTGTATTCCCTTCCTAAGATGCATTTACTAATTTATTATTGATAAAGTAAAAAACTACGCAGAACATCAATACAGTTACGAAAATCTCGAAATTTTCTAACTTCCGCCGAAATGAATTTCTAAATTTCAAAGATAATTTCTAGGGAATCAGCAAATTTTGAATTTGAACTGATGATTCGGCTTTTTGGCACTGAATTCATCGAAATATAATTAAAATATAATTCGAAATAAATTAACGTGAACTAAAATCATGATTTTATTCATAAATTTGAAATATCGGAATTCATGTTTTTTGTCATCTAGGTCGAGGGTGCACGGTTTTGATTATGGCAAAATTAAACTTTTCTATCCGACCACTGATTAAGCATCGTGATGGAAATTTGTCGTAAGCAAATCGCTGGTCATAGATCGCGAATTGAAAACGGATTATCTTTGAAATGGAAATTGTACATTGGTAATGCGTATGGAGTGCAGGTATAGTTTGTGGTTCAGATATAATATATTGAATCAATGAATATCACAATTTAAACATACCCCTCCGTTATCTAGTGGATTCATTAAGCAAGATTGTTGCAATATATTATGTTGGTGCAAAAGTCTTGCGGTTTTCTGATATTTTGTCTTCCATCTTCCTTCGACACATTTTTCGAAAACGACACATTTTTCAATATTCTGTTTCCTCTGAAGCATGAATGCTCAATTCCTGGTGGTTATATGAAGCTCCCATATTTACCCTATACATGACTTTTCTCATGGATAATGGATGTTACATCCTTTTGAGAAATGCATTGATCTGTAAATGACTACATTTTGCATTTTTATGTTGATTTCGCATATTTTTGAAAATTGAGAAATTCAATTTTTCTGAAACGAGAAAGGTGGTGGCGCCAATTTTTTCTCTGAGAATAAAGCCTCTTGTTTTGTTTATTTTTATTTATCGTACACCACGTAGGTGCTTCATCAGATACAAAAATGTGCGAGAATGAGAGGGGAGAGCGAGATAAGAGAAGAGAAGATAAGAAACGTATGGGGGAGAGGGGTGGGGGGGGGGGGGGGCAGGAGACGATCACTTCCGATTTGAGTCGCGCGAGAGAGATATTCGAGGGGAGGGGGCCTCGAGAGCGGGAGAGTGGCCGCTATCCAATATATATCTTATTGGAGTCTTGGTTGACTTGAGATCGGAAAGTGTCGAAATGGCGGAAGAGAAGATGAAAGGGGTGGAGGGAGGGGAAAGAGAGCTAAAGATTTCTAATTTCAATAGCAAGGGTATGTAGTAGATTAGGGGAATTTAACAAATGGAGCTTAACAGTGTCGACAGATAAAAGGGGGTCACATATCTGGTGTATATCTTGGTGGGTGAATATAGCGCACTCATAGTGAAGCATGTATGCTTGATCTTCGATCCAAAAAAACCGAACAAGCCAGCGTCGACCGCTTATTTTCAATAGCATGTAATTCGGTCCAAACTTAATCGAGAGACAGTTGAAATATATGTTCTGAAAGGGTACACGTGATATTTTTTAGACATCAGTAAGGGCAGGCTACGTGAATTTTGCCAACAAATATCCAGTAAAATACATTTAATGCAAAATTTTGAGCATCAATTGCAATTGGGTTTATCATAATTGATTGCGTTGATTGTGATATCGGATTGATTGAAAAGTGTGTATGTAAAGTACAAACATACCTCTAAGCACTGCTACCTTTGCTAGTCATTGTGATTTGGGACGAGAGAATTATGATAGTTCAAAGTACGGACACAAAAAACCGCAAGACTTTCGCACCAACCTGATACAAACCGCGGTGTTCGAATTTTGCATCTCTCAAATCATACATTACATAATTTGATTATCGATCAAGTGGCTTTAGAAGGCCAATGTTTACACTCTCTTTGCATGTCCATTGGATATAAATTATTGAGAAGATGGAGACCATATCATCGTTTTCTCTAACTTTGAAGTTATGTTATCGCTTCAAAGTTAGAGAAACATCGTTGCAACTTGGATAATCTGTTAATCCATTATTCAGTGAGGAGCATGTTTGCAATCTGACTGTTTTCGGGTGTGTGCCCGTTTTGTGCGCAGTGCGGGGTATTTGTTGTGAACTTCGCACTGCTCCGCACCAAGGTAGAGTGAATAGATAGAAATGAGAGGCATGATGGATTATATTTGTACTGTGATCATTGAGACATACAAATCAAAAATCAGACAAATCTTGATATAAAAAGGTACTTCGTGTGCATCGCTTTTCAGTCAAGATGTTTACGAGCCATTTTGTTTTTCACCATTCTTTTTTCGCGAATTCAAAAAAGTGCCAAAGCACAGCACAATCTATATGTGCTGATATCGCCATGAGCGATATTCCGATCTCCTTCTGCATTTTTGCCATTATCGTTCTTACTCTCGGACTCACTGGCAACATTGTATTCCTCATCAACAAATACAAAGAGAAAAGCGTTCACAGTAAGCGTCTCGAAATTTGTTCTAATAAATAATATTTTAACAAAAACTTCTTATTTTGCTCGCTACATTACACACCATCTGCTGTACAGTTACAATCGCCGATTTTATCAGGTCTGTAAAGAATGTATTTGCAATATTTGTTGATGTGTTGACGCTCACTTACTCAGAACACTGCTCGGATATTCACTCACTCGTTTCTCGTGTCTCCAGTACTTCGGGGCGCTGCACACTCTCTTCGGCTCTGCTCAGTCGTTGATCTACCCCTTCTCGGAGTGGAGATACTCATCCTCGTCAACAATCCCTTGTTGTACGATTTTCTACTGCTTCCACCTCTACTTAGAAGTTAAAAGTCATTGAACAACAAAGATATGACCAGCGGAATCCTCAACAAAGATATGGTCTTTTAACATTGTATGAGAAAATTAATGGGCAAGAATAGGGTTGTATGAATTCTGCCCCACTCCCAGACCACAGCAAACACTGACTCTTTTCTAATCTCAGTTTACAGACATCGCCGACTTCAAGTCTGGTGGTTTCACGCCGTAATTTCTGCATCCATCATTCCAATCTGCATTTGCGTCTACGCATCCTGGACTCCTGAGGAGGATGAGCTCATTCTGGTGTGCATCCCACCGACAGCATTGATTCGACAAGTACATGTTGTCAGGAGTACGGTATGTGATTCATCATCCGATCTTTTTCATAGAACGATGTGATGTGGCAAATGTGTGAGGGAAACTTAAAGGAGGTGCAAAGACAAAGCTAGGCATCATTCATTTCCATTGCCTAGCTTTCCCTTCTGCCTAGCTTTCCCCAACGATAAGAGATGCTGAAAATTTCACGTTTATATCTCTACGGTGAACTGAGTTATCGCAACTTGCCTGCCATAGACATCAGGGGAAATATCTCAGAGAAGGAGCGAGAGAGCGCGCATGTGAGAGAGAGAGTGACCCTCTCGTTTCTCTAACCGCACGCCGTTGCCCTGACTCCCCTTTTAAATACCGGGGGGAATAGTTTTAAAAACAACATATTGCAGGCGCTTACTGTCAACAACGGTGTAGTTGTTGCTCTATTTATGATCAACATTGCGATTTTAAGATTTAAAAGTGAGAACATCTTATCCATAATCTTATTTTTAATATTATTGTTGATGATATTCATAAGAAAATTTACTTCTAAGAAGAACTGTTCGCGGACAGACTCTCACTGTTATTTTGGTTATTTTCGCTTGCATCCAATTCCGTGCTCCCTAACAATGTATTAGATATGTATTATTATTGAATATTATTATTTCAAAAAATAAAGATGTTCAAAGTTCAAAGTCACTGCTGATGAATGTACCGATAGATAATTTCGAAATGTTTAAAATCGCATGCTCAGATACAGCTAAGCATAGCAGCTACACTTCCAAATCGATCATATCCTCAAGAATTCTCATGATAGTGTTCTCTTGTTCATGGTAAGATTTTTTTCTTGGCAATTGTTCTAGAATTTCATGATTTAAAAAAATTCAAAAAAATCGTTTTAGGTTTTCAACAAGCATGATAATCTCATTTGCGCCCTTTCTCAGCCAGACATTTGGCATACCAGTTTCGAAAGTGCTGGTTGCAGCGGTATGTGATATATTTATCGTTTAGTAGAATACATAATGCGCCTCAGGTGGTTCCGGGGATGTTTAACTACGGCCAAACTCATTATGTTCACTTCTTTCTCCGTGCTGAGAATTGAAGAGCATTCAGAGAGAAGGGTTCGTGTTTTTATCTGATTTCAATCATTCGTCTCTAAATATTAGTGTGTAATACCATACCATACATGCAAAATGAACAAATTTAAAACTGCAAATGCGCTAAAGACTGTAATCTAAACAAAATTTGAATACATAAATGCTGAATTAAACCAAAATTTTTCAGGTCCTATCGTGCTTTTCGTGCCAACGGCGATCTCGCGGTCTCTGTCAACACAATCCGCATCCACAATAGTCCCAATAAAAACAAAGCCTAGTGCTTAGCCAGTAATCCTGAGGAATTACCTTCCTTCAATTACGGTAATCAGACGTCAATTGTCATCCTCTGTAATCCAATATTATTGTGCACATTCACCCTTGTTTCCCCTTGCTCATTTAGTATACCAACTGAAGAAATTAATCCATTTATCATGTTTTTTTGTATAAGCTGATTGTGACTCAGAATTCATTTCAATTCATATCTTAATACTTCTCGTCATCTGTTGTAGAGCTGACATTGTCTATTTCTCGCTTTTCAGATATTTTTTTTCTATGACTCTGGGAGGTTGTGACATGCGTACCGTCGGAAAATCAGTGGAGATGTGTAGCCCCTATTTTTACAGCGGAATTGCTTAGTCTATACACTTTTCCACACAGACGAATACATATATACTGAGTCTCTTATTGTTTAAAAAAATTGTTTATATATTTTATTATATAAAGTCAAAACAATATAACTGTCAACGCAACAACATATGATTTTTAGAATCAGCATCTTGATTCCACCGCGAATAACGGTATTATCCTATTTTCCGTAAAATATTATGTCAACTAAATTGCAGGGATAATCTTCAGGGTAGCAGCGAATTTTGCAAAATGACTTATGGTTGCGCTTTGTGAATAGATAGGAATATTCAGGTATTGGAACCTGAATTTTTTTTTTCTTTTAAACAAATCTGAAATATTGTATTGTGCTTACCAAGCCATCCGAGGTGAGGTAGGCTGCGTCAAACTGTTCACTCATAGTGAAAATCCAATGCTTCAGAGAATGGCACGTTTCAAAGGCTATCTGGAATTTAATTTGAACGCGAAAAAATATTGCAGAAACGATATTCTCACCATGATCAGCGCCTTGAGAAGTTTCATTGAGAAATTCATATTCTCCATGAAGAGCTTATCAAAACTGGTAAGAACGGGAAGAAATTCAGGTGACGGTGTCCATTTCTCCGCTAATATGCAACTTCCGCCCAGAAACAGTTCACGATTCTCTGTCTCGATCAAGCTCATTTCGCGTAGAAGATCTTCGTTGAACATCTTTAGAACATGACTCTCATCTCCAAAATATGAGAGGCAGCTTATCTTCGATTGGAGTAGAAAATCAGACCTAAAAAACAAACAAAAATAGATTGACTGGAATTCGGGAGCTTACGCGAAGTCTTCATCAATTGTTACGTCCAACAGCTCAAGCTTGCGTGGGAATTTTGAGTTTAGAGCGGAATTGAGATTTTGAAGGAACTTGCTATTGAGATGGATCTTAATTTGTTGGTTTGAATTTAGTTTTGGAAGAAGGTACGACTGCAAGCAATTACCTTTTTCAGGCTTAGTGAATCTGCAACGAATCTTGAATTGATATCCTTTACAGCTTCGAAGAAAGTTATTGCAAGATTTGCTTGAGGAGAGACTTGAAACTGTTGCTGGAAAATAGGTTTGATTTTTTCGTAGTATTTTTAAATTTTAAAAACAGAAACTGACCTTTTCACAGAAATCAATGTACTTCTCAAATCGTTGAGCGACGCCTCCGGAATTGCCTACTTCTGCATAGGTGAGGATGTTCCCCTTTTCATTTGGGAAAACGCAGATCGATTTGCCGAATGGCATCTGAATCATTCTAATGAATACATGTACGACCTGTTGAAAGTTTGTTTTTCCAATAAGGACATTCCCGGCTTTTGGACAACGAAACGAAGTGTAGGATATTTTTAAAAACTACGCTATGGATTATATCATTCTATACGCCATTGCGTGGCTCAACAAACTCTTTTCGACACTCTACTTGGTACTACCTTTCAATTTTTCCAACGTGCCATTGAGGAAACTATATCAGTTATCGTATTGCAAAACTAGTCATTGTGGGGAGTGAAGGAACCCATTTATTTTGCAAAGCTGTTGAAAAACTTACATTTTCAATCCTGAACTCTTTTGCTAAAATCCGCGGCGCTTTGAACCAACGATGATTTAGCAAGCGATGCATCTTCTGGCTTACACCTTCCATTGTCTCCGTGCCTTTACTGAAATATTTACTATAAATATACTTCATAATTATTTTCTTAAAAATAATGCATTTACCGATCGAGTTGTGTCAGAATCGAGAAAAGGCAATCGTCATTGATGGCGGAGAGATGATCCTAGACAACTATGTTTTTAGAGAAATTTGAAAATCAGTTCTAATGCACAAACATTTGATCCAATCTGTGATGTATTCTGAAATGACTTGGTGGTTGAGCCAATTGTTTCTTGAGTGGCGTTAGGAGTCATGATGAAACTGAGAATGAATAATGTTGACGATGATAGGTAACAGGTGACTCATCGGAAGCAAGCGGGCAAGAGCGTCCACTCTGATAGATTAGTGTAGCAGCAGTGCTTCGGGGGACGGGGACGCTAATCGTGGGAGGGTGAGGAATGACCAGGCCACCCAGAGGGTATGCTGTGTTTTTGGACAAAATCAAGCCGGTTTCGCGCAGTGGTTGTGTGCCAAACTGGCGATCGAAGAGTCACGAGAACGTTCGCCGCCGTGCCCCCAGTGATTAAAAAATCGCGAAAGTAGATTTCCTACCTGTAGGGCGTAACACGGACAGTTAGATTCGATGATATCCTCAGGAGAAACTGCACACGCTTTGTCGTGATAGCCGTATTATACTTGTTTTATTTTCTGAACAAGTATTTTTGTTTGAAATGTGCGAATTTCGGAATATGAAAGCGAACTTCTTGTGGAGAGAAATTCCTAATCCTAGTGACAATAGTAGTGGATAAAGTGGTTGAAAACAACTCAGTAAAAACAGATAAATAAGCGATTATTTATCATTTATGATTTATGAAAAATCTCAATCATACTTTTTTTCTTTATATTCGTGGTCCATCCCATGCCGCTCTCATCTGTTCAAAGTGTTCTTTGCCTTCTTTCTCCGCGTCTATTTCAATCCTTGCTGCCCTGTGACGACTGAAAAATCATTATTAAGTGTGTAGAGCAATGGCAATTTTAACAAAACACTTCCTACTATCGCACCTGACTCTAAAGATCATCCTCTGAAATCGCTCCCGCATTCCCTTGTGGCACGCAATCAGTGCAAGTTTTGTGAAGATGCAGTTGAGACTGTGAATCTGCATTTTTATGGATTGTAATTTATGATCTGCAAATAGCTCACCGAGAAGTAGAACACGCTGCTGACTGGGTATGTAACTAAATCGTTCGAGAGCAAAATAGTGGGCACGAGAGAGAGCGTGTGCATTATGGCAGATAGAATGATGGAAGGAAGAATAGCGATTGGAAAATCGAGCACTTCTCGGACCTAAAATGCGTAGTTTAAAAGTATATAGGCGGATCTGAACGAAGGACAGTTCAAAAACAAGTATTAGTGTATACTGAAATTCCAAAATTGCGAAAATGAGTATTGAATAACATGAATACTTGCCTTGCCTTGCCTTGCCTTGCCATGCCATGCCTTGCCTGATACTTGGCCCTCAATCTATCTCCATCGTATGGTAAGACTCGAATCTTACGACGAGCGTAAATTATTAAGACAATCGAGATCTACAGCCAAATTATTAAAGGAGGAGTGAAGGCAAACGCGCGCCCGGTTGAAATATGTTTCAATTAGAGGAGAAGTCTCTTCGAGTCGCGTGCTCTCTCGCTCGTTGCCTGAGCTTTCCCTGATTTGGCTCCCAGCCAACTACCGATAGCTCTGTTCGGAATGGAGATATCAATGTGAAAATTTCGGAGCTTCTTATCGTTGGGGAGATCTTGGGCATACATGTGAAAGCTTCAGAAAATGAATATTGACTTTACTCCTCCTTTAATGGCACTTTTGCTCATAAAGATTTGATCCTTACAATCAACGTAGATCCCTCAATTGCGTAAAGCAGGATTATTGATTCGTACAACCAGTCATCTTAATTTCAGATATTTAACTTTTGTTTCAAATTAACGGAAACCAACGCCAATTAATTGCGTAGACATGTAACAAGGACATGATTAGAGTGCTTCCAATGAGAATCAACAACGAAACGAGATGACGGTTGACTTTCTCATACTCAGCTGCTTTCCAAACAGCGTACGCTCTTGAGTGTGATGTTATTTTTTTTTAAAATACACTTTATTATTTTGAAATTTTCCTGACCTTTCAAGGACTATCACCATGGACATTTGGCTAGACATTATGAAACATATGTATTGCATCATGATAAACGGACTTCTCTGTTCTGCAAATACTTCGTAATTACATATGACGTGTAGACAAATCAACGCCAAACACTTGTAATGCCGTGGTAATGTGATGGATTCGGCCGAATGATTGGTGCGCTATTTGATCGATGTGTTGGGAAATGAAATCGCTTACTAAATTAGTCCGAGAAGCGGACACCTTTGTTATGAACTCTCTGATCCGGGAGATTAGAAACCAGATTACACTACTAAGCAATGCGAAAGGCCTACCATTAGCAAGGCTTTTCGGAAGCAAATTTTCGGTTATGTAATTATTAGCGAAAAGAGACATTTGTGAGATGAGAAGCAGTGTTTGTGCACTGGCCGAGGTAACAAGCAAAACTCTGAAACAAGTGTTAATTTTCTGAAAGATTTCTGAAAAACCATATCACTTGCAATTGTCGTGTATCACTTGTGTTCGAATTAAAGTGATGACGCAAGGAATCATGATTGCGATGGAAATACCATTGACAAGTGTCTCGATTGAGATGAAGAGATAGTCCGCCGCAGGCGCCATTTGAAGTCTGGAGAATGCAAGTTATTTGGATTCGAAAGTTTTCAGATGAAGTAAAAAAATGTATTGAAATGATAAATACATCTTTATAAACGTTGGGGTCAGTGTAACAACATCAAATGCTTCGAACACTTTTTTAGAAAGAGCATAAAATTTAAATACACGAAATTATCTACTGTTAAAACGCATGTTAGTTACATTTTCAAGCCATTCTTCAAGTTTTAAAAAAGCCTCAACTCGGGAAAATCCATAATACCAGAAAAATCACCAATCAAATCCTCGATCGCAAAATCAGGCGAATACAATATAATGGGGACATTTAATGGAAAATATTCCTTATAATTTCAGTGAACATGCTTACAAGTAGATTATGAAGTACATCACTTACCTTCGCACTGAATTCCCGCTATACCGCGGTATGCATCGTTCGTTCCCGTTTACTGCCCAATTCCAATTCAAAGGTCTCGGCGAGGTGATTCTTATGAACATTTACTGTTTCCCCTCTTCCTCTTCGCCCTTGTCTTGAGCTGTTGCTATGCAATTATCCAAGGTGTTAGATCACCGAAACTTCCGCCCTATTCCGAGAAGACCTAAGCTACGCCTCCGTAGTTAATTGCCCGCAAAACAAAAAAATAACACTAATTTAATCAAAAGAGTGGATACTCTATTCCATTATGATGCTACAGTCATATTTCTTACGCCAACTTTCTGCCCCAAGATTCTGAATTGTATAAGATTAAACATTCCGTATTAATTATGTGCCCTCCTCACATACCTTATTCAACGCGTGAATAAGGTTTAAAAAAATTTATTAAGGGATATCGAAATTATCTTATTTTCGGTCGAAGAGGATTTCTAAATTTCCAGGATAATTTGAAGGGAACCAAAAAATGTTGCAATTGAACTTATGGTTGCCCTTTTTGTCGACGAATTCATCGGAATAGTTAACTATTTTGAACTGAAAACACGATTTCATAACTTCGAATTGTATGAATTCATATTATGCGCCTACCTTGTCATCTGAAACGAGGTTGCCCGCATTAAATGCTTCATTCATGGTGAATATCCAGCGCATTGAAAATCTTTCATTGAAAATCTTTTGGATGCGTATCTCTTCTCCGCAATATGCGATACTGCTCATCTTCGATTTGATTAGCAAAACAAACAATCTAAACAACAAATATACTGGTTCCGGAATTGTTAAGTGGTCATTGGTTATAACATCCAACAGCTTCAGCTTGATTGGGAAAAATTGAAAAATTTAGATTTTGAAGGAATGATTGATCGAGATGAATCTGATACTCACATGGATACGACCGGAACTCACATATCCCAAAATTAATGAAATATTCACAGAAAATTCAGCGCGAAATTCCGACTAGGAAATTACTTTCAAAACTTCCCATATATTATTATGAATATTTTTTCAGGGTCACAAATATGCATTTTTATGCGTTTTTGCACTAAAATCCCATTTTCCCCACAAAATCAGAATTTAAAAATGATATATGGGAAGTTTTGAAATCGATTTCCTGATCAGAATTTTGCGCTGAATTTTCTTTGAATATTTCATGAATTTTGGGATATGTGAGTTCCGGTCGGTTCCATGTCAGTTTGTTTGCCATGGTAGCATATTGCTTATATTTGGTCCAGATCCTATACAAAAAGAGTTCGTTATATGTTGGAAATATGTTTGGGATAACAAATAGACAAGTAAAGATTAATTGGAATTACCAGAGGAATTCTGAGAGTATTTAGATACGTCCGTACTAGGAAAAACTAACCTATAGTAAAAAAAATTACCTAGGGGTACTTTTTCACGTAGAGTTCGAAAATCGAGCTTAGAGAGCCGTATCGTTGACCCCTGATTTTCTATGGCGCGCCTCAACGGCGAGGTCGGTTTTTGTAAATCATGAACGGCTGCTCCAAACCCCATACATATAGTAATTCTGAAAGATCTCGACGAGATAAGCATTTTTACTGTTGGAAGTGTAAGGCTAGCTCATCTGTGAAAACATCCGGCCTCTAGAGTCAGGTTCGTGGCACTATCGCTTCAAATCCCTCATTTTCTGTTTCGATAAAATAAGCAATTATAATAGTTAGATAAGCGCATAAATAAATAGATATGCTTCACATGAGAATATATTTAGCTACAAGTTTCAACATTGATAAGTTCGAAAATGCGAAATTGGGACCGACTACGATGAGGAGGAAGAGGGAAGATGCGGACAAGGTTGCCGCGAGTATCATTTCATTTTATTAGGGTAGCTGATATCTCACAGCTCCTTGTTTATTTTATCTTTTATAAGGTATATATACTCAAAAACATACAATTAATACAATACTAAGTTGGTATGTAAATAACGGATATGCTGATCTCATGAAAAATTTTTGGTAGTGAAGAGGTGAAGAGCTCAATCCTTGAAATATCAGGCCTCTCACGAGAGAATCGGAACAAATCAGCATTTCCGGTTGACATTCGAATTTTATTAAATCTTGATTATTATGTATCCATTTAGCACTCGACTAGACTAGACTAAATCTGAAGTTTCAGACTTTTACAATGCACTGCAGCTGCAGCATGCTGCTGCAAAGTTGAGAAGTGGGCAAATGGTTATGGAGGTTTTCACCTTTAAAAGTGGTGATTTTTGTTGAGAAAAGTGTTTTTATGATTAAATGAATGATTTTAGCACATGTTTTACATTTTTCACTTTTACGACCATTGCAGCAGAGGCAATTCAGACCAGTTTTTAATTTCCCATTCTAACAGACATTTTTTGCTTCTCTCCAAACTTTCACAGTTTGTAGAGCTTGAAATTCTACCTGATTTTTTACCTGATTTTTACATACCTGATTTTTTGGTGAATCTATCTCTGTGGTCTTGATGCATTCCCAGGCCGGCAAAAGCCTCATAATGGGCTGCACGCTTCACACTCGGAGAAATCGAATTCTCAGAACCTTCAGTTAGAACCCCAGTCGGTGCAAAGAATTTTTTGCCATAGTTTTGGGCCATTTAAACACCGTTAATACTCTGAAGCTTACTGTTTTTGAATTCAATAACACGGCAAAAAACTCTTTGCACCGGCTGGGGTTCGAACTGAAGGTTCTGAGAATTCGATTTCTCCGAGTGTGAAGCGTGCAGCCCATTATGAGGCTTTTGTCGGCCTGGGACTGTATCAAGACCACAGAGATAAATTCACCAAAAAATCTGGTTTGTGCAGAATTTCAAGCTCTACAAACTGTGAAAGTTTGGAGAGAAGCAAAAAATGCGTGTTAGAATGGGAAATAAAAAACTGGCCTACATTGCCTCTGCTGCAACGGTCGTAAAAGTGAAAAATGAACAACATGTGCCAAAATCATTCATTTAATCATAAAAACACTTTTGTCAGCAAAAATCACCACTTTTAAAGGTGAAAACCTCCATAACCAATTGCCCACTTCTCAACTTTGCAGCAGCATGCTGCAGCTGCAAAATTAAATTGGGTCAAAACAGTTGTGGAACATCTTCTATTGGGGTGTCCGGAAAGTTCGTATAATTTTGTGTTTTTATTTTTTATTCAATGCTTTACAATTCTCAGTGACCAATGTATGCCCCCTTCTTTCTCACTACCTCCCTCCAGCGATTGGGCAGGGTCTCGATTCCTCTCTTCCAGAATGCGGGTTTCTTCGAGACCGCCCAGTTCACGAAAGCCCTCACAACTTCATCTCGATTCTTGAACTTCTTTCCTTTGCAGAAGTCAGAGAGAGAGCGGAAGCAGTGGTAGTCGCATGGGGAGAGATCCGGGGAATACGGTGGATGGGGAATCCTCTCGATCTTCAGCTCGTCCATTTTCGTCTGGGTCATCTTCGCTCGATGTGGGCGAGCATTGTCCATCAGAAGAAGAATTTTGCCCTGGTTCAGGAGTCTGGGAGGGACTCTGATCGCGACATCTTCCAGTTGTTCAGAGAAGAGGTCGGCATTGATGCTGGTGCCAGGGGCGAGGATCTCCCAGTAGATGAGACCGAGCACTGAGAAGAAGAAGCAGAGGAGTTCTTTCTTTCCGTGCTCTTCCTTCTTCGGGACGGGCGTGGGCTTTTCATCTGCATCCACCCATTGCAGTCTCCTCACAAGGTTATCGTACGTGATCCACTTCTCATCTGTAGCGATGATGGAATTGACCCATCGAAGATTGGATCTACGATGGAGTAATTCCCGACAGACTTGAACACGATTTTTCAGCTGTTCGGGGGAGAGGTCATGGGGAATCACTTGTGGGAGTTTCGGCTTCTTCCCAGATCGATGAAGGATATCGGACACCGTTGATCTGGGAGTACCAGTATCCTTCTTCAACTCACACACACTGGCCATGGGCTTGCGCTTCAGTGTGCGGAGAACGAGAGGCTGGTCGAGGGAGGGAGGGCGTCCAGAGCGGGGTTGATCATCGAGACCAAACTCCCCTTTCTTGAAGCGGGAGAACCACTTATAGCAGAAGGGTATGGAGGGGGCGTCAGCTCCTTCCGACTGGGCCAGGGCAGAGTGGGCCTCCTTCACGGATCGGCCAAGACGGTAGTAATGAAGTAAAACTGCTCGGAGGTAGAGATGGGAGTCCATCACAAGAATCAATGTAGCAACTAGGAGACTGATTAAATCCTCTCACTACTCAACGTCAGAATGATGCAATACATGGCTGACAAACAGATTGCGCAATCACTGCATTTGTTCTCGAACTGACTTTTTTCCGAAGCATTATACGAACTTTCCGGACACCCCAATAGACCCCGACACCTTCCCAAAACACTATTTAATTTAAATATTTTATTTTCAATGTCAACTCGTTGTCCCGATTCTCTCATGAGAGGCTTGATATTCTTTCCTTTTTTCCAATATCATCAGTTATAAAATCCGCATAATCCGATAGCTCCTTCCTCCTCATCGAATTTTGGCTCTGTCTCCCACTCCCCAAACTCTTCTGTCTCCGTATTTGTTCATACGCTCTCCTGGTCGTCGTCATCCCACTCCATATCCGATTATATCTTTCCACGAACAACACCATTCTTCTTCATCGTAATGGGAGTGGCAAATATCCGACTGATGTATTTCTTGATCTACTCCAAGGTGGGGAGATCTTCTACGGAAATCGATGGATCAGCGACCATAGCACGATACTTCGGCGGGTTCAGCGCGCTGCTTGGCTTGCTTCTTCTTGGGAAAGAAAGGGAGGGGGTGACAAAAGACCAACCGACAAAAGCCCAACGGATTACCATTCGCTGGATATTTGAGCTAGCGTCTTGGAAGTTGTTTCAATGTTACCAGTGTGTGCTACACTACATCACCCTGATTAGATCCTCTAACTCGGCGAACTAGAGTTTCACTCCATATCTATGTACATGGGTTCATGGTCCGAATTTGATAATTTCTGTGGATAATCATGGTTAGAAAAACACCAAATACCGTAATCAATCGATGATAATGTTTCTCAGATATATTACTTCCAGAGGTAACAGATTATAGATTTGTTACGGTAATTGGGGTCTATCTAACCATGACTTTCAGATGAAATTCTCAAAACAGGACCGTGAACCCCTATACTTAGATATGGAGTGAAATTCAAGTTCGGCGAGTCGGAGGATCTAATCAGGATGATGTAGTGTAGCACACACTGGTAACAATGAAACAACTCCCATGATGATAGCTCAAATATCCAGCAAATTTTGATCCGTTGGGCTTTTGTCGGTTAGGATTTTTTCACCCCCCCCCCCCCCCCCCCCGAAGAAAACGTTGAGGAAAGAATTCGATTTCTCATGGAGGCGAATATTTTTCCTGGTGTTTCGAAGTGCCTAGCCCATAGGAAGAATTGAATTGTCGCAAAACATCTCAGACATGCCTTGCATGTGAATGGATGGAAGATTTCACTTGAATCTGATCCTCGAGGCACCTGTCGTACAACTGGATGGAGATGTCAATAGATGTGTCTTGCCAAGGATGTGACTGGTGCTTGCCGTATTCCAGATGATTCAAAAAATTTCCATGACGAATGAAGGTCGCTCAACAAGAGCACGAGAAAAGGGATCCCTCCTTCCCGTCAGTCAGAGAGGTTGCACCCGTCTCCATCCTATCTTGCGAGTGTGTATCCTCCTCCTCGGGTTCATGGCTGTCTGTAGTTCCAACCTTTATCGGATCATAGTACCAAAACGAAGTGGACGCACTAATTTGGAGCCATATGTCACCACAATCTCCAATATGAGCATATTGGAACTCGTCCAGAAGTTTACGGGGCGAGTTGAAGCGATAGTGCCACGAACCTGACTCTAGAGGCCGGATGTTTGTAAAACGAAGACAAAGTAGATGAAATCACGCAGAAACAACGTAATAAGACAGTAATAAATGTAAAAATGTTTAAGAAATGGTTCCGACATGAGTTTTGTTTAAGAAATGGTTCCGACATGAGTTTCATTTTTTGCACCCAGGGGTGAAATTCAAAGGCGAATTCAATGAAAAAGTTTATTTCATTCTAGGTAATCACACTTTTTTTAGAAAAATATTTTTAAAATTCAAATGGTCATAACTTTTTTCACAGATGAGCTAGCCTTTCACTTCCAACAGTAAAAATGCTTATCTCATCGAGATCTTTCAGAATTACTATATGTATGGGGTTTGGAGCAGCCGTTCATGATTTACAAAAACCGACCTCGCCGTTGAGGCGCGCCATAGAAAATCAGGGGTCAACGATACGGCTCTCTAAGCTCGATTTTCGAACTCTACGTGAAAAAGTACCCCTAGGGAATTTTTTTAACTATAGGTTAGTTTTTCCTAGTACGGACGCTACAGGGAGTATTTCAATTCTTTCAGATTTCCTCTGTTACAATTCACGATCTTGAATTGAATCTTGAATTGATTTGTTCAACAGCGTCGAAGAAGGTTGTTTGCAGGGGCGAAAATTTGAAACTGTTGCTGGAAAACAGCCTTTTCTAACACTTTATATGCGCGATAACTGGTATTTCTGCACAAGTCATCGTAGTCTTCGAATCGTCGTTTCACGCCTCCAGAATCGCAAATCGATGTATAAGTCGGAATGCCCTCCTCATCAAGGGAGAAAACGCAGACCGATTTACCAGAGGGCGTCTGAATTGAAAAATCGAGAAGAATGCTATTGAAAATCGACTTATTCAATAACATCCATAGATTGCACTTCGTTTCGCATTCAAATATGCGATTTTCTGATGTGCGATTGAAAGTGATAGGGAGAAATTATGGGATTATGGGGTTTTTTCTTAAAGCTGAACTTGTAACAGACCTCTAAAAAACCTTCATTTTCATTCAAGAATTCCTTTAATTTTCGCCTCGGCTTTTTGAACCATGGATGATTTACCATGACATGCATCCTTTGATTTACGCATAAGATAGTTTCACTGGAATCTTTCTTATTAACAACCAAGAAATATTTGATATTTTGCACTCACATTTCGAGTTGTGACAGGATCGAAAAAATGCAATCATCAGGAAGGGTTGAGATCCTGAAATGGTACTGAGAATAATTAAAATATAATATGAAAGGAATCGCGAGAGAATCGACCATTTTAGGGGGTAGGCGGCAGTGAAATTCAAAATGAAACACTCACTCGACAAATTTGGCACAAAGTATTTTAAATGATGCTCTTTCAAACTGCGTCGTCTGAATTTTGATAACTGTCGTCATCTTCGAGATTCTGAAGGCCAAACATGGGACTATCACTTTTCGGAAGTCAAATCGAGCACAGTTAATTAATCATAACATCTTTTAAATTAAAGATAGAAGGCCCTTCTTTGCTTAGAATGAAAGCGGAGATCCAGGGCTACAACTTTCATGTTGACCGTGTCATTCCAAGTGCACGCTCCTGTGCGGGGTGGTCGGTCGGGCTAAAAATGTCGAAATTTTTCAAATCGGAAAAACCCACAAAAGTTATTATGCGGAAGTTATAGTCCCTATAGGCGACTAACTTTTCGCCAAAAATCAGACTAATCGTGAAGATGAAAAAAAAGGGGGCGCACTTTAGTAGGGTGGTCCCAAAATGGGTTCCAGACAGAGAAACTTCCAAAAGTGTAATTGGCTGCTATCTGGCTCAAATACATCATAATCATCCAAAGCAACATTTCAAGTTGTTTCCCCCATTGTCGTAACACTGTAAATGGCCAAAAACTACAGTATGCGGTCAAATTAGAAAATCAATATTTTTACCTTCAGCAACCTATGGGATGGGTGCAATTGCACTAAATCGGTTCCAAGAAGTGTAGGAACATCCCTTGAAACGTGTCAAAGAAAGAGGGCACCTGTAAACATGATATTTCATGCAATGAATCCGTGGAGAGACGCAAAACTGTAATTTCGGCCAAAATAGTCATACGGTTCCGTCTCATGGCTAGAGTTGTAGATCATGATGAGCTGAACATTTCATATGTTGAAAGTTAGCTTCTATCTATTCACTGCAGCGCGCTAGAGAGCGTGGAAGATGGTAGAAAACGATGGTGGAGGCGCGCTTGAGAGCACTAAAAGGAGGGGAGGGAGAGAGGTCAGAGGGCGAGAGCGCAAGACGGTTAGAGCGCCCGCCCTAGGGCGGACTCTATCTGATTTCTGGCTGTCTTCCATGCTCTCTAGCGCGCAGCAGTGAATAGATAGAAGCTAACGTTCAACATATAAAATGTTCAGCTCATCATGCTCTACAATTCTAGCCATGAGACGGAACCCTACGACTATTTTGGCCGAAATTACAGTTTTGCGTCTTTCCACGGAGTCATCGCATGAAATATTATGTTTACAGGTGCCCTCTTTCTTTGACACGTTTCAAGGGATGTTCCTACACTACTTGGAACCGATTT
The DNA here is from genome assembly GCA_036245805.1 of Pristionchus mayeri. Lineage (NCBI taxonomy): Eukaryota > Metazoa > Nematoda > Chromadorea > Rhabditida > Neodiplogasteridae > Pristionchus > Pristionchus mayeri. Next base: position 16,839,290 of record BTRK01000006.1, read on the forward strand.
AGTGCAATTGCACCCATCCCATAGGTTGTTGAAGGTAAAAATATTGATTTTCTAATTTGACGGCATACTGTAGTTTTTGGCCATTTACAGTGTTACGACAATTGGGGAAACAACTTGAAATGTTGTTTTGGATGATTATGGATGTATTTGAGACAGATAGCAGCCAATTACACTTTTGGAAGTTTCTCTGTCTGGATCCCATTTTGGGACCACCCTACTAAAGTGCGCCCCCTTTTTTTTCATCTTCACGATTTGTCTGATTTTTGGCGAACAGTTAGTCACCTATAGGGACTATAACTTCCGCATAATAACTTTTGTGGGTTTTTCCGATTTGAAAAATTTCGACATTTTTAGTCCGACCGACCGCCCCGCACAGGAGCGTGCACTTGGAATGACACGGTCAACATGAAAGTTGTAGCCCTGGATCTCCGCTTTCATTCTAAGCAAAGAACGGCCTTCTATCTATAATTTAAAAGATGTTATGATTAATTAAATGTGCCCGATTTCACTTCCGAAAAGTGATAGTACCATGTTTGGCCTTCAGAATCTCGAAGATGACGACAGTTATCAAAATTCTGACGACGCAGTTTGAAAGAGCATCATTTAAAATACTTTGTGCCAAATTTGAAGAGGGATTGGTTGATTTTTATTTTCACTGCCGCCGAGTAGTCGATTCTCTCGCGATTCCTCTCATATATACGTTTTTTAGGAACTAACCTTTGTTCCAATCTGCGACTCATTCTGGAATGATTTTTCGGAAACGTTTATAGATTCTTTAATTTCGACGGGAGCCATGATACTTGAAAGTGATTTTGGCAGAGATGCCTCACAGTTCTCTCATCGAAAGCAACGACTCTAGAGAGTCCATCCCGCTATTTTGAGACGGCAGCAATATTACTGGCCACACTTACTAAAAAGGTGAGAGGGTGAAGATAAAAAAGGAGACAATTGCGTTCAAGATAACAACGGAGACAGTTCCCTGGAGATCAGCATCAACATTAACATGAAGATCGGGTAAAAATTAGGCACTTCTTCGGTTTATGATCACCCCCTCGCTCATCTAGCCCACTCATTGAAAGATATTCCTTCCGGATTTTCGGCCGCTGAACCTCTCGGATGGGCGAGGATGGGAATTGAGGGGATGGGGGTTTCCAGAAACTGATGAAGTGCCAAAATATTTTCAACGAAATTTGTATTTTGTTTTTGATCTTATGATTTTGCATTACTTTATGTTGCTTCCCACGTATATGTGCGCCGGGCATCACTGGAAAAATGGGCCCAAGAATTACCACGCTACAAGCAATTAGGTGCGAATTGCAAATGGTTTTGTGAACGGGGAAAAACTAGGTTGGCCTCCATTAGAGAGCATTCAACGCGTGTGAATTCTGTGAGCTGTGCGATGCTTTCCTACAACTGAAGATAAATGTTCAAATATCTTCTCGAAACGCGTACTTTGGTCTTTCCAAATTAACTGTTATTAATCTTGACGTCCCGGCGCGTCCCGGCGCGTTTGTTCCTTTTTGCCTTTTATTGCAGAAGAGATGTTACACTACTGAAGTAAAGCGATGTTATGAAATATTCTTTTGTCTTGACGCTAAGTTCGTAATACACAATAATTAATCCTTTTCATGACTTCCAATGGCACCGGCAGCCGACTATTTATTCCTATCAATCGAGACACTCATCACCAGTATCTCACTCATCATCATGGTCCCTTGCATCGTCACTCTAATTCGTACACAGGGAATGCACGCAAACTGCAAGTGAGGCACTTATGCAGCCATTAATTAGAATTTGCCAATTCTGGACAAGGATAATTGTTTCTGTTTCAGAGTATTGCTGGTCACATCGGCCAGTGTTCAGATGCTGCTATTGTGCGTGCAGATTGCTCTGTTCACAAATAATTTCATAGCTGAAAATCTGCTCCCGCAAAATCTAATGAATGGTGAGGGCTTCTCACCATCAGTATATCAGAAGAATAATGAATATCAAGCACTCGCTTTAATTGACCAGTGTGCATAAAGGGCAATGGCCGATTTTTCGAACTGTGTTCGAAAGTTGTTTTACCATTTATCGCGAACATTTATTCGGCAGTGCCAATCACATTTCAACACGTAGCTACGCAATAATAAAGTTCGGCGTTTATTGCTGTCCTCGAAATTGAAATGATATGATAATTGTAGAACAAGAAAGACCGTTTCTCATGGCACAAAACACACACTTCACCATGTCGAGTTACATTTCAATGCTGTTGGTTGTTGAGAGGTTAATGAAAAGACAAAAAAATGAAGGAAATAAAATTGCATATTTCTAGAGCGTTCGCTGTTTGGAAGGCTTCGGAATATGAGAAGGTCGGGAGGCATCCTGTTTCTCTGATGATTCTCATTGGAGGCGCACTAATCATGGGCATGCTGCATGTCTATGCCATATACTGGCGTTGGTTTCACGCTATTGCAAATGAAAAAAAATAATTATAGATGGTTGGTTCTACGAAACAATCTGGGTTCTCCACGCCATTGAAGGATCTACTCTCATGGTGAGTATACTTCCACAATGTATTCATGAGTTTTGAGTCACATACGAACTACAAAAACGTTGTTTCAGATCTCCATTGCGTTAATAGTGTACGCCCGTCGCAAAATTGTGAACATGCCGTACGATGGCGATCGACTAAGTGCAATGTATCAGGTAATAACTATTTGTAACATTAAGTTCTGCGTTTACTATCCATCTTCAAACTATAATTATTTATATTTCATTGATTACTCAGGTCAAAGAAGTGCTCGACTTTTCCGTCGCCATCCTTCCCTCTATCATTCTATCCGCAATAATGCACACTCTATCTCTAGTTCCAACAATTCTCAACATCAGCGGCGTGATTTCATACCCAGTTTGCTGCATCTTTTATTTCTCGGTACGATATGTTGTTCAGAGTCAGCAACAACACGTGATTACAGATCCACAGTGTCAATTGTATCTTCACTAAACTCGCACTGATTATATCTCACAAGGGAATGCGGCAACGTTTTCGGACGATCATCTTCAGAAAACCCAGGTAAGGGTAATTTCGCGCTGAAAATAGACTGCAAACAAATTCAGATCTCCCAAGGTAGTCGTTGAAGAAATGGATGCAGATAGAGAAGGTCAACACCACTTTGCGCAAATGAAAGCAGCATGGGATGGACCACAGAAATAAGGATCTCATTCGTTGGGATGTTTTTGATTAGTCCCAGATTCAGAACCCACCGGATGTGAAACGCCAAAGTAAACTCCAGGATTTGTAGAATACGTTTTTTTCGTACAAAGACATAAATGATACTGCCAAAAAACTGGAGAAGGTATTTTTTTGGTTTCATCCAACAGTTCTCATCCGACAAAGTGCCTAGTAAAACATATGTTTACATATTGTATAAATCCGATAAATCAATAAATCGTAGAATTTTCTCAAATTTGTATATTCAAATGCCATACATAATGACGAAAACATATCAGAGATATCCGTCCCTCTTAGAGGAACGGCGGGGAGAGTGTAAGGATATGCATCTCATTCGTACCTGGCCAATTCGATTCGTAAACTTTTTAAAAGATAACAACTTGAGAACGTTTCGCCACCATTATGTACACCATTCCACGTCACACTTTAAATATATTTATTGCACACACACTCACATAGCAAAGTTGGTTACTGTTTGTCGGAAACCATTCATATTCCCATTGAAGGGAATCGGGAACGTAGTTCTTCCAGAATATGTTGTGCCGGTCTGACGCAGAAAATCAAGATAGAATTGTAATCCTCTCCAGTCTCGAATGGTGCCTGTGTTTGCTCCCTGTTTGCTGAAATGAAACTATGTGAAGTCAGGACAATAGTTTGCGACTTTCAAGTATGCTCTTTTTATGGGAAATGCTCTGTCGTGATCTATTTGCGTCACTTACCACTGTCGAAATACTCGTACAACCATTCGCCTGATGAAATGTCACATGTGATCGTGCGGAGTACTTCAAGGTCGGGTAGATCATTAATGTTGTTTTAACTGAAGAATTTTCACATTATTCGAACATGAGCGAAACGACACGTTATGTATACATTTTCTACATGAAATTATTTGGCAAATGATTTGTGTCCTAGTTAATATTGAATCTCAATTGGGCAACCTAAAAGTAAAATTTCTAAACAATCCATTTTTCCGATCAAAAATAGATACCAATGAACTCACACTCGGGAGAGTGGAATCCTGCCAGTGCAAGAAATGCGCCTGAGGCGCATCCAAAAGTCCGTTCGGATTGCTCTATGGGAAGTTCGCATGTCGGCTAGAAAAAATTAATTCGAATAACTTCTAGAATCTCTCCGCGAGAATTGTTGATGGTTTTGCTATGTTTAGCCTTTCACATGCAAATTATTTCATATAAAGAATAGACAGAATGGCAATAACTTACTTTGCCTCGTAGCTTTAGAACGGCGCTGCAGTTGGCCGTGTCCCAAACCTCATAACGCGGAGAACATCCAGGGGGAGGTGCTAAAATTAGGTCGTGAGTGCATATCGATTAACAATATTTTCAACATATGGTCAGATAATAAACACAGAAGTTATAGTCTGAGAAACAATACATTGGACAATATTTTACTGCAGGATTACTTGGGGATGTTGAAGGGTCAGTCGTCGCCTTTTTGCTCGGAGATTGCGTAGTTGATGGGGATGTGGAGGTCTCATTCATTTGTTCTGTCACCGGTTGTGTAGTAGGTGGGATTGTCGAGGGAGAGGAGGGTGTGGAGGTAGTCTCCGTGGACTGTGGAATCGATAGTGGGGAGAAGGTAAAGGACGGTGTTATATGCCCATGAAAAGTAAGAAAGAAGAAGACCAGTGCCGCCACCACCAATATCATTAACGAAATGCATATGCAACCGGCTATTAGTATGGCCTTCCGCATCCTGAAAGTAGATTCAGATCAATATAAAGATCGCGTTACTCAATACGGTAGGAGAAGGAATTGGGAAGAGAAAGAGATTGCGTTCGCAGCTCTTCTCCCGATGTTTTAATCCTGTGAATGACACCGGTTTTCATTTATTGCGTGAATCAGAATGAGATGAATGTTGAACGTTGTCTTCGAGTATAGAATGATCTAGAATAATGATAATGTATCACGGATTTCCTTTTAAGAAATTGAACTCCTTGAGGAGAGCTAATAGTCCTAGCGAAGAGTCAATAAATAAAATGGAAAAGTAAAATACATATAAATGCAAATGCATACAATTATGCATCGCTCAAGATTTACGAAATTCGCGCGGGTATCGCTGTGGCCCATCCCAAGCCGCTTTCATTTGCTCAAAGTTATGTTTCCCTTCCTTCTCCGCGTCGGTTTCAATCATTGCCACCTTGCGAGGGCTGAAGAAAATACATTATTCATTTAGTATTATTGTTTGCTTTCCTCTTCTTCAAATGAAGACGATTTGACGAGCAGCAAAAATGTTTTCATTAATTCACAACTTCTTCCCCACCTGTCTCTGCGGAAAATCATCCTCTGAAATCGTTGTCGCATTCCCTTGTGGCACACAATCAGTGCAAGTTTGGTGAAGATGCAGTTTAGACTGTGTATCTAAAGTGTCGTGGGATTAGGAAAGGATGAAAATCATAAATACACTGAGAAGTAGAATACGCTGCTGACTGGGTAGGTAATCACTCCGTTCGAGAGCAAAAGAGTTGGTACTAGAGAAAACGTATGCATTATTGCTGAGATAAGGATGGAAGGAAGAATAGCGATTGAAAAGTTGAGCACTTCTTTGATCTGCAAATTTTTGTTTGAAAGTGTTGTTGACAGCATCTTGTTCTTGCAAATACTAAAATACACCATACCTGATACTTTGCACTCAATCGATCTCCATCGAACGGCATGATTCGAATCTTACGGCGAGCATAAATTACTAATGCAATTGAGATCTGCAGAAACCAATACAATAGTATTTGAAATAATATTCGATACTCACAATCAACGTAGATCCCTCGATTGCGTAAAGCACGACAATTGTTTCGTACCACCAGCCATCTGTAACTCAGAAGTTGTTGTTTCAAATGACTGGAAACCAACGCCAGTTAATAGTGTATACATGCAAACTGGACATGAGTAGAGCTCCTCCAAAGAGTATCATTAACGAAATCTGATGATGGCTGACTTTCTCATACTCAGCTGCTTTCTAAACGGCGTACGCTCTTAATAGCACGTTGTAATTATGTGACCTCTTCGTCATTTGGAATATTCCTGACCTTTCACCGACTATCACCAATGAAATGTGGCTAGACATTAAGAAAAACAAATATTGCACCATGATAAGCGGATTTCTCTGTTCTGCAAGTACTTCGTAATTTGCATATGATGTGGAGACAAATAAACGCGGAACACTTCTGATTCCGCGATAATGTGATGGATTCGGCCGGATAAGTGTTTGATATTTGTTTGATGTGTTTGGAAATGAGATCACTAAGAAAATCAGTTCGTGATGCATACAAATTTGGCATGAACCCGTTTGTCAGGGAAACATACTACGACATCTGCTAATGATGTGGAAAACGCACCATTGGCTAAGTATTGTGGAAGCAGATTTTCGGTTATGTAATTTTGGGCGAATATAGCCATTTGTGAGATGAAGAGAAGAAGAGCTTGTACACAGGCTGATGTCACGAGGAGGACTCTGGAAGGGAATTTTTTACTGAATACCGAACTACTGCCTTGAGGTTATCAGCGACCTATGCGAGTGGCAAACTGCTCGTGTTGTATAAATGTAGTGGTGGTTACGGCAGAAATACCTCACTTGCAATTCTTGTGTATTCCCTGTGTCCGAATTAGAGTGCAAGGGACCATGATGATCAGGGAAACTCCGGTGATTAGTGTCTGGATGGAGAGGCAGAGATAGTCGGCTGCAGGAGCCATTTGAAGTCTGGAAATTATTTTGAATCGAAATGAACGAGTTTCCAGACGATATCTATAGAAATTTGCATACATCAAGAAATCGTTGGGAGCATTATCACAGCATAAAGTGGGTCTAATACTTTTAGATTAAAAAACGTAAAAATCCAAATGTAATGTATCAAATTATCAAAAGTACTAACAGTCGAATAAAAGAATACGGGAGAAATTGGATCATTCGAAAGAAAATATAAACAAATCAGGCAACAGCCTTACAATATGACTATGAAGTTGAATTTCAGAACTTGCAGGGAATGCACGCCAAACTGCAAAAAAGGTAGGGGTAAAGGCAGTTCCTGTCACCAAGATTCAGAAAGCCGCTGGAATAGTGCCAATTTGGGTTGATTTCTGGATGTTTTGCAAAGGCTGCCAATTTCCCGTCCCCAATTCCGAAGCGGAGGCGGTGTCATGACTGGGAAACGAACCCTCCTGGAATACTTCGGTATGCATCGTTATTCTCGTTCCCGTTTACGACCCATTTGAAATGCAATGGTGAGATTGCTCTCGGCGAGATAAATAATAGGAAAATTTGGGGTTTTCCGTCTTCCTCTATCTACTCCTCTGCATATTTGCACTTGTTTGAGATGTAGCAACGCACTTTCTTTTCTCAATGTGCTAGATCATCAAAACACTTTTCCCAATGTGTTAGACCATCGAAACATCCATCCCCTTCCGACAAGACCTAAGCTACATCTCCGCAATGAATTACCAAGATAAATATGCACACATCAAAAGAGTATGAGAAGGGAGATGTATGTTGATGATAACTCAATCCGAACGAAACATTCCTTGTTTATCGTTAGTGTTAGTCCGAGGTTTGTGTATTTTTATGAATAATTTATGAGTATAGATCATCATCAAATATGCGATCTTTCGGCCTTTATTCGGCCCTTTCCTGAACTTTCATGAATAATTCATGGAGTGTATCGGCAAAACGGCGACATACGGTGGTCAAACACGTATTAACGATACAATGTTCGGCACTAGGCCGGATGATAACATTCCGGTAGTTAACCAGCAAATGTAGGCTTCTACAAAACTTTCGCAGTATCATCTTTGACACTTTGAGGTACTTTTGTCTACAGGGTGTTATTTTGCTTAGCATCCGGAATATTTGAAAAGGTTATCCGACGGTGATCATCCGACATAGCGCCCAATGTATATTCCCACGCCACAACATACCATGCCCTTGTGGAAAAGCGTGTTTTCGCTCCTTTCGTTCTCGATCTCTTCCCCCGTCACACTGATATCAATCTGCCTCTCATCATAATCAGATTGCAAGTGATTCACGACCGGCTTGATAACGACGCTTTTCTTCAATTTTCAACTTTTTTCGAACCACTTGCGCATTTCGTATTGTTGTAGGTTATCTTAATGTAATGAGTAGGGAACTCAGAGTTATTTAACAGTGGAAATCTGAGAGAACCGAGATACGTCCGTACAACGAAAAAGTAACATATGCTGAAAAAGTGTCCCTTGGGGTACTTTTTCACGTAGATCACGAAAATCGACCTTAGGAAGCGGTATCTCTGACCCCTCATTTCCTGTCGCGCGCCTCAACGCTGAGTTCGGATTTTGTAAATCGTGAACGGCTGATCCAAACCTCGTACATATACAGTAATTCTGAAAGCAGGGATTTTTCGATGATTTAGAGGCCAAAAATCGAAAATCTCAGAATAAGCCGAGTTAAATTTTTTCTGACGTATTTCGACCCGTAGAAAACGAATTTACACATATCTCCTCACCAAAACGTGAAAGAAAATTTGTAGGAGTAAAATATCGCATGTTTTGGCCAAAAAATCTTCGCTATGTTCTTTTGAAAATTTCGTCGAATACCAGACCGTCGATTTTCCTATAAATTTGCGTCCAGGGGTCACATTGCACGAGGAATCGAATGAAAAGAAAATTGGATTGTTATCGGACACCATTTTTTCAGGTCATCAATTTTGAACATTCAAATGACTGTAACTTTTTTCGCAGATGAGCTAGCCCTTCACTTGCAACAGGAAACATGCTTATCTCGACGCGATCTTTCAGAATTACTGTATATGTACGAGGTTAGGATCATCCGTTCACGCTTTACAAAATCCGACCTCAGCGTTGAGGCGCGCGACAGGAAATGAGGGGGTTAGAGATACCGCTTCCTAAGGTCGATTTTCGTGATCTACGTGAAAAAGTACCCCTAGGGACACTTTTTCATCATAGGTTACTTTTTCGTTGTACGGACACTACAAGGAATATCTCACATTCAATTCTCTCAGAATTCCTCTGTTAAATCTCATTCAGGTTACTCGGACGTTCCCCACGTGCAAGGTCCACTTACAATGGCAAGCTTCTGCGCCGATCCTTTTTGGGTTAGCTTACCATAAAAGTTGATCAGAATCTAGAAAAAAATCTAATGTGATTAATGTACGATTGTGCATAATCGAAATTTTTTAAAAATAAATACAATAAATAATTGAGGTGGACATCTCTCAGTTCGAGTCACTGCCTCAGCTCACTTCGTGCTTTCGCCATACACTCCTGGTCTACCTCCCGACCGCCTTTCCCCTCCTCTTCTTGCCCATTCTCTTCGTCCAATCAAGAAGAATCAGTCGTCGTTTTGATGCACTTTCCATCACAGTCATATTCGTCACGCGATTAGTGGGCCTTTATGATGGATTAATCTTGATCTCACACTATCAGTATTTCTATTGCGTATTTCTTCGACTAACGAAACTACTACACAGTAGTTGACGAAATGGAAATCCTACCAATTGTTACTAATAATATACACTCAAATAACTTGATTATTTTAAAGGAGTCACTTGTAGGTTCTCAATGTGCTCCTGTTATCGACAGCAACGGCTGTGCTTGTGCTCAACTGCTTCTTCATTGCTGGCACATCATCATCGGATGTCGTCTATCCCTGCGTGTGGATGCTATTCTTTGTTAGTTTCCATGTGCATGGCAATATCTTATCAGCACAGCGGATTCTCAGAAATGTTGCTGGTAAGCCTTAAGCCCCTGGCAAACTACAGCCACAATAGGCTTAGTGGAATCGGCTCGATATCAACAATCAAAATATCGATAAAAAAATGAGAGGGGTGATTAGTAAGAACTCCAGACTGGGAAATATTTTATTATAACTATCATAAGAAGCCAATAAGAACAGATAATTCAGATTCTGCACCTCATATTCGATTGTAATCGTGCACGTTGCGGGCAGATTTCATCCGGAATCCAGCATCTCTCATTCGTGCTCTCCGCAATATGCGGGTTGCCCGAGTTCGCGCACAACATACAGAGCAAAGTGTACGAGGTTCGTAAAAAACGGACAGAATAGTTGAATTGCGAAGTGGTATTGTTGTGATGATCTCCACGATGTCTCAGGTTTTGCTCTCTTTCGCAGGATTCTCTTCCTCTCTTCGTCCTCAACATGGTTTTCTGGCCCGTGATCGTGCTACAGACTTTGCTGTACTGCTTTGCAGATAAACGAAACGCAAACTCGGCGAGTTCCAAATGTAAAAAAAGATGTAGAAAAAGAGAAGACCGATTTCTGGTAAAAGATTTGGTCAAAAGTTAGGTCAAATGTGATTTATCTGTTGATCTGTCGAATTATAGAAATAAATACGATTTCTTTCCCTGGATGTATGAAGAACTACATGCTTCACAACTGAATGGTCAATGAGAAAAATACTGTTACAGCACAAATCCGTGGAACTCGACTCCTCCTTCATCAATCGACTCACAATCTGGTGGTTCACGACGATTCCCATGCGTGGATCGAAGAAGGACTTGGAGGTAGGCCATTCTCCATTTGGGAATGTAAATCTAGGAGATGGATGTTCAATTATTCATGATTTTGAAATATTTCAATGAAAAATAACATTTAAAAAAACAATAAACATAAACAAAATAAACTGTTAAAATAAACAAAGAAAACGTTTCAGATGGATGATTTGTTCGAGCTCAATCACGGATCTTCATCTGCGCACCTCGGCGCCCTCTTCGAAAAATATTGGCTACCTGCTATGAGAGGTACCAATGATAATATCCTTGAAGTTGGGCAGAGGGGACTCGCGTAGCACGCATGTACAATTTATTTTGCCGAGTAACTTTACGAACTTGCAGCATACCAAGAGAAGCTGCGCGAGGCGGAAATTCGAGGAGACGCGTGAGTAGTTTGGAGTGCATTTGATCGTTCGTTCAATTAATGCAATGCGTCAAATTTTATCAGGAAATTGCCAGCCGAGCCTTCGATTATTTTTGCCCTCTTTCGCATGTTCAAGTATGATTTCATCACTGCCTCGCTGATCAAGGTGAATGGTTCAATGTGACGTATGCTAATGAATTCCACAATTCGCGGGGGTGGAGCGGACCAAAACGGCAACGGACAAAACCGCAACGGATTGCCGTTGGCTGGAGATTTGATATAGCAACTTGGGAGTGGTTGCATTGGCATTTGCATGCCCTCTACTACATCACCCTGATTAGATCATCTAACTATGCGATCTTGAGTTTCACTCAATATCTATGTTCAAGGTAGAAAATTGAGAATTTGAGCTGAAAATCATGGTTAGAGAAGCACCAAATGATGTCACCTATAGATACCCATGCTGCTGGGTTACATTAGATGCTATTGTACTGGAATATCGATTGTTGACGGTATTTGATTTTTATATAACCGCAATTTTCCACCTAAATTCTTAATTTTAGACCTTGAATCCCTATACAGTGATACGGAGTGAAACTCAAGATCGCAAAGTTAGAGGATCTAATCAGGGTGATGTAGTAGAGGGCATACTAATAACAATGCAACAACTCCCAAGTTGCTAAATGAAATCTCCAGCGAACGGCAATCCGTTGCTGTTTTGTTCGCCCCCCATTCGCGGGATTACATTGCTAATAACATGATCATCATTGTGTGAGGAATGGGCAATTAATAGCGATATAAAACTGGAAAAAAATGTCAATATTCTCAGGTGCTCTCTGATACGCTGCAGTTCGGGCAGCCCTTCTTGCTCAAGTGAGACATACCTTCCTTCATATAATATACGCCTATCCGAGAATCGAGACATCTTCAATTCATGATCTCGCTATTACTCAATAACTCTTTAATATACAAAGAACGGTTCATGATTTTTACGTCTTGAATGCGCATCATAAGTGTTCATTAATTAGCCAGCTCATCGGTTTCGTCTCCTCTCCCGATGCGCCCTTCTGGCTGGGCATCAGCTACGCCCTACTCATGTTCGCCGTCTCTGAGGTGATCATCATTTTATTGAAGCGCGGCCAAGGAGAAATCGATAAATAAATCTAAAATTATTCAATATTTGGTTGGGACGGTTTCGTGGTGTAGTTTGAACCAGTTTTTTTCAAACTCAGTCTTGTCAATATAATTAGGGACGGCAACGGTGTTAACGAACGAGCAAAACAATTCACAAATTGGTATGCAATTGAAAGCTATGTCTACCCCATTTCGACTTTTCAGTTTAGTTTTAAAAAATAATTATCAAATCAAGAGAAAAACAATTATAAACATAAGTCGAAATGCCGACGCTTTCAGTCCAAGTGGAGCGCATCTCAAGTCACTCCTTTACTCCTACCTATCGCAAACTGAAAGACTTGTAGTTACATGACTAACGTCGAAACGATGCCGTATTTAATTATTCTGTGTATAGCGCACTCTGAAAAATCTGAATGACGTAATCGAAGAAGAATACAACCTTTAATCGGCCAAGAAGGCAAAATCAATTACTACTCATGCTCAAACTACGGTAGTTCGCCGAGACAAATCCACAATAATCAGTTTTAAATCAATATCTATAAATGGACGAACTGTTCACGCTTTGTTTTTCTCATAAAAATCGATTTACTCATTGTAAATAACATACTATAAAAGATCGCATGAACAGTTCGCCCTTTACGAGATATAATTAAAAAACCAAATTTACAACGGTAAAATGCTCAACTTTGACGGCCTCATTCTCTAATATCTTATATTTATATTTATTTTTATTGTGAAAACAATTTTTTGCGTTTGATAATCTGCTTAAACTGAGGAAATGAAGCTTCAACACTTAATTCTGAAAACACGTATATTTTCGATCACGTCATGCTTCTCCAGTTCTGCAATATTTCTCTTTTTGCCATGCTTGATGTTCTTTCAATAAGTGTTCATATTCATTCCAATCAATAAAATACTTCAAATATCACATTAAATTTTTTTTTAATGTTTTAAAATATTGAAAGAATTTGGCTTGAAAAGTACGGTAGTTTGAAAGCAAAAGCGTCGGAGGTAGGCAACCAATATTCTGTACTCAAAAATTCCCGTTGCCGTCCCTAAATATAATTTTAAAAAACCAAGACAAATATTAATAGTACCCACCGTTATAGGTGCGTTCGATGATTCTCAACGCATACTTCAACATCATGGTTAGGATGAGCATGAAGATCCAGACTGCGTTGACCACCGCCGTCTACAGAAAGGTAGGCACCTTGGAAACGTATTTTTTGAAGAGACAAGAGATTAAAATACGAAATTTTCTTCTGATTGGCCTCTTCCAAATAATTTTACACGTAAAACAACAAACACAAAACCGTTTAACGCCAAAACGAATGTGTGAATACTTCTACAGACTCTCCGTCTCTCATCGACCGCTCGCCGCAAGCGAACAGTCGGCGAGATCATCAACCTCATGGCCATTGACGTGGAAGTCTTTCAGGTATGGCTTCCACAATAAAGTTATCAATAAGGTTACTACTCCCCTCGCCACAGAAAACATTAACCGTGTGGAATGAAGGAATTCACTGATTTATCGGCTATACCGTTTTAGAATTATTCAGAAGACGAAAAATATAGTGCACCAAATGCATAAATAACAAAAAAAGAACATTGAACTTATCCCTTTACAGTATATTGTAGGCAATGACTCAGCAAGTGCAGCAGTTTTGGTCCTGCCCTTACCAGGTGAATATATCCGAGGCTCCTCAAGAGGAATCGATCATCTAATTAGTTCTATTATTTCTGAACAGCTTTACCATATGTGTTTTTTATACATTTTTGAACATTGCTGGCGCCAAGGAAAAATATTGATCTATTTCGCAGATAACTTTCGCACTCGTCTACCTCCTCTTCACTCTCGGGTACTCTGCCTCTCCAGGAGTCGTCATAATGATTGTATTAATACCCATCAACATCTTTTCATCTGTATTCATCAAGAAATGGCAGGTGTGTAAAAGAGTTTAAAGCACCCGAAACCACCCCCTTAGCCCTGTAGAAACTTCAAACGCGTGTATCTCTTCTCAAAGTTTAGCTAGAGACTTCAAATTTTGGATTTGCATTATGGTTTAAGGATCCTATCTGTACATGACTACGGTATCCTAATGTAATCTAAGGGGTTTATCCTGCTTTAAAAGAACTTGTTGCCGGTTTCTGTGCAGAAATGTTGCAAAATCATTGCCATTGGATTTAGAATTAATGCTGAAGCATGTTTAAAAATTGTTAATCGCAGATGAATGCGATGAAGATGAAGGATCAGCGGGTCAAGATGGTCAACGAGGTGCTCAATGGCATCAAGGTCATCAAGTTGTACGCATGGGAAGAACCCATGGAGGCGCACATTGACGAAATACGAGAACGGTATTCCTCTTTTTTCAGCAGATGCAAACTCCACAGTTGTAACTTGTCCGGGTTTATGCATTGATTAACTGTATTGTAAGTTATGTTTTAAATGAATCACAGATATAATGAACTAAAAACATGAATTACAATCATGTCATTGATGCAAGGCTTACAGCGAGCTCGCATTGGTGCGCAAGTCGGGACTGGTCCGCTCGGCACTGGACACCTTCAACAACTCCTCTCCTTTCCTTGTGGCAGCCGCCTCCTTCGGCACTTTCATCCTCTCCTCGGACGAGCACATTCTCACACCACAGGTGTGCTAGCATGGGTTTGAACTAAAATTGTAGTTCAATGGGAAGAACTTCATCATCACTTTGTAGCTTGTGTTGTAGATACGGGAAATGCTTAGTTGCAAGTTATGCTATTCAGCGATAGGGCATGACATACATTCGATGTTTTCAGTCTTTCAGTGACAAAGATCGTATTTTTTCGGAAGGATTATAGCAAGCAAATAAATTTGTGTTCCTACTTCAGATCGCCTTCGTCTCTCTGACTCTTTTCAATCAACTGAAGATGCCGATGGCCATCATCGCCATGCTCATCAATGTCACTGTACAGGTGAATGCAACAGATTGGTCACTAGGTCGGATGAGAATTATGACGTCATGCGGCCGGACGTCATGCGGAAGGGCCTATTCACGAATGAATAATGGCACTGGGTGGTCGACTCATGCTACAGATTTCCTTAAATTTTTGACTGGATATTGAGGAAATGCGTGTGCCGTCGAGTTCCGTGACGTAGACTGCACTTGGGACGTAGAAGGGGTTGAGAAGACGACCTGCGCCCTGCACTCCATCAATGTCAGGTACTGATTTGGGGACTTGTTGTCAGTTTACAAGGGAACCGCAAAAGTCGGACTCTCAATCGGTGAAATTCACCGTCAGTACTGTCAAAGGACCCCGAAGGTGTCCCCAATCCGTTCTAAAAAAAGTTCCGATATTTGCTTCCTAAGACCCTAATCTGACCTTAGGGTTCACCACGTGAAATCCCCATTCGCAATGGAAGGAAGTGAGTCGTAGCGCAGCAGGTTGCCCTCTAGGTTTGCATTTTGCAAGTTGTGGGTTCGAACTCTGTTTGGTGCAATGTTTTTTTTGCTGAAAAGCTTTTGTTTATCTATATAATTGTATCTAGAAATAAGTATCTACGTTGCAAATTAGTAGCATTTCCAAGCAGCTTATCACGAGTTGGTTTCCAAGAATGTCAATAGTCTTTGAAATTAAATAATCAGTGCTTTGAGCAAGATACCAACATGAGATAAATATAATGAAGTTGAAAAATTCAGCAAAAAATGCTTTGCACCAAACATAGTTCGAACCCACGACTTGCAAAATGCAAAGCTAGAGCGCAACCTGCTGCGCTACGACTCAGTTCCTTCTATTTCACTCGACAAAGTCCACTATTCTGCAAATTGCGAATGGGGATTTCACGCGGTGAACCCTAAGGTCAGATTAGGGTCGTAGGAAGCAAATATCGGAACTTTTTTGAATGTATTGGGGACACCCTTCGGGGTCCTTTGACAGTACTGACGGTGAATTTCACCGATTGAGAGTCCGACTTTTGCGGTTCCCTTGTTAGGGATGCATCAATCATCTAGACAATTGATACATATCTTTCGAATATTTGACTAAAAACAGATCTTTCGGATATTTAACTTGCAAAGCAAAATGCGAAGATCTTTAGTGATTTCCGAGTACCATTATTGCAATTTCCCGTTCTAATTGAGAGTGCCTCGGGGTTCGCTGATCGCCGTCGTGGGCACAGTAGGCGCTGGAAAAAGCAGTTTCCTCTCCTCCATGCTGGGTAAGCTTACAACCCCTTCGTTCTCTCGTTTATAATGCGTTTTGCGAGAGAGCGTTAAACAATGAGAGACTTAGAGTTGTAACAAATGTGAAATCCCTGACGCCTATAGATCATGAGCCCTAGCGACCTACTTCAACCTACTTTGCCAGTCTCTAAATCTAGTAGTTACGAGTTAGAAAATTTTAGGAGAGCTCACCCGTCTTCGGGGCGATATTGTCATCATTGGCCGCCTCGCTTACGTCCCTCAGCAGGCGTGGATTCAGAATCTTTCTGTTCGGGATAACATCATCTTCGCACGGCCTTTCGATAGGCAGTGGTACGACCGGGTAAGCACTAGGGTGCAGAAAACAGCTCAAGGGTCGTCCTGTTTATTGAATTAATAGTTTCATATAAATTGCATCAATGCGCAAATTATCATTATATGTTTACCAAAGAATCCTTACGGATAATGGGCAATGTCAGGTAGTGGCAGCATGCGCGCTCGTTCCTGATCTCGCCATCCTTCCTGATGGAGATGCCACTGAGATTGGCGAAAATGTGAGCGAATTTACTGCCTTCGATAGAATTAGCACATGCTCATAGAGAAATTACGATAAAGGCAAACCGTGAAATTCTGATGTATGAGTTGCTCTCCCTTGAGGGCATCAATCTCTCCGGTGGTCAGAAGGCTCGGATCTCACTCGCACGCGCAGTATATCAGCAGGTTCATCACGAACAAATAGCATATTTTTATCTTATTTTTGTTGTAATCGAATTTGTCAGTATTTTGCATGTGCCTAGTAGGCCATGTGTTTTGGACAAATGCCAACATTTCATCAAACGTCATCTCCAAAAGTCGTCTAATCATTCAGGACGACGTTTATCTCCTCGACGATCCTCTCTCTGCAGTGGACGCCCATGTCGGAAGGCACATCTACAATCAGGTTGGCTCCCTAAAGGGAATTCGACGATACGACCAAAAAGGGGATTTTGAGAAGGAATTTACTATATGGTGTCATTAAATATACACTGATATGTTCACCAGGTGCTGGGTCCCCGAGGGTTGCTCGCGGGCAAGACTCGCATCCTCGTAACGCACTCTCTACACAACACACGAGAAGCGGACGAGATCCTCGTGTTCGGTGGTCAGCAAAAGCAGCGATTGCAACCACTGAATATGAATATTTCAAGGCGGAAAGATAATTGAATCGGGAAGCTTCAGCCATCTTGTGAATCAGAAAGGCGTTTTTGCAATGTACGTTAAACTATTCTATCAATGCACTTCAAGAGTAAAATAATAATAATTGTGTTTACAGGTTGATGGAAGAGTACTCTCGATCGCACGAAGGCAACGAAGAAATAGATGAAAGCGATGAGAGTGAGGATGAACATGAGAAGAAGCAACCGGAGAGTGACGGTATCGGACTGAAGTCCGATGGTGACGGAGAGCGAAAGTTGATCAAGAAGGAGCACGTGGAGCAAGGAGGGGTTCGTTGCTAATATTTTTAGATTGAAAATATTTTAATAAATATATATTTTGTAAATAAATTCTTAGGCAAATATATTATAATATACGTACCAGCATAGAACCAATTTTGTGGAGTAGAAAGTAGGGTTATCGGAAAATGGTTGAGGTGAACATGTCGGTGTACCTCGAGTATCTCCGAGCGGCCTCGATTCCCTTCTGCGTCTGCTTCCTCGTGCTGTACGGTGTGTACATGGCGTGCAGCATGTGTCGCAATCTGTGGCTCTCAGCTTGGTCAGTCGGAGAGCAAATACGAACAATGTCGGTGTACCTCGAGTATATAGGAGGAATATTCAAATTTAGTCTGTGTTCCTTGCCTTTATCTCAGTGACGATGAATAACAATTGCAGCAAATGACTTGTAACTCAGTCATCTGTAATTCTTTCACTTTTTCTCCCTCGATGAATGCACTCAGGTCGAACGAGAACGATCCCGCATTCAATGGGACGCGGATGAACCAGGTCGAGCGGCTTAGAGTATACGTTGGAATCGGAATAGCAGAATGTAAGCGAAAAGCAGATAGTAAATTAGAAAAGCGGCCCTCCCCAATAAACACCCACCCAATAACCTAGAAAATAAGGCCAAACAAAATTTCCAGCGGCTGAACCGGTGGAGGGAGTGTAGTTTTTAAGTTACTCGGAGAAATCACCAAGAACACAGTGTAATGAAGATAACAGATATAAATAGCAAGCAAATGACAAGAGAGCTTCGATGATGATGAAATTTATGTTGTGCAGCTTGCCTATACCTCACGGCCGCCTCCTTTCTCATCGTTGCTGGATTGAATGCTTCGAGGAGGCTGCACGCTCCGCTCATCCACAACCTAATGAGGTATGCTAAAAAAATACTATTTATCACTTTCTCACGAGTGTTGAGGATCTGCAGGTTGGCAACTTGCTACTGATTCCACATTTGTGGAAGTGTAACGTCCATACAATCTGATTCTTTCATTTCGGTTTCAAATTCAAGCACGCTTTGCACTTGTTGACGTAGTCGTCAGGTGTAGTAAAGGATTGGAAACGTCAGATCACCCATCTCCTTCTTCGACACCACTCCACTGGGGCGCATTCTTAATCGCGCCTCCAAGGATATCGACACCATCGACACGCAACTGATCATGAACACCCGATCGTTCGTGCAGTGCGTCTATTCTGTGGGTGGTGCTACGATCAAAGATAAACATTGAAAATAATGTAACACACCCGAAAACATTTGCAAACGATTGATTTTCTGCCGCATCAAACTTTATCCCAAAGAGATAACATTGTTTGAGATCGTTGCTACGCTGACAATGATAGTCATTTCCACGCCGCTCTTCGTCGTGGTCATCATTCCACTAGCTGTCATCTACTTTCTTTTCCTGGTCTGTGTTTTAAACTTACAATTAAACTGCAATATTATTTCTATTTATCTAAAGGCTTTTCTCAGCGCTTCTACGTGCCCACCTCTCGTCAGCTGAAACGACTCGAATCCGTCAATCGATCTCCAGTCTACTCGCACTTTGGCGAGTCCATTCAAGGAGCCGCCAGCATACGCGCATATGGAAAGGTCAGATGGGATAATTATATCGAGAGAAGATGTGAACGTGTACAGCATGTGAAAATCTACCATGAAGTGTTCAAACGCGTATCTAGGTGTCCCAGTTCTGCCTTGACTCGGAAGCAAAGGTGGACACTCTGGTTCAGTGCAGGTTCGGGTTTTCCTCTTTGAACAAAATTACGCAATTCCAAGATGCAGACAATAACAAGGTGGATATCAGGTACCTAAATGCAACATCGAATCGCTGGCTGGCCATCCGCTTGGAATTCATCGGCAATTGCATTGTGCGTATGTTTTATTGTGTAATTGCGAGAAAATGTCGTTATAATTGATGCAAAGATACTGTGTAAATTGCCAAGAAACGGAGGGAGGATATTCGTAGATGAAGTGGATTAGCACTAATAACTCATTGAACATTGCTTTTCGCAGATATTCTTCGCGGCGATATTTGCCGTATTCTCAAAGGAGTGGAACTGGGACGTGTCGGCGGGTCTCGTCGGAGTTTCCGTCACCTACGCTCTACAAGTAATTGTGGGCATAGAGTGAATTTGAAGGGCATGCACTATGCGAAAGGCATAACTAGCATTCTTTCGTAGTACTCATTTGTCTTTAGTGATAGAGTCAAAATTAGGCGAGTCATGAGTTGACTTACTGACTACTCTGAAATTGTAGATCACGGACGTCCTCAACTTCGCGGTTCGTCAGAAGGCGATGCTCGAGGCGAACGTAGTCAGCGTCGAGAGGGTCGCCGAATATACCCACACACCTGCCGAGGTATATTTGATGTTGAAACATTGGAACAACTTGCAACTTTACTATTGTTTCATGTCAACAAAAATATGATGATACATGAGTACACGTAGATTCATTTGAATAATGTTCAGGCGGAATGGGTGATGTCGTCTAGCGGACTGACGCCTTCTTGGCCATCGGAAGGAGGCGTGTCCATCGACAATTACTCCACGAGATACAGGTAGATTTATTTCCTGCTTTAATACAGTATACGCAATCATAATATGAATACATTTTCGCGTTTCAATTGCAGACCGGAACTCGACCTCGTGCTGCGGGGTATCAGCGCGCGCGTTCGCCCCGGAGAGAAAATCGGTATCGTTGGCAGAACCGGAGCCGGTAAATCAGCAAACTTTTCGAAATATTTACAGTTTTTCGAATATAGAATCATAAATGGGCCAAAAAGAGGACAGTGTTGAAGCCGGATAAACTTTGTTTTTGACATAGGCAAGTCCTCGTTCGCGCTCGCTCTCTTCCGGATGATCGAACCCGCTGGCGGGTCGATCTCAATCGACTCTAGATCGACATCAACGATGGGTTTGCACGAGCTGAGAAAGCGACTCACCATTATTCCACAGGTGCATACTTCTTCTCCCACGTTTACACGATGTTGTCGGACGAAACTACCCTCAACTGAATGACATCTGTGTAGACGCATAATTTACTTGGATGACGTGATAATGTATAATTCTAAACCACTACAGGAGCCAGTGCTATTCTCGGGCACGCTCCGATTCAACCTGGATCCCTTCGGCGAGTACTCCGATGAGCGGCTGTGGAGGGCATTGCAGCTTGCACATCTTGAGGTGTAAAATATCTCCTTACATGTCGATTTTCGGAATTTCAATTTTCGGGCTGCGCTATTTTGCATCGTAAAGTTAAAAGTTCGAAATAGCTTCTCTGCATTTGCCCTACACGCCATATCACCACTGGGTAGAGCGAGTGAACAAAGTTAGGGCATGACATTCGTAATTGTTCCGTGTAACACGTGATTGCGTTCCCTGAAACATCATGCTATGCCAGAGTTTCGCCAAGACGCTCTCAGCCGGACTAGAGCACGTGATATCGGAAGGCGGAGAGAATATCAGGTGTGTTTTGCAAAAATACAATTTCGAAATATTTAGTATCCAAGGATTGTGTTCATTTTAGTGTCGGCCAAAGACAACTCGTTTGTCTCGCGCGCGCGACGTTGAGGAATTCGAAGATTCTCGTTCTTGATGAGGTGAGAAAAGATCGGTCATGATTCCATATTTTTAGCAACTTGATGAGCATAGATTATTTGACTTCTGGGAGGCTTATCAATTATAGGCCACTGCCGCGGTGGATCTCCAGACAGACAATCTTATACAAGCAACGATCAGGAGCCACTTCAAGTCCGTTTTTGCACCAAATTTCGCAGGTTTTTAATATATTTCAGAGACTGCACGGTGTTCACTATAGCGCATCGGCTCAATACCATTCTTGACTACGATCGGTTAGTAATCTCGCATAGTTACTCTCCTCAGTTTGACTTCTCGTTATGACAGATGAGAAGGGATTCAAATTGGGGAGAGTCGCTCTGCCCTCGGGGGATTCTGGCTCAGGGGAATTCACAATGTCGAGAGCAAGTTGGTTCAAATTGCAGGATTATGGTGCTGGATAACGGGGAGATTGTCGAGATGAACTCGCCTGCGGCACTCATGGAAGACAGGAACTCGGTGTTCTCGCGAATGCTCGCAGATGCTGAGAACGAGAGCAAATGCTAATAAACAAATTGTTGTTGATTGGATTGTGCTGTTTCCCTCAACTATTAAATAAGAATCTGAAAGCTTCAATGAAGCTACCTTATCGTTTATTGGATGAATCTTTTTTGAAGAAAAAAGAAAGTTAGAACAAACGTAAAATTAATACAGCATTAGGTGATTTTTTAGCTTTTATTTTCGGGGGGGGGGGGTGACAACTGGTAAAACGACAACTGGTAAACTCGTCGCCGTTCCCTTGCAATTTGGCGCAGCGACTTGGGAGTTGTTTCATTGTAATCAGTATACGCTCCCATACATTTGCATATATGAGTCTTGTTACCAGGCGATCATGAGTTTCAACGTATCATGGAAATGCACATTCCATGAACCCGGGGTCGTTGATTTGGAGTAAAACGCATGATCGCTTTTTAGCAAGACTTACATATGTAAATGTAGGGGTGCACACACTGATTACAGTGAAACAACTCCCAAGTCGCTGTGCCAAATTCCAAGTGAACGGCGACGAGTTTACCAGTTGTCGTTTTACCAGTTGTCACCCCCCCTTATTTTCATTGACGACTAACAATGACGGAAAACTACTTTATTTCGAATGTTCCATCTTTCTGGATTACAAAGAGAGGGAGAGAGACATTTAAATGCAATCTATCAGTTTCTGGAAAAAGGAAATGTTGAAGCTTGAATGCATTTCTCTGAAATTCTCGAATTTAGAAGAATCATCACTTCCAATTAGCGAAATGAATCAGGCTATTCATCTCTGTCTGCGCTATTGTGTCAGTTCAGTATAAAACTGCTCAAGAATTCGATGAAATCACTCATCTCTGCAATGAATCCTTTCCTGGCTCTCCTTCTTCTCGCGGTCTCCGTCCACGCTGGAGAGGACTGGTGTCCGGGCGGGAAGATCACTCAAGCCGATCGGGAAGGTACCGCATCCATTGCTGTCCTTCTTCATCTTGTTCGTTCACTATCTGGCCAGACAGAGCGCGTTGTTCTTTTCAAAAGCCAATTGATTCAGCCCTTCTCAATGGGCACAACTCTCTTCGCTCGCGCATCGCTCAGGGATCGATGACTGCCAATGGAATCGCAGTGCCGCAAGCTTCGAACATGGCGAGAATGGTAGAATAATGACTCATCACTTTCGCCGACTCTCGTATTTTTGTAGATAAAAGTTTGAATCGATATACATCATAAGCTTTACAAGCATTCAGAAATGGGACTGTGAGCAGGAACTGCACGCGCAAAAGTGGTCGGAGAGCGCCAATTGCGAAATGAAACATCACTCAGCCAGACCAGGCGACCAAGGAGAGAACCTCTACTTGTCTTGGAAGGGCGGCAAGGTAGGCTCCCCCTGATTTGCCTGAATTTTCTTCCATCAACAGGCGTACACAACGGGCGATGAAGACTCGACTCCCACAGAAGACTCGACTCCCTTCCTTTGAGAGACCTTTGCTGATGCTGGGTCTCGTAATGGCAGAAACGGGAAGGGTTTGAAGCAGGGGGTACATTTGAATGAGACGAATCATTCCAAAGTGTGTCAGACATTTCCCTGACTGGATTACGGAGCAGATTCTGCTAAGAGGGAATGGACATCGAGAGATTTGGCTGGAAAGATTGAACAGATAGGGCAATTGGGTTATGCGCAGGCGGGAAAAAAATCAGTAATACCAGGATTTTATTTATTGCAATTTGGAAATTGATGAGTGAAATCCGGTACCTGCAGATTCAGCTTTCGTCAGTTACTCACACGCTCTTTTTGTT
This sequence comes from Pristionchus mayeri, assembly GCA_036245805.1. Classification (NCBI taxonomy): domain Eukaryota; kingdom Metazoa; phylum Nematoda; class Chromadorea; order Rhabditida; family Neodiplogasteridae; genus Pristionchus; species Pristionchus mayeri. Next base: position 16,863,046 of record BTRK01000006.1, read on the forward strand.
TGCAATCATGCGAACAATTTTCCTTGATGTGATCGGTCTCACACTTGGATGTTGAGGTACTTAGTTTCCTTCGTTCACGTTTACAACTATTTCGCAATTCGAAGCTGCATTTTGTGAAATTGTATTGGGCGATGAACATATGTAAATTGTTATGTATAATATCGCCATGGAATAATGATGCGCTTATTTTGAACCGTTCAATGAAATATATGCTCAAATTGTAGTAAATGGATGCGATATTTGGAGTGTTTTTCATGACAATGAATCAGATATCCACGTGCTTTATTGAATATGAAAGCTCTGGTGCAGAAATACTTCCTCCTTGCTTTGAGATGAATTGAGTAAGGATAGATACGCGTTTATCTTCTTTTGTGAGTGTTTACCACGCTCACGCAGGACAAGATCCCGTACACTAGTCTCCTTCACCTGTCCCGGAAATCAAAAGTACACCTGTTTTCGAGAGTGGACAACATGATGTTTGCACCACTTTGTTTCGTTTAACATTGTCTTTTACGCTTACGAATGCTCGATCTCCAACGAACCAACTTTTGGTAATCATCGGCTAATTTCGTAAATTGCGCTCACTCTGATTACGCTTAGACTAGGCTTGTTGGCTAAAATGACCTTAAACCTGCCCCATATTGTATCCAAACGTTTTGTAGCAGCATGGGGTATATTTAGCAGTCTGACTCCCCCGCTCATGCTAAGATAGATCTCGAACATTCGCCCGCCAGAATTGCTTCTAATTTATGGCTGACCGCGTCCATTAGCACCGGACATTAGTAATGTCTCCCAGAATCTCCAATCTTCGCTTTCAGCGGGCAATTACAGGTGGTTTTCAGACCGGAAAACACAGAGATTGGCAACAATTTACGGGGAAATGTGTGACCGGTCTTAGGGCTACTTTACCATGTACTAACCGCCAAATGCCATCTGTGTATTCTAGTCATGTTCTTTGACTATATTTTTTTATAATATTTTCCCCCAACTTCTGCTGCCATTATTTATTTTTGTTTCGATAGTTTTCCTTGTTTTTCTACAATCTAATTTGACTTTTAATATTTCAGTATGGCTCCATCACCGGACTACCTCTTCTTGTCAATCGAGACATTGATCACTACGATCTCCCTAATAGTCATGATTCATGATCACTCTAATTCGAACACATAGAATGCACGGTAATTGCAAGTACGTGATTTTCGCATCTATGGATTAGTTTTGCGCTTCGTATTTCGAAAAACGCACGTTTCAGAGTGCTACTTGTTACCTCGGCCAGTGTTCAGTCGTTAATTTTGTGCGTGCAATTGGCACTTTTCATCCAAACTTTCATAAGGGGTAATCCGAGCCTAATGAATGTTAAGTGAATCTCACCGACGATAAATTCGGTTTCTGTGAGATATTAAAGCGAAAAAAATATTTGCAGAAAATGAACCGCCTTTTCTTATGGTGCAAAGCACCCTTTTCGCCATTTCGAGCTGTATTTCAATTATGGTGGTATCGGAAAGGTTAGGCACTCATCAATCTATTTGAAATATTGTTTTCCGCAAAACTTGTCAACTTCACTCGAAACGTAAAGGATTAGCACAAATTAAACGAGTTATGATAAGCAATGAAAAATATGTTTCATACTCACTGTTTACAGAGCATTCGCGGTATGGAAAGCAGCAGAGTACGAGAAATCAGGCCGACATACAATTCCTTTGGTCTTTCTCATCGGATGCTCTCTCTTTTTCGGCCTTCTGCATCTATACGCACTATTCTGGCGTTTGTTCCAGGACTATTTTCGCGAATAATCAACTTTTCCAGACAATTTAATGTACGAAACAATCGGCGCACTATACTTAATGGAGGGCACAACTTTGATTGTAAGCAACTTACGCTAATTTGTATGCAAACATGTAAACACCGAAATTTATCTTTGAATGATTCAGATCTCCGTTGTCATAATAGTGTACGCGCGTCACAAAATTCGAAGCATTCCTTATGACGAAGAACGGCTGAGAGCAAAATATCAGGCACGTGTCTGAACTTTTGAACCACAAAATCATACATGCACATTGCTATAGATTCTTATTTCGTGCAGATTTCAGGTCAAAGAAGTGCTCGACTTCTCCTTAGCCATTCTTCCCTCGGTCATTCTCTCCGCAATAATGCACACTCTTTCTCTCGTTCCAACGCTACTTATGATCAATGGAGTAATTTCATATGCTGTCTGCAGCGTGCTGTATTACTCGGTGCACTTTATTGATCAGACTACCATAACTTACTAAATCACAGATTCACAGCCTGAATTGCATCGTCACCAAACTCACGCTTATTATTTGCCACAAAGGAATGCGTCAGAGATTCCAGCTTTTAATCTTTAGAAAAGTCAGGTGCATAATAGTGGAGTTAATCTTACGAACAAATGGGATTTTATGTACTTTTCAGGAATTCAAAGACCAAAAGAATAAAAATCGACGTCGAGAGGGAAGGAAATCAATATTTTGAGAAAATGAAAGCAGCGTGGGATGGCCCACCACTGAGATGAAAAGGAAGGCACGTGTTTAGCTATTGCGCCATTTGCCTATTATGTGAATGAAGAAGAGTATATGTTTGGATACAAATTATTCGAAGCCATTTTTTCCACCGTCAAAATATCACGCATGTCCCCAAGAGTCAGTCAGTTGATTGAAGTATGTTTCAGTCACATGTTCGTTTACTTCGAATGAAAAGCCGGAGGTCGTTTTCTGAATGTGAACAAATTGAATTTCTGAACAAATCTCACACACACTTACCGTGTTTTTGGTACTTCGCGACTGGCCGACAATAAATCGCTCAATTATTCCGATTTTAATAAAGGCTCCATAAATAACTTTATTGCTTGTGATAGCCAGCGAGATATGGTAGAGAGCATAGCTGTAGCTCAATTGGATCAACTTGGCCAGCCAAATTCCCCACCATGCTTGGAGAAAGTCATCCAGGGCGTAAGAAATATCTCGTAGAACGACATATTCGCGTGGGCCGTACCTGCAGAGTACAAAATACCAGGTAGATTTGCCGCATGCGAGAAAACAATACATTTTAAAGGCCAAAGTTGCGAAGACTCCAGCAAATATAGGTGCAGGCTTGACAACAATTGCAAACATGTACTGAAATATGGGTGAATACGGATGAAATATTGGTCTTGCATACCCCCATTACAGTTAGGTTCTCTCTGATCTGAAATCTCCTTGAAATTGAATGCGACCCTAACTTCGCTCCCCCGTTGATCTCTCGGTTTATACGTATATTTACGTAGTATGTGAAGAGAAAAAGCTCAAAAGTGATAAGTTAAAATGCTTGTGCTGTTTCGCCATTTCACAGCGGTGCTGAGGATAAATAGTACTAAATATAGATTATAGTTAGAGTCGATTGATACAAGCCCTTAAGTTGATATAATTAATTAACATGTGCGTGATAACTCATTTTAACTACCTTTCATAGTGAGTGCATTGGAGATCACGGTTGGTATGATCATTGTTAGCTCCGATGATATGAGCACAATAATTGTCGAAGGAGAAGCTTGTTCATACCATCGCCATAAATAAGTTGCAATAAATCGTTCTACTGCAAATGAACCCAATCTGAAATGAGATAACTGAACAATTGAGCGTTTCGATGATCTTTAGGCACTAGGTCGGACCCACCAGATGAGAATCAGATATGTACCCTACTCCAGTATTTTTACACTTGGTTCTCATACTGCCAAACCATATTCTGCGATGGGTACTTTTTTGGTTCTCATTCGGTGGGTTCTCATTCGACCTAGTGCCGATCTTCATAAACTGACATGCTCATATAATATCCTGTCACTGAGTCGATGACTACATCACATGTGAACACTACGAGATCATTAGCTGAAGCGTTCGTTATATGTTTTGATGTTCTTCAAGCTCACCATCTATGGGGTAATCGTTCAGCTGATAATAGAGCAGGATGAATCGAGAGATTCTCCAAAGCAGAATATATCCAGTTGTCAGACATAATTGAATCCGGAAATTTTGATGCATCACTCCTGAAATCAATTGTTTAATTTCCTATGGCAACATTTTTCGCTTATTCAAACCCGCTAGATAAACTGCCAGACAGAAGAAGGGCCAGAGCAAACAGTAGGCTAGACTGATTATGCACTGAATAGTTAGTATAGATCGCGAGACGATACCAATGTCTTTAATCTACGCACTTTTTACGAGCATTTACACAAAGAGAAAACACCATGCCATAATTTCTGGAAATCTAGTAGACACACAAACACACTTCAGTGGCAATGATGGGAATGAATACGAACGGAGCCATGTTGATCGAAGTCGAGTTAAGCTTCACAAAATGCGGTTTTTCCTCCATCCGAATTATGCAATTTTTGAATGTGATGAATAAGTATACGAAAAGTCGTGTTTATCTTTTCATAAGTATACGAAAAGATAAACACGACTGTTTGGCAGCAAGACATCTAAAATGTATTTCGAAACACGTTGAGTACTACATAGTCTGCATGAGTAGAGCAGACTAAAGGACTTGACTGTCCTATTTTTCCGTAAAATAGTCATGTAATGGGTACTTGTTTGGTGCAGAATATCTGTGAAGTAATTGTTTTCCGCGAATGCCGAAGATCTACATGGCTCGATAATGTATTCGAGAAGGAAACATCATGTATAATCATTAATAATTCAAATTAAAGATCTCCATTTTTCGATCCTGCTGTAATGTCTCGCATTTATGTCATTAGATGTAGCAGCTTGCAATATGAAATATTTATCGTAAAAGGTGCTGGAAATATAGTTTAGATGATCCACTTTTCACTCCGCCTTCACATGCAGGGTCACTCTCCCTGCAGGAATAGCATTATTGAAGATCTTCTGGGCGTCGGTGGCTCCCTCGGGTGCAAGTGCATACACGACGGCGAACTTGTCATCCTTGGGAGGTCCCCCTAATCTTTTGATCTGAAGCTGCGCGGTCGCTCTAGCGTCGATGAATCCGAAGGGGGGACCGTTGATACGATAATCATCGTTGTTAGACGACCAAATCTTGAACATTATCTTGACATCGGCACAGTTGCTCAGAGTGTGGGTAGAGATTCCTCCGGAAGCTCGTGACTCCTCGATCGCAATTCTGGCGCACAACCACTGCGCCGCCCGACCAGCCCGGACAGTACTGACTGAAGTGAAGTGAAACGAAGGTTGCGTTTCTTTCTGAATCTAAATATTCAGATCTTTGGAGTTATGGACTCATGATCACAATCGATTCTGGACGTTGTTTTCTGCTTGAAAACATTGTTGTACCATTTCGAGCTTCGAAAATGGCTGACAAGAATTACTTGAAAAAAACATTTTGCAGAAAACAAGTACCCATTACATGACTATGATTTCGAAAATATGGACTGTTTTATAGTCTGTAATAAGTCTTTTTGTCCGCTGAATTTCAATAATATACATGGATATTTCAGTACTTGTTCGCCACTGCACTCATATTTATCGCAATATTCGTTACTTTCACCATTAAAATGTATTTTCTACATATATCTGCCAAAACCTAGAACGACTTTCTAGCGTCATTTTCAACAAAGTTATGAAAGTTGAAGTGCGCATGTTCTGAGAAAGAATGCGAAATTTAAGTGAAGGAGAAGCTATGTCAGTACCCTGAACTTTGGATAGAAGTACATGCTTCATACTTAAGCTTAAGTTCATGCTTAAGATGTTTCTATCCAATTAAGCACATACTTTGGATAGAAGTATTCTGAGCAGTAAAAATTTATAACCTTGCTGTTTTCCGGTTTGTGATGCTTTTGCACTCATAAAAGCAACTCAGCAACAACTCAATTTCAATTCCCATGCATTCCCTGCGCTCGGATCAGGGTGATAGTGCAGGGAATCATTACTGCTGATGCGGTATTCACGAAGGAGGACACTTCAAAGCTGATCAACTGCGGGGAAAAGAATGCCACTCTGTATCTAGACTGTGGCATGACTATGGAATAATTGTTATTCTCATTTGCGTGACATCTGAAAAAGTTAAGCCACTTTAAATTAATACAATTCATGTTACTCTTTATTTCGAAATACGAAACATTTTTTAGCAAAAGAATGTCAATGACAAGGATTATGGCTCCACGGCGGTTGTTTGCTTCTGATATCAGTCTGCTGCGGTCAGATGATCTCCATTTTCGCAATCTGCCATATGATGAGATGATTTTCACGTGAACCATTCCTAATCAGCATGATTGACTTCCAACTAAGCAATACTTTTAACATTGTACTACATGTGTTGCACAATTTCAACACATATACCCTTCTGCACTGCTCCGCGTCACTTCAAAAGAATAAAAGAAAACGCGATTGATTTCTTAAGCGGTTTAAAAAAATTTTTTTCTCCATTCTCCATTCTAGCGCTCGTGATGGGCGGTCGTCCCTGACCCCGCTCTTTTCCGACCTAGTTTGGGGAATCCTCTCCCGTCAGCTTGGGCAACCCGGAGAGTATCGCCTACTTGGTACACTTCAAGAGGAGGAGCACGGACGGATTCCCATCGTCTCGAGTGATCTACCGTCAAGAAAACCTCGCTGTCTGCGTTGTGAGTTCCTAACCGGCGCAAGTCAGGTGTTCGGCGGCAGGATGATCTACTTCGATGCTCAACGGAGATCCGTCACGATCGTCCCTACAGTTGACCAGAGAAGCCAAAGAAGATCCCATCCCTTGACCTAACGACGCTCTGAGACCGAAGATCCCCATTCCCTCCACACTGAAGTCACCCTCCTGCAGGACCATTGTGCCTGACATCAGGATAAATATGATGATGACCAATAAAATACCACATTTACAACAACTGGATTTATTTGATTACTGTGAGTACGTTGGTTAATGTTAATGAGATGGACGATACACGGGGACGGGCAGTCTAGGGTGCTTGATAGTACTCGGTCTTCTTTCCGAATCCGGCCACATTGAATCTGCCATCCTCGAACCAGATTCCCCAATCGTTCGAGTCACTAGTCTGCACTACCACTTTGGTGTCGGGTTCTGCAATGAAGCACTTTTAGGAGAATTTTATAAAATGTCTATTATTTTCGAGTCACCGGTCAAGTCATATTCTTAAAAATAGAAAGAACCAGAAAACAAACCAGGCATGTTGAAGTAGGAAGTAGGAAGGAATTGTCTGCTCGATGAAGAGAAGTGTTGAATGTATCGCACTCTCGTCTTTTATAGCCCTAATCGAATCACATTCTAGCCAAGAAATTTCGAAAAGTGTACAAATAACTCACCCACTTTCTAACGCACTCTCTCACACACGAGAACTGAGATACTGAGTAGAACGAGTAGATCGGGTCGTATTCTACTTTGTGGCCGAATTTTCGAAATTGGACTGGTATGACAAGCACCACACATGACACTTCGATCTAAAATATTGTGAAACGACCACCTGATCACGAGGTTTGTGAAATGGTATGACTACTTCGACATAGGCATAGACATAGGCCTAATAGCTCCTCGGAAATTTTTCACCAAAGTTCGTTTATTTTCGGTATAAATATGAATGTTTGTATAATCACGCAAAATTTTTTTAAACCGCTTATGAAATCAATCGCGTTTTCTTTTATTCTTTTGAAGTGACGCGGAGCAGTGCAGAAGGGTATATGTGTTGAAATTGTGCAACACATGTAGTACAATGTTAAAAGTATTGCTTAGTTGGAAGTCAATCATGCTGATTAGGAATGGTTCACATGAAAATCATCTCATCATATGGCAGATTGCGAAAATGGAGATCATCTGACCGCAGCAGACTGATATCAGAAGCAAACAACCGCCGTGGAGCAATGTATTCGAGAAGGAAACATCATGTATAATCATTAATAATTCAAATTAAAGATCTCCATTTTTCGATCCTGCTGTAATGTCTCGCATTTATGTCATTAGATGTAGCAGCTTGCAATATGAAATATTTATCGTAAAAGGTGCTGGAAATATAGTTTAGATGATCCACTTTTCACTCCGCCTTCACATGCAGGGTCACTCTCCCTGCAGGAATAGCATTATTGAAGATCTTCTGGGCGTCGGTGGCTCTTTCACCATTAAAATGTATTTTCTACATATATCTGCCAAAACCTAGAACGACTTTCTAGCGTCATTTTCAACAAAGTTATGATAGTTTAAGTGCGCACGATTTTACTTTCGAAAAGTGATAGTACCAAATTTGGCCTTCTGAATCTCGACGATGACGACATATATCAAAATTCTGACGACGCATTTTGAAAGAGCATCATTTGAAATACTTGTAGGCAAATTTATTGCCAGATAGGACACATTTTTTTCCTACCGCCGCGGCGTGGTCGATTCTCTCGCGATTCGTCTCATATAATAAATCCTGACTTATTACGTAGTGATGTATTCGAACATCGAACACATTAATTTTACGAAAATACAAGATATAATACAAAACAAGTTTTGTCGAGCTTATTGTTATGAGCCCGTTCGCGTAAGAGTCGAATAAACCTTGGCACACGGGATTTTCTAAAACTTGCTAATATGGGTAATCGAGGGTGCTGATAATCGTGATCAACTTCATTTTGCTCCATCTCGACCGGTTAAGCCGGGCTGCATGTGGGCTTCATCTACATTTATGGAAATAACTCGAGAACCGATTTTAGAAACGACTTGAAATTTTAACATGAGGTAGTTAATACCTCTACAATGCCGCTGAAATCTAAATACCACATGTTTTTTTCATGACATCATCATGATTTCGACGTTCTCGAATATCAGGTAAAGGCTAAAACCAAGAACTACATGCTAAGATCCGCCTTGTTCTGGGAATTATTTTTCGTATGCTATGTTGGGTATATAAATTCGGATCTTCTTCGCTACAACCAGGCTTATGAATTCAGCAGCTCTATGCCGCCAACTTTATGGGTGAGAGTGAAGAAGGTTTCTGATTCCTTTGTTCTACCCTCCTCAAACGAGAAAGTTAAGCATACTAAAAATGATCCCCAGAACAAGGCGCATCTTAGCATGTAGTGGTTTTAGCTTTTGTCTGATATTCGAGATCGTCGAAATCATGATGATGTCATGAAAAAAAACATGTGGTATTTAGATTTCAGCGGCTTTGTAGTGGCATTAACTACCTCCTGTTAAAAATGCAAGTCTTTCTAGAATCGGTTCTCGAGTTATTGCCATAAATGTAGATGAAGCCCACATGCACCATGGCTTAACCGGTCTAGATGGAGCAACATGAAGTTGACCACGATTATCAGCACCCTCGATTACGCCTTTTAGCAAATTATCGAACTTTCCGAGTGCCAGGCCTTTCAACACTTTGTTCGACTCTTACACGAACGGGCTCTTATATTGAAAATAGTTGAGTGAGGAATGATGAAAGTGTATTTTAGTTAAGAAGGACAGAAAGATATGCATTTTTCGCACTAAGAAAGGGAATGAGAAACATACGTTCGGATTGTCCACTGGGACTAAACATCGCAAAAAGAAAAAAAAATATGTCATTTTGTGCATGCAAAATTAATAATTCAATTTGTATTAACAAACTCCATATTGAGCGCGAACTTCAAATTTGCCCATTTCTGATTTTCGACCCCGAATTACACAAGATTCGCGGAACGCATAACAGCTGCAGGGCAATTTGCGGGCAATTTACTGTGAAATCGGCCAGTGCAATCAACATGGAGAAAATATGAGTGCATAGCTTTGCCGCATTGAACTATACTTCATTTGCATGGCTGACAATCTGCGGTTATTTGTGCAACAATTTTAGTGGCTTTGCTCTCTCCGTTGTCTCAAAAAATGCCAGATATCTGCAGCTGCATTTTCACCTAAATATTGACTTTCGCCTAGGCAACGGGCAATTTCACATTCGAATTTTGGGCTTGAACTACTATTTCTACGGTTTTGCCCGCCTTCTTTCCCTCTTTTCGGAACTCTCCAACATTGATCAACACCGTTTTGCGGCACTATCCAGCACCACAGAATGGCACTAGCTTCGGAATACCTCTTCCTGTCGATGGAGACGGTGGTGAACACGGTAATATTATTTCATAAATTAATTAATTTATCACTGGAAACTACGCATGGTTTGGCACAAACGTGTATTTTTGGCCCGTTTTTTGATTGTCGGGAAGCGGACAAAACTGCAACGTATTGCCCTTCGATGGACATTTGATCTATCAATTTGGGAATTACCGCATTGTTCTCAGCATGCCTTCATCTATTATGTCAGGTTGATGCAAAAGTTTCTTTACAAATTTTCTTTTTGGGTTTTCGAGTTACCTCTTACTTCTCTCTTGAACTATGCTCATATGGGTTTGTCCATTTTATAAGTAGGTGTGTACTCTCATTATCGCACACTAGTTCATATCTGATCAATCAAGTATGCATATATGATAAGCGGCCAAAATCACAAAATTGAAATTTCCGTGGGATTCTTTGGAAGATCAGCATACTTTTTGCAGTGACGATAACGCAACAATAACACAATCTGTGTAAAGCAAGACGGGCATCTTAGTGTGAGAAGAGCGCCGGATTATTCATGGAATCGCTTGTCCAGAGAGGCACAAATTTAGGATGCTCGAGTTCGTGAAACTTGAAGGTTTGGTTTATTCGCGACCAACATTTCTGATGTTTGACCAAATGGTCTCAAATGGTTTGAAATCAGAAGGACCTCTCACACTGAAGCTATCATATGAAGATGATGAAGATTCCTTGTTCCTCCCAAGAACCGCATTTTCGTATATACAAATTTCGAATTTTTGATGACGAAAACGAGATATTTCGCATCACAAGTTTTCCGAGAGGTTCCGAAACTATGATTTCAATTAACCATATGACGTAACAACCTTTACTAATTAACTTCTCAAAAGAACGAAAGTGGGACTCTATTGGTTTTAATTTTCATATTAATTTTGAAGAGGACCGAAAAAACCGAAAATTTGCACATTTTCAGTTATCAATGTTTTTCTACCGAACGACGTTCGATCGATTCGATAGAAATCAATTATTGTAGTAGCCCAATACTACCTCAAATAATCCCTGCGTGGCCTTTCAGAGAAGTAAAGCATTCGCTACAAAAATTTAAAAATGCCTTGTAAAGAAACTTTTGCATCAACCTAATACATCACCCTGATTAGTTTAACTCAACATCAACGAATTCAATTGAGTGGGGTTCAATTGAGTAGTCGAGTGGAAAATCATGGTTAGAAAACCACAAAATACCGTAACCAATCGATATTAAAGCACCCCAGAAACTACTGTATCCCTGAAACATGTGTATCGATTGGTTACGGCATTTGCTGATTATCTGACGGTGATCTCAACTCGGAAAAAACATTTCGGAAAACGACATCTCGGAAATTCCATTTCGGAAAACGACATTTCGGAAATTCTATCTCGGAAAAGGACATCTCGGAAAATGCCATTTCGGAAAAGGACATCTCGGAAACTTTACACTGAAAATCCACTTTCGCGCAATTTTCTTGTTATTATCGGATACTTCTACTTGATTTACATTGTAATTGATAAAACCAAAACAAAAATGATATTTTAATCAGGAGAAAATAGCATCGAAAGTCATGTGCGCGCTCTTGAAACATTGCGAAATCTTTCCGAGATGTCCTTTTCCGAAATGGAATTTCCGAGTTGTCCTTTTCCGAGATGGAATTTCCGAGACGTCTTTTTCCGAAATGTCTTTTTCCGAAATGTTTTTTTCCGAGATGTCTTATCACCTATCTGACCATACTTTTCCACTCGAATTCGCAATTTTGGACCATGACCCCCTATACGGTGATGTAGAGTAAAACTCAAGATCGCTTAGTTTGAGGATCTAACCAGCGTGATGTAGTAGAGGGAATACTGATAACAATGCAACGTCTCCTAAGTTCCTAAATCAAATCTAAAGCGAACGGCGATCCGTTGCGGTTTTGCCCGCCCGCCTGTCTGCCGATAGACAGTGAGAGCATGCAGTATGAGGAGATACAGTTCTTACGAAGCCATCTTTAATGGAATACTTCTAGATCTCGCTAATCGTCATGCTTCCCTGCCTGCGCATCCTCTTCGAAACCCAGTGCATGCATGGAAACTGCAAGTAAGATGCTTTTGACGTATTTATTTTGCAGTAAGTGACATTCGTGTCTGACATGCGTGATGTTTCAATGGGTAGATAATACAGTAGAATTTAATTCGAATTCAGGGAGCCAAATTTTAAAACTTTCAAACCGTAATCCTCAATTACCGAGGGAGAATCACGGCTTGTCACGGAATTATCACGCTCTCTAATTGTTGTTTTACTCGAATGCGCAAGACTAGAATATTAACGCATTAGTGTGCAACACAAAGTACACTCAGGGGTGTAAAGCAATTTGTAATCTTAACTTGAAGCTTTGAAGCAAAGTACAAATTTGCAGGGTGCTGCTGATAACATCTGGACTGGTTCAGCTATCGATTCTCGTTGTGCAGGAAGCACTTTTCGCGCACAATTTCATTACCGAGAATGCCATTCATGTGAGAGGTATGCGCGGCGACCGTGAAATGAAACAAACGATGAATCAATGTCAGATATTCAAAGGCCGTTCGAAATGGTGCAAAACGCTCTCTTCACGGTCTCCAGTTGCATGTCGTTGATACTGCTGCTAGAAAGGTATTGCTACACTCAAGGAACCAATATACAGGGTGCGCCATAATTACGTAGACTGATGTTTTCAAATGTTTCCTACCTTTGGAATCGAATTTGAGGGATATATTTTATGGCAAAGTTTACCAACCATACGGGTAATAGTAACATACTGTCTTCGTTTGATGGGACCTCTATTTGCTCTGAGACTGGCCTTGAGTATCTTTTCAGATCCACCTATCGATTCCCGCATGAAATTTTCACAGGTTTCGACTCAAGCTTTGAGAAGGGCTGCCTTCAGGGGGGTTCGCTTATAGTTCTTGTTAGAGGACATCTTGGACTACTACGCCCCTAAACCCTGCAGTCCAGGGGTTAAGATCGGGGGAGTTAGGGGGTCAATCAGTGAGAGTGGTTTGGTCGGGTGCATGGGTGTCCGGCAACGAATTTGCCTTCTTAATGGAGTTCATTGTTGCTGAGACGACCAGTGTTCCTGGTCGAAGTTGGATTGAGTTTGTGCTGTTGGCGCGCCTTCCAGGATGCGCATCATGTAATACTCCTTATTGTTCTTAGCTCCCGGAGTGACAAAAATGAGAAGGAACTTGACTGTTGTGCAAATTGCAACACTAACCCTGATGTAGACGTGATGAATGATATAACCAACGATTCCACAACAATTTTAAGATACTTCAGGATCAGAGGTAGTGATTATTCTGGTTTGGATATTTTACATGCTTTCGACTGTAAAGATATTTACATCGCTGAGCAACGTACTGAAATGCGCGGACCTGGCAAACTGCAACAACAGTTTACGGTTTCGTTCTATGCGACGCTTAATCGGACGCTCACCTAGTCCGAGCAACTTAATGTACTTGTAAGGGCGAAGAGTCAGCCGGGACTTGGAAGATCAGAAACGGAAGTGCTCGAGATATCAATACTCTTGACCACCTGAGTACGTTTTCGAAGCACCATCTTTCGGATGCGCTCTCGGTGTCTTGCGGTGGAAACATACCCAGGTCTCTATATGTCCGAACAGTCCTTATCAGTACCAAGCTGCTGGTAGCTGCTTATGACGATATCTGAAGCATTCGATTTGTGAACGCCGAGTCGATGAGCGTCGATGTCACCGACGTGTGACACCTACTTCTGACTGATAATGAGGGTTGGAGACGAATAGACATCGCCATTACTGGAAAACCGAACTAACTGGCACGATACCTTGAATAGTGAGAGTCCAATGGTCACTCGCCATGATGATGCTATAGGGGTCGCGCATATCGATTGGGCGGCCGGGTCACAGAATAATGAAATCAGTCTACGTAATTATGGCGCACCCTGTAACAAAGATATTCAGAACCTACGCTGTTATGAATGCTAGTGCATACGAGAATACCCGTATGCGGTTTGTTCCTTTGGCTATTGCCATAGGATTTTCTATCGGGATCGGCACACTAAATGCATACGCTATATACTGGCGTGAGTTCAAGTCATTGAGCGCCGTTTCCAAAAGAACATATAACATTTAGCCGCAATGATCTACGAAGCAATATCCTTGCTGTACGCGATGGAGGGATGCACTTTCCTGGTGAATATTTTCGAATGTTTTTAAAAATAATTGTATTTTTTGTCAGCTCTCAATCGCCCTCATCTTATACGCAAGACGCAAACTTCGCTTGATGCCGTACGATGAGGACCGGCTAAGGTCGAAGTACCAGGTTAGCACAAAGATACAATTTGCGACAAACATAAATATTTAGTTTGTGAAGTTAACAAGATTAATATCTTTCTAAAATTTTTACGGATTTTTCTTATTGTCGGTGTTCAAAATGTGCATTGAGACCTTCTTTCTATGTTATTCCAGGTAAAGGAAGTTCTGCTCGTGTCAATGGCCATTCTTCCATCCATAATAGTGTCCGTTGCTACGCGCACCCTCTCCCTCGTTCCCACTCTATTGTGGGTCCACGGCGTTATCAACTACCATGTGTGCTGCTTGGCCTATTTTATGGTAATATCAATATATCTTAACCTTCTCATTGAGAAATTATGCAGGTCCACAGTCTAAACTGCATTCTCACCAAGCTCACGCTAATAGGATGTCATAAGGGCATGCGACAGCGATTCCAACTACTCTTCGTCACCAAACTCAGGTTCATTTCCCCTCCACTTTTAAAGATGCGTCGACCAGCTTTCTCAGTGCTCGAAAGGTTCACTAGAACCACTGGTAGCATTCGAAAACAATATTCCATAATGCAATTGTTGTGAATGTATTAATTCCAGAACTCCTCGAAAGAAGGAAAGGGACGCGGAAAAGGAAAGTGACGAGTACTTCGAACAAGTGAACTTGGCCTGGTTTGTGGAGAGGAAAGACGGGAGGAATGAGAGATACAAGACGACTTATTCTGCCTGAAAATGCAACTTATTATCATTGGTGCGAATAAAATTTCATTAACTTATGAGTACCTCAGTAAGCCATGCAACTTCACTAATTGAATCTTCGCAAACAAAACTTATTCAATTTGACCGTGCTGGCCAAAGCAACGACATTTCTCGGAACAGCTGGAATTGCAATTTACGTACAATTTTCACGTTCTCACAACACGGACGCAAATATTTGTGCATACCTATCCCGCATTCCACCAAACACCATTCATCATGCCATGCGGATACTTGTAATCGACTCTCATTCTCATGGTTTTGCTCTTTCCGCAGTCTTGGAAAAAACGAAAATTCGGGATCTGTCTCTGGTTTTTTTTCTCGAAATGTTCAGCCTTTCTCCCAGGCAACCATTCGTATCCCATTCAATTTCGACAAAGAACGGGCCTAGACTCTTTTCAACCGCCTTTATCTCTTCTCGAAACCACAAGCTTTTCTTGTCATTTAAATGAATCTGCATTGTATTAGAGCACGCGCACTAACATCAAGTCGTTACATTTGATTAAGCATAGATATTGTATAACTTGTCTGCACAAGCAGTAAGCCAAATTGAAGATCACTCGCTGTGATAAATTGGTCGAACCTTTGCTTACTTGAAGCTTACAGTTATATTGATGCTTTTACTGATCTGCTTTTAATTCCTTGCCGGAAAATATTGGAACTTGGATTTTTTGAGGCAGTCCTAGAACTACGTTTGCCAGTCCTCGCTATGTCGACGCATTTTTTAGACGCGATACGATTTTAAAGATCATTTAGGATGGCAATGGCACCGGCGGCGGACTACCTATTTCTGTCAGTCGAGACGCTCATGAACACGGTATTGTCAAACAATAATGTTTTACAAATTCCTATTCGAATTACTGCTACTCTCACTCAGATATCCCTGCTCATCATGATTCCCTGCCTTCGAACATTGCTGCAGACCCAAGGAATGCACGGCAATTGCAAGTGAGCTGGTCGTGCTGCTATAGTTGGTTGATATTCGCACAAAATACAAGATTACCGAGATCTTTGAATTTGAAAAGTGCAGTGGAAGTTCCTGGCTCAGTGGAAGTAAATTTCACCAATTTGAGAAACGTAAATTAGATAGGAGAAAGTAGTGATTTCCAAAACGATGTTGCGTTCTCTAATTGCTGTTTAAACGAGAATGTCTACAAAATCAGACTAGAGTATTACCTAATTTTGATTTATTTTTCCAGCATTTTACTCACAAACCTAATATTTCTCATGTAACGGCATTGATTTACTCATTTTTGCAGAAAATGCGTTAAACAGTAGCAACAATACAAAATAGCGAGGTGATGTTGCAGAGCGCTGCTAATCACCTCTGGGCTTCTGCAGCTAGCAATTCTCGTTGTTCAAGAAGCACATTTCGTGCACAATTTCATCACGGATAATCGAATCCATGCAGGAGGTAAACCAGTTTGCATTGGCAAGATGACCACCACAGCGCAGAAAAAAATGCATTCAGACAACCAAAAACCTTTCGCAGCGACTCAAAACGGGTTATTTATTATATCAAGTTGCATGTCGTTGATGTTACTGCTGGAAAGGTTTGGCGACTGTCGAAAGGCATGATGTGATATCAAAGACTTCCAGAACTTACGCCGTTTGGAATTGCGCCAAATATGAAAAGACTAGTATGCACTTTCTCCCATTATCAACTTTGATTGGAATTTCCATCCTTGTGGGTGCACTCGGTGTCTATGGGCTCTACTGGCGTAAGTCCTGATCATTTGTCTTTCGTGTTGCATGAAATATTAATGTTCATCCAATATGAAGGTTGAGTTAATTATCGTAGTCTACGTGATGGAGGGCTGCACTTTTCTGGTAAGTGATGTGGAGATTGCCTATAAAGCACATTTCAAACATTTCTTACAGCTCTCGATAGCTATCATTGTTTACGCCCGAAGCAAACTTCGGTTGATGCCCTACAATGAGGACAGGCTAAAGTCGAAGTACCAGGTGAAGTTGAACGGTTCATGAAATGTTATTGTCAACGGCCAATAGACCCACTGCGAAATAATATGAGGCCGTCCGTTATAGATTCAACAAGGCCTCGGTACAGCCCAAAAAATGGAACCCACGAAAACATGTTTTCTGGGGTAGTTTTCGATGCTGATCATCGTAGTACACTTCATTTTACATTAATCGTTCATTGAATGTCGGTGTGGTGCCATGCTACTTCCTGCCAAATCTGCCCTTTCGCATGCTGTTCGCTCCAAATACATGGTGGAAGCTCGAAATCACAAATGCCCGACCAGAATTTCGTGGCGAATCGAACAGCGTATTTCATCGAAAATGAACTTTCCTTGTTTTTGCGAAAAATCGACTTTTTGGCTCAATAACTTGTGCGAGTGGAGGCCATTCGATCCGCCGTATCATGCTGATTCGAATGGTATATTCATGTGTGGGAATCAGAGGTACCCGAAGACCACTTATGCCCCTTTTTCTGATTTTCGAGCGCTTTTTACTGTGTAATCGATGAATGAGAGGACGAAAAATGATTGGGAATGTCATTTTCCTCCTTCTCATTCGTCGATTAAAGGTAAAGGTACATCCCGTCTTCGAGACTGGGCTCGCGGGAGAACACTGCTAGGCCAGTGTCAATTTGGGCGGATTCAGTCCGGAGTGCCCACCTTTCGCCAGACCTATTTACCTGCGTGATCTAGTCACGACTACCAATTCCCCGTCCCCAATGGGTAGGCGCTTTGGTGAGGCGGAGACGGTGTCACGGCCGGGAATCGAGCCCGGGTGGGATGGAATGGGAGGGCGCGCCATAGACCACTACACCAATTCGTCGATTACACAGTGAAAAGTGCTCGAAAAGCAGAAAAATGGCATAAGTGGTCTTCGGGTACCTCCGATCCCCACACATGTGTATACCATTCGAATCAGCACGAAACGGCGGATCGAATAGTTATGGTCTCCACTCGCACAAGTTATTGAGTCAAAAAGTCGATTTTCCGCGAAAACAAGGAAAGCTCACTTTCGATAAAATACACCGTTCGATTCGCCGGTAAATTCTGGTCGGGAGCGCGGGATTTCGAGCTTCCACCTTCTATTTGGAGCGAACAGCATGCGAAAAGGCAGATTTGGCAGGATGTAGCATGGCACCACACCGACATTCAATGAACAATTCATGCAAAATGAAGTGTACTACGATGATCAGCATCGAAAACTACCCCAGAAAACATGTTTTCGTGGGTTTCACTTTTTGGCCTGTGCCGAGGCATCGCTATGAGTTGTTGAATCTATCGCGGACGGCCTCATATCTCCATCCGCTCCAGACACAGAGAAAACTGAAATATAATCAAATTCAAGTTTTTTTTCCAGGTCAAGGAAGTCCTGAATTTCTCCTTGGCTATTCTACCATCAGTATTTGTATCTGCCATCATGCACACCCTTTCCCTCGTACCCACTCTGCTATGGATTGGAGGAACAATTGACTATCCTTTGGACTGTCTTTTTTATTACTCGGTAACAATGTGTTTCCGTACATTTCCCACCGAAAAAATGATGTAGGCCCACAGTCTCAACTGCATCCTCACCAAGCTTACGCTGATCGGCTTCCATAAGGGGATGAGACAGAGATTCCTGTTGCTATTCGTTTCCAAGCTCAGGCGAGTCGATATATTTTCCTTCAGAATGTGTTCGCAAACGTCAAAAAACTATTTTGATTATTCCTAAAATTTGGTATTTCTGCGATTATCATTGCTAATTGTTGCAGAACTCCTCGAAAGGAAGAGCGAGATGCGGCGAAGGAAAGCGACAACTACTTTGGGCAGATGCAACTGGCATGGAGTGTCGAGATTAAGAAAGAGGGCGAGAAATAGAGATCGAGAGGGCAGTATCTGCATGCATGTCCTACATACATATCATATTTTTCTTCGATAAATGTATTTTTATGAAATTATTTTGATGGTATTCGTAATTCACGAAAATTCAACATGTTTGTCTTACTAATAGAGGTGCTCATCCCTATTATTAACCACGCGTTGCACTACATTCTCGGAATGCTGAACATCTGCTACAATTTGCATTGAAACCAGCCAGTTTAGTCAACATGAAACGGATGTATGTGCACCGCGGATGAAACATTCATTTATTCAGTAACATTCTCTCATTCTCTCATTTCTTCCGCGGATTCAGTAACATTCTGTCATTTTTTAGGTTTTGCCTTTTCTGCTGCCTCGGAAAATTCTCTATCTGCACCTGTTTTTGTATTGAATTTCCTTTTAGTCTAGGCAAACGTCCATTTCTCATTCTAATTTGGGGAAAACTAACTTGTATAGACGTGTGCGCGTAGTTCATGATTTTTTATGTCTTTCTCGAAGTTGATGCTTGATTTATGGTTCTTGCTTGACATTCTCCGAGATAACGCGTACTATCTTTCATTTTTCCTTTTTGATTGATTATGTTTAGGGATGATACAAATTGTCTGAAGGTCAGGAATTTATATTCATATCATATGTAGGTCACTTGCTAAGTTCTCTGAAATTACCTCTTTAAACTTATCAATAATGGAACTTTTCAAATTATTTAGTAAGTGACAAAAATGAAATAGTATTTTCCCATTGCATTCACAAATTTTTAATAACTTTCACAAGTTTTATTAATGGACCTTTCTTTGAAAACAATGCAAATACTGAGATCGTCGCATTTTCGTTATTTCGACGCTTGGTGTAATCGCGGCGCATTATCAATTGATTTTTTCAGTATTCCAGAATGGCACCGGCTGCGGACTACATCTTTCTATCAATCGAGACGTTCGTGAACACGGTAATCCCAATTTTATAAAATCGACATTTCGAAAATATGTTCGTATCCAATTCCTACAACGTTATCTCAGATTTCTCAGCTTGTAATGGTGCCGTGTCTTCTAACACTATTGCAAACGCAAGGAATGCACGGAAACTGCAAGTAAGCGACCATTATGTGTTGTTGTTGTGTGTGTTTTCTTTACAACAATACGCAATTCGCAAGATGTTTCATGACGATAGATGTTTCTCAGTAGGAGCAATTTCTCGGTTCAGTGGAAGTAAATGTCTACAATTTTCGTTCCCTATCACGAGTTACCAGAAAGTGGCAATTGCCAAGGCGATGTTGCATCTTCTAATCCATGGGTAGTTCGAACAAATCCCACAAGATCGAAACTAGAGTATTGGCACATTTGCCCTTTGAGAGGAATAACAGATACTTTTCAGGGTGTTGCTAATCGTATCTGGGATGGTTCAATTATCGATTCTCGCTGTTCAAGAAGTACTTTTCGTGCGCAATTTAATTAATGAGAATATGAATCATGCAGGAGGTAATGAAGTTCGAAATGGCACGCCAAGAAAAGTCACAAATTCAGATAGCCAAACATCTTTCGAAATGACTCAAAATGGGCTCTTCACGATGTCCAGTTGCATGTCGTTGATGCTGCTGATTGAAAGGTCAGCCACATAGTAAATAAATCTAGAATACCTTTGACATTTAGAACCTACGCCGTTTGCAACTGCGCAAAGTACGAGAGAACCAACAAGCAAATTATTCCCTTGTCAATCCCGATTGGAATTCCCTTCCTAGTGGGCTTATTGAACACCTATGTGATATATTGTCGTGAGTTCATTTCCTTTCCTTTTCAAAAAATGTATATACAATTTTGCAGACAAAATGAACTTCGAAGCAGTTTTCATCGTGTATGCAATGGAAGGCTGTACTTTTCTGGTGATTTTTTATTTACATTTTGACCCATTGTATTGTTTATTTTAGCTCTCAATAGTTATCATCGTTTACGCACGAAATAAATTGCGTGTGATGTGATGCCCTACGATGAAGACAGGCTCAAGTCAAAGTACCAGGGAATGATAGAAATGATAGAAAGTACAGTACCGGACAAAATTTTCGCAACAAATTTCTCATAGTCATAACTTCGTTCAAAATTGAGCTAGAGACTTATGGTTGGAAGCATTCGAGAGATAAATATCAGGAGAAAATAGTCATATGGTATTTGATCTGAAACACATTTATCGCGGGTTTCTAAATTTAATTTTCTGCGTCACAATTTTCATGTATATTTTGAAACTCAGCAGAAAGTCGATGTTATATGGCACGAACTGTGATGAAAGTATAACCATTGATGTTTACAATCCACTATCTGACTTGCTCGTTGCACATCGGAAAGAGCGAATATATCGATTTTCCGAGACATCCGAGATGTGTTTCAACGGCTATATCTTCGCTCCCAGTTGAGCGATAGGGCCCCTATTGCACAGCTACTATAGACTAATAATGTAGAAACATTTTACCAAGTTCGGTAGAGTGATCAGACAACAAATTGGAAAAATCTAAAAATTTTCGACACGAATTTTAATACATGTGGAGACGACCTTTAACGCTACCGAAAAAATCCCATTTCTTGCAGCTTTACGCAGAATCTATTAATGAACAAGTGTGCGAAATGACAAAGTGAGACGATTTGTCCAGCACATTTTACAGTCCAATTACCACAGAGAGCCAGATAGTCATGCGCCTTAAAACACGGAACAATGTGAAATTGAATCTTATTCAAGTTGCATAAAACAGCTCGCACCTAACAGCTTTGCACGTCCAAGATATGCACATTTCTCATTGAATTGGATCCAAATTTAAAGAAACTCTCCCGTTATGCTAAGTTGACTTTCGTTAGGGATCATTGCTAACGACTTTGGCCGTTCTGACGCTCTGTGGTTATTAGGCTGTAAAATGTGCTAGATAAATCAACTGGCTTCGCAATTTCACACACTTGTTCATTAATAGATTCTGCATAAAGCTGGAAGAAATCGGATTGTTTCGATATCGTTAAAAGTCGTATCCACATGTATGAAAATTCGTGTCGAAAATTTTTCGATTTTTCCAATTTGTTGTCTGATCACTATCAAACTTGATAAAATGTTTCTTCATTACTAGTGTATAGTAGCTGCGAAATAGGGGCCCTATCTCTCACCTGGGAGCGAAGATATAGCCGTTAAAACACATCTCGGAGGTCTCGAAATATCGATATATTAGCTCTTTCCGATGTGCAACGAGCAAGCCAGATAGTGGATTGTAAACATCGATGGTTATACTTGCATCACAGTTCGTGCGATATAACATCGACTTTCGGCTGAGTTTCAAAAAATACATGAAAATTGTGATGCAGAAAATTAAATTCAGAAACCCGCGATAAATGTGTTTCAGACCAAATACCGCATGACTATTTTCTCCTGATATTTCCCTCTCGAATGCTTCCATCCATAAGTGCCTAGAATTTTGAACGAAGTTATGACAGTGAGAATTTTGTTGCGAAACTTTTGTCCGGTACTGTACAGGGTGGGTAAAAAGTATGGTGACAAATAAATTGATATTATTCATATTATTCGAAGTACACTGTTCCAATATATCTCAATTTGTTACATTATGTTCCTCAGATACTTAGCTCACGAGCGCGTAAGTTTCATTCAAATATTCTTGCCCGTTCCTTTTTTTATTTTCCCAAAAAAGTAAACGTTCTTATTAGGTTGGAACAAAAGTTTTGCACGATTTCAACCATGATTTTTGAAATCGCTTAAAAGGCTTCACTTTAAATGGGCCGATCTAACCGGATAGCATATATTTAGGGACTATTTGTACAATATACCCGCTACTTCGAATCGAATCCTGCTCTGAGGGTTTGCGAAAAAAATCAGGTTTCGTTAAATGTGAAATTTTCGAATTACATTGACATTTGTTTATCACGCTCCTATTCTGATAGAAAAGCTCATGGTATAATCTAACATAGTCGAGTGAAAAGCCCGTTGGTAGTTCTCTCTAAGGTTTTGTAGGATCTAGTGGTTGCTTCAATTTAGCAAGGATTACAGGCCATTAAATTCCAACATTCGCGAGGTAACGTTGCTCACTGGATCGCTTTTCTTGCCTCGACAATCTATCATACTGGCTCGATCGTAAGTTCCTCTACATATACTGCCGTGGGGCTTTATAACATAATGGAATGCTGGAGCATACCCTTTTTTTTCTGAAATTTTGAATCATGGTCATCACAGCCAAAATATTGAAATTCGGTGTACATAGTTCGAGCCGATCTCCTCAAAAGGAAGCTATCCCCTGACTCTGCCAAGTCAATAAATGATAGTGTAAGAGTTGCTTGTTCAGTTAACCATATAAAGTCTAAGCTTCCTTTTATGCTGGAAACATGGCATTCATGGAAACATCAATTTCGACACTCTAATATCAGTATCTGAGAATGCAATATTGCATTTTTTAATAGAAATATTGTATGTCCATTCGCAAATAATTGTGAGCTTACCATGGAAGGTACTTAAAGTTTAAGTGCATTTGAGATCGATAGACTTACGGCTACGGCTATGCGGTGAAGGCAACTATTTCAGACCAAGTCCTTTTCGAAGCGAGATCAAAAATAGCCCAAGTTTCTAGAACGCCATTTGTGGTGATCCCCATTTACATGCTCTTTTAAGATGCCTGTTAATCACACTTTCGAAATAAACCTTGATATTTGCAATACCGTCGATGCCCATAGAGTGCAGACCCCAAAATTATGTAGTTCAGTTCTCAAATGTAGTAACTTTGACTTTAAAATTTCGCCATAGTATGAAATGGTATGGGTAATACTAATGTGTGATAGAAAGAGCATCCAAGCCCTCAACGAATACATGAAACAATAATAAATAATTTTGCAAATACAGGACGGGGTATGCCGGAAACAAAAAAATGAAAATCGTGCAAAACTTTTGTTCCAACCTGATGCTAATCCTAATTTTTGGAATTTTCATTTGAACGAAAAACTAGTAGCGGGCAAAGCTCTCATATTTTTCTTACGAAAATTCGGTCAGCTCTAATATTCAGAACTCATTGGTGCGAAACTAAGATAATTATCTTGGAGCTACTATGCGCGGGTATATTGAGACCCAACCTGGATTTATCAAGATTGATAGTTCGCGAGATAGATAATATTTGTCACCATACTTTTTACGCACCCTGTACATGTATAAAAATGTAGTAGCCAGTTCAAATTTCAAATTATTTTAGGTCAGAGAGGTGCTGCTATTCTCAATAGCCATTCTGCCATCAGTAATAGTTTCTGTGATCATACACACGCTTTCTCTCGTTCCAACTCTGCTTTGGATCAAAGGAATAATGGACTATCCCTTGGACTGCCTTTTCTATTTCACGGTATCGCCATCCTCAGGGGGTCTTTGAATTAATGAGTATTATAGGCCCACAGTATCAACTGCATCCTCGCCAAGCTCACACTGATCGGATTTCACAAAGGGATGAGACAACGATTCCTGCTGCTCTTCGTTGCCAAGCTTAGGCGAGTTTGCATCCAGAGGGCAGATATAGATAATGTTTCTTTGTTCTGAGAATATCATGCAATTTCGGTTTTCGTAAAATGTCGAACTTGCCCAAAAACCATATTAATAAAAAAATCATCGTTCCGTAACCCTAGAATATTGCAGCACTCCCCGAAAAGAGGAGCGCGACGCTGCAAAGGATAGCGACAAGTACTTCGGGCAGATGGAACTGGCGTGGAAAGTGGAGAAGAAGAAGAAAGATAGCAAGAAGGAGGGGTCGAGAAGGACGAATTCCGCTTGAAATCATCACGATTTCCCCTGATTGAACGGAAAAAGTTTCGTTCAGTAATTTGTTCTGTCAATTGCCAACAGTTGGACCATTTCAACATCAGTTTGGCATAATCATTTTCAACATTTTTCAACATTTCAACAGCAGCCGGCAACAGTTGGCCAATAATTTATGTCTGTAATGTTTGCTACGCTTTGACTAGGAAGCATTGATATAGGTCGTTGGTCCCAGAGCCGGCTTTTAGGAATTTTCCGGTTTTGTATCTGGCCCTACCGTATCTCAGCTCACTGATGAGCTAGAAAGGTGGCATTGGGCTCAAAATGTTCGGAAAATTATTTCCAACAACTTTTATGTTGGAAACTTTTCACTATATGAACAATTGGACATTCTGTGTCCGCAAAACCGAACTCAAAACCAGAAAATAAATGTTTTCACCATCACGCAGGAAACTTGTAATGGATTTTTATTTCATAATATGAAAGAATAATCATTCATATGTTAAGGAGAAATATTGGTGAAGGAAATTTCTTACCCCTATTTATCGATATTTGAGCTCAAACATGGTGATGTGACGCGTAATCATAAATAATTCCCTCCATTGCGCCTGAATGTACATTTTAGTAATAATTGCATGTGATTTTATATGTTTCTGGCAGAGTTGATTAAGTTTCTGCTGAAAAATCCAAAATTCGACTAAGCTGAAAAAATCGATTTTCACAACCTCAATTTCCCCCATGTTTGTGATTTGATAAGTTCGAACTTTAACAACTACATCCGTAATAAGCAGGTTTAATGCTTAGTATATGCCGACTACAGTCGATTTATAATGCATTTGGACAATACGTGCCTTCGAATCTCTTGTATTCTTTGCTCGAACATGCTACCATTGGAGTGATGAAATTTATTAAAATTCGTTTTCAGTTGATATTTTGTGGTCTCGGACCGGATTTGTGCATCTAAAATCATGAGTAGGCCGTATTAGTCGGATAATACCGCAGAAACATAGTTCACCTCAGTTAGAAAAATTATATTTTTTATTTTTGAATTTTCGATATGTTAAGAGAAGTAATTATATGATCTTTTGAGATATTCTTAGGAGTTTATATCGTGAATTTAGATGCACAAATTCGGACTGAAATCACACAATTTCAGCTGAAAACTAATTTTGATACATTTCATATCTGCCAGGGTAGCATGTTCGAGCAAAGAATACAAGAGATTCGAAGTCATGGATTGGCCAACTGCATTATTATTCGACTGTATTCGGCATTCGGCGATAAACCAATTTGCGATAAACCTTCCCTCATGCGAGAATTTGAAATAACACCTGACTCAGAGTTGGTCATTTTAGATTCCGCACGTTTGCATGCTGTAGTTGTGCTCTTAATTTGTTTGTCCAGTTACGCCTCCCACTCTACTGTAGATCATAAGCATTTCAGCCCTCGTTGTGTAACTTTACCTTTTAGGGGCATATATCTAACAAACGAGCGGTCGCATATGAATCCCATCATTATTCTGAAGTTGATTCCGTCAAATATATGTACATGCTATTTCTCGTTGTCCAATAGTCTAAAATTCCTTAACTCCTCATTCAGGAGTGCAGTATGGCACCGGCGGCTGACTATCTCTACGTATCGATCGAGACGTTCGTGAATACCGTATCACTCGCAGTGATGATTCCCTGCACGATCACCCTGATGCGCACCCAGGGAATGCATGGGAATTGCAAGTGAGTATCTCGTAGATTTTCTTATGGTGGCTGCTCAAGTCGATTCTGAAGTGGCACTCCACAAATTCCCCTACAATGATAAATGCAACAGAATTAGGTGAAGCTTAAGCGTGAGCTTCAAAAAATAATAGTGCCGCGCGCACTTTAGGCGGCGTTGTAAATCCTTTTTCGTAATTCAATTTCCAAACAAAATCAGTGATTTTAAAATTGTGAAACAGTCATTTGCATCAAAGACATTGCGAACATCTGTTGCACCGATTTTGCACTGAACGAGATGTGGATCTTGTGTGTGTAATTACCTCATTCGTTGTTACAAGGCGAGGTGCATATTACACCTCCTCTCTTTGGAAAATCACAAACTCACGACAACAAACCGTCAAGTTCAAATTCTCACGAAAACATATTTTCAAGTTCAAAATATGGAAAACAACATCATTTAAAAATACTTTCAGAATTCTGATCGTAACTTCGACTGTTGCCCAATTGCTCCTTCTATGTGTGCAAAGTGCTCTCTTCGCGTATGATTTCGCATTTGAGAACCTGATTCAGACCACCGGTAAGGGGAATGTTAAATGACGAAAATATCAGGAAATTTCAGAGAAACAATATCGATTCGAGATGGCGCAAATTGGACTGTTCACTATGTCGAGTGGTCTATCACTGGTTGTGGTCGTGGAGAGGTAATCCGTATGCTATTTTGTGTATATTTAGTTTACATTTTCCAAAAATGTTCCGCACGACGTGTTCGGCGACCCAATTTTGATGGTTGAAGGATATTTCCAATTTAGAACCATCGCAGTATGGACTCCTGCTCAGTACGAAAGGATCAGCAGACATATTCGGTTGAGGCAAAGGGCAAGACAGGTGAAAGATGGGGAGAATATTCGGAGTGAAGACATTGATGTATCAACGACCAAAGGAAGAATATGTCTGCTGATCCTTTCGTACTGAGCAGGAGTCCATACTGCGATGGTTCTAAATTGGAAATATCCTTCAACCATCAAAATTGGGTCGCCGAACACGTCGTGCGGAACATTTTTGGAAAATGTAAACTAAATATACACAAAATAGCATACGGATTACCTCTCCACGACCACAACCAGTGATAGACCACTCGACATAGTGAACAGTCCAATTTGCGCCATCTCGAATCGATATTGTTTCTCTGAAATTTCCTGATATTTTCGTCATTTAACATTCCCCTTACCGGTGGTCTGAATCAGGTTCTCAAATGCGAAATCATACGCGAAGAGAGCACTTTGCACACATAGAAGGAGCAATTGGGCAACAGTCGAAGTTACGATCAGAATTCTGAAAGTATTTTTAAATGATGTTGTTTTCCATATTTTGAACTTGAAAATATGTTTTCGTGAGAATTTGAACTTGACGGTTTGTTGTCGTGAGTTTGTGATTTTCCAAAGAGAGGAGGTGTAATATGCACCTCGCCTTGTAACAACGAATGAGGTAATTACACACACAAGATCCACATCTCGTTCAGTGCAAAATCGGTGCAACAGATGTTCGCAATGTCTTTGATGCAAATGACTGTTTCACAATTTTAAAATCACTGATTTTGTTTGGAAATTGAAATACGAAAAAGGATTTACAACGCCGCCTAAAGTGCGCGCGGCACTATTATTTTTTGAAGCTCACGCTTAAGCTTCACCTAATTCTGTTGCATTTATCATTGTAGGGGAATTTGTGGAGTGCCACTTCAGAATCGACTTGAGCAGCCACCATAAGAAAATCTACGAGATACTCACTTGCAATTCCCATGCATTCCCTGGGTGCGCATCAGGGTGATCGTGCAGGGAATCATCACTGCGAGTGATACGGTATTCACGAACGTCTCGATCGATACGTAGAGATAGTCAGCCGCCGGTGCCATACTGCACTCCTGAATGAGGAGTTAAGGAATTTTAGACTATTGGACAACGAGAAATAGCATGTACATATATTTGACGGAATCAACTTCAGAATAATGATGGGATTCATATGCGACCGCTCGTTTGTTAGATATATGCCCCTAAAAGGTAAAGTTACACAACGAGGGCTGAAATGCTTATGATCTACAGTAGAGTGGGAGGCGTAACTGGACAAACAAATTAAGAGCACAACTACAGCATGCAAACGTGCGGAATCTAAAATGACCAACTCTGAGTCAGGTGTTATTTCAAATTCTCGCATGAGGGAAGGTTTATCGCAAATTGGTTTATCGCCGAATGCCGAATACAGTCGAATAATAATGCAGTTGGCCAATCCATGACTTCGAATCTCTTGTATTCTTTGCTCGAACATGCTACCCTGGCAGATATGAAATGTATCAAAATTAGTTTTCAGCTGAAATTGTGTGATTTCAGTCCGAATTTGTGCATCTAAATTCACGATATAAACTCCTAAGAATATCTCAAAAGATCATATAATTACTTCTCTTAACATATCGAAAATTCAAAAATAAAAAATATAATTTTTCTAACTGAGGTGAACTATGTTTCTGCGGTATTATCCGACTAATACGGCCTACTCATGATTTTAGATGCACAAATCCGGTCCGAGACCACAAAATATCAACTGAAAACGAATTTTAATAAATTTCATCACTCCAATGGTAGCATGTTCGAGCAAAGAATACAAGAGATTCGAAGGCACGTATTGTCCAAATGCATTATAAATCGACTGTAGTCGGCATATACTAAGCATTAAACCTGCTTATTACGGATGTAGTTGTTAAAGTTCGAACTTATCAAATCACAAACATGGGGGAAATTGAGGTTGTGAAAATCGATTTTTTCAGCTTAGTCGAATTTTGGATTTTTCAGCAGAAACTTAATCAACTCTGCCAGAAACATATAAAATCACATGCAATTATTACTAAAATGTACATTCAGGCGCAATGGAGGGAATTATTTATGATTACGCGTCACATCACCATGTTTGAGCTCAAATATCGATAAATAGGGGTAAGAAATTTCCTTCACCAATATTTCTCCTTAACATATGAATGATTATTCTTTCATATTATGAAATAAAAATCCATTACAAGTTTCCTGCGTGATGGTGAAAACATTTATTTTCTGGTTTTGAGTTCGGTTTTGCGGACACAGAATGTCCAATTGTTCATATAGTGAAAAGTTTCCAACATAAAAGTTGTTGGAAATAATTTTCCGAACATTTTGAGCCCAATGCCACCTTTCTAGCTCATCAGTGAGCTGAGATACGGTAGGGCCAGATACAAAACCGGAAAATTCCTAAAAGCCGGCTCTGGGACCAACGACCTATATCAATGCTTCCTAGTCAAAGCGTAGCAAACATTACAGACATAAATTATTGGCCAACTGTTGCCGGCTGCTGTTGAAATGTTGAAAAATGTTGAAAATGATTATGCCAAACTGATGTTGAAATGGTCCAACTGTTGGCAATTGACAGAACAAATTACTGAACGAAACTTTTTCCGTTCAATCAGGGGAAATCGTGATGATTTCAAGCGGAATTCGTCCTTCTCGACCCCTCCTTCTTGCTATCTTTCTTCTTCTTCTCCACTTTCCACGCCAGTTCCATCTGCCCGAAGTACTTGTCGCTATCCTTTGCAGCGTCGCGCTCCTCTTTTCGGGGAGTGCTGCAATATTCTAGGGTTACGGAACGATGATTTTTTTATTAATATGGTTTTTGGGCAAGTTCGACATTTTACGAAAACCGAAATTGCATGATATTCTCAGAACAAAGAAACATTATCTATATCTGCCCTCTGGATGCAAACTCGCCTAAGCTTGGCAACGAAGAGCAGCAGGAATCGTTGTCTCATCCCTTTGTGAAATCCGATCAGTGTGAGCTTGGCGAGGATGCAGTTGATACTGTGGGCCTATAATACTCATTAATTCAAAGACCCCCTGAGGATGGCGATACCGTGAAATAGAAAAGGCAGTCCAAGGGATAGTCCATTATTCCTTTGATCCAAAGCAGAGTTGGAACGAGAGAAAGCGTGTGTATGATCACAGAAACTATTACTGATGGCAGAATGGCTATTGAGAATAGCAGCACCTCTCTGACCTAAAATAATTTGAAATTTGAACTGGCTACTACATTTTTATACATGTACAGGGTGCGTAAAAAGTATGGTGACAAATATTATCTATCTCGCGAACTATCAATCTTGATAAATCCAGGTTGGGTCTCAATATACCCGCGCATAGTAGCTCCAAGATAATTATCTTAGTTTCGCACCAATGAGTTCTGAATATTAGAGCTGACCGAATTTTCGTAAGAAAAATATGAGAGCTTTGCCCGCTACTAGTTTTTCGTTCAAATGAAAATTCCAAAAATTAGGATTAGCATCAGGTTGGAACAAAAGTTTTGCACGATTTTCATTTTTTTGTTTCCGGCATACCCCGTCCTGTATTTGCAAAATTATTTATTATTGTTTCATGTATTCGTTGAGGGCTTGGATGCTCTTTCTATCACACATTAGTATTACCCATACCATTTCATACTATGGCGAAATTTTAAAGTCAAAGTTACTACATTTGAGAACTGAACTACATAATTTTGGGGTCTGCACTCTATGGGCATCGACGGTATTGCAAATATCAAGGTTTATTTCGAAAGTGTGATTAACAGGCATCTTATTATTTACTATGTGGCTGACCTTTCAATCAGCAGCATCAACGATTTATTTACTATGTGGCTGACCTTTCAATCAGCAGCATCAACGACATGCAACTGGACATCGTGAAGAGCCCATTTTGAGTCATTTCGAAAGATGTTTGGCTATCTGAATTTGTGACTTTTCTTGGCGTGCCATTTCGAACTTCATTACCTCCTGCATGATTCATATTCTCATTAATTAAATTGCGCACGAAAAGTACTTCTTGAACAGCGAGAATCGATAATTGAACCATCCCAGATACGATTAGCAACACCCTGAAAAGTATCTGTTATTCCTCTCAAAGGGCAAATGTGCCAATACTCTAGTTTCGATCTTGTGGGATTTGTTCGAACTACCCATGGATTAGAAGATGCAACATCGCCTTGGCAATTGCCACTTTCTGGTAACTCGTGATAGGGAACGAAAATTGTAGACATTTACTTCCACTGAACCGAGAAATTGCTCCTACTGAGAAACATCTATCGTCATGAAACATCTTGCGAATTGCGTATTGTTGTAAAGAAAACACACACAACAACAACACATAATGGTCGCTTACTTGCAGTTTCCGTGCATTCCTTGCGTTTGCAATAGTGTTAGAAGACACGGCACCATTACAAGCTGAGAAATCTGAGATAACGTTGTAGGAATTGGATACGAACATATTTTCGAAATGTCGATTTTATAAAATTGGGATTACCGTGTTCACGAACGTCTCGATTGATAGAAAGATGTAGTCCGCAGCCGGTGCCATTCTGGAATACTGAAAAAATCAATTGATAATGCGCCGCGATTACACCAAGCGTCGAAATAACGAAAATGCGACGATCTCAGTATTTGCATTGTTTTCAAAGAAAGGTCCATTAATAAAACTTGTGAAAGTTATTAAAAATTTGTGAATGCAATGGGAAAATACTATTTCATTTTTGTCACTTACTAAATAATTTGAAAAGTTCCATTATTGATAAGTTTAAAGAGGTAATTTCAGAGAACTTAGCAAGTGACCTACATATGATATGAATATAAATTCCTGACCTTCAGACAATTTGTATCATCCCTAAACATAATCAATCAAAAAGGAAAAATGAAAGATAGTACGCGTTATCTCGGAGAATGTCAAGCAAGAACCATAAATCAAGCATCAACTTCGAGAAAGACATAAAAAATCATGAACTACGCGCACACGTCTATACAAGTTAGTTTTCCCCAAATTAGAATGAGAAATGGACGTTTGCCTAGACTAAAAGGAAATTCAATACAAAAACAGGTGCAGATAGAGAATTTTCCGAGGCAGCAGAAAAGGCAAAACCTAAAAAATGACAGAATGTTACTGAATCCGCGGAAGAAATGAGAGAATGAGAGAATGTTACTGAATAAATGAATGTTTCATCCGCGGTGCACATACATCCGTTTCATGTTGACTAAACTGGCTGGTTTCAATGCAAATTGTAGCAGATGTTCAGCATTCCGAGAATGTAGTGCAACGCGTGGTTAATAATAGGGATGAGCACCTCTATTAGTAAGACAAACATGTTGAATTTTCGTGAATTACGAATACCATCAAAATAATTTCATAAAAATACATTTATCGAAGAAAAATATGATATGTATGTAGGACATGCATGCAGATACTGCCCCCTCGATCTCTATTTCTCGCCCTCTTTCTTAATCTCGACACTCCATGCCAGTTGCATCTGCCCAAAGTAGTTGTCGCTTTCCTTCGCCGCATCTCGCTCTTCCTTTCGAGGAGTTCTGCAACAATTAGCAATGATAATCGCAGAAATACCAAATTTTTGGAATAATCAAAATAGTTTTTTGACGTTTGCGAACACATTCTGAAGGAAAATATATCGACTCGCCTGAGCTTGGAAACGAATAGCAACAGGAATCTCTGTCTCATCCCCTTATGGAAGCCGATCAGCGTAAGCTTGGTGAGGATGCAGTTGAGACTGTGGGCCTACATCATTTTTTCGGTGGGAAATGTACGGAAACACATTGTTACCGAGTAATAAAAAAGACAGTCCAAAGGATAGTCAATTGTTCCTCCAATCCATAGCAGAGTGGGTACGAGGGAAAGGGTGTGCATGATGGCAGATACAAATACTGATGGTAGAATAGCCAAGGAGAAATTCAGGACTTCCTTGACCTGGAAAAAAAACTTGAATTTGATTATATTTCAGTTTTCTCTGTGTCTGGAGCGGATGGCCGTCCGCGATAGATTCAACAACTCATAGCGATGCCTCGGCACAGGCCAAAAAGTGAAACCCACGAAAACATGTTTTCTGGGGTAGTTTTCGATGCTGATCATCGTAGTACACTTCATTTTGCATGAATTGTTCATTGAATGTCGGTGTGGTGCCATGCTACATCCTGCCAAATCTGCCTTTTCGCATGCTGTTCGCTCCAAATAGAAGGTGGAAGCTCGAAATCCCGCGCTCCCGACCAGAATTTACCGGCGAATCGAACGGTGTATTTTATCGAAAGTGAGCTTTCCTTGTTTTCGCGGAAAATCGACTTTTTGACTCAATAACTTGTGCGAGTGGAGACCATAACTATTCGATCCGCCGTTTCGTGCTGATTCGAATGGTATACACATGTGTGGGGATCGGAGGTACCCGAAGACCACTTATGCCATTTTTCTGCTTTTCGAGCACTTTTCACTGTGTAATCGACGAATTGGTGTAGTGGTCTATGGCGCGCCCTCCCATTCCATCCCACCCGGGCTCGATTCCCGGCCGTGACACCGTCTCCGCCTCACCAAAGCGCCTACCCATTGGGGACGGGGAATTGGTAGTCGTGACTAGATCACGCAGGTAAATAGGTCTGGCGAAAGGTGGGCACTCCGGACTGAATCCGCCCAAATTGACACTGGCCTAGCAGTGTTCTCCCGCGAGCCCAGTCTCGAAGACGGGATGTACCTTTACCTTTAATCGACGAATGAGAAGGAGGAAAATGACATTCCCAATCATTTTTCGTCCTCTCATTCATCGATTACACAGTAAAAAGCGCTCGAAAATCAGAAAAAGGGGCATAAGTGGTCTTCGGGTACCTCTGATTCCCACACATGAATATACCATTCGAATCAGCATGATACGGCGGATCGAATGGCCTCCACTCGCACAAGTTATTGAGCCAAAAAGTCGATTTTTCGCAAAAACAAGGAAAGTTCATTTTCGATGAAATACGCTGTTCGATTCGCCACGAAATTCTGGTCGGGCATTTGTGATTTCGAGCTTCCACCATGTATTTGGAGCGAACAGCATGCGAAAGGGCAGATTTGGCAGGAAGTAGCATGGCACCACACCGACATTCAATGAACGATTAATGTAAAATGAAGTGTACTACGATGATCAGCATCGAAAACTACCCCAGAAAACATGTTTTCGTGGGTTCCATTTTTTGGGCTGTACCGAGGCCTTGTTGAATCTATAACGGACGGCCTCATATTATTTCGCAGTGGGTCTATTGGCCGTTGACAATAACATTTCATGAACCGTTCAACTTCACCTGGTACTTCGACTTTAGCCTGTCCTCATTGTAGGGCATCAACCGAAGTTTGCTTCGGGCGTAAACAATGATAGCTATCGAGAGCTGTAAGAAATGTTTGAAATGTGCTTTATAGGCAATCTCCACATCACTTACCAGAAAAGTGCAGCCCTCCATCACGTAGACTACGATAATTAACTCAACCTTCATATTGGATGAACATTAATATTTCATGCAACACGAAAGACAAATGATCAGGACTTACGCCAGTAGAGCCCATAGACACCGAGTGCACCCACAAGGATGGAAATTCCAATCAAAGTTGATAATGGGAGAAAGTGCATACTAGTCTTTTCATATTTGGCGCAATTCCAAACGGCGTAAGTTCTGGAAGTCTTTGATATCACATCATGCCTTTCGACAGTCGCCAAACCTTTCCAGCAGTAACATCAACGACATGCAACTTGATATAATAAATAACCCGTTTTGAGTCGCTGCGAAAGGTTTTTGGTTGTCTGAATGCATTTTTTTCTGCGCTGTGGTGGTCATCTTGCCAATGCAAACTGGTTTACCTCCTGCATGGATTCGATTATCCGTGATGAAATTGTGCACGAAATGTGCTTCTTGAACAACGAGAATTGCTAGCTGCAGAAGCCCAGAGGTGATTAGCAGCGCTCTGCAACATCACCTCGCTATTTTGTATTGTTGCTACTGTTTAACGCATTTTCTGCAAAAATGAGTAAATCAATGCCGTTACATGAGAAATATTAGGTTTGTGAGTAAAATGCTGGAAAAATAAATCAAAATTAGGTAATACTCTAGTCTGATTTTGTAGACATTCTCGTTTAAACAGCAATTAGAGAACGCAACATCGTTTTGGAAATCACTACTTTCTCCTATCTAATTTACGTTTCTCAAATTGGTGAAATTTACTTCCACTGAGCCAGGAACTTCCACTGCACTTTTCAAATTCAAAGATCTCGGTAATCTTGTATTTTGTGCGAATATCAACCAACTATAGCAGCACGACCAGCTCACTTGCAATTGCCGTGCATTCCTTGGGTCTGCAGCAATGTTCGAAGGCAGGGAATCATGATGAGCAGGGATATCTGAGTGAGAGTAGCAGTAATTCGAATAGGAATTTGTAAAACATTATTGTTTGACAATACCGTGTTCATGAGCGTCTCGACTGACAGAAATAGGTAGTCCGCCGCCGGTGCCATTGCCATCCTAAATGATCTTTAAAATCGTATCGCGTCTAAAAAATGCGTCGACATAGCGAGGACTGGCAAACGTAGTTCTAGGACTGCCTCAAAAAATCCAAGTTCCAATATTTTCCGGCAAGGAATTAAAAGCAGATCAGTAAAAGCATCAATATAACTGTAAGCTTCAAGTAAGCAAAGGTTCGACCAATTTATCACAGCGAGTGATCTTCAATTTGGCTTACTGCTTGTGCAGACAAGTTATACAATATCTATGCTTAATCAAATGTAACGACTTGATGTTAGTGCGCGTGCTCTAATACAATGCAGATTCATTTAAATGACAAGAAAAGCTTGTGGTTTCGAGAAGAGATAAAGGCGGTTGAAAAGAGTCTAGGCCCGTTCTTTGTCGAAATTGAATGGGATACGAATGGTTGCCTGGGAGAAAGGCTGAACATTTCGAGAAAAAAAACCAGAGACAGATCCCGAATTTTCGTTTTTTCCAAGACTGCGGAAAGAGCAAAACCATGAGAATGAGAGTCGATTACAAGTATCCGCATGGCATGATGAATGGTGTTTGGTGGAATGCGGGATAGGTATGCACAAATATTTGCGTCCGTGTTGTGAGAACGTGAAAATTGTACGTAAATTGCAATTCCAGCTGTTCCGAGAAATGTCGTTGCTTTGGCCAGCACGGTCAAATTGAATAAGTTTTGTTTGCGAAGATTCAATTAGTGAAGTTGCATGGCTTACTGAGGTACTCATAAGTTAATGAAATTTTATTCGCACCAATGATAATAAGTTGCATTTTCAGGCAGAATAAGTCGTCTTGTATCTCTCATTCCTCCCGTCTTTCCTCTCCACAAACCAGGCCAAGTTCACTTGTTCGAAGTACTCGTCACTTTCCTTTTCCGCGTCCCTTTCCTTCTTTCGAGGAGTTCTGGAATTAATACATTCACAACAATTGCATTATGGAATATTGTTTTCGAATGCTACCAGTGGTTCTAGTGAACCTTTCGAGCACTGAGAAAGCTGGTCGACGCATCTTTAAAAGTGGAGGGGAAATGAACCTGAGTTTGGTGACGAAGAGTAGTTGGAATCGCTGTCGCATGCCCTTATGACATCCTATTAGCGTGAGCTTGGTGAGAATGCAGTTTAGACTGTGGACCTGCATAATTTCTCAATGAGAAGGTTAAGATATATTGATATTACCATAAAATAGGCCAAGCAGCACACATGGTAGTTGATAACGCCGTGGACCCACAATAGAGTGGGAACGAGGGAGAGGGTGCGCGTAGCAACGGACACTATTATGGATGGAAGAATGGCCATTGACACGAGCAGAACTTCCTTTACCTGGAATAACATAGAAAGAAGGTCTCAATGCACATTTTGAACACCGACAATAAGAAAAATCCGTAAAAATTTTAGAAAGATATTAATCTTGTTAACTTCACAAACTAAATATTTATGTTTGTCGCAAATTGTATCTTTGTGCTAACCTGGTACTTCGACCTTAGCCGGTCCTCATCGTACGGCATCAAGCGAAGTTTGCGTCTTGCGTATAAGATGAGGGCGATTGAGAGCTGACAAAAAATACAATTATTTTTAAAAACATTCGAAAATATTCACCAGGAAAGTGCATCCCTCCATCGCGTACAGCAAGGATATTGCTTCGTAGATCATTGCGGCTAAATGTTATATGTTCTTTTGGAAACGGCGCTCAATGACTTGAACTCACGCCAGTATATAGCGTATGCATTTAGTGTGCCGATCCCGATAGAAAATCCTATGGCAATAGCCAAAGGAACAAACCGCATACGGGTATTCTCGTATGCACTAGCATTCATAACAGCGTAGGTTCTGAATATCTTTGTTACAGGGTGCGCCATAATTACGTAGACTGATTTCATTATTCTGTGACCCGGCCGCCCAATCGATATGCGCGACCCCTATAGCATCATCATGGCGAGTGACCATTGGACTCTCACTATTCAAGGTATCGTGCCAGTTAGTTCGGTTTTCCAGTAATGGCGATGTCTATTCGTCTCCAACCCTCATTATCAGTCAGAAGTAGGTGTCACACGTCGGTGACATCGACGCTCATCGACTCGGCGTTCACAAATCGAATGCTTCAGATATCGTCATAAGCAGCTACCAGCAGCTTGGTGCTGATAAGGACTGTTCGGACATATAGAGACCTGGGTATGTTTCCACCGCAAGACACCGAGAGCGCATCCGAAAGATGGTGCTTCGAAAACGTACTCAGGTGGTCAAGAGTATTGATATCTCGAGCACTTCCGTTTCTGATCTTCCAAGTCCCGGCTGACTCTTCGCCCTTACAAGTACATTAAGTTGCTCGGACTAGGTGAGCGTCCGATTAAGCGTCGCATAGAACGAAACCGTAAACTGTTGTTGCAGTTTGCCAGGTCCGCGCATTTCAGTACGTTGCTCAGCGATGTAAATATCTTTACAGTCGAAAGCATGTAAAATATCCAAACCAGAATAATCACTACCTCTGATCCTGAAGTATCTTAAAATTGTTGTGGAATCGTTGGTTATATCATTCATCACGTCTACATCAGGGTTAGTGTTGCAATTTGCACAACAGTCAAGTTCCTTCTCATTTTTGTCACTCCGGGAGCTAAGAACAATAAGGAGTATTACATGATGCGCATCCTGGAAGGCGCGCCAACAGCACAAACTCAATCCAACTTCGACCAGGAACACTGGTCGTCTCAGCAACAATGAACTCCATTAAGAAGGCAAATTCGTTGCCGGACACCCATGCACCCGACCAAACCACTCTCACTGATTGACCCCCTAACTCCCCCGATCTTAACCCCTGGACTGCAGGGTTTAGGGGCGTAGTAGTCCAAGATGTCCTCTAACAAGAACTATAAGCGAACCCCCCTGAAGGCAGCCCTTCTCAAAGCTTGAGTCGAAACCTGTGAAAATTTCATGCGGGAATCGATAGGTGGATCTGAAAAGATACTCAAGGCCAGTCTCAGAGCAAATAGAGGTCCCATCAAACGAAGACAGTATGTTACTATTACCCGTATGGTTGGTAAACTTTGCCATAAAATATATCCCTCAAATTCGATTCCAAAGGTAGGAAACATTTGAAAACATCAGTCTACGTAATTATGGCGCACCCTGTATATTGGTTCCTTGAGTGTAGCAATACCTTTCTAGCAGCAGTATCAACGACATGCAACTGGAGACCGTGAAGAGAGCGTTTTGCACCATTTCGAACGGCCTTTGAATATCTGACATTGATTCATCGTTTGTTTCATTTCACGGTCGCCGCGCATACCTCTCACATGAATGGCATTCTCGGTAATGAAATTGTGCGCGAAAAGTGCTTCCTGCACAACGAGAATCGATAGCTGAACCAGTCCAGATGTTATCAGCAGCACCCTGCAAATTTGTACTTTGCTTCAAAGCTTCAAGTTAAGATTACAAATTGCTTTACACCCCTGAGTGTACTTTGTGTTGCACACTAATGCGTTAATATTCTAGTCTTGCGCATTCGAGTAAAACAACAATTAGAGAGCGTGATAATTCCGTGACAAGCCGTGATTCTCCCTCGGTAATTGAGGATTACGGTTTGAAAGTTTTAAAATTTGGCTCCCTGAATTCGAATTAAATTCTACTGTATTATCTACCCATTGAAACATCACGCATGTCAGACACGAATGTCACTTACTGCAAAATAAATACGTCAAAAGCATCTTACTTGCAGTTTCCATGCATGCACTGGGTTTCGAAGAGGATGCGCAGGCAGGGAAGCATGACGATTAGCGAGATCTAGAAGTATTCCATTAAAGATGGCTTCGTAAGAACTGTATCTCCTCATACTGCATGCTCTCACTGTCTATCGGCAGACAGGCGGGCGGGCAAAACCGCAACGGATCGCCGTTCGCTTTAGATTTGATTTAGGAACTTAGGAGACGTTGCATTGTTATCAGTATTCCCTCTACTACATCACGCTGGTTAGATCCTCAAACTAAGCGATCTTGAGTTTTACTCTACATCACCGTATAGGGGGTCATGGTCCAAAATTGCGAATTCGAGTGGAAAAGTATGGTCAGATAGGTGATAAGACATCTCGGAAAAAAACATTTCGGAAAAAGACATTTCGGAAAAAGACGTCTCGGAAATTCCATTTCGGAAAAGGACAACTCGGAAATTCCATTTCGGAAAAGGACATCTCGGAAAGATTTCGCAATGTTTCAAGAGCGCGCACATGACTTTCGATGCTATTTTCTCCTGATTAAAATATCATTTTTGTTTTGGTTTTATCAATTACAATGTAAATCAAGTAGAAGTATCCGATAATAACAAGAAAATTGCGCGAAAGTGGATTTTCAGTGTAAAGTTTCCGAGATGTCCTTTTCCGAAATGGCATTTTCCGAGATGTCCTTTTCCGAGATAGAATTTCCGAAATGTCGTTTTCCGAAATGGAATTTCCGAGATGTCGTTTTCCGAAATGTTTTTTCCGAGTTGAGATCACCGTCAGATAATCAGCAAATGCCGTAACCAATCGATACACATGTTTCAGGGATACAGTAGTTTCTGGGGTGCTTTAATATCGATTGGTTACGGTATTTTGTGGTTTTCTAACCATGATTTTCCACTCGACTACTCAATTGAACCCCACTCAATTGAATTCGTTGATGTTGAGTTAAACTAATCAGGGTGATGTATTAGGTTGATGCAAAAGTTTCTTTACAAGGCATTTTTAAATTTTTGTAGCGAATGCTTTACTTCTCTGAAAGGCCACGCAGGGATTATTTGAGGTAGTATTGGGCTACTACAATAATTGATTTCTATCGAATCGATCGAACGTCGTTCGGTAGAAAAACATTGATAACCGAAAATGTGCAAATTTTCGGTTTTTTCGGTCCTCTTGAAAATTAATATGAAAATTAAAACCAATAGAGTCCCACTTTCGTTCTTTTGAGAAGTTAATTAGTAAAGGTTGTTACGTCATATGGTTAATTGAAATCATAGTTTCGGAACCTCTCGGAAAACTTGTGATGCGAAATATCTCGTTTTCGTCATCAAAAATTCGAAATTTGTATATACGGAAATGCGGTTCTTGGGAGGAACAAGGAATCTTCATCATCTTCATATGATAGCTTCAGTGTGAGAGGTCCTTCTGATTTCAAACCATTTGAGACCATTTGGTCAAACATCAGAAATGTTGGTCGCGAATAAACCAAACCTTCAAGTTTCACGAACTCGAGCATCCTAAATTTGTGCCTCTCTGGACAAGCGATTCCATGAATAATCCGGCGCTCTTCTCACACTAAGATGCCCGTCTTGCTTTACACAGATTGTGTTATTGTTGCGTTATCGTCACTGCAAAAAGTATGCTGATCTTCCAAAGAATCCCACGGAAATTTCAATTTTGTGATTTTGGCCGCTTATCATATATGCATACTTGATTGATCAGATATGAACTAGTGTGCGATAATGAGAGTACACACCTACTTATAAAATGGACAAACCCATATGAGCATAGTTCAAGAGAGAAGTAAGAGGTAACTCGAAAACCCAAAAAGAAAATTTGTAAAGAAACTTTTGCATCAACCTGACATAATAGATGAAGGCATGCTGAGAACAATGCGGTAATTCCCAAATTGATAGATCAAATGTCCATCGAAGGGCAATACGTTGCAGTTTTGTCCGCTTCCCGACAATCAAAAAACGGGCCAAAAATACACGTTTGTGCCAAACCATGCGTAGTTTCCAGTGATAAATTAATTAATTTATGAAATAATATTACCGTGTTCACCACCGTCTCCATCGACAGGAAGAGGTATTCCGAAGCTAGTGCCATTCTGTGGTGCTGGATAGTGCCGCAAAACGGTGTTGATCAATGTTGGAGAGTTCCGAAAAGAGGGAAAGAAGGCGGGCAAAACCGTAGAAATAGTAGTTCAAGCCCAAAATTCGAATGTGAAATTGCCCGTTGCCTAGGCGAAAGTCAATATTTAGGTGAAAATGCAGCTGCAGATATCTGGCATTTTTTGAGACAACGGAGAGAGCAAAGCCACTAAAATTGTTGCACAAATAACCGCAGATTGTCAGCCATGCAAATGAAGTATAGTTCAATGCGGCAAAGCTATGCACTCATATTTTCTCCATGTTGATTGCACTGGCCGATTTCACAGTAAATTGCCCGCAAATTGCCCTGCAGCTGTTATGCGTTCCGCGAATCTTGTGTAATTCGGGGTCGAAAATCAGAAATGGGCAAATTTGAAGTTCGCGCTCAATATGGAGTTTGTTAATACAAATTGAATTATTAATTTTGCATGCACAAAATGACATATTTTTTTTTCTTTTTGCGATGTTTAGTCCCAGTGGACAATCCGAACGTATGTTTCTCATTCCCTTTCTTAGTGCGAAAAATGCATATCTTTCTGTCCTTCTTAACTAAAATACACTTTCATCATTCCTCACTCAACTATTTTCAATATAAGAGCCCGTTCGTGTAAGAG
This sequence comes from Pristionchus mayeri, assembly GCA_036245805.1. Taxonomy (NCBI): domain Eukaryota; kingdom Metazoa; phylum Nematoda; class Chromadorea; order Rhabditida; family Neodiplogasteridae; genus Pristionchus; species Pristionchus mayeri. Next base: position 16,905,266 of record BTRK01000006.1, read on the forward strand.
TCGAACAAAGTGTTGAAAGGCCTGGCACTCGGAAAGTTCGATAATTTGCTAAAAGGCGTAATCGAGGGTGCTGATAATCGTGGTCAACTTCATGTTGCTCCATCTAGACCGGTTAAGCCATGGTGCATGTGGGCTTCATCTACATTTATGGCAATAACTCGAGAACCGATTCTAGAAAGACTTGCATTTTTAACAGGAGGTAGTTAATGCCACTACAAAGCCGCTGAAATCTAAATACCACATGTTTTTTTTCATGACATCATCATGATTTCGACGATCTCGAATATCAGACAAAAGCTAAAACCACTACATGCTAAGATGCGCCTTGTTCTGGGGATCATTTTTAGTATGCTTAACTTTCTCGTTTGAGGAGGGTAGAACAAAGGAATCAGAAACCTTCTTCACTCTCACCCATAAAGTTGGCGGCATAGAGCTGCTGAATTCATAAGCCTGGTTGTAGCGAAGAAGATCCGAATTTATATACCCAACATAGCATACGAAAAATGATTCCCAGAACAAGGCGGATCTTAGCATGTAGTTCTTGGTTTTAGCCTTTACCTGATATTCGAGAACGTCGAAATCATGATGATGTCATGAAAAAAACATGTGGTATTTAGATTTCAGCGGCATTGTAGAGGTATTAACTACCTCCTGTTAAAATTTCAAGTCGTTTCTAAAATCGGTTCTCGAGTTATTTCCATAAATGTAGATGAAGCCCACATGCAGCCCGGCTTAACCGGTCGAGATGGAGCAAAATGAAGTTGATCACGATTATCAGCACCCTCGATTACCCATATTAGCAAGTTTTAGAAAATCCCGTGTGCCAAGGTTTATTCGACTCTTACGCGAACGGGCTCATAACAATAAGCTCGACAAAACTTGTTTTGTATTATATCTTGTATTTTCGTAAAATTAATGTGTTCGATGTTCGAATACATCACTACGTAATAAGTCAGGATTTATTATATGAGACGAATCGCGAGAGAATCGACCACGCCGCGGCGGTAGGAAAAAAATGTGTCCTATCTGGCAATAAATTTGCCTACAAGTATTTCAAATGATGCTCTTTCAAAATGCGTCGTCAGAATTTTGATATATGTCGTCATCGTCGAGATTCAGAAGGCCAAATTTGGTACTATCACTTTTCGAAAGTAAAATCGTGCGCACTTAAACTATCATAACTTTGTTGAAAATGACGCTAGAAAGTCGTTCTAGGTTTTGGCAGATATATGTAGAAAATACATTTTAATGGTGAAAGAGCCACCGACGCCCAGAAGATCTTCAATAATGCTATTCCTGCAGGGAGAGTGACCCTGCATGTGAAGGCGGAGTGAAAAGTGGATCATCTAAACTATATTTCCAGCACCTTTTACGATAAATATTTCATATTGCAAGCTGCTACATCTAATGACATAAATGCGAGACATTACAGCAGGATCGAAAAATGGAGATCTTTAATTTGAATTATTAATGATTATACATGATGTTTCCTTCTCGAATACATTGCTCCACGGCGGTTGTTTGCTTCTGATATCAGTCTGCTGCGGTCAGATGATCTCCATTTTCGCAATCTGCCATATGATGAGATGATTTTCATGTGAACCATTCCTAATCAGCATGATTGACTTCCAACTAAGCAATACTTTTAACATTGTACTACATGTGTTGCACAATTTCAACACATATACCCTTCTGCACTGCTCCGCGTCACTTCAAAAGAATAAAAGAAAACGCGATTGATTTCATAAGCGGTTTAAAAAAATTTTGCGTGATTATACAAACATTCATATTTATACCGAAAATAAACGAACTTTGGTGAAAAATTTCCGAGGAGCTATTAGGCCTATGTCTATGCCTATGTCGAAGTAGTCATACCATTTCACAAACCTCGTGATCAGGTGGTCGTTTCACAATATTTTAGATCGAAGTGTCATGTGTGGTGCTTGTCATACCAGTCCAATTTCGAAAATTCGGCCACAAAGTAGAATACGACCCGATCTACTCGTTCTACTCAGTATCTCAGTTCTCGTGTGTGAGAGAGTGCGTTAGAAAGTGGGTGAGTTATTTGTACACTTTTCGAAATTTCTTGGCTAGAATGTGATTCGATTAGGGCTATAAAAGACGAGAGTGCGATACATTCAACACTTCTCTTCATCGAGCAGACAATTCCTTCCTACTTCCTACTTCAACATGCCTGGTTTGTTTTCTGGTTCTTTCTATTTTTAAGAATATGACTTGACCGGTGACTCGAAAATAATAGACATTTTATAAAATTCTCCTAAAAGTGCTTCATTGCAGAACCCGACACCAAAGTGGTAGTGCAGACTAGTGACTCGAACGATTGGGGAATCTGGTTCGAGGATGGCAGATTCAATGTGGCCGGATTCGGAAAGAAGACCGAGTACTATCAAGCACCCTAGACTGCCCGTCCCCGTGTATCGTCCATCTCATTAACATTAACCAACGTACTCACAGTAATCAAATAAATCCAGTTGTTGTAAATGTGGTATTTTATTGGTCATCATCATATTTATCCTGATGTCAGGCACAATGGTCCTGCAGGAGGGTGACTTCAGTGTGGAGGGAATGGGGATCTTCGGTCTCAGAGCGTCGTTAGGTCAAGGGATGGGATCTTCTTTGGCTTCTCTGGTCAACTGTAGGGACGATCGTGACGGATCTCCGTTGAGCATCGAAGTAGATCATCCTGCCGCCGAACACCTGACTTGCGCCGGTTAGGAACTCACAACGCAGACAGCGAGGTTTTCTTGACGGTAGATCACTCGAGACGATGGGAATCCGTCCGTGCTCCTCCTCTTGAAGTGTACCAAGTAGGCGATACTCTCCGGGTTGCCCAAGCTGACGGGAGAGGATTCCCCAAACTAGGTCGGAAAAGAGCGGGGTCAGGGACGACCGCCCATCACGAGCGCTAGAATGGAGAATGGAGAAAAAAATTTTTTTAAACCGCTTAAGAAATCAATCGCGTTTTCTTTTATTCTTTTGAAGTGACGCGGAGCAGTGCAGAAGGGTATATGTGTTGAAATTGTGCAACACATGTAGTACAATGTTAAAAGTATTGCTTAGTTGGAAGTCAATCATGCTGATTAGGAATGGTTCACGTGAAAATCATCTCATCATATGGCAGATTGCGAAAATGGAGATCATCTGACCGCAGCAGACTGATATCAGAAGCAAACAACCGCCGTCCGAATGTGTGGAATGCATGTGCTAACTCTCTCTAGATAGCCGACGAATTTCGACTAATCACTTTTCTCCAGTCTGTCTGCGACCAACAGTCCGACTCAAAATTCACCTGTCACGTGGGTCATCTTTCTGATGATGCGTAATAATTTATGAGCCTCATATTGCACTTTGTCGGGAATGTGAAACGGTATAGATGCAGCCACGTATTACGTGTCGTCTGAAGACAAATACGCTAAGTAGTGACGTACTATTGCACTTTGCCGGTGCTTCCTCAAATAACCAAAGATGGGTACGTTGTAGCTTCCGTCCCTTCAGACAGTATAGATTTCACTGCCGCCTCGTCTGCAATTACGTTTTGCGCCCGAGTCAGTGAGACGAAAATGTTCACCTGCTTCTTTCTCGGAAAGGCCAGCTAGCGAAATGTGTCCCGATGTCCAGCATCGCTTCTTTTCGAACCTCAGTATTTGCATTGGTGTTTCTCTTTTACCACTTCATATTTTTTCTGAATTCAGAATTCCAAATGGTTTTCGATATTACGGAGTATCGGTTTCTGGCGATCGAGACTCTGATCAACACTATGTCGCTGATAGTCATGGCACCGTGCATGCTCGTTTTACTGCGCACCAAAAACATGCACAGCAACTGCAAGTGAGTAGTTTCGAAATTTCTTGAATAGTTTTCTTCTAGTTAGTTCTCTAATATGTATACGATGCACGTTTCTAAACACGCTGTAGAATTTCACATTATTATTTACTACCCCCACTCAGGATTCTTGTGTTAAATTGGGCAGGAGTGCAAATGCTACTACTTATTGTTCAAGAAGCCATGTTCTTCTATAATATCCTCACGGAAAATTTTCAGCAAGCTAACGGTGCGGACTTTAGAACATCGAAGAGTACCTTTTTGAAAAAAATACAAATATGAAAGTCATAATCTTGGCGTGGTGCGATGACTCACGTTCTGTGGAATGTTCTCCGATTTGATAAGTGCAAAATGGGAACAACATCCTGTAAACCCCCGCTTTTCTTCGAAGGTGCCAATTTTCAGTGAAAATCTTCGAAATGGCTCAAAACGGGCTGTTCGTGATGTCAAGCTGTCTATCCCTAGGATTAGTATTGGAAAGGTAAATGAAGAAAAGAAGGGAACAATTACCAATTTCTCAATTTCGATCTTATGCCGTTTGGAACGCTGCTGAATACGAAGAGAGTGCTTACAACTCGATTGCTATCACACTCATTATTTGTGTATCCGCGTTCTCGACTCTGATGAAGACTTACGCTGTATATTTAGGTTCGCTCCTTGAAATTGTTAACTTGTATGGATTATACAAACATTTACTAATTTATTCAGACGTCTTCGATGTTGGCTCTATTTTTGTCGTATACGCGGTCGAAGGAGTCACATTGCTAGTGAATCCACAGAATCAAATCAGGTTACAACTAAGAAAATGACACTCGAGCAACATTTAACTATCAATTTTCATCATCATATACGCTCGGTGTAAGATTCAGTGCGTTCCCTATGGCGCTGACCGATTGAAGGCTAAATATCAGGCAATACCTATGAAAATACTGTTGTAATGCACCTTTTTAAAAGAAGTGCTCGATTTCTCGGTTGCAATTCTTCCTTCTGTCATTCTCTCAGTGATTATGCACACATTGTCGCTTCTACCAGTGCTTCTAGTGAGCAAAGGACTGATATCGTTCCAAGTGTGCTGCCTCATATACTACTCGGTACCGTTCTACTTCACATTCCTACCATAATCCATCCAATGATCAGTCTCACAGTCTCAACTGCATTCTCACTAAGCTAACTCTCATCGCATGCCATAAGGGCATGAGGCAACGATTACATCTGCTGTTTTTCAGAAGAATGAAGTCAGTCGCTTTGCCAAAACATGTATTCGACCTGTGTACTCAAGATAACATTTGGCCGCAATATTATCAGAAATGATAATAAAATTATCATTTAAAAATATATATTGAGCGTTCTGGCAAAAACACTGTAGTAACCCTCTGTAAGCAGGACACCGCAAGGGTCGCGACGAGTGAGCGACGTGACTAAGGAGAGCGACGATCACTTCGGGCAGATGCAGATCGTGTGGCACGTGCGAAAGGAGAGCAAGGGAGAGAAGAGGGCCTCATCCGCTGGGATTTAGACTTGTTTTTTCAATAAACAATTCTGAAATTAATTTACAATTGAATTAACTGGAACCGATTTAGTCCGCGTTGTATTGGTTGTTGGTCCTACTGGTTGTCTCTTGGGGTCATGGGAATTTGTATGGGCTAAGAATTATCTGGGATTTTCGCCACTACATGGCCTTTTGATGTGTGCGTTTCCCAGTTTAGGTTTATAGGTCCAGATAACTTCTCTCGGCCCATACAATCATTGTAGTACCGTACAATTACTATCTTCTCGAAATTGTTTCATGTTCTAGCAATTACATTGATTGTTTAAGATCGTTCGAATCGAATACTAGCGAGTCATCATGAAACACAAGCAACAAATAAGAAGATGTAGATAACGAAGGTGAAATATGTCTTCTGCTAATACATGTTCTTTCAGCTACATCTCTTGGAGATAGGAGGCATAATTTGAAAGCACGAATAGTCAAAACCTGCACGTTTTATTAATAATAAAATCGATCAACTTGCAATTCAAAGCACAAGGGGCGTTATTTCCACCTGTTCAACCTATTCGAAACTGAAACCTTTCCATTTCCTTCAATTGCAAGATTCGATCCACTCCGACTATACGGAAACTAATCTTTTGCATGATTCTGCATGATTTTTTCTCCAATATGGTTGCGGAATACCTGTGTTTGGTCATGGAGACTCTGATAAATACTCTATCGCATGTAATTATGATTCCGTGCTTTCTCGTTCTTCTTTGTACAAAGAGTATGCATACGAATTGCAAGTGAGTAAATTTGAATTCAATTCTTTTACCGGAAACCATAAAACAGATCTTTAAAAAGTATTTTATACTCATTCAGTCACATTGCATAATTTAAGGATTCTCGTGAATGCTTCGACCATAGTTCAAATTCTCATTCTTCACGATCAGAGCGCGCTATTCGTTCATAATTTAATCACCGGAAACCTTCACCAAGAGTCCAGTGAGTTCCTTAAATTTTAGCCGAAATAATGAATACCACGAAATAAATTTTAAAACTTTAAAAAATGTTTTCGAAAGTCGTGGTTTATCATTTCCTTTGGAACAGCTGCATTTTCCCGTGCATGATTGCACTTTTCAGAGAAGCAACTGCCTTTTGAAATAGTGCAAAATGGATTGTTCGTAATGTCAAGTTGTTTGTCACTAGGAATTGCTTTCGAAAGGTTGGTAACAAGAAACCACCTTTTCAAAATGTTTTCTTTTCGAACCTACGCTGTGTGGAATGCTGCTGAATATGAAAAGAGAGCGCGCCATCCAATCCCACTTATCATCATTATCTGCGTTTCTCTAATTATCGGGATGCTGAAGTCATACACAGTATATCTAAGTAAGTCCTCCCACGTCCAAAGTGAAAGTGAAACAAGCTTTGGTTCATTCATCTTCAGCGAAATCAACAAGACATACAATATCTGTTATTTTCAGATATCTTGCATTTCGAATCTGTTTTCATGGTATACGGGGTAGAGGCAGTTACCCTACAAGTATGTTATTATGTGTGGTATTCAAAAATATGATGTTGTAGCTCTCAACATTTGTTATTATCTACGCTCGTTGCAAATCTGATACCATTCCATATGGTGAAAGTCGGTTAAAGACCAAGTATCAGGTAAATAGAAAGTCAAGGAAGCAACAAAACGAAAATGATAATTACAGATAAAGGAAGTCCTTAATTTTTCCGTCGCTGTTCTTCCCTCTGTTCTGCTCTCTGTAGTTTTCCACACTCTTTCCCTCGTCCCCAGCCTGATGTTTATCGAGGGAATATTGAGCTACGACATTTGCTGTCTTTTCTACTTTTCTGTAAGTTTCTCTGTTCGTCTCTTCACTACTCGTATTTTCGTCAGGCCCACAGCCTCAACTGCATGGTCACTAAACTCACCCTAGTCGCCTGCCATAAGAGCATGAGGCAGCGCTTTCAATTACTATTCGTTGCTAGAGTCAGGTGGGTTATGATCATCTTCAATTATTAAAATTATTTTTATTTACATATTGTAAAAAAACAAATTTTAGTACTCCGAGAGGCGCGAGGATCAACCGGGATATCAGGAAGGAGAGCGAAGAGTACTTCGGCCAGATGCAGAGAGTGTGGAGAGTGGAAGTGAAGAATGAACGGAAAACTGAGAAGAGAGCCTCGTCGGCGTTTCAGCCATGAATTTCTTCAGTACAGGGTGGCACAAAAGTATTGACCCAACTTTGATTATATCTCATTTCTAACGGGTAGCACTTTTCAGCCGCATCTTTTAGCATAGGACAGCTAAGTTAATTAACAATATATTTGCCAATATTCAGATCTCTATTCGAAACAATATACGAGTTTCAACTTCTGAAAAATATGATCTGTAAATTTAGTGAGATTTCTCAGTAAATTGAATTTGATTCTTCTTTGCCGCGTTGCTTGAAGATCAATGATGTAATAGTTATCCATTTTTTGGTAATAAGTGCAACCATCAATGACTTCAAATATGTCATTCATTTAATTCAAATAGCTTCCGAAACGGACGAAACGGACGAAGTACGGGTTGAATATGAACGATACCCAACCAAACGTATCAGATTAAATCAAATGTATTCTCCGAATTCAAACGCTACCCAATCATTTCATGTGTAAGCATTATTCTCAACCTTTAAGGCTCACAAATATGCACTCCATGCTTCTGCCTGACACTTTTGGTGAATTATTTTGATGCGCGTTTCAACTATTCAATCGCCGTTTTCATACATTTTTATGCTTCTAAAATTCATACTTCGACCTTGTTAAAATACACAGAAGTTTTTAGCCTGATATCGATATGTTGAACTTAAACTCCAAAAATGTGCATTTTATGCAACCAAAAGTATGGTATCGCAAAATGTCTATATCTCTGCCTCTAGAAGTCATGGAACCATTTCCTTAAAAGTTCCTAAAAGTGGAATGGTTCCTCTTTATGATCAACTTGATTAATCGGAACTTGCTTATCTAGTCTTCACTCACAACGATTTTTTCGCGAAAATCAGTTGTGGGTCGAGGTGACGCACAACTGAGTTGCATTTGACAATGCTCCAGCGTATCCAATCAATTGATTTGGACACGAGGGATGGGGATTGTAGGAATTGCATGGAGGAATAGTCACGCATGAGCAGAGATAAGAACTCTTAAATGTTAGAAAGATATTCGAGGTTATATGTGGGTCAATACTTTTGTGCCACCCTGTACAAGCTCTTAGTTGTTGATATACGAATGTGGTACTATTCCGAGCCTAGGAAGAGTATTTTATAATTACTCTAACATTTAGTTTATATAATGTCCATGTACTATGCCATGACCTTTACCTTACCAATATGACTCAATATGTTGATAGAAAATCGAGATATTTAGTTTCGTAAATGATAATCGAATTGTCTAAATAGCCCACATTTGTGTATGCGCGTCTAGAACATATTGTAGCTTCTGACTGATGTTGTTCTCTTTCGGTAAAATCGAGGAAACACTACTTTAATAAGCTATTTCGTTCACTGGTCGTTGGATAATTGCAAGGGGGATAAACACCCCTTTCGTGCATCTACACCTCAAATCTACCCACACTTTCATATTATTCACGCACACCTTTAAAGAATACCAGCAGTGAGTTCGTGATGTTTTACTTACTTATCTGCCGCTTCTAGTTCAAAACCCTTTTTTAGATGAATAACTCAATCGATATGAATATCACCACGACAATCAAATATTTGAAAAGGCAATTCATATTTTTATCGATTGAAACGCTGATCAATACGCTGGTGTTGATATTGATGGTCCCTTGCACGTTGATTCTAATACGCACTCAGAGTATGCATAACAATTGCAAGTGAGTCTATCCGGAGCTCATATCTCATCATCATGTAATAAATATATTCTACCGTCACGTACTCAGGGTTCTCATAGTTGCTTCGGCGATCGTACAACTCCTTCTTCTTGTCGCTCAAGAAATGATATTCGTGGATTGTTTCATATCAGAAGACATTATATATTCTGGTACGGTTATTTAATCAGAAATACTCTTAAACTGCCAGACTTGAAAGCATCAAAGGTAGGTCAAACTTACTAGCGAAAACAATATTTGATGTTGTTATCGTGAATAAATAAATTGAATTGCAACTACATTTCTTCAGCGAATACACTGGCATTGAGGCTGAATTTCGTTCAGAACGGATTCTTCATGATGTCGAGTGTGCTGTCCCTGGGACTCGTTCTTGAAAGGTTACTGATATTAATCTGAAAAAAAATTAATTTCATTTATCGAACGTACGCGGTTTGGAATGCTGCTGAATATGAATCAATGTGGAGCCATCCAATTCCAATATTCGTTATAATCGGCGTATCACTAGCCTTGGGGACTGTGAAGGTTTATACTCTCTACTTAGGTTTGCCCATCTTACAATATTTTATTTTAAGTCAATAATTCGTTCAGAAATTTGGGACTTTGAGTCGGTTTACTTCGTTTACGGCATCGAGGGGACCACTTTACTCGTATGTGTTTATTTTGTTTAAAATCAACCGGAAATGAAACTTCAGTTGTCCATTATCATAGTTTTCTACGCTCGCTACAAACATCGCTGCATCCCATATGGCGAGGACAGACTCAAGGCTAAATATCAGGTTGTCCAAATATTACTGAATTTTTGACTCAATATTTCTAAAAATTATATCTGCAGATTAATGAAGTACTGGACTTTACCGTTGCTATTCTTCCTTCGGTCATGTTCTCCGTAGTTATGCATACGATTTCCCTTGTCCCCACTGCAATTCGGCAATATACTCTCGAAGAAGTGACTTTCGCCGACAGCTGGTTCGCATACTACTCGGTACATTGTCTATTAGCATCGTTTGGGCAAACACTGTAACTTATCGTGAATCCAGAGTCAAAGCCTCAACTGCATCCTAACTAAAGGAACGCTGATAGTCTGCCACAGAACCATGAGACAACGACTCCGGCGGCTTTTCGGTGCAAGACCAAGGCAAGTTTTTTTCATCTCATTAGCTATGGCAATACAATATGAAAAAACAATAAATAATATTTTTAGTGCTGCAACATGCCCGCGGGTGGCGAAAGATAGCAACGAATACTTTGCTCAGATGCAAACAGCTTGGAAAATCGGAAAGAATTATCAGAAACACGTCCGCAAATGAGCTTACGCACCTAACAGTATATCTTATGATGATTCACTTGTGTATCAAACTTGTTTATTTGCTATTTTGTTTTAATATATTATGTTAAACTAGAGCGTATCCTAGTAAAACGTCTAGAGAGCCAGCTACTTCCACTGAAAATGTGCTGTTAGCGTGTTCGCACGTAGATAATTTCCGAAATACCTGGGCTGTTCTGGATATTTCGTAAATTTCCCACTCATTTTCAAAAATTCAAGCTGTTCGTGCAATCAATGACTCTTTAAGTAGAGTTTAATTGAAAGGAAGGGTTTCGTCTCAGTTCTTGCTATGATTGAGTATTTCCTGTTCGGTCTGCATATTTACTGCCAGAATAGTTTCTGAATTTTCAAGATGAACATCGAATCCAAATTATGTTAATTCAGGCGTGTAATTAGAAATTCAGTTCGATGGGTTTCTAAAAAAATATTGAATCCAAATTGAGAACTCTCAACTTTTTTTTATGATCCTTCCACGTAAAAAACATATGATAACATAAGGCCATTCACTTTTCAAGGGTATGACATATTCACCATGAACACGACAACCGGTTAGAATCCACACAGTTAAAATATCAACTGAAAATATAATCTTCTGCAGCATGTATCGTTGACTCAACATCACTCAATAGATCAGAAAGTTAATGGACTGATAAGCATATGAAGAACACGATTGCTCATTGTCCAGACTATCGGGACAGCCATATCACTTCGTCATCTCTGCCACTCCTCTGCTATCGTGTGCTCTCATCGTCATGCATGACTCAATGCCAGCGTTTTACGATCTCGCAATAGAGAATGCGCACACCTATCCAGACGTAGTTTCTGAATATAACGACCGAAGCGAGCATGAGAAGAGAACGCATCCACGATGCGCCTGGCTTGCTTACAATTTTATCCTACCCATAGATCTTCCCCTATCCTCACCGCGTGCAAATTAACGTGTTCAGGTTATCGCATATCCTCGAATTGACATCGCTTGTCAGCATGCAGCTTCTCCTGTTGCTCTCACTCGCTATTAGCCTCGCATGTGAGTGAATACGCCTTACAGCACGAATATTGAAGCGGAATTGAAGATTCGCTAGTAGACTTCTCCAATTCGGCGCTATATGACGTACACGATTTCAGAGGATTTCGAGAGGTTCGTATTTGTGATATATGTTTTGCCATACAAGCAAAAGTGAGGAAGCTCATTATTGTTTGTTATATTATTGGAAAAATGTTGTTTTATTTACGGTTAGGTTTCAGATGCCCAAAATATACGATCGCTCAAAAGCAATATAGTTGAAACCTAACCGAAAAAATGAAGAACAAATTTCCAATAATAAAATGATTTTAAGATATTAAAATAAAATTCGCTATTCTTCCGCAGGTTCACATCGACAAGTGCGACCTCGGATGCCTGATTTTCGCAGCTTCTCTGGGCGAAGGATTTCAGGTACCCTTCTGAAATTTTCCGTTCATATTCGATAAGCAAAACTTTAAAAACGCCATTCACACGAGAGAAGAAACAAAAATTCACGACATCGGAAAATGGAAAGCAGCGATAAGAATTGCCATCGTAATTTTACGACTAAGAAGACTATTGTGCCAAAAGTCTAACCAATTGTCCCTGTGAGTCCCTCAATTGCGATAATATTGATAAAATATTATGATTACGGATCGGAGAAAATTTTAAAAATTTTACACCCTTCCGGACATTACTGCCAGGATTTCGGATTCGGGCTTTGATATTCACAGGAGCACGAGTGCCTCGGGCCTTACTTGCATTACGTGAGTATCAAAGATTGAATCGTAAAAAAAATTCTGGCCGGGTAGCGGTGACTGGGGTTAAAATTCCTCCGATACGGAATCTTAATATATTGTAGACACGAAACACAGAAGGCCTCGATCCATACGCATCGAATCTATTGTGACCGATAATATCCAGGGCAATAAGTACAGGTAACTGTTGAACAGTTAATTTTTCTTTTTTTCTGATTCCATGTTGTACTAAAAACCATTTTCATAGCGTCGCTAAACTAGCCCAGAAGAGGGACGCGAAGCAAAGAAAGACCCCGCTCACGATAACAGTCAATTACTCATATTTTATGTTATATAAACAATTTGTGTGAGCTCGATTCAAACTGGATTAGTTAAATTTATTATAGAAAATATATATAATCCAAGAAAATATGATGACATCATTTTAGGGACGCGGAAATATTTCAGTTGTCAATAATAACGTCGATGAAACAGCGTACTGGACTGTCATGCTGTACGTAGTCGAGCAAGCGAAAGGTTGTTCAGAAATTATTCCATTCGCATTGACAATAGAATCTGTTAGGTTATGGACGGAAAACTAAAATTTGCTAATTCGCTGAATTTGAATGAATTCTAACAATTTTTAACAATGTATTCAGCCGCTGAGATCGATTTCGAAGTCTACGATACAGCTTACACCCGAGGAGTAGCTATAGTGCCAGACTCGAATATTGTCACATTCATGAACGTAGACACGGTTCTGATCTCCGCGTCGCCAACTGATCAGGTTGGCTGACTTTATGTGTTCAAAAAAGGAACTAGAAGAAAATCAAATTTCGTATTTTTTTTATTTTTAAAAATAGTTTGATGTTTAATCGCATCAAAATATTTACATAATATTTGAATTTGTTTAAAAACAAAATTATACAACTTTTAAAAATATGCCACATGTATTAGGTTGTTGCAAAAGTCCTGTGGAATTTTGATATTTTGCCTTCCATCTTCCTGTTGGATTGATAGATGAACTTCGAGATATTGATTACTAATGAGGCCTTGCATACTCTTACATATGCGCACCCTATCATCATTGCCCAATCAGAGAGGCGAGAACAGGATCCAGTTAAAATTACGAAAATTCATCCATCGAAAACGCAACATTTTCAATATTATGTTTCCTCTGAAGCATGAACGCTCAATTTCTGGTGGTTATATGAAGCTCCCACCTTTACCCTATACATAATTTTTCTTATGCATGCTGGAAGTTAGATAATTTCGAGGAATGAGTTGATCTGCAAAATGACTGCATGTTGCATTTCTGTGTTCATTTTGCTTTTTTCTGAAAAATGAGGAATTCAGATTTTCTGAAAGGAGAAACAAGCAGGCGCCAATATTTCTTATGAGGATATAGCTTCTTCGTGGGTGTATACAGTGCGCATATGACGGAGCCTGTATGTTTGGTCTTCCATTAAGTAAAGCACATGCAGCCACATGCAGCCTGGGTCTGCTCATATTTTTGCTATCATGTAATTTGGTTCAAACCCACTTACATGACATGTCTAACCTATTTTTTGAAAGAACATCAATGGTACTTCTCACCCAACATTATGAAGTTGTTTCATGAATTTTCCCTTCAAATATCTAGATAAATTAATTTAAATCTAAATGTTGTGCTTTTTTTGCAATTGGGTTAATCATAATTGCTTGCGTTGGTTGCTCGATCGGTTTGATTGAAATATACGTGAGCAAAGTTCAAGCATATCCCTAAACAACTCCACGTTGGTTGGCCATTGAGATTTGAGACACGCGAGTTATGATCGTTCAAAGTACTGACACAAAAAACCACAAGAAAACCACAAGAAAAACCACAAGACCTAATAGCATGTTCTTACTCAAAATTCCAAGCGAACTCAGTGACTGCGAGATTGGCCGGGTTTGACAACGCGCTAGACAATAACAAGGATGGTTGCCCGTATGCTTACAAGACACCGTAAGGTGCAAACTGCGTCAGAATTCATAACCAAATTAGCCTATTTAGTGATGGCCCACAGTTTCCCGGAATCTCCTTTCTGGTGCCGCCTCAACTTCTATCACTCGTCATCAGCAAGGGAAATGCTATCCAGCTCCAGACGGACACCCCATTAAGTGATATTATTTAATTATTTCATAAAAATTCGCGTTTTTTTGCATAGAATGAATTATATTGCGATTACATCCAAATTCAGGTTCGAATTTGGATGTAATCGTCCAAATTCGAACCTTTTTACATCAATGTTTTCAGACAGAATAGTTCCGGCGATGGGATTCATCGCTTCACCTGGCTGGAATGGATGCACCAAACCGAATAATGGAGGGTTCCAGTCATTCCGATCGCGCAATGATCTGAATACTCAGACGTACTTCATGATTGACGGCGACAAGTGAGTTCGTATTAGTTTGCATCAACTACGAACTCAGTTATAATAAGACAGTCCGCGGTGCGATGCCACATCCCATTCATTCAATTCACTATCTTGCAACCCAACCCTCTCTGTGTACAAAGAAGGGCACTAGGTCGGATGAGAACTATGACGTCATGCCGCCTTTGATATAGATATATCAAAGGATGCATGACGTCATAGTTCTAGATATAGATATATCAAAGGAGGCATGCCGTCATAGTATAGATATATCAAAGGAGGCATGACGTCATAGTTCTCATCCGACCTAGCGCCTAATGAATAGATGGCGACTCGAATTTCCCATTCTAAGATAAAAATGACGCCTATTGAGTGGCGCAAACATCCGTTCGACAGTGTTGCACGCCACAATTCCAGTTCTACAATTCCACGCTACAATTTTAACGTGACCATGGAGGTGCTTCCTAATTTGGACGCAAAGCATGCCGTGTCAATCCAACAAATGCCGCCCACGAAATTGGAAGATTCGAAACTGTCAGTGCCTAGTAGAGTTAGAGAGTAGCGTCTCTTCATTTGTCCTACTCATTTGTACGATTTAATTTTCATTCGTTCGTTCATTCTTTTATTATTTATTGGATATGCAAGAAATGGTCGAGATGGAAACGGGGGGGGGGGGGGGGTACGACATTTCCGTAACCGTCATTTCCGCAACGGAGCGCCGTTTGCTTGAGAGCAGGCATAGCAAAATTGGAGTTCATTCATTGTTACCAGTATGTGCTCCCATAAATTGGTATATATATATATACATTTTGTTTCCAGGTGACTTCCACTCCAAAACAACGTATAGGGTTCATGGTATGTGGATTTCCACGACCCCCTATATGTTGAAACTCAAAATCGCATGGACACAAGAATTGTATATGCAAAGGGCACATACTGGTAACAATGAAACAACTCCCAAGTTGCAACGCAAACTCTCAAGCAAATGGCGCTCCGTTGCGGAAATGTCGAACCCCCGGAAACGGATGTCCGTCGACTTGTCGATTCGGGTTTCTTGCGGAATTTTTGAGATTCAGAGTGAATACTATTGACTAATTCGGAGGATAATATCTTTATATTATATAATTGTTATAATATATTAATATATAATAATAATGTATTTAATATATTATAATATTCCAGAATCACGGGCTCTGTCCAGCAGCATGTGGAATTCACGAATGCCAGTGTAGCATATTCTCCTTTGAATACAAAACGAGCTTGGCGATATTTTAGGAAATCTACGTTACATTCACAAACAATGAGGCTGGCGAGGGATACCTGCTGCGATATTCGTCCACGATTGGGCAGAAGACATCGACGACTGGACTAACCAGTACAAGTTAGTGTTCACGAGTGCTCATGCTACTGTTTTGATCAGACAAACTACTCGAAGACTAGTATTACCAGTTTTACGTTAATATAGGAATTGACTGTGTTTTCCCGCACTTTTTATAGCTTTTGCGAAAAAAAACATGATTTAGCGGGCACCTCCGCTCCTAGCGTCACCACTCCTCATCAATCTCCGCTGACTACAAGTTCCGCCTGCAAAATATCAGGTTGGAACGGAATACTAATAAAATTTTGTCATTTAGTTTTTCAGGTGCTCTGTTCTCTGCCATGCTGATCTCCATTCTCCTCCAGAGAAGTGGCTAAATCTGTTCAAGAATTCAATAACGCAAATAAATAAATGCAAATTTTAAAATGCGAACAAAGCGTAAACAAATAACTAAAAATGTTTTGCAAACAAGCATGACGGCATAGCCACATGTGTATACTAATACCTATTTGACTACTTCATATATTGCTTAAAAATTATATTGTACAGAACGGATACCATTTTGTGTCCTTTTACCACTGCTTCGCTCTGATGTTGTTCTCTTTCGGCAAGACCGATAAAACACTACTTTAATAAGCCAGATTGCTCACTGGTGAATGGATACTGCCAGGGATAAGCACCCCTTTCGTACATCTACACTTTAATTCAGCCCCCACGATTTTAAAGATTTCAATCGTAGCTGCACAATTACTGTGAAAACTCGTACACAGTAGTTTCGATTGGTCATGTCTCACCCGTCAATCCTCGCAGTATAGTCATGGGAAACTTCACCGATTTGAACAAGGCTTTTGTGTACTTGTTGATTGAAACGTCTATCAACACGATATCGCTTATTGTTATGGCTCCCTGCATGTTTATTCTCGTCCGCACGCAGAGTATGCATAACAATTGCAAGTAAGTTCAAACCGAATACCGAAAACTTTAGAAAACAATTCCTTAGCGCGAATAATTTAATAAACATTTGAAAGATATGCCGATCGATTCGTGAAACAGTATTGCAGTTTAAGAATACATAATCCCATTTCAAAGTGTACTCATTCGAAAACACTCTCAGGGTTATCGTAATTGCTTCGGCAACTGTTCAACTAATCCTACTTGTCGATCAAGAAGTGATGTTCATCAAGAATTTCACTTCGGAGGACATTATATACTCGGGTGCGGTAGCATTACAATAACTACTTCGATATTTAAACAGAATCATTTGTCAGCGAATATTCAATTTTGCTATCTCAATTTTGTATCTCAATTTTGCTCAGAACGGACTTTTTGTAATGTCGAGTGTGCTATTCCTCGTACTTGTTCTAGAAAGGTTTGCAAAAAAATGTTATCTAATAGCATTTCAATTTTTTGAACCTACGCTATTTGGAATGCTGCCGAATACGAAACACGCTATAGCCATCCTATTCCGCTGATCATGATAATATTCGTCTCATTGGCCATGGGGATCCTAAAGGTGTATGCGCTTTACATAGGTGAGCTGAAACTATCAAGCTTTTCAAACTTTTTAAACAAAAGTGCTTGGTATAGTTCAATAATGTTCAGGTATCTGGGATTTTGAGACGATCTACTTCATTTACGGAATCGAAGGAACCACTTTGACAGTATGTTTTATGATAGATCTCATAAAAATAGTATTGTTCAGTTCTCAATTATTATAATCGTATACGCTCGCAAAAAGCATCGCAGTATTCCTTATGACATTCATCGTCTCAAAACAAAATACCAGATAATCTAATCGTTAAGAATTTGGCACAAGTATGCCAGAAAATGAACGAAATTCTACAGATAAACGAGGTGCTCGACTTTACGGTCGCCATTCTCCCTTCAGTTATTATATCTGTTGTGATGCACACAGTTTCCCTCATTCCAAGTGTCGTAAGGACATATTACAAGGATGCTGTGACGTTCTCAGACAGCTGGTTCGCATACTACTCAGTACGTTCCTAATATAATTGAAGTAGTATTAAGTGAATAAACTTTGACACATCTGGCAAAATGTATTTTCAGTCGCAAAGTCTCAACTGCATCCTCACCAAACTAACGCTCATAGTTTGTCACAAGAACTTGCGACAACGGCTTCAATTGATGTTCGGTGCTAGGCCAAGGCTAGTTTATTACAAATCTTTCTCTCATGGAATGAAGAAACATAAATATCGAGGTACTGCAGAAGTAAATTCTCAATTATCACATACTAGGACCTGAAAAAATAGGGTTTCAACATCTCGATTTCACTAAATTTCATAAATATTTCTTCTGCAGCACTCCACAGGGCGCGCCTGTCGGGCGTGATAACGCGAAAGAGAGGGATCAGTACTTCGCCCAGATACAGATTGTGTGGTATGTCGGAAACACAAACTAGAATCCCGAATACTGATGAGCTTACTCCCCTTAATCAATCTCTCACCTGGATATCCCGAAATGTCTACAATATTTTGTTGTCTACTTTATAGTTAGATACTGTGTTAAACATGAACAAACACGCATTACTAAGATCTAACTACCTGACAAATTCCATTTTGTTTGATAAAAATTTGCTAGTAATGTGTTCACACTCGAAAATTTCCGAAATACACATTCCGTGCTGATTGGACCCTTCTGTGTGTCTTGTTTTCTTACTCGATCGACGCCTGTTTCCATACCAACGAATTGATGATGTGCACGCACACCGAGATAGATAAAAGGAGGAGGAGGAAGAGCTAATCACCTGTTTCATCACTCGAAAACGCTCGCACCTGGCGACTATTTCGTACATTTCCCACTCATTTTGAGAAAATCTTGCTGTTCGTGTAAACTCTGATTCTATAAATAGAGTTCGGACGTTAAACAGTGGAAACGGTTATATGTTATTTTATTTATCTATTATCTATTATATGTTATTTTTTTATCTATTATATGTTATTTTTTCGTTGTATATCATCCGTCTGTGCATGATAGAAGGACAGAAAAGTGTCACACACTCTCTTTTTTCAAGGATAGCACATATTCAGCATATTCAGCGGGCCATGAATACGAGTACTGATTACGTTGTGCTGTGCACCGAATTAACTGTCAACACATTTTCGCTGCTTATGATGGTTCCGTGCATGTACATTCTTGTGCGGACGCAGAGCATGCACAACAATTGCAAGTGAGTTGATTTTGATTTTAGTTGTTTTGAAATAATATTTATTTAGTATTCAAATTTTTTTTTTGAAAAAAATGAATTTTAATATCGCTTTCTCAGAGTACTTGTGATCGCTTCGGCCGCCGTTCAACTTTTTCTACTAGTTGTTCAATGCGCATATCTCGTGAATAATTTGGCTTCGGGTAACATTCTGGTGTGGTCAGGTTCGCATATTTTTATAATAAAATCGCATAAGGGTTCCTACACAAATTGAAACTTTGAACGTAAGACAAATCTAAAATTTCGGGAAATCTACGGAATTTCTTGTGAAGAAAATGTCTAGTACTTCTTCAGGCAAACTGTTATGAAAAAAGTTGCTTCACTGAACCTCAAATTACGGGCAAAGCCTTCCTTCTGCAGATTATCATGTACCGTACGCTATGGCTCAAAATGGACTTTTCGTAACGTCAAGTACTTTATCGCTTGGGCTGGTACTCGAAAGGTTTGCTGAAGGAAACTCGATTAACGGATAATTCATACATTTCCGAACATACGCCGTTTGGAAGCCAACCCAATACGAGTCAAAATGGGGCCATCCCATTCCTCTAATTATTATTTTCTGCGTCTCAGCTGCAGCAGGATTACTGAGAGGATACCACGTATTCTTAAGTGGGTGGACTACTTTTATTTTTACTAACAAATGCACGTAGTCACATAATTCACAAGATCTGGAAAAATGAGCACAAACACATCAAATATGCATTAATAAATATAAATGTTAACAGATATTTTGAACTGGGAGACGATCTATGTCGTGTACGGTATCGAGACCATTACACTGCTCGTTCGTTTATTGATCCCGATTACTTTTAAGGGTAACATGTTTCAGAAAGCAATCTTCATAATTGCATATGCACGCCGAAAATCGCAGGAAATTCCATATGGTGAAAAGAGACTGAAGACCAAATATCAGGTAGCTATCAATGCAGATCAATGTCCTGTAATCGTATTTAAGGTTCAAGAAGTGTTCAACTTCTCACTCGCAATTCTCCCCTCAATCACCGTATCCGTAGTCATGGACACGATTTCCCTAATTCCCAGTCTCCTGAGGGCTGGAGGAAACAACGACTTATCCTATGAAGCCAGTTGGCTCGTGTACTATGTGGTAATATTTATAAACATTGTTTTGCATTCTATGTACAAGTTATTTAGCTATGTCAGTCCAGTGGTTGAGACAGTATCTGTAATTGTAATCTTTCTAATTGTTCCAGGCGCACAGTCTCAACTGCATTCTCACAAAACTCACTCTGATTGCGTGCCATAAGCGAATGCGCGAACGCTTTCAACGATTTTTCTACTCGAGACTCAGGTTTGTTCAAGCAATACTCGCTATCAATTTGTATTGGATTAAAACTTGGTACAGAAAAATAACAATATTTATCAGCACCGACAGCAGTCAGTACTTTCTGGACACAGCAAAGTATACGGACGACCACTTCTCACAAATGCAGAATGTGTGGCAAACGACGAAAAAAGATTACGATGCAGAGACAAAGACGTGATAGACATCCTCGTCATGATTGCATTTCGATAAATTCGCAATAGCATTTTTTTCACCCACTTATTCAATTTCGAGAGTGGCAAAACTTAAATACAATGCATTCCGCGTAGCACTATCATAACTCATCATTTATCACTGTCGTTGTGTTGTTCGATTAATCAGATCATCTCCTGTTGATTTGCCCATTGTTGCCTTCCTTATGACGAGCATTGTCCCATTGTGCCTTCATCTGTTCGAAGTGGTCTCTGCCCTCCTCTTCGAAGTTTCGGATGATACGTGCGCCTCTGGGAGTGCTAGAAAATTTTTAGCGCAAAGTCAGACTGCTAAACGAGATAGTGTAACTTCAAAAGAATCACATCTCGGAACTTGATATCACTAGTGCGTGATCAACGAGAAATTACGGGATCTCAGAAAGGAAGTAACGTTTTGAAAATTCACGTCAGTCTGTCGACGAAGAGCAGCTGGAATCGCTGCCTCATGCCCTTGTGACAGATGATAAGCGTGAGCTTAGTTGCTATGCAGTTGAGACTGTGGATCTGGAAATTTAATGGCTTCACTCAATTTTTTTTCGCTAAAATATTGAAAATATAACATTGATGTGGTTACAACTGGATCAAAAACAAGATAAAATGACAGTACCGGGAAGTAGATCAAGCAGCAAGTGGCCTAGGAAATAACTCCGTAAAACCAGAGCAGGGTAGGGACGAGAGAGAAGGTGTGCATGACGGCCGAAACGAGAACCGATGGAAGGATGGCGACGGAGAAATCGAGCACTTCTTTCACCTGAAATTGTCGTTTCGCAATAAGAACTATGTAATATTTAACTTGTTTTTATTAAAATTTGAATTAAAGGATACACATTCATATGATAACATTGCATTTCTATCGGAGCTCACTTGATACTTTGTAGTGAGTCGATTCATGCCATACGGAATAATGCTGAACTTGCGGCGGGCAACATATATTATGACGATTGATATCTGAAAACTTCGAATATCCCATATGGGCATTGATAGGCACTAACTAGAAACGTCGAAGTCTCTGCTACGTATATGATGACTATTGCCTCGACCACACGCTTCACTAAATTTAAAGTAACTCATGATAAGATCTGACGCACGCGTGCAAAAGTTTATTGATAAGTCTGACACAAGCGTGAAAAGTTAATTGAGGCAAATTTGCATATAACACTTACAATAGATGTTCAAATAAACTGTAAACATGGCCAATCCGAGGCAGATGAGGATAGTCAGCATCAATATAATGAGGTGTCGACCGGTCTTCTCATAGGCCGCTGCACGCCAAACGGCAAATAATCTACAGAAAAACAGAAAAGTCAATCAAGTAAAACATCACTGGAACGTTTGGAATTCGATGCATTTTTCGTAAGGTTGGTGAAGTACAAGGATAATAATTCGAAATGTTCTTAGATGGAGAGAAATGATGAAATCCAAAGATCTAATTATTTTCTATTGGAGAGCTTTTGGTTGCCCGAAAAAAGAACATGCTTTGGAGCTGGTTATCCCCCCCACGCTATTTCCCACCTCTCAAGCACGAGAGACAACGAAAGATTCCCGGACATTATGAAGAGCGTGTTCTGAATGATTGTGAAGACCTGCTCCTTGTCTGAAACTTCTTTGAAAGTTTCCACCTATGCTTTGGAACTGAAGGCGGAATATTGTCGTTTGTGTTTTTTTTTCTAGTGGAGTGGGTAAAATAGCATGATCAAAGAAATTTAGAGAAGAAGAAACAAGAGACCAGCAGTGTGATCGAGGTTTTCGATTATGAAGTCATGAATGAAAAGGGCCGTTTGAACGAGAAGAAGAGAGAGTTGAATGCTGCCTGAGGTCACCAGCAAAACTCTAAAAATCGGACTTTCCCCTTTATCAATTGGCAAAGTTTCGTTTTGAATCACCACGAATTTACACTTTGAGCACTCTGCGTATTGCAATCTCGTGCGTATTTCATTGAGAAAGGGACTATGATGCAAGCAGCTGTAATTACAGCTTCGAATTTCCGATCGCTTCATTATGCGTCCTCTCGCGCTGGTAGAGAGCGTGCAGAATGACAAGGCGCCAGTTCTTGCTAAACCATCCCTAGGAATGATTCGTCAAATGTTTCACAACGAAACAGGGGAAGAAATGTGCGATCTCACTTGCAGTTTGGATGCATTCCCTGCGTGTTCAGCATTGTAACAATGCACGGAAGCATGACTAGCAGCGAAATCGAGTTCACCATCGTCTCGATTGAGAGAAAGAGATACGCGGATGCAGGAGCCATTCAATTATATTTTGTTACAGGAGCTGAAAAATGTATAGCTTGCAGAGAAAGGAATGCCAAGATACTAAAATCGAATTTACGCAACGAAATGGAGTGAAATGTGGAACTCGCATTCAATCCAATTTTGACTTTTTTTGTGAAATCGGAGGAGATTAACTCGATGGGAAAGGAATGCAGAGGAATTCGAATCTGAAAAGGACTGAGATGCTTCAGGAATTGTTCAAGTAATTTAAAGACCAAGGATATTAAGGGGTGGGGCAAAATAAATGCACCTCGAACAGATTGTAAATGAGAAATCCGGAATAGGTCCTGACTAGGGTGGCGAAAATGGCTCAACGGGTCGTCTTTTAGAGAGCGAGAAAGGGTCAGAAAAGGATAGAGAGGATATCCCTCCCGCTGGCATAGATGAGCCTTGTGCCATTTGTGAGCCGTTTCGGACGGCTCACAAACGGCTCAGGGGAAGAGACGCGAGAGAGTGTGTGGATGTGAGAGAGCAGGGAAGGGGGACTGCCAGGGGGATAGACGAGGTGAGAGACTGCCGATGCTCTTGAGCCGCCAAAAACGGCTCACAAACGGCTCAGGGTTGTAAAACGGCTCGAGCCAACGAGAGGGAGGCTGTAAACACCCCTCTCAAGGATGAGTCGCGAGAGGGGGTAAACAAGACGGATATCCTTGAGCCATTCTCGCCACCCTAGTCCTGACCAAGAAAATTATACGATCGCGTGCGAGCCTCGCATTTTCGTCATCTCTATCGTCATATATTTTCGCAAGAAATGCACAGTAAAATTCGATTTGATAATTTATGAACAGTTCGAAATTGGGGCCGCCGTCTCATCATTCTACAAAATCTCTCGACCGGTTCAGAGACAGAATGCGTAGAATGGAAAGACTGTGTTGTCGGAACTCTAACTCTATTGAATACTGACTCGATGTGTTCATGCTCATGGCGATCGAAGTAGATCAAGAAATATTATTTGAGACCAAATATCACTCATTTCGGAAAGCTATCATCGATTTAGCTTGGCTTGTGGCGTGAAATTTGCCGTAGAGGGTTGACTGATTGCATTAATATAGTATTAGCGCCTCAAAGAACGAACAAGGAAACAGGGCAAATACGAGCTAGGAAGGTGTGCTCTAATGCTGTCTGATTAAAGCAAACATCTTTTTACTATGCCTGAATTCCTTGATGATTGGTAGATTTCATTCACGGCGGCAAACCATAGCACAGATTCACGTGCACAGTTTGAATGATTTTCATTTTTTAAAAATATGGTATTCGTGCATGCGCACATATTCAAACGGTGATAACCAAAAGTTTCGAGAGACTAAAAGGTTCACACCTGAAAATGGTTTCAAATTCTAACAAGGGAATGGTCAATCAATAATTTAAAATTGATAGAAATGACTGTTATACGTTGAAATTGTTTCCAATGGAGACCACAAATCGTTTTTCAGAAAGTGCTCCCAGACCCCTAGAATCGATTTGTGCGACCTACATTTTTGCGTGCGAAATTTCCAATGCTCGGGCACGAGAATATCACATCACCTCAAGACGAGGGAAACGTAGCTCTCGTAGCCTAGTGGGTTGTGAAAGTGGCCAACTTTTGCCGCCGCGAGTTCGATTCCCAACCCGAACAAAATATTTTTGCAATTTCATAAAAGTTATTAGACGTTAATTCAATGTGATAAATACGACGATAAGTCTTATCTGTGGATCTACCATCATTTAAGTTTTTCCACACTTCCCTGCCCCATTGCTTCACTCGATTCTTTCAAAAAGTTCATCGACGAAATATCAAACGATATGGTTCGTTGCTATACCATGATCAAAGATCCATCAAATAAACGTTAAAAAATTGCAAAAATATTTTGTCCGGATTGGGAATCGAACTCGCAGCGGCAAAAAGTTGGCCACTTTCGCAACCCACTAGGCTACGAGAGCTACGCTTCTCTCCTCTTGAGGTGATGTGATATTCTCGTGTCCGAGCATTGGAAATTTCGCACATAAAAAGGTAGGTCACACAAATCGATTCTAGGGGTCTGGGAGTACTTTCTGAAAAATTATTTTAAGTCTCCATTGGACACAATTTCAACGTATAACAGTCATTTCTCTCATTTTTAAATTATGAATTGACCATTCCCTTGTAAGTAAGGGTTGCTAGATGAGCGGGAATCTCTAGAATTCAGAAAACGGGATTGTCAGTTCTCGAATGTCGATGAAACAAAAATTTTCCCTTCACGATCAATCGTATGCACATTTTGAAATGACAATACTATTCTAGCATGAAACCCAAGCTAAAAGAAATTAAAGGAACCAGGCTATTTGCCCCTTCATTTGTTCCAGTACTGCGTTTATTTGCAAAGCGTGTGCACAGATCCTCAAGTAAAGTCTTGGAGATGAACAGACTTTCCAATAATTTACGGATAATATCAGGTTTGCGGGAAAGTCTTTGTCCATGGTTTTGCTCTTCGCAAGTGCGCTTTGGCGTTCCCTCGTTCCTAGTGAATAATAGCCAGTGATGGGCCTTTATAGTAAACAACTCCCCACTCCCTTTTCTTCAGTCAAGCTCTAGTAGAGCAACGATGTATGTTCCTGGTGACACCCACTTCCGACATGTTATGCTTTACCTCTCTCTATCCTACAGCACAATGAAGGATTCAGATACCCTACTGAAGAATGTTTATCAAACACATACCCCCTCTACAACACCTTCAGGAATTGGATCCATAGCTTCGAGGAAGACGAATTTTCCCTCAATGAATGGGTTCGATCGGGGAGACCGCGTTGGTTGCCTTTTGAGACTTTGAAGAAAGCTGTTGAAACGGACTCATATCAAAGTGCCTGTGAAATGACTATTGCACTTAGAGTCCACAATAGCACTGTCAGATAAGGCTTGAGATCTCTTGAAATGAAGGAAATTTATCGGTCGATTCATACTCCCCCATGATCTGATCCAAGCCATCCGAGACCGTCGAGTCGATGATTCCATTACTCTCCTCATTCTCCGATGCAGGGATCGACGACTGGAACGGCTAATAACGAGGAATGAGACGTGGGCCTTCTACGATAACAAGCTCAGCGGATCGGAGAAGGATGGACTCCTCAGGGTGTATCCAAACTTGAACTGCACACCAAGAAAAACAAGCTGTCAAAGCGGTGGGGAGAGGATGGCGTTATCAACTCGGAGCTACTCCCTGAGGGCATGGTAATCACCGGGGCCAAGTACGTCACACAACTACAGAATTTGAATTTGGAAGTCGATCGTTCAAACCTAAAGGGCAAGAAAGTGTATAATCGGCAAAATTACCCCCGTTCCTATGACTCAATTCAAGCAAGAACTGGCAGGTGGACGGTTCTCCCGCACCCACCGAATTCTCCTGACTTGGTTACGTCGGATTACTGGCTTTTCGAAGGCCTGTCAGTAGAGTAGGAAGGTAACAATTGACCATCATATTTGGCCAGGTATACGGTAGGTCAAAGTTGACCACTTCAAAGGTATACGGTAGCTAGCGCGGGAGCCATCAAGTATACGGTAGCTAGCGCGGGAAGGTATATCAACTAATCGATATTTCACCCAATCTATTGATCACTTGGTAGATCACGCGGATTACAATAGCCCACTTTTGATCTACCTCAGATCCCCCAAGTTGCATTCTCTCCACTCAGTCCTCCCAGCCTCGTCCCTAAGAAAGATTTATGAATTGACGAGAGACTGTGTAGTTTGAGGAGAGTGCAGGGGAGGACACGCAAGCGTGTTATACTAGAGGCCCCACGCAATAAAGGGAGAGAGGATGCCGAAAATCTTTCTGAATTGCCGTTCGTCCACCCTTCAAGAACACCTATTGCCATTTCTTTTTCATATCAATTCATGGGCCACACTTTGGAAGAGAGATTGTAGGAGAGTGTGAGAGAAGTAGATGCCAGCTGCTTTGAACTTACAACATGCGAGAGAATACTTCATATACACTTCTCTCCCTCCTCTTCATCACTTGCATATTGCGAAATCAAGTAAAGATAATCTCAATCAATATACTACAGACCTTCTTCTAACAAAGACTCACTAATGACTCAATTATCTGATCACAAAGTCATCTCCCACGCACAATACATTATTACATGTCAGAGGAGTGGGGCAGAGACCCTTGAAGGAAGATAGTAATTGAAGCATCAACATTGCACTGAATTATCACTCCTCCCTTTTAAGAACAACTTTCATTTGCCATGCCTTCTTCCTCGCCAAAACGTGAAAGAAAATTTGTAGGCTCAAAAAATCGTAATTTTCGGCTAAACAGTCTCGACTTCGCCATATTCTTTCGAAAATTTCGTCGAATACGTCCCCTTCGATTTTCATTTAAATTTGCGCTCAGAGGTAAAATTGCACGAGGAATCGAATGAAAAGAAAATTGGGTTGTTATCGAGCACTAGTTTTTCATGGCATCAATTTTGAAGATTCAAATGACCGTAACTTTTTTTCACAGATGAGCTAGCCCTTCACTTCCAACAGAAAAAATACTTATCTCGAAGAGATCTTTCAGAATTACTATATATGTACGGGGTTTGGATGAGCCGTTCAAAATTTAGAAAAACCGACCTCGCCGTTGAGGCGCGCCACAGGGAATGAGGGGTCAGAGATACGGCTTCCTAAGCTCGATTTTCGTGATCTATCTGAAAAAGTACCCCTAGGGACACATTTTCAGCATAGGTTAAGTTTTACTTGTACGGACACTGCAAGGAACATCTCAATTCTTTCAGAATTCCTCTGTTATGCACTAAGAAGGCAGGTCTATTCCGATGTGGAATACTTTACTTGCATTTTGAGGCATGCTGGTTCAGTTTACGTGTATTCTACTCACAATTTCAGCAAATGGGGTATGATTGTGGACCTTGAAATTGGCAGGTATGCGTTTTTCTGAGTGGTCTGAGCTAAGCTGACATATTTTGTGCTCATTTTTTCGAGTCACATTCGCAAAACTACTCATATTTCATCAAATATGGCGTACTTCGTGTGGTATCTTTGCTGAAAGGGCATGTTTTGAGCATATTCTGCACTAAATGGTACCTTTTGGGCAAAAACTGATATGCTTATGACAATTCTGGGCCTATCTGACATGCTTTCCATGACTTTTAAGCCATAATGGCATGGTTTGAATGCATTCAAACCGTAATTGCAGCCAATAGGACATGCTTGTAGACCTTCAAAAGCTTGTTGGTATGCGTTTTTCTGAGTAGTCTGAGTTGAGCCGACATGTTCTGCGATCATTTTTTGAGCCCCACTCGGATGTCCTGAGCGTATTCTGAGAAAACATGCCCGTACTTCATCTAATATGGTGTGTTTCATGCGTTGTCTCTGCTGCTGAAAATGAGATGTGTGAGTATATTATGTACTAAAAAGGCATACATGTTCTTGTTCAGAGCACAATCTGAGATGTTTAGGGCAATTGCCAATTTGACATGTTATGTGCGTATGCTACAAACAACTTCAATGGATGAGAATCTGATGAATTTGAGAGACATTACCAATTCAACCTCGTGCACAATGGTGTGCCTGACTGATCGCGCAAATTAAATTATCATCAGATGCGAGGCTCGCGCTATTGGTCTAAAATTTGCAAGAACACATTAACAAGCAGCTTTAGACTACTCAAAGGCTCATTCTCTGGAACTATCTTAGTTCAGAGTGGTAGTCATGCATAGGCGTATGACTCGCCATTTGAAATTTCTATATAAACTTCTTAACCATACTCGTCTTGCAATTCAAC
Source organism: Pristionchus mayeri (assembly GCA_036245805.1). Classification (NCBI taxonomy): domain Eukaryota; kingdom Metazoa; phylum Nematoda; class Chromadorea; order Rhabditida; family Neodiplogasteridae; genus Pristionchus; species Pristionchus mayeri. The sequence goes on from BTRK01000006.1 coordinate 16,934,020, forward strand.
AAGCCAACAGATCGGATATTCACTGCCTTGATGGAATGCTATCGGAGATCGAAACAATTGCACTCGATAGAGCTCAAAGTAATGCCATTCTCAAATTCCTACCAATAATGTGTTCTTGCAAATTTTAGACCAATGGCGCGAGCCTCGCATCTGATGATAATTTAAAGGAGTGCTCCAGGGAATGTTCAGCCACCCATAGTTATAGTGTGGATATTGAAGAGGGCACTCACCCGATCAGAAATCTCTTTCTACGAAGTTCCACAGACGACTCTGAGGCTATTTACATACTCGCAAAGTTCATTGACAGCGCAGGGTAGTGACTTGTTCGTTTATGTTTCACTCGCTCTTCTTATTTCTCACCTCTTTCTCGGGCTAAATTCGCTACAGTTTCCCATTGAGAGCGCAGAATTTTCGTGGTGGGACTAACATTCATTCCCTGGAGCACCCCTTTAATTTGCGCGATCAGTCAGGCACACCATTGTGCACGAAGTTGACTTGGTAATGTCTCTCAAATTCATCAGATTCTCATCCATTGAAGTTGTTTGTAGTATACGCACATAACATGTCAAATTGGCAATTGTCCTAAACATCTCAGATTGTGCTCTGAACAAGAACATGTATGCCTTTTTAGTACATAATATACTCACACATCTCATTTTCAGCAGCAGAGACAACGCATGAAACACACCATATTAGATGAAGTACGGGCATGTTTTCTCAGAATACGCTCAGGACATCCGAGTGGGGCTCAAAAAATGATCGCAGAACATGTCGGCTCAACTCAGACTACTCAGAAAAACGCATACCAACAAGCTTTTGAAGGTCTACAAGCATGTCCTATTGGCTGCAATTACGGTTTGAATGCATTCAAACCATGCCATTATGGCTTAAAAGTCATGGAAAGCATGTCAGATAGGCCCAGAATTGTCATAAGCATATCAGTTTTTGCCCAAAAGGTACCATTTAGTGCAGAATATGCTCAAAACATGCCCTTTCAGCAAAGATATCACACGAAGTACGCCATATTTGATGAAATATGAGTAGTTTTGCGAATGTGACTCGAAAAAATGAGCACAAAATATGTCAGCTTAGCTCAGACCACTCAGAAAAACGCATACCTGCCAATTTCAAGGTCCACAATCATACCCCATTTGCTGAAATTGTGAGTAGAATACACGTAAACTGGACCAGCATGCCTCAAAATGCAAGTAAAGTATTCCACATCGGCTCAGAATTGTCATGATCATTCAAAGTTTGCTCAACATTCAAATAGACCTGCCTTTTTAGTGCATAACAGAGGAATTCTGAAAGAATTGAGATATTCCTTGCAGTGTCCGTACAAGGAAAACTTAATCTATGCTGAAAATGTGTCCCTAGGGGTACTTTTTCAGGTAGATCACGAAAATCGACCTTAGGAAGCCGTATCTCTGACCCCTCATTCCCTGTGGCGCGCCGCAACGGCGAGGTCGGTTTTTCTAAATTTTGAACGGCTCATCCAAACCCCGTACATATATAGTAATTCTGAAAGATCTCTTCGAGATAAGTATTTTTTCTGTTGGAAGTGAAGGGCTAGCTCATCTGTGAAAAAAGTTACGGTCATTTGAAACATCGAAATTGATGCCATGAAAAACTAGTGCTCGATAACAACCCAATTTTCTTTTCATTCGATTCCTCGTGCAATTTTACCGCAAATTTAAATGAAAATCGAAGGGGACGTATTCGACGAAATTTTCGAAAGAATATGGCGAAGTCGAGACTGTTTAGCCGAAAATTACGATTTTTTGAGCCTACAAATTTTCTTTCACGTTTTGGCGAGGAAGAAGGCATGGCAAATGAAAGTTGTTCTTAAAAGGGAGGAGTGGTAATTCAGTGCAATGTTGATGCTTCAATTACTATCCTCCTTCAAGGGTCTCTGCCCCACTCCTCTGACATGTAATAATGTATTGTGCGTGGGAGATGACTTTGTGATCAGATAATTGAGTCATTAGTGAGTCTTTGTTAGAAGAAGGTGTGTAGTATATTGATTGAGATTATCTTTACTTGATTTCGCAATATGCAAGTGATGAAGAGGAGGGAGAGAAGTGTATATGAAGTATTCTCTCGCATGTTGTAAAGTTCACAGCAGCTGGCATCTACTTCTCTCAGACTCTCCTACAATCTCTCTTCCAAAGTGTGGCCTATAGCTCTATATGACTATACATGACCATGAATTGATATGAAAAATAAATGGCAATAGGTGTTCTTAGAGGGTGGACGAACGGCAATTCAGAAAGATTTTCGGCATCCTCTCTCCCTTTATTGCGTGGGGCCTCTAGTATAACACGCTTGCGTGTCCTCCCCTGCACTCTCCTCAAACTACACAGTCTCTCGTCAATTCATAAATCTTTCTTAGGGACGAGGCTGGGAGGACTGAGTGGAGAGAATGCAACTTGGGGGATCTGAGGTAGATCAAAAGTGGGCTATTGTAATCCGCGTGATCTACCAAGTGATCAATAGATTGGGAGAAATATCGATTAGTTGATATACCTTCCCGCGCTAGCTACCGTATACTCGATGGCTCCCGCGCTAGCTACCGTATACCTTTGAAGTGGTCAACTTTGACCTACCGTATACCTGATCAAATATGATGGTCAATTGTTACCTTCCTACTCTACTCCTGTCCTAATCCCATAGCGATAGGAAATTCAATTCCCGTGGAAGTCTCGAGTCTGCTCACAAGCAATTATTTTGTTAGCGCCCATGCGGGTTCTAAAGGAAGTTGATCCATACATTGCAGGTACGTTGGGCACATATTGTCAATAATGAGGACAAGTATATTTGAGCTCATGCTTTTCCTTACCCCATGAAATAAAGTTTTGAAAAATGGACAAAGACGTTCCCGCCAACCTAATAAAAAAAAGAGCAAAACTTTTGGAGGCATGGGGAATCGAACCCCAGACCTCGCGCATGCGAAGCGCGCGCTCTACCCCTGAGCTATGCCCCCAGACGCTCTCTCGTCACTCCGTATAGTCCAATAGATTAATATTTTTCTATGCAATGATGAATGAAAACACGGAACTTTGCCAATAACACAGCTTGCGTAAAGCTGTGTCAGGTAATCGATGAAGCAGGCACAATATCGAACTTTGAAACTCTGCATAATGTAGAGATCATAAATGAATGGTTTAGGATCATTCGTAAGTGCACGGTAATTCATGAGAATATTTATTCGACTTTGCGTTGGTTTGATGTCGGTTTTCTACGAGATCTTGTGAGTGAACATGCATTTAACTCGGGCATTCGAGGGGCAGGGCACTAGAGAGCCATTTGCTGCAATAATTATATTAATTAATTAATGTTTTAATAAATTTTAAAATTTAATATAATGCGAGCTCAATTTCTTACTCTCGGGTAGTCGTCGGGGAGGGGATGGATGGGCGGAGTCTGCAATATTTAAATTTAATTTATATTTTTAGTTTTGTAAAATACCGTTCTGCATTTCTTGCAGCAGACCCAGATCAGAGCACACGCGGTGATTGCCTGCAAATAACTTTGTATTTTTTAAAATTAATTTTAATTTTTAAATTAATTTATTAATCTTGGAATTATTTACAAATAATCTCGTGCTTGAACCAACAAGCAAACATTGAGAAATGAATGTAGAACCTACAATCGACACTACGACTATGATGATGATGACGATGAGGCTGGAATTTGGGTGAATTAATCAATATCCCGAATTAAAAGGTCAAATATTTGTTTTAATACTCCAAAATATATGTCAAAGTTATTCTAAACTAGTATCTAATTATAGTATAATAATTTTTAATTCGAGTTGGGAAAATAAATTCAATTTTTAAAAAAAAGTTGACATGAGGATCTGAATCTGACCCAAGGGACTAGTTACAGTAGGTTAGAGTTACTGTAGTTTCGATAGTGCAGGTGCTCCCAATCTGCTAGGGCGTATTTAAAACCAGCTAAAATTCTTTGTCGCATTGGTCTTTGCTGTTTTGTACCCCCCCCCCTCCCCATTTTCGTATGGCAATAACTAAGGAATTTGCTAAAGAAAGACCTTATCTATATTGTCTTTACTAATAAAAAGATGATTTACCATTCATTAAGATTTGTTTTTAAAAAAGAACTCACCCGGTGTTGTCATCGGAAGAGGAGGAGGAGCGAGAGGAATAGGAGGAATCGTAGCGACCCATCGCGAAGCGGGAAGAAACGAGAAATGAGAGGAGGCGAGGGTGAGAGAGGAGAGAGTGTTCGAGGTAATTGGATTATCGAAATTGGAAACGTGAGATTGTGTAATTTGAGAAAGTTCAAATTCAAATACACAGATGGCATTAGGAAAATGGAGATGGAACTTCGGTTCTTTATTTTTTTTATTATTCTTAATCGCTTTGGAACATGCAAGTCATCGAATATTTTGGTACAATTAAATCGATTGAATTTCCTTGAACATTTTTTCTGCAGTTTTCAGTAGCCCGAGCCTTCTCAGTGGAGTGAGAGCCTCCTGATTTTCCCCTGAATACAATTATTCTTCCTCATCTCATTTCTTGCGAAGCCATCCACAGCATGCAGAAAGACTCAGCACCAAAGCACAGTGTATCACAATCATACCTGTCCAGAGCTGGCGGCGCTTGCCCACCCCTCGTCCACCCATGAACCCCGGGTCTTGGTCTTTTGCCCACCCCCCCCCCCCCGTCCTACCGTGAACACCGGGTCATGGTAAAAAAATTGATGGTAAGTAGAGTTCGTAATTCGGGTCGGTCTCTTCATTCTACACAGTCTCTCGACCAGTCGAGCGGAGAGAGACCGTGGTTTCATTTCTCGAACTCTAATGGTAAGTGACGGGTAGGTCAAGATTAAGTACTGTACCAATCGATACTACAATACTTCCTGATACCGTATATAGCTACCGTAACCCCGATTACCGCAAACTGATTGTTTACAAAAATTGAAAATACCGTACCTTAATTTTTAAAAAATTACAGTACCGTAACCAATCGATAGTACAGTACCACCAGATACGGTATCCAACTACCGTAACCCCGACTATCGCGAACTAACTTTATTTTTAAGATGTCCTGGTGCCGCGCCTTATCGATCTCGTACCATGCCTGATCGATTGTACAGTACCCAACTGACTACCGTAACCCAGTTCCGTGGGTCAGATCTACTTCCTTGGGTCAAACATTTTTCTAAAAATCCAAAATCATTTTATAAAAATCCTAAATCGATCATAAATTCGTTCTACAGTAATTAGAGTTACGGTAGGATAGTTCAAAATAATTTTATTATCGATTTAGCATTTTTAGAAAAATGTTTGACCCAAGGAAGTATATCTTACCTACGGAACTGGGTTACGGTAGTCAGTTGGGTACTGTACAATCTATCAGGCACGGTACGAGATCGATAAGGCGCGGCACCAGGACATCTTAAAAATAAAGTTAGTTCGCCATAGTCGGGTTACGGTAGTGGGATACCGTATCTGGTGGTACTGTACTATCGATTGGTTACGGTACTTGATTTTTTAATTACGGTACGGTATTTACAATTTTTGAAAAAAATCAGTTTGCGGTAATCGGGGGTTACGGAGCTATATACGGTATCAGGAAGTATTGTAGTATCGATTGGTACAGTACTTAATCTTGACCTACCCATGACCTACCATCGATTTTTCGACCATGAACCCCGGGTCTTGGTTTTTTTGCCCACCCCCCTGCCGACGCCGCCTGCGTGGACAGATATGATCACAATCAGGCCTGGCCTGTACAAAAATTTATCGATCTCTCATTTCGCAATGCTCTCTCATATGCTAAAGGAAGCAAGGGAGCATTGCGAAAGGAGAAATTGAGAAATTGAACATTCTAGATAGGATCGGACATAGGCAGCTAAAGAAAGAGAGAGAAACGAGAGAGTGTGCAATTTGAAGATACTACAGTATTTTTTCTTCTATTGGGGTGTCCGGAAAGTCCGTATAATGCTTCGGAAAAACGTCAGTTCGCGATCAAATGCAGTGATTGCGCAATCTGTTTGTCAACAATGTATTGCATCATTCTGACGTTAAGTAGTGAGAGGATTTAATCAGTCTCCTAGTTGCTACATTGATTCTTGTGATGGACTCCCATCTCTACCTCCGAGCAGTTTTACTTCATTACTACCGTCTTGGCCGATCCGTGAAGGAGGCCCACTCTGCCCTGGCCCAGTCGGAAGTTGCTGACGCCCCCTCCATACCCTTCCGCTATAAGTGGTTCTCCCGCTTCAAGAAAGGGGAGTTTGGTCTCGATGATCAACCCCGCTCTGGACGCCCTCCCTCCCTCGATCAGCCTCTCGTTCTCCACACACTGAAGCGCAAGCCCATGGCCAGTGTGCGTGAGTTGAAGAAGGATACTGGTTCTCCCAGATCAACGGTGTCCGATATCCTCCATCGATCTGGGAAGAAGCCGAAACTCCCACAAGTGATTCCCCATGACCTCTCCCCCGAACAGCTGAAAAATCGTGTTCAAGTCTGTCAGGAATTACTCCATCGCAGATCCAATCTTCGATGGGTCAATTCCATCATCGCTACAGATGAGAAGTGGATCACGTACGATAACCCTGTGAGGAGACTGCAATGGGTGGATGCAGATGAGAAGCCCACGCCCGTCCCGAAGAAGGAAGAGCACGGAAAGAAAGAACTCCTCTGCTTCTTCTTCTCAGTGCTCGGTCCCATCTACTGGGAGATCCTCGCCCCTGGCACCAGCATCAATGCCGACCTCTTCTCTGAACAACTGGAAGATGGCGCGATCAGAGTCCCTCCCAGACTCCTGAACCAGGGCAAAATTCTTCTTCTGATGGACAATGCTCGCCTACATCGAGCGAAGATGACCCAGAAGAAAATGGACGAGCTGAAGATCGAGAGGATTCCCCATCCACCGTATTCCCCTGATCTCTCCCCATGCGACTACCACTGCTTCCGCTCTCTCTCTGACTTCTGCAAAGGAAAGAAGTTCAAGAATCGAGATGAAGTTGTGAGGGCTTTCGTGAACTGGGCGGTCTCGAAGAAACCCGCATTCTGGAAGAGAGGAATCGAGACCCTGCCCAATCGCTGGAGGGAGGTAGTGAGAAAGAAGGGGGCATACATTGGTCACTGAGAATTGTAAAGCATTGAATAAAAAATAAAAACAAAAAATTATACGAACTTTCCGGATACCCCAATAACTTAAATTTATATGTGTCCGATTTCGTTAAATACCTGAGAAGCTGTGCAAATCCAAACAAACTGACGAGTAGTTGATCGAGTTCTCCGGGAAGCTGTGGTGTCATGTGCGTGTGTCGCGAGTTCTGCGCAGAAAGCTCTTCAAATTCGCCGGGGTGCTCCTGAAATGGCCAACTTGTCCAGTTGCAGTTATATTGAATTCATTTCGGGGCACTTGGTAGGACGAGAACTATCACTGTCGGCATTGATGTTTACATTGTTCTGATCAGAGATCAATAAAGTATGCAAAGGTCTCTTGATTATATACACTCTCTCGCCGAGGTCGAGATGTTCAAATTGAAGATACGAAGGCCCGTTTCGCGAACTCTAGTTCTCATCCGACCGAGTGCCCATTACTGGAAATGCCTCTCACTTCCTTGATGTGCATAGCCAGTTCCAGTTGGTCGTTGTGCAGCGGGTTCCTCTTCTTCTGTCGCTCACAGTGCAGACAGACGCGCAGGCCTGGATAATGTGTTCAATTACAAAACATTCGTCTTCCGGAAGGTTTTTTTTCTATCGGGATGTCAAAATATCACAAGGTTGAATGACCACACTCAGATTATAACCTTCCTTATGGGAACTAAATATAGCACCCACTGACAGTGTTTTCGCTGAATATTGTTCACATTGTAGTAACCTACAGGGAACTGCAGAATGGCTCTATTTTAGGAAACGTCAAGGAAATTTATCATCCGACAGTGATCATCAGTCTCACTATCCCCTCCCTTCTTCTGTCTAGTCGTTTTCACTCGTGCTTCCTTAGAAATGAAGCTAACCTGGTGTCTTATCTCCAAAGAGTGAGCATAGCCATCGGTCTCTCTCCGAGTACTCATCGTCGCTCGGGAAGGCATAGTAAGCATTGTAGTGCCGCTGAAGTGGAATGCAACATTACTCGAAGAAGCATTTCAAGAATGATGCCAAATGTGCACTTCTTTGGATTTTTTCACCCCCTCATTCTCCATTCCCCACACATTCTCGCATATCTCTTCCCGTTTTACGGTCATACAACCCCTCAGAGCAGGGGTACTGGGAAATGATAGGAATAATGAGAGCTCAAAACTAAAGAAGATACCCTGCCTTTTTGTAGTGTTCTCTTCTCGTGCTCTCAAAGTAGTAGCAACCACGTGGGCAAGGCTGCGAAGATCCCTCGCCCTTCCACCATTCTTTAAAAAAAGTAGTAGTCGGATCGACGTCGTTGGATCAGAACGAAATAGTACAACAAAAGTATTAGGTTGGTTCAAAAGTTTCTGACTATTTTCATGTTCGGACATTTTGACGTACCCCATCCATCTCATTCAGCCAATCAACTAATGGTTATTCATAGTTGATGAAGGTTTGGGAATGGGAACACTCGATACAATTTCGGGTCAATTCGATCAGCAAGGATGACACTATGCACAGTCAAACTCTAAATTGTTCTTGCTTTTCAATACTATTCATTTGATTGTAACTCCAAGGATAAATGAGATTTAGACAAATGTGAAGTATTAATGAGAAGCCTATTACACAGGCATAAAATTTGACTCTTCAGAAATTCTGGTCCCCTGAATTCCCGCTTAACATTTTAGCCAAATCAGTAAACTACGCTAATTTGCTAATTTGAGAATGCTTGTTTTATATTTTCTGACACTGTACTCGTACAGATCGACCTTGAGAGCTCAATAGTGGTCCATTATTTTCTACCTTCCTATCTTAGAACAAAGTTATATTTATGAGTAGATTCATCAATCAATAAGTAACTAGGATATTTCGGAACCGCGTTTTAGGAATTTAATCTTCGAAATCAGCATCTTTTGTTGTTTCCATTTTCTCACTCGCAATGAAGACCCGGTTTTTCACGTTTAACCGAACAACCAACTCTTGCCCTATTACATATATGTTGGACAAATTAAGGAGATCGCAAATATCTGAGAAGTTGAGCTCAACCAAAAACACCGAAAAACATCATTTTCGACAGTTTAGATATGAAAATAATGTTTAGATATGAAAATAATTCTCATGTTCAATAACCGATATATCCAATGTTAATGTTTTCCGGTACTCCACCACGACTGACGTCACTAAAACTATAACGGAATTGCAGCAATCGAAATATGCTAGGAGAAATTATGAAAAATAAATAGTCAGAAACTTATGAACCAACCTAATATAACAAAAAAATCTGCGTCATATTTTTTTCTAAAGTTAGATCTCTGAAATTATCGCACTGAAAGAACTAAGATGAAGTAAACATGTGTTAGATAACACAGGGATTTCGAGTTCTTCTCCACACATACTTTTCTCCTCGAATCTGGGCGGGAAGTCTGAGTGGAGCATAGATGCAATCTCGCCACTGCCAAATCCCACGGAGCTCCTCCTCTTCGCGAATGTATTGTCCTCTTTTGGTTCTTCGATCGAGGATAATACAGGTTGAAGACTCTGCAATCACTTCTGTTATGAAATATCATACGACCAAAAATGTGAATATTCGAGGAATTGGTTCATCCGCGTATGTTCAGGACGAGATTACGACATTTTCCGCGATTTCAGTTTGTGGTTAATATTGCTACTTTCTCACACTTCGCTCACAAACAATTGATACCGCAAACCATGCGTCTTCTTGGCACATGCGCTTTCTGCAAGAGAGAGACACTCGAGTCCCAGCAGTTTGCCTGAAATAAATAAATTTGTAAACTCATGTGGTTAAATTCCTTAATTATATTAAATAGAATAGAATAGATAGAATAGATTTATACATGCCTTCTGTTTTGCATGTGGGTTTGTTACAATGAAATAAGTAGGAAAGGTGGGGGGAGGATAATCTTGTAAATATCTTCATTTCTTTCCATCAAGGAATGCTTTGATGATTTCTGTGGATGACGAATTAAATTTCGACGTCTGTAAAATTAGTGATTTTGTTATTCGAATATCAAAGCTATTCTCGCGTAATTTTGTTTTTGGCATATCTACAAAAATCTTGTGACCGGCACCACGAGTTCGAGTTTTTACAAACGGAAAGAATTTATGCCGTGACAATGCAAGCTTACCATTACCAAATATTTTTGGTATGCTAATTTTTTTTCATTTGGTATGCTAATTTTGCATCATTTATACGCCGTCTGTGCTTCAACGAATGCAAATTTAGTGCTTTGTTTCTTTCGGTATGGTTCGGCCTATCATTATGAGAACACTTGAAAGCTTTGTAAAATATTCTAAGCGTTACTGAATTTTTAACTTTTTCAATTCTATCTCTGTCAGTGGAATGAATCGGGCGTGCTACACTCGAACTGAATTCCAGTGTAGACCTTATATAAGTACAATATGCATTAACAAGAATTTTTTCATCTCTTGAATGTAAAGCTTCGAAAACAAGATTTGCTTTAGTTTCTGCTATTAGGTTGATGCAAAAGTCTTGCGGTTTTTTGTGTCCTTGCTTTGAACTATCATAATTCTCTCGTCCCAAATCACGATGACTAATAAACATAGCAATGTTTAGAGGTATGTTTGTACTTTACATACACGCATTTCAATCAATCCGATATCGCAATCAACGCAATAAATTATGATAAAGCCAATTAGAATTTATTCTCAAAATTTTGCATTAAATGTATTTTACTGGATATTTGTTGTCAAAATTCACGAAACCTGCCCATACTGATGTCTGAGAAGTATTACGTATACCCTTTCAGAAAATATGTTAGAGCTGTCTCTCGATTAAGTTTGGACCGAATTACATGCTATTGAAAATGTTTTCGATTCTGGTTACATGAAACTTTTTCGTATTTTTTGCATCGAAGACCAAGCACATAGGCTTCGCTATGAGTGCGCTATATTCATCCATTAAGAGGCTTTATTCTCTGAAAAAAATATTGGCGCCTGCACCTTTCTCGTTTCAGAAAATTTGAATTTCTCATTTTTCAAAAATATACGAAATCAACATAAAAAATGCAATATGTAGACATTTACAGATCAATGCATTTCTCAAAAGGATGTAACTTCCATCATCCATGAGAAAAAGTATGTATAGGGTAAAGATGGGAGCTTCATATAACCACCAGGAATTGAGCATTCATGCTTCAGAGGAAACAGAATAATGAGAAATGTGTCGTTTTCGATGGATAAATGTTCGCAATTTTAACTTTGCCCTGCTCTCCCCTCTCCGATTGGGCAATGCTGATGTGGTGCGCATATGAAAAAGTATGCAAGGCCTCATTAGTAATTAATATACGGAAGGTCATCGGTCAAACTGAAAGGAAGATGGAAGACAAAATATCAAAAAACCGCAAGACTTTTGCATCAACCTAATACTTTACAAATAGTTTTTGCATGATCTCTCATTGAGAGATTACGATCAATCATAATTCCGAGATCTCTGAAACAGTCTTTGGGTTCAAGCTTCTGATTTCCAACAAAATAGATGTAATTTGGATTTTGAAGACCCAAATGAATCACACTGCATTTTTGATTCGCAATATCAAGCTGCCAAGTATTACTCCATTTTAGAATTTCATTAATGCTATTTTGAAGTTTAACTGTGTCTTCCTTATTCGAAAAACATGAAATATTTTTAAATCGTCAGCAAAAGAATAGTTGTGACAATTATTATTTTCTAATATTTCAGGCAATTCAGAAATATACAAATTGAAAAGTAAGGGTCCCAGCACAGACCCCTGTGGAACGCCACTTGTAACATTTCTACAAGTAGATAGTTCACTTCCAACTCGCACTTGGAATGTGCGATCACTTAGATATTCTTTAATCCAACTCACCGTTTTGGTTGGAAATCCCATTTTAGTTATTTTTTGAATCAGCTTCTGATGACTTACCGTACCAAAGACTTTTGCATAGTCAAAATAAATAACATCAACATTTTCACCTTTGTCTATTTGCTTAGACAAGTAATTTAGAACTTCGAGCATTTGAATTTCAACACTCCTATTCTTCCGGAAACCATATTGCGACTGTGGGAAAATTTCAAAAAAAACTCGCAGTCATCGATAATTCTTTTTGATAGGCATTTTTCAAAGACTCTACAGAAGACGTTCGTTATCGAAACAGTTCGGCACGACGAATTTTTCCATTTCTCTATCATGTCACAAATTTCAAATCGGCTAAACTTTGCCTCATATTCCCGATCTTTTATAGACTCTCGCTTATGGGAAAATATCGGGGCAATTCCATTATCATTAGTAAAAACACTTGAAAAGGCAGTTGCGAGAGTATCTGCTTTTTCGCTATCAGTTTCACGCACTACGTATTGATCATCAATCAATGAATCAATTTTGTTACCTTTTGAGTCATGAAGCTTTGATTTTATGTAACGGTAAAACCCCTTTCTATCAGCATTGGCAAGTAGCGCCTTTTCGCAACAAAGCGCATATTTTTCCATACTTTTTATGCATATTTTATGTGCCCGTTCGTATTTATGTTTATACAATGGGTCTTTAGATGATATCCATTTTTGCCAATACAAGAAACGATATTTTATTTTTTCTCAATGTGCATAGGGACTGGAATCCCTGCCAAATTTACCCTTGACATTGGAATATAGCAATCAATCATAATATCAAGAATACTGAGAAGCTTCTCGTACATAATATTAACCGAATCGATAGGCATAAATACAGCCTTCCAGTTTATTTTAGCTAGTATAGAATTTATAAAAAATATGTTTATCTTTCAGAGCCTGTTGTATCCCATGTGCGCATCGCCATGGGTCACCCTGAGTCACATATGCACACAGTGGGACAACACAGAGCCTACTTATATTAATGATATACGTATTATACTCTGCAATTATTTCAGTTCAGAATAAGCATCTCTAACCTCTCCCATCCGCTGAATGGTTGCCTGAGCAGCAGTTAGTTCAGCCTTGTACCTGGCAGCGAGGGCTCGCGCGGCCTCGAGTTCGTCAGCTAGCTCGCGCTCACGTTCCTACCGTGAAATTATGTTTTATCCAAATTCACTGATCTCAATGCATTCCTCGCCTTTGCTTTTCCGACCAAAGAGCGTCTCTAAGAAATCATTTACAAATGATCAATTACAATTCTATATTGAAAGGAAGCTTTCTTAAAAACGTTGGTAAAATGTAGCCTAGTTTTTTTGTAGATTCCCTGTTTTTTTTGTATATTCACACGTAGTTACGAAATTTGTTCGATTCTCGGGTGAGAGTCGTATGATACATGTTGTCCATTGCAAAATCGTCATTGGAATAACAGGATTTGTAATCGGAGGAATGGGATTATTGGGCAGAATTATGTTGACGAATGGAATTAAATTCAATTGTGCAAGTTGGAAGTTTTACTCCTCGTGAGCACGAAACATTACAAAACAGCCATAGCCATAGCCATAGCCAGTATTGTAGTATTGACATGTATTTTCCTTGTTTTTACTTTTAGCTAAGCTGTTGCTGCGACAACACACGAAAATGTGAGAGATATAGCAGAGATGTAAAGGACCGACTACCGGAGGCTTGAGAACATCATGACAATTCTGGCCCTGAATATATTTATACTGAATATGTGTGAAGGCACAACTAATTCAATTCGTCATAGTGCCACATTAGAATCAAGAATGTGCTCCTAAAACGTTGTCACGAATGCGGACGCAACCGATATTTGCAAGGCATAACTTACCGTCGATGCATTTTCGTCAGTTCTTGGCTCTGTCATTACGAACAATACAAGCTGGGCGATTGGAAAAAAATACGAAGAGAAGATGATGTGTTTTCACTGGGGAATAACACGAATGGCAACGATCGAAGCGAGAGGAGGAGTAACGGATTATGCATTTCTGACTGTTGTATCTCCTTGCAGTTGCAGTAGCATGTTGACACGTAGTCGCGAGGCTTTGCTGCACAAGTGTCATGAGATCGTTGTGTATCAAATCGAAACTTGATCAGTGGAATTCGCTTGACTGACATGGGAAAATACTGTATAGATGATCAAGATTATTTTATCGTTGACACGCATGTAATATTAAAGCCAAAACATATTTCATTCCAAGCCCATGTTTTTGAGAAATCGGGGGATCTCGACAGTTGCCGATGCACGCTCTACACTCTTGAAGTGGCACCCTCGGTTCTTACCTGAAATTAGAAATATATTATTTACAATATCAAAAAAAATTATTAAAATATAAATTAACTTAATTTAAAACGATTAATTAAATTCGCATAGACAATGCACTCACGACAGCATTCTCTCCGTACTCTCCGTCCAAGAATGGCTGATATTCGCCTCCCAGACATTCGTGGAGAAACTTTTCTATGTGTCCCAACTCCGCCAGCTTATTGGGAGTGCGCCGGAAATCGTTGTTTTTTGCGAAAATTTTTCGTAAATATTCTTTTCTATCATTACTTAACAATATTATTTAATATTCTCGTATTTTCTCACTTGAATCCGTGCCCTTCATCACGATATAGCACGTAGGTGAACGGAATTGAGTGATTTGAAAGCGCTGCGACAAATTGATCTGAAATTCGAACAGCTCATTAAATTAGCAGCATCACCACTAGAAAAGAATATTTCAAACACACCTGACTCATCCTGCTTAACTCGAGCGTCATTTGCCCCCTGCATGATCAGCAGAGGTTTCTGGAAAATAGCATTTTTTCCAGATTATGAAATCGCTAAATATTTAAATATTACAATTCGGAGTAGATCTTCATTCCAGTGTTTAGCAAAGTGTCTATTAGAGATTCGGATCACTTAAACACTCTCTACAGGTTTTTTACACACTCTCTACATTTAGTACGGCGAGAGAGTGTAGAATTAAGAGACCGTGGTATAATTTCTCGAACTCTAGTGTCTACCTTCACTCGATCGGCAATGAAGAGAGGCGATCTCGCAGCGAGCTCTCGTCTTCCCTCTTCGGTTTCGGGATCTCCGCCCATGCGCTGAGAAAATTATGATTTGATCATATTTTTTGAATTGTGTTGGATGCTAAAGTGATACAAAAGCAGGTAACCCAACTGAAATTTGAATGGTTGTGATGATTGTAAGCTTACGTTCATAACCAAGTTTAGGGTTCAAGGTGAGAGCAAGTGCGGCTATGCTAAATGCCTCACCACCCCCCACGTTACCATAAAAAATATAAAAAAGTAAAAAAAAACAAAAAAAATACAATAAAAATATACTTTTTTTTTCAAACCAGAAAACATTGGTCACCATAATCAATTCCGCTCGGCCACTCTTCCATGTTGGAGGGATAGCTTTCAGCAGAGTGATCAGGTTTGAAGGTCCAAATAGATCGATTCCACATGCGAATGTGTCCGGTGTGGCTGTAATTCCTACCAATGTAGCATAGCCTCCGTAAGAACCTCCTGTAACGAACTACTTTTTTTTCATCACGTTAATAAATTGAAGATACGGACATTTTGCTGAAGACCCCGAATCAAATTACTTTAATTGGGGTAATTTTACTCCAGGTAATTAAAGTTACCCAACGAGGACGAAATTGACCAATTATCTTTTGTCCTCCATCGAATAGCCGATGGTTGAATTAGTATAGAATGAATATACAAAAATGCTAAAAATCAATAATAGCCTCAAGGGAAAGCCGGAAATGATCAGCGTAATCCCGCGCTCTCTCACTTTTGCATACTCTCTCGTACACGCGACGGGATCAGGGTGAGATCAGGGTTTCGTCCTTGTTGGGTAACTTTAATTACCTTCGAAAATATGAAGCAGCAGAATGTATGCATAAAAAATGTTGTCTCACCGACAATTGCAATAGCAGATCTATTAGCGATGCCATTAGTAACGGCAAATTCAACAGCTTCGATTAAGTCGCTATGCATCTACAATTTAATTATATTTTCGTATTTTATTCAGCATACTTTTCTGCTCCACTCTCCCCAACCCGCGGTGTGAAACTTTTTGCCAAATCCGATCGATCCGCGGAAGTTGACCTGTATACAATGGAATTACAAATTTCATAAATTTCAGAATTTATCGTATTTTTGCCAATATAATATTTTTACTACTCTAACAACGTAAGAAATCATAAATATTAAATTTAACATATTCATCTATTACCTGTAGTACGGCGTAGCCTCTGCTCGTTAACAATGCGTGAATATTCAAGAAATGATATTTATCTCTGCTCTGAAATGCATTGCCTTCGAATTGGCTACCGATCGGAAATAGAGCACTATGAATGATATCACAATCTATATTTCCTGTGTACTCTCTCTCGTCTCAACGAAAGAGGAGATGGTGTACAGCATTTCGAACTCGACGCATAACGACAATTTGAAATCATGACACACTTACACTCGGACCACCGTGAACAAGAAGAACCATCTTCTGAGGGGCTTCGGGAATCATTCCCCGGTCGGCAAACTCTTTCAGCTCCTCGGAAACATCGGTCGACGTCTTTAGTGGTACCTACAATTTCTGAGCTGAAATGTATGTTCATGTTTTGAAAAATTCCCTAAAAAATACATTGGTAGGAAGTGAGAGGTACGACTGAATCGTAAGCCCATCAGAAGCAGTGAAAGAGAAACCAATTGGCTTGCCGACAGTGTATCCCTGAAAGTTCACGAGCATGCTCATTCCAGAAATTCAATGATACACACAACACACCTTTCGACCAGGTGCAGTGTCGAAAAGACGCTCGAGAGACTTTTCACTTCGATTGTAAACAAAGACCTAAATGGGCGGTAGTTGTAACAAAATCAAAACAGGAAAAAAGTAGAACCTCTGTACTTGCTTCCGCAGAATAATAAGTAATGAGCCAAGTATTGAAATCTGAATTATGAAATAAATTGAGTGCAAAATTAGAGGAGAAACGAAGATTACCCAGGGAGATATCCAGGATGTTGAGCAGTCCTATTTGGTAACTAGGTAGAAAGTGTGATAGTGATTTATCGATTGATGATATGTCCTCTGCTATCGACTCATCGACGAAAACACGTTGAGGAGTGTGGTAGTTTGCACTGATTGAGATGATGGTGTGATCCTGAAAAGAGTTGTACGAATTTAAATTAGTATATTGTAGTATTCGCATTACGGCCAATCTCTTCATTTCACAAACTGCACCGGTTGCGTTACGAATGATTGAACAGAAACATAATGTGTTGATTGAAAAGACCGTGAATCCTTTCTCGAACAGAATAGGTACACCTTTGCTCACCTCAGGGTTGAAGAAGGTTTCTTCTATTTCCGAACAAGTAGCAAAGTAAAGAACCTCAAAGAATTGTTTTTTTCTCAGGTAACTTTATATTCGTGATTTTTCCAAGAACTAACTCTTCTTTGAGTGATGTCATGTGCAGGAGCAATCACAACATTCCCCAAGTCACTCTCTTCTCCCCAGATCCAATAGATATTCTCGTTTGAGCTATCGAATCGCAGGAATCTAGAACATCGACACGTATAATTTGCATTCATAGCGTACGATTTAAATAATAATTAAACACTCACTTGGTAATGAGAGAGTCAACAGAACTAAGTCGAAAGAGCTCTTCCCACTGCTCGATGTCCGAAGTCAGTACTTCATCAATAATTCCTCCGGATGGCCTTTAATTCATGTGACTTATCATACATCTTTAAATGGGTCATCGAAACTACAATATTAGACATCATCAAACAACTAAATGACAAACCTAAAGAAAACGGTGGTTCCATCATCCAGTACTTCAGTGGCAAGTCGAATTTTCAAGTTGTTGTCTGTGTGAATATCATGAAATCTTGAATTGGAGAGCGCCAGAGAGAGTTGTTTCCCGATGATGTCATACTTGTAGACATTGTAATATCTAAAAGTGGGTTTTCTATTCTCCCTTTTTCATTCACTAACGATGGATTGACATCGTTCATTCCAATGAGAATGAATTCTTTCTTCTTGTCATTTGCAATCGTTCTGGCTTTCACACGAAGTTTCTTTGAAATGACAACGTTCTCAGGTTGCGCAGCCTAAAAAAAATGTTGATCTGCTATTTTCGAGCAAGTATTCATAATAATTACATAATTTTTACTGTTTTAAAATGTATGTTACTATCATTATGTATTTTTTTTTATTTATTAATATTTTACAGCTACCTTCGAAATGTTCCTCGTGAACATCGCAAAGTTTTCGTCACCAGTGATGTCCTTTGTGAAAATTATCACATCTTTCACTCCAGTCCATTCGAATGCTGTAGAAACGGTCAGAGCTAATTCATTTACGAAATACACATCGCCAGGGTTCGATAATCGGGTCACCGTCTCTTGAACATTTGCGAGAGATTTTATTGAACGAGTAGGCCGTAGTTTCTCGAAGTACTAATTGCTCACATTTCACATTGCTCTCCTCAAACGTCACTTGTCTCTTTTGTCTCTCTGAAATCGTCCAGATGAACACGTTCCGTATCTTCCTCTTGTCGAGGGCAATAAATCCGACAACCTGCAGCAAAATTATTGGATGAAGAGACCGGATAAGAACATAACCGACATTTTTTTTTATTTTGCATTCAGTCGCTTCTCATACGGAATAGTGCCGACTATGGATATCTTAGAAGGAAGAAAAACATTGCAAGCTCCTAATGACTTGACTATTGCTCCGACCTTTCCGTCTGGTGAGAGGCTAGTTTGTTCAATTGAACCGGAGACCAGCTTCTCCCGCGTGATCAGAGCAGTTACTGTTGTCAGTAGCAGTAACTTTATAAAGTGCCGTATCATCGTAGCTGAATTTTATTAAATAAGTTACGGTCAAGATATTTAGCAATACGAAATGAAAACGTAACGAGAAACGGGAAGAGCATTGTATAAATGCCTTCGAATCTCAAATGGTAAATTTATCTAAAGAAAAAATGATTCACGAGGCGCAATTTCAGAGATGATTTCATTCTTCCGTCTTGTACGTTTGGTGTGTCATGCGTTTCTATACAAAGAGAAGGATGCGCGAGGCTGCAATACATTGGTAAATAAATATTGATTTCGAAGTCATTAGAGATTTTACCCATGAAGTTAACTTCATGGGTAGCAAAAGCAGCTTCGCTTTCTGACAATTCGACTTCATCTCTCATGTTTTGGTAACGGAAATGAATGAATGAAGTATTTTTAGAAATACACTAATCAGATTCACGTGAGTTATAAAATTCCAATTTAAGTGTTGCCAAACTCTAGAACAATTTACAACGATTTTAATAAAGTCGTATCTGAATGCGTGCATGTGCTCACACTCAGTGGGAGATAATCACCTGTTTCACTCTGCTCAAACACAGATGGAGAAGGCTTCCATTTCGTGCTAAGAGTTGGTGGCTGAGCGTGAATCTATTGATTTCGTAATGCTTCTTCGCGCTTTCCTCATTTTCTACCAATTTCGCCGTCGTAATCTTCTTCTTCTTTTCAGGGTACTGTTTTAGGCATGAATTCCGAATATATACATATCGTAAAGAATTCCGAATATGTTGCATTTTTCGCTGAATTTGCTATCAACACTATCTCTCTGATCGTCATGATGCCTTGTTTGGTTATCTTCGTACATGCACAGTGTATGCACAAAAATTGCAAGTAAGTTTAGCGCATTAGTGAAAATTGTTTACTCATGAAGAAGTTTATCCCCAATAATTGTCATTCCATGAATTTCTGAACTTTTTTTCTTTTTTATAGAAAGTCTAAAACAGATATCAGCGTATTTATGTTCGGTAACAATACTTATCGTGGAAAGTGACTGCAAAAATGTGTCTTCGCATATATTTTCCGACTTCTCAGAGTTCTCATAGTCACTTCGGCAAGCTTTCAATTTCTCCAACTATGCATTCTTTGTGCTCATTTTGTCCACAATTTATCTACGAATTATCTTGTGCAATATTCACGTTCGTGTCCTGTATTTCTAATATCAATTTCTAGCCTGATCACAAAGTTGTTTGGGCGGAAAACAGATGATTGATCGGGTATTTTTGTAATTTGTTAGGAAAAAACACTGAACCGCACATAATGGTCTCACATAACATTCAGGTGGTCAATATCCCTACATAATTGCTGAGTCTGGACTCTTCATAATATCGAGCTGTTTATCAATTGGGCTGATGTTAGAAAGGTTGATGTTTGATTTGCCAAAATACAGATACTGTTTATCTTTCGAACTTACGCTGTAAGTAATTGTGCTAAATATGAGTCAACGAGGAGGCACTCGATTCCTCTCATCATTGTAATATGCGCTTCGATAGCGGCAGGCCTACTAAGGTGTTACTCAGTATACATTGGTGAGTGGTGAAAAAGAAACAAAAAGCCGGCGAATAATTAATTTTTGACATCGCCACATTATAGGGAACACAAATTTACATTTCCAGGAGGGCGGGAATTCGAGTGGATAATCGTCGTCTTTGTTGTCGATGGAATCTCGCTACTAGTTAGATTGACTTTCTTCATTTTCAGCGGATTCTTCTTTACAGTTTACAATTTTCCTAATCGTCTTTGCTCATCATAAATACAGGAAAATTCCGTACGGAGAAGATTGGCTCAAGACTAAGTACCAGGTCAATTTCAATTCATCTCAATTTATGTCATTTCAGTTCTCAGGGAAAATTCGGATGGAAAAGGAAAAATGAAAAGGGGTTAGTACTAACAGGAAAAAAAACGATATTTGAATTCCAGAAATTGAATGTTTCACGGATATCAGCGGCACTTTCGACTTGAAACACAAAACTGTTTTACACTTGACATTAGCGAAATTCACAGTTGATTGATTCACGGGGAGCCGAGAGAACGAGGGAAATCAACAATTTCATTAGTTCACATCTTTTCTTACGCTTTTCCACAAACAATTGCAGGGTCAAAATTAAAACCCTTCCCACAATTCCATCCGTTTTTCTCTAGATATTTTATATCATATGTACTCCATCGGTTTAGCAATTATTTCGATTCAGAAAAAAATTCGGATCATTATTACCTATATTTAGTAAATATTTGAAAAATGTGCATTGCAGATTCAAGAAGTCTTCAACTTCTCAATCGCAATTCTTCCCTCGATTATTATGCATTCACTCTCCATAGTTCCCGCTCTGCTCAGAGCAAATCAATATAGCATTGTAACCCATGAGATGAGCTGGTTCGCTTACTTTGCGGTACTGTCGTTATTTTTCCATTTTATTCGTGTATATGAGGCCGGTCGCGTAAGAACCGAGCAAAGTCTGGCACAGCAAAAATGATAAATTTTCAGAAACTCTGCATGTGGGGGTTCTCGAGGGTGCTGATAACGATGGGCACATTCATTTATACTAGAAGTCGCCAATAACGCCAGACGACGTTGCGTCGAAAACACATTTTCGTGAATATTTCAGTTCCAGAGGTAGATAAAAATAAGTGAAATCGTTTTCCAAGGTATTTTTTGATGGCGATCACGCCCATCAATTTTATTTTTGTATTACTTAAAAAAATAAATTCATTAGAAGTTTTAAAATCGCAACAAATAAAAAAGGTGTGTTGTGACTATATACAATCGAAAGGGAATTCTAAGAGGAATTCAAATATATTTTTCTTTTATTTTTTATCCATTCGACTTTTTCGCAATTGAATTAATTGTGCCTCAAAATTGTGAATATTGGGTGACCCCTTCTTGATCTACCCGAGTCTCTCGTCGCCATCGACCCAATAATCCCTGTTTCTGTCAGAGGGAAAACGAGATAGAAAGGAAAGAAGAGAGTGTGCAGAGAGTCAGAGGCTCAATTTCATGCACAATTAATTCAATTGCGAAAAAGTCGAATGGATAAAAAATAAAAGAAATATAAATTTGAACTCCTCTTAGAATTCCCTTTCGAATGAATGTAGTTACAACACACCTTTTTTATTTGTTGCGATTTTAATAATTCTAATAAATTTATTTTTGAAGTAATAAAAAAATAAAATTGCTGGGCGTGATCGCCATGAAAAAATACCTTGGAGAACGAATTCACGTATTTTTGACTACCTCTGGAACTGAAATATTCATGAAAGTGTGATTTTAACGCAGCGCCGTCTGGAGCAAACGGTGGCGGCCAAAACAAAATGAATGTTCCCATCGTGATCAGCATCCTCGAGAACCCCCATAGGCAGAGTTTCAGAAAATTGATCATTTTTGATGTGCCAAACTTCACACTTTTTGCTCGATTCTTAGGCGAACAGTCTCATATACTATTATACCACAGCTATTTTCCAGACTCAAAGTATGAATTGCACCTTCACAAAACTGGCCCTAATCGCTTGTCACAAACGGTTGCGTAAAAGATTCCAGCGGATTTTCATTTCGACGCCGAGGCAAGTTTCATTGGTCTAGTGTATTCCCGGATGGAAACTTTATTAATTCGGGAATTTCTTTCAGTTCCGACAGCACGTTCTTTGTGAACGCAGCGAAGGATAGTGATGAGCACTTTGCCCAGATGCAGAATCTCTGGAAAACAACAAATAAAGTCAAGAAAATATAGCTATGTCGCATCGAATTCGTCTGTTGTCGTTCGTATTGGTATTATGAGTTTTAACAAACTTCAAAATAACAATGAAATTTCAAAATGCATTCGACCGTAAACGTTATATATATATATCGTAATGGCTTTTGGGACCGACGAAATGATCTGATATATTATTCGAGACTTCCTTATGCTTTCGCAACTCTAAACGCATTCACACCCTGAGCTCTTGAGAGTTGCAAACGCGAGTGGCAGCGAGAAAGCAAAGTGCTCCCGCACTCTAGTAAGAGTTGTATGTCTTACTCATCTCGCGCAGGCATCGTGACACAGCATCACGCATTTGGGATAGAATAATGTGCTAGAGTACACATTACACAAATGCACGCAGACCCATCTCATGTCGTCATAAATATTGCATTGGTTTCGTTCGAAATCTGAGACATTTCTCAAGCAAGTCTTGGAGTTGGGGCTACAACTCTACTACTTCTCTTGTGAATTTCGCGTCAACCAAAGTAAGAATTTACTCTGAGTTTGCTCTACAAGTGCTGCCCACTCGAATTAATAAAGCAAACCCCACGACATCGTTAATGTTAATGTTGACGTCTACCTCACATTATACAATGTATACTACGCACAGGATAGCTTACTGCCTTTACTAGTCTCAGAAATTTACTTCGTACTACAATCCATAGGGCAGTTGTAATCTGGCGGGAATCTCATGATACTTCTTAGTACTCACGAATCCAAGTCAGTAGGTTTCTTCTAGGGCTTCTGGTTATGGCTGGTTCTCAACTAATATATACTTTTAAAATGCTGTAAACGTAAGTACTTCTTAGCTAAGAGGCGAAAATCAGATCTTTGATTGCTAAGAGGCGAAAATCAGATCTTTGATTATTACGAAACTCTGGCTTACTCACGAAAGAAAATTCTTCTTTGTCCAAGGAAGAACGCAGCTTTTTCACTGCTCAGTTTAGTGCTAGATAGTATGGAAACTAAGGAAAGTCTATGACGTTTTCCCACGCTCGGAACGATCACCGGGACAGATGTTTTAGGTTAGTATCGCTGCAGAAGTTCTTTTCTTTACTCTGCACTCATAAATGGTTCCGGCTGGATACTTCAGTAGGTTCCCTAGTATATTTTTCTGTGACAGTTATTTTGGCAGTCGTTTCAGTATAGATGATTTTCCACTTGAATTATTCAAATTGCATGTTTTCTGCTGAGTACCTGCTGCAGATTCGCCGCACACTGCAGCTCCTGTAGCCATCCATGGCATGCTAGAGAGGAATACGAGCCAGAGAGATAACATTCCCTGACCAACAACTGCCGGCCATCGGTTAACCACTAATTATCAGCGGATTCATGCAAAGGAAGAAGGTTTTTGCATCAATTAGTCCGGCATTCGAGTTGGATTCCCGGCACGTTTACCTCGGAATCGCGTAGTTTCTTTTGGAACCCTTTGCAATATTTACCGCAATCAGGCAACCCTCGCTGGTAGAATTGCCCTCCTCAGTCTGAGATGGACACCATAGACGCTTTTAAGTTGGTCGCATGCGCGATATTTGGTCTTACCCAAAATTTCGCAACCTAACGCAGTTGTATACCTTTACATGTATCACCTCACGCTTCTTCGTCGAGACAGAATTATATTATGCCCTTTTACTCCGCCAGGGAGGTTGTATAGTAAAAGAACCTAGGACTCCGTTCAGCAGCCATACTAAATGGAGTTCGTAGTAAACTATGAGAGCGTGCGAATGAAAGAGGGACCCTCCTCACTCGCCAAGGTCTCTTATTTTACTATGAACTCAATTTAGTACAGCGGCAGAGGTTGCACGCCATCATTTTTATCGAGCACTTTTTGTATGGGTTTATATTTAATATTTCTCAGGAGATCGGGTGACATCGAAGCCCCAATGTTATTCTTGTTATGGCATGAGCATATGAGTACGCTAACTCGAATGGGAGGTGTCGTTTTCTCTTTCGTCCTCACAAACAGTTGCGAAGACTTGTGATAACTCATGTAGCTCGTGACTATAGTCCCTGATTCTACGCACTCATTTTTGCACGCCTATTCATGTAAAAAGCCCACTTCGCCACTCTTCTCCCAAATTCTCATTAAATTGAGCTCCCCCGATTTAGTTAGAGCGGAATTAAAGGAGGACCAAAGGAAAAATTAAATTTTTACAGCTTTTATATGCACGGCCTAGATCTCCCCAACGATTAGAAGTTCCGAAATTTTCACATTGACATCTCCATTACGAACAGAGCTATCGGTAGTTGGCGGGGAGCCAAATCAGGGAACGCTCAGGAAACGAGCGAGAGAGTACGCGACTTGAAGAGAGTTCTCCTCTAATTGAAACATATATCAACCGGGCGCTTTGGCCTTTACACCTCCTTTAACTAGGATTAATTGCGCGAGCACTCACCAATTTTCGGACTTCTAATGTATTCATACCAATGTGATACCATTTTAGTTCGCTTCTCACACCACACCACTTCGTCTTCCAGTTGACCCGCAACATCGAAACGATGGCTCCAGCATCCGCGTATTTCTTTCTGTCGATCGAGACGCTGGTAAACTCTCTGTCGTTGCTCATCATGTTTCCATGCCTGGGCACACTGCTGAAAACACAGGGAATGCACCCAAATTGCAAGTGAGTATTTTCATCAATTTTAAAGTTAATTGGGTGAACAAAAATGAGAGTAGTGTTGTGTTGATTTCAACCCAGTTTGATTTGCAATTGCAAATTTTCAGTGTTCAGCAAGTCGATGATTAACAAATATTTTCAGAGTACTTCTGGTGACATCAGGCTTCATTCAACTCTCCCTTCTACTTGTTCAAATGGCCCTTTTCATTCACGACTATATTATCGAGAACCTGAACCACAACGCTAGTGAGGGTGTCATTTAATCTTTCTTGAATTTATTCGCAAAAATTAATGTATT
The DNA here is from genome assembly GCA_036245805.1 of Pristionchus mayeri. Classification (NCBI taxonomy): domain Eukaryota; kingdom Metazoa; phylum Nematoda; class Chromadorea; order Rhabditida; family Neodiplogasteridae; genus Pristionchus; species Pristionchus mayeri. The sequence goes on from BTRK01000006.1 coordinate 16,959,528, forward strand.
CACTATAGATGGTCAGTGTAACATCTTATTTTTCTAAAAATGACTTCTTTGAACGATGTAAGAACCCATTCTCATTCTCTGATCTTCTTTTTTCATAGTTTTCAGTGCAATCATATCCGCAAGTACACGTGGGAATTTTAGCTCTAAATAACATAAATATCCATGGTTTCCCAGTCTGTCGTTAGTGCAATTATGGGGGCTTTTCTCGCCCCACTACAAGCGCGATTCTCGGAGACATTGACATAAGCAGAGTATTGGATGCATAATTGCTAGAGAATCAACGGGACATTCAGTTTCACGAAATTTACAATTTTAAAAATCTCAATTATAGGTGAGGAAAAGGTTTTCACCATGATTCAAAACACGTTCTTCATTATGTGCAGCTTCCTCTCGCTTGCGCTCGTCCTGGAGAGGTGAGCAATAGTGATGCCAAATCGGCGCGCGCTCTCCTCGTTTCACACGCTCTCTCACCGGTCAGACAGAGCGAGAGAGCGTGTGAAACGAGGAGAGCGCGCGCCGATTGGGCATCAATAGTGAGCAAGTTCGAGTCTATTTGTGATTGTATCTTACTTTCGCGTACTCCCTTCCACGGTTCTACTAATGGCTCTGTACCGTTTGGGGGGACATATCGATTTCTGTCCCGTTTGGGTGGACGTATCAGAATCACAGTGGACGTATCAGAATTACAGTGGACGTATCAGAAATACAGTGGACGTATCAGAAATACAGTGGACGTATCAGAAATACAGTGGACAATTCATGCTTGAGCTAGCTAACCATTATGATATTGACATAAGCTTACACATCGCGTTAACATATGCGAACTTCGTTCTCTAAAAATCGTTTCTATAACCGTGAAACCCCCTAACAATTGTAACTTTCCCATTCGAATCAATGCGTCCAATAGCTTCTACGAGCTCTAAAACGCCAACATTAGCATTGGGAAATTCTCTTTCTTTATGTTTACTGCGCTGAGTCAAGGGATTCCCCACTTTATTCCTCATTTTATCAGCTGATTTAGATTATCAAAGAAAATAAATAAAAGGGTAAGACGAAGAGTAACTGAAGGAGCACTACAAGTTCAGTTACGGGGAAGCCATTTGCGACGGAGATGGAGTTACAGAGTGCATATATAATATAAATTAATCGCAGGATCGGAAGTGCATGGAGAGGGTTTAACCGGTTTCACGAGTTCCTCACGAACAGAAAGATTGAAATGGGACTGAAGAGACGAGTGTACATGATGTGCGTTGTGCCAGCTCTGTTATATGGATCTGAACTATGGAGTCCGACGAAAAAGATACATACTCGGCTCATTGTAGCACAGCGTAGTATGATGCGGAAAATGTGCGGAGTAACAAGATTGGAACGCCGAACGAATGATTGGCTGTCTCTAAAAGTCCCTCTCCCAGATATCCGAGCACAGGCAATGGAAAGGAAATGGTTTTGGGCCGCAAGACTGGCATATATAAATGACGACAGATGGACAAAACGTGTGATGGACTGGACTCCGTACGATCGAGCCAGGCCAATTGGCAGACCAAAAACAAGATGGAAGGACGAATTTGTGAATCAACTTGGAGCTAATTGGGGGAGCGTTTGCACAAGAGACCCCGATAAATGGAAGAACTGTATCATCCACCAGGCCCAGACCTTGATCAATGGATAAATAATGATGAATGATGAGTGAATATAATAGGCACAATGCGCTATAGAGTTAACACACTCAGACATGGAAAACCATTTGGAGGGTCCAGAATTACAGTGGACGTATCAGAAATACAGTGGACGTATCAGAAATACAGTGGACGTATCAGAAATACAGTGGACGTATCAGAATTACAGTGGACATCCGTCCACCAACACCTCTTTTGTCCCCCCAAACGGTACAGAGCCCTGCTAATTTCCCCCATTATGTTCTCCATGCCTTGAAGTAGAGTGCGAAATTCGAGTAATCGCCTCTTCATTCAACACGCTCTATAAACAGATCAAGGGGCGAAAGAGGGTAGAATGAAGACCAGAATTGCGCACTCTAGCTTGAAGTGCCTTATCGTACAAGCTATTTTGAAGATCATTCGCCGTTTGTCGCGCTGCAGCCTACGAAAAGACTGGACGTCACTACATCGTACTGACAATAACTATCCTCACTTGCCTCGGATTGGCATTGTTTACAGTGTACCTACTCTTCTATCGTAAGTTGCGTCAGTATAGGTGCGCTTTGCATGCGCTCAACATGTGTTCGTGTTGACCCGTTTAAATGTTGAGAGGTTTGAGGAAACTGGAACTTCGAGGTCATAATTATCGTGTACGTGGTCGAGGGATGCACATTTCTGGCGAGTTTACAATATTTCAAACTTCATACTTCGAAATTACTTTAAAGATCTCAATTGCCATCATATTCTATGCGCGCCACAAGTTTCGAGTCATTCCTTATGGCATCGAGAGACTCAATGCAAAGTATCAAGTGAGCTATCCCTAATTATGAAAACTCATGATTCGTAATTCATTGTCAGCTGAACACTTTCAAAGACACAAATTATTGTAGATGACTGCGAGTGTTGACACGCAATGGAAAATGATGACGGAAAATCGCATTTCAGGTTAAAGAAGTGCTCGATTTCTCGGTGGCCATTCTTCCCTCAGTTCTCGTCTCGGCTGTCATGCACACCTTCTCCCTCGTTCCGACAATGCTCTGGATTTACGGAGTGATTTCCTATCCCGTATGCTGCGTCATCTACTTTCCGGTACCGTAACCAATTCTACCGTATATAGAGCAGTTTTTCGAGGTCCACAGTTTGAATTGTATCGTGACGAAGCTCACGCTCATTGGCTGTCATAGAGGAATGCGTCAGCGGTTCCAGTTGCTCTTCGTCGACAGACTGATGTAAAATATACTTTTTTTCGTTTCTTTCCTTTGCAATTATGAAAATCTCTAGTTCAAAACACAATTTTGTTAAAAAAAACAAAAAAAAAAAAACAAAAAAACAAGAAAGACAAGACAAAAAATGTTAAAACAAGACAAAAAATATTGCATATTCGCTTTCTCCGTAAGAATTGAGTAAAATTTAGTAGTAAGGGCGTTTTTCGAACGAAGAAATGCGTGAGAAATGTGAAAAAAGGACACAATTATAAAGGCTCACTCAGTGCATTGGACATCATAAAATACTTTGAATTCCCTCTAATTGCAGTCTTTTGAGCACTCCCAGAGGCTCGCGGATCGTCAGAAACTTCGAGAAAGAGGGCAGAGAGCATTTTGATCAGATGAAAGCATCCTGGGACAATGCACTCCAGCAGGGAAAACAATACCTGGCGAAGTAGAAGAACTTGATGTGAATATTGTGAAATTACACTTTCATGTTTCGAAGTAATTGTAATTTTTTGAACCTCTTTACCTCCTTTACCTTTTTACTGTGGCTTGAGTGTGGTACAATAATTACTGTAAAACATTGTCGAGTTTCTGACTTTGTGTGCCCCAATTGTGACCGTGAATCACACGCGCCTGTGGTTGAATAACAATGGGCGATTCGCGGAATCTCAACATCCAATCTCGAGACTTTGTTCAGAAGACATAATGGAGATCGCAAGCGAACCTCGTTTTGGTCTTCATGAGCACACTTTTCATGAAATTCTGTGAAAAACATTGTTGTACCTCGAAGTTTGTGATCTTTGCTCCCACTTGTCCAGGACCTCACCCTTTCGCACGACACTCCATCCAGGGTAGTTCGATTCTCATCCAATACGCGTTAGGAAGCAACGACGTGGGCTCTGTCTCAGTTTAGAGGTCCCAAATCAAATTAGAGGTTCCAAATCAATTTAGAGGTTCCAAAAAATAGCTCGTCAAATTAGAGGTTCCAAATCAATTTAGAGGTTCCAAAAAATAGCTCGTCAAATTAGAGGTTCCAAATCAATTTAGAGGTTCCAAAAATAGCTCGTCAAATTAGAGGTTCCAAATCAATTTAGAGGTTCCAAAAATATACTTCGTCAAATTAGAGGTTCCAAAGGGTGCTGAGGCACCGTTTCAATTTAGAGGTTCCATGTCAATTTAGAGGTTCGTCAAATTAGAGGTTCCAAATCAATTTAGAGGTTCCATTTCTAATGACAGTTGAGCACAATTCAATTTAGAGGTTCCAAAGGATATAGATGCATCATATCAATTTAGAGGTCCCATGTCAATTTAGAGGTTCGTCAAATTAGAGGTTCCAAATCAATTTAGAGGTCCGATCAATTTAGAGGTTCCAAATCAATTTAGAGGTGCAATCAATTTAGAGGTTCCATTTTTAAACAAATTGGATATTATTTCACCTTGAATGTTGATTGTCAATTTAGAGGTTCCATGTCAATTTAGAGGTCCATACAAATAAGAGGTTCCAAATATTTTTTGTAGTCAACTTTATATCGTTTAAAGATACAAACGAATGATACAGAACGAAATAGTATATATATATATATATATATATATATATATATATTAGGTTGTAACATAAGTTTTGTCGCATTTAGGAGGTTCACAATATTTCCATGAAGGATTCTTCTCAAACATTCCCGTTGCCTGACCTCCTAGTATATGTTTGGGGTATGCATGCACATTCAAACTGTAGGGAATAGCTGAACTGTCCATGCCGGCTATGTAAAAAAATATTAGTAAGAACAAATTTAAATTTTGTGGAAATTTTATTAATTTGTTTAACCTGGTGCTAGATCGCAGAGACGAATAATGAACCAAACTCCCATAGCTTGGTGATATGCCGTGTGAATGATCTTTCAAAAGATATGTCAGATATGATGCTATGTTATGCGGAACCAAAGATATAGTTCACTGAATCTATGGTTAGCCGATGATTCGTTGCCAACTTGATCAACTCTCCTGAAACCAAAATTACAACAACATTGACTAACATAAGTGCGTTCCAATTACCACTCATGGGTCTAATTTATCATTAAACATGTGCGGCAGATACTAATCTACTTGCGGGAAATTTGAAATGATCATTAATTCAATTCGCGCACAATTTTGCCAGAAATGCAAGTTTAGGTGTTTCGAATTCAAGATTGTCATTCAAAAGCTATTGGCTTACAAAATTATCCCAAATAGATAATGGTAAAGGAAGGGTTGATGGTTCGGATGGGCACAATAAATCAGATATTGAACATGTGTGTGAGGTAGGAATTTTAACAAAGTGCAAATTTCAGTAGTTTCATTTACATACCGTCGTTCTGTATCGAGCCACTTATCTGAACAGAACCCAATCGACCCCAAACTTTAACTGTATACTAAACACTTTGGGTGAATTATATTCCATAACTATTTGGATCTCGATATCTATTGAGAAGAAAATTCGGCTTGCAAAAGTTTTCCCGACCGTCACCTACCATCCACATTATGCAAACTTGTTTAAGTTTCTAGAAAGCTTTTCGTTTGTCATTATTCGTGAGTGGTTCAAAATGATGCTCATATATAGTACTTTACTCAAATCACGTTAAATCGACATAATTCCTCCTTTTCAAGAAGACATGATACGTTAAAATTATTTGTAGTCCTAATCTCACTACAACTTTGTCTGGCTACTGTGCCTCCCTAACTGTCTTGACAGGACTGAAGTAAAGTGCGTAAGAAAGGGTACGAAGGCCCTCACTGAATATGAATAACGATATTGAGATTAAATTAATTCGAAGAATTTCTGAGGTTAGAATGCTTAAGAGATAGGACGCGACAAAACTTATGTTACAACCTGATATATATATAAATGGTGCAAAATGGAACTTATTTAATCTCATCACACTAGTCCAACATATGTATAACCTTAAACAGCGTATCCATAGGTAGAGACCACAACGCGTTCTTCCAAAATCGTCGTACCAGGCAATTTATGCGCCCAATGCAACCCTTTCGGTCTGAATAAGACCATGCTTTGTCATTTAGAACTTTATTTTAACTCTGCAAAGAATTGTTATCGGAAAACCTTAATCTCGGGAATTTGTGAAAAATGAACAAGTCATCAAGTTCATTCATCAGTCGGTTTTGATCGCGCTACAGCAACTGTCCATTTGGTGTGGTGGTAGAGGTCTACCTCTAGTGCCCGAATTCTTAAGGTTCGAATCCCCTCTATTGAAATAGGTTTGCACTTTTTTGCAATTTTTTTATTAAATCTGTTAAACGTTCCGACAGTTCGGAAAAACATCTGTTCTGAAAAAACGTTCCGACAGTTCGGAAAAACATCTGTTCAAAACATCTGAAAAAACTTCTGTTTTCCAATTTTGTACGATGTTTCTTACTGGTAGGAACTACAAACTGCGAGTGGAGCAGCTGCACACTAGTATCATGACTCATTTTACCTCTATACATGACCCTAATTAGCGTATGCTAACCTAATTAGATATGTCTGTTCATGATGCTCCAGTGGTCATTTGAGAAGGATCCTAAGAGCTACCGAAATCACTTTTGATCGTCCGATTTGGTTAAGAATTCGAACTGTCGGACCAATATTCCTAAAAGTGGGCGTGGCTTGTGGTCTCTATCCATAGGGTATGCTCTATGCAAAATATTCGAATATCAGTTACCCAAGCAGCTACTACTCAAACATTTATTTCGCCTCACCTTTATCTAGGTCCGGTTCTCCATGCTCACCCACGTTTTGTATTTTCACCGAAAAATTTACGACATTTCAATGTACACCCAAGAGTTAATTGTTTTCATTCATATGGATTTGCCAGTAAAATATATAATAAATATCACGCGTCTTCTGAGAGAATGCATGAAAACGGACAGCCCGCGGAACCAGGAGCCCCAACTTTCAGCACTCTCCACGAGATAATTATGCCAGAGTATAATGGTGATTAGAAAACTTTCTACGTTGGCCGTTTTTTCATAACCGGCTTTTAGGTATTTTCCGGTTCCGCACCCGGCTCTACAGTATTTCAGCTCCCAGATGAGCTAGAATGCTGGTATTGGGATCAAAATGTCCAGAAAATTATTTCCAACAACTTTTATGTTGACAACAAAGTTCGACGGCGTCAACTTCATATTGAAATTTACGAAAAACTGCAATTCAAAGCAGAAAATAAATTCTACCGGCTCGGGGACCCCACCCTTTCAAATAAGCGGTGCTCATATTCGGAATCTCCATACCCGATTCTATCAGGAAAAAAATACAGCCGAACTTCTTAGGGGTGACAAGTGGTCTTCCCAAGGCAAAAATAGCGTTCAAATCGCTCAATTTCAACATGACTTTTCTGAAAATCATCGGATAAAAGCTCCAAAACATTACTATATTGGCGAAAACATCATAAATAAGTAACATAACTCTAAATAACTCGAATGGATTGCATTTTGGTACTTTTTAAAAAAATCGAAAAAAATTGTCACGATTTTCATGAATTTATATTTTCATGATTTTCATAGATCTTTTGGAACCAAATCATATAAAACGATGATATGGTAATGCAGAGGCATGATTTCTTCGAAAAAAATCCGATTTCGGTCACAGAGCCGGGAAATACAAACTTTCCGGTTTTGGTTTCCGGATTTGGACAAAACTATGTTATCTATGGAAAACTAAGCCGTCTAGTTATTTATATTTATTAGTAACTATAAATAAACACATTTTACGCTGAAAGAACGATTTCTGTCAAGATATGACAGTCCTGCATTTTGTAAATTGTAATTGTATTTTCAAAGTGTAATTTCAGCTGCAACTGAATCTATGCTGAATTTTTTTGTTAGAATTCTTCCTTATAGCGTAAAATGTGTTTATTTATAGTTACTAATAAATATAAATAACTAGACGGCTTAGTTTTCCATAGATAACATAGTGTTGACCAAATCCGGAAACCAAAACCGGACATTTTGCATTTCCCGGCTCTGTGACCGAAATCGGATTTTTTCGAAGAAATCATGCCTCTGCATTACCATATCATTTGGTTGCAAAAGATCCATGAAAATCATGAAAATAGAAATTCATGAAAATCGAGACAATTTTTTTCGAAATTTTTTCGATTTTTTTAAAAAGTACCAAAATGCAATCCATTCGAGTTATTTAGAGTTATATTACTTATTTATGATGTTTTCGACAATATAGTCATGTTTTGGGGCTTTTATCCGACGATTTTCAGAAAAGTGGTTTTAAAATTGAGCGATTTGACACTATTTTTGCCTTGAAGACCACTTGTCACCCCTAAGGAGTTCGGCAGTATTTTTTTCCTGATAGAATCGGGTATGGAGATTCCGAATATTAGCACCGCTTATTTGAAAGGGTGGGGTCCCCGAGCCGGTAGAATTTATTTTCTGTTTTGAATTGCAGTTTTTCGTAAATTTCAATATGAAGTTGACGCCGTCGAACTTTGTTGTCAACATAAAAGTTGTTGGAAATAATTTTCTGGACATTTTGATCCCAATGCCAGCATTCTAGCTCATCTGGGAGCTGAAATACTGTAGAGCCGGGTGCGGAACCGGAAAATACCTAAAAGCCGGTTATGAAAAAAAGGCCAACGTAGAAAGTTTTCTAATCACCAATGTACTCTGGAATAATTATCTCGTGATTACTGCTTAAAGTTGGGGCTCCTGGTTCCGCACGGTCCTGCAATCTCTCAGAAGACGCGTGATATATAATGTATCGATTGTCCTTGTATGGACAGTACTAATATAAACATTAATATTAATCTTCTTAAGATCACGCTTTAAAACCTCTGACATGAAACATTTAAATTTATTTGGAACCTCTAATTTGACGAACCTCTAAATTGATATGATGCCTCAGCATCCTTTGGAACCTTTATATTGAATTGGCCTCAAATGCCATCAGAAATGGAACCTCTAAATTGATTTGGAACCTCTATTTTGATGAACCTCTAAATTGACATGGAACCTCTAAATTGAAACGGTGCCTCAGCTCCCTTTGGAACCTCTAATTTGACGAAGTCTATTTTGGAACCTCTAAATTGACTTGGAACCTCTAATTTGATTTTAAGCCCCAAAACTGGTTGGAACCTCTAATTTGATTTTTTTGGAACCTCTAAATTGATTTGGGACTTCTAATTTGACATGAACCTCTAATTTGATTTTTTTGGAACCTCTAATTTGATTTGGGACCTCTAAACTGAGACAGAGCCACGACGTGTTCCCCTTGCCCTTGTCTTTTCAAGATATAAACAAAATAGTTTTCCATTTTCCATTTCCCGCATTATTTTCCCACACTCAATTACAAGTCGGCAAGAGAGCTAGCGCAACTTCCTTGTTACGGAGTGAAGAGTTAGGACTACCTATCCATTTCACCCGCGAGCCTGACAGTAGGGGCAATGCGAGAAATGAGGCGTGCAAATGCGAAATCTTTGTCCCCAATCCCGGTAGATCAATTTCAATTTGGCTAGTCCTGACAACTCGATTTCAGATAAGTCTCGATGTTTTCAAAACTCATGCATTGCATCGTAATGATTTACTATTGTAGTAATAGTTGATTAATCGAACATGTAAAGACTAGAAGTTTAACTACAAGCTCCGTGAGATCTTGCACAATGTGTGTACAATGAAGTTTTAGTTTTTCACGTAAATGTTTCCATCAACTCGTACTAGCACTATCGCGTGCGTCATGCGGCATTGTTCTCGACACCACCAAACCTGTGTTTCTGCTCATCTCAGTTACTTCGCTAGTTCAACTATTTCTTACTCTGTGTCGTTCGGTCTATTTTCCAACTCATTCTTGACACCACTCTGATGACATTGAGAGAGAGAGAGAGAGAGAGAGTATGGAAAATAGAGAGTGCTCTTTTTTCGAAATCAATTGATCCTGGCAGATATGCGACCGACATGGGATTATCTGCTGCTGTCTATTGAGACGCTAGTGAATTCGATCTCACTACTCATCATGATTCCCTGTTTTGCTACTCATCTGCGAACCAAGGGATTGCATGGAAACTGCAAGTGAGTGAACTGCAGACTTCGGGATACAAATTCAAGAAAACGAACGGTGGAAAAAAATTCCATTGTCAAAAGTTCTGAGAAATAAAGCGATGAAAGATGTCTGTTATGATTTGAAATTTTTTTGTATTGCGAATGCTTTGAAAGTATCAACTGAGTACGTAGAATTTTCCCAAAGAGACGATGGTTCGATGTTTATTTGTCTCTCCTTTCAGAATCCTCTTGATCACCTCGGCCACTTTGCAAGTATTTCTTCTCTATGTACAGACAGCCCTGTTCGTCTACAACTACGTGATTGGCAACCTCGATCATTCGTCACGTACGTATACTTTACGTAATCATTATCCTTCAGCGACGCACACGATTTGCAGCGAAGGAGATGCCATTCGTGTGGTTCCAGAACTGGTTGTTCGCCATGTCGAGCTCACTACATTTGGCGCTAGTTATAGAACGGAATTTTCTCTATTTTCTCTATTTTATATTTCTCAAATGTCCAGAACATTCGCCGTTCACTATGCTGCTCGTTACGAGCAGACCAGATGCCACCTTTTCCCTCTTTTCGCAGCGATCGGAATATCGTTTGCTGTGGCTTTGTTCATTGTCTACGCCAATTACTGGAGTAAGCAATTTTGAACATTTGTTTTCTCTCATGCAAGTCCACCATTGTGAGAATGCTGACTTCAAATAATTTGCGCAGCGATAATTTTTGCAGTTCATGCAATGTTCACATCCGTCATCGTTCTTTACGCTATTGAGGGTTGCACTCTGGCTGTTAGTATTTTAGTGATTTTCATTTTTGTTACTTATTTTATATCCTTCACTACAAGGGTGCATTGTAAATTTCTAGATTATTACAAAAATTCAGATCTCGCTCTTTGTCATAATATTTGCCCGTCGGAAGTATCGAGTCATCCCTTACGACTGTTGCAGGCTCAAGGCAAAGTATCAGGTGAGCATTGCCCATGTCTCTTTATTTCGATTTCTGGCAAGACAATAGCATAGCTTCTGGCTACAATTTTTGTTAAGAGTATTCGTGGAATATGATTTCTAGAATGTTTTCTTGAAATTGAATATTTTCAGATTAAGGAAGTGCTCGATTTCTCAATGGCAATCTTGCCCTCAGTGATTCTTGGAGCTGTTATGCACACCTTATCCCTTGTTCCAACAATTTTGTGGATTCACTGTGTAATTTCGTACCCGATCTGTTGCGTTATCTATTACTCGGTAAGCTCCATTCCATCTCAGGAGAAAATGATGAGGAATCGTTATGAAATAATTTTATTTCCAGGTCCAAAGTCTCAACTGCATTCTCACCAAAATCGCACTAATTGGCTGCCATAAGGAAATGAGACAGCGATTCCAACGGATACTCTTCTCGAACAGCGGGTAAGAATATTTCACATTTGTTTCATTTTTCTCACATCTTCGACATATTCTTCTAAGCTATCCTTCATATATCCTTCATATAGATCCTTCAAATATAAGATAGTTGGACAAATCCAGAAGAGATACTTTTTTCCAAAAAAAAATTTGTCATCAGCACTTATATTTTTCGATTTACTCCGCAAATAACTTGGTATTTTGATCGTCACGCTTGTGCACACTAGATCAAATTAGTTGTGCGAGTAGTTGTGCGGTTTTTGTTCGAATCTTTGCCTGACCTGTTGTACCTTCCCTCACCCAATAAGAATATAAATCGGCGCATTTGCGAATTAAGGAACGGTTCACGTCGAATGCGCTCCAATTTATCTCATTTCAGCCCCCCTAAAGGGTCTCCGATCGTCAGGAATTTCGAGAAAGAGGGCAAAGAATATTTCGAACAAATGAAAGCGCAGTGGGATATTGCCCTGCAGAAGGAAAATAACACTGGAAGGAATGGAAGAGCCTGAAATGATTATTGTTTATTATTTGAAATTTATTGTTGTTCTAGTCTTTTGACTTTAGTGTACCATACTGAGCATGAGATAATTACACTATAGATTCAATTTGTGACTTCATGTGCTCGAGTTGTAGTTGTAATATATTGATGGAAGAATATCAACGGAGGCCTCACAAATAGTGCTATTACCTTCTAACTCGAGCCGAAGCTCATTAGCGAGAAAATAAACGGTTAGGCATTTTCACTGTTGGAAAGGCGGATTTCGTCGAACTCAAAACAAACATCGCGTTGGCCGATTTTACAACCAAACTAATAATGAGAGGTGTATTCAAAATCAGCAGTAGAACGAATTCAATTAATTATTTTTTCACATTCCCGATCACAGACACGTTCGCAGACCGTGAAACTATCAATTTACAGCAATCTTCGTAAAGTTCGTGATTGGTAGCTAGCCTCCTCATGTTCAATTGCATTTGCCCGTATTTCTGTCTTTCCTTCCCGGAAAAAAATAATTGTTGCGCTTGAATTTAACTTTTCATGTTTGAAACAGGTGTTTCAATCACGGAAGTTTACTTGGTAAGCAGAGCTTTGTGCCGAAGTTTGATAGCCTTACTTCCAGAACGAGACTTCCGGCACTGATTGTGTAAACAAACATCTGTACCTACATGATACATTGTGCAGAATAGGCTCCGTCTGTCGCTCCGGTGTCGGCTTGATTTACGTTATACGTCTTCTATATTGTCAAGTCAACAAGTAATTCACATTCAACATTGGAACTGTTCTTGCACTAGATGCGAATTTAACTCTTTTCCGTAAGGAAGCAATTTGTATCTATCCGTGGAAATGTTATAATTTCAAGAATGACCACTGTACTTCGAAGTTTGTGATACTGGAACTCCCTTGCCTATGTCGAGATACTTTCGCATGCGGAACAGGGACAATTTCGCTTGCCGCGACAGCTCGTAGTGAAGTCTCGATTTTCCCCACATTGTTTTGCGATTGTTCATTGTTGATTAAAATAGCGCGTAGAGACCAGGAAATGAACTTGCACAGCCATAATAAGCACCCTCTAGCGAATACATTGTGCACTATGAAGTGTGCAAGCACTTTCAAACATGAATGCTTCCGATACGACTATTAGCCCGTACTTGAAACGGCGTTATTCTCGACACCACCAAACCTGTTTCGACTAAATCTCAGTTTTCTCGCGAAGATCTACTTTGTCGGATGCTGCATGAAAGTGGGTAATTTTCTTCAATTTTCTAGCGTTTTCTTAACACTCCCGGGAAATGGAGGGTTTTTTTTATTTCACTAGTACCTTATCAGATATGCAACCAGCCGACGATTATCTGCTGCTTTCAATTGAGACTTTCGTTAATTCGATCTCAGTACTCATTATGATTCCATGTTTTGCTACTCTTCTGCGAACCAAAGGATTGCATGGAAATTGCAAGTGAGCGAAAAAAAAGATAATTACGTTAAATCGTGCTCTTGGGAAGAATTGTATTATGTTTCGTTGCGCATGGTATGAAGGTGAACCCAGTGTGTAGTGTACTTCCAAAATTTCACGTTTTGTTGGGAGTATCTTATGTTGGCTTCATGGGAAATGGTGTGCATTAGCTCGCCTTTCTGGCCTAATTTTGCACACTGGCCGGTGAGATAGCGAAGAATGAAGATCCCTTTTTACATGATGCCATCCCCAGTATCTGCTATATTTCGCTCAGGAAAGATAGAAAGATGTCTCAGGATCCTTGTGATGATATCGGCTACTTTGCAAATGCTCCTTCTCTTTGTGCAGGCTGCTCTTTTCGTATTTGACTACGCGATTGACAACCTCGACCATTCTTCTCGTGTGTTCCTTTTACTTATTTGTTAGTTTCCGATTATATCGAACATATGAAAATAAAATGGTCGTGAACTAACAGTTCGACTGGCATATTTTGTTACTCCTTAACTTTTGCAGAGAGTGAGATGCCATTCGTGTGGATGCAGAACGGTTTGTTCGTCATGTCGAGCTCACTCTACTTGACGCTTGTTATAGAGAGGTATGCCGTATAACTGTCGACCGGATATTTTTATCGGGATTGTGTAATATAAATTCCTAACTTTCAGAACATTTGCCGTAGTGTACGCTGCTCGCTACGAGCAGACCAGATGCCACCTACTGTTTCTCCTAACCGCGATTGGGATATCCTTTGCAGTGGCGACTCTTATTGTCTACACCAATTACTGGAGTTAGCGTTCATTTTACAAATTGGCCTCTCTTACCACTTGTTGGAGAAAGCTGACGATAAATAATTAGCAATAATCTTTTCAGTTCAAGCAATGTTCGCATCCGTCATCATTCATTACATAATCGAGGGATGCACTCTAGCAGTTAATATTTATTTTTCATTTTGATTATTAAACATCAATTCAGATCGCACACTTTCTGATAATATTTGCTCGTCGGAAGTACCGAGTCCTCCCGTACAATAGTGACAGACTTAAGGCTAAATATCAAGTGAGATTATCTCCAAATATTGGAATTTGGAAGAAGTAACATTCAATTCTTGCCAATGAAATTGCATTTGATATGCTTTATTGTGTGATTATTTTCAGGTTAAGGAGGTGCTCGATTTCTCCATGGCCATCTTGCCCTCAGTGATACTCGGAGCGGTTATGCACACGTTATCTCTTGCTACGACAATTCTCTGGATTCGCGGGGCGATTTCGCACCCAGTCAACTGTGTTATATATTTCACGGTAAGATTCATTAGAGACACATTTCAGAACAAAACTGAGGTATTGTGATTAAAATATCTTTCGGCAGGTCCATAGTCTCAACTGTATTCTCACCAACATCTTACTCATTGGTTGTCATAAGGAAATGAGACTGCGATTCATGCGATTACTCTTCTTGAACAGCGGGTAAGAAAATTTTCATGTTCTTTTTATATGGTTTTGCTATTTTAAAAATTTTTTTCTTTCATATGTCGGACAAAAAAGATTAAACAGAAGACAATACAGAAAACAATGTTTTTCATTCATAATTTCCGTGCATCGATGATTATCGATGATTTTTGTTTCCATGATCACAGGTCCACAAATAACTTTAAGTGTTGGTCGTCTGGCTGCACATTCACGAGTAGTTAAGCGGTTTTGTTAAACTGCGTGAACTCGATTTTATCCTCACCGAGTAAGAATACAAATATGTGCTTTAGGCTGGCCTGCCCATTGAATTACAAATTAACTTATGTTTCACATTGAATGCTCCCTAAATTAGCACCTTTCAGCACCCCGAAAGGATCGACGATCGTCAGGAATTTCGAGAAGGAAGGCAAAGAGCACTTCGAACAGATGAAAGCCCTGTGGGATTTCACCTTGCAGAGAGAATATAATAATGGAAGGAATGGCAGAGCATGAACTTACTAATGTGTTCTGTGCTACTAATCTTTTGAATTCGCGTTATTTTGAATATGAATAATTACTTAAAATTGTTAAATTGCGCATTCTTCTCGAAAATGTGTTCATTGTGTGGTTTTGTGCGCTCGAGTTGTCTCGAGTTGTAGTGCCTTGATGGATGAAGAGCAATGGATGCATCGCGCATCCTGTTATTATCTTCAAACTCGAGCCGAAGCTCGTTATCAATCACAGTAAGTAAACGGTTTTAAAGATGTTAGGGGTCTATTCACTACTTAAGTTTCGAAGTATAAACACAAGCAAGACTTCATTTGTTTCCTTACGGAAAGAAGGCATACCCCTCCTCCCAATACTATTTCGCATTTATTACTCGAAGATGCAATGGCGTATTTCGCGGAACACAGAACAAACCACACTGACGATTTTACGACCATCCCGAATAATCAACGGCGCATTCAAAATCATTCCGGGCATAGAACGAAAATCTTTTCACACTATTTTTTGTTCCATTCTGCTCGTTCGAAGACGAGGAAACTTTCAGTTTGCAGCACAACTTAGGCAGAGTTCGTGATTGGTAGCTTGCCTCCTTGTATTCAATTCCAGATTTTGCATTTTTGTTCTATTTTTTGTGTTTAGAAAACCTAAAAAAATCGTGAAATAGAGTGATGTATCCCGAAGTTTGCTATTCGTACACTTCCCCGTGTATGGCTACATAATTTCGCACGCTGCACCATCGCCATCCGTTTCAGTTCAGCGTAGTTCGGTGTCTTGCGATACGGCATTTCATTGGGTGCTTTATTCATTCATTTACCCATTTTCATTTATTTCATTTTTGATATATTGCGAAAAATTTACATTGCATGGCTTTGCAAGATATGGACGTTCGTCGATATGATCGAATCGGTAATAGATGGCTTCGCTATTGGAAATGCCGGGTTCAGACCGTTTTGACACAACCGATTTGTCAGCACTAAATTCTATAATTACGTGAATTTAGGGAAAATGAACGAACTTAAGCAAGTAGTACGAGAGTTGAAACTTTTTTTTCCGAACGTGATCTAGGCCTACTTTCGTTTATGTTCCGTTGTAATCACATCGTGCTTACGACCTCGCTGATAGTTACATTCCCTCCTGAATGTGTTTCCCAACGACGTGACACGTATGTGGAACCTTTGTTTGGACTGGATCGAGATTTGGCTCTCTTCATTCCACATTCATTGTCATAGATCACCCATTCGAGAAAACATCTAAAATTAACAAGCTCCTCCTGTATTTCGAACTCGCACCATTCAAGCCAGTTTGAGCAGATATTTAAACCTTCATTTCTAGTATGATGTTATGCGAGAGTTTCTCACGATAATTCAAATGGACATTCCTCTCCCATTTGTCGTAAGCTGGCGTTGTACATAACTTATACTCGATTGTTTACCTGGACTTTATTGCAATCATCATGATTTTTTTGAATATCCAATTGAATTTATCCAAGAAATTGCTCTTTCTAGAGATCGAGTCCCGTGTTTTCTTAACTTGTCAGCGATGCGGTTATTTGGAGAATATATTCTACTAACCATTGAGACTTTCGTAAACACGAGCTCACTGTGCATCATGGTTCCCTGACTGGCGACTCTTCTGAGAACGCTTCCTACACGACAATTGCAAGTAATGAATAAAATATGACATTACTCTCCTATATGCCCAAAATAGAATGTGCTTCTTTTAGAATCCTTCTACTTACGTGCACTACCCTTCACATGACCCTTCTTTGCGATCAGACAGCCCTGTTCGTCTATGATTACGTGATTGACAATCTTGATCACTCTTCTGGTTAGTACCTCCTTTTAAATTATTTTTAAAGATAAATTGTTATTATTCATAGAGATTAGTGATGTTATTCGCGAGCGCTCGTTGCGAAGAGCGATCATTTTAGAGAAATCTCTCGAGCGAGTGTGGCGCTTGAGAAATTGATTTTTTGCGAACGCTCGAATGCTTTTGCCATTATTTATTGAATTTGCATTGATTAAAATCGCTCGAATTCATCGCTCGAGCGAGTCCCAGAAATGATCGCTCGAGCGCTCGTCGAAATTGACCGCTCGAGCGGCGAGCGCTCGCGAGCAACGCTCGAGCGAACAACACTAATAGAGATACTTCGCAAGAAATTAATCTCTTCATTTTGCTCGTTTTTCCACATGTTTTATTGGGGAAAACTAACTCGGAATGAGAAAAGTGTCGCTTTTTTGTCCCTCTATGCCTAAAGCTTGAATTTTCAGCTAGGGAGCAGCCGCTTGTGTGGGTCCAAAACTTGCTATTCTCAATGTCGAGTTCAATATATTTAACATTGGTTCTTGAAAGGTATTTACTCTGGCAAATAATCAGTCTTTATTAAATATTCGCATTAGAAATTCTTAAAATTTCCAGAACATTCGCCGTACGTTATGCTGCTAGTTATGAGCAGGCTAGGTGCCTCCTACTGCCCCTTTTCACAGCGATTGGACTTTCTTTTGCGATGGCTTCTTTCATTGTCTACGCTAACTACTGGCGTGAGAATTTTATTTTTCACCTTATCCCATTATCATACGATCATTCTGGCGGAACGGTAAATCGTACTGCACACGAAGAATTACATCACTTTTGACACTTGTGCTTGAAATGTTTTAATTATATTTACAGTTGGTGCAATGATCACCACTATCATCATCATGTACACTATCGAGGGTTGCACGCTTGTTGTAAGTGATCTTTAGGAATATGTATATTTCAAACGGAAATGCAGATCTCATTCTCGCTAATTGTCTATGCTCGTCGGAAGTATCTAGTCGTCCCGTACGATAGAAATCGGCTCAAGACCAAATATCAGGCGAGTTTATGTGTTTTATTCCTCGTACTATCGAGTCCAAGACATAAGCGGTGACGTTGAGAATGGGTGCTTAGCGCGCAATATTTGTTCGGCACGCCAAAAAAGCAAATCGGAAAATCTGTTCGGAGAGTGTAATCTGATTCTTGGAAAAACACGGCGGAGATTGTGATTTTCGTGTGACTTGATATTTTCAGGTTAAAGAAGTGCTCGATTTCTCAATGGCAATCTTGCCTTCGGTAATCTTTGGGGCAATCATGCACACTTTATCCCTTGCCCCGACTATTCTTTGGATTTACGGTGCAATTTCCTACCAGATATGCTGCGTAATCTACTACTCGGTATACTTTATTTCCATTCTAGTGCATTTTGTAATTACCACAGGTTCACAGTTTTAACTGCATTTTCACGAAGCTAACACTCATTGGCTGTCACAAGGAAATGCGACTGAGATTCCAGCGAATACTCTTCTCAAGAAGCGGGTACAGTTATTTCTCAGTTCCTAATAAAAATATGTTTTCGCTTATTTTTGGGTGTCTATAATTGGTCAAGCTGTTTTTTTTGTCCTTTTTCAGCAATTCCGAGGGCACGACTGTCGTCCGGGATGCAGATCAAGAAGGGCATCAGTACTTTGAGCAGATTAAAGCAAGTTGGGAAGTTGGACCTGCTAAGAACGAGTGATTCGTCCGTTTGTATTGACTATTGATGGAAGTTGCGTTGTTATTCCTTCTCTTGTATGGAATAACGACTTGTATTCCCTCTAAATCATTGCTGCAATATTTGTGCGAACTTCGGAGTGAAATTCGGAAAAAATGAGCGTTGCACTTTACGATGAACGATTTCTCCCTCTGTTGGTTAATAACGCCCCAACGAATATCATATCAATACAATCCGAGTGCCTCCTCCTCGGTATCCCTCCCTTCAGACCAGACATATGAGACCAGTCGAGTAGATCTTCACATTTTCTATTGCACCCCACCCCATATTCACTATTGCTTTTCTTGTCAGTGCGAGGAGAGTTAACACTTGTACCATAGCGCATTATTAATTATACTTGTCTCGTTGCGCCGTAGAACGTAGATATATTATATATTAGGTTGGTGCAAAAGTTTCTCCCTATTATATTTTTTCAACTTTCTCTAGCCATATTTGCCTGACTTTAATTTCGTTTCAACATTAGTTGTGGGCATCAATTAAATTTTGGAAAGCATATTGGGGGAATAAATAATGAAAAAGTCAAAATGTCAAAATATGACGATCATTAGGTTACTTTCTTGGAGCCTCCCATTTAAATACGATCTAGGATATGATTCTGCCCACTTGATGTGTAATACCACTCAAGTTGCTCTTTCAGAATATCACAAAATATCCGACTTTCAAAATGCGTTGGAAGCTGGGAATTAGAAAAAGTGCTGATTTCGTTTAAATTTTGCTGCGTCATGCTGCTGTTCAGAAATGGATAGATGTAGCCATATCAATTTTAAGGGTAATATTAAGGCTAGCGAGAACTTCATTGTCCACAACACTATGGCTTTCTCAGTCAATGGGTAAACATTCGGGGCTATGAAATGTAATTCTGCTAAATTAATTTCGCGGAATTATCTAATTAAACGCTCATCTCATCTTGGCATGACGGCACACTGATACTGAATTACATGCATGAGCATGCCCAGTTAGCATACTTTACACTGGTATGTATAAGAGTGACTATCTGAGAGAACAGATCAGAGGCCGTACAGCGAAAAATAAAGTGCTGATTTTAAGATGTTCCTAGGGGTAACTTTTCACGTAGAGTCCGAAAATCGACCTTAGAACGCCGTATCTCAAACCACTGATTTCGCGCGGTGCACCACAGTTGGGTGGTCGGTTTTTGAAACTTTTATACGGCAGTTTCAAAACCCATACATATTTAAATTCTTAAATATTTCGACGAGATACGCATTTTTACTGTTGGAAGTAAAAGGCTAACTTGTCTCTGAAAAAATTGTGCCCATTTAAATTTTCAAATTTGACACCCTGAAAATTTTTCCAAAAGGCGTGCATTTTTAACTATGTTCATTAAATTCCCCATGAAAAGTTACCCCAGGAGCCAAATTTTCGCTTTAATATGCATAACGAATTGTATTTATTCTCTGCGCTGAAGATGTTAGAATGCCGAATTTTTGAACATAAATCGATTTTTCTGAAACACCACGATGAACTACGAACGGTTATACGTTGTTTATGACTAGTCTGCACCCGAGGAATTTAAAAATGATCCAAAACTCGAATCTTGACAAATTTCTGAAAAATCGGTTTTCAGCACCTCGATTGGTCCCAGATTTGGGCATGTCTAACTATCCACTTTTGATGTTAATCTAACACCTCTCAGGCTAACTGTGTAGTACATACCAACGTTAGTAGGAAACATATATTTGGCGTCCGCCATCCTCCACGGTTTCGGAAATATTTTTGCTTGAACTTGCTATCTCGTGGATGCAAAATTTTAATTTTAAGTGAAATACGATATGTTTTCAACGAAAATCAGTCACCTTTGTACATTTTATCACTTATCTTATATCAGGAAAACTGAAAAAGTAATTCAAAATACATATTTTGCCTATATAAAAAATCACATATTTTTGTGGGCGGAAAACATCGATTTTTGTATATAAGTAAAATATGTATTTTGAATTACTTTTTCACTTTTCCTGATATCAGGCAAGTCATAAAATGCACAAAGCTGACTGATTGTCATTGAAAACTTATCCTATTTCACTTAAAATTAAAATTTGGAATCCACGAGATAGCAATTTCAAGCAAAAATATTTCCGAAACCGTGGAGGATGGCTGACGCCAAGTATATGTTTCCTACTAACGTTGGTATGTACTACACAGTTAGCCTGAGAGGTGTTAGATTAACGTCGAAAATGGATAGTTAGACATGCCCAAATCTGGGACCAATCGAGGTCCTGAAAACCGATTTTTCAGAAATTTGTCAAGCCTCGAGTTTTAGATCATTTTTAAATTCCTCGGGTGCAGACTAACCATAAACAACAAATTCACTTTGAAAATCAATTGTACCAAATTGGACAGATGCGATAGACTGAAGGTGCGATACGATAGACTGAAGGTCTATCGCATGGGCGGCGATAGACTGAAGGTCTATCGCATGGGCGGATAGCGAGAACCGAATCCGCCTGCACAAACGGAACATGCGTTTGGGATACGCCTACGGAGAAACATGGATCTCTTCTTTTAGAATTGTTTCTCACTCATTCTGGTTTGAAATATCATTCAAAATTGGAGAGGGAAGAGAGAGGAGAACGCTTGTATGTTTTGCAGGAAACTGGGTATAAAAGCTCCTAATTTTTCTTCAACAGCACTTCATTCACTGGGGAATCGTGCCGTCCAGGTAAGTCATCTCTTCTCTTTATCCCCCCCCCCCCCGGGATTCCCTCATTCCCTCAATCCAGTCATGATCTCCCTTCTCTCCCTCTTCTTACTATCGTCTTCCATACTCGGATCTCCTCTTGGCGAATATGAAAAGGAACTGAACAAGGAGGGACTCAATGTCGAGAATATCCACAAGGTTTGCGGATTATCGATCGGGATTATCGATTGATCTACTCGACTACCGTAATCTTACAGCTCCTGAAAGAGGAATCGAAGGAAGTCGAGGAGGAATTCGGAACCAAGGAGGTCCAGGCTGAGGTTTGGCCTACCACTCGATCGGCTTGAATTCAATTATCGATTGACAGCTCTCGAAAGTGCGTGACCTCTACGCTGCTTCCTGCCCTGCGAACGGAACTCTCCGTCCCGTGAAAACTGAATTGGAGATCAATGGAGATCTGGCTAAGGATCTCTTCGAGGGAGACATCGTACTCACTCCGTATGAGCAAATCTTGTAATTAGCGACTAATTAGTTGAATTAAGTGAGCAGTGGAAGGTCGCCCTCGAAGCGGACCCCGAGAACCCCATGCAGAGACGTCAGGTAGATCAGAGCATTGGGACACGGTAATATCTATTGATCCAGGCCCTTTCCGACGCTGTGCAGCTGTGGAAGCCAATGGGAGCTCCCGTTATTCCCTACACCTTCGAGCCGGGATTCCGTGAGCTTCGAAAGTACTTATTTTTTTGAAAAAACAGCAATTCAGCCAACGATAAGAAGCAGATCATCTACGACTCTCTCAAGTTCTGGGAGGGAAGAACTTGCATCAAATTCCGCCCCGCAGGATCGAATGATAGAGCTGTGTGAGATATTCGTTGTTGCTAACATTCATTTATTCTTCTCTTTCCCGATTTTTGTCAGTTTCACAAGTAAAACGCGAGTTCTGATAGATTCCAATTACTTCCTTTACCTTGCAGTGTCTCCTTCAACCATAACTCGGGCGGTTGTTCTTCCTCTGTGGGAATGAGTGGATACAAGCAGACCATCAATCTCGCTCCCGGATGCTTCTCGGTTCAGGCTGATCTTTGATCTCTAATAAATCGATAAATGTAGGTCACAGTCGTCGCTCACGAACTTGAGCACGCCTTCGGTGCTCTTCACGTTCAATCGAGATCCGATCGTGACAAGTAATCGATATTTTGTAATCGATTATTCAAATCGAAAATTCACTCAGCTACGTCATCATTGACACTGCCAACATCCAGAAAGGAACCGAGCACAACTTCATGAAAGTGAGGCCCGATCGATAATTTACCGTAACCGGACAATCATTGCAGGACCCTCCCTACTACGGTCAACTGACGACCTACGGTATCCCCTACGAGATCGGATCGATGCAGCACTACTATGAGAAGGCGTCAGATATTTTTTTCTAGATTTGTTTTTTGACTGATCTTTGATATTTCAGTTTCTCGATCAACACGAACAGACCCACGATCTACACGAAACCGGCATACTCTCAGTACCAGTACTCGATGGAGGCTCCCCGTGCGACCTTCTACGATACTCTCCTTGTTAACAAGATGTACAAGTGCACTGGTACGATGAGCTACCAATCTATATTCAATCAATCAATAAATCAATCAATCGATATTCCAGACAAGTGCCAGAATCGGATTTCGTGCCAGAACAACGGAGTACAGGATGGAGCTGACTGCAACAAGTGCTTCTGCCCCAGAGGATGGGCAGGAACCAACTGCGAGAGACGGGTATGGTAGGCTGGTACTGTAGACGGGTACGGTACCAACCGTCTCCCTCCTCCATCGCAATCCTGACCTTTGACCTTTCAGCCCTCGGATGCCCAGATTGTCAACATCTCTGGATCCCAGAACCTCCGCGTCGAAATCGGAGACGGAGTCGATAGAGGATTCATTGAGAAACTGTACATCATTCAGGTACTCAATTTCAGGGGAATTGTATGCAAACGAATTGCATTTAGGCCCCTGCTGGCAAGAGAATCGAGGCTACCGTCAACAGAGTCGGAGAGTGAGTTACTCGGTCTTATCGAGCAAAAAATGTATCTCCAGCTACCAATGGTCGATGTGCCGTTCGGCCGGAATGGAAGTCAGCCCCTACAAGGACACTCGCATGGCTGGATTCAGGTTATTAATTAGATTAATTAAGCTGCTAATTAGCTAATTATCAGATTCTGCGCTAACTCTCGCATCAAGCCGATCGTCACCGACTCGAATGTGATGCTCATCTGGGTTTACGTCGAGAAGAACTACAAATTCAACGCCGACCTCTCACTCAGAATCGGATAAGCGAAAGTACCATTAGGGACGATAAACAATTGCCTTTCATTAACCTTTCAAGTTCAAGACAATACACAATACAGAACAAGCAGTTGTAGAATTGGGCCAGATTTAAAATATTTGTTTCGCAAGTGGAAGATCTTCAAGTAGATAACCGATAATTGAACAAATACAAATTGCACAGCAGCGCATTAAAGGAGGAGTAAATGAAAACGCGCGCCCGGTTGGAATATGTTTCACCTATGGACGCACTCTCTTCAAGTCGCGTGCTATCCCACCTCTTTCCCCGAGCTTTCCCTGATCTGGCTTCCAGCCAACTAGATATAACTCTGTTCGGAATGGAAAGTTTAATGTGAAAATTTCGGAGCTCCTTATCGTTGTGGAGCTCTACGCCGTGCATATGGTAGCTTCAAAAATTTAATTTTGAGTTTACTCCTCCTTTAATAAGAGCAAGCAAATCTAGTACTGGCAGATCGTCTAGTGTTGATGAGCTTATCCGGTCTGTAGTTGATTCCTTCGGCAGTTGGCAGCCTATACTCATACCTGTAATGAGATGTATGACCATATCCACACGTGATGAGAAGTTAAGAGGGCACTGCGGAGGCGGGCAGTTCACAGTTTTGGACGATGGGCGATTGGGAGAGTTGGAAGCACAACCTGAGATTGTTGCAGCAGAGAGAAGAAGAAGGAGGAGAAGAGGAGACATGGCAATGCCCTCATTGGAAGGACACCTCATTTTATGTGCAGGAAGAGCATAGAAACATCCTTAAAAGTCGATTTCTGGTTGATTTGATGGCAGCAGGCATTTGAAAAACGCTAGTTCCTCTCAGATACATACACTATATTTCGAGGAATAACTTGTCGATCTCTCATCCCTCATCCTTGTTCCAATGATCTTGAGAGGAAAACCAGGAAAAGATTGGAAGAAAGGACAGGATGGACAAAATCCCATATGCGCAAAATAGGCTTGGGAAGTGCTCAGGTAGTTCTCCGTTTTTCTCTAGTGGTCATTTTGAGAAACACCTCACCCATGGCAATAATCATCTTGAAAACGGAATAATCTGAACTGTACTTGCACACATAAATCAGTTTAAAAAATATATTTGTATTGCTCTTGGCTCCTTTATAGGTCGCTTCAACCCTAATCTATAAAACCATTGAATTCAGAATATCCCGTCACTTGCTCATTCATCTCATTGTTTCTTTGCTCATCTTTGTACATCCGTGTCTTGTTGATCCTTATACTCGTGGATAGGAGGAATGTGCTTTCAAAGAGCGACTTTCCTCTCTCTCCTTCTCTCATTCTTCTCGCATATATCTTTGGTGAGTGTGCACTTCCTCCTTGTACACTCTTTCACGAACTCAGAAACTATCCCCAATCTGTGAAAGTATTGTAAGTTGTTTTCGCTAGTGTGAGAAAGGGGTTGGACGAGGGAGAGGTCAAACGAGTGCTAGAAGGTTCGAAATGAGAATACTCACAACAGTGAACAAGCATGCAACAAGCTTTATTCTAGAGACCGCCAATCAAATATATTCGATATGCGAATGGCGAGAAATGACGAGCCATTCGAAATTATCGCTAATCGATTGGCCGACCAATCGAATGGCGAGGATATTCGATTGGCCAATCGAATATTCGTTAGATTGAGCAATCAAATATTGACTAGTACGTGGAGAGAGGAGACCGCTCGGTCACGAGAGCGCAAATAACAAGGAATCGAATATTGGAGATTGTAGTGACCCAATACTACCTCAAATAATCCCAGCGTGGTCTTTCACAGAAGTGAAGCATTAGAATATAATTTTTAAAATGCCTTGTAAAGAAACTTTTGCATCATCCTAATACTTTAGGTACCCTCTCCTCTCGAGTTCTCCTATGTACTCGGGAAACGAAAGATCTATTTTTATCGAGGTCGGGGCAAGATCCCGCAACACTAGTCACATATTTATCAATAATTGATAATTAACATGTTTTTAACCATCGGCGCAAGCGACTTTGGTAGTGATGGATCCTCTTGTGTCAACGAGCTTTCTAGGCGCACTGCCTCGCCGCTCGTACTCGTACCATTCTCCATTCCTGCATTCCAGCTTCTCAACATTGATTGCCAGTTCGTTGTTGGGCCTATAATCCTGGAAGAATGGATTACATTCTATTAATAATTTAAACGCTTATTGGGCCTGACAACAACATATGTAATAAGAATAGGTGCAGAACAATTGCTAAACAAATGCCCATCTAACCTCGATCCATAGCAGTCCCGTATCGCAGATGGTTTCATTAGCTTCGGTCTTTGCTAATTCGAAGAAACCCGCATTCTGGAAGAGAGGAATCGAGACCCTGCCCAATCGCTGGAGGGAGGTAGTGAGAAAGAAGGGGGCATACATTGGTCACTGAGAATTGCAAAGCATTGAATAAAAAATAAAAACAAAAAATTATACGAACTTTCCGGACACCCCAATATTTCATTTTGGAGATGGAGCAAAAAAAATCAAGAAAAGGGAAATTTTTGGGAGATGGATGAGTTAGATAACTTTTGATTCGCAAGAGTTCTGAACAACACGATGATTTTTGATCCACTCAAGTGCCAACGATAGATTGAAACACGTAAATGTATTTATCCTTTTCTCGTCAACTGGTTGTTGTCAGTGCACTCTATTTTCTGATATTTCATCAATACGCATTCTTTCCATATCATCTGCTTCTGTTGCACTGGTTCGGTAGTATTCAGATAGGCATTTTTTCAGATTGACGACAGTTGGTGATAGTTAATTGTAATTTGATTAATAATTACGTATATTAGGAAATAAAATCCAAGGAGGAAGTGCCCAATCATTACTTCCATGCAGAAAGAGCGAAGAAAATGAGAGATTACGAGAGCGAAAGTCGCTCTTTGAAAACAAATTCTTGCTCTCGTAGACAACAACGTGATCAAAAGAACATGGGAAAGCAAGATGAGCAAAGAAACAATGAAAGGAATAGGGAAGTACCTTTCTTCCGATCTCTTACAGTTCAGTTTCTCAAGTAGAGATCAACAAAACACATCGAGAAGAGATCGAAAAGTTGCCTCTCGAAGAAATCGTTTGGTACTAAAATCAACCAGCGTCTATAAAATGACAGCACCTATCAAATCTCAATCTACCCTCTTAATTTACAGCAAGTCTCCCTGAGACAACTGAGAAATCCCGTGATCTACTTGAATTAATTCTCTCGTGATTCATTCTCCTGATGCGATCTTTCCTAGTACTACGCATTTGATTTTGCCTTTATTTTCAGTCATGCGTCTCATCTCCGTCTTTTCTCTTTTCCTCGTCTTCTCTTTCATCAACGCCGACAATTTGCCCGAGGGATACTTCGGAAGATTCAAACTCGACTCGTCCGACAATTTCGAGGAATATCTAAAAGCAACTGGTGAGCTTGGTATTTTTTCCCCTTTAAACTAGTTTAGGGGGGGGGGGGTGGACATTTCGGCAACGGAGCGCCCTTCGCTGGAGATTCGACGTAGCTCCTTGGGAATAATGTCATTGTAACCAGTGTGTGCTACTCTACATTTGCATATATAATTCTTGTTACCAGGCGAACTTGAATTTTAGTCCACATCTATGTATTCATGGCTCAAAATTGAAAATTTTAGTGGAAAATCTGTGTCAGATAAACAACAAATATCGAAAACAATTAATACCCATGTTACCGGGTTACAGTAGGTACTGGAATACTGCAATATGAACTGATAACGATATTTGGTGTTTATCTAACAATGATTTTCCACTCAAATACTGGATTTTGGACCATGAATATACATAGATATGGAGTAAAACTCAAGTTCGCCTGGTAACGAGAATTATATATGCAAATGTAGGGTAGTACATACTGGTTACAATGGCACAACTGCCAAGGAGCTACGTCGAATCTCCAGCGAGGGGAGCTCCGTTGCCGAAATGTCCCCCCCCCCTGTTTAAGTTCTAGTTTAACTTCATACAATGCAGGAGTTGGATGGCTGAAGCGTCGTCTGATTTCATTTGCCCAAATTGATAAGGTCTTTACCAAGGTGAGAACATATTTTTGAAACAAACGGGAAAATATTTAACAATAAGAACTGACTATTGCTGAAGTTTTTCATGGTTTTTCAACAACATTTTTTTGTAGTGAAGACATCTAGAGTTCATAACTTTCAGATCTATTTCCAGGCCGGCCCCCAGTCTTTCCATTTCTACAATCTATCGACGGCGAAGTCCTTGCACTACAAGAATATCGTGTTAGGAAAGGAATTCATAGGGAAGGGAATTGACTCGACCAAGCACAAGGTTTACTTCTAGAATTGTTGAAAATGAAAAAAAAAGCATTTTTGGATACAGGAGAACATCAAAATATTATGTTAAAGCATTACATATTCATGTAATATGCATTTGTTGAATAGCGGAAGAAGCAGACTATCGCTCTCGTTGCAGATCACCTTCACTTTCCGCAATGGAAAACTCTACGAGAAACACGTCCCCACGGATCCCAATGTACGAATATGATTTGATAGACGATAATGAATATTTTTAAAAAATATTTAAACAAATATTGCAGGGAGAGCAAAAAGAAGACGAGTACGCCTTCAAATTGGAGGGAGATACACTAGTACAGGTATTTTTGGCTTTCAAACGAACCGACTTGCATCGACTAATTGTCCGACCAGAATATGGCAATGCTTTTTTATGGCGGATTAAATTCCTCGACACATAGATGTTATTGACGTCAAGCTATCAACACTAATTTTGCAGACACTACAAGCTGGCGGAGTTGTTGCACAGAGATACTTCATTAGGCAGTGATGTCATTCTGAAAATTCTGAAAATATTTGTATTTAGTGCAGTTCCACGGCTAAATAAAGGATTTTTCGATATAGTCGGTTAATCAGGAGATCCATTAAAGAATCACAGCCTCTGATTGGCAGTATGTTATTGGAACACTGATGAAATGCGAACAACACAAATAAAAATGTACAAAAATCTTGACTGAAAAGGTGAGTTTTTGAACAGGTAACCTTAATTACTCTTTTGCATAGATGAGAAAGCACGAAAAAAATAAATACACATCAGACGGCATTCAAGGGGTAGAACAAGTAAGATATTATTTGATTGGTTAAAGTTCTGAGAAACAAGATAATTGCTGGTTCACAAAAGTTCCCTTGAATGAATAAAGTAGAGACCGCCAAATGATTAGCCAATCAAATATTGAAATCAATATTCAATTGACCCAATCGAATATCCTTTATCATTCGAATAGCCACTCTCCCTCCCACTCCAATATTCGATTCCTTGTTATTTGCGCTCTCGTGACCGAGCGGTCTCCTCTCTCCACGTACTAGTCAATATTTGATTGCTCAATCTAACGAATATTCGATTGGCCAATCGAATATCCTCGCCATTCGATTGGTCGGCCAATCGATTAGCGATAATTTCGAATGGCTCGTCATTTCTCGCCATTCGCATATCGAATATATTTGATTGGCGGTCTCTAGAATAAAGCTTGTTGCATGCTTGTTCACTGTTGTGAGTATTCTCATTTCGAACCTTCTAGCACTCGTTTGACCTCTCCCTCGTCCAACCCCTTTCTCACACTAGCGAAAACAACTTACAATACTTTCACAGATTGGGGATAGTTTCTGAGTTCGTGAAAGAGTGTACAAGGAGGAAGTGCACACTCACCAAAGATATATGCGAGAAGAATGAGAGAAGGAGAGAGAGGAAAGTCGCTCTTTGAAAGCACATTCCTCCTATCCACGAGTATAAGGATCAACAAGACACGGATGTACAAAGATGAGCAAAGAAACAATGAGATGAATGAGCAAGTGACGGGATATTCTGAATTCAATGGTTTTATAGATTAGGGTTGAAGCGACCTATAAAGGAGCCAAGAGCAATACAAATATATTTTTTAAACTGATTTATGTGTGCAAGTACAGTTCAGATTATTCCGTTTTCAAGATGATTATTGCCATGGGTGAGGTGTTTCTCAAAATGACCACTAGAGAAAAACGGAGAACTACCTGAGCACTTCCCAAGCCTATTTTGCGCATATGGGATTTTGTCCATCCTGTCCTTTCTTCCAATCTTTTCCTGGTTTTCCTCTCAAGATCATTGGAACAAGGATGAGGGATGAGAGATCGACAAGTTATTCCTCGAAATATAGTGTATGTATCTGAGAGGAACTAGCGTTTTTCAAATGCCTGCTGCCATCAAATCAACCAGAAATCGACTTTTAAGGATGTTTCTATGCTCTTCCTGCACATAAAATGAGGTGTCCTTCCAATGAGGGCATTGCCATGTCTCCTCTTCTCCTCCTTCTTCTTCTCTCTGCTGCAACAATCTCAGGTTGTGCTTCCAACTCTCCCAATCGCCCATCGTCCAAAACTGTGAACTGCCCGCCTCCGCAGTGCCCTCTTAACTTCTCATCACGTGTGGATATGGTCATACATCTCATTACAGGTATGAGTATAGGCTGCCAACTGCCGAAGGAATCAACTACAGACCGGATAAGCTCATCAACACTAGACGATCTGCCAGTACTAGATTTGCTTGCTCTTATTAAAGGAGGAGTAAACTCAAAATTAAATTTTTGAAGCTACCATATGCACGGCGTAGAGCTCCACAACGATAAGGAGCTCCGAAATTTTCACATTAAACTTTCCATTCCGAACAGAGTTATATCTAGTTGGCTGGAAGCCAGATCAGGGAAAGCTCGGGGAAAGAGGTGGGATAGCACGCGACTTGAAGAGAGTGCGTCCATAGGTGAAACATATTCCAACCGGGCGCGCGTTTTCATTTACTCCTCCTTTAATGCGCTGCTGTGCAATTTGTATTTGTTCAATTATCGGTTATCTACTTGAAGATCTTCCACTTGCGAAACAAATATTTTAAATCTGGCCCAATTCTACAACAGCTTGTTCTGTATTGTGTATTGTCTTGAACTTGAAAGGTTAATGAAAGGCAATTGTTTATCGTCCCTAATGGTACTTTCGCTTATCCGATTCTGAGTGAGAGGTCGGCGTTGAATTTGTAGTTCTTCTCGACGTAAACCCAGATGAGCATCACATTCGAGTCGGTGACGATCGGCTTGATGCGAGAGTTAGCGCAGAATCTGATAATTAGCTAATTAGCAGCTTAATTAATCTAATTAATAACCTGAATCCAGCCATGCGAGTGTCCTTGTAGGGGCTGACTTCCATTCCGGCCGAACGGCACATCGACCATTGGTAGCTGGAGATACATTTTTTGCTCGATAAGACCGAGTAACTCACTCTCCGACTCTGTTGACGGTAGCCTCGATTCTCTTGCCAGCAGGGGCCTAAATGCAATTCGTTTGCATACAATTCCCCTGAAATTGAGTACCTGAATGATGTACAGTTTCTCAATGAATCCTCTATCGACTCCGTCTCCGATTTCGACGCGGAGGTTCTGGGATCCAGAGATGTTGACAATCTTGGCATCCGAGGGCTGAAGGGTCAAAGGTCAGGATTGCGATGGAGGAGGGAGACGGTTGGTACCGTACCCGTCTACAGTACCAGCCTACCATACCCGTCTCTCGCAGTTGGTTCCTGCCCATCCTCTGGGGCAGAAGCACTTGTTGCAGTCAGCTCCATCCTGTACTCCGTTGTTCTGGCACGAAATCCGATTCTGGCACTTGTCTGGAATATCGATTGATTGATTTATTGATTGATTGAATATAGATTGGTAGCTCATCGTACCAGTTCATGATACGCTTTTAACATGAAAGTTTCTCAAAATAATTTTCTACGTTTTGTAAGCACGGTGCCATCTCTGTAGCTCATCTGGGAGCTGATATACTGTATTTCCGGGTCCAAAACCGGAGAATTCCTAAATGCCGGCTCTGGGACAAATGGCATTAATATTTCAAAAACTCTTCACTAGAGTAGTGTTCTACCTTAGTTTGGTCGATTTTGAATAGGTTTGTAAAAAATTGTTCGCGAAGGCCCTGATTTTGCTTCATCGACTCGTGATACATGTGTTAAATATACATGGGGTTTTGAAACTGCCGTATACAAGTTTCAAAAACCGACCACCCAACTGAGATGCACCGCGCGAAATCAGGGGTTTGAGATACGGCTTTCTAAGGTCGATTTTCGGACTCTACGTGAAAAGTTACCCCTAGGGACATCGTAAAATCAGCACTTTATTTTTCGCTGTACGGCCTATAGGTAGAATTGCTCAATTCTTTCAGATCACTCATAATTAACCCCTATCTCGCTTATCCACTTAGCTATGACCTTATACAAATTCACTTTGAAAATCAATTGTACCAAATTGGACAGATTGCTGTATCGAAGCTGCTAATGGTGGAGAACTGGGATACGGCTTGTTATAAAGAGTATTCATGTACCCTTTTATTTCAAAAGATCGTATGATAATTAATCAACATTGGAGGTCAGAGGAAGCAAAAATGTAAATTTCTGAAAAAAGGGAGAAACTTTTGCACCAACCTGATACATGAAGTAGTAAAGATGAGAACCCAAAGAGTTCTATCTAAATAACAATCCTTTCACATGCCCTACTAAAAGATCGAAGCAATATTGGATCAAGCGATTTCCTCGTCTGTAGTTTCTGTTTGAACAACATTCATAGGAAAGATCCGCAACACTCTCTTTCGCTCACATCTTTGTCACAATGAAGAACTGGATTCAAAAAAAAAGTTTTAAAAACTTGCCCAAACATAAATTTCATTCGAAACACTGAAGAAATTAAATGCTGAAGCGGCATTTGGATGAAAAGATTGTTACCTAATTGGAACATCCTCGCATCTACCAGAACACCTGAATCTGAACCTAAATCAATTTTTCTTTTACCAGTCCCTCATTTACTACATTCGTCTCCACGAAGAAGCGAATGATCCACAGTAGTCAAACATTCTGCGAAAATCACAAACTTTAGATAGACTCTTTGAGTGCTGCTACCTGGTGAAAACCGCCGCGCCCCGCTGCACCACGCTCTTCTGGGAGGATACAGCGCGCAACTTCATCTGCCCAAATCACGGAAAAACAGCAATAGACATTCCGCAAACACAACATGCGATAGACTGAAGGTCTATCGCATGGGCGGATAGCGAGAACCGAATCCGCCTGCACAAACGGAACATGCGTTTGGGATACGCCTACGAAGAAACATGGATCTCTTCTTTTAGAATTGTTTCTCACTCATTCTGGTTTGAAATATCATTCAAAATTTTAAAGGGAAGAGAGAGGAGAACGCTTGTATGTTTTGCAGGAAACTGGGTATAAAAGCTCCTAATTTTTCTTCAACAGCACTTCATTCACTGGGGAATCGTGCCGTCCAGGTAAGTCATCTCTTCTCTTTATCCCCCCCCCCCGGGATTCCCTCATTCCCTCAATCCAGCCATGATCTCCCTTCTCTCCCTCTTCTTACTATCGTCTTCCATACTCGGATCTCCTCTTGGCGAATATGAAAAGGAACTGAACAAGGAGGGACTCAATGTCGAGAATATCCACAAGGTTTGCGGATTATCGATCGGAATTATCGATTGATCTACTCGACTACCGTAATCTTACAGCTCCTGAAAGAGGAATCGAAGGAAGTCGAGGAGGAATTCGGAACCAAGGAGGTCCAGGCTGAGGTTTGGCCTACCACTCGATCGGCTTGAATTCAATTATCGATTGACAGCTCTCGAAAGTGCGTGACCTCTACGCTGCTTCCTGCCCTGCGAACGGAACTCTCCGTCCCGTGAAAACTGAATTGGAGATCAATGGAGATCTGGCTAAGGATCTCTTCGAGGGAGACATCGTACTCACTCCGTATGAGCAAATCTTGTAATTAGCGACTAATTAGTTGAATTAAGTGAGCAGTGGAAGGTCGCCCTCGAAGCGGACCCCGAGAACCCCATGCAGAGACGTCAGGTAGATCAGAGCATTGGGACACGGTAATATCTATTGATCCAGGCCCTTTCCGACGCTGTGCAGCTGTGGAAGCCAATGGGAGCTCCCGTTATTCCCTACACCTTCGAGCCGGGATTCCGTGAGCTTCGAAAGTACTTATTTTTTTGAAAAAACATCAATTCAGCCAACGATAAGAAGCAGATCATCTACGACTCTCTCAAGTTCTGGGAGGGAAGAACTTGCATCAAATTCCGCCCCGCAGGATCGAATGATAGAGCTGTGTGAGATATTCGTTGTTGCTAACATTCATTTATTCTTCTCTTTCCCGATTTTTGTCAGTTTCACAAGTAAAACGCGAGTTCTGATAGATTCCAATTACTTCCTTTACCTTGCAGTGTCTCCTTCAACCATAACTCGGCCGGTTGTTCTTCCTCTGTGGGAATGAGTGGATACAAGCAGACCATCAATCTCGCTCCCGGATGCTTCTCGGTTCAGGCTGATCTTTGATCTCTAATAAATCGATAAATGTAGGTCACAGTCGTCGCTCACGAACTTGAGCACGCCTTCGGTGCTCTTCACGTTCAATCGAGATCCGATCGTGACAAGTAATCGATATTTTGTAATCGATTATTCAAATCGAAAATTCACTCAGCTACGTCATCATTGACACTGCCAACATCCAGAAAGGAACCGAGCACAACTTCATGAAAGTGAGGCCCGATCGATAATTTACCGTAACCGGACAATCATTGCAGGACCCTCCCTACTACGGTCAACTGACGACCTACGGTATCCCCTACGAGATCGGATCGATGCAGCACTACTATGAGAAGGCGTCAGATATTTTTTTCTAGATTTGTTTTTTGACTGATCTTTGATATTTCAGTTTCTCGATCAACACGAACAGACCCACGATCTACACGAAACCGGCATACTCTCAGTACCAGTACTCGATGGAGGCTCCCCGTGCGACCTTCTACGATACTCTCCTTGTTAACAAGATGTACAAGTGCACTGGTACGATGAGCTACCAATCTATATTCAATCAATCAATAAATCAATCAATCGATATTCCAGACAAGTGCCAGAATCGGATTTCGTGCCAGAACAACGGAGTACAGGATGGAGCTGACTGCAACAAGTGCTTCTGCCCCAGAGGATGGGCAGGAACCAACTGCGAGAGACGGGTATGGTAGGCTGGTACTGTAGACGGGTACGGTACCAACCGTCTCCCTCCTCCATCGCAATCCTGACCTTTGACCCTTCAGCCCTCGGATGCCAAGATTGTCAACATCTCTGGATCCCAGAACCTCCGCGTCGAAATCGGAGACGGAGTCGATAGAGGATTCATTGAGAAACTGTACATCATTCAGGTACTCAATTTCAGGGGAATTGTATGCAAACGAATTGCATTTAGGCCCCTGCTGGCAAGAGAATCGAGGCTACCGTCAACAGAGTCGGAGAGTGAGTTACTCGGTCTTATCGAGCAAAAAATGTATCTCCAGCTACCAATGGTCGATGTGCCGTTCGGCCGGAATGGAAGTCAGCCCCTACAAGGACACTCGCATGGCTGGATTCAGGTTATTAATTAGATTAATTAAGCTGCTAATTAGCTAATTATCAGATTCTGCGCTAACTCTCGCATCAAGCCGATCGTCACCGACTCGAATGTGATGCTCATCTGGGTTTACGTCGAGAAGAACTACAAATTCAACGCCGACCTCTCACTCAGAATCGGATAAGCGAAAGTACCATTAGGGACGATAAACAATTGCCTTTCATTAACCTTTCAAGTTCAAGACAATACACAATACAGAACAAGCTGTTGTAGAATTGGGCCAGATTTAAAATATTTGTTTCGCAAGTGGAAGATCTTCAAGTAGATAACCGATAATTGAACAAATACAAATTGCACAGCAGCGCATTAAAGGAGGAGTAAATGAAAACGCGCGCCCGGTTGGAATATGTTTCACCTATGGACGCACTCTCTTCAAGTCGCGTGCTATCCCACCTCTTTCCCCGAGCTTTCCCTGATCTGGCTTCCAGCCAACTAGATATAACTCTGTTCGGAATGGAAAGTTTAATGTGAAAATTTCGGAGCTCCTTATCGTTGTGGAGCTCTACGCCGTGCATATGGTAGCTTCAAAAATTTAATTTTGAGTTTACTCCTCCTTTAATAAGAGCAAGCAAATCTAGTACTGGCAGATCGTCTAGTGTTGATGAGCTTATCCGGTCTGTAGTTGATTCCTTCGGCAGTTGGCAGCCTATACTCATACCTGTAATGAGATGTATGACCATATCCACACGTGATGAGAAGTTAAGAGGGCACTGCGGAGGCGGGCAGTTCACAGTTTTGGACGATGGGCGATTGGGAGAGTTGGAAGCACAACCTGAGATTGTTGCAGCAGAGAGAAGAAGAAGGAGGAGAAGAGGAGACATGGCAATGCCCTCATTGGAAGGACACCTCATTTTATGTGCAGGAAGAGCATAGAAACATCCTTAAAAGTCGATTTCTGGTTGATTTGATGGCAGCAGGCATTTGAAAAACGCTAGTTCCTCTCAGATACATACACTATATTTCGAGGAATAACTTGTCGATCTCTCATCCCTCATCCTTGTTCCAATGATCTTGAGAGGAAAACCAGGAAAAGATTGGAAGAAAGGACAGGATGGACAAAATCCCATATGCGCAAAATAGGCTTGGGAAGTGCTCAGGTAGTTCTCCGTTTTTCTCTAGTGGTCATTTTGAGAAACACCTCACCCATGGCAATAATCATCTTGAAAACGGAATAATCTGAACTGTACTTGCACACATAAATCAGTTTAAAAAATATATTTGTATTGCTCTTGGCTCCTTTATAGGTCGCTTCAACCCTAATCTATAAAACCATTGAATTCAGAATATCCCGTCACTTGCTCATTCATCTCATTGTTTCTTTGCTCATCTTTGTACATCCGTGTCTTGTTGATCCTTATACTCGTGGATAGGAGGAATGTGCTTTCAAAGAGCGACTTTCCTCTCTCTCCTTCTCTCATTCTTCTCGCATATATCTTTGGTGAGTGTGCACTTCCTCCTTGTACACTCTTTCACGAACTCAGAAACTATCCCCAATCTGTGAAAGTATTGTAAGTTGTTTTCGCTAGTGTGAGAAAGGGGTTGGACGAGGGAGAGGTCAAACGAGTGCTAGAAGGTTCGAAATGAGAATACTCACAACAGTGAACAAGCATGCAACAAGCTTTATTCTAGAGACCGCCAATCAAATATATTCGATATGCGAATGGCGAGAAATGACGAGCCATTCGAAATTATCGCTAATCGATTGGCCGACCAATCGAATGGCGAGGATATTCGATTGGCCAATCGAATATTCGTTAGATTGAGCAATCAAATATTGACTAGTACGTGGAGAGAGGAGACCGCTCGGTCACGAGAGCGCAAATAACAAGGAATCGAATATTGGAGATTGTAGTGACCCAATACTACCTCAAATAATCCCAGCGTGGTCTTTCACAGAAGTGAAGCATTAGAATATAATTTTTAAAATGCCTTGTAAAGAAACTTTTGCATCATCCTAATACTTTAGGTACCCTCTCCTCTCGAGTTCTCCTATGTACTCGGGAAACGAAAGATCTATTTTTATCGAGGTCGGGGCAAGATCCCGCAACACTAGTCACATATTTATCAATAATTGATAATTAACATGTTTTTAACCATCGGCGCAAGCGACTTTGGTAGTGATGGATCCTCTTGTGTCAACGAGCTTTCTAGGCGCACTGCCTCGCCGCTCGTACTCGTACCATTCTCCATTCCTGCATTCCAGCTTCTCAACATTGATTGCCAGTTCGTTGTTGGGCCTATAATCCTGGAAGAATGGATTACATTCTATTAATAATTTAAACGCTTATTGGGCCTGACAACAACATATGTAATAAGAATAGGTGCAGAACAATTGCTAAACAAATGCCCATCTAACCTCGATCCATAGCAGTCCCGTATCGCAGATGGTTTCATTAGCTTCGGTCTTTGCTAATTCGTAGCTTTCAATGGGTGCGGGTCTCTTGACGCCGCCCATGAACACAAAAACGGACCATTTCATCTGTAGATCCTCCCTCGAGATAACGCCCAAGGTAGGACAGTCTGCAAAACGAATATTACTGAAGAATAGGGTTCCCTTGATGGAATTGATTCCGGAATTCCAATAGTGAGGACAAAGGAGTGATGCAATTCCATTCCTTCCATTCCCCCTGCGTGGAGCGGTGGAATGGAATTACAATAGTTTTGGAATTCCAATTGAATAAATTAATTACTTTCCACATATGTTCGCCAATCAATTTTGATAGTTTCCTCAATGGAATTCCAATAACAGTTTGGAATTCCATTTCGAGTGGAATTCCAATTGCCAACCGCTCGTATGCGAGCTCGGAATTGGAAATTAGTGGAGGGTTTTGGAATTCCAATAGTCAAATAATTCCATCAAGGGAACCCTACTGAAGAACCTTTCTGAATATTTGCAAAGCGAAATCGGTCTTACCATTAACGGGTGTCTCTGGAGGCGGGTCCTCAGAGATGGTCGATAGACGATTGGGAGAGTTGGGAGCGCAACCGTTGACTTTTGCGAGAGAGAGAAGGAGAATGAGGACAAGAGGAGACATGACTCATCTAGGCAATGGTAGGGCACCTCATTTTATAGGCAGGATTATCATAGAACCATCCTGAAAAGACGAGTTCCTGCGCCATTTTTCAGCTGCTAGCCCTTTAGTTGGTACCTCTCAGTACCACACGATCTCTCCTTTTGAAGAACAACTTTTCGATCTCTTTTCCCTCTGTCTTGTTCCTCACTACGTGATAATGAAAGGAGGAAGAATGGAAGAAAGGACAGAAAGATTTGATCTGGTACAATGCAGTACGACTTCATCGTGACATTTTCAAGTCATTATATCCAGCCATGAAATTGGTTTTGTGATAAGTAATGAATATTATTCGTTTCAATCAAATTTTTCATCATGTATCAAATACTGTATTTTTCGGTCTTGAGAGCGACCTTGCCACATATTGATAGTGAACATAGATAGAAGTATTGGACTATAATGTTGTCAACCATTTCCAGTGGTTTCCAATACTAAAAATGAACACATTATGAACAAAACTGTCGGAGATCGATTATCACGAAACTGTACTTCCTTCATTATCTCATCGTTTCCTTGCTCATCCTGCCGCCGTACCAATAGCGAAACGACTGTGTTTGGGCCAAATTGCTTGCGCCGATGGTTAAAAACATGTTAATTATCAATTATTGATAAATATGTGACTAGTGTTGCGGGATCTTACCCCGACCTCGATAAAAATAGATCTTTCGTTTCCCGAGTACATAGGAGAACTCGAGAGGAGAGGGTACCTAAAGTATTAGGATGATGCAAAAGTTTCTTTACAAGGCATTTTAAAAATTATATTCTAATGCTTCACTTCTGTGAAAGACCACGCTGGGATTATTTGAGGTAGTATTGGGTCACTACAATCTTTGGTTTATATGACGGCGGTTGTGTAATAATCGAGCAAGGTCTGGCACATCGATTTTTCGAAAACTTGTGGAAAGGGGTTCTCGAAGGTGCTGATTAACATGGGCAACTTCATTTTGCACCAACTCGACCGGTTTAGCCAGGCTGCATGTAGGCTGCATCTACCTTTACGTTCATAACGTTCATAACTCAGTAACCGATTGATGAATCAACTTGAAACTTTTACATTGCTAAAATAAGATACCTACGACTCGGACGACACTAAATAAGGATATGTTATTTTTCACTAAAGCTAGTAAAAATCGGTTCTCAAATATAAGGCAGAAACCGAAGAGATAAATTA
The DNA here is from genome assembly GCA_036245805.1 of Pristionchus mayeri. Classification (NCBI taxonomy): domain Eukaryota; kingdom Metazoa; phylum Nematoda; class Chromadorea; order Rhabditida; family Neodiplogasteridae; genus Pristionchus; species Pristionchus mayeri. The sequence goes on from BTRK01000006.1 coordinate 16,999,005, forward strand.
TATAGGAAGAGGCGCCTTGTGCTGAGGATCAGTTTTCGTATACAGGGTAAGATGTTTGAGTTCCGCGTTTTAAAGTTACATGCATATTTATAGGGCGACTTTCGCCTCTGCACCGCGCTTTCTCCACAAATAGTGACGAATTAGAATATGTTTCACTCAAACATATACTCTTCACAACCCTCGTCTCGTATTACACACCGTGTCAAAGGGGGGAAGAAAGCTCATTAGCATGGCGCGGTCAATTCTTCTTTGTTTCTGGCCGAGGTGTATATTGGTATGTGAATCATAGCGAAACGACTGTGTTTGGGCCAAATTGCTCTGCGTCTCAGCCCAAACAGGTTATTGGAGTGCGAAACATATTCAAAAACACATACAGTTTACACAGAAAACGCTCGTTTTTGGCACATAAAAGGTAACCCGTCATTTGGAAAATGAGCTAAAAATATGCGGTTTGTCTAGAAATGATCGGAAACCCTTTTCGAAAATATGTATAAGTCAGATTTCTCATTTTCGATTTTTGAAATTTTCTATGATCTAAAACGTGCGCGAAACCTGCTTCCGATCATTTCTAGACAAATCGCATATTTTTAGCTCATTTTCCAAATGACGGGTTACCTTTTATGCGCCAAAAACGAGCGTTTTCTGTGTAAACTGTATGTGTTTTTGAATATGTTTCGCACTCCAATAACCTGTTTGGGCTGAGACGCAGAGCAATTTGGCCCAAACACAGTCGTTTCGCTATGATTCACATGCCAATATACACCTCGGCCAGAAACAAAGAAGAATTGACCGCACCATGCTAATGAGCTTTCTTCCCCCCTTTGACACGGTGTGTATTACGAGACGAGGGTTGTGAAGAGTATATGTTTGAGTGAAACATATTCTAATTCGTCACTATTTGTGGAGAAAGCGCGGTGCAGAGGCGAAAGTCGCCCTATAAATATGCATGTAACTTTAAAACGCGGAACTCAAACATCTTACCCTGTATACGAAAACTAATCCTCAGTACAAGGCGCCTCTTCCTATATAATTCATCTCTTCAGTTTCTGCCTTATATTTGAGAACCGATTTTTACTAGCTTTAGTGAAAAATAACATATCCTTATTTAGTGTCGTCCGAGTCGTAGGTATCTTATTTTATCAATGTAAAAGTTTCAAGTTGATTCCTCAATCGGTTACTGAGTTATGAACGTAAAGGTAGATGCAGCCTACATGCAGCCTGGTTTAACCGGTCGAGTTGGTTCAAAATGAAGTTGCCCATGTTAATCAGCACCTTCGAGAACCCCTTTCCACAAGTTTTCGAAAAATCGGTGTGCCAGGTCCTTAAGGTCGTTGTCCGATTCTTACGCAACTGCAGTCATATCGAAACGATCAAACATCGTTCGGTAGAAAAACATTGATAACCGAAAATGTTCAAAATTTTCATAAATTCTTCTGATTTCAAACCGTTTGAGATAATATGGGCAAAAAACAATAATATTGAGTGTGAATAAACAAATACTTCAAGTTGGACGGACTCGAAAATCCAAAATTCGTTCCTCTCTGGACCAACGATTTTAAGAATAATCCAGTACTCTTCTCACACTATCAAACTTCTTAGAATTTGATTATCTATCCAACCATATATGTGTCGTTAAGAAAGTCCATATCGACGGAACGGTCACCCCTTGTAAATTGCCTAGTCATCATGATTTACAAAAATTATGTTATTGTTGCGTTATCATTACTGCGAAAAGTATACTGATCAATCAAACAATCGGACGGAAAATTCAATTTTGTGATTCTGGCAGCTTATCGTATTCAATTCCATATGAGTTATGACAGATCGTTGAAAATGGAGGGACGAAAACATTTATAACTAGTCTGTACACTGTTAATGACGATTGAATGTGCAATACACTATTCGTTAAAACATGAGATTCCCGTTTTTCATACTAATAACGGCTGTGATCCATCTGATCCGTGAGCATGTGATCTTACAAATTGTATTCGAAAACATTCATCGAAATTTAGACTACAGACAACGTAGACACGCGATGGTTACGTCGTCTGTTGTCTCTGATAGAACAACATACGTGGAAATGATAGATTCGCAACACTACAGTATCTTCTGACCACATTTTGCCACAACATTTGAATTTGCGACAACACTTGAGCCTACACTCCCTCCTAACATTTGTTGTTCATAACAGTGCGTTCGCCTAAGAATCGCACAATATTCGATAAATGCGCACAATATTCGATTTCTGTACTTGTCATGTTTCGGAAGGACTAATTTGCATAATTAATTAAGCTTGAAGTTATACACTTTTTAACTTCTTTGATTCGCAACTAGGCTTTAAAATCTCCTAAAATTCTGAAAACATAGCTATAGACCTATTTTGATGCGATCTTTCCACATATGTTGTTTATTCATGCAAAATCGGAAGTTTACATTTTCAATTTTTCGAAGATTTTTATCTCGAAAACAAAGCCGAACACATAGCTGGATTTTACATATTTTTTCCTCCTTGATGAGATCTACTCGCTAAAAAGTTTGGAAGCGATTTAATGGTTGTAATGATAGTTGTTCATGTGACTGAAAACTTTCACCCCGGCCTGCTCGTTGATCAGATTCGAATGCGTTTCAATGCCACATAATTGGGACGGCAGAGAATCTCCTTCAATGATGGAGCGACATTATCAAATAATCCTGAAACACATTCGAATTCGGCGAAGGCTATGGCTGGGATGAAAGTTTCCAGCCACATGAAAAACTATCATTACAACCATTAAATCGCGTACAAAATATTTAGCAGGTAGATCTCATCAAGGTTGAAAACATATGTAAAATCCAGCTATGTGTTCGGCATTGTTTTTGAGAAAAAAATCTTCGAAAAATTTATGAAAATTTAAACTTCCGATTTCGCATGAATAAACAACATAGGCGGATAGAGCGCATCAAAAAAGGCTTAGTACCAAGTTTTCAGAATTTTAGAAAAATTATGTGCCAAGTGGCGATTTTTTAGGAATTTTGGGTACATAACTTTGAGCATGAGTAATTATAAATATTATTGATTTGAACCCTTGCGATTCTTAAGCGAACGCACTGATAATTCTGCTTTTTTTTAAAAATTTATTTGAAAAGCTATGAGCTTCGATCGTCTGGCTACGCGCTCTTACTTTGTCTATTACATCAATGACCACATTTTGATCAGACACTGATCAAAGTGTCGTTACCAAGTTAATCGGATTTTTTTCTTGACACCACAGTCCTTCTCAATACTTTGGACGATATGCATACGCGTTTACACATTTCATCTTATCTGCCCTGCGCAGAGTAGACTCAGTATGTAGCTTCTACTGATCTCAGACTGAGTTGGATTACAAGACTCATTGAATACTGGCTATAGCTTCAGCGAAAACACGGTGTCTTCCAGGCATGAGCACGTGAAAAGGATTCGAAAATTATGCCGGCTTGTTTACAAACGAGTGCAAACAAGAAAATCTGCGTGCGCCATGCACTGATTCATTATTTGGGTGCAAATCCCGATAATATGCTCTTGTAAATGCAAGGATTTGCAACTTGCATTTCCGTATTAATTTTGGACTTACTACTGTAATTATTGAGTGCACGATGCACCCGTCGACATTTACACTACATCCAGCATGTCCATATCACGCACATGAGCCCCGCGATCTTACACGTTTCCTCAGAAATGCAGCGGTATTGAGTCACGCAATGTCTCCGTCTGTAGTATCAGATTGAGCAAGATCCGAAGGGAAAATAGATCAGCCACGATGCCGAGGCGTCCAAGCACATCTTGGTCACAAACAAGTTTTCAAAGACGTTGATAAACATAAATTTAACAGTAAAATTGGTTTATTGGCCCTGGTTACGCTCTAGATTACTCATCGTCACATCCGCATCTTGATAGACTTGCATCAATCTACACCTTGTTGCACTTTGCAACTACCGCCACGTCCATATCACAGCATGCTCTGTCGCTCTCATTCTTCAATCTCTCCCTCCTCATCCTCGCTTCTCTCCCCTCGGAGTCTTAATCGATGCCCCTTCTCCCCTTCCCTCGCGCCTTCCCGTACCAGTCACTACCTCCGTCCCTTTCAATAGCCCATCCATTAGACTCGAACCGATACCTCGGCCTCTCCATTCCATACACTCTCTCGCCACTCGATCGGTCGAGAAAGAGTGTAGAATGACGAGACAGAGGTAGAGGTATCGTCGAACTCTACTTTCTTCTGCAGACCCAGAGAGTTTGCCTTGCCCTACAGCTCTTCACCACCTTCCACCGGTGCTGCGTGCGGTGCATTCTCATCTGCAGCGCCTCCAGAAACCGGTGAGTCGTCCCATTCGACTACCCTAACCCTCGCATCATTCGTTACTCGGCGCACCATTTCTTCCGCGTTCTTCTACAGTAGTATAGTTGGTAATTAACCGTCTCCTCATTTCTCATCCTCTAGCAGGTCTTCATCTCGATGGTGTGGCAAATTAAGAGACGGTAACTCTAAATACGAATTGTATGCTGCACTAGCATCATTCTCGGCTACTGTAACCCGTCTTCCATTCAGCGCCATCGCTCGAGATCCTCGCTCGCGTGTACGGCTCTGAATCCCGGTAAGGTTTTGATTTCGAGGTTGAAGTAGGCAAATGCAATCGGGGGAGGGAGGAGGTGGAATTGCTCGGCAACCTTTGTCCATTTGCTCCTTTATCCTTTGCCTGCAGCTGCTCATTATCGCGTTTCTACAGATACATGCCTAGATGTTTTGGTCGCACATCGTATTCCTGATTTCTAGATCAACAAGCCATATCATACTCACTTAGTTGTTAGTACTTTGCAACTGAAGCCACGCACGCAACGCGACACGCGGACGCGTCACATCTCGTCCTCGACCCTCACCATCCTCGCCATCCTTCCCCTTCTCTCCCTCTGGACGTCCTTCCCCCATTCGTTAGCAGACCCTTCACTCGATGAGTCATACCTTTCGACTACCGTATCTCTTGAGTTCCTAGAAAGTTTACGGTGGTCTCCCCTGAACACAGCATCCACACCGCACAATCTCCTTAGTTAGTGATGCACACATGTGTGGCTACCGTAATCCGTATTCAGAGCATATTCTCCCGATGATTGTCATGTATGTCACGAATGCCGAACTATTCTAACTGGCTTCTAGAAAGCCATTTGCTTCAGTGTATTTTCCTTTGCACTTTGCAACCAACTTCACTCTCGTATGCTATATCGCATGTTTTCCTCGATTCTTCCCCTTCTCTTCATCCTTCCCCTTCCCAGCGTTCTTGACCGATACTCCTCCTCCCCCCTGGACTCTCGTGCCTTCCATCCCAGGCAACTTCGATCTATCCTCCTTTCAATAACAATGCAGCTCCGATCCAATACTGTGTATTGCTTGGACCCTCTACTCTACCCTCTCAAACTGTTGAGCACACTCAGTCTCATTTGTTTGCAGATCCTTACTAGATGAGTCATGCCTTGCGATTACCGTATCCCGCCCATTCCTCAGCCTTCTATGTGGATAGTCTACAGTGGTAGTCTCCACGAAATCCAATCTGCATTTCCTCTGCGGGGGTATCTGTGATTACCGTAATCAGTCATCAACACACGCAATGCGACACGCGGACGCGTTCCATCGCCTCTCCTCCTCGAAAATATCCCTCCAACTCCTCCAGCCCCTTTTCCCATCTCCGAGTGCTCTCGATCGATTCTCTTGTTCTCCTTCTGTTGAATACCGTATCCCGCGCATTCTCCAGCTCTTATAGTGACTAGCCGACTGTGGTCTCATGTACGAGGTAGCCGCTTCGCAAAATCTCATTTGTGATGCACACCTCTGTGGCTACTGAAATCCTTATTTAGACAACATAAGGATGATGATCATTTCTTCCCTTCATACGTCACAAATTATTATTGCTAACATCTTTGAGAAAACACGCACAACTCTATTCATTGCAGTGTGCTTACTCATTGCACTTTGCAACTAACATAACCCTCGCATCATAACATGCTCTATCGCATGTTTTCCTCGATCCTGCCCGCCCCCTTCAGCCTCCTTCCTCTTCTCTCCACTGCCGACGTTCTCAATCGATTCTGCATCTCTCCCTCTAGACCCTCTCCTCCCCCAGGCCCTGCCCATCCCCCTAGGTATCTTCGTTCTCTCCACCACTCAATAGCATGCACCTCCGAAACTCAGCAATGCATAGACTTTCTACTTCACCCTCTCTAATCGTAGGGAATCATCAGTCTCATTCGTTAACATAACCTTCACTCGATGAGTCATACCTTGCGACTTTCGTACCCCCTTTCGACCACTGTATCCCCCTTGCAACTACAGTTTCCCCTTGCGACTATCGTACGCCTCCAGCCCCTTATCTCTACTCAAAGTGTTCTCAATCGATTCTCCCTCTCTCCCTCTGTTGACTACCGTATCGTGTCGATGCATTCTTCAGGTCTTTTAATGGCAAATCGACGCTTTTCTCCGGATCGCAGTTGCTGTATAGCAATATCTATTATAGTTAGTGGTGCGCATATCTCAGGCTAGCTAGAGTTTTTTTCAGCTCAAATTAGCTCTATGGCCCTTTCTTTGCTTCATACGCCATAAATTCACCAATATTCTTGGCATCTTCCAGAAAAAAAAACAAATTCGCTTCAGTGTATGCTCACTTAAACTTCGCAACTAACAACCTCAAAACATGTTATATCGCATGTTTTTCTCGATCCTGCCCCTCCTTAGCCTCCTTCCCCTTCTCTCCACTCCTAGCGTTCCCAATCGATACTCTTCTCTCCTCTGGACCCCTCCTCCCCTAGGCCCTGCCCATCCTCCAGGCAACTTCGTTCGCTCCAATACTCAATATCAATGCATCTACAATATGAAGTCAGCTTTCCGTAGAGTTTCTATTCCATCGTAATTGCATCTAACCGTAGCATCTTCAACCTCATTCGTTAGCAAGATCTTCACTCGATGAGTCATGCCTTGCGACTACCGTAACCGCGGATCCTTCACCTCTCGGACTGGAAAGTCTACGCTGTTGTCCTAAACGCAGTTGCTGCGCCGCAATATCACATTTGATGTGCTCACATATGTGGCTACCGTGATCCTTATTCAGATCAGATACCGCCGTTGACCATTTTCAGTTTCCTACGCCACGAATTAGTATTGCTAACATGTTTGAACATGCAATACTCCATTCGCTGTAATGTGCTTACTCTTTGCACTTTGCAACTAAAATAACTCTAGTAAACATGTTTTATCGAATGCTTTCCTCGATCCTGCCCCTCCTTTTCTTCATTCTCCTTCCCTCCACTCCCAGCGTTCTCAATCGATTCTCCGTCTCTCCTTCCGGACTTCTCTCCCTTCCCTAGGCCCTGCCCATCCCCCAGGCAACTTCTCTTTCTCAACACATGCAACCATTCGCCGCAGTTTCCAAAAGTGAAGACTACCGTATCTCGATTTCAC